>CM060905.1:986736709-989236709 GCA_030737815.1 Allium fistulosum | reverse complement strand
ATGAAGTCATAGTTAAATATGGGATTTGGGATTTATGTTGTAAAACATAATTGAATTTGAAATAAATCAATGGATTTATATAAAAGAGTACTTTGAAATGTTTGAAACGGGAAAGCGTTTCCCTGGGAAACCAAGTAAATGTTTATAAAAAGATTTTATTTAACTAAGGTTAAGTTTTAAATCGTTTTAAAAGTATTTTTAAGAAATCGTTATTTTTAAAGAAATAAATTAATAATTTTTAATACCGTAATAATTTGGGAGTATATTAGCAATTACTTTTTACAAATGGATTTATTTTAAAGTTGGTTTTAGCTTAAGCTGTTAAAATTAGTATTTTTCTTCTTATAACACTATTTTGAATTTAGTTAAACTGAAACCCTTATCTTTAAATCAAAGTATAGGTGTTAATAACTAGTTTTCTTCACCTATTTTAAATTTATATTTTGAGTAAATAAATAGAAGTAATTTTCATATTTTAAAGTATATTTCAGTATAAAGTATTTTTAACTATTTTAAATGCAAATTGTTTTATACTTGGTTAATCCCGATGGGAATAAAGGGTAAAAGATTTACCTTGTAAAGGAAGAGTGGAAATTGTTTTCAAACGAGTTTTGAAAATGTGAAAATATATCTTTGAAAGATATTAGAAGAAAATAAATAATATGGAGATTACTTATTGTGTGATGGATGTGTATGGATGTTTGTGAACATTAATTGATAGTTAAATCACCGACTATCAATATTGGCCAAATGCGCGATCGTTTCGAAGAGACCGGGATCGAGTTTCCGTATACCGGGATTCTAGGTCTGGAGACTCGAAAACCACTTCGATTCGGTTTGTACGTTTCGCGAAAACGATTTCGGAGTCGAAGATGGAGCAGTGAAGTGCAAGGGCTAGTCGCTACTAATCCTGAGGATATTTCCAAAATGGATGTAGTAGGAATAGTGCCTTCGGTTCCGTTCGGACCCGGGACGGACTTGTATGGACGAATGCTTTCGTGACATCGTCAGGTGGACGATGGGCATTCTAAGGGATATGTGCTATAAAGGTATCATTTAGCCTCGAGCCTCATCAACCGGGAATGACTGAAAATCAGGGGTTATGCAGCAAGGCTTCGTGGGTAGCCCCCACTTGAGAGTAAGGTCATCCCTGTCTAGATGTCCCTTTTATTTCGGCTTAGTGGTGCGGTTGCTGATCCCAACCGTGGGGTGATTTTACTTGGAATTATCCAGTAAGGGATGATTCCGGCTTTGTGTTGCAGGGGAGCGGGCGTACTCCTCGGTACTGTGATCTAGGCCACGTACTGTGACAGGTGGTACCCCAGTGCCTAGTCATTCGTTGGAAATCCATTCTCCCTACGAGCCTGTACGGGTTTGATTGTGCCCAACTATTGTTGAAATGTGAGATGCAAGCATTTCAGCTAGATTCTATTTTACTTTCTATAGACACTATTATAATATCAGAGGATTTTAATATAAAAGTGTTTTAGCTATCGTAAGGTAAAAACCCGACATGTTTATTTGTGGCGTGGTCTTACGAGATGCTTTTGTTTTTAAAGAATTTTGAAACTTTAATAATCAATTGAGTGTATTTATGATGCGCTGGTATTCCAGACTGACTCGGGTGTTATTTTATTATAATGCTCGGGTCAGACCGAGTATTTTACAGGATAGGTTGCTATGGAGCTCAGGAGAGGAGCTGGAGTTCGAGACGTATTTCTCGTACTTGTATTATTCCGCTGCTGTGATTGTTGTATTGACTGATTGACTGGATATTGATGATTGTATTGATATACTCTGATGATGATGTATTGTATATAAACAGATATAGTTTCATTTTGTGTAAAGATCTGTTCTATATATTATATTTTATCCGCTGCGACTGTGAGGTTCTGATTTTGTTTAGTTCTTTCTTCTTCTATCTACTTTCTTATTCTTCTACAATCTGTCTTTCCGGCATTCGATCGTCGGCATATTATACTGTTGAGTATTTTGTGTCGATTTTCGAGGGTCGTGAAGGGCGGGTCGTCACAGAACACCACATAATTTTGATCTTCAAAGTCAACACTCCACTTTACTTTCACTCCTCTAAGCCACACTTTCCCAGAATGGCAATTTATGAGGTCATCTTACGTTTCCATCTTGTCGAATCAAGGGAGCGCTTTCTAAATCTAGTGCAAAGGCCACTGATTTAATGGTGTGCAACATCCATGGCTAACCTGAAGTTATTAAGCACTGATTCTACAGAGCAGCCCAGGTTTGATTTAATATTCGAAACTTGTAGAAGGTTTTCACTTTTTATGGTAGCCAGTACTTGGCGAATTTATTGTGGCATCTTTACGCCTTTGAAACTTCTACCATTCTCTTGTTGTTGATGTGCCATATTACTGTTGTAATTGTTATGTTTTAAATGGTCTCCAATTCATGATTATTTGTGCAATGTTATTGCTCGGTTAAATATATCTTCTGTTGAGTAGTATACTGTTTGATGTTGTAGTTTGATGTTGAGTTCCTTCCATAGATTTGCTGAGTATTTGAAGCAAGGAATAAATAACCATTGCTTTCCACATGTTGTTCATAGAGAACAAATGCCTAGTCAATCTCACCATTCCACCTTGCTAACCTATCTTTAGTGTTTAATTTGTGGAGCTTATCGACTAGTGCACAAATTGACATTTTCGGTACAAGTGTTTATTCTATATAATTTTGCACCAATCTAGTTCACCAACTCTTGCTCTAACAATGTTCCACATGAATATCAGTGAGAATTTTCCTACCGCGTTCGACAACCATTTCTATTAGTCTCTGGCTACCTCTGTGTCAATGAAGAGTTGATATATTTCAATGCATATATTGGAAGGTAAACATGAAGTGTCCATTCTCCACTCTCTATAGGATTAAAGAGCAAAGACTCTTCTGTTGGGACCTCCCATTGAGGCGATAGCATTCTATCCCAGTTTGTCCACTAAAGAATAACTGTTTATCTATGGTTCTAACCACATGTTAGTGTCATTCCCATCATCTATTTTCTTTGTGATACATCCTTTGCTAATTTATCTTGCTTTCAGTAGAGTTTTCCAAATAGTTGATGAGTAGTTATGAGGCTGAACAATCCAGGAATGTTTGTTTTTGCAATATTGATTTTTGGTCCAGGTGGCCCAAAGACTAGCTGAAGATAAGTATCTCTAAAGCAATTTGTTGGATATTGCTTTGATAAGTCCTCTAATCTTCTTAGTCGCCGACCACCTTATGATTTTGGTCTGCATAAATTAGACCAACTCATGTTATGTGCTTTTTTTTCATAAAATATTAGCACACGATGAGTTAATCTTCTGTAAAATTCTCGAGGAAATCGACAAATTTGCATTCAAAATTCAATAATTGGATATATAACAGATTTTGTTACTTCAATTCGTCTCTTTATATTTAAAAATATGTTATTCCAATTACTGAATTTCTTGTTGATCTTATCTATTAGGGGTATAAAATCCTTTGCTTTAAGTTTATTCGTGGATAATGAGACCCGCAAATAGATAATTAGGAGATTCACCATTGGTAATTTCAAGGTATTATTTATCTGTTCCTTGTTTTGAACTTTGTTTCCAAAAAAACTGTTGATTTTTGTTCACTTACTACCAAGCTTGTTATATTTTTCAGTATGCTCGTGATTTCTTGGATTGCAATCACACTATTAGCACTTGACTTTGTAAGAACTAAGATGTCATCAACGTATAACAAACATGTTAAAAAAATTTCTTTATATATTTGTTTTATGTTTTCTTTGATCGAATCTATGTCCATCAAAATGGGGAGGTATTCCAAAGCAATAGTGAACTGGTATGGAGACAAAGGTTCTCCCTGCCATAATCCTCTACTGCTTAGAAAGAAGCCCTGATGATAACCATTGTTCATGATAGCAAATGATGGAGTGGAGATGCATGTGAATATTGAATTCGATAACTTACTGAAAATTCCCATTGATCTCGTCGTACGGAGAATAAATTGTCTGTTGATTCTGTCATAAGCTTTATGCAAGTCAATAACACATAGATTATTTGATGTCCTCTTATTAAAACTTCTAACTAATTCATGTGCTAAAAGTGAGTTCCCATTTATATTTCTTCTAGGGATAAAAGCATTTTAATTTACTGATATGAGTTTATTCGATGGTAATTTCATTCTACCACAAAGTAAGTTTCCAATATTTTACAATGAACATTACATTGTGAAATCGGCCTAAATCAGTAAGAGACTGGGGTTTTTTGTTTCATAGGAATCAAACAAATGAACGTGTGATTAATTTCTTTGATTAGCCCTCCTGAACAGTAGACACCATTCATGGTTTTTCATACTTCTACTTTTTTCAAGTCCCAATGGATTTTATAAAACTTAGCCCCATAACCGTTAGGACCTGAACTACCATTATCATTAATTTTGAAAACTACCTTTTTAATTTCTTCAATTTAAAATCGCATTTCCATGTCCAGTCTTGCATGGTCTATTAAATTCTTTTTGCATGTGTGATAAAAGAAACTATTATTGATAGAATTACCATGGAACAACTCTGTATAGAGGGTAATTGCCCCTCTAGTGATGTTATTGGTAGAGTTTGAGACATTACCTTCTTGATCGATAAGTTGAAATAAATTACATACTTGAAGAATGATAAGCAAACCTGGAGTGAAAAAAATTGGTCAGTCGATCACCTTGGGTTAGCACCTAAATTTGTTCCTCTGCGAACTTCACATTGATTTTATATGCGACATACCATTTATTTGATGAATGCCATCTTTGTATCTGGTTTATAGAGCTAAATCTATGGGGTTTTGATTGGCAAGTTATATAAGCGATCATTTTCTCATCTTTGGTTGCCGCATTTCATCTTGAAATTGGGTTCGGATTTTTGCCAACTTTTGATTTCCATTTTAATTACCTTTAATTCTCCAAGAAATTGAAAATTGGGTTGCCAAAAAATTGACGTTGGAAATTTATGTCAACTAGCACCTTGTACCCATCCTACAAGCTCCAGTATTGTCAAATCTAAAGGGCTTTAGTTTGAACAAAGCCTTGGATAAAACAATTTCATAAGTACTGGAGTATGATGGCTTCTCGAATGGTCAGCAAACGAACTTTAATGTTTGGGAAATAATTAAGGCATTCATAGTTGATTGATAAACAATTATTTTACTATGAATACAATAATTTAGCCCGCTTCTCCAAGTATAAAAATTACCATGTAGTGGGGTTCAACTATATTTGAAGAGATAATTGTAACAACCCACCTTGAAACGGGCCTACTTTTCGACCCAATAATAGCCCATCAAACCTTAAGCCCATTCCAAAGCTTGTTGTTGGTTGGTAAAATTGGTACAATGAAAAATATGCGGAGCTATCTATTTATGTTATCAGAATCTCACAGTGGAAAAGATAAAATATAATATCAAAAATAGTACCATTACTATAAAATTCAAATTTCAGAAATATAACAAGTCATCCTAATATCTAAAATATAATATCTAAAAATAACTACATTATGTCTGAAATGGGTACAACAAAATATGTCCAAACATAAATAGATAGATAACTGCCACCAGTCTTCACCTCCACCGTCAGCCTCTCAATTAACATCATCTCACCAAACTTGTATGTTGTAATGAGGAGGGGGCCAGAACAACGAAGTTCGGTGAATAAAAATATCAAGTCTTACCATACTACTATTTGGGCAGTATCATTAGATAATTAATATGTCTACACATCCTATACTATATCCTATCAAGAATACCTCAAACGGTAAGCCCAAAGCCTTTTCAGTCCATTCCTCAACTACCATCGATCATAATAATTTGAAAGGAAGTACTTGAGCCACATAATACCTCTTAATGGGAATTAGATAGACTCTGACCATTTAAGGCCTATAACCTAGGTAGATCCCCGTTATTTAATACATAAACCCAAAGCGGACCCTTCCTTGGTAATCCCTAACTAACATTGTTCGAAATCTCATCAGACCATTTAATACTTCTTTATGGGAAGAGGTGAACTCTACAATAGCCACTTAATACCTCAACCCCAAAGCAGACCTCGCCCGAGATTTCTCACCACCACACCTAATCAATAAATCTCGACAATTTAATACTTCTTAAGTAGAAAAGAGGTAGTCCCTACAACAACCACTTAATACCTTCGACCCAGAAGAAGGTTCTATGCACTATGACCTGTAACACAAACTGTGATGTCTCACATTAGTCTAACTATTCATAGGTGTTGATAGCCAGATTAACTGGCAGACTTATCCTACAAAATTGGAATTAACCTCATGTCCACCGTGGGTGCTTATTATAGGCGATGTCTTACATCAGTGCCAAAGTCACACTGTTAGTAGCCTGATTACCTGGATAGACTTCTATGTGCATTTGACTAACCTCGCATCCCTATAACTCAGTCATAATTCCACTCTCCTAATCGTGCTACCATATATACCTCAGCCGCATTTACATACTAAGGCCATATAAGGAGAACTCCTCATTATGCCTTTAATTATGGAATAATTTTCATAATTATGCTTAACTTCCTTGCTAAGGGGTTGAATAATAATTAATAACCTATTTATACTACGTGATTAATACGTTGCTAATTATACGTTATTAATACATTTATGCGCTAATGTGTGTGTATGTATATGTATGTAAATTAGGCCAAATATATATTCCTATGCGTGCGAAGAATTTGCATCCTAAACTAATCTTTAAATGTCAAAACTTTCATATACAAGTCTAACTACACACAATAATTTCCAAAATAGCTAACATCCTTAGCCAAAAAAACAGATTTGCATAAATAAAATAGAGTCGTTACCAAACTTATTCTATATTAATATAGTAAAATCAACGCCTCTATATCAAGGAAACAAAACTTGCAACTTAAATCTTTTATATTCTATTCAATTTTTCCGTATAAAAATCTAAAGTCAAATGGGGATTCCTTTTTTGTCTAATTTACGGAAATTAGCAGTGCAAACCAATAAGGGAATTCATACTTTACCCACTATTTCTTAACTTATTTTCTTTTAAAACCCTTTAACACAACGTTATAAAAGAGTTGGAAGTAGAATAGAATATGAAGTATTCAAATTGCAATAACAAAAAAATTCTATTATTTTGATATAAAATCATTGAGATTCCAATAAACATAAGAATTGACATTCATTTGGGGGAATTTTAAGGATTTAATTTTAGGATTTTCGCAAACAAAATTCTCCAAGGCATAAAACAAATCAAACTTCTACTGTATAAATACTAAAATGTGAAAAACAAAGATATCCATTCATAGAGAATTTGCCTGCTCCCTTTATGGATTTGATTCATGCCCACTCCAAATTTTTCCTTCAGATCTCTTTTGTAATATACAACAATTGGATATTACATAAATTATATTCAGAATCACATATTAGGGAAGAATGGAATTAGAAACCGCATATAAAATCCTTTACTTAGAAATCCTAAGTGATTCTAAATCATAGAGAAAAGTAGCCTGACAGAGTTTTGTTGGCGTTACAAATAATTTATGAATAAATGTAAGGTGTCAGCCTCTTATTGATAGTGGTTAGAAGGCACCAGAACTGTCGGAATTAAATTGGTTTAAAATAATATAATTTGGGTCATTCCTGGCCTAAATTAACCATAGCCGCCAAACTCCTACAAGTCGACTGGCCCTAGGAAGGCAGTCGACCAGTCTTAACATTTTTGGGAACACAATAATCTTTACCGTTTTAATTATTTTATTTCCCTATTTAACTCTACCTTTAACATTTTTTTAACATTAATTTACCCTAACGTTAAATTATTAATTACCAGCTTTGTTTCAAATGTTAAAGTTATTTGATTTTTAAAATTTGAATTCCATTCGAATTATTTTAAATTCAAAAACTTCAAACGTCCAGCTTTTTTGTTTGAGCTTTAATTACAAAACTTTATATATCAAAGTTGATCAGAAAATCACTATGAATGCAATGGTGTAACTGTAACGGCCTGGGGTTTTTGACCCTCGAAAATCGACATGAATACGTTCACCATATAGCATGCCGAGCAATCTAGTGCCGGAAAAACCGAATCGTTAGGGGTGAAGAAGAAAATGATAGAAGAAGAAACAGAAACATCAACACAGAATCTCATAATCGCAGCGGAACAAAATATAATATATAACAATAGATTTTTATATAAAGAAAACTGTAACCGTCAATATATATACAATCATCAGAGTACAACAATCAACATGTCAACATGGACAGTTATTATAACTTGTCCTCACCATTGCTGACTATACAGTCTACACACACAGTGGAATATAATCAAGCACGTGATTTACATCTGAAATCCTCCAGCTCGTCTCCTAAGCTCCAAAGCACTCTAACACGAATCTGTAATACTCAGTCTGACCCGAGCATTATAATAAAATAACACCCGAGTCAGTGTGGAAAACCAGCGTGAGTAAACACACTCAATTTGAATTATTTAAGTTATCAAAATCCTTTGGAAACAAAGGTATCTCGTAAGACCGCGTCACACATAAACACGACGGGTTTTTACCTTACGATAAGCAAAACACTTTTATAGAAAATCGGTGATATTATAATAGTGTCTAAGTACAAATGCTTAATAAAACAGCCGAAATTGTTACATTAATTAAATTCCAGCATACTAGGCTCTACAATCAAAACCTTAAAGGTTCTTGGTGGTTATTGGATCGAAGTGGTTTTCGGATAATGCAGATATCTGATCCCGGTCTCTTCGAATCCAAGCGATAAATTTCAAAAGGCCAAGTCGTTTAGATAACCATTTCACAATTATGGTGTCAACATTAATATATGAAAATTTATTCCATATGTTTATTTTATCATGACCTGTCCATCGAAATTTATCCGCTTGTAATCGTCACATTTCCGAAATTCAAAGTAGTGATCAGTATAAGTCGATTTACTTCCAATAAAACATGTCAACATTTTATTCTAACTACTTTAATTTGTTTGGGTACTTAATTGCATAGACAATAGATAATTGAAATCAATATCAAGGACATTATCAGTTAAACATAGGTCGTCAACTTCAATGAACAATTTACAATTAAATTAATTTACAATTAAATTAATTTACAATTAAATTAATTTACAAATCAAAACTGATCTGTTTTCAATTTATCTGCATCAAACTATATTTTTAAGTTCAGATTACTGGTTAATCGAAAAATTTATAAAATGGTTTATTATTAATTTAATAATCAATTGATGATTTAACATATTATAACTTAATAAGGCATTACTTAATTATTCACTTGAATCGTTTTAAATCGGTAAAAGTTTACATTGCAAAAACTTGACCATATTTTTTCAGATGGAAGTGCTAGGCTATAGGAACACCGACGCAAGAATCCACTAGTCGTTTGGATTTGAATCGAGTGAGAAACAGATGTTTAAAATTTGTAGATTTTAAAGTACAAAATTAAAATTTCATTTCCTTTCATAGCCCAGCCTGCTTAACCCAAACCCAACCACCCTCATCGGTCTATCCAACCCATTTCCTTCTTTCTTCCTTTCCCAGTTTCTTCCTTCTCTCATATATGTGAACTTCCAAGTGTACATGAAGTGTGCACGAATGTGTGAAAATATCCACGGTCTCCGGTCACCGTCCCTTACCGCCGTTCATCCACCCAAGTTGCTATCGACCATCTCAATGTGTTTGCCTATCTGGAATCCACGAACAAGTCCCCGTTCAAAAAACTGAGCTGCCACCGAAACCTGAAACCAAAATCCCATCACCAAAACGCCTCGTCCCATCGCCACCGATCACCATCCACCATTAAATTTTGCCTCAAGATTCGCCACAACTTCCTTGGCCTTTTCCCCCAGGTGCGCAACCCTCTCCTTCTCTCTCCTCTTCACCACTGCCACAAACCTGCAACCAAGAACAACTCCACCTTAGACCCTAAAGCCACCTCGTCTCGCCTCTACAAGTCCTAAAAAAATTTCGTGCCATTTTTCCTCGATTCTCCATCACCCAAGCATTCTCTACACCCAACTACAAGCCACCCAATCGCTTCGGTCGCCTGAATTTGACCCAAGCCCCAATCCCTTTCATCTTTGAAATTATCCTTGCTCACGCCACTAAAATTCTCCTACCACCCTTAAAAATCATCTTTTCCCATTGTGATTCTAGTTGTTTGATCCATTTGTAAGAATTCGATCGTCGAATCTCGACCAAAACTAACCTATTCGCTATTATCAGTTGTTTTCTCACTCTCCGTTTGATGAAGTTGCATAAAACAATTTTTTAAATGTTCTACATTTCAAAACAAGCAACTTTGGTTTTGTAACCATGTTTTAAAATTGAATAAACGAGGAGATATTGATTTTCAAAGTTATAAGTTTAACTATTTTATCAAAAAAATGAACAGAGCAACATTTAGGAAGAAGCACAGTGTCTTGATGAACTGATATGTCGAACACTCTTATACATATACATACTAACATATTAGATGAATATATTCTTGACCCAGATCAAAGATTCAACAAAAAAAGTCAGTTATACATATAAGTGTAATAATCAGTAAACAAAAAATAAAGATGTTTACTCACCTGTTTTACCAGAGATGAACGGCTGCTGCCCTGTGTATTTTCTTGCTTCAACTTTTAACTGACTTCATTTATTTTTTTTCTTTCTTTTGTATATGTGTTTCAGCATAGTTTGGCTAAGTATATTTATAAGAAGAGAATGATAGAAATAGTGGCATATAGGTTGGCTAAGCACATATATAGGGTGGCTGCGAGGCACGTACATGCTTCTCATTTTTTATTTTTTTTCTTGATTTGATTACATATGAGCTGATTTGATTTCATTGTTTGATTTGATTTTGTGTGTGCTTGATTTGATTTCATGGTATGCTTGAATTTGATGTTTTTGTGGCTTGAGTTGACGTTTGCCATGATGATGCTTCCCACGTGTGTGTGTGTGTATGCATACATATATAGATATATACATTTACACTATCGTTGCCATATATATTTACATACTTACATATACACTATTTTTACTATATGTATATATTTACCTATTCACTATTTTATATATACATATTCATATATATATATATATTCATATATATGTTTCGTTACCTATTACATATACATTTAGATATACACATGTTTACATCTACATATATATATTATCATAAGTTTGAAATTTTCCATCATGAAACTTGTCCAAGTATATATACATATATTTTTATCATAAATTTGAAATGGTGAGGCTATATATTTATTTATTTATTTATTTATCATATTCAGAAATTAGCAGTTTGAAAATTTAATATAGTTTCAAAATTAATAGATTCAAATATTTCAAATATTAGAAAATTTATCTATTCGACTTATAAAAATTAATATTTCAATATTTAAAATTAGTTAATTATCTCAAAAATAGATGTCAAAAATCCTGGCCGTTACATTCCTCCCCCCTTAAAAGAATTTCATCCCCGAAATTAGAAAGTAAAGAGATAATTCAAACCATACCAAAAGTCATATATTTATATCGTAAAGCACATACATAAGTAATATACTAACAACCATAGCAAACAAGGCATACACTATATAAACCAACAATTAGCTATCCTAACATCATCTCTGGATAGGCTGTACTTACTCAATAAACCTGTAAGTTTCATAATTTATGAAATTAAATGACCTCACCTTCATTTCACTAATACAAACACATAGATTGCATAAACCAACATGTTACACATGTATTTAAAACCAATTATAAGGTTCCAATACTTACTTAGCCACCTTCAATCAATTTATATTCCATTCTATGCATTTCAAATGATTCACAAACAGATTAATAACATTCAATTCATATTTACACACATTTTATTCATATCTATCACAAATTGATTCAAATCAATTTATCCACTTTCCACTGATTCACCAAATTTTGTTTAATTCCGTTTGCGTCAAACGACAATTTTTCCATGCAAATTCGGTGATATTCATTTAATAAAATAATCACTTAAGCTTATAACTATTTTAATGGATTCCAAATCAATTTATCAAATTTTATTAATCCACATTCAATTTCAATTCTAATCCATAATCCAATTTACTTAACCAAGTTAAGTTTCATTTTTTTATTGTATTGAATTAACTAATTAATTTATCCAATTAGTTCACTTCCAATTTATAATTCAATATCTAATTATTATTTCAAAAACCACTTCAATTGGTTTGACATGTGTTCAAATTCATTTTATAATTCAAGTTTGGATTTTTATCCCAATATTTAACCATTTTTATTTTGGTTTGTTTTCTTTTTCAATTCTTAAATGTTTGAAAATTTTCTTAGGTAAAAATTCTTTTATAACAAAATACGTTTATATCGAAAATACTTTTGATAACTCTATGTTTCAACAAGTTTATCCTCGTCCTTACAGAATCTAGTAATATGTTGATCAGGCGCAAGACCAAAAATCTCTAAGTACTTAGTAGACCCATTTCAACACCCAGTGAAAATACTTGAAAAACTTTTAAAAATAGATATGGAAAGTACCACTTGAAAACCAATCATGGATCACAGTTACACAATGGTTACGCCTCGGAATCATCTATAACTGTGGGTAATCTCTACCTCACGAATTATGCCATGCAAATCAAAATCAAATCGCCCATGGATCGTAGTCAACTTAGCGGTTATGCCCAATGGTTACATCTCTATCCCAGAGAAAACATAGTAGACTATAGGCAATCACAGCCACCTTGAAGTACGCCATATGGATCACAGTTTACTTAGTGGTTACACCCTATGGTTACGTCATTATCCCAGCAGGAACGTAGTAAACTGTAGGCAATCTCTACCATCGCAAATTACGCCAAGTACATCGACCATAGATCGTAGCTACATAATGGTTACATGTTATCCCAGTGAAATCATAAGTCGAATGTAGGCATCATGCCTCCAAAATTACGCTATGCCAGTCAAATCATAAGACCATAGGTTATGCTATAGAATTCGAAGGAACTCATGAGTTTATGTCCGGACAACCTAAATCAATCAATAGAATGAATCCACCAAGTGGATTATCGAAAATCACGGAGGGTACTTCCCATATCTTTTACTTCGAAATATATCATTCTATATATAGTACCATTTCCAAATCACAACTTCAAATACCACACTTATATATTCCATTATATATAAGATTTCATTTCCAAATCAAGTACCTACCAAAATCAATAGTCTCGAATATATCGTATCATTCTTATATAAATTCCTTTATATATAAAATTATTGCTTTCAGATTGAATACCTTTCAAAATCAATAGTTTTTCGAAATAACTTCATACTTATACAAACCAGTTTCATATAAGAATCAAAATCTTTCAAATAAAATATTTATGTAAAGTCAAAGGTCTTCGAAATCATTCCACTTTCATGTATCAGTTCATTTTTAAATCCATATACGATCTCAACAATCATTCTTCCCTTTCAAATCGAATGTCATTAAAATTCAAAATTTTCAAAATCGATAGTTTTTAGAAATAAGCTCAATTTAATATTTATACCAAGTTTATAAATGAAAACTTCTTTTCCAAATCAAATATGTTTAAATAAAACAATTTAAACATAAATTACTTTATAAAACATTTACTAAGTTCATAAACATTTCTTAAACAAAGTTTCATTTAAAACATTTCAAAACCAAATTTCATATTTGTATAATACAAAATAAGTTTATACAAAATATTTAGCATTTTAAAACTTGTTCAACTTCCATTAGTTTCTATTTTATAATTTTCACAACTAAACTTTATATACTTTCCAAAAATTCTTAGTTTTGAAAATTAATTCTCAATTTGGAAGTGTTCAATTATTCAGAATAGTTGGAAAAATCAAATTTCAATTCAAAACTGAAAATCGGCAATCAATCATCTCAACAAGATTCACAATCAATGAATCTAATGCATAGGATACAAGTGTTCATAATATCATTCAATCCGAAAACTCGAGAATTGAACACTGAGTTCATTTCAAATAGATATATACGTATATCTTTCGAATATCAAATCATACTTCAGGGATTTGAATCAAAATCAGTTTCATTAAATCAAATCGAGTAGCAAAGCTACTAAAGTGGCCTCCCCACTCTGAAACTCGAAAATGAACGCCGATGATGCTGCAGTCATCACCAAACTTTATTTTCCAGCGAAAGAAGTGAGTTTCAGACTTCATTTCTTTTAAATCTTTTGAAAATCCCTTTTTGAAATCACTTTGAAATCATTAATAACAGTTCTATTCGGAAAATAATTTCAAATTATGCTATTATATATTTTCAGAATCTTAAAACAAATTTCAAACAATCCCGGAATCCAAACTCTCAAATTCCCAGTTTGAATAACTTTTTGTTTATTTATTAACCATGTTTAGATAAACCATATTCCATATATCACTTTCAAATGGTATCCATTACTCTTTAGAATAATACAAGGGGAAATTCAGATGTATATTCGCTTCAAAATCCATATTAAACATGCAGTTTCTCAATTGGTTAAATATTTTTCAAAAGCCAAAATTTTCCAACCATATTCAAATAATCAAATCAACGGTCAATAATCGATGCTCATAAACTGGCCGAGCATGACTCATCAATCAATAAGCGATGATATGCACATCCATATTGTTACCCAGTAACTTGTCTTGGGAACGAGGTACCGGTTATTGACCTGAGTGCCACCGTTCGGCATCCCTCATTCGACCACTAGCGCTCGGCCAGATCAAGTCGCTCGGCATTTACCCCTCGGTCGCCATTAAGGGCCTTACTCGACCTAAGAGCCTCGCCCAGAGTACAAACCTCGCTCGGCATTCAAGTGCCGCTTGGCATAGATACTTCGTATAGCATACGAAGTGCCGCTCGGCATAAATGCCTCTCTCGGCATTCGAATGCTGCTCGGCATAAATGCCTCGCTAGGCATTCGAATGTCGTCCGGCAGGAACATCTCGTTTGGTCTAGGTACCTTTCGTCCTTACTTCACCGGTTGGTATTCATTGGTTCGGCATGAACACCTGGCTCAGCATAGCTACCTCGTTCGGCATGACTTCGCTCCGAGTCAACCTGCTATCTGGTTCGATTCTCCTAAGGGTTTACCTTTAATCACTTGATGATCGACCAGGCCATTCTCGACCGGCATTACTCGCTTGGCAACTGCCATTCGGCATTCCTGGCTCGGTGCACAAGAGTCACGTACTATGAGCTGAAGTACTTTGTTTCTGGGCCTGCGAAGGAAGTCCGGCCTATCTTCGACTATAAATAGAAGAGCAGGTGCACAGTGAAAGGCACCTTTTTTTTGGAGAACACTGGGGAGACTCTGCTACTTTCGAGACTTATTCTTTTCAGTGATAACTTGTGTTCGAGTTGTTGGTGTACGGATTGTATCTAAATTAAATTATTATGAAAAGCAATAAAGATTAAAACTAAAAATGGACGTAGGCAGTCACGCCGAACCACTATAAATTGAGTGTTCTTGTTTCTTATAGTTATCACTGCATTCCATTGTGTTATTCCACAGTTTTAATTTACCTTCTTCATTAATCTCTCTACACAAACCTTTGTTCGGGTGTTAGCGATCAAATCTGGTGCTAACATTTTGGTGCTTTCACTGAGAGAAATTCTCAGGCCATTATGATCTACTTTGTAGCTACTGGATTGAAGAAATCCCCCGAAGGAGATCCAAGTCATTCATAGGAAATCCGTTGATTCTACTCAGAGTTTTTGCTGATAACTCTACAATGGGAAGTCCACGTACTAGATCAGCCTCCCACAATGCAGATGTTAATGAGATTGCTAGTGTCCAACAAGTAGGACCCAACAATCAATAGATTAATCTGGGCGCAGGGGTTGTCACTGCCCAAAATCATATGGAAGCTGTCACTAGGACAGAGTTCAACGAGCTGATGAGAGAACTCATGGAGAGCAGGAGACAACTTAGCGAACAGATCCAAGCTAACGCCAACCTTATGACTCAACTTACTCAACAACAGCATCAGAATGCTGGAGGAAGCCCCGCTCCTTACTCCTCATCCGACAGCTCTTCTTCGTCTGATGAACCTCCCAGATGTAGACGTCGTAAAACAGAAACAACGCAAGCAGGTGTTGCTGATCGATCAACCAGGGATGGTCCAGGTTCCCTACCTGGAGCAATGGCACCTCACTTACACCAAGAAAATCACACCCAAGCTGGAACGGAAAACTTAGGGTCTGGAGTACAAGCAGAAGCTGGACGACCGCCTCACCAAGGTCCTAATGATGCTGGTCCCCAGGATACATGCTTGGTAAATCGCTAATAAAGGAGACACTAACCAGAACAGTCTCGCGAGACAAACACCAACCTTCCATCATCCATACAAACCCCAGACCTATCATCTATGGTCAGACAGCTGATGAGAGAGAATCAAGGCTTATCGAATGATGATTGGGGGGTATCCAGAAGTCACACTCCATTCACAGATGCTATCTTACAGGCCGAGTACCCCAGGAAGTTTAACATGCCGACTATTCCGGCCTATGAAGGAAAGACTGATCCCCAACAACATATGATGAGATATGAATGGATGATGGACTCAGCTAGAGCGAACGATGCAACCAAGTGTAGATGTTTCCCAATAACTTTGTCTGGGATCGCTACCATGTGGTTCACCCGACTTCCTCCGCGGACTATCTCTAACTTTGATGAGTTGGCGATGAAATTTGTGGAACAATTCAAGATTCATGCCATTCGTCCCAAGGATGTGATGTCCTTGTCTAGTGTAATTCAGGCTCCAGTGGAGTCATTGAAAGAGTATTTACAAAAGTTCCATGTTGCCGCAATTGAAGTTAGCAACCCCAACGACCATGCTATTTTAATGGCCATGATGTGAGGGGTAAATCCGGATTCAGAATTTGGAGATTGGCTGGCGGGAAAGCCTCCGACTACGCTGGAACGTTTTTATTCAAAGGCACACCAATTTATAAGAAGGGAGGAAGCTAGGTGGACGAGGAGAGATAATGCACCGGTACATGGAAAGGAGGCTGTGCAGAGTAACATCGCTGTAAAACAATCCGGTGACAACTCTGGAAAGGTACAAGTCAATGTTCAAAACAAGCCTGAACAATCTAAAGGATCCGGTGGGGGAAATCCCGGAAAGAAAAGGGAAGCTGGAAAGTGGAAACCAAGGATCCCAACTTACAACGAATACACTCCTCTGAATGCATCTCTAGAAAATATTTACCTGTCAACTTGTAATACTTTCCAATATCGAAAGCCACGCCCAAAAGAGTCTACTGAAGAGCAAAAGCGGACTGGGAAGTATTGCCTCTTCCAAGAGACTTGCGGGCATAATACCGAGGAGTGTAGGCACCTCCATGATGCTATAATAAAGTTTACTAGACAGAAAAAGTTGCAGGAGTTTGTAAAGAATCCTCAAGAGGGTGGACAGGGAACGTCCAATCCCGGTCGCGCACCAGCTCCACGTTACCTTGAGGAGCCTGCTCGGACCGTGGGTAGACTGGTCATAAACACGATAGTAGGTGGACCTCACCCTGTAGATAAGAACTAGAAAGAAATGGAGCAGTATGCTAACTCCTTGAGGCATGCAGATTTTGAGTGTTGTTCGAATGTGGAGGATGGGACCCTCGCTAAACAGCAGCGCATGATGACGGACGATATAGTATTCAGGAGCAGAGATGCCGATCTGGTGGAGGCTCCTACCGTTGACCCGATGGTCATATCCGCGACAATCGGGCCAGCATTTGTGAAAAGAATTTTGATTGATTGTGGAAGTTCTGTTAACATCATCTTCAAAAAAGCATATGACCAAATGAAGATGGAGACGAAGGATTTAAAACCATCTAAAGCTCGTATCCATGGCTTTAATAGTGCAGCAACTGATGTGGTGGGTTATGTTGAATTGCCAGTTGAACTACGGAAAGGTGAATGTAGGAGGGTACGAATCCTACCTTTCATTGTTTTGGATATTGATTCTCCGTACAATGTATTTTTGGGTCGACCGGCCCTGGCAGAGTTTATGGCAGCTTTGGCCCCGTGGTGATTAACTTTGAAATTTCCCACAAACAAATGAGTTGGTGTTGTACATGGCGATCAGGCGACTGGTCGTGCATGCTATGTGGCTGAGATTAGAGAGGCCTAGCGAAGAGAGAAAGGAAAGGTTGTGGACAGCTCCATCCACACCCGAGTCACTGAAAATTGACAAGTAATGCTCGAGCCCTGGCTGAGCAACACGATCAGATCTGTAAAGACATAGATCCGAGAGATGATGATGAGGAACCCAGGGAAGAAAAAGCAGCACCGGCTGAACTGACGATTGACATTCCGGTCAGCCGAGATGACCCATCACGAGTACTAAAGATTGGATCACAACTCGACCCCTCGATTGTTAGTCCATGAGATGATGGTTTTGATGACAACAACCTTAGAATAGATTATAAAATATAAATACTAACATTACAAGTTTAGATATATATGTATATGCAGGATCTAACCATGCAGGTATCAAGAATGAAGACTGTACAGTATAGAGATTCAAGATATAGAGATAGAAGAATCATGAGTATCAAGATTATCAAGAGTTCAAGATTTCAAGGTTAAGTTTGTTTTATTATGAATATTTGTTAAAACTCATAGAAAAGCACTGGCATCTTAATATCCAATTTATTCGTGGAATGGAATCCACTTCGAGCCCGTTAAAGGGATGGAACCCTAAGTAGGATGGAACCTACGAAAATCTAGTGGGACATTGTTTTGTATCCACTAATCTTAATTCAAAATGATTTTTCAAAATTATCTTATTTTCGAAATGATTTCAAAACTTTCCTTTTAAAAAGATTCAAAACTCTCGATTCCGTTTTTAAAATAATTTTAGCCTCAAAACATCTTTATTTTAAGAGTCAATTTTTTTTCTGATTTTAAACTATCTTTTCAAATAATATATTTAACTTTTAAATTATTTATACTTTGATTTAAATTATAGTTAAATAATATATATATATATATTGTTCTTTATATTTACTTATGAATTTCAATTATATTCAAGTATATTTATAAAGTTTTAAATAGTTTTTATATAAGATAAATATTATTTTTATAGAAATTCAAAACATCAATTTTGGCTGAGGGATGTCGACATGCCCTAGTACCCCATGTCGACATAGTGTCAGTTAAGTTCAAAATTCAAATTTCAAAAGAAGTGTCTATTCGACATAACTCTTCATGAATGGTCATGGTTGTTGATCTTCTATAAATAGGGGTCAGTTTTAACGAATTTTTAATCACTTTTTTCTGGTTTTCACTTCTCTTCTTCTTCCACATTTCTTAATACAAAATCATATCATTACTCTGCCGAAATCAACATCGAATCATACTCGATTATTTCTGGTTTTGATTCTCTCCACTATCTCTACAAGATCCAAGTGCTAATCTGAGTTATAGACTTTTTGTAATCAATTGAGCGAGAAAAGGTGTGATTATAGCCTTGGAAATCAATCAAGCGAGAGACGGTGTGATTGTAGCCTTGGAAATCAATCAAGCGAGAGAATGTGTGATTGTAGCCCTGGAAATCAATTGGGTGAACTTGTTGCCCCGGAAATCAAGTATCTCTATCCAGAGGATTGTGATTCTGGAGGGTGTACCTCGTAGCCTTGAGACCGAGGGTTGTAATTGTTGAATTGAGTTTCAAAGAAAATCCATACTTGGTTGTGCGGGACTGGATGTAGAGTAACTCTGAACCAGTATAAAATCCGGTGTGTTCTTTCCTTTATTGCTTTTACTTTATATTTGAATCTGTGTTTGATTCTGTGTTCATATCCGTGTCTGATTAGTGTATACATTGTTATCAAATTAAGATAAACTCAAAAATATTAACAAATTTCTCAAAACACTATTCATCCCCCCCTCTAGTGTTAATTCTAGCCTTAAGATCCTTAATCCGCATTTCTCACATTTGGTATCAGAGCAAGGTTTTCAAAAGTTTCATAATCTGATCTTTGAAAAAGTTTTTTTTAATGGCTATTTTTGAAAAATTTGTTAAAACTAGTTTAGAATTGTTTAAATCATCATTGTTCCATGAGTCTGCATATGAATGTTATTCAAATTCTAGTTGTCTACCCAAATTTTATAATGTGCAGGAAAGATGCTTTATGGGTATTAAGGAATCAATCCACAATGGACAATATGTGCAGATCAAAAGGAATAAGTGGATACTTGATAGTGGTTGCTCTAGACACATGACTGGTAATCCGGATATGCTGAATAATATTATATACAAAAACGGAGGACTGGTTAACTTTGGAGACAACTCGAAAGGATACGTGATTGGCATCGGCAATGTCGGTAACTCTGAAACTCCTATTATTACTAATGTTTTGCTAGTTAAGAATCTGAAACACAATCTGCTAAGTATAAGTCAACTATGTGATAAATGATATAAAATTAAATTTGAAAAAGATAAATGTCATATTGAAGATAATAACTCAACCATAATATTTGAGGGAACTAGGAAAAAGAATATTTATATTCTTAGTATGAAAGTTTTAAATGATAACCTATGTCTTTTGGAAAATACAAGTGACCCTTGGATTTGGCATAAGAGATTTGGACATTTGAATTTCAAACTCTTATCTAGACTGTCAAAACATGATCTAGTAAGAGGTCTCCCTAAAATGAATTTTAAAGTAGATAGTTTATGTGATGCATGTCAATTAGGAAAGCTTAGAAAAAGTTCCTTTAAATTAAAAGATATGATTTCAACTTCAAAGCCTCTTGAGTTACTTCACCTTGATTTATTTGGTCCATCTCAAATTCAATCATTAAATCATAGTAAATATGTTTTTGTAATTGTAGATGATTATTCTAGATTTACATGGACAATATTTTTGAAACATAAAAGTAACACTTTTGAATGTTTTAAAAACTTTACAAAAAGGATTCAAAATCAATTATCTTTAAAAATTATAACTATTCGTAGTGATCACGGTGGTGAATTTGAAAATGAAAGTTTGAGGAATTCTGCAATAAGAAGGGAATAACTCACAATTTCTCATTTCCAAGAACTCCACAACAAAACGGAGTAGTTGAACGTAAAAATAGAACGATACAAGAGTGTGCGAGAACTATGCTTTCAGATAGTAATTTACCAAAACACTTTTGGGCAGAAGCTGTTGCTACCGCCTGTTATATTTTGAATAGAATTTTAATTAGACCTTTAACTGATAAGACACCTTATGAACTTCTTCATGGAAAGAAACCTAAGGTATCATACTTCAGAATTTTTGAAAGTAAATGCTTTATTTTAAATACAAAAGAGAATTTGGATAAATTTGATTCTAAATCCGACAAAGGAATCTTTATCGGATATTCTAATAGAAGTAAAGCTTATAGAGTTTTTAATTTAAGATCTAACACCATCGATGCATGTTTCGTTTGATGAAAATTTAAAAGATTTTGAAATTACAAATGATGAAGAAGATTTAATTACTAAAATCAGGAATCAACCGAAATTAATAATGAAATTAATCATCCTAATAAAAGGATTAAACTTTTAAAAGATCATCCTATTGAAAATATAATAGGAGATATGCAATCTATTGTTACAACTAGAAATCAACTAAGTAAAATGAGTAATGTAGCATTTATATCATCTATTGAACCCAAAAATCCTAAAGAAGCATCAAATGATGATTCGTGGATTTTGGCTATGCAAGAAGAATTAAATCAATTCACTAGAAATGAAGTTTGGGAACTTGTTCCTAGGCCTGAAGATAAAACTGTAATTGGAACTAAATGGGTCTATAAAAATAAAATGAATGAACAAGGTGAGGTCGTTATAAATAAAGCACGATTAGTCGCCCATGGTTATTGTCAAGAAGAAGGTATAGATTGTGACGAAACCTTTGCTCCTATAGCAAGATTAGAAGCCATTGGGATTCTACTTGCTTTCGCAAATCATAATAATTTCAAATTATTTCAAATGGATGTTAAAAGTGCATTTTAAATGGATTTGTAAAAGAAGAAGTATATGTTGAACAACCACCACTTTTTGAAGATGAAAATTTACCAAACCATGTGTACAAACTTAAGAAAGCTTTATATGGTCTAAAACAAGCTCCTAGAGCCTGGTATGATAGACTAAGATCTTATTTATTACAATCAAATTTTGAAATTGGTAAAATAGATAATACTCTTTTTATTAAAAGAAATAAAAATGATATTCAACTAGTTCAAGTATACGTAGATGATATCATTTTTGGTTCAACTAACTTCGAAATGAATAAAGAATTTTCTGAAATAATGACAAAAGAGTTTGAGATGAGTCATATGGGTGAATTAAATTTCTTTCTAGGATTGCAAATAAAACAGTTAGATAATGGTATTTTTATTAGTCAAGAAAAATATGCTAAAGAACTAGTTAATAAATTTGGTTTGACTACTGCGAGTGGAAAACCTACTCCCATGGCAACCAATGAATATCTAAGTAAAGAAGATCTCTCGAAAGATGTTGATCAAAAGTTGTATAGAGGAATGATTGGATCATTGCTCTATATCACTGCTAGTAGACCTGATATCATGCATAGTGTATGTCTCTGTGCAAGATATCAATCTCATCCTAAAGAAACTCAATTAAAAGCTGTAAAACGTATCATAAGATATATTAAACACACCTTTGATTATGGCTTATTTTATCCTAAAAATGATTCATTTGATTTAATATCATACTGTGATGCTGACTATGCTGTCTGTAAATCAGACCGAAAAAGTACAAGTGGAACTTGTCACTTTTTGGGACATTCTCTGGTTTCCTGGTTTAGTAAAAAGCAAAATACAGTTTCTTTATCAACAGCAGAGTTTATTTCTGCTGCTTTGGCTTGTTCTCAAGTAATATATATGCAACAAGCCTTAAGAGATTTTGGATTAAATATCTCAAAATCGCCAATTTATTTTGATAATACTAGTGCAATAAATTTATCTAAAAATCCTACTCATCATGCTCGAACTAAACATATTGATATTCGACATCATTTTCTTAGAGATAATATAACTAAAGAAGTAATTACTCTCGAATATATAAACTCTGAGAATCAAATTGTTGATATCTTAACAAAACCATTAAATGAATCTATATTTACAAAATTAAGAAGAGAATTAGGAATTTGTTCTATAACTGAAATATAAAATATAAATAACAAGTATAATTAATAATTAATATTAAAATATATCATAGAGTTAAAATATAAGGACCATGTCGACATCCCCTAGGAAGACATGTCGATATGTAACGTTTTTATTATTTTTTTAAATTTTCCCACCAAAATTCAAAAATTTAGTTATATATTCTTCTCTATTTCGAATTCTTATTCATTCTCTCTGTTTTCTCTTCATTTTCTATTCTGAAATATATAAAATAATGGCATCTTCCTCTAAATCAAACATAAAATCAACTTTCTCATTCCCCTCTCCTACTTCTGGTCCATTCCAATGCACTACTCACGCACGTATAACTAAATTGGAGGAGTCTACGAAGGATACTCTTTAGATGTTGACTGAAATTCAAGTGACTCAACTTCGTATGGCGAAAGAGCAAGAAAGGCAAGGCAAGATTCTTAAGAATTTACAAAAATTCCTAATGGATAACCAGGCCAACCCTATCTTGATCGATGAAGACTCTTCACTCAATCAAGAACATGAGGTTAGCGACGAAGAAGAAGAAGAACCAATGGAAGAAGCACACGAGGAGGATAATGACCAAGTAGTATGCGTTGGAGAAGTGTGTTTCGACAAAAATGGGAATCTTGTCGAACAACGTGGAAATTTCTATTTCCACTATCCAAACTGTTCGATTCATAAATCCCCTATGTCAGAAACACACATTAGTTTCTTATCTTTCTTTCCGTTGTTATTTATGTTTTTATGTTTTTTTTTCTAATGCAAATGTAAATACAACCATACTCGTAATAAATAAACTTGTGTTTTTATATGTGTTAGTATTATTGTGAATTCTTAGTTAGGATAGTTAATAGTTTAGGATTATATTTGTGTATTAGATTTAAGTGTTAATTATTTATGATAACACTATCATTATAATCACACGTCATAGAGTGATAAGTTTTAGGGGGAGTTATATAGTTTGGAGTTATCTAGTTTAGAGTTAGCTTTTGTTGATGACAAAGGGGGAGAAGTATAAAATATGATAGTTAGGCATAGATTAAGGGATGTTATTAGAAGTATTAGGATAGAAATGATATTTTATAAACAAAGGTTGTCATCATCAAAAAGGGCGAGATTGTTAGTCCATGAGATGATGGTTTTGATGACAACAACCTTAGAATAGATTATAAAATATAAATAATAACATTACAAGTTTAGATATATATGTATATGCAGGATCTAACCATGCAGGTATCAAGAATGAAGACTGTACAATATAGAGATTCAAGATATAGAGATAGAAGACTCATGAGTATCAAGATTATCAAGAGTTCAAGATTTCAAGATTTCAAGGTTATGTTTGTTTTATTACGAATATTTTTTAAAACTCATAGAAAAGCACTGACATCTTAATATCCAATTTATTCGTGGAATGAAATCCACTTCGAGCCCGTTAAAGGGATGGAACCCTAAGTAGGATGGAACCTACGAAAATCTAGTGGGACATTGTTTTGTATCCACTAATCTTATTCAAAATGATTTTTCAAAATTATCTTGTTTTCGAAATGATTTCAAAACTTTCCTTTTAAAAAGATTCAAAACTCTCGATTCCGTTTTTAAAATAATTTTAGCCTCAAAACATCTTTATTTTAAGAGTCAATTTTTTTTCTGATTTTAAACTATCTTTTCAAATAATATATTTAACTTTTAAATTATTTATACTTTGATTTAAATTATAGTTAAATAATATATATATATATATATTGTTCTTTATATTTACTTATGAATTTCAATTATATTAAAGTATATTTATAAAGTTTTAAATAGTTTTTATATAAGATAAATATTATTTTTATAGAAATTCAAAACATCAATTTTGGCTGAGGGATGTCGACATGCCCTAGTACACCATGTCAACATAGTGTCCGTTGAGTTCAAAATTCAAATTTCAAAAGAAGTGTCTATTCGCCATAACTCTTCATGAATGGTCATGGCTGTTGATCTTCTATAAATATGGGTCAGTTTTAATGAATTTTTAATCACTTTTTTCTGGTTTTCACATCTCTTCTTCTTTCACATTTCTTAATACAAAATCATACCATTACTCTGTCGAAATCAACATCGAATCATACTCGATTATTTCTGGTTTTGATTCTCTCCACTATCTCTACAAGATCCAAGTGCTAATCTGAGTTATAGACTTTTTGTAATCAATTGAGCGAGAAAAGGTGTGATTGTAGCCTTGGAAATCAATCAAGCGAGAGACGGTGTGATTGTAGCATTGGAAATCAATCAAGCGAGAGAAGGTGTGATTGTAGCCTTGGAAATCAATTGGGTGAACTTGTTGCCCCGAAAATCAAGTATCTCTACCCAGAGGATTGTGATTCTGGAGGGTGTACCTCGTAGCCTTGAAACCGAGGGTTGTAATTGTTGAATTGAGTTTGAAAGAAAATCCGTACTTGGTTGTGCGGGACTGGATGTAGGGTAACTCCGAACCAGTATAAAATCCGGTGTGTTCTTTCCTTTACTGCTTTTACTTTATATTTGCATCTGTGTTTGATTCTGCGTTCATATTTGTGTGTCTGATTAGTGTATACATTGTTATCAAATTAAGATAAACTCAAAAAGATTAACAAATTTTTCAAAACACTATTCACCCTCCTCTAGTGTTAATTCTAGCCTTAAGATCCTTAATCCACATTTCTCACATCGATGACCGAGGATCTCACTGATTTCCTCCGAGCGAATCTGGATGTTTTCGCTTGGACACATTCTGATATGTGCGGGATTTCTCCCGCCATTGCGAGTCATATGTTGAACATAGACCCAAAATACATCCAAATAAAGCAAAAAAGGAGAAGGATGGACCCGGAGAGGTCCGCTGCTCTCAGAGAGGAGGTGGACAAACTCAAAGCCAATGGGTTCGTCCGCGATGCCCTCTACCCTGAATCGGTGTCTAACCCCGTGTTGGTGAGAAAAGCGAACGGGAAATGGAGGACCTTTGTTGATTAATCAGACTTGAACAAGGCTTGCCCTAAGGATAGTTTCCCTTTACCCAGAATTGACCAGCTGGTCGATTCAACGGCCAGACATGAGTTATTATCATTTATGGACGCGTATTCGTGATACAATCAAATCTCGATGCACATCCCGGATCAAGAACACACTAGTTTGGTCACAGACATCGGATTGTACTGTTACGTAGTGATGCCTTTTGGATTGAAAAATGCAGGAGCAACCTATCAACGTTTGGTGAATCAGATGTTTAAAGACCAAATCGGTAGGACGATGGAAGTCTATGTGGATGACATGCTCATGAAGTCACGACAGTCAAACGACGACATTCGAGACTTAGCGGAAATGTTTGATATACTCAGGTATTACGGAATGAAAATCAATCCTCTGAAGTGTTCCTTCGGCGTTGCGTCAGGGAAGTTCCTGGGTTTCATCGTTAACGCACGAGGAATTGAAGCTAACCCAGAGAAGATTCAGGCTATTCGAGACATTCAAGTGCCCAGAACTATAAAGCAAGTACAAAGCTTGAACGAAAAAATGGCCGCGCTGAGTCGATTCATATCCAGAGTGACTGACAAATGCATTCCTTTCTTCGATGTAATAAAGAAAGGGAAGAGGAATTTTGAATGGGCGCCCAACTGCGAGGACGCATTCCGAGCTATGGTAAGACATTTGGAAAGTCCCCCGATGCTGTCGAAGCCTATAAACCACAAAGTATTATATGTATACTTGGCTGTATCTCAACATGCCATCAGTACGGCTTTGGTTCGCGAGGAGGACCGAGTTCAAATGCCGGTGTACTATGTTAGCAAATGTTTAACGGGGGCAGAAAGAAATTATCCTAAAATTGAGAAGCTAGCCTACTGCTTGGTGATTGCATCATGCAAGCTTCGTCCGTACTTTCAAGCACACCCGATCAGTGTTTATACCGATCAACCTCTACGAGAGGTGCTCCAGCGACTAGAAACCTCTGGAAGGTTGCTAAAGTGGAACATCGAGTTAAGTCAATTCGATATTATCTACCTGCCACAGAGAGCTATCCAAGGACAGACGTTAGCAGACTTTATTACAGATTCACAATACCTGTCGAGCAAAGTAATGAAGACATTGCTCCCTCCATTTGATGGAAGTTATACACCGATGGGGCGTCAAATGACCGTTGTTCCGGAGCCGATGTTATTCTAGTGACCCCTGAAAACCGATCTATCTGTTATGCGTTGAAGCTTGATTTTCCAGCCACGAATAATGAAGCAGAGTACGAAGCATTGCTTGCTGGCTTAAAACTTGTCAGGGAGCTTGGAATAAAAACGATTGAGATCTTTTGTGACTCTCAATTGGTGGTATACCAAGTGCGAGGAGATTATCAAGCAAAAGGGCAAAGGCTTGCTCCATACCTCGGTCGGGTTCAAGAACTTTTGGCAGACCTTGAGTATTATGATATTTCTCATATCCCGCATGAACAAAACAGAGAAGCCAATTCATTAGCAAAATTCGCAAGTACTGGCGATGCACAATAGATGGGCTTAGTTCCTGTTGAAGTTTTGCAATTTCCAAGTATAAACGAGATGGAAATAGACTTTCTGCTAGAAGCAGAAATTGAAAAGGAGTCATGGATAACCTCATTCAAGCAGTTCCTGTTACACGGAGCTTTGTTTGAAAAGAGGAACGAAAAATGACAAGTCGTACGCAAAGCCTCAAGAAATGTGATGCAGGACGGAATAATGTATCGAAAAGGGTTCTCGGTTCCATTACTTCGTTGCATCGCCCAAGACGAGATAAAACGGGTCTTGAAAGAGGTTCATGAGGGTGAATGTAGCGACCATACTAGGGGCAGACACTGGCAAAAAAGATCCTCCGCTATGGATACTATTGGCCCACTGTAAATCGGGATGCTGCGGATTACGTAAGAAAATGCGACAGATGTCAAAAGTTTGTGAAAATCCCGAGAGCTCCGCCAGCGGAACTCACACAAATGGTTAGCCCCTGGCCATTTGCGATTTGGGGGATCGATATAATCGGTTCCTTACCGATTTCCAGGGGTGGTGCAAAGTATGCAATTGTTGTGGTTGATTACTTTACTAAGTATGCAGAAGCAGAGCCTTTAGCTACGATCACCACTAAAAAAAGTAATTAATTTCGTTGTACGAAACATCATATGCCGTTTTGGCCTCCCGCGAACTATCATCATGGACAATGGAACTCAATTTGAAAGTAGAGAATTCAAAGAATTTTGCCAGAAATATCATATTGATAAAAGGTTTTCGGCGGTCGCTCACCCTAAAGAAAACGGACAAGTGGAAGCCGTAAATAAAATAATCATGCTAATATTAAAGAAACGACTGGAAAAGGATAGAGGCAAGTGGGTGGATGAACTTCCGACAGCGCTCTGGGCTTACAGAACCACCCACAAGTCTGTGACTGTCCATACTCCATTCACCTTGGCATACGGCACTGAAGCTGTGATACCCGTGGAACTTGAAGTTCCCTCTCATCGTGTAACGACCCGTTATTTTCAACCATTCGCATCCATTATAAGTGTATAGGTAGACACTCATGCCGGAATTGAATTGCTCAAAATACCGCGTTGTAAATAAAATTTGGCAAATCTCAGAATATACAGTAAATAAATATAATCACAGACACAGAGTAAAATAATGCAGCGGAAGTAAAAGAAATAGTAGTTCATGAAGCTACTATATAAATATAACAAAGTTACATAAGATACAACAGAAGAAATAGAGTACAACAGAAGTCTAAATACAATAACCAAGTACAAGCTGAGTAGAACAACAGAACTGAAATAGATGGGACAAGACAAGCAGAAAATCTCCAGCGATTCAAATCTCCAAGAGAGTGGACATCGAAATCTGTGAATAACTCAAGCTGACCCGAGCGTAAAGCAAAACACAAAACACTCGAGTCAGGACAATATATACTTATATAATGTAAACCAACTCAAGTGAACTGTAATAAAGGTACAAGTAACTTAAAGAATGCTTGGGATCGCCCATTCTTTAAGGATCCGTTAAACTATTTACTATGTAGTAATATCCGCTATATACAGTAGTGTCTAAATAAGTAAAGTATAATCATATCGGAAAATAGGATGGAGAACCTTAACGCGGTCGGATCTTAAAATCATAATCGTAGTAAAGCTCGATATGGTAGGTGACACGGCACAACTAGGCAATGCCAGGGTAGATATACCAATTACGCACACGGACTGATGGAGCGCATATCAGCCACTATCGTCCACCTCGAACAACATTCCCAAATCGGAGGATGGCCATCTAGTAAAATCACAAGTAAGAGTATAATATCGAAGAAATGTGTCCGAGAAGAGGTGCTACCTCACTGGTCCGAGATCGCTCCTGTTTTAGCCACCTTATGCCAACTCACGGGAGTTGGGTCCACGTAACATACCTTAAGAACGTCGCCACCATCCTACTTCATTCTGGAATCTCCACCGCGTACACGGTTGTCAAAGTGGTTTTCGGTATCGACAGTGAGTATGTCCATATCTGATCCCGGTCTCTTTGCCAACCAATCGTTATTATAACCCGTGGTTATAACTTTTAAAAACAATACTTCACTTCAAAATAAAATATTATTTCAAACCATATCTTTATAAAAATAAAGATTAAACCAATTCCAAACCATTTCCATATATTTAAATTTTCATATCATTTCAAAACTTCATTTCAAATCATTTTAATATAATAAAATATCCTATCAGTTCAAATCCAAATATTCAACTTTAAATACCTTTTAAATTCAAAGATATCGTTCATTTACTATCATTTCAAATCACCTTTAAATAGTTTATATTCCAATCAAAATAATTTATTTAAACCTTTTAAAAGTGTAATTATTATATTTTCAAATCAAGTATTCAATTTCCAAAGTTTCAAACCATTCTGAGTTCGTTTACTAAGTTAAAAACCCTAATTATTAAAATTTCAGCATTTCACAGCATTTAAAAACAACTACTATAAGTTATATTTGAAAACATTTTTAATTCAGCAAAGACAGCACTTAAAACTGCTGTTAAAACTCAGTTTTAGTTGAATTATAGTTCAAAAACAGAAAAGACAGCATTTCAGAAGTGCTGCGGTAGTTCAGATTTCAAAACAAGGGTTAAATTTGGTTTCAGCAAAGACTGCAGACCATTATAGCATTTCTAGAGAATGCTATAATATTCCTGAGTTCAATATTAGCCTATAAGTTCAATTACAGCAACTATAGCATTTCAGAAATGCTGTAATAGCTCTTTTTACACAATTTTAGTTCAAAACAGAATCTATAGCATTTCTGAATGCTATTAAAAGTATATTTCAGGTGTTAGTGTATTTCCAGCAATTAAATAACTTTAATTTAAAACACATAAACATTTTAAAAATCATATTTTAACATTTAAAATGTTCATTTACATATCATTTAACATATATCTTTTTCACAATAAATTTCTTATAATTAAATCCAATTTTCAACAATTTACTTAATAAGTTTAAGTGTAAAGGTTCCAATTCTTCACATTTCAACAAATAGACTTAACGCTTCAAATTTAAATTACCATTTCACAATTTAACAAAATTTCCAATTTTATTTAATTAACTTAAACCTTTAATTAAAACCAAATTTCACATTTCCTAGTCAAATTATATTTTAAAAGATCACTTTTAAACATTCATTTATTTAACCACTTAAATTCATAGAAAAATCAATAATACTTTAATAAATCACTTAAATTCAAATTTAATCAAATTATCATATTTACCATTTCCAAATAAAATTTAATATCCATTTTATTTATATAACTTAAAATATCATTTTTAACCAAATTCCAAATTTCCAACTTAAGTTATATTTCAAAAATCCAGTTAAACTATTCATTAATTACATTTTTAACACATAGAAAAATCATAATTTCTTTATTTTAAAACATTTCAAAATCTATTTAAATCAAATTTCATAAATTTAAAATTTTAAAATACTTAAAAATATCCAAAACACTTTATAAAATAACCACGGGCCTGTATATAATTTTCTAACTTAGGTCAAGTGATACAGATATGTATCATTTCAATCCGTAGTTAAAAAAATCTGGGTTCTATCATTTCAAACCCGCAATCCCAAGTTAAAATAATTTAAATAAAAATCGTTCAGGCCTATCATTTCAGCCCATAACGATTTTTCCCTATTCTAAAGTCCGTTCGGGTATGTATCATTTCAACCCATAGTGATTCTAATCTACAGGGAACTTGCAATGGTGATAACTGATATAAATAACAGAATAAAATTAAATAACAGTAACATATGATATAACAGGTGTAATAACTGGTGTTAACATCATATAATAATAATATAGGCATATATAACATGATAATATATTTCTACAGATTCACAGGGTGTCAATTTACTAGTTATATAGGTACATATTGTCTGGTGAGAATAACTCACCTTTTTACGTTGGAGTTTGCAAAACAAAATACACAGATAAATTCCAGAAAGCACAATAGCATGATTTGATTTGAGTGGAGAGATCCAAGATATAAACCTTGTATACAAAAATAAAGCAAAGTACATTATAAATATATTTGCAATACCAAAGATAAAATTGAAACAAATGGAAATTAGGCTAGACGAATAACATCACCTAGCTTTAAATCAATGTTTGCTTGATCTTGCCTCAACTTGTGCTCAACCATACATGCTTATGGTTTGGCCATGATGTTTTCATGTGGAAATAGATCAGGTTTGGACTGAAAATATATGGTTAGGCTTGAGAAGAGGAAGGGTCTTGGAGTTACAATTGGAAGGAGGTTAAAAGGCAAGGTTAACAATGGAGTTTGGATGCATCTAGGCTCGACCAAAGGGGTCTATGGGCTCGTCTGTGGCTCACTACAGGTCAGGTCAGATCTGAAACAAGGCTATTGGTGATGGCACTTGCTGGTGGTGGAGGCTATAGGGGTGGCCGAAGTCAACTATGAAGGTGGTGGTGGAGTTTTGGTAGACTATGCATTGTTTTGTGGAGTTCTTGTGCAAATTTGAGGTGGTGGCTTCATCTAATGGTCAAGGCCAGATCTGGTCTGAAGGGTAGGTGTTTGGAAGGGGATGATGAAGAGGAGGAGATGATGGTGGTTGTAGGAGAAGATGGTGGTGGTTGTGGCCAAGCAAAGTTGAAGAGAGATCTAGGAAAACAATGAAAAAAAATAAGAAGGAAAAGTAGAAGGAAGAAGACATTAACTTGCAATTTTTTTCTCAGTTCTTTTCAGATCTAAAATGGCCGAAAATTTGTGATGAAGCAAGATGTTTTCACGTGAAAAAGAAATAAACACTCACGGCCAACAATAAAGTAATGAACGGCTAAAGAAATGAAAAGTCTAGAAAGTGAAAAGTCATGTTTTTTTAAGGCTTAAGTCTCTTCAAATTTCCTTTTCTCTAATTCAAATAAAACAAAATAAAATTTCAGTAAATGAATTTAAAAACTAAAAAAAAGTAAAAATAGAATAAAAATAAAAAATCAAATTTAAAGAAAATGGAAAAGAATATAAGAAATTGCTTAAAAATTGAAAATAGGGTCCAGAAATTTCAAATAAATCACCATTGTCTTTGGAAAATTATCTACTTCATTTTAAAAATATTCTAAAGCAAAATTTTGAAATAAAATAATTCATTTATCATTTCTAAAGTGAAATAAATAATTAAATTTAGAGAAAATAGAAAAAGAATAAAGAAAATGTTTAAAAATTGGAAATAGGACATGAAAATTACAAATAAACATCACTAGTTTTACAAAAATTTTATTTCACTTTAAAACAAATAAAAGTCCAATAAATAAAATAAAATGAGAAACAAAATAAAGTGGTAAGAGAATAAATAAGTTCTTAAGAAAAATATAAAGATAAATAAAGAATTACTTTAGTTAATTGAAGCTGGAAATTATAAATTGTAAACAAATATACAACTGATACTGGAAAATGTCAATTACACTTTAAAATGTTTTAAAACCAAAATATATTCATAACATGTTATTTTACCCATATAAATATAACTTATAACATTACATGACCAAATAAAATATTATTTATATAATTTATATGATTTAAAATAAATAATATTGCAAAATAAACATTTTATACACAAAATTGAAAATTACATAACTTCTACAATATAAGTCCGTTTTCAACGAAACGAAAAGCAGTATTCATGGAATTAAATCTATTTTCATAATAAAAGATAAAATTTAAGAATTTGAAATTTTTAAATTTAAAGTTCAAAAGTCAAAGTTTGACCAGTTTGAACAGAAATTCACTTTTCAGTGAAATATCCAATTTATACTAGTTTGAAACTAAAATTCACTTAATAATCAACATTTATATTTTTAAAATGAAATGTTTGAAATATAAAAAGTTTAAAATAATTTAAAAATAAAAATAAAGTCAAAATTAAAATATATGCAAAGTCTAGGGTTGTTACACTCTCCCCCACTCAAAACTTTTCGTCCTCGAAAAGGAACGAGGTACGGGAAAGCACAGAAAAAGATAGAATGAATAGAATTAAGACAAGATGATATGAAAATTAGAATTACACCTGATAACTATTGTTATAGGTAAGTTTAACAAGATGGAGGTGATCAAATCAAGAATATAAGCATGAAAAAAATCCTCTAGAGTTAGAATCTCCCTTTTACTTGACCGACGGTCTATGAATGGAAAACAGTGTTCCGATCCGGATGAGTAACAAAGATTATCAAAGATTACAGAAAGATTTCTAAACAGAAAGATTATAGAAAGATGCTTATACCAGCCTGTAGCCAGATGAGGGAAAATAAGGACAACCAAAAGATGGTTTGAAAAACAAAATAAGATAATAATTTGAAACCATAATGCTTTGAAATCATAACAATTTAGGGATGTTTATCATTTGGAAATCACACTACTAAAATCATAACACTTGGAAATGTTATTCTAAAAAAACATCATACTTAGAAAATCATAACTCCTTTTAAAAAAATAATCTTCATTTAAACCATTTTAATTCAAGGTCAAATAATATTCATTTTAAAGTTGTAATATTTCTAAGTTCATTCAATTATAAAAATTTCCAAAACATTGTCTTTTCAAAATAGCAGCACTTATAAAATGCTACAGTAGATATATTAGTATTTCAAATCAGTTTAATATCAGAAATATTCATTTGGATATCATTTAACTTATGACTTATTTAAAACAAACTTTAATGAATGGAGTATCCACTTTAAACTATACTTCGTTTATTAAGTCAAAAGTTCACTATTTTACTTAACTCTTAATTTAACACATAACCTAACACTTTATTTAAAATACCCATTTCATAAATAGATATCCCTTTAATAAGTTACACTTAAAATTTCCATTTGAAAACCAAATTCTCAATTATCAAGTTTTAGTGATGTAAAATACATTTTAACTATTTAAACCATAATTATTCATTTTCCAAGACATATCAATTTTATAAATAAAATATTTATCATAGCAAATATAACAATCAAATTTCTTTACACATTTATTCATTTAGACATCAATTAAACTATGATTTCAAGTTAAATAAACTTTATTACAAAATGTCCAATTCAAATGTATTTTATTTTATCTATTCAAAGATACATTATTTATTATACAACATATTCATTTCAGGAAATAACTTTTATTAAAATTCCTAGGTTAGACTTAAGGTTCCATATTAAATCAAATTTGATTATTAAGTTATTTAAATAAAATCTCTTTAAATTCCTTTTTCACTATTTACCTCTGTTAATCTTTTATAACTAAAATTTAAGTGTATAAAATTTATTATAACCACTCAAATTTTATTTATAAAATCCTTTTTATATTGTATATTATCCAATTTCATATTCAACTTCTGAAAAAATTTAAGGTAAGTTATATTTTAATGCAATTGTATTATACAAATAAAACTTTCCATTTCCATTATCTCAAGTTTGAATCATTTATTCAAAAAAATTAATTTTTCTTTTTATAACTGAAATTATTCTTTAAGATGAAATTTAAGAATTAATTTTCCGGTTTCCTTCAAACCAGATAGAGATAAATAAATATATGTACATAATATGTCAAATCAATTTAAATCATATATCTATATATATTATAAATCAAATCATATTTAGAAATTCAAATAAATTAAATCTTTCAAAACAAAGCTGTAGTAAGACTACAGAACGGTCTCTTCAGTTCAAAACTCGAAAATGAACGTCGATGATGCTGCAGTCATCACCGAAATTATTTTCCAGCGACAAAGAGAAGAGCACTTAATTTTTAAACTTTAAAATCCTTTAGAGACAAATTTTTATTCAAAAATACTTTAAATAATATCCTTTTAAAAATTTTAAACACAAGGTTTGAAATCCATCGGAAATTAAATTCTTTAAATTTCTTGTTTTAAATTCATTTCAGTTCCCAAATAAATTTATAAACAACTATTTATAAATTCATTTGTAGAACAATAAATGATAACTTCCATAAATTTACTTATATCTCAAAATTTTATTTCATTAACCAAATTTAAAATAATATGGTGTCAGTTTGTTCTGTCAAAGTGTTTTAGAAATCCTATCGATAGCGTTGATCAAACGAATCGATCGGAAATCCAAATCAACATCAACAACTCAAACAACACCATATATAAAACAAAACATAGATTTACAAGTACAATTCAAAATGTTTGGAGATAGTTTAGAAACAAAAGACAAGATGGTTAAACAGAGATGAGAGATGGGTAAGCTTAGATAAATCGCAGACAACCTTAACCGGGTCAACCGTGACTTAAAGAATAAGATCGATGTGGATTTTTCTGGGATAAATCTACGTTCGATCTCAAGAGATAGAGTTTGGAATAATAAAAGATATTAGCATCTAAACCAAGGATAAATAAAAATCTCAAGTGAATCGATGCAAATTTGTAAAGGAGTTTCCCCCTTTACCAGAAAATTAGAATATTGGCGAGATAGCCAATTCACTATAAAGATCATTCGAAGTGGAGTTATGTGATACTCCAAAATCAAAAGAAGATGAATAGTGAGGGACAAGAATGAATTTTGGAACCGCAGGGAACGTTCCAAAAATTCAAAGGAAATTCGAATCAAGAGGAAAAGATTCAAACTCGAACGAAAGTGATTCTGTAAATAAATCTACTCCATATGCTGAGTTTTGCCTCAAAGCCTAAGCTCTGATACCAACTGTAACGACCCGTTATTTTCAACCATTCGCATCCATTATAAGTGTATAGGTAGACACTCATGCCGGAATTGAATTGCTCAAAATACCGTGTTGTAAATAAAATTTGGCAAATCTCAGAATATACAGTAAATAAATATAATCACAGATCACAGACACAGAGTAAAATAATGCAGCGAAAGTAAAAGAAATAGTAGTTCATGAAGCTACTATATAAATATAACAAAGTTACATAAGATACAACAGAAGAAATAGAGTACAACAGAAGTCTAAATACAATAACCAAGTACAAGCTGAGTAGAACAACAGAACTGAAATAGATGGGACAAGACAAGCAGAAAATCTCCAGCGATTCAAATCTCCAAGAGAGTGGACATCGAAATCTGTGAATAACTCAAGCTGACCCGAGCGTAAAGCAAAACACAAAACACTCGAGTCAGGACAATATATACTTATATAATGTAAACCAACTCAAGTGAACTGTAATAAAGGTACAAGTAACTTAAAGAATGCTTGGGATCGCCCATTCTTTAAGGATCCGTTAAACTATTTACTATGTAGTAATATCCGCTATATACAGTAGTGTCTAAATAAGTAAAGTATAATCATATCGGAAAATAGCGTTAAGGGGATGGAGAACCTTAACACGGTCGGATCTTAAAATCATAATCGTAGTAAAGCTCGATATGGTAGGTGACACGGCACAACTAGGCAATGCCAGGGTAGATATACCAATTACGCACACGGACTGATGGAGCGCATAGCAGCCACTATCGTCCACCTCGAACAACATTCCCAAATCGGAGGATGGCCATCTAGTAAAATCACAAGTAAGAGTATAATATCGAAGAAATGTGTCCGAGAAGAGGTGCTACCTCACTGGTCCGAGATCGCTCCTGTTTTAGCCACCTTATGCCAACTCACGGGAGTTGGGTCCACGTAACATACCTGAAGAACGTCGCCACCATCCTACTTCATTCTGGAATCTCCACCGCGTACACGGTTGTCAAAGTGGTTTTCGGTATTGACAGAGAGTATGTCCATATCCGATCTCGGTCTCTTTGCCAACCAATCGTTATTATAACCCGTGGTTATAACTTTTAAAAACAATACTTCACTTCAAAATAAAATATCATTTCAAACCATATCTTTATAAAAATAAAGATTAAACCAATTCCAAACCATTTCCATATATTTAAATTTTCATATCATTTCAAAACTTCATTTCAAATCATTTTAATATAATAAAATATCCTATCAGTTCAAATCTAAATATTCAACTTTAAATACCTTTTAAATTCAAAGATATCGTTCATTTACTATCATTTCAAATCACCTTTAAATAGTTTATATTCCAATCAAAATAATTCATTTAAACCTTTTAAAAGTGTAATTATTATATTTTCAAATCAAGTATTCAATTTCCAAAGTTTCAAACCATTTTGAGTTCGTTTACTAAGTTAAAAACCCTAATTATTAAAATTTCAGCATTTCACAGCATTTAAAAACAACTACTATAAGTTATATTTGAAAACATTTTTAATTCAGCAAAGACAGCACTTAAAACTGCTGTTAAAACTCAGTTTTAGTTGAATTATAGTTCAAAAACAGAAAAGACAGCATTTCAGAAGTGCTGCGGTAGTTCAGATTTCAAAATAAGGGTTAAATTTGGTTTCAGCAAAGACTGCAGACCATTATAGCATTTCTAGAGAATGCTATAATATTCCTGAGTTCAATATTAGCCTATAAGTTCAATTACAGCAACTACAGCATTTCAGAAATGCTGTAATAGCTCTTTTTACACAATTTTAGTTCAAAACAGAATCTATAGCATTTCTGAATGCTATTAAAAGTAGATTTCAGGTGTTAGTGTATTTCCAGCAATTAAATAACTTTAATTTAAAACACATAAACATTTTAAAAATCATATTTTAACATTTAAAATGTTCATTTACATATCATTTAACATATATCTTTTTCACAATAAATTTCTTATAATTAAATCCAATTTTCAACAATTTACTTAATAAGTTTAAGTGTAAAGGTTCCAATTCTTCACATTTCAACAAATAGACTTAACACTTCAAATTTAAATTACCATTTCACAATTTAACAAAATTTCCAATTTTATTTAATTAACTTAAACCTTTAATTAAAACCAAATTTCACATTTCCTAGTCAAATTATATTTTAAAAGATCACTTTTAAACATTCATTTATTTAACCACTTAAATTCATAGAAAAATCAATAATACTTTAATAAATCACTTAAATTCAAATTTAATCAAATTATCATATTTACCATTTCCAAATAAAATTTAATATCCATTTTATTTATATAACTTAAAATATCATTTTTAACCAAATTCCAAATTTCCAACTTAAGTTATATTTCAAAAATCCAGTTAAACTATTCATTAATTACATTTTTAACACATAGAAAAATCATAATTTCTTTATTTTAAAACATTTCAAAATCTATTTAAATCAAATTTCATAAATTTATAATTTTTAAAATACTTAAAAATATCCAAAACACTTTATAAAATAACCACGGGCCTGTATATAATTTTCTAACTTAGGTCAAGTGATACGGATATGTATCATTTCAATCCGTAGTTAAAAAAAAATCCGGGTTCTATCATTTCAAACCCGCAATCCCAAGTTAAAATAATTTAAATAAAAATCGTTCAGGCCTATCATTTCAGCCCATAACGATTTTTCCCTATTCTAAAGTCCGTTCGGGTATGTATCATTTCAACCCATAGTGATTCTAATCTACAGGGAACTTGCAATGGTGATAACTGATATAAATAACAGAATAAAATTAAATAACAGTAACATATGATATAACAGGTGTAATAACAGGTGTGAACATCATATGATAATAATATAGGCATATATAACATGATAATATATTTCTACAGATTCACAGGGTGTCAATTTACTAGTTATATAGGTACATATTGTCTGGTGAGAATAACTCACCTTTTTACGTTGGAGTTTGCAAAACAAAATACACAGATAAATTCCAGAAAGCACAATAGCACGATTTGATTTGAGTGGAGAGATCCAAGATATAAACCTTGTATACAAAAATAAAGCAAAGTACATTATAAATATATTTGCAATACCAAAGATAAAATTGAAACAAATGGAAATTAGGCTAGACGAATAACATCACCTAGCTTTAAATCAATGTTTGCTTGATCTTGCCTCAACTTGTGCTCAACCATACATGCTTATGGTTCGGCCATGATGTTTTCATGTGGAAACAGATCAGGTTTGGACTGAAAATATATGGTTAGGCTTGAGAAGAGGAAGGGTCTTGGAGTTACAATTGGAAGGAGGTTAAAAGGCAAGGCTAACAATGGAGTTTGGATGCATCTAGGCTCGACCAAAGGGGTCTATGGGCTCGTCTATGGCTCACTACAGGTCAGGTCAGATCTGAAACAAGGCTATTGGTGATGGCACTTGCTGGTGGTGGAGGCTATAGGGGTGGCCGAAGTCAACTATGAAGGTGGTGGTGGAGTTTTGGTAGACTATGCATTGTTTTGTGGAGTTCTTGTGCAAATTTGAGGTGGTGGCTTCATCTAATGGTCAAGGCCAGATCTGGTCTGAAGGGTAGGTGTTTGGAAGGGGATGATGAAGAGGAGGAGATGATGGTGGTTGCAGGAGAAGATGGTGGTGGTTGTGGCCAAGCAAAGTTGAAGAGAGATCTAGGAAAACAATGAAAAAAAATAAGAAGGAAAAGTAGAAGGAAGAAGACATTAACTTGCAATTTTTTTCTCAATTCTTTTCAGATCTAAAATGGCCGAAAATTTGTGATGAAGCAAGATGTTTTCACGTGAAAAAGAAATAAAAACTCACGGCCAACAATAAAGTAATGAACGGCTAAAGAAATGAAAAGTCTAGAAAGTGAAAAGTCATGTTTTTTTAAGGCTTAAGTCTCTTCAAATTTCCTTTTCTCTAATTCAAATAAAACAAAATAAAATTTCAGTAAATGAATTTAAAAACTGAAACAAAGTAAAAATAGAATAAAAATAAAAAATCAAATTTAAAGAAAATGGAAAAGAATATAAGAAATTGCTTAAAAATTGAAAATAGGGTCCAGAAATTTCAAATAAATCACCATTGTCTTTGGAAAATTATCTACTTCATTTTAAAAATATTCTAAAGCAAAATTTTGAAATAAAATAATTCATTTATCATTTCTAAAGTGAAATAAATAATTAAATTTAGAGAAAATAGAAAAAGAATAAAGAAAATGTTTAAAAATTGGAAATAGGACATGAAAATTACAAATAAACATCACTAGTTTTACAAAAATTTTATTTCACTTTAAAACAAATAAAAGTCCAATAAATAAAATAAAATGAGAAAAAAAATAAAGTGGGAAGAGAATAAATAAGTTCTTAAGAAAAATATAAAGATAAATAAAGAATTACTTTAGTTAATTGAAGCTGGAAATTATAAATTGTAAACAAATATACAACTGATACTGGAAAATGTCAATTACACTTTAAAATGTTTTAAAACCAAAATATATTCATAACATGTTATTTTACCCATATAAATATAACTTATAACATTACATGACCAAATAAAATATTATTTATATAATTTATATGATTTAAAATAAATAATATTGCAAAATAAACAGTTTATACACAAAATTGAAAATTACATAACTTCTACAATATAAGTCCGTTTTCAACGAAACGAAAAGCAGTATTCATGGAATTAAATCTATTTTCATAATAAAAGATAAAATTTAAGAATTTTAAATTTTTAAATATAAAGTTCAAAAGTCAAAGTTTGACCAGTTTGAACAGAAATTCACTTTTCAGTGAAATATCCAATTTATACTAGTTTGAAACTAAAATTCACTTAATAATCAACATTTATATTTTTAAAATGAAATGTTTGAAATATAAAAAGTTTAAAATAATTTAAAAATAAAAATAAAGTCAAAATTAAAATATATGCAAAGTCTAGGGTTGTTACACATCGGGTAACTTATTATGATCCCAAGACGAATCAAAATCTCCTATTGGAATCGTTGGACTTTGTTGACGAAAAACGTGAAGAAGCTGATTTAAGAGTGGCTGCACATAGGCACCGAGTTGGTCGGTATTATAATGAAAAAGTCCGACCGAGAACTTTCAATGCGGGTGATCTCATTTTGAAGCGAGTTTTTCTGACCCCATCACATTTAAATCCCATATGGGAAGGTCCGTATGTCATCGAACGGAGGCTTGGAGAAGGAACTTTCAAGCTAGCGACTGTAGATGGCGTGACACTTCCTCGCGCATGGAATAGTGAGCATTTGCGTCGTTATTATACCTAGTCTATTTCTTTTTGCATTTTAGTTGCAATTATTTCCAGTGTATGTTCATTTCGCTGTTTTTAGTTTTTGGCACGCAATAAGACAATTCAGTTTGTTTCCATTTGTGATGATCAATAAAGGCTTGAAGCTGTCTTTTCCATGAACTATTGATGTTTCCGTATAGTACAATTCTGTGACGAAAATTAAATTGCGTTATTCTGTCTGGCGTATGAACGCACACCCAAACTTGAAAAATCACTAAGTCCCTAGAGTGCGGACTGGAGTACTCTGAGTCCCCAAAGTGCGGCTAGAGTATAAACGACTAAAAAATCTCTAAGTCCCCAAAGTGCGGACTAGAGTACTCTGAGTCCCCAGAGCGCAGACTAGAGTATAAATGACCTAAAAAATCTCTAAGTCCCCAAAGTGCGGACTAGAGTACTCTGAATCCCCAGAGTGCGGACTAGAGTATAAACGACCTAAAAAATCTCTAAGTCCCCAGAGTGCGGATTAGAGTACTCTAAGTCCCAAGAGTGCGGACTAGAGTATAAACGACTAAAAAATCTCTAAGTCCCCAGAGTGCGGACTAGAGTACTCTGAGTCCCCAGAGCGCGGACTAAAGTATAAACGACCTAATCTCTAAGTCCCCAGAGTGTGGACTAGAGTACTCTAAGTCCCAGAGTGCGGACTAGAGTATAAACGACCAAAAAATCTTTAAGTCCCCAAAGTGCGGACTAGAGTACTCTGAGTCCCCAGAGTGCGGACTAGAGTATAAGCGACAAAAAAATCTCTAAGTCCCCAGAGTGCGGACTAGAGTACTCTGAGTCCCCAGAGCGCGGGCTAGAGTATAACTGACCTAAAAATCTCTAAGTCCCTAGAGTGCGGACTAGAGTACTCTGAGTCTCCGGAGTGCGGACTAGAGTATAAACGACTAAAAAATCTCTAAGTTCCCTGTAACGATCCCGGATTTTATATAAGTTTAAATTGATAATGAAATTAATTTTTGAATAAAAATTGTGAAATTTATTGATAAATCGATTCGAGTTTCCCTGAATTCAAATAAATTCTGTATTAATCATTTAAAATTTAAATATTGTATATATATGTTGTAACGTACGGGAATTTTCGACTTTCGAAAATTCGACATCGATACTCACTTTATCAACTGCCGAGCCATCGAATGCCGGAAACCCGAAATGTTATGGTTTAAGAAAGAAGAAAAAGGTAGAAGAAGAAGAAAATAGAAGAAAAGGAAAGAAAGAGGAACAAAAGAAGAAGCAACATCAGAAACAGAACAATATCAGAATCTCACATACCACAGCGGAACAATATATATAATAAATAATCACTAGTCTTTTATAAACAAAGAACTATATCAGTTTTATACAATACATCAGCAGAGTCAATATACAACTCAATACAACCATGGATAGTTATATAAACTTGTCCTCATACAGAATACACAACGGAATAAATAATTTCAGATACAAATACTACGTCTCGCCATCCAGCTTGCTTCCAAAGCTCCAGAATATCCAGAATATCCTGATAACCTAACTCTAGACTGCCCGTGTGGAAATTGGTGGGCACCCAGAGTTTAGAAGGGAAACAATAAACTCCGAGTCAGTCATGGTGACTGGTGTGAGAACTTAAAACAGTTTATCTTTAAAACAAACAACAGAGAATTCTAAAGTCAATTTCACAATGCTTTTGGAAAATGAGACTACCATAAGGCCTCCCGCACACACACACAATGCAAACGCAGAATCGGAGGAGATTTCTCCTTATGATAGTCAAAGATGCTTACTACGCAAAATCAAATTCTTTTTGATATTATTATTAGTGCATAGTGTAGAAAAAAATCATTTCGAAAGTATAATATTAATCTTAGCCAACATACGACCAGTATCGTATGCCTACTATAGCTACTATGTTCAATAGCAGGTTACCGCCACATTCCATAGCAGGTAATACAACTAAAATCGTACATGTCACGTATTGTTTCTTTGGATTTCCAACAAATGGTCAGGCTAAGGAACTTCCTATGCCACGAAGGAACGCCTCTGGAATGACGTCCCGAGAAATAACCTAACATTACGGTTAGATCTCTGCCAACACAAGGCCGGGTTACCTCTGCAAAAATAGGTAACTACTGACACGCGTATGCCATCCCCCGATCGTCACCGATCTTCCCGAGGATCCTCGATTTCCAACTACCACAAAGTAATAAACTCGCAGCATCTACATAGGTTAAGTATGTGGGCTCCATACCATGATACCACCTTTATCCAGAAGGAATGACATACACTAAGGGGCGCTACTCCCTAGAACCTTGCCGCATCCTTCCTGTTTTGACCATTTCCGGGGTGTGAGGCTCGACGAAGTCTTATCCACAAAGCTACGCTTTGTTCACAAAGCCATGCCTTGGGTCAACAAATGATCAACCTATGATCACAAAGATAAATGATCAAACAAATGATCATATCACAAATGATCAAACACTGATCATTTCACAGCAACACTCAGCATGTCACATTACCAAATTGGGAGTATATCGCTGATAAATTTCAACTACATAACCTCTGAGCTCGTACGTCTCAGAGAAGGGTGTTAAGCTAAGAGAATAAATTCTCCGCCACCAACAGAAATGTATTTGAAAGAAATCAGCTTTATATCTCAATTTGTAACGTCAGACATACAATCCATACAAGTCTGTTCCGGGCTCGAACAGAACCGAAGGCACTTCTCACAAAGCCCTTGCAATTTCCGGATAATTTTCAATCACATTCGGACTTCCCGTCACTAAGGGTGATAAAACCTCTAAATCGAAGATTAGTCGATGTAGAGTAACTCGACGGTAATCCTTCCGTTTTCAAAAATATCCGGTCTTCAACACCGGTCAGCAAATGCGATTCATAACGACGTATCACATATTCGGAATGGGTTATACGACCCCATGGTCCTTTCCCGGCTAACCCGAATAGTGAGCGCTTATTCAAAAATAAGTGTGGCATTCAAATTCATCCAATTCACAACAAATACCTATTTAAAGGTAAATATTGATAGTCGGTTATTTAACTATCAATAAAGATGCGCAACATCATCAGATTCCAAATAATTTTCCAAATTATTTAATTTCCAAAAATATCTTTACAAGATATAAAATTTTCCACACTTAACCATTTGAAACAAATTTCAAATATTCACTTTTCAATTTATCTATTTTCAATTTATCTTTACAAAGATAAATTCTCTAAGCGTTTCATTTCATATTGGAAAAGCATTTCCATACTTATTTAAAAATAAGTATTTCACAAATCATTCATTTTCAACACTTGGAAAATATTCGATATACTTAAATCAAAATTAAGTATATATTTCATTCTTTAAGGAAATCTATTTGAGTCAAAACGAATGTTACGTAAAACATCGTTACGACGACTCAAAATCACTAGTATAGGGATTCGGAATTAAGATAGATATGTAAATCCCAATACTATATAAAACATTTCCTTTCGGAAACCATTTACTATAACAACAGTGTTATAGTCCACCATTTCCTTATTTCTCAAAAACGTCTATTTCAACAATAAATGTTGAAATCTATGTTTCGATACTTAACACGTTTTAAAACATCTTTTAAAACAAATACTTCATTTAACAATATTTCTTTTCCCAAAATATACTGATTTTATTCAATAATATATATTCACTGTCCAAAATCGTGAATATAATCACTATCCCAATTTTAACAATTTCTACACAATTTATTTCAATAATAATTCGCTATCCAAAATCGTGAATATACTTCCTTTAATAATTTTCTATATTCAATTTATCAAATTCCATTGATTTCGAATTTATAAACAATGTTTATAAATTCTATCCCTATTTATAAACTTCGATTTATAAAAATTCCAGAATTAACAGATTTCTATTAATAACCCATTTAAATGCCAAAATCAGTTTCTAAGTTGATTACTGATAAATCTGATATTTTACAAATATCTATTCATTTTATACCTTTACAATTCATAAATCTATAAATTTCACTTCACTTATGAAATCCATTTTTATTTCACTTTAACACTTAATAAAACTTATTTCATAATTCCAATATTTTTAATTTATAAAAATATCAAATTTTTATAAATCTTTTTATATGAATTGTTTAAAATACTTCAAAAATTCCAATTCAAACTATTTCATAATTTTTATAAATTATTTATTTCAAAAATAACATTTTGGTCGTATTTCACAAAAATCACAATTTTTACTAACATTAAAATTTTAACATTTATTTATTTAAAATAAACCAATTCAAAAATTCAATAAAACGTATATTTCTACAAATCACTTTTAAAAACCCCTTTAAAATCCAAAATCGTTATTTTTAAACTTCAAAAATGGATCCGATGATGCGACACATCAAATAGTCAATCACGGCATCTAAAACATCATATATCAATATGATAATCAACAAATATCACAATATCTGTAATCAATCAATATAGTTAAGGAATCCAGTCGGATCCCTCCAACCTGTCCCCCTGCATCCAAAGATGTTAGCACAATACCAATTCTGTTCCAGTACGGAATTATCGCGGTATATAGGATTAATAAATATTATCCGCTATTATGCGGCGTAATAGGGTCTCATCCGCTACACAAGGCGGGAAAATCAACAACTCCAATATACACATATGCCAATATGTATATATTGCTATATATATATAAATAATACCAATTCCACACAAAGGTGAAATATTCGTGGTATATGTTCTTAATAATTAACCTCCGCTTAATAACGGCGTATAATGTCTATTTCAATCAACAACAGATAATAATATATCATCCAGGCATAAAATCAACAATTTTAAATCTAACTATTTAAAATATAAATTGAAACTGTTCGATTGAGTGAGAAATTCTCACCTTTGCTTTAAATTCAGTTTCAGCGTTTTATTTCGAATAAAATTAAACACGCGTTTAATTTTACCCAAAATTCTCCCTAACTCCAAACGACTCCAAATTAGTTGCATCGCGTAGTGTTCATCGAAACGGTTCCAACGCAAAAAATCTCGTCAAATTCCGACCTAGTATCAAGTAGATATGATATTTTAAACATCGTACAATTTAAAATAAGATAATAAATCAATTTTTTTTTCTAATTACATTTTACTTCACAGATCTGGACCGTTCGTTGCAATGCCCTAGAATCCTGGCCGTGACTTTAGCTTCTCCTTCCATCACGCGAATGCTCCCCGAGTAACGTTCGTGAAGATGAAACCCATAGCCGCCCTCTTCCTTCGAATTTTTGCAACCTCCACATCGATTTCCACGATGATCAGCACCCTTCATCCCACTCGCCTCTCCAAGAGCTACTCACGCCTACTACCCCATAGCACTCGGCTGATCCCAAACGTGGGAATTCGTGCTCGAAACGGTGATGCACGCGCCCCTCTAGCCTCCCCTCTGGTTGACGAAATGAAATATTAACCGTACGGATTTGAAGTACTTCCCGAGCTCTAGAACTTTCGTGTTGAAGATTTCGTGTGGAAGTTGATGGATTAGAAGAGATTGAGGGAGAAAGGAACGACATTTTCTGGCCGTCGAATTGATGGTGGCGGCTGCGTTTTCTAGGGTTAGGGTTTTTTTTTCTAAAATTGTGAAAAATGGGCCTATTTATAGAAGTTTGAACGAACACTATTCATCCGGAATTTCCAAACTCCGATTTACACGCGGTCACTATCATTTCTAGGGTTTATCCCGCGTTTTGGACACAATGGAATAGGTTTCGAAAGCTAATTCGATCATCTGTGTGAGATATGACAATAAACGATCAATTTAAATTAAACCGATTTAAATCGATTTCGAGGTGTTTTGGCTTGCCCCGGACAAACGGTAAATCCGATTGACTTGAAATTTGAAATCTTACAATAATATCACATTACGGATCCGATGAAACTGGTTGCGTCGAAATCCGAGACTTTTTGAAAAATGACTATTTTAACTCGCCGAATTAAAATTAAAACAATTTCGATGCGTTTGGAGCTGCCACGGTCAAATGACAACTCCGATTGCTATGAAAATTGAAATTCGATAATAACAAACTATTACGGATCCAATAGAACTGGTCTCGTTCAATTCTGAGACTGTTCTAAAATTGGCTATTTTTCAGTCGATAATTAAATATTAAAATATTCAATTTTCACAGATTAACTTAAAATTCAATTTTAAAAGTTCTGTAACATCTCTATAACTTCAATATGATTTAATATAACTTTATAAATCATTTTAAATCACATTAAATCCAGATTTCAATTATTTCTGGAATTTAACTATTAAATTATCGATTTAATTGTCAAATTAAATCCAATATTCGAATTTTAAATTATTCAACTTATTAATTTCACTTATTAATATTTAAAATTAATTAAATAATCAAGTTTTAATTAATATAAATTCTGGGTCGTTACATATGTATATATGTGAATATATGTGTATATGGGCATATATAAGTAAATTTGAAATTATATATATATATATATATATATATATATTTGATTTGAATTTAAATCATAAATAAATGGTTCAAAATAAAAATATAAATTATACAAGATAAAGTATAAAAATATAATAGTAACCCATTGGCTAAAAATTTAACAACAGAAAAATATAGAAATTATTTATATTACAAATTAATAAGACTAAAGAAAAATAAAAATAAACATATATATAAATATAAGATATAAAAGTATAAAGTAAATACATAGGATAAATGATAGAAAAATTATATATAGTAAATAAATTAGTTAAATTAAACAATATATTTATTTATATTACAAAATTATAAATTATAAAACAAAATAAAATAAATACATAAATAAATTATAACAACATATTAAATATGGAAATAAATTCAAATATAATAAAAGAAAAAGAAAATAAAATATAATCTCACTTATATTACAAAGTGATAAAACAAAACAAAACAAAATAAAATACATGTATAAAAGCTTGTAAAGGAAGCCACAACTATCTCAAATATTTGTATAGCTGAAAGAAAGAAAATTTATAAATAAAATTTGTATGGTACAAGCCTAATTAATGCATATATCCATCAGCCCCAAAGCAAAGAAAATATCCCTGATTTTTGTACAAAAAATTTTATCACCTTGTACAACATAAATCATCACCCTGTAAACCTCATTTCCTATATACATCAACAACCATATCATCTCAGTTTCGTTCATCCATTTAAACTGAGTAAAAGAAAAAAAACTGAAGTGAATATCATCTTACAATCAAACAAACATCTCAACTTAAAAACATTAAAGCAATCAAAGAAAAATCTGAGAACAAGGAAGAAGTTCCAACTAACAGTTCAACCCAGATTTTCAACTTGCAAAGTTTAAAAAGATTTCAACTTCAACTTGAAGACTTCTGGAATCTAAAAATGTTTAAGGTGAGTAACATATAGCTATTCAAACTTGAATATATATATTGCCATTGTTTTGTTTGTATATACATATGCCAGTGCATCTTCTTCTCTGTTTAGTTCCAAAGTACCAAACAACAATGAAAATTCAATTTCTCTTTTTCTAATCCATATCAGGTTTCAGTTTCAAAGCAAAATAGTTGTGTTTAAGTATGGGTTATAATCTAAAAATGGTTTCGTGAAATATAAATGTATATAGGATGAAAAATTCAATCTTTACAGTGAAAACTTTGTTTTCTGGAAAATTCGAGTATCACGAAACATTGATTCAAGGACATAACTTGAATCTATATTGAAAGTTATGATTTTTAAGCGTGGATTGATGATTTTTAGTGATGGGAGTTAGGAGCAGTTTTTTTTTGTTAAAAAAATGGATTTTTACCAATTTTTGGCGATCAAGTGATTTGTGGATGTTGGGGTTGTTCGTGGAGGTGGAGGAGCCTACGGTGTTGCCAGGAAAAATGGCCGGAGGTGGCGAAGAGGACGGTGGCGACAGCGGTATAGGGTTTTAGTGGGTAAACCTAATTTTTTTAGTGTTTGAATTTTTGATCCCCGCGACTTCCATAGTGCATCGAGTTGCACGCGACTTTGGGAGATCGAAGAGGAAGCGTAGGCGAATGTGTGGACGGAGTCGCTGATGTTCTGGTGGTTGGAGCGTCGAGCACGAGGCGTTGACAGGTTGAAGTGGGTGGTTCCAGACTGTTTCCAAATTTAGGTATTTGCCTCGATTTCGTTTCTGAGGCGATGATGTGGTTAGGTTGGTCGAAGTTGGTTCTGGAGGTGATTGTTGACGTGCTCGACAACGTGGTGATGTCCGGAGATGGCCAGCGACCTGTATACGTGCTCGAGGAATCGTCTGTGCCTGTTATTATCAAAGGTTTGGGAGAGAAGCTTTTGCCTCGGGTTGGTTTAGGGGATACTCTCGTGTTTGACTCGGAGCGAGGGGAATGTGGGCTTTGCTCGTGAGTGACTCGGGGGATTTAGTGTTGGGTTTTTCAGATAGTCAGGTTTAGTAGATTATCTGGAGCTAGTTTAGTTTTCGAAGATCATGGACTGACCTTGCTTCTCTTGGTGCAACGTGATGGGGGTTCGAGCTGATGTTGGAGTTATTGGTCTCATTCTCCTTTAAGGATCATTTGGAGTTATCACTTCTGTTTTCCGTTGTAGCATTGTATCATATCTCTGATATTGCTGTGTATTATTGATATCATTGTTGTATATCATTCTGGATATTGTATTTATTGGAGTTGTATATGATATCATCTATTTCTTTCTTCCGCTGTGTTGTTATACTTAATGGTGTTATAAGCTCCGGGGAGCCAGATTTGGCGTTTGAATCTACGGCATTTCGAGTACAAGTGAAGTATGGGTGCCGATTTTTGAAGGTCGAGTTTTTGGACTCTCACATCCCCAGAGTGCGGACTAGAGTACTCTGAGTCCCCAGAATGCGGGCTAGAGTATAAACGATTAAAAAATCTCCAAGTCCCATGAGTGCGGACTGGAGTACTCTGAGTCTCTGGAGTGCGGACTGTAGTATAAACAACTTCGAAATCTCCAAAGTCCCCTGAGCGCGGACTAGAATACTCTGAGTCCCTAGAGTACGTATCAGAGTATAAGTGACCCAAAAAATCTCCGAGTCATATGGAAGTGAACTAGGGCTTATGTAACTCACAATATTCGGATTGCGACTACGAGTTATACAGTGAGCTGAACAACAATAGTCATTTAAAAGATAAAGAATTAAGTTTTATTCATTAATTCAAAATGAAGTCCTACTACAACTTCTCCCAAACTCGGGGCAAAAAGTCTATCTACAATGGCTATGAAAATAAATAATAATAATTACATAATCCAGGCTGATTCTCGTTGAACGAGCATGATAGTTACTTCTTTGGCTTCTTCTCCTTCTTCGATTTCTCAGACGACTCCTCTCCCACGCGTTTTCTCTTAGACGTTTTTCTCGCCAGAGAAAGGGTGTAAGAGGAAGGAGGAACTTCTAACGGCCTGGTCCCACCTGGAAGAATAATCTTCAAAGGCCTGTTCAGTGGCTCATCGAGTTCTACCACTTGAGGCTCGGCCTTAATTTCAGCTTTCTTTCTCCCCTCTTCAATGACCTGTTCCTTCATGCTTAGCTTTGAAGTGTGTTTGGAGGCGCTAGTAATTTCAACTTCGTAATGTTCCTTGACGGGTGACGGATTGTCGGATTTGTCTTCGTTAAGCGCCTCAATCACTTGAGCGTCGGGTCCGGGAGTCTCTTCCGCTTGCGTTGTTTCTCCCATCTTCTCCTCCTTCTCCGTGGCGGCATCGCTCCTTAGAGTAGGTACGGGATAAGGATGACCTACGCGGAATCGTAAAAAACAAATGTTAGAATACATTTATCACTCACTGAAAGCGAGAACCCTTTGAACTTTGGAGGAAAAGTTATGTACCAGTATCTGGTTGACTCTCAACTATTCAGGGAGTTTCGCCTTCTGGAATAGGAGAACGTGAATATTAAGTCCAGGGTCCTCCGGGTCATAGCCAATGTGTTGCTCGAAGGGGTCAAGTGGTGGACGACTGGACGGCAGAGTAGGGGGAGGAACCGGAGACTCGGTTCCGCACGGACCGACAATGGCGTCTTTTCCTTTTGATAAAGGGGAGTCTCTGCTGTAAAGAGCCTTCACTGCAGACAAGTCCGAAGGCTCATTCCCCCGGAGAAATTCCTTCGCTAAAGCTTCTTCGTCAACCTCTTCAGTCCCCGACTCAGCCTTTTTGATCTTTATCAAAGTCTCCCATGCTTCGGCCAAAGATTCGAGGTAACCCTCGCCGAGAATGTTAAGTCACGATGCATGAGGACTCGAGCGTTGTACTCGGCTATAAGCGGATCGAATTGGCATTTGATCTCCTCCTTACCAGCTTCGGCGGGCGCCTCAAGGTGAGAGTCCATCTCTGTAAACGCTATTCTTTTGCCCTCTTCGCGGGCTTCATCCTTCGGCGTCTCGGCCTTGGAGAGTTCTTCATCGAGCTTTGTCTTCAGGAGTCGTGTGGCGACAATCTCGTCGCAGTAACGTTGCGACTCCTCTTGTGCAGCAACCTTTTCTTCTTTCTCTTTGAGAAGTAGCTCTTCCAACTCTCTGACTCATTGAGCGAATGTGTCTCTCTCCTTTTGAACGGAGTCTTCTCTCTAAAGCTAAAGCGCCACAGCGTTGGACAGCTTCATCGATCTCCTTTTTGTGTATGGCCTCCAAGCGACTGACTGCCTCTGCAGTATCTTTAGCGTTCTTCTGGGCGGCTTCAATATAAGATTTATACGTGGAAAGCTCTTTATCTTGGGCCCTAATGATGTCTTTGTCATGGATGGCCTCGAGCTTCAGACGATCTATTTCATGTTGGCGTTCCATAGAAACTTCCGAAACTTTTTCTACTAAGTGAACAAATGCATCGTGTTGGACATAAACATCATTGGTGCAAGCAAGGGCACTCTGCTTAACATTCCCCGGAATAGGATTGATGGCTGGAAGAAATTATAGTCCGTCAAAACATATTTTTGGGAATGTCGCTTTAAGCTCGGCAAGTTTCTCCGCTATCGACGGATCAGGTGTAGGAGTAGAGGAGGTTTGCTTTGTCGAAACTACGGACTTCTTATGAACCTCCCGAGACTGCCTAGTACTTGAGGAACTCGAGTGTTGGTCGCGAGGAGTTTCAGATGGTGGTCCCCTTTGACCTGATTTCTCCCTGCCTTGATCCAATGGAGGTGGGGGATCGTTGGAGTACGATGACTGACTGTGAATTTTCCTTCGAGAAGATGAATCTCGAGAGCGATAATCTCTGTCGTTGTCATCACCTCTATCTCGGCGTTTGCCATATCCAGAGTCTTGGCCGGAAGGATGGAAAATGGAAGATCCGCGAAGGCGGTCGAATCCGTGAGAGCGTCCCATATCACCTGCGCAGAAGTTAAGTGATGACAAGTTAGCAAAAATGGCATGACAGCTGAAGTTTAAGTTCAAGGTGAAGTGCGAGTGTTCGTGTGTGTCCTAGTGTTTCTCCCCAACAGACCAGTTTCTTTAGCTCTACTTATCGGAGTTCTTTCTCCTTGGCGATGGCCTAGAATGCCTTAACTGTCTTTCACCGGCGAATGAAGTTTTATGGCTTCCGGGTCGAAACAATAGTTGAGAAAATCATCAGGAATTATAAGGTCAGACAAGCCTTTCAATGAACTCTCAAGATGTTGAGGAGAAGGCTCTCTCTCTACTAGAATGATTGTGACCTTTGAGGTTCCGCCCACTGTCTTTTTCCTCAATTTGTAAGCCAGTTTCTTCTCTCCCTTTAAAGGAGGAGGCGTTACTTCAATATCGTGTACCTCAACCACTAGTTCCAGAGTGGAACTAACATTCTCACCCGGTGCTTCGGACACTTTAGTTTCTCTAATCTCGCCCTCCTCAGGTGTGTCAAGGGCACCAGCTGACGAAGGCCCAGCTTGCCTTATGCCTTTATCCAAGGTAGGTCCGGTTGAAGTGGTGCCGTGAGGAAGACTTATTCGGCGACCTTCCGCCAACAGCCCAAATTTCAAGAGTGATTCATTGGAAATGATGGATTTTATGTCCCTGTCTCCCACAGGGATAGCTTGAATAGCTTCGACTGCCTCAGAGTACCCGGAGCCTTCGGGACGCGGGCTGATGCCTGATGAAAATCGAGAAAAGGTTTAGAAAGAATGCACTTCCTAACTCGTACGGCTATTGATCTTGAAAAGGAACTTACTCCCTTCCAGCCATCTCCTCGCGAAACCAGGTGGCAGTCCACGTAAAACCACCCTTGCTTATATTGGGCGAATTTGCTCCACGCCCTTGTGAGGATTAGGCACTTGCTATGTGGCTCGAGGAATACGAAGGATGGGTTGTCGGACCGCCTCTTGAAACAGTAAATGTAGCGGATATCGCCAGGAGTCGGGAGCCTAAATAGAATGCTCATGAAGAGAATGCACGTGCCATATAAAAATGCATGACTGTTGGGATGTAACTGCGTTGGGGCGACCTCCATATATTGCAGCACGTCGCGGAGGAAGGAGTTGAATGGTGGCACGCTACCAACCCAGCACATAAATTTGTTGCAGGCAGTATATCCAGCTGGGGTCAGATGGGGACGATCTTGCCCTGATAGGACCAGTACATCGTCAAAAGGAATTCCATGTATTGAGCATAGACGACGAAGGGCGCTTTCATTAACTCTCGAAGCTTGAGAATCGACCGAATTGTCTAGAAAGATCGCTGCATCTAGGGCATCGGGGGCCAGGTCAACAGATGCGATCGTGGCACTCGGAATATCTTGTACAGGAATTGTCGATGGATTTGAAGTTCCAACCACTTCCTATTAAGAACTCGGCCCGGGTTTATCTGAAACTGTGGCAGAGCTTGACTTTCTAGACATCTTCAATGAATGTTGAATTTGATTAAACACCTGTTTGAACTATACTTGAAAGACAATCAATATTAGACATAACAACATTGGTACTGTATGTTGAAGGCTATTATTTGTTTTACTTGAGTTAAACTCAGGATTATAGTTGTTGAAACTGGGAAGTTATCAGTCCGAATTAGTTTGATATGCTTGTTTGCTTAAGTCCTTGTCCTTGTTTTTTGTCATGTGTTTAGGCATAGGAAATGAATGAAGTCGACATGAACTATGTTCGAGTTGGGATGGTTTCGACTGTTGTTGCCTACTGCGACACTCAAAAGACTCGACTAAACAACCACCTAAACTCTCTCATACACTCTCTCTTCACCATTCGGCATGCAGGAGTCATGCCGAGCCGCATTCGTTCGACATGCCGGATCGAGTCCTTGGTCTTTAACCAGGCCATAAAACAACACTCGAGAGACTAAATCCTACACTCTCCTTCGTACCAGACGATACCGAGCCACAGCCGAACGTTCTACTCCAACACACTTCTTCGAGTAACCTAAACACCTTTCTACGTAGCCGGTCGAACGTCACTCCTACTCGTACACCACGACCCACCAACACTTCCTAATCTCGCTAATTCCTACTGAGCCAACCACACTTCCTCTTCCCTCACTCGGCAACCCAATAGGAACCTACGTCCTAAAAGCCTCCGGCATCCTCTTCCTTCCTCCTCTCCATCTAGCCCAAAGGCATGTTTAAACCTAAAATTCATCTTTCTCATCTAGACGACCTCTACTGTTTGTAGTTTGAAAGAAAGTTATGAATTCGAGTCTCGTACAAAAACCATAATCGGGAGAGTCGAATAAGTGAAAAATTCATACCTAAGGAAATGGCTCGAAGCTTAGGGAAATGCTGGATTTGGAATTGAAACTCGTTCAAGTTCGTTGTTGGGAGAGGTTGTGAGGCAACATACTGGACTCGGGAAGAAAGGGAAGGTTGAGGTGTTAGCAGGAGTTTGGAGGAAGACGAGTTCGAAGGTCTTATAGAAGGGAAGTAAAAGTAAAAAGGAGAAAAAGGAGAAGTATTAGCTTATATAGGAAAAAGGTCGAGATCTCTCGATGGTTCGGCTTCAAGCCCCGCTCGGCATTCAGACCTCGTTCGGCATTCAGGCCTCGCTCGGCATTCAGGCCTCGCTTGGCATTCAGGCCCCGCTCGACATTCAGGCCTCGCTTGGCATTCAGGAGAACGTAAGAATCCACCATTGAGAAGTCAGAGCAAGGGCTAAAAGGGGAAATATGGATTGCTCGTGGTTCAAAGCGCATCGTGCTGGTTCACACAATACGCTTTGGGGGGCAGATGTTACCCAGTAACTTGTCTTGGGAACTAGGTACCGGTAATTGACCCGAGTGCCACCGTTCAGCATCCCTCATTCGACCACTAGCGCTCGGCCAGATCAAGTCGCTCAGCATTTACCCCTCGGTCGCCATTAAGGGCCTCGCCCGGAGTGCAAACCTCGCTCGGCATTCAAGTGCCGCTCGACATAGATACTTTGTACGGCATACGAAGTGCCGCTCGGCATAAATGCCTCGCTCGGCATTCGAATGTCGTCCGGCAGGAACATCTCGTTCGGCCTAGGTACCTTTTGTCCTTACTTCACCGGTCGGTATTCACCGGTTCAGCATGAACACCTGGCTCGGCATAGCTACCTCGTTCGGCATGCCTTCGCTCCGAGTCAACCTGCTATCTGGTTCGGTTCTCCTAAGGGTTTACCTCGAGTCACTTGATGATTGACCAGGCCATTCTCGACCGACATTCCTCGCTCATCAACTGCCGTTCGGAATTCCTGGCTCGGTGCACAAGAGTCATGTATTGTGGGTTGAAGTACTTTGTTTCTGGGCCCACGAAGGAAGTCCGGCCTATCTTCGCCTATAAAAAGAAGGACAGGTGCACAGTGAAAGGGACTTTTTTTGAAGAACACTGGGGAGACTCTGCTACTTTCGAGACTTATTCTTTTCTGTGAGAACTTGTGTTCAAGTTGTTGGTGTATGGATTGTATCTGAATTCAATTATTCTGAAAAGCAATAAAGATTAAAACTGAAAGTGGACGTAGGCAGTTACGCCGAACCACTATAAATTGAGTGTTCTTGTTTCTTATAGTTATCACTGCATTCCATTGTGTTATTCCACAGTTTTAATTTACCTTCTTCATTAATCTCTCTACACAAACCTTTCTTCGGGTGTTAGCGACCAAATCTGGTGCTAACACATATTAATCAAACAATCAACCAACAAAGAGATAACATCCAATCATCATCAACAGTCATGAATGATTTTATTGGTTTATAGGGTTCATTCTTTAATATTTTATATAAAATCCAAGGTAAAATCATTTCATTTGTTAATATCAAAATATTATTATATCACTAACAAATACGCTCTCTCTTATACGTATATACACTCAGACTCATTCTAGGGTACTACTGACCCTATCTCTAAAGAGTAATCCCCACCAAAGCCAAGGTTCTCGCTTAACCTTCAGCTCTGATACCAATTGTAATGGCACGAGGTTTTCGACCCTCGAAAATCGACATGAATACGTTCACCGTATAGCATGCCGAGCAATTGAGTGCCGGAAATACCGAATCATTAAGGGTGAAGAAGAAAAAGATAGAAGAAGAAACAGAGACATCAACAAAGAATCTCACAATCACTGTGGAAGAAAATATAATATATAATAACGAATCTTTATACAAAGAAAACTGTAACTGTCAATATATATACAATCATCAGAGTACAACAATCAATAGGTCAATATGGATAGTTGTTATAACTTGTCCTCACCAGTGCTGACTATACAGTCTACACACACAGCGGAATATAATCAAGTACGTGATTTACGTTTGAAATCCTCCAGCTCGTCTCCTAAGCTCCAAAGTACTCTAACCCGAATCTGTAATACTCGGTCTGACCCGAGCATTATAATAAAATAACACCCGAGTCAGTTTGGAAAACCAGCGTGAGTAAACAAACTCAATTTGAATTATTTAAGTTATCAAAATCCTTTGGAAACAAAGGTATCACGTTAGACCATGTCACACATAAACATGACGGGTTTTTACCTTACGATAACTAAAACACTTTTATAGAAAATTGGTGATATTATAATAGTGTCTAAGTACAAATACTTAATAAAACTGCTAAAATTGTTACATTAATTAAATTCCAGCATACTAGGCTCTACAATCAAAACCATAAAGGTTCGTGGTGGTTAATGGATCGAAGTGTTTTCGGATAATGTAGATATCTGATCCCGATCTCATCGAATCCAAACGATAAATTTCTAAAGGCCAAGTCATTAAAATAACAATTTCACAATCAGGGTGTCAACATTCATATATGGAAATTTATTCCATATGTTTATTTTATCTTGACCTGTCCATCGAAATTTATTCGCTTGTAATCATCACATTTTCCGAAATTCGGAATAGTGATCAGTACAAGTCGATTTACTTCCAATAAAACGTGTCAACGTTTTATTCTAGCTACTTTAATTTGTTTGGCTACTTAATGGCATGGAAAATAGATATTGAAATCAATATCAAGGACATTATCAGTTAATAGGTCGTCCACTTGAATCAACAATTTACAATTAAATTAATTTACAAATCAAAACTGATCTGGTTTCAATTTATCTGCGTCAAACTATATTTTTAAGTCCAGATTACTGGTTAATCGAAAATTTTATAAAATTATTTATTATTAATTTAATAACAATTGATGATTTAACGTATTATAAATTAATAAGATATTACTTATTTTTTCACTTGAATCGTTTTAAATCGGAAAATTTATACATTGCGGAAACTTGACCATATTTATTCAGATGGAAGTGCTAGGCGATAGGAACACGACGTATGAATCCACTCGTCGTTTAGATCCGAAGTGAGTGAGAAATAGATGTTTAAATTTTTTAGATTTTAAAGTACAAAATTAAACTATCATTTCCTTTCATAGCCCAGCCTGCTTAACCCAAACCCAACCACCCTCATCGGCCCATCCAATCCATTTCCTTCTTTCTTCCTAACCCATTTTCTTCCTTCTCTCATATATGTGAACTTCCAGGTGTACACGTTGTGTGCACAAATATGTGCACATATCCACGGTCTCTAGTCGCCATCTTTTACCGTCGTCCATCCACCCAGGTCGTCCTCGACCATCTTAATGCGTATGCCCATCTAGAATACACGAACAAGTCCCCGTTCGAAAACCGAGCTGCCACCGAAACCTGAAACCGAAAGCCCATCACCAAAATGCTTCGTCCCATCGCCACCATTCACCATCCACTACTAAATTTTGCCACAAGATTCGCCACAACCTTCTCGGCCTTTTCCCCTAACCGCGCAACCCTCTCCTTCTCTCTCCTCTTCGCCCCTGCCACGAACCTGCAACCAAGAAAAACCCCACCTAAGACCCTAAAGCCACCTCATCTTGCCTCCACAAGTCCTAAAAAATGTCGTGCCATTTTTCCTCGACTCTCCATCACCCAAGCATTCTCCACACCCAACGACAAGCCACCCAATCGCTTCGGTCGCCTGAATTTGAACCAAGCTCCAATTCCGTTCATCTCCGAAATTCTCCTTCTTCACGCCACTAAAATTCTCATACCACCGTTAAAATCATCTTTTCCAATCATGATTCTAGCTGTATGATCCATTTGTAAGAATTCGATCATCGAATCTTGACCAAAACTAACCTATTCGTTGTTATTAGTTGTCTTCTCACTCTCTGTTTGATGAAGTTGCATAAAACAATTTTTAAAATGTTCTACATTTCAGAACAAGCAAATTTGGTTTTTTAATCATGTTTTAAAATTGAATAAATGAGGAGATATTGATTTTCAAAGTTATAAGTTTAACTATTTTATCAAAAAAATGAACAGAGCAACATTTAGGAAGAAGCACAGTGTCTTGATGAACTAATATGTCGAACACCCTCATACATATACATACTAACATATCAGATGCATATATTCTTGACCCAAATCAAAGATTCAATAAAAAAATCAGTTATACATATAAGTGTAATAATCAGTAAACAAAAAATAAAGATGTTTACTCACTTGTTTTACTAGAGATGAACAACTACTGCCCTATGTATTTTCCTGCTTCAACTTTTAACTGACTTGATCTATTTTTTTTCTTTTGTATATGTGTTTCAGCATAGTTTGGCTAAGTATATTTATAAGAAGAGAATGAAAGAAACAGTGGCATATAGGTTGGCTAAACACACATATAGGGTGGCTGAGAGGCATGTACAGGCTTCTCATTTTTAATTTTTTTTCTTGATTTGATTACATATAAGCTGATTTGATTTCATTATTTGATTTGATTTTGTGTGTGCTTGATTTGATTTCATGGTATGCTCTAATTTGATGTTTTTGTGGCTTGAGTTGACGTTTGCCATGATGATGCTCCCCACGTATATATAGACACACATACATATATAGGTATATACATTTACACTATCGTTACCATATATATATTTACATACTTACATATACACTATTTTTACTATATGTATATATTTACCTATTCACTATTTTATATATACATACATATATATATATATATATTCATATATATATGTTTCGTTACCTATTACATATAGATTTAGATATACACATGTTTACATGTATATATATACATATATATACATACATATATATATACATATATATATATATTATCATAAGTTTGAAATTTTCCATCATGAACTTGTCTAAGTATGCATACATATATTTTTATCATAAATTTGAAATGGTGAGGCTATATATATATATATATATATATATATATATATATCATATTCAGAAATTAGCGGTTTGAAAATTTAATATAGTTTCAAAATTAATAGGTTCAGATATTTCAAATGTCAGAAAATTTATCTATTCGAATTATAAAAATTAATATTTCAATATTTATAATCAGTTAATTCTCTCAAAAACAAATGTCAAAAATTCGGGTCGTTACAATAACTTTCATGGCAAAATTTCGACATTCACAGAATTTTCATTTTTAACTTTATTATTAATTAATTAATTTCTTCTTAATTTTTATGGGGTGTTACAATAATGCAATCTAAAAAGTTAAAATCAAAGGATACATTTGTAGAACCATCATTTGTTTTATCACCATTATATGGTGTGCTATTGAAATCTACCACTATCAGCCTAGGCATGTTTATTTGGAATGCTCGCACTTTAATATATTCCCATAGTTTTTGTCTCCCCGTTGCTGAGTTGTGTGCATGGACACATATGCATATGGGTTTTAGACCCCCAACTTGTTTCGCATAACTAGTGATAATTGATCATCTTTGTGAACAATATTGTTGCTCCACTTATTGCTATCCTATATTAGAAAAATTCTTCTCCGCTAGCTGTGAGAACTGTTACTATCAAAAGCCCATCCTTGTTTTATTCTGTTCATTACCTTTGGTATTTTTTAATGCTGTAGTTTATTCTCCAATAGGGATATAACCAAAAACATGTTGTAAATTTTCAAATAGCTTTGGGGTTTGGGTTTTTGTTTGGAAGAGAAGAAGAAAAGAAGAAAGAAGAGATAAGTCCCACATGCTAGAAAATCAAGAACTATATTTGTATAAATATAGTTTTCTCATGTGGATGTTGGGGCCTTGGGGCTGCCACATGTTTGCTTTGTTGTGAGGAGAGAAGTCATGCAACAGCACACGCGCGCCGCCGCCGTCCGCCCGACCGAACCGGGTCGAGTACGGGTACGGGTTTCGGGTTCGGATCCGAAAATATTTTTTGGATCGTATGTGAACAGTAACGGGCCAAATTTCAGCCGTTAAGGACCCAGAACCGAATTTCTAAAATTGAATAAAGGGCGGGAAATTGCAACGTTGCAAAATATGAATAGACGCGACGTTTAAATTGAATCCGTTCATAACAGTTGTGAACCGTTGCAAACGGTTGTGACACTTGGCGAATAGGCACCTCTTCACATCTATAAATAGCAACGCCCAGAAAACATTAAAAAACAGTTTTTCTTGCGCTATTCTTCTTCTTCTTCTTGCACAGATCTGCGACGCTAAGGAAGTGTTGCTAATCGCTGCACTTCCATTGCTCTATATTTTGTAACATCTGCAAGGTGTTGCAAACGCTGAATCGTTGCAGATTTGTTTCTTCTTCCTCTTCATTCTTTTCTATGCATATTGCATCATCAGAAACCATTACTAAAGTGTTCTTGGTCGGATCAAAGGCGTACAAACTTTGAATCCGATTTCGCTGTTATAGGGCTTCATTGAATCCTGAAAGTCGATAGTTCGATAACCCGTTTGTGCCTAGTGGGTTGAACTATTGTCTGAAAGAATCTATTCCATAGATCCTTGAAGTCGGAAGTACAACATTGCCTTCTTCACAATCTCCATCAAATTTGTATCGAACCGCAAAATCCCCAACAAATTTTCAGACAATAGTTTTCAACCATTGAAGGTTCGAGCGCTCTACAAGTTATGAATCAGCATCTAACTCGATTAGAGCGTTTTGATGGCGACAATTTCACTCGTTAGCAAGAGGCGATGAAATTTTTCTTGGTCACTGTCAAGTTATTCTACATTTTGGAAGATGACTTGAATGAAATCCCGGAGGAAACTGATAAGGAAGATGCTGCTCTAAAGGCTAGACGTGCAAAGCGCAAAGAGGACGATTTTCTATGCAGAGACCATATTCTGAATGCGCTCTCTACCCTAGTCTACAATGCTCATAGGACCTTGGAAACAGTGAAGGCACTCTGGACTGCACTGGAGAATAAGTACCGCATATCCGAGGCAAGTAATAAAAAGTTTCTAATTTCTAATTTTATGGATTTCAAAATGGTCACCAATAAGTCCATAATTGGACACGTAAGCGAAATCTTACTGTTGGTGAATCAACTTAAAGATGCTGGAATTGATCTCACTGAATCTTTTGTTGTTGGAGTTATAATTTCTAGACTTCCGCATAGTTGGAATGATTATAAGAAAAAGATGAAGCATGCGGAAATGGATTATAATTTAGACGGTTTACAGCATCATCTTCGTATTGAAGAAGACTCTCGCAAACGTGATCTAGATGATAATGCGCAAACTGAGTCACATTCTAAGGCAAATAATGTTGAAATTACTAATGAGTTAAAGCCAAAGAATGAGACATAGTTTAAGAAGAAAAATCATTCCAAAACCAACAACAAAAAGAAAGGTGCTTGTTATTTTTGTAACAAGCCCGGCCACTATGCCCGAGACTGCCGTCTACGGAAGAAACAACAAAAAGTGAATGTGGTCGAAGACTCACTTTTGGCTGTAGTGCAAGAGGTGAACTCTGTTAGAGGCAATGATAATGATTGGTGGTTTGATACTGGAGCAACCATTCATATTTGCAAAGACTGTAATCTGTTCAAGAGTTACGAAGAAAATAAAGGAGAAGCCGACGAAGTTACTGGAGCAAATAAGGTTCCGAGCAAAGTTCTGGGAAAAGGCACTATAGAACTTATTTTCACCTCTGGAAAAGTTATTACATTAGTAAATGTATTTTATGTACCTGATATGTGTAAGAATTTGGTCTCTGGATACCTTCTTAACAAAGGAGGATTCAAGATGGTGTATGAGTCTGATATTGTCTAAGAATGGTAGATTCATTGGACAAGAATACTCTTGTGATGGCATGATTAAGTTGAATCTAATAAAGAAATCTTCTATTTATATTGTTGATTATATTAATTTATGGCATGGTAGATTAGGATGTTAATTATAATTCCATTAGAAATATGCATAAACTAGGATTAATTTCTGATTATGATTTCGATACCATCTCTAAATGTGAAATATGTGTTAAAGCAAAAATACACCGAAAATCCTTTAAATCCGTAGAAAGGAAAACTGGTTTGCTTGATTTGGTATATAGTGATGTGGGTGACTTAAAAAGTCATATCACCTATGGTGGTAACCAATACTATATAACATTCATTGATGATTATACTAGATATGCATATGTATATCTAATGAAAACTAAAGATGAGGCTTTTGATAAATTCAAAATTTACAAAGCAGAGGTCGAAACACAATTAGGAGTTAAAATTAAAATATTACATTCAGATCGTGGTGGTGAATATTTCTCAAATGAATTCATCTTGTTTTGTAAACAACAAGGTATAGTTAACCAATGTACTGCCCCATATACACCACAACAAAATGGTGTTGCTGAAAGGAAGAATAGAACTTTAGTAGAAATGGTTAATGCCATGCTCATAAGTTCTAATTTACCTTATAACCTATAGGGTGATGCTACGTATCTGCATGTTATATTTTAAATAGAGTACCACTTAAAAAGAATAATATTTCCCCTTATGAATTATGGTTTAATAGTAAACCTAATCTAACTAGACTTAAAGTTTGGGGTTGCTTAGAATATGTTAGAAAACCAGACCCTAAACGACCAAAGTTAGGAAATAGAGCATTTAAATGTGTTTTCATAGGATATTCACTTAATAGTAAAACTTATAGATTCCTTATTCTTGACACCCTAGAAGTTATAGAATCTGTAGATGTAGAATTTTTTGAAAATCCAACTGTTGAGATCCCATTGAGATCATCTAGTCCAGAACCTAGTATGGCTAATGATATCAATGACGATGATTATGCTCCTACTCAAAATAGCAAGGAAGTATCAGTACCAGATAATAGTACTGAACAACGGAGAAGTAAAAGAGCGAGAATAGAGAAGGACTATGGTCCTGACTTTATTACATATTTTGTAGAAGGCAGTAAGGACGAAGTCCATAATGTGACTAAATATGTAATGAACGTCGATGACGATCCCAAAACTTATTCTGAGGCTATGAGTTCCAGAGATTCCAATTTCTGGACAGAAGCTATCAATGATGAAATGAATTCCATACCGTTAAACCAAACTTGGGTTTTAACCGATTTCCCTCCTGGTGCTAAACCTATAGGATGTAAATGGATATTCAAGAAAAAGTTGAATAAAAATGGATCCGTTGATAAGTTTAAAGCCAGATTAGTTGCTAAGGGATATAAGCAAAGACATGGAGTAGATTACTTTGATACATATACTCTAGTTGCTCGCATATCTTCAATACGTTGTTTAATTGCACTTGCATCAATTCATAAATTAGTCATACATCAAATGGATGTAAAGACTGCTTTTCTAAATGGAGATTTATAAGAAGAGATATATATGGAACAACCTGAAGGTTTCAAAACCCCAGGTCAAGAAAAGAAAGTTTGCAAATTAGTGAAATCTCTTTATGGCCTGAAGCAAGCTCCCATGCAATGGCATGAGAAATTTGATAGAGTTGCACTGTCATATGGCCTCATTATTAATGATGCTGATAAATGTATTTATAGAAAATCGGATAACAACGGTAGTGTTATAATATGTTTATATGTTGATGACATGCTAATATTTGGTTCCAATATATCATGTGTGAATGAAACTAAAAAGTTTCTTTCTTCTAAATTCGATATGAAAGATCTAGGAGAGGCTGATGTAATTTTGGGAATTAAAATTATTAGGAAAGAGGGGGAGTTGTTACTAACACAGTCTCATTACATTGAGAAGTTCCTCCGAAAATATGGTCATTATAATGACAAACTAGCACCTACTCCTTTAGATCCTAGTATTAAATTAGAAAAGAATACTGGACGTACCATTTCTCAACTTGAGTATTCTAGTATTGTTGGAAGTCTTATGTATGCTATGCATTGCACTAGACCAGACATCGCACATGCTATAAGTGTATTGTGTCGATTTACAAGCAATCCAAGTTTCGAACATTGGAAAGCTATTTCTAGAGTTTTAGCTTATTTGAAAGGAACCATTGAATATGGTTTATCTTATAAAGGATATCCTGCTGTAATAGAAGGATATAGTGATGCGACCTGGAACAATGTAGAATCCAAATCCAAGTCTACTACTAGATGGATCTTTACATTAGAAGGCGTTGCTGTGTCTTGGGCTTCTAAGAAGCAGACCTGTATTTCTGACTCAACAATGTTGTCAGAATTGATTGCATTAGCAGATGCATGTAAAGAAGCGAAATGGCTTAGGAATTTATTAATGGAAATCCCTTTATAGAAGAAGCCATCTCCAGCAGTCTTGATTAACTGTGACAATTAAGCAATGATATACAATGTGTCTAATAAGACATATAATGAAAAGTCTAGACATGTGAGTCTAAGACATCAAATGGTGAGACAGTTACTCAAAAGAGGAGTTATAACTGTTGACTACATAGAAATGAAGAAAAACTTGGCTGATCCACTTATGAAGAGTCTTCCAAAGGCAATGGTTTCTATAAAGTCACAAGAAATAGGACTAAGATCTGTGAATGAAGGTTGATCATCCTTAACAGAAACCCAACTTATGTCTTGAAAAGGATAGACAAAGTTCAATGGGTACCAACAAGTTAAGAGAATGATTATGGAACACTAAATCGATAATCCCATAATATTTAGTGTTGGATTCTGCAAGAACAAAGGATGGATATATATCCTTAATAAGTCTAGAAACCTTAAAAGATGAATCGCAAAAACACCTTAAGAAACTTACCTATATGAGTATGGAAATCGGGTCGTTTCCTAGGAAAGTAAGACCGCTTTCTAAGTAGACTCATGAACCAGGATTTAAGCACATGGCCATTAACGTGCTGAGCAATACAGAACACTTTACCTAAGGAAATCAACATGTGTGATTGTTCCGGTTTTATCATTAGGGATACTTGGTTCAAGATTCATTCACCATAGAATCTCGATAAAGCTTTGAATGATTTACACTAAGTAAAGGTTCAAATCCAAAAGATACCTTTTATTTATGTGTTGGTTTTCACGATGATGCAAAACTTGATCTTAGAACTACATAGGCTTGATCCTATTTAGGTATGTAGGAGGCACTTTAGTGATACAGCCATCCTATTTATTAATTTTTCTTATATTTTGAAAATTGGGGGAGATTATTGTAAATTTTCAAATAGCTTTGAGGTTTGGGTTTTTGTTTGGAAGAGAAGAAGAAAAGAAGAAAGAAGAAAGAAGAGATAAGTCCCACATGCTAGAAAATCAAGCACTATATTTGTATAATATAGTTTTATCATGTGGATGTTGGGGCCTTGGGGCTCCTTCATGTTTGCTTTGTTGTGAGGAGAGAAGTCACGCAACACCACATGCGCGCCGCCGCCGTCCGTCCGACCGAACCAAACTAGGCCGGGTACGGTTACGGGTATGGGTTTCGGGTTCGGATCCGAAAATATTTTTGGATCGTATGTAAACAGTAACGGGCCAAATTTTAGCCCGTTAAGGACCCATAACCGAATTTCTAAAATTGAATAAAGGGCGGGAAATTGCAACGTTACAAAATATGAATAGACGCGACATTTAAATTGAATCCGTTCGTAACAGTTGTGAACCATTGCAAACGGTTGTGACGCTTGGCGAATAGGCACATCTTCACATCTATAAATTGCAACGCCCAGAAAACATTAAAAAACAGTTTTTCTTGCGCTCTTCTTCTTCTTCTTGCACAGATCTGCGACGCCAAGGAAGTGTTGCTAATCGCTGCACTTCCATTGCTCTATATTTTGTAACATCTGCAAGGTGTTGCAAACGTCGAATCATTACAGATTTGTTTCTTCTTCCTCTTCATTCTATTCTATACATATTGCATCATCAGAAACCATTACTAAAGTGTTCTTGGTCGGATCAAAGGCGTACAAACTTTGAATCTGATTTCGATGTTATAGGGCTTCATTGAATCCTGAAAGTCGATAGTTCGATAACCCGTTTGTGCCTGGTGGGTTTAACTATTGTATGAAAGAATCTATTCCATAGATCCTTGAAGTCGGAAGTACAACATTGTCTTCTTCACAATCGCCATCAAATTTGTCTCGAACCACAAAATCCCCAACAAAACATTCTAGTATTCATAAATTTTTTATGTCTAGTGGTTTGGAGGATGCGTTCATCCCTCTAACATTCCAAAATGGAAATGACATTAATTAAATGGGGAATTTTCACTCCTTTTTTCAAAGGAAGGAGTACCACTAGACATTTTAAGAGATTGTCGCTTTGAATTTGAAAGGCATGTCATCCTTTTTATTTCTCCTTATCAGGCGCAGTTTAGGCATGCTTGAATCTGGAATGCAGGTATGTGCTAGTTCTCTTCTTTAGTCTCTTCATTTGGTAAGCCTGGACCATTATTTGTATTGCATTCATTCATTGTAACATCGTTGCTTTCACATTGAGGCTCTATTGCTTCTACGTTTATGTTTAGGGACTAACGTCGTCTTCCTATATTGCCGGTAATCAACATATAAATAATTATAAATAAAAATTTGAAACTTTATACACACACATTTTGTTATGATATATTTTCATCAGACAATATATGTATATATGTAAGAGTGAAGTATATATATAGTACGTATAAATCCCAATATCTACTATATATAAACTTAACCACGTACACCTTATACCATGTTGGACACACACATTATATGCACATGAGTATATATTGATGTGCTCATAAACAATATAAATTACTTTGAACTAAATTCAATAATTAACTAAATCAAAAAATTAAGTAAAATATGATTTTATTTAAATTAATTAGATTGGATCTAATATAACTCATTAGACTTTATATGCCCAATATGATTCAAAATAGTTTTTTTTTTGAACTCTACCTATTTCAACCACTACAGACCGACCCAGTTCCAACAACAGTTTCCCTGTATTTGATTTATAGCTAAATGGGAATCATTATGAATTTTAAGATGCTACCTATGCCATTTTGAGCCCAATAATGAGCACTTCATATTATGCCACATTGTTTGTTGCCTTGATCCCAGTTAGACTGCGCCATATAACTTCTGCTTGTCCGGAGTGACCAATACATATCTAATGTCTGCCCCTACTCGTTTGACACTCTACCTATAAGTAATTTCCAAAACTATGGTGGCTCCTTATCTTCTGCGTTTTGTTGTTTAATTGCTTGCGTGCATTCCACTATGAAATCAGCTAAGGCATGTCCTTTGATTGCATTCCATAGGCACTATGATATATCGTATCGGTTCAGTTTGGCAGCCAACTTTAGTAGTTGACCTAATGTCTCTGGCTGGTGAAGTATTTATTTTAATGGTCTATCCTTCAAGACTTTGATGGGATGTGCTTGAAAATAGGGATGGAGCTTTCTTGTTATGAGCATAGCTTGTAAGCTAGCTTTTCGATCGAAGTATAACTCAGTTTTGCACTAGATAGTGGCTCGCTAGTGAAGTACATCGACCTTTTTACCCTTTCATTTTCTCTGACCATAGCTGCGTTGATAGCTTGATCAGTTACAGCTAAGTACCCAAATAAATCTTCACTTGGGATTGGCTTTGAGAGTATATGTGGGGTGGCTAGGTGGACTTTTAGTGATTGGAACACAATTTTACATTTGTCTGTCCATTCAAACTTCCTGCTTTTCTAGACCAGATCAAAGAATGAGATACATTTATCTTTGGCTCTTGATACGAACTTGGAGTAGCCACCTTTCCATTTAAACTCATTACCTCCTTAGGCTTTTCTGGTATTTTCCGTTTTCTGATTGCATTAATATTATCTGGATTTTTCTTATATCCCTCTTGTGCTTACTATGTAACCAAGAAACTTCCCCAACTAAATAACGAAGGTGAATGTGGGGGGGTTTAGTTTCATGTTGTACTGCCCGAGTGTGGCAAAGGATTCTTCAAAGTGCTGCACACGACGATGGGCTTTCTTTGACTTTACAAGCATGTTGTCCACGTACACTTCAACATTTTTCTCGATTTGATATGAGAACATCACATTGACTAGCCTCTACCAAGTCACGCCTATGTTTTTTAGCCTGAATGGCATAACTTTGTAGTAATACAACCCCTTGTTGGTAATGAAGCTTGTGCTCCCTTTTCGGCTCAAACATGGCATCTGATTGTAACCCGAATAAGCATCCATAAAAGTAACCATTTTATGTCTGCTATTTGCGTCCATTAGTAGATCTAATCTACGTAAAGGAAAGTTATCTTTTTGATAGGCCTTGTTGAGGTTAGTGAAGTCTATGTTGGTTCTTCATTTTCCATTGTCCTTTTTCACTAAGAATAGGTTGGCTATCCACTTGGGGTAATACACTTTTCTGATGAAACCATTTTCTTTTAGCTTTTTACTTCTTCATGCAGAACATTGTGTATTTCATAATCTAGGGTGCACCTCTTTTGTCTTACAGGATGCACATCTTGGTCGATGTTAAAGGCATGGAAAATGATGGTTGCTTCTATTCCAACCATATTTGAATGTGTCCAGGAAAATATGTCCGTAGATCTTTTCAATAAACTTACCAACTCTACTGTTGCACCAAAGTTTGAGACAACACCCTAAAGTATCTCGAATATAGCAAGTAAAAATCAAAGAAGACACAAACAAACAAACACTTTTTATAGTTGTTCGGCAAATACTCCGGTTTATGTCCACTTTAATCTTATTATTTGATTGATTCGCTCTAGAATACAATAATTACCACTCAAATCTGACCATATTCTAGTGGATCTCGGATTTACAAGAGTTTGGGGAAGAAGAAGATAAAAAAATCCAAAGTGCAAAAAGCCCTCCCCCCAAAGTTGAAGTCCCCTTGCTATTTATAGACGATTTTCAACTTAAATCTCGCTATCCAGGCCTTATCATGCCCCAAATCTTAATATCGGACAATATAGCATGAAGAAAAGGTTGTTCGACATCAGTATCGAGAAGCAAATCATGTCGGTACCGACATGAATTCATGTCAGTATTGATGCAAATTTAGCATCTGAAGTCCATTTTTCTAGCTTTCTTCATTCGTGCTTTGCCAATCCAAGCCCAAACATCATGTCAATACCAACCAAATCATGTCAGTACCGGACAAATCATGTCGCTACCGACATGAATTTGTTGTTCTAAACTCCATCAAGCTTTTTGCACTCCTATAATTCATCATTCTTGATATTCTCTAAGTCTCTAGATCTATTCCTTTATTATTCTTTAGTCAAATCTATCTGTTGAGTATGTTATGTGACTATGGAAAATTCACCAAAACATTTGCCACCCAAAGCATGCCACTGGAATATAAGGTGTGCTTTGTTCAAGAACAAGTATCGAGATTGGTAAATTTTCATCAGTTATGCTCTCCAGCTATCCATCGATAGAAATCATGGTGAAACATTCGATTCTTTTGGATTCACCTACAAATCAAATGTCATTCTAGACCATCTTAGTTAAGGATTCGGGTCCTTGCTTAAGTGTTAGTCACAAATCATAATCATCCCGTGTTCACCCAGAATTATCATATTATGAATCAATATCATAAATCAAGGTTATCATATTATATATTATTACCCAAGTCATCCTGTGTTTTCGTTGGGTTATGTTATCATATATCAATGTCACCCTGTATTCACCCAGGATTTATCTATCTTAGGTTAATCATATATCATGCTGTCATGTACCGATAATCATAGGGATGCATTGCCACTGATTGGAATGTTAGTTATAAATCATCTAATATCGCCTAACGTCCCATTATAGGTAAGTCCAACCGAATCGAGGCAATGCCGATCACTAATCAATCAATAGTCACTATTAAATCATAAGGCATTCAAACCTTGAGGTCAAGTCTAGATCTCTTTGCATTGCACAATTAATGTCTAATCTAAGGCCCGATCTCTTTGGATCACGCCATCAATACCCAGTCCAATTTTTGACACCTCTAGATCATATATCCAATTCTCGATCTCTTTGAATCGTTAGTCCATATTGGGTCCAATCCACTTACTCTCCAACGAGGGGACCCAATGTCTGAGTAAGTCCATCCACTCACTCTCCGATGAGGGGATGAACCATCCAAGCTAGCCTATCCACTCACTCTCCTATGAGGGGGCTAGCTGTCTTGTACAAGCACATCCACTTGTATCACTCCATCTCTCCGGCCAAGAGAACCATGTCCAATCGGTTTATATATCGATTTTGGGGGATCACTAATCTCCTTTAGTGTTTTGTAATTAGTATCAGTTATCATGTTCAAATGATTTTCAAAGTCAAGCATTCATTCAAAAATCCAATTCATAACAATAAAAAAACATCATAACAACCTATCTGTCAATGATTACTCTCAGATATCCAACTCAGGGCATGGTTGGAGACCAATTGAGGTCATGTACATGTGTAAGTGACCTGAGAGTAATATCGTCTTATTTATTCAAATAAAAGTAAAATGAGGGAATTGAACCTGACGTTTATCCATTTCGATCATGGGATAATCATTCTCAACCCATATCCACGGTCATATCATGACATATTTGCTATAGATGGAGGTTGCTCCTGCTGCACCACTGTAATTTAGTCCCTTGCGTATTTTTGTAACAGGTTGCTTCGAACCTACTCTTCCATTAAATCATGAAGGTGTAGACACTCATTTGTATCATGCCTGTCCATCTTATGGAATAGGAAAAACCTTCTGGACCTCTTCTCCCCATCCATGGGTTCTCTCTTAGCCGACTTTTGGTAGGAGGTTTTCCCCTTAGTATCCAAGTAAATCTTCTCTGGGGTCTCTGTCAATTCAATGTAGGAGGAAACCTTATGCTCCCTTCTTTGTCGCTTCGGTCCTCCGAAGTTGTCGTTGACCTTTTCCTTTCCTTTGTCCTTTCCAAATTATGTTTTGGACAGTCCATCATCATCCACGGCGTTTACCTCAACAGCCTTATTTGCTTCAGTACCCTCCTGGTGCAGAAATCTCTAGACTTGGTAGTAAAATCTGCTAGATCCACTAGTGGGTCTCTATCCGAAGCAATCTTGAAGTATGTTTTACTCGCAATTCTAGAAACCACGGCCATCAGAATTATTGATGGGTCTGGTTTCTGCACTATAGCAGCTGCTATGTTGAATCTAGTTGGATAACTCCACAAGGTCGATCCTGCCCTCTGCTTCACACTTGGAAGTTTCATTACATTCTTTGATCGTGCAATATAGACTCTAAATTATTTCATAAACTTATCTCTAGTTGGGTCCACGTGCTGATGGATCCATACTCTAGCTGTCGATACCCTATCACTGCTAAGTTAATTAAGTATAATAGGAAACATCTTTCCATCACTTCCTCCATAGCACCATATATTCCCATATGCTAGATATATCTCATCAGATGAACGGTTGGATCCGTCCTTCCATTATATGTCTCCAGCACCGATAGCTTGAAATCAGGTAAATTCCTTGCATATCTAATGTTAGGGATGAATGGATTCATATTCACATCCTTTAAGCTTCGTTCTTATGGTCCACTTCTCAATACTAGTCTTATCATCTCACCAATTCTATCATTGTCATCTAACGAAAGTATCTAATCCATAACTTCATCCTGGCCTCATTCTTGTGGTGAGCTTTTGGTCCTAACTCCTATGGTTGCATGTTTTCATTTTGATTCGCATTTCTGGCTCTAGCATTGCTTAATCTTGGCATACCAACTTATCCCAAAACAAAATTAGCCATGCACCTCAAGTTTTCATGTCTATACTAACCTGATTGTGGTCGGTACCGAGTGGTTCTAGTCATGGTGCTTCGGCACCATTTTGTCCTGCTCTAATTCCAAATGCTTCTACATTACCTTTAGACATCTAGTTTGGATTTTCGGCTACTCTGGCTGTCTCTTGGTGTCTTGTTTAACAACTATATTTCTATTGATTAGAAAATAGTCAAAAAATTTCAAATTAAAATAACCGCAAGCGCACGGTGTACGAATGTAGCACGTGGTGAATACGGGTCGATCCGCAGGGAATTGATGATTTTAAAATTCTATTCAATCAAATTAAACCAAAGTCGAGTGATTGTTAACTAACTAAAAGAAAGTAAAAACAAACTACAACTAAGGAGAATAAAAATATGAGATTAAAGAGCAATTTAGAGGTAAATCCCCTCTCATGATCACATAAATCAACATAATGAAATTATGATCTCTTTTTGGTTATTTGTGAGTTTAGTTGATGCATTTATCATAAGCACGGCCTAATTGTGTTATTAATTAACACACTTAAACCATCAAACTTTAATGCGCCCTCTAACCCACTTACTAACTTCAATGAAAATGATATGAAATTAAAAATAGAATCTATTTTAAGCATGGCTTATTAACTATTGAATTAGAAACATAAACCATCAAATTTTGATTCTAAATCCACTTCCATTACCATGATCATATGTAGATGAAGAGGTAATTAGTGATTCATATGACTAAGCATAGCCTATTTGTTTTGAACAACATAAACTATCAAACTCAATATTAAACACAAAATCACACAAACATCCAACTTTCCATTAAGCACAAAAGAGACATAAATGAGAAATTATGTTGCATCTACATGATTCAAGAGAGCATCATTACCCCTAAATTGTAGGGATTAGCCTCTCATTTGTGTTATTATGTCAACACAAGTAGAAAGCAACATGAAATAAATAAAAATAAAAAGAAAAGGAAAATGAAAGCTAATAGAAAAGAGAACTATTCTACTTGCATAAAAAAAGATCTAGACTACAACATGAAAGGAAATAAACAAGAAAAAGAAAAGAACATGTATTAATTTGCATAAAAAAAAGTTACATGAAAAGAAAATGGCTAAGTAGCCATAAAAGAAGAGAAGAGCTTTGATTTATTTTCTAATCTAAAAACTAACTAAGAGAGACTAAGGGAAGAGAGCCTAAAAGAGAGACTAAGAAGAAGAAGGTTACATGAAGATATGGGGTATTTATACAAGTGTTAAACCCTAATTCATATTTTTAGAGAACGCCCAAATAGCCCTTGAGGTAGTGTGGTGGCAAAGTAATCATTAACATCCACTAATCCCCCACTTAAATGTACATGAAGCTTTAATGTCCTTTTATCATGTGCTTAGCTCCTAATTGAAAATCAAGGTAAGTGGGTGAGGTCCTCCATGATCATCACTTTGAATTATTTCCATCTTCATTTGTTCTCTTCACTCTTGTGCATGCATATATCATCATGTAACCACTTGTAAAATTCACCAAATTTCCTACAAAACAACATAGAAAATTCCAAGTAAATTTTCACAATTTAATAAATGCATAAAAATGACCATTTTGCCCCCAATATGAAGATGAATATGTGACAATTTCAAATAATTTGAATTTTGGTTTAAACAAGTTAAAATACCCAATATGATCATTTATTTAATTTAAATAGATTAAATATGCTGGTTGAAATATGCACATTTACGTGCACATCATGTCCCATCCTTCTCAGAAAACCGTCTAGAATTCCACTTATCAAGACATAATTCCATCTTACATCTCTTTCATCATCCTTTTCATCTCTACCTTTGTCATATAGACATATGGATTTGAACTTGAGGACACCTTCTAGCTTCCTCCATGCTCTGGTTGACTTTCTCCAGCAATTTCTTTAATGGTACACCTCTTCATCTCTTTCAAACTTTAGATCCTGCTCTCTCTCAGTGAAAGCACCAAAAATGTTATGCCAAAGTTTGGCACAACACCCCAAAATAGATTAATCTCGAATATAGCAAGTAAACAATCAAAGAAGACAAAAACAAACAGGCGCTTTTTATAATGGTTCGACAAATACTCTGGCCTACAACTACTTTAATTTTATTATTTGATCAACTCTCTATAGAATACAATAATCACCACTCACATCCGAACATAATCTAGTAGATCTCAGATTTACAAGAGTTTGTGGGAGAATAAGATAAAAAAATCCAAAGTGCCAAAAAGTCCACACTAGTTGACGATCCCTTGTTATTTATAAACGATTTCTAGCTTAATACTCACCATCTAGGCTTGACCATGTCCCAAATCTCCATATCAAAGGATATTGCATGAAGAATAGGTTGCCCCATATTAGTATCAAAAAGCAAATCATATCAGTATTGACATGAATTCATGTCAGTACCGACATGCATTTGAAGTTCCATTTTTCCTCCCTGCTTGAGCTTTCTTCCTTCGTGCTTTGCCAATCGAAGTCCAAACATCAAGTCAGTACCAACCAAATCATGTTGGTAGTGACATGATTTTGTTGTTCTAAACTCCATCAAACCTTTTGCATTCCTTCAATTCATCATTCTTGGTATTCTCCAAGTCTTGGATCTATTCCTTCATTATTCTTTTGGTCCAATCTATCTGTTTGAGTTTGTTCTAAGACCGTGGAAAATTCATCGGTATCATCTATACATAGTTCGACACTTAAGTTCTATCTAATTTTCATGACTTTTGGCCGGTCTGAAGGATTCGTATTTACATCTTCCAAATCATCTTCTAGTTTTAGGTCCTTCTCGCCTATCCTTGGTCTAAGATCTACCTGATCCACTTCATTTACTTTGATGAAGCAGTATTTTTGTTTTGACTGGTATCATTGAAATACAACACATAAATGGAGTTGTATTCATTTGTCTGAATCATGTGTACGAAGTCCTTTTTCTTTTTTTGTATTGACACTGTGGTTATAGATTAGCTTGTTTTATAGTAGGCTTTGGTATCAAATATTGATTCAGTTCGTTGAACTAGCTCATCATTTTTTACATTTTCATTATTTAAATTATTAGCGGGGACAAACATTATAATTCGAGACAATTTTATTGCTATAATTCAAGGCTACATAATATAATTCCCTAGTTAAAAATTGTTCTCCTCAAATACAGCCTATTCTAGTTGGAGTGTGAACTTTATCAGCAAATCTTTTGGGAGATAACAGCTCCAAGTTCTATCAATGCAAGCCTTCCCAGGAAGGTATTGTAAGGTTACCATTGATCAATGATCAAGATATCGTTACAAAATTATTTATGAAGTGGCACATTCCACCCAGTAACAAAGAGTCTGGCTAGACCCACTACGATAGTTTTTGTGTTATTGAAGCCATATATTAGTTCTGGACCAGGCTTCAACACTTTTGTTGGTAGTTTCATTTTATCATAAGCCGCTTTGAAGATAAAATTTACTAAACACTACAAAAATCATCTCCATAGTGTAGTTTGAGATCTTCACTATAACCAATATGGGGTCTTAGTGGTGAAATAATACTCCAGTTGAGTCTACAGCAGTGAAAATAATATTTGGCATCGATTATTATTTAACGTGGTACATTACTCTATGCTCTACCTGCGCCTCCTAGACACACCAGTCCATTGACTTCTTGTCTTTCCAGCAAGGTGAGGTCCTCCATGAATGGGTGCTATAAGAATGCTTGAGTTTCCCACTTGGTCTGCATGAGGATCCAAAGATCGACATTGTCATGGAGCTATTGTGTCGTCTTTTTGAAAGCTGCCCAGATAGCCTTTTTGGATCAATCTTCATTTTCATTCTTTTGGTGATGGCAATTGTCTGTATAGTGGTCGTTCACTCTGTGGAAATCATAGTATGCCCCTATTATTCTACTAAGGCTTTTCCTATTTGTTGGGAACATTTTAAGCCCACTCAGATAGTAGACCTGCCTCGATGTGTGAGTTAAGGAAGCTTTAGCTATGAAGTTAAACTCTCTCCACCTCTTGGTAGGAGGTTGCAGCTTTGTGCACCCCTCCCCACACCCCTCTTATCCTTTCATTTTGAATGGGAGTAGTTCTTTCAAGTGGGATGCCTTCGGTTTCTCAAGCTTCATTCATTCCTATGTATCCACTTGCTCTCTCGTAAAAAGCCTCCATGCTCTTGCATGGTTCTCTACCATTATTGTCCTAAAATGTAGTGTTCTTTTTTATTCCTATATGAGCTTCCTTGAGCAACGGTTCTTCACTGGTAATCCTAATCCTCATTACCTCAGACTTAAAGTATTTAATAAAGCTATGCAAGCTCTTATTATCTCGTTGCTTGATGCAGGATAAATTGTTCAGGTCTAGGGAAACCTCTCTTCATGCAATGACCTGTTGTGCCTATGAATGAACCTCTCCAAGTATATATCTCATGAACCACTAGGATGCTGCCCCATCCAAGTACACTAGGAATAGTTCACATCTAGCTAGCTTCCTTACCTTTATAATATCCATGTGATACTCGAAGGTGCACCAATGGCCATTCGGTTTGGATGTTCCATCATATTTTTAAATGGCGAGAGTCCTAAAGCTATCAGGGAAGTCCGATTCAATTATATTGTCACTAAATGGGGAAGAGCCCTCTTCTCCTCTCCCTATCTTGTGTCTTTGATGGAAAATTTGTGTTAACTTATTAATATGGTTTTTCAATGCTCTTATCTTCTTGTCTTTAAAGCTCACTTGTGATATGTTGCCCTTATAGGCTAAGGTGGCATCTTGCGCAAACTGATTATTATGCTTGGCCAACAATAGAGGGTTTATATTTGGAAGTTTTGCTTTAATTTTAGGGTAAATATAATATTAGCATTTGGATTTTCCCCATGCCATACAATCGAGTTTCACATTCTCAATAGCGAGATTGTAATGTTTATTCACCAACGGCGCAGTTGTCCTAGTTGGTGAATTTTGGCGGTGAGCTAGCTGGGAAGTTATAGGAGTTTGTTTTTTTGGGTGGAGGATATTTGGCCACCATTCCTTCAAGCTCGGTCATTCTTTCATTGATTTAGGTTGTGAACACATTTAGGGCCTAAAAGATTGAGTCAATGGAGAAAATATGTGATGGCCCCATTATTGGTTTGGATAAGGAGGTGAGATGACCGTTTTTGGTTTTAGAGACAAGATAATCCACTTCCATTGGGGGAGGGGTAGTGGAGTTTGCACATTGCATTTTTGAGTAGAGGTAAGGTATTTTTTTAGGTACAAGGGAATTTTAGGAAAAAATTTGCTGGGTTCACAGCCTTCTTTCTAGCACCCAAATGTGGATAAGATTTTTCGATCTCAGAACACCATCTTAGTTTTTGAAGTATTTATGATGTTGTATGTTTACGTAACTATGAATTAGAAAGTTTAAGTAGTGTTAAATTTCTATTAAGGAAGCAATTATGTTGCTTAAAGCTTACATAATTATGAAGATCGCAATTTAAATATTTTTTAAAATGCCTTAGCCAACTGTTCAAATTAAAACAAATTCCAACACTAAAAATGAGAAATAAAGTGCAATAAAGTAGAAAGATACAAAAAGTTACATAGTTCGGATATTAAGGAATCCTACATCCACGGGCCGAATCTTTCTTCTTTAGATTCTTTTTTCTAGTACAAGCTTGGAATTTAATAGTACATAGTACAAATTGAAAGTTTCTAATTCGATGAAATAAAAGTTTCATCTCTTTTTTTGCTACAATGTCTTCCCTTTTATAGCAGAAAAGATGTCATATGGATTATTGATGTCATTTCCTTGTATCATTCCTTCCTCGTTAGATCTTGCCACATGTCCTTCATCTGTTTGATTTGATTAATGTGCATGGATTACTGACGTAGTATTTAGGTGGTGGAATTTTCTTAAGTGGGAGAATTTGACCTTGGACGAGAGATTTTGAATTTAGGCCAAAACTTCAGACTTTGAAATAACATGCTTAAGAGCGGTGATGTGAGCTAATCGTTGCTTAGCTAATATCAACGCAGCATGGGGTATTTGAGTTGTACTCTTTTTGTGCATGTGCTTTTTACGTATCATTTGCATAGCTTTGAGGAGGGTGTGGTTAAAAGACATGGTGCCTTGTTGATGCTTCTACTATGGTAGTGTAGTAAGGAAATGCTGACTATGCCATCTTTCAAACATGAGCGGCCTAGCTTGCCCGTACGGACTGAGTAGAATATTGGCTATGGCGGTGCAGTTCATTGGTAGTGGGCTTCATTTCCTTTAACAGTGGCAGGGCAATTTGTATATTTTACACCATGCCGATTCTAGCAATATCGACATGACTTATTTATATTGAGTCATGTCAATTCTAGCGATGGTAGAGTAGCTTGTTTATATTGAGCTATGATGACTCTGGCTATGGTAATGTAGTTTGGATATGTAGGGCTATGTCATTTTTAGCTATGGCAGCGCAGCTTGCATTTATTGGGTCATGCTGATTTTTCGTTTGAGTTTGCTTGAATTCATAGCTGTGCTGATATGTATGTGTGAAATTTACGACCGTGTAATTTGGGTCGGCATTTTTTATTTGATTTTACACGTATTTTTGAAACATACACGGTCATTTTTCAATGTAGATGCAGCCCATTCTGTCTCCTTACTGCCCTGCACAATCTATTAGCCTCATACACCTGGACTTGCACTAAGCATTTATGTTGGAAAAAATAGGTGTAGTATTCGCCCCCTAAACTAACGTTAATGTATGTAAGGGAAGATTTGTTATTTTGCATCTAGTTTTTTTAATAGTCTAGTCGATCGGTCTCGCATTTAATTCTCTTTATACATGTCATGATGTGATTAAATTTTATTTTGACCATTGTCAATCGAATCACTCCGTATTTCAAGAAATTCGCTTTCTTTTTGTGAATCCTTTTTGTCGTCGTTTATATTTGACGGTTAGTGTTTTTGTGCCATTTGAATCCTATAACCAAAAGCTTCTTTACAAAGTTATTTCTCTCTTCATCTCCTTCTTCTCATTTACATGCTCATAAAATTTACTTATGATATATTCCCTTCTTTGATCTATGCTCTTGCTTTCCAGATATCAAAACCGCTATTAATCATAAGTTAAATTTCTACCCTTTTTTTACTTATTTTTATTCTTTCTACAATGCTTTCAAGTTGTTTGATTTAATGCCTATATCAACTTATTTGGTCGAGTTGCTGATGGAATAATTGGATTTTCTTTTACTTTTTCTCTTTATTTTTAGATTAGTCGATTGATTACTTGATCGATCAATTAGATTTTAATCATTATCGGGTTAAATCAATTTACTTGCGAATTTAATGTTAAATTCCTCTTTTATAGTTCGAATAACATTGTGATTTTGTTCTCTCATTATCTTCTTGATTTTGATATCATTTCTCATTTTATTTGCTTAATTTACTAGGTAATCATGGCCTTCGACGTTTCTCCCAACATATATGGTTAACACCTTTTACTAAACTAGCTTTAAATATGTGTGATGAGAGTTAGGCTGAAGGCATTTTGAACCATTATGGGATTGTTCATCATGAATTTAGGATTCCTTCCCCTTATAGGTGATTCATCTTCCCCTAAAAGTTTTCATTTCTTTGACTTTCGGGCATATTAGGTCCAGCCTTTACCTACCACTTCATCCCCCTCATTCAAGAATGGTTAGCCACAATGGGTTTGCCCACTATCCTACTAGCTCTCATATCCTATTTTCTCTTGACATGTACCTACATCTTATATGCAAACACTTAACTCTGCCTACTTGTCGAGAGCTATTTTTTTATACTCCATTCGTAAGTGCCTCAATTTAGGCTATGACGGATTCTGCTATGTTCAAGTTACAAAGTCTCTTTTCTTAACCTCACCTCATAAGACATAGAGATGAGTGGACCTGTTCTTCGTTAATCTAACAAGATGGCTTTTTCCCTTCTTTCCAAGAACCTGATACTGCATATTCCTCTTCTTATTTCTTTCATTTAATTCTCCTTCGTGCACTGACTTGCTTCTTTCTTTTTCTGTAGGTGATCGCTCCGAGTTTACCAATAATGAAAAACTGTTTGTTGCATGCAGAGCGACTGCCTTTGGCTCGCTGATGATATTTGCAAGGGTTCAAATATTTTTATAGATTTCATATTGTACAAGCACAACTTTCTACGTAGACATCATCACTTTTCACGCTCTATTTTCATTCATTTTTTCATACTATGGTGCTATAATGTATATTTTAGTTATTTATTTTATACATGAATATATATATATAAGGATTATAAGCAAAGGCGGGAACTAATGTGTAGAAAAGTAGATAAGGTAGTTGGGGAAAAATGAAATTATTATTTATCGTTCTTTGGAGTACAAAAATTAGCAGTTGCACTCGTACATATAGTGAATTATATAAAGTGAAAGAAAAGACAAAAAGAAAAATAGAAGCAAGGTAGGTGCATCACTTCTTCTATCCTTTACACATGTTTGTGAGATTGGTTATGTGTGGTTTTCTTTGGCTTATCGCTACCTTTCTAAGTGGCATCTTCATCAGAGAGAGAAGATTCACTAATGAAGATGTGTTTTGCTTTCTTTTCAACTTCTTCGACGCCTTTGTGATAGTGGATCAGCAGTAATCGAGGATGTTACTAGAATCTTGGAAGTAGGACAAGGAACAATAATTGCTAGACAGGAACATCATCTGGCTTCTCTATCTTCACCTACTTGAGCATAACCTTTTGGATTTCGATGATTTTGTCTACAGCAGGTGCAACTCTAGAGGTATGTATGATGATGACGTCTTCTTCCTTATATAAGTCAACATGCAGCTCATTACCCACAGAAAGTGCTCCAACCTTTTTTGCATTTAGGTTGAGATCGATCCTGGTGGTAGTCGTGGTGGTGGAGTCAGTGGTAATGGGATAGAAGAAGGACCCTCTGAAAGATTAATCATGGGTGGTGGTAAAGCAAATTGCCCAAAAATCTTTAAAACAGAGTGATATAAGTTAACAGAGATAATTAAAGCTTTTGTAGAAATGGGGAGTGTATTGGAATACCATCTGTCAAGGGCAGGTCTGAACCTACAACTAAATCTTGTCCCGAAGATCGAGATTCAAAAGAATGGATCTACCCATCCTCAGAGATTGGAGATAGCTTTAAATTGTGAAGAGGAGCAGAGATGACCGGCGATACTACTGTTCTGTTCAACAAGTTGGGAGGAAGAGGCCTCTACAGTTGAATAGGTAACGATGTAACATTGATGATCACGGAGTTGGTCCCTAGAATGTTGGGAGTATCTTGATGGCATTCCTTATATAGTTGGTCAATCAAAGCTTTAACCGGTTCTTTAGAATGAAGAGTGGTGGGAACTCCATTAGCAATCAACTATGCTTCCTCAACGACGCATTGTTACGACCCTCCTTCAGGGTAGCTATATCTTTAGGGTCCAAGAACTCATCAAGTATATCCACCTCAACAAATGAAATGACTTTTCTCTTAGCCCTAGCCTTGTCATCCTTCATCATCTTATTATGGATCTCTACAAGGATTAGAGGGTATTCTTCCTCCAACAATCTTAAGTTTTTGGTTCTGGAAACCATCTTGTAGAATCAAAAGATACTGGAATCAAACTCTTCGACGGTAAATTCTTTCCTATCTTAGGCTTGGGCTAATTGATTTTGGAGGTCTAAGATGGTAGCCTTTCAATTTTCAACTTTATATTCTAGCTCGAGGACTCTTTTAGCCTCTGATTTTGATATATTTAGTTTGATTCCGTGCTGGGCTACCTCCATCTTCAAAGCGACAAGTTTGGCTATGGTTTTGGGCAGCACTAGCTTTTATTTGGTCTAGTTCTTTTACCAAGTCGTCGACTAGTATATGCACTTATCTTATTTTACCCTCCATTACTTCCATCAGAACGTTGTGATCTAGGACCATTTCTTTCAAATCATATCTTTCTTTGTCATAAGCCTTTTTGCTTTCCACTAACTTTATTTTTAATTCAGCTATCTCCTTATCCGTAGAAGTTATCAACTCTTGACCATTTGCCGTTGCTTTCTCCTTCTCTTTAACTAAGTGAAGGTTCATTGTATTCTATCTACTATAATGCTTGGCAACCTTTTTTTAAAATTTGTATTTGTCATTCAAGGCATCTATAATGTTGCGATCATTCTTAATCAGATCGTCTGAGATCTCATTCAAGTTGCAAACAAAGCACAAACTGATAAGGTCAAAATTTGGATAGTAACATTGCCTATGAGGTGGCATTAAGGAGCTAGTAAGGAAGCTGGAAAAGTAGTTTATTTTCCATGACACCAATCTCGATCAATGGAGGACGTGGCACCAAAAGCTAAAAAAGTATTTGGTTGAGGAAGAAATTCCGAAGAACGGGGAAGCATGTTGCATGTATAGTCAAGAGTAGGGGTTAGGAATAGAATCCACAATGGAAATGTAGGAAGGAATGTCATGGCATAAAAGAGTGCGTCTTGAATAAGAATGGCGAAATAGAGAGCGACTCCTATAAGATTGAAAGTCATGGGAATGAGGTGGCATAGGAAAATGCCTGGAAGATTGAGAGTTGGAACCATGGGAAAAGAGCAGACACTTATGATAATTATAGTTATAATAGTGCCCTTCTGTCTTCTTGATCTCTTCGATAGTCGCCATGCTCATCCTAGAGTAGCCACTCTTGAGATATCTGTAGGACATTGGATGAGACATGAATCCATGCTTATATCGCTTTTGGCTAAGCTTTCCATAGAATCGAGGAGGAGCCATTCACTTGAGAAACGAAAGAAAGAAGGATGTTACGACCAATTCAAGGTAAAAAAAGATAGATGCAGTGTAGATAAATGCAGTCCTAAGTGAGATGAGTGTAATGCAGTCCTTTTTAAACTATGGACCATGTTTGGAAACCTATATACAAGGACCACACGTGCCCTCAAAGGGAGTGATCACGATGGGGCCTATTCCAAGTAAAAGCTCGGCATATTTCAGAGAATCAACGAAATTGAAGTTTAATTTTCCAAGGTCATCTTCATTTAGGAAGTCTGAAGGGCCAATGGTACCATCAACATGATCAGTTAAGGGTCTATCCTTGGTTCGACTGAAAGTGGGACTGTGAGTGGCTCTAGAAGAATCCCTTCCCAAGATTTTGAATGAGGGAAAAAGAATAATGTCCTTTTTTGTGTTAATGTATTCCTAGGTTGAATCCACTTCAGAGTCATCTTTGTTTTCTTCTTCTCCCTTTTCATCCCCTTCTTCTATATATTCTTCCTCCTCCTCCTTTGTTTCTACGTCTTCATCTTCTTCCTCACCTTCTTTATCTATGATCAACCGATGTTGAGCTGTGGCTCATCTCGGCTATCTAGGTCCAGCTTGAGCATACCTGGAAAGTTGGTCCTTAACTTGTTGAGTTCCAAGAGCGGAACACTCGAAGAACATCTTTCGGCCATTGTATAGTAAGTGATACCGACAAAGATGCATGTTGGTCAAGAGGAACGAAGTACTATGCTCGAGTTCAAGGATGGATTGAAGATTGGAGATATATGCCTTGGATCATCTTTCTCGACCCTTAGATGAAGTGAATCTAGATAATACAAAAGTTGATATTCACGATGTAAGACTACCATCCAGAAACCCACTGTTGAGAAAATCTTATAGGACAACGAACGAAAAATTGCTCTTCTTAAATGTAGCTCCGCTTATTATGGAGGTCGATCACCACCCGACTATAGTGATTGCTTCGAAGAATCATTAACCTATAGCAGGATTGTGGACCCTTTCATGTGGCAACGAAAGCTTCATTTCGTCCTGTGGGTTCCCATGCTTGGCGCAAATACGCTGAAGGTACGAGATGTGGTGGAGGAGAATCGAGAGGATTGTCTAATATGGCAACCCCTCTTAGAGTGACATTAAGAGGAATTTCGTTGTGCAGTTCCTCAATACTCATTAAGGGGCAACGAAAGTTGGTCCCTAGTGAACGCAAGACGGTTTGGCAGCTATAGCGGGAGAAGAGGCTGACATGGATCTAGATGCTATTGTAAGCGATGAAGAAGTAGAAATAGCTATGGCGGAAGAAGGACGAGAGGCATGTCCTAATTGGAAATGAACTCGGATGATGTAAATGGTCAGGTAAGTGCTATTTGTTTCCTATACTTGTGTACTTATGTGTTAAACTCTAACATTATTGAGGTATAACATTTAACGAACGTTGATGTGTGTCAACTCATCAATTTCTATACTTCGAGCAGGGGTAGTGTGTACCCTACGTTGTTTTTGTATCCTATGTCTTGTGCATGGTGTACGGAAGCATGTTATGTAGAGTGAATGCCCGCTCGCGTTGCCAAATGAGATCCGACACATGATGGAACTATGTGTTGGATGAAAGTTGTTAATGCAATAACTACATTAGCAGTCCCGAATGGATCCAACATGAATGGGAGCTTTGACTCTCGATCAGCTCGGAGAGGAGGTCCAGTTTTTGGAAAAACGAAAACTCTTCAACCCATGAAAGTGAAAATTGATAGAATATATATTTCGGGACATGTCAACGAAATTAACTATTAAAGTCTTAATAAATTAACCAAGATATCCCCACATTCATGAAGTCAATTTCAACTGATTCATTCAAGGGAAATCATATTTCACCCCAATCCATAACCACCCTTGTAACGACCCATATTTTTACGGATCGTAAATTGTTATTTTAGGTCGTGAGTGTTGTTAGAACGACCAAAGATAGATCGTTCAGAGTTTAAGTCGGCCAGAGCTTGAATCGTCCAGGATTAAGTCTTGTAGAAGTTAGGTCGTTTGGTAGTTAGGTCGGGTGAACGACCTAAGAGGGTGGAGCGACCTAAGGAGTTTTTGTGTTGGGGCTTAGGTCGTGTGGTAGCTTTAGTCGTGGAGCGACCTAAAGAAGTTGCGACTTAAGAAGGGTAGACGACTTAAGGAATTGACCGATTTATGAAGTAGGTGACTTAACAGTTAGTGGCATAGGGATAGCGACCTAGAAACTGGGCGAGCTAACGACTTAAGGAGATAGGTCGTGAGCGACTTAGGAGCGAGCTAAGGTTAGGTCGTGTGTTATGGCTTAGGATGTTGTACCGTTAAGTCATAGGTCGGAGGCAGTTAAGTCGTAAGGTTTTCTTTGGTCGTGTACGAGTTAAGATAAGTCATTGAGTCGCTATGGCATGTTTAGTTAGGTCGTAGACGACCTATGATAGTATGCTTGGTATAGTTAGGTCGTGAGGTGTTAAGTCGTAACCCAGCTAAGTCGCGAAGGTATTGAGTGTTAGGTCGCGACTGTTGTTAAGTCGTTAGGCCACATTTTGTTAAGTCGTAGTACTTGCTAACTCGTTAGGTCGTGGATGCGCATGGGCCTGAGTTGTTAAGTCGAAGGGTTGGTTAAGTCGTAGGATCTATTAAGTCGAAGGGTTTGTTAAGTCGTAGGGTTTTAGGTCGGAAATACTGATGAGTCGTAGGTCGTGGGTTTTCATAAGTCGTGGACGACTTAAGGGGGCGGACGACCTAAGGGTTTCCAGCCTATAAATACACGTCCATTTCCTTACTTTTTGGGATCCGGATTTTGAAGCGACGAAGTGCTGCCATTTTGAGAGCTCGAGTTCAACACTTCTTCACTTCTTTTCTCCACTCTAATCTTGTGCTTCCTTCCATCCTAATCGAAGATCAAATCGAAGATCCAAGAGCTAAAGTTGAAGATCTACATTCTTCAAAGAGAGATTTCATCGGTTGAAGCGGAATTTTGGCGGATCAAGTTAGATCCTTTGCTATCCAGATCTGTAGTGTGTTGCTTTTGAAGTGTTTAGGTGATTCGGTGAGTGGTGATTATCTCTCACACGGATCCAAAGGAGTATATCGGATTGATGGCTTGACTTTGTGTTAAAATAGTGATTTCCATGCATTTTCTTAAACCTAAGTATAGATCTACTGTTCATGATGATTTGACATCCATTTTACTACATGTTAACCTATGCAAGTTCATTCATCAAGTTATCGAGATATTGTTCATGTTGCATGCTTGTTAGATTTAGACTCTTTATTTACTAGATTGCCATTATTGTTATAATTGTTTATTAGATCATGCTTGAATGTTTGATTACTTGGATTAATGATTGACTTGATTGATTGTTATAGATTAGTTGATTGATGATTTGATTTAGACAAGATGGTCGAAGATGATTCAAAAGCTAAGGGAAAGGCTCTTGAATTGGAAAAGCTGCTCGTGGCATATGTGGCGGATGATGAAGCTCATATGGATAGATTTGATGACGATGTTGAGATGAGGCTTTGCTATGATGAGATGAAGTGAGGCGTGATGTGAGATAGCCTTGGTTTAATCCAGACGGGATCATTCCAAGCATGTTGATAACTCGGTGAAAGGGTTTGGGTTTGAGGATAATGGTTGGCTTGAGAGGCGCTTGAGCTAGTATGGAAATAGTCGTCTAGGAGGATGACTAGAAGGCTAAGATTTCATCGTTGTTGAAGGTTCTAGCAGGCTCAAAGCAAGAGTACGCTGGGCAGATTCGATAGTCCCTAAAGACTATGATTGGTAGTCAAGTACTCTGGGCAGATTCGATAGTCCTAGGCACGGGCTGCGACGACGTGTAGAGTTCTGTCTAGAACCGGGGTTTCCATTAGCCCTTGACGGATGGCTGAAAGAATGTGCCGGTCATTCAATTAACGATGGTGTCGAAGCAATGATAACAGTGATAGCCAAAGTCATGGATGTATGGTTGTATCGTCATTCGGTCTCAAGAGCAATGTTTTCTGGGTGCTTATCTAATCTTGGTTTAGGCCTTGGGGGTTTGTGCTTGGAAAACATCGCCCATGACTCGAGTGATAATTGCTTTACTTTAAATGGTTGCTTTGCTATGTTTACTTCTGCTTAGTATGTGTCTGGGGCTATCACCGTAGAAAGAGGTGGAGTGGGAGGGTTGGATTCCTATTCCTTTTTCCTTTATGCTCTTTTGGTATGTTGTTATTTAATTTACCGCTCACTAAGACTGTTGTCTGACTCAAGGCTTTATGTTTAACTCTTATTGCCTTGGGCTGTTCATCCATTTTGGGATGGGCAGACTAGGTAGCAGGTGACAGGTGATGTTCTTAGTTTCCAACGATGCTGATGACGAAGATGAGCTGGAGGCTTGCATATTACTTTCTTATTATATGTACTGGATGTTCCGTCGCTTGTATAATTCTCTGAGTGATATGTAGTGAGGCTTGATGTATTGACTATTCAGATGTTTGTATTCAACTATTATGAAGTTTAATTGATGAGATTCTATTCTGTGAAGCTTCACTATATATATTCTCTATTGTATTTTATCCATGCGCTGTGAGTAATACGATAGATTCCGCTGTTTTTAACTTACCCTGGCGATCGTCCATGGCTGCCTGGCACACCTTACAGTGCACTATCTCTATGTTTAGTGCAGGGGTCATGGGCGGTCGTCACATTTGGTATCAGAGCTTTGGTTAATCGATTTTACCCAATGCTCGCTGACGTAACTACGTATGAGAGACGTAATTGTATTCTGATGGATGATTACTATATATAATATAGTAGCTTAGAAGAGTTTGGGTCCTTTATGCAGTTGTTTCTCAAGGTGTGCTAATCATTTCTTTTATAGATATTAAGAATGAGTCGAAGAGGGAGACCAGTTGCTAGGGAAGGCCGTGCTGCTGAGGGGACTGCTGATTATGCTGCTATGTTCGAAGCTATGATGACTTCGATCATGAGAACGATGCCAGTTCCGGGGTCAGCAGTAGATGTTGGAGTTCGAAAATATGACGTTCCACAAAAACGATTTGAGTAACGGAAGCGTCTATGCAGATTATGATTTGGTTGCTTGTCTTTGTTCAAAGCATACTTTGTATTTACATAAGCGTACTTTGGGAAGGGAAACTGTTATCTAATATATTTCATAAGCGACATTTTGATGATTTTTGACTATAAAATGATGAAAGAATGAATACTAAACTCAAAGATGATCGAGTATGAAGAGCAACCAAGGGGAAAAGAGAAAAAAGGGGTTAATTACATGCATTGGAATCGATCTATTAATGGATAGGTACCAATCCATAAAGTTGCCCGTTGTACCCACAATTCACAATGAAAAGAAGAAGTATTATCACAAGGAAGAAAATAGAGTAAATTGGTTAAATTTATAGATCGATACCGACCAATAGATTCTCTACATAAAGTCAATATTCTCAATGAATGCAGGAAGGAATAAGCTTAGGAGAATTAAAGGAAGATCAACATGAGGAATGAAGCAATAATGTTCGTGAAAAATGGAAGAAAAAACAAGGATATATGGAAGTTTATTAATTTATACTAATCTTTATACAGATCGGTACCAATCCATGAATATTTTAAGAGACGAGCCGGTTTCTCCCCTATCTCTTCGGATTTAACTATTTGACATGTTCTATTGCGATTCAACAACCCATATACCTAATTATAGCATAGTTCAGCTGAAAATAGAAGTCTAATTGCAACAGAAAAAAGACTTTTGATTTTGGCTGTTGTTATCATATTTCTTCGGGAAGGGATTGCTGCCTTTATCAATTTTGAGATTGAAATTCAAATTATAATTGAAATTCATATGGAGTTAGGGTATAATAGCAACAGAAGAATAATTAAAGTGGATGTAAACATAGCTAAACCATTATAAATCCATGGGTCTCTTGCTTGTTTTATCATTCTTCTTCATTTTCTGTGTTTTTCTTGTCGATCCACTGTCACCAAATAAGTCATTGAGGGTGTTAAACTAGTTTATGTATAATGTTTTTAACTTTTGACCACGCAACCGTTATACATAGTATCCAGTTTCCCAAATGTTACAATGTATGGTTTCCTTTTATAATTTTTTTTTACCAAATATCCGCGTCCGTTTATAATTTACTGTCAATTCAAAATTTTTCTTAATCAACAGTAAATTTGGTTACATTGAAAGAAATAAAACAATAATAAAAATAAATTTAATAACAAGAATTAAACATCCTTCAATTTGTTTTCTTCAAAAACGTTTACCTTTCGTTTTGAGTATCTTTCATTCTCTAACTCACCGTATGTTTTCGCCCAAAGTCCTTCGATACAACTTTCCGGCATATTTTCAATGCTCATGTCTTATTAAACTAAAAAGACAATGTATTTTGCATTTTATGTTAACTGAAGTACATTCTTAGATACCACATAAGTTCTTAGATACACTTTTGAGGCCATTCACAATTTATACCTATTTTAAATAAATAATTATTAATATTAAAAAAACGCTGAAATATTTATAGTATGATGCTAACGGCACAATGAAACGTGTTTTCTAACACCAATACTAAAAAATACCATAACATTTAATACTGCATAATTCTTATTACCAACAACATATTTTAGAGGTTACCATTTATAAATTCTAATTCCTAAATTGCTATCACGGTAATTCATCTTTGATCGATGATCTTAGCACTTTATCAAGTCAGCCGTTGTAGTTCGTAGTCGTCGCAGGCATATATCATTTTGTTTTGTTTTGTTTTGTTTTGAATATTTTTGTTTTGCAATATATTATTTTGAAAAATAATAACAAATCATTATTTGGTGTCAATCTACCATCCATAACAATGCCCAACGATGGTTACAAGATGCTCAATTTCAAAACCCATGATGACTACACATGCCTAATTTCAAAAACTACGGTGGTTAAATATTGTACAAAATATTAGAGCATGTTTGATTCGAAAATGAAATTTTGAGTTTTGTGTGTTCAATATGTATTCAAAAAGGTGTGCAATAGGAGGACGACATGGGAAAAAGTGGAGGGCGTGTGAGGACGTGGACAATGTGGGGAGAGGGGTGGGGGAGGAGAGAAAGAGAAACAACGGAAAACAAAAAAATTCGTTTTCAATTTTATATGTTAAAACCATTTTTCGAATTGATTGTTTTTGGAAATCCAATGCATTTTATCATACGAAAATCCAAAATTGAAAATTACAAAGCAAATGAGCTCTTAAAATTTGTGTATGAGTTATTATTTTTATTTATAGTATTAAGAAGCACATTTTATGGTGCCCTTAGTACAATACTATTTATATTATAAAAAGAGAATAGCCTACCCATTATGGACATTGCACTTTACATTATTTAGCCTTTAGGTGATAATCATTTAAAAGTTTAATGAAGAATGTGTTTGTTAATCAAAATATATTATTTAACATAGCACACCAAGGTGACAAATTGAATTTGTTAAATTAAACAATATAAATCCATAAAATAATTAAACACAATAAAACGTCAAAATAGTTTAAAAGAATGTTTGTTGTCCAAGGACAAACGACAACTAGGGTGAGATAATGAAATATTTACCAACATTTATGGGTGCATGATATTCAAACTAAAAGGAAGGAACAAGGAGTACAACTTAACCACTTATAGAAGGAATAAAAAAAAGAAGAAGACTAGGATGATGCGTTTGTTGCTTTCAATAGGAGCTGGCTGCAACTCTTGATTGATTGCTCTATTTAAGTGGACGACCTATTCATTGACCTTGTGTTTGCAAGTTTAGTTTCCATGTTTTGACCCAGCAAAATAATAAATAGGCAATGCGCGTTCAAGTTGATTGGGACACCCCGCTTTGTGCTCATTTTAATATTCTGGTTTTTCCCAATGGCCTAATGCTGTCAACATAAATAATCTGACGCATGACATCTGAGGCCGAAACTGGAATGGTCTTCAATAAATTGATTAAATAAGATCTAAAACCAGAAACGCTTTTTTAGTAACGTGTTCGGATCATTCTATTCTTTCTATAAAAAAATATTTAAACCACTTGAACATTATTTATCTTTGCGTTTGGGTTGAGTTGATCGTGACGAATACTTAATGCACGTTTTTCTCAGTTTTGCTGGTTGGAGGCCACGAACAAAGGATGCTCATAATTTGTAAACAATACATTGAAGAGAGGGACTAAATCCGAGATTTTGTTTAAGATATACATGCTTATTTGTACCCCCCTTTTACAACACTATTACAACCGTATAATAGTCTAATACTAAAAAAAACCACCATTCAATTACATAATTAAATAAAACTAGTATGGTCTTTAATTATTTTTATTAAATGCCAAATGATATTATGCTGGAAAAAATTTAAACGGGAGAGATTAAAGAAGATACTGAAAGAGAGAATAACATCAGCAACATTGGAGATATTTAAGTTAGATATGTATATGTTTTTTCTTTTCCTTTACCCAATTTGATTTTGCAACCCAACAGCTATACAGTTAAAGTCCCGCTACAGCGCATAACGCTTTTCAACCGCTACACTATTAAAATTTAGCGCTATTAAACAGTAAATACGCTTTATACCCAGTTATTTTCCACTACGCCCGCTAAATAAAGGTTTTTTTAGCACTCGCTTTATATACAAAGTTCAATTTGACTGGTTCTCTTCAAAATCAAATCAAAAAAGTTACGGTAAAAACCTTATTAAAGACATAAATGCTTAATATAAGTTAAGAATTATATTGTAGTCACCAGATCTACTCTGCCTAAATCATGATGTTCTTCAGTTTTGTTATATAAAATTAAAAATTATTTCTTTTTACTATACAAATGTTGTGAGAATGAGAATAAATTAATTTTAAATACTTGGTTTTAAATCTAACGAAGCTTTTTGCATCTCAGTTATTTTCCGCTATATCCTTGCTTTATCTTGCTATAACTTTTTGCACCTCCGCTATTTTCCGCTATGTCGTCGTTTTATCCCTCCATAATTTTTTGCACCTCCGCCGCTATAGAATCACTTAGCGCTTTAACTGCACAGGTCTACAGTAGATAAACCTCCTAACAATATGTTGATTATATGTAACACCCATATTAGTTGACAAAACCGATATCTGTATTTTATATTTCACTTTAAAAAAAACCCACATATATGATTGGCATATCTGATATTACATTTAAATTTCATTTTAAGTTTGATTTTAAGGCTGTCAATAGATACTCGAAAAATCCAAAATCCTTTCGCATCCATATCAGAAAAACGAATAAATATCCGATATCCAGAAAAATGGATGTTGTTGTTGATACGAAGACAACTGTATCCGAAAATTATCCGTCCGGTTTTTATGAAGATTTTAACTTATTTTATATGTGTTTTAGTATAATGAAAGATATGTATTTATTGTTTTATTAAGTATATAATGTATATTATACGCATTTAATGCATATTTACTGCTCAGAACTATTTATTATCATTAAATTTGTCGATTTTGCATACCTTTATAATCAATGAGATTGAAAAAAATTATGTTAAATCATAATTTTCTATTTATGTTTCTTGATTAATCGATCGTTAGCGTATAAGATAATTATCCGATATCCGTCCGTATCCGCAAATGCGGATATCCAATATTCTAAAATGATTTCTGATATGGATGCGGATATGATACTATCTACATCCGTAAATATCTATTGATGGGCCTACTCGGTTTACATTTATAAAGTTGTAAAGAACTTTAGATTATAGAAATTATTCCTTCCACCTTAGTTTTTCTTAGAAAACAAAATAATATTTGTATGGATAGATGGTTTATTTTGAAGGAGAAATATTATGGATATGAGAAAGAAAGAAAAAAAAATCGCTTATATTTTTCACTAAGCAAGCAAAAACATTCTTTCCTTTTTAGAATGGAACAAAATTACTAATTTAATTCTACATATTTATCATTATTTCAATCATCATTCAATTTACTATTTTATTAATTTTAATAACTTTCGTTGTGTCTATTAGTTCTTCTTAATTTTATTCATTAACTAGCGTGAACTCATGCCACTTACATGAGTTATAGTTTATAATGATTCATTCATCCTTATATCGATAAATTTTCGAAGGTGAAATCATCATTTCTTTCACAATTGTTTATAAAAGATGATGATTTAGTTGTTAGTGCAAAACCACTAACCAGACAAATGATTCCGATGTTTAGTAACAACATGCAATGTAGTGTGTTCATGAAAACATTAACATGTTATGATAATAAAAGCATGGTAAGACATGGAAAAGGAAATAAAATAAGAAACCTATAAAAAAATTACATTAATATAAAATAATAAACAAAATTGGTAACTTGAGTAAAACAACCAAATTTTAATTAACAATAAAGTCTTCCATTTATGTGATCTGTATGAATTTTTTTAAAAAGTTTACCAACTTTCATTCATTACTAAATACTGAAAGTACAAAAGTGCAAGGTGTATAAAAATTGTTAATTCATAACATATTAAGGTATTAATAATATAATTGGATATCTTCATCTTGGATGCACAAAAGTAAATTTACTAAACAAAATCCATATACTCATCCTAAAATCGTATATCTAAAACAAGATATCATGATCGCATGAAAAGTGAAATTACCGTTTAAGATAGAAAAGAACAGGTGCAAAAATAATATTTCCAACACTCATCTTCTGCTCATACTGCTTATTGCAAAAAACAACTGTGTGCATATGTAATTTGATCAAGGTAACCATGTGTATGACAAATATATATATTAGAATGAAACTTATAAAACAATCAATATTATTTTCAAATTTCAAATTCATTATATGAAGCGCATAAATAAGATTAGGACAAATTTAAAAAATTAATTCAAATCAAACAAATTAAGTAAGACCATTTTAGTCATTTCAAACTTTATGCATATTTACTCTTATTATGAATCATATTCTCCCGATATTCTATTTATTTCGTAGTTACCATAGATTTCTCATTACTTTGATCATCCTTCTAATTTCTCTTTACTTCTGTGGTCCAAGATTTAGCGAATTTTTTTTCTATTTTCAATTTTCTATGATTAATATGTGCCTGGTATAAATAAGGCAAACTTTTACAAACCTCTTAAAAGGTAAATCAACATAGTAAAAATATTTATAAATTTTAAAATTAGTATAATTGGATTTACTTTCCATAACTTCCATATTAAGATCTATAATTTCCAAAATACACAAAAGAATGTTGGAAAAGGAAACATTATATTCTAATGGAATTTGTTAGAATGACAATCGTGAAATTTCGATGCTTTATGGATATTTCTCTTTATTTCAACTAAGAAAATATAAATATCTGACATAATTTAAAACCAATATAAAGAAATAAATTATATTATATCCAAAGAGGCAAACAACAGAGTCAAAAATACACAATTCAAATGCATTTGTAGATGTAATGGAAGTGACTTATTAGCATTGTTTTCTAAATCAAAATAGAATCGTATTTACTTATTTACGTGTCTTAAGTTTTATGTACTGAGTTTATTAGCATTGTTTTAAAAATAAAAATACAATCGTATTTACTTGTTTATGTGTTTTAAGTTTTGTGTAGTAAGTTTAAATATATATGTTGATTATATAGTACATATATCAGTTTCATGGTCATATATTAAGTCTAATAAATAATTTTCATAGTTACTATCACTTTTTTTATTCCTATAATTTCAAGGTATTTTTTTCTTTCAATGTTAGGAACTCTTTTCTGGATATATTTTGTATGCTTTTTATAACGACCCCGAATTTTATACATATTTAAATTGATAATTGATTGAATTTTTGAATTACAATTGTGAAATTAATCGGGAAATTGATGCGAGTTTCTCCGAGTTCAAATAAAAATGTGTTAAATTATTTGAAGAGAAGTTTTAAAGGTATATACATTGACACATGTATAAAATACATAAATAAGTAATTTTAAATTTAGAATTGATGGTTAACAATAATTTTAATTTATGAAATAAAATAAATATATAGAGAAATACAATATAATTAGTATTAAAAGTAAAAAATAAATAAATATTTAAACTAGAAATAGAATTAAATAAAGGATAAAAATATAAAGTAAAATTAAAATAGAGTTCGCTTATTTTATAAAGTAATAATTAATACTTAAGCTATGAATGAAAATAAACACATAGATAAATTTTAATATCATGTTAATTTGAACTTCATTTATATTACAAAGCATATGACACAAGAAAGATATAAATATCAATATGCATTCAAATATAAGTATGTACACTTGTAAAGAAAACAAAGAAAAAATATCTATGTACAAAAAAGCAAATGAAGATAAGTATGCAAGAATGAAACCAGACAACACAAAGGGAAAAAAATCATTTCAGCCGAAATGAAAGAAGAGAAAATATATTCATTTGTACAAGGTAATTAATGCACGCGCAAGTATTTTCATTTCAGCCACCACTTGAGAAAATATCACTGACTATTGTACAAACAAAAATTATCACTTGTACAAACAAATATTTTATACCCTGCACAAAACATATCTTTGTATATTTCCTTTATCACTTTCTCATTTCAGTTCGTTTCTTCAAGTTGATAAAACTGAAGTGAATATCATTTTAAACTTAAACAAAAATTCAATTTAAAAAAACTTCAACTTAAAACAACAATATATCAATACAAATTCCAGAGATCAAAATGAAGGCTTTAGCTTGAAAATTTTCTCAAGCCAGATTCAAAAGAAAACTCTGTTTATCTCTCGAAACAAGGTAAGCAAACTCTTAACCCTTTCTTTATATATAAATCTTGATCTGCCTGTGATAAATGTTTGATTGTGTGATAATGAAATGTTTGGATATGAATGCAATATTTGCAATATGAAATGTCTGTGTATATAAGAGTTTATATCACTCTGTTAAACTCTATAGGCTCTCTGTTTTAAAACAAATAATAAGTGAGTAAACCTTTTTAAATTTTGGAATTTAATCTGTTGTTTGAGTTCATGCTTGAAGTAAGGTTGAAAATTTCTTGCATGGATATAAATCTGTGTATATATGTATGGAGGTGGCTGTGCATGTCTTGAAACAGACATAAGTATCTCTATTTTAAAGGTTTACAGGGTTCAAACCTATTTAAAAATCAATATCTCATCCTACAATCATTTATAGGCTTTAATGTCTAAGTAAATTATGTTTGTAAGATCAGTATCTAAGTTTTAAAATTAATTTCAAATTTAAATTGTCAAGGGGTTGCTAGAAAACAAGCAAACACAGTGAAACTCTAAACTATGTCAAAATTCAAACATCATGTTGTCTTGTTTCGATAATATCATCAAAATCGTTTTCGAAAATGCTGATTTTTAAAATTTGAATCAAGATTTTTAAGTATGTAATTATGGAGAAATCACGAGTTGAACGGAATTGCATATTTTATCAAATTCTGGCGATCGACAAGATGTTGGACCTCGGAATCATAGCAGTAGGTTGCTGGGAGATTGGAGAGTTTGGGAAAAATGCTCGATTAAATTACAGATCACCGTGGATAGTGAACGAGACGAATTTAGGGTTTAATGCTCGATTTTTGACGTGGTCGGAAACAAGGAGATTTCGTCTCCTCCGGTTGATCGAGTGCTACCAAACTCGAGGGGATGAAAGTATGGTGGACAGCGAAGGGTTGGCCGGAGCTGCAGACTCACTGATGGTCGGAGCCTCGAGAGTGAGGCGTTGATAGGTTTTGATGTGGTGTTCCTGGTTTTGTTCCAGGTCTGGTTGAAATTCAAACTTGATTTCGAGCTTTGAGATGGCGATTTGATGTTTGGGTTAGGGTGTATGGAAGTTGGTTGATGAGGGACGATCGTTGAAATTGATCGGAGGCGATCAAAGCCACCGTATAGGTGCACGATGCACCTTGTTCTGGTGATGATGGTTGTTGGGTTGAGCAGGGATTTTGTCTCGAGTAATTCTCGAGTAATGGAGTGTTTTTGCTCGAAGTTAATTAGGGTTTGACTCGAAGCAAATTTTGGGTTTTGCTCGAGCATTAGTTGGTTACAGGTTTTTGATAAAACTTGTCATTGTCTTTTTTTTATTAAAAAAATGAATTTGAATTTAAAACAAATTTAAATGAATTTAAATTTGTGAGACAGATTTAAACAAAGTTTAAATCTAGTATGAAGTTTAGATTCAAATGAAACTTTTGAATCTTAAAGTTTTTAAAATGAAATTTGGATTTTTAAATCAAGAATTTAAAATCAAGGTTTTAAAAGCCAAGTTTAAATCAAATAGCTTTTTAACGTAATTTGTTTTCAAATAAATATTTGAATTGGATTTGGATAAAGTTCTTGTATAAGCTGATATTTAAATTTGGTAAATATTTAAATAAATAATCATTTTTGAATCTTAAATTCAAGATGAAATTTGAATCTAAATTTGGAAGTGTAATGTTTTAAATACACTTTAATATTAATGAAGTCATTAATAAAGAAATGGATTACCTTAGAGATAATTAAGGTATTAAAATGATTTAATGAATAAGATAATTAAGGAATGACTTATTTATTTAATTTATAAATTAATGATTTAGATTAATATATAATTAGAGATTAATTAGGTAAGTAATTAAAGAATTGTTTTAGTTAATGAAGGTCATTAACTAATATTATTAATTAATGTGATTAATTCTAATAATTAATTAGACTAATTAATTAATGAAAATCATTTATTTAATTGTAATTACTTTATGAAAGTAATTAAGAAATTAATTACTCATTGTAATTAATTGAGTTTAAGTAAATTGTCAAATATTGTGTACTGGATTGATATTCCTGTTGTGATTGTATTACTGTGTTATGCGAATTGCTTTGTGCTGAACTGTGATTTGTGATTTGTTTCCATATGTATGTGAAAACCCTTTTTGCCCGTAAACGACATTTGAATTTCGATGCGACAGGGAGTCGGATTTCAGTTGGTTATCCGAAACCCACATCGAATCGTAATAGTGGATCTTTGTGACTAATAAATTTATTTTATCTCTGAATCTGTGAATGAAGATAAGCGTTATGGGTCATACCGCTTATCGATATATCTGTGATGATTGATGGTGTGCACTATTGTGTAAAATCCCTGGACTACACTATACACACACAAATCTGGATTTCACGTGGAAATCGGTTAAGTCACAGATTTTTAAAATAGTTTTTGAATATGAATTTTAAATTCAAATGGGTTGGAAATGGATTAGGTTTAAAGTAAAAAGCCTTTGAAAGGGTGTTTTAAAATTGTAAGTTATTTTGAATAACTTAATAAAGATTTGAAATTTGAATAATTTGATTTAAATTGGAATTCAATATTTGCAATTGAATCCTATATTGGTATTTATGATTTAAAAAGAATTATACTAGTTTATAACGGTTTTAAACCATTTTTTAAAGTGTTGTTTTTGGGAATTTGAACTAACCCAAAGATTCAACTTGTATAAATAAGATCGAATTTTTCCGAAACGAAAAGTATTTGTTTTCAAATAATAATAGCTTTCATTTTAAGAAAGGATTTCTAAATTGTGTTGACAGGTTTCAAGTTTGAAATGGAATTGAAATGTTTTGAAAACTATAAAATGAGTCTTTAATTCAAAGACAGGACGAGTTAATCCAACATGAAATGGAATTGTTTTTGAAAGACTATGAATGAATCTTTGGAAACGAGTTTTGAAAGCTATAAGTTAAATCTTGATTTAAAGATTTAACGAGTAAACCTATTCAATTAAAATGGAAATTGTTTTGAAATCCATGAATGGATCTTTGTGAATGGGGTGAACTTTGTGAATTGGATCTTTTCGTTTAGAAGATTAAAAGTATGGAAATTTGTTTAAACCATTGAAGGTTTTTGAAATGAATCTTTTTGTTTACAAGATTGAAAATGGTAATTTGTTTTAACCATTCGAATGAAAATTTTTGGGCTTTAAGCTGTGATTTAACTGAGACCCCAATATCCATATGATTTTTTAATTGCGCTCATTATTCGGTTTAGCCGGGAGAGGACCTTTGTGTCATATAACCCATTCCGAATAGTGATACGATGATATGGATAGCATTTGAAGACCGGTGGTGAAGACCGGGTATTTGCGAGAGCGATAGGATGACCTATCGATTGTCTCTGCACTGAGTCGCGCCGGTATAGAGATTTCCTAAGTGATGGGAAGTTCGATCGGGATTGTGAATACCCAGATTGCAAGGGCTTCTTTGGAAGTACCTTCGGTTCTGTTCGAACCCGGAACAGACTTGTATGGTTGTATGTCTGACATTACACTTTGAGATATAAAGCTAATTTCTTTCAAATACATTTCTGTTGGTGGCAGAGAATTTATTCTCTTAGCTTAACACCCTTCTCTGAGACGTACGAGCTCAGGGGTTATGTAGTTGAAGGTTATCAGTGATATACTCCCAATTTGGTAGTGTGGCATGCTGAGTGTTTCTGTGTGTTGATGGTCATTTGCTGATCGAAGCATGGCATTGTGAAAAAGCGTAGCTTTGTGGACGAGACTTCGTCGAGCCTCACAGACCGGTAATGGTCGAAACAGGAATGTTGCGGCAAGGTTTGTAGGGGTCGCACCCCTAGGGTATGTCCATTTTCTTCTGGATAAAGGGTGGTATCATGGTATGGAGCCCAGATACTTAACTCGTGTGGACATTGTAAATTTATTACTGTGTGATGTTGCTTTGTGATCGAGATGTCTCGGATAAAGGTCGGTAACAACCGGGAATGGCATACTCGTGTGGTAGTTACCTAGTTACATCTTGGTTAAAGCATGAGGTAGCATCGACCTTGTGTTTGCAGAGATCCGGTTAGGTTCTCAGGGCGTCTTTCCAGAGGCATTTCCATTTCGGTGTAAGGAAGTTCCTTTGCCTGACCATTTGTTGGAAATCCAAAGAAACAATATGAACCCTGTACGGTTTTAGTTGTAGAACCTGCCATTTACATATGGTGGTCACCACTGTTTAGATGGTAGCTATAGTAGGCATACAATAATGGTTGTATGTTGGCTAAGATTAATATTATATTTTCGAAATGTTTTCCACACTATGCACTAGTAATAATATCAAAAGAGTTGATTTTGCGTAGTAAGCATGTTTGACTATCATAAGAAGAAATCTCCTCCAAGTCTGCGATTGCATTGTGTGTGTGGTGGGAAGTCTTATGGTAGTTTCATTTTTCAAAAGCATTGCGGCTTTCAATGTCTAAAATTCTTTTGTTGTTTGTTTTAAAGATAAACTGTTTTTGTTGCTCACACCAGTCCCATGACTGACTCGGAGTTTATTGTTCCCTTCCTAAACTCTGGGTGCCCACAATTTTCCACACGGGCAGTCTAGAGTTGGGTTTCTCAAATATTCAGGTTTAGTAGATTATCTGGAGCTAGTTCACTTCATCGGAGTGGATGACTGCACCTGCCTATCTTGGTGCATTGGTTGGTGTTTCGAGCTTGATGTTGGAGAAGTTGGATTCATTCTCTTTTGAGGATCATTTGGAGTTATCAGTTATGTTTCCCGCTGTATCATTATTTATCTCTGATATTGTTGTATCATATTGATATCATTGTTGTATATCATATTGGATATTGTATTCATTGGAGTTGTATATGATATCATTGTTTTCTTTCTTCCGTTGTGTTATTATACTTAATGGTGTTATAAGCTCTGGTGAACCAGATTCGGCGTTTGAATCTACGACATTCGAGTACAAGTGAAGTACGGTTGTCGATTTTCGAAGGCCGATTTCAAGGTCATTACAAGTGGTATCAGAGCTAAGGTTGAACTTTAGCTCAGGAGTATAACACATTAAGTATCTCATTAGAGATAGGGTGAAGTATACCCTAGAATGAGTAATTCTTAGATATCCGTTCGTACGCCTCAGTAAATTCTCTTGCTATCTACTGATAGTTAGTATGAGTGCAAGAAGAGAATGAGATAGGGGATAGGGGACAGGGGAATACGACTATAAATGGTCAATACCCTGTAACAACAAGGAAACAATATTTTCTCTACCAATCTCTTTGGTTCGTCATCTTTTCTCAATTCTTTGATAGTTTCTGGTAGATCCAGGAAGAGATTTGATATATTAATATGGGACATAAACTCCGGATGGACCAAAATTGTTTGTTTGGATGTATTGGTTGCTTTGATTGCTATGGTTGATAAGTATAATTTGGTTTCTAAACTAAAACTTTTGAAATTGTATCCATATATCTATCTATTCTTTGGATCCCAGTATATTCTACGAATGGTTAGTTATCCCTTCGAACTAACCGATGCCCCTGCATACTTCGTAGATCCGGATAACCCGAGTATTTTGTGGAGTGTTAAACAGATTCGTTCTTGTATCTGTTATTGATACTCTGATTTGGTAAGCCAAATGCAGAATAGAATTCAGTTGATTTGATGAAATATTATTCATCTATCTTTGTGTCTCCTTGGCAAATTTCGAGGACGAAATTTTTTTTAATGGGGGAAGTCTGTAACGACCCCGAATTTTATACATATTTAAATTGATAACTAATTGAATTTTTGAATTACAATTGTGAAATTAATCGGGAAATTGATGCGAGTTTCCCCGAGTTCAAATAAAAATGTGTTAAATTATTTGAAGAGAAGTTTTAAAGGTATATACATTGACACAGGTATAAAATAAATAAATAAATAAATAAGTAATTTTAAATTTAGAATTGATGGTTAACAATAATTTGAATTTATGAAATAAAATAAATATATAGAGAAATACAATATAATTAGTATTAAAAGTAAAAATAATAATAAATATTTAAACTAGAAATAGAATTAAATAAAGGATAAAAATATAAAGTAAAATTAAAATAGAAGTTCACTTATTTTATAAAGTAATAATTAATACTTAAGCTATGAATGAAAATAAACACATAGATAAATTTTAATATCATGTTAATTTGAACTTCATTTATATTACAAAGCATATGACACAAGAAAGATATAAATATCAATATGCATTCAAATATAAGTATGTACACTTGTAAAGAAAACAAAGAGAAAATATCTATGTACAAAAAAGCAAATGAAGATAAGTATGCAAGAATGAAACCAGACAACACAAAGGAAAAAAAATCATTTCAGCCGAAATGAAAGAAGAGAAAATATATTCATTTGTACAAGGTAATTAATGCACGCACAAGTATTTTCATTTCAGCCACCACTTGAGAAAATATCACTGACTATTGTACAAACAAAAATTATCACTTGTACAAACCAATATTTTATACCCTGCACAAAACATATCTTTGTATATTTCCTTTATCACTTTCTCATTTCAGTTCGTTTCTTCAAGTTGATAAAACTGAAGTGAATATCATTTTAAACTTAAACAAAAATTCAATTTAAACAAACTACAACTTAAAACAACAATATATCAATACAAATTCCAGAGATCAAAATGAAGGCTTTAGCTTGCAAATTTTCTCAAGCCTGATTCAAAAGAAAACTCTGTGTATCTCTGGAAACAAGGTGAGAAAACTCTTAACCCTTTATTTATATATAAATCTTGATCTGCCTGTGATAAATGTTTGATTGTGTGATAATGAAATGTTTGGATATGAATGCAATGTTTGCAATATGAAATGTCTGTGTATATAAGAGTATATATCACTCTGTTAAACTCTATAGGCTCTCTGTTTTAAAACAAATAATAAGTGAGTAAACCTTTTGAAATTCTGGAATTTAATCTGTTGTTTGAGTTCATGCTTTAAGTAAGGTTGAAAATTTCTTGCATGGGTATAAATCTGTGTATATATGTATGGAGGTGGCTGTGTATGTCTTGAAACAGATATAAGTATCTCTGTTTTAAAGGTTTACAGGGTTCAAACCTATTTAAAAATCAAAATCTCATCCTACAATCATTTATAGGCTTTAATGTCTAAGTAAATTATGTTTGTAAGATCAGTATCTAAGTTTTAAAATTAATTTCAAATTTAAATTGTCAAGGGGTTGCTAGAAAACAAGCAAACACAGTGAAACTCTAAACTATGTCAAAATTCTAACATCATGTTGTCTTGTTTCGATAATATCATCAAAATCGTTTTCGAAAATGCTAATTTTTAAAATTTGAATCAAGATTTTTAAGTATGTAATTATGGAGAAATCACGAGTTGAACGAAATTGCATATTTTATCAAATTCTGGCGATCGATAAGATGTTGGACCTCAGAATCATAGCAGTAGGTTGTTGGGAGATCGGAGAGTTTGGGAAAAATGCTCGATTAAATTACAGATCACCGTGGATGGTGAACGATACGAATTTAGGGTTTAATGCTCGAGTTTTGACGTGGTCGGAAACAAGGAGATTTCGTCTCCTCCGGTTGATCGAGTGCTACCAAACTCGAGGGGATGAAAGTATGGTGGATGGCGAAGGGTTGGCTGGAGCTACAGACTCGCTGATGGTTGGAGCCTCGAGAGTGAGGCATTGACAGGTTTTGATGTGGTGTTCCTGGTTTTGTTCCAGGTCTGGTTCAAATTCAAATTTGATTTCGAGCTTTGAGATGGCGATCTGATGTTTGGGTTAGGGTGTATGGAAGTTGGTTGATGAGGGACGATCATCGAAATTGATCGGAGGCGATCAAAGCCACCGTACAGGTGCACGGTGCACCTTGTTCTGGTGATGATGGTTGTTGGTTTGAGCAGGGATTTTGTCTTGAGTAATTCTCGAGTAATGGAGTGTTTTTACTCAAAGTAAATTAGGGTTTGACTCAAAGCAAATTTTGGGTTTTGCTCGAGCATTAGTTGGTTACAGGTTTTTGATAAAACCTGTCATTGTCTTGTTTAAAAAAAATGAATTTGAATTTAAAACAAATTTAAATGAATTTAATTTTGTGAGACAGATTTAAACAAAGTTTAAATCTAGTATGAAGTTTAGATTCAAATGAAACTTTTGAATCTTAAAGTTTTTAAAATGAAATTTGGATTTTTAAATCAAGAATTTAAAATCAAGGTTTTAAAAGCCAAGTTTAAATCAAATAGCTTTTTAACGTAATTTGATTTCAAATAAATATTTGAATTGGATTTGGATAAAGTTCTTGTATAAGCTGATATTTAAATTTGGTAAATATTTAAATAAATAATCATTTTTGAATCTTAAATTACAGATGAAATTTGTATCTAAATTTGGAAGTGTAATGTTTTAAATACACTTTAATATTAATGAAGTCATTAATAAAGAAATGGATTACCTTAGAGATAATTAAGGTATTAAAATGATTTAATGAATAAGATAATTAAGGAATGACTTTTTTATTTAATTTATAAATTAATGATTTAGATTAATCTATAATTAGAGATTAATTAGTTAAGTAATTAAAGAATTGTTTTAGTTAATGAAAGTCATTAACTAATATTATTAATTAATGTGATTAATTCTAATAATTAATTAGACTAATTAATTAATGAAAATCATTTATGAAATTATAAGTACTTTATGAAAGTAATTAAGAAATTAATTACTCATTGTAATTAATTGAGTTTAAGTAAATTGTCAAATATTGTGTACTGGATTGATATTCCTGTTGTGATTGTATTACTGTGTTATGCGAATTGCTTTGTGCTGAACTGTGATTTGTGATTTGTTTCCATATGTATGTGAAAACCCTTTTTGCCCGTAAACGACATTTGAATTTCGATGCGACAGGGAGTCGGATTCCAGTTGGTTATCCGAAACCCACATCGAATCATAATAGTGGATCTTGGTGACTGATAAATTTATTTTATCTATGAATTTGTGAATGAAGATAAGCGTTATGGGTCATACCGCTTATCGATATATCTGTGATGATTGATGTTGTGCACTATTGTGTAAAATTCCTGGACTACACTATACACACGCAAATATGGATTTCACGTGGAATCGGTTAAGTCACATATTTTTAAAATAGTTTTTGAATTTGAATTTTAAATTCAAATGGGTTGGAAATGGATTGGGTTTAAAGTAAAAAGCCTTTGAAAGGGTGTTTTAAAAATGTAAGTTATTTTGAATAACTTAATAAAGATTTGAAATTTGAATAATTTGATTTAAATTGGAATTCAATATCTAAAATTGAATCCTATATTGGTATTTATGATTTAAAAAGAATTATACAAGTTTATAAGGGTTTTAAACCATTTTTTAAAGTGTTGTTTTTGGGAATTTGAACTAACCCAAAGATTCAACTTGTATAAATAAGATCGAATTTTTCCGAAACGAAAACTATTTGTTTTCAAATAATAATAGCTTTCATTTTAAGAAAGGATTTCTAGATTGTGTTGAAAGGTTTCAAGTTTGAAATGGAATTGAAATGTTTTGAAAACTATGAAATGAGTCTTTAATTCAAAGACCGGACGAGTTAATCCAACTTGAAATGGAATTGTTTTGAAAGACTATGAATGAATCTTTGGAAATGAGTTTTGAAAGCTATAAGTTAAATCTTGATTTAAAGATTTAACGAGTAAACCTATTCAATTAAATTGGAAATTGTTTTGAAATCCATGAACAGATCTTTGGGAATGGGGTGAACTTTGTGAATTGGATCTTTTTGTTTAAAAGATTAAAAGTATGGAAATTTGTTTAAACCATTGGAGGTTATTGAAATGAATCTTTTTGTTTAAAAGATTGGAAATGGTAATTTGTTTTAACCATTCAAATGAAAAGTTTTGGGCTTTAAGCTATGATTTAACTGAGACCCTAGTATCCATATGATTTTTTAATTGCGCTCGTTATTCGGTTTAACCGGGAGAGGACCTTTGTGTCATATAACCCATTCCGAATAGTGATACGACGATATGGATAGCATTTGAAGACCGGTGGTGAAGACCTGGTATTTGCGAGAGCGATAGGATGACCTATCGATTGTCTTTGCACTGAGTCGCGCCGGTATAGAGATTTCCTTTGGATGGGTAGTTCGATCGGGATTGTGAATACCCGGATTGCAAGGGCTTCTTTGGAAGTACCTTCGGTTCTGTTCGAACCCGGAACAGACTTGTATGGTTGTATGTCTGACATTACACTTTGAGATATAAAGCTGATTTCTTTCAAATACATTTCTGTTGGTGGCGGAGAATTTATTCTCTTAGCTTAACACCCTTCTCTGAGACGTACGAGCTCAGAGGTTATGTAGTTGAAGGTTATCAGTGATATACTCCCAATTTGGTAACGTGGCATGCTGAGAGTTGCTGTGTGTTGATGGTCATTTGCTGATCATTTGTTGATCAAGCATGGCTTTGTGAAAAAGAGTAGCTTTTTGGACGAGACTTCGTCGAGCCTCACATACCGGTATTGGTCGAAACAGGAATGTTGCGGCAAGGTTTGTAGGGGTCGCGCCCCTAGGGTATGTCCATTTTCTTTTGGATAAAGGGTGGTATCATGGTATAGAGCCCAGATACTTAACTCGTGTGGACACTGTAAATTTATTACTGTGTGATGTTGCTTTGTGATCGAGGCGTCTCGGATAAAGGTCGATAACGACCGAGAATGGCATACTCGTGTGGTAGTTACCTAGTTACAGCTTGGTTAAAGCGTGAGGTAGCATCGGCCTTGTGTTTGCAGATATCCGGTTAGGTTCTCGGGGCGTCTTTCCAAAGGCGTTTCCATTTCGGTGTAAGGAAGTTCCTTTGCCTGACCATTTGTTGGAAATCCAAAGAAACAATACGAACCCTGTATGGTTTTAGTTGTAGAACCTGCCATTTACTTATGGTGGTCACCACTGTTTAGATGGTAGCTATAGTAGGCATACAATAATGGTTATATGTTGGCTAAGATTAATATTATATTTTCGAAATGTTTTCCACACTATGCACTTGTAATAATATCAAAAGAGTTGATTTTGCGTAGTAAGCATGTTTGACTATCATAAGAAGAAATCTCCTCCAAGTTTGCGATTGCATTGTATGTGTGGTGGAAGGTCTTATGGTAGTTTCATTTTTCAAAAGCATTGCGGATTTCAATGTTTAAAATTCTTTTGTTGTTTGTTTTAAAGATAAACTGTTTTTGTTGCTCACACCAGTCCCATGACTGACACAGAGTTTATTGTTCCCTTCCTAAACTCTGGGTACCCACAATTTTCCACACGGGCAGTCTAGAGTCGGGTTTCTCAGATATTCAGGTTTAGTAGATTATCTGGAGCTAGTTCACTTCATCGGAGTGGATGACTGCACCTGCCTATCTTGGTGCACTGGTTGGTGTTTCGAGCTTGATGTTGGAGAAGTTGGATTAATTCTCTTTTGAGGATCATTTGGAGTTACCAGTTATGTTTCCCGCTGTATCATTATTTATCTCTGATATTGTTGTATCATATTGATATCATTGTTGTATATCATACTGGATATTGTATTCATTGGAGTTGTATATGATATCATTGTTTTCTTTCTTCCGCTGTGTTATTATACTTAATGTTGTTATAAGCTCCGGTGAACCAGATTCGACGTTTGAATCTACGACATTCGAGTACAAGTGAAGTACGGGTGCCGATTTTCGAAGGCCGATTTCAGGGTCATTACACATTTTTTATAATCAATTTCAGCACATGACAAAAAATTTACTTGGTGCTATTTAAGAAGTTTCGACCAGTTCACACATTGATAAACTCTTGGTAATGAGCTTTCAAAATTCTTCATTTCATAATACGTGGTGTTTGGAGAACGAATATAGAAATTAATATTTTGATTTTCAAAACAATGCTAATAATTCACTTTTATTACATCTAAAATGAAGTGTAGTATTTCATTAGTATGCGTAAATAAACGATGCGAAGTATTTAGTAGTATAACTAATGATACATGATGAGAGAGTGAAGAATTGAAATGAGTTTAGAGGGTGAATGTAAAAATTCATCTTGAAACTCTAAGAATCATGTATTTGAAAAAAATAAATAAAGAGTGCTACTATATACACCCACTAACACACTTCCTAATGCCACTTAAAGAGGTACTAAAAGAATTTGAAAAAAATCTCTTCATACACTTGCCGCTGTTAATGCACAAGGTTTAAATTTTTTTAAACTCTACATGGGATCTCGCTTCAAAATTATTTATTAACTCGTGTACTTGTTTCTTTACAGGTCGTCCTTGTCATATTTTCACACTTTATTATTTGGAAAGAGATTTCAAATGAAACATTCAAACATCATAATAGTTAAGGTTCGAGAATTACTAAATTAACCATAATTTTCTAATCAAATTTCAAAATGATAGAAAAATATGCTTATCAAATTAACTATAATTTTCTAATCAAATTTCAAAATAATAGAAAAATTTGCTTATCAAATTAACTATAATTTATGCTTAAAATGGATTGGTGCCTATCAATTTTGAGGTATGGGTTGTTTTTTACAGTTATATTTTACGAATATGAAAGAATGAATGTCTTTTTTCTTAAATCTTTAGTAAATGAGAAATGATTGCATAAGAGTGAGAGAATTATTGTATAAAATATTAGTGGGTGAGAAAAGAGGTAGGTCAGGGAAGGAGAAAATTTGGTGTATAAAGTAACACGCGATATAAATGGTGGTGTTGATAAAAAATTGATTACGTATTAAACTTAATGGCAAATTCTATCCATACACCAAAGATTACCTAACCTACACCATTATTTTATTAAGAAATTATATGACTAAATTTCCCTTCTTCTTAATTACATTTTTTTTCTTATAACCCATCTAATTAAAACATTAAAATCAATGATATTTGATTAAAATTATATAATCTTGATGAAGTTAATGAAACCTAAAATATCAATTAAGACTACTTTCATAATTATCTACTCTAATTCAAAAGTGTTTGTGACGACCCGCCTTTTCGACCCTCGAAGATCGACACTAATACATCCTCAGTATTCACGTGCCTCAAATTCAAGTGCTGGGAAGGTTGAAAATCAAGGGTTTTTAAAAGAAATAAAGACAGAAGATAGAATAACAACAAAATCTCACATTCGTATTAATTATACATATGGAAAGTACACATAATCATTCCAAGTGATTCATCAAAGTTACGATATGTACTAACCCAGTCAGGGATAGTTATAACTGCCTATCCTTAAAGAGGCTGGTAGATACTAAATACATACTACATGATACAATGAAAATTTGAAATAGATCACTATTGACAAAAGGAAACTCCAGATGCTCCATTGCTCCTTCAAAAATGCTTCAAGCTACCTGACTACTTGGCTGCCCGAAATAATAGGGCATCCAGAGTTTAAGGGAAAGGGAAAATAAACTCTAGGTCGGTTATGGGGCCGGTGTGAGAAATTCAAAATAGAGTATTTGGAAAACAAAAGGGTATTTTATAAGGCCACATCGCATATAAACACGGAACATATTTTTACCTTATGATAACCAAATCATTTCTACGTAGAATTCAGTGATATTATTTTTAATAACATTCTTTGAAAACTTTTCAAATAAACATATTCAAATAGCTGAAATTGTTACACTGGGTAAATTTGACGTCATAATAGGTTAACAACTAAAACTTAATATTGGAGATTTGGATTTCCAAAGAATATCAAGGTAAGGGACTACCTCCCGTACAGTACATTTCTAGAGGAATGCACCAAAGGTCAACATTTTTGAAAACTCTACAAATTAAGACCGGCCTACCTGAAGCTAACAGATGGTATGGATAGCACCGAATATGATATCACCCCGGCTATTACCGACCTATTCGGGATCCTATATCATACACCACATAATTTAAACCCAACATCATAGCGAGTAGAAATAAATAGATCTAGAAAGGTGATACCATACCCTAATGGTTGCGATCCACTTAGCCTTAAAGCAACCCCTGTTTCACAATTCCTCGAGTGTGAGGCTTGAGGTAACGTTTACCTTTCTTAGAACATTTTCACTTAAAATGCCACATTGTCATTTCCAACAACACACAATCAACCTCTAAGCTCGTACGTCCCAGAGAAGGGTGTTAAGCATAAGAAGGGTTACCTCCTACACCACCAAACAGATGTACATTTTTAGAGATCAATGAACCGTGAATTTTAAACAATCATCCATACAAGTTTTCCAAGAATAGGACAAACCGAGGGAACTCTCCTATCACATCTTGTCGGGCATTGTCCCTAGGATTAGTAGCTAGTGGTTCCTGCATACGAGACCCCAGAACAAGGGACCACTACTGTTATTTATTTCAAAAGCTACTCCAAAATTATCAACAAGAAGTCCTTCCGTTATGAAGATCACTGCCTTCAACTTCATTGTATTTAACACATTTTCACTTTTGAACTCGTAAATTTGTTCGAAGTGGTTTTTGGATAAGAATCACTCAAATCCGACCCTGATTACTTCGACCCAATCATCAATAAAAAGATGTTAAGTAAATAGGTGATTATCATTTGATTAATTACTTTCTCTTTATCAAAAAAATATCTTCTAGAGATATATATCTTTAAAACATTTCTTTCCGGTATATCAAAATCATTAAACCTCTCTTTAACTTTGGAAATGTCAAATCATTTTCATAATTCATATTTGAAAACATTATTGAGTTAAAATGGATCGATAGGAATTATACTAATTCTACTCAACATCAATTTCCATATTCAACATTTACTATCCGTCGTATAACGATGAAATCACCTTTTAATTTCACACGGATAGTAAGATTTCCCTCCTTGGGATTTAATACCAAGTATAAGAAGATTATTCCTATATGATCCAAATCGTATTAAATTTGGAAAATTTTAATCTTTTATACTTGCCTTGTTTTCGACATTTCGACCTTATCTATTCCTCATCCAGGATAAGGCCAAGTGAGCTAGGGCACTTGATGCTCCTAAACATCTCCTTTGTTTAAGCACCTCACATCTAGATCTCATGAATAGAAAAATCCAGTCTACTCATCGGCTTTTAGAGCCAAGATTAAATCACTTGATTTTAACAGCTTTTCTTTAAATCATTTATTTAATTTTTTTTAAAATAAATTATAAAACCTTAAAATCATCTTAAAAATATTTAATTATTTATTTGAAAACATTTATGAAAGATTTGGGAAAGAATACTTAAGTTTGAACCCATATTTCAAAAGTTATTAAAAGTGCTACAAAAAGTGCAGCAAATAATGCCGCGAATAGTGTTTTTAAGGCTTATTTGATCAAAACAACTTTACTATCATTTATAAATCCATTTTTATAATTCAAATCTCTTTTAAAATATTTATAGAATTTGATCGATATTTTAAAAGAATTAAAAATATCATTATAAAGAATTTATCGCTTTGGTTTTCGAACTGCCAAAGCGCGACTATTTTGAAAACTTAATTTGCTCATATTTCAAAATCTACTAAACAAAATCTCAAATTTTTTCTTTTGTTTGAAACTATGATTACAAGAGTTTGGAAAATTCTTATTACAAAGAATTCCAACTTCGAATCCATCGTATAAATGGATTTAAACTTTTATGGCGCGAAATCGCATACTATCGTTACGCGACGCGCCTATTTTTGACTCAATTTTTATAACTTGTCCACACTTCACCAAATTGGATTTTAATGTTTATAAAACAGTTATAAACCATTTTCAAGAGGTTTAACAATCTCATATACACCATTTCATTTATTAAAGGAAAGTGGTTTCCTTTGTGATATTCGACTTGTATTAAACGTGAATCATTTCAACATCAATATAAACATATAATCAACATCCAAACTTGATGATCAAACATAGTAAATAACCATAGGAATCATATCACATCATCATTATATATAGAGTTTCTCACTTGATTTTTGATCGAAAAAATGGCTATAGCTCCACTATCTCGAATTAAGAGCTCACGACTACTAGCATAATTGCTCCTAGGGGCTCAACCCTAGTCTTGGAGGCTTGGAAGGGATCGTTCTAGCTTGGCAAAGAGTGGTGGAGGGCTTGGTTGCACACGGCCTTGAAAGAGGAAAAGAAAGAGATCACTAACTTGAACTTTGGTTTGAAGTCATATAGATTTCGATTGATTTTGGCATAACTTTGTTTTGATTTTGTTATATTTTCTTTCTTAGTGTAACGACCCGGTATTTTGGACCATTCAAATCGATAATAATCCACACATGTCAGACTTGAATAATACAAAATAACAGATTGTAATAAAATTTGGAGCAAATAAAATCATTCACAGAATCACAAACACAGAAATATCAGAATAACTCACAGCGGAATTTAAAAATAACCATAGTGGTTCATGAAGCCACTAAAATACAGAGTCTCAAAACAAGTACAAATTACATAGTCTAAAACCAATACAGTTTGAACAACCACAGAAATCCCAAATTCATTTGTCTCAATTACATAAGCTAAAATAAAAGACTGAATAGCAAAAAAAAACAGATAGCAGCTTGATAAAGATGATCTCTAGTAGTCCTAGCTCTGGGAAGATGAAGTCCAAACTGATACTCAGGCTGACCCGAGCGTAAAAATAAAACATAAACACTCGAGTCAGGACATACATACTTATACAATGTAAACCAACTCAAGTGAACTGCAGTAAAGGTACAAGTAACTTAGAAGATGCTTGGGACCGCCCATCCTCTAAGGATTCGTTAAACTATTTACTATAGTAATATACGCTATATACAGTAGGGTCTAATCAGTAAAGTATAATCATATAGAAAATAGCGTTAAGGGGATGGTGAACCTTAACGCGGTCGGATCTTAAAACCAAAATCGTAGTGGGTTCGATATGGTAGGTGACACGGCACACAAGGCAATGCCAGGGTAGATATACCAATTACGCACACGGACTGATGGAGCGCATAGCAGCCACTACCGTCCACCTCGAACAACTCTCCCAAATCAAGGGTGGCCACCAAAATCACAAAGTAATAGAATGGTATCGAAGAAGTGCATCCGATAAGAGGTGCTACCTCACTGGTCCAAGATCGCTCCTGTTTTAGCCACCTTATGCCAACTCACGAGAGTTGGGTCCACGTATATACCTTAGGATCGTCGCCACCATCCTACTTCATTCTGGAAACTCCACCGCGTACACAGTTGTCAAAGTGGTTTTCGGTATCGACAGAGAGTATGTCCATATCCGATCCCGGTCTCTTTAACAACCAAACGCTATTATAACCCATGGTTATAAATTTAAAACAGTTTATATCAAAATACTTCAAATTAAACCATTTAAAAACAAATTCATTATTCTTTTAAATCAAATATTAAATTCCCAAAAATTTAGCCTTTTCTGAGTTCATTTATTCACTTAAAACAATAAAACATTAAAATTTCAGCTTTTACTGCATTTAAAAAGTGCTGCGGTAAGTTATATTTGAAAATAATCTTAATTCAGCAAAGACAGCATTTATAAACTGCTATAACAGTTCAGTTTTAAATAAAATCATATTTCAGCCTACTGTAACTCTTAACAAGTGCTACAATAGCCCCTTTATTAGTTTCAGGTTCAATTTTAGTTCCTGCTACAACAACACTTACCAAGTGCTATCATAGCCTTAGTTCATTTTAGTCTTTTGGTTCATTTATATAACCACAGCACTTATCAAGTGCTGCAGATTCTACTTAGTTCAGAATTTGTTCATTTCCAGAAATGTTAGCATTTCTGAAGTGCTATAAATTAAATTTCAAGGTTTTTTAAGTGCAATTCCAGCCATAAATAAACTTCCATTTAAATCATTTAAACTTATAAAAATCATAAATTTTCACATTAAAAATGTTCAATTAAATCCTTTAACTTATGTTTTTATAAAGAAAGATTTTCCAAGTAAAAAATCAAAATTTCCAAAGTTCACTTATAAAATTCAAGTGTATAAATTTTCCCATTTTCATTTTTAACCATTTATTTCAGCACTTAAACTTAAATCCCCATTTTCCACCATTTAAACTAAATTTTCAATTTAACTTAATTAACTTAAGTTTCCATTTTTTTTTCAATAAATTTCAATTTCATGTTATATTTTAAAATCACTATTTCTATCCTTTTATTTATCACACAAAAAAAATCATTTCCACTTAAATAAATCATTTAAAATTCAATTTAAATCAATTTAATATTATTACAAAATTTTAAAAATATTTAAAAGTATCCAGAAAAACGCAGAAAATAACCACGGGTCTTTATAATATTTTCTAGCCTAAGTCAAGTGATACGGATAATATATCATTTCAATCCGTAGTTTACAAAGAAAAATCCAAGTTTTTATCATTTCAAACCCGCAATCCCAAGTAAATAAAATTTAATCGAAAATCGCTCAGGCCTATCATTTCAGCCCATAACGATCTTCCTTTATTCTAAAGTCCGTTCGGGTATGTATCATTTCAACCCATAGTGATTCTATTCTACAGGGAACTTGCAGTGTGATTTAACAGCATAGAATAACAGTAAAATAAAAACAAAATATAACAGATGATATGTTATGCAATTTTAACAAGTTTAACATCATAAATAATCACATGTAACTATTACATCAATTTTTCTTATATTTTTTTTCTACATATTCAGTTGCGGTCGTTTCACAATCATATAAGTATGAATAGTCGTGTGAGATTTACTCACCTCTACGGAGCTGGAGATTTGATTCAAAAAGGAAATACGATGTCTCCCGAAAAGCACACGGAAAGCACGATTAGTTTTTAGAGGAGGCGCCAACAAGATTCAGATCTTGAAACAAAATAAATAAAACAAATCTAAGAACGCATACGAATAACTATTTTTTTCAGATGAAGCAAAAAAAAAACAAGTTGAATAATAGAAAGAAATAGCTCGACCACTTCACCATATTCAAGATTTTAAAGGCTCGGAGGAGTTGTAGGCTGAGACTTAAAAAATACAAAGGTGACAAAAAGGCAATTTTTGTTCATTTCTTTTTTTTTCCAAAACAAAGGCTCGGTGGAAATACATACTATGACTTCGAAAATACAAAGGTGACCAAATCAAATTGTCCACTGCTCTTGGTTCAAACGCAGGGAGGCTCGGTTAGCATGGGGTTGGAGGCGGTGACTGGGCTCGGTCTGGCATGGGGTTGGAGGCGGTGACTGGTGGTGGTGCGGTTTCAGTTGATGGTGGAGGAAGTATTGGATGGCCGAGGCTTAAGGCAAAGTTTGTGGTGGACTGGGCTTGAATTCTCGGTCGGAAAATCATGTCGGAGGGGAGAGGCCAACTGTTGGTGGTGGCTGCGGCTGGTCATGATGAATGGCCGAGCAATGATGGAGAAAACAACAGGATAGAGCAAAACAAAGGAGGGTAACAAACAAAATAAAAAAAAATGAAAAGAAGAATGCATGCGGCCATACCTTCAGGAAGATGGTCACGCAAATGGTGATAGAAGCTGAAGTGAAAAATTTGCAGTAAGGAAAATCTTTGTGAGCAAGGCTATATAATATAACGTGACTACTCACGTTGATTTAGTGAAGAGAAGGCAAGATATAAAGTTTTGAACGGTAGAGAAAATTATGGCATTTAATTTTATTTAATTGATAGAAACGAACGGAAGGCAAAGGAACGTAATAATTCTCACTAGAAAATGGTTTAAGGCAAGATTTCAAATTCTAAAAGAAAGGAATAAACAGCAGAAGATTTGCAAATTCAAACGCATAAAATAAAATAGACAATGAAAAGGCAAAAGAAACATATAAAATATAATGCCCAAAGTAACGTACAAATTTTATTTGTTTCTCTTATTAAATAAATTGAAAATGCTAACGTTTTCTTTTAGGAAATAACCCATCACTTTAAACCAAAATTAAATAGCTATTATACCATAATTAATAAAATTTGATTTAGCTTCATCCAATTGATTGTTTAATATAAAGTTAAGAAAACAGATGTATACGTATAAAAGAAATGTAAAGTTTATTTCCTGTTTCACACTAATTATTACTAAATTTTAAAAGTACACAACAAATCTGACCGAAATAAAAGTGAAACAAATGTTGCACAATTATATACAGTTCAAGATGAAAATTTGGCAGTTAGAATTATAAAATTAAAAATTTAAAGTTTCTATTAAAGTTACACTTTTAATCCAAATCAACATTACAGAAATTGTTTATATTTATTAAAAATTTTGGCAATTGATTAAAAATCATTACAAGAAAATTTCCAAATTATATTTTTTAAGAAATCAAACACCAAAGTCCTTAAATAAATGAATAAAATATTTGTTCAAAATTTGGGCTGTTACACTCTCCCCCACTCAAAACTTTTCGTCCTCGAAAAGGAACGAAAAAGGAAAACAAAGAAAGATAAGACAGTAGAGCAAAAGTACCTGAAATAAACAATTCCGGATTCGAAGCACGAATGCTCTCCTCCGTCTCCTAGGTGCAATCCCGTTCATCAGTGCTCCACTGCACTTTGACCAGGTTGACAGATTTCCTTCTTAGCTGCTTCATACCTCGATCGACGATACGAAGTGGCTTCCTCTCAACAGTCAGATTTGGCTCAATATCCAAACTATCAAGAGCAGAAGGCTGGATAATAAGAGATGGATCATGCAGATAGCGACGAAGGTGAGATACATGAAATACATTGTGCACTCCAGAAAATTTCTCGGGAAAATCCAGACGATAAGCAAGAGAACCAATTCTTTCCACAATGCGGAAAGGACCGATGAACCTAGGAGAAAGCTTTCCTCTACAGCTAAAATGAATAAAATTCCTTAAGGGAGAGACCTTAAGGAAAACCAAATTACCAACAGCAAACTCTAAATTCCGCCTACGCCTATCAGCATACTTCTTTTGCCTATCTTGAGCAATCCTCATCTTCCTCTTAATCTCTTCAACTCCTTCAGAAGCTTCTAAAACCATCTCAGGACCAAGAACCAAACGATTTCCAGATTTAATCCAGCAAGAAGGAGATCTACAAGGTCGTCCGTAAAGAGCAGAAAACGGAGACGTCTCAATACTGGCCTGATAACTATTGTTATATGTGAATTCGACAAGATGGAGATGATCTTCCCACGATCCTCCATAATCAAGTACACAAGCACGAAGAAGATCTTCTAAAATATGATTCACCCTTTCTGTTTGACCGTCGGTCTGTGGATGATAAGCAGTGCTCAGATTCAGACGAGTGCCCAAAGAATCCTGAAAGGCTTTCCAAAACCTACTAGTAAAGATAGGATCACGATCACAAACGATACTGAGAGGAACACCATGGAGACGAACAATCTCCCTCATGTAAATCTCATACAAACTAGAAGCAGAACGGGTAGACTTGACCGGAATAAAATGAGCTGATTTGGTCAATCTATCCACAATAACCCAGATACTCTCGTTACCCTTCCTAGTCCTCGGTAAACCATCAATGAAATCCATAGAAACTTGTTCCCACTTCCAATTGGGAATCTCAAGAGGCTGCAACAAACCAGGGGTCTTCTGATGATCTGCCTTGACTTGCTGACAAGTCGCACACCTACTAACAAAAATGGAAATATCTCGCCTCATACCTCTCCACCAATACGACTTCTTCATATCCAGATACATCTTGGTCACACCTAGATGAATAGAAAGTCTGGACTGATGATTCTCTCAAAGTAACTCCTGTCTCAATCCATCAACATTCGGGACACAAATCCTATTATTAATCCTCAACACACCTTTATCATCAATTTGAGCACCACTGCCATCAAGATTACTACCTCCAACTCTACTTCGAACATTCTCCTTAATCAAACTAAGCATCTGATCCTCATCCTGCCTAGCCATAATACGATCCACCAGAGGTGAAGAAACAACAAGCTGACACAACAAAGCCTTCTTCCTACTCAAAGCATTCGCCACAACATTAGCTTTCCCCGGTGTATAGTTGATGTCGAGGTCATAAGAAGCAAGGAACTCTAACCACCTAAATTGTCTCTGATTCAAATCCTTCTGAGAGAAAATATACTTCAATGACTGATGATCTGTGAAAAGCTCAAACTTGGTACCCAAAAGATGATGTCTCCACAGCTTCAAAGCAAAAACAACAACAAGCAGTTCTAAATCATGGGCAGCATAATTTACTTCATGGGTCTTCAACTGTCGACTAGCATAAGCAATCACTTTACCATCCTGCATCAGAACAGCTCCCAAACCTTCTCGACAAGCATCAGTGTATACCGTTAATCCCTCATTTCCATTTGGAACGGTAAGAACAGGTGCAGAAGTAAGCTTGTGTTTTAACTCATTGAATGCGGCCTTACACTCATTACTCCAAATAAACTTAGCATTCTTTCGAGTTAAAGCAGTGAGAGGTGCAGCAATCCGAGCGAAATTCTCAATGAATCTCCGGTAATAACCGGCAAGGCCCAGAAAACTACGAATATTAGTCGGAGTCTTAGGAGTCTCCCAATCCTGTACAGAAATGGGATAAAAGAAGGGTAATATGAAAGATAGAATAAATTGAATGAAACAAGGAAGGAGAAGGAAAGAAAGGCTTACATTGATCGCAGCAATCTTGACTGGATCAACAGAAACTCCATTACCAAAAACAATATGCCCGAGGAATCAGACTTCATCTTTCCAGAAATGACATTTGGAAAATTTAGCCTTTAACTGATGATTTCGAAGAGTCTCAAGAACAGAGTTCAAATGTGACTCATGTTCTTTTTCAGACTTAGAGAAAATGAGAATATCATCAACAAAGACTAGAACAAATTTATTAAGCACATCACGAAAAACACGATTCATCAAATCAACAAAGAAAGCAGGAGCATTAGTCAAACCAAAAGGCATGACTAACCATTCAAAGAATCCATTCTTAGTACGGAAAGCAGTCTTGGGAATACTTTCCTCAGCAACTCTGAGCTGGTGAAAACCCGTGGAAAGATCAAGCTGAGAGAAAACAGTAGCACCATAGAGCTGATCAAACATATCATTGATGCGAGGCATTGGATATCTATTTTTCATAGTGAGCTTGTTCAACTCCCTATAATCAACACACATCCGAAGAGAACCATCGGACTTGGTGAAGAAAACCACCACAGCTCCCCATTCTGAATAGCTAGGTCTGATCAGACCCTTGGAAGACAGATCCTCTATTTGTTCCCTTAACTCAACCTTCTTGCGGGGTGCCATTCTTCTAGGAGGAAGAACTACTGGTCGAGCTCCAGGAATAAGATCAATACGGAAATCAATTTCTCGCTTAGGAGGTAAGGTAATGACTTCACCAAATACATTGGGATAGAGTTTGACTACATGAGTCGACTGAAGATCGATAGGGGAAGAATCCAAAGAATAAGTAAAGCTACCCACACAATCATGGGGCATACAACACTGAATAACCAGAGGATTTCCCCGATCATCTTCAATAGAAACAATTCGGGATTTACAAGAGATACGGGCATCATGATTTTTTAACCAATCATCCCCAAGCAATAAATCAAAAGTATCAAAACCAAGAATATAGAAATCACCACTAAAGCGGTGATCAGAATGGAAGAGTTTCACTCCTTTACAAATACTACTAAGGTTCGCGGGACCCCCAATAGGATTAGAAACACATAAAGGAACAGAAGCATACCCAGGGGTAAGGAGATGCTCAAACCTATCACTAATAGTCATAGAAATAAAACTATGCGAAGCTCCAGTATCAAATAAAACACGAACAAGATGCTGAAATAAAGTAAAGGTGCCATGAAGAATACCTTGATCATCGCTCGGAGCAGGAGTAGGTGCAGCAGGAGTAGGTGCAGCAGGAGAAGAAGCAGATGTGACAGAAAATTCCCCAGATGGCTTTCCCTTCTGATACAATGGGCAGTCATTCTTAAAGTGACCTGGCTGAAGACAGACATGACAAAGATTGTTCCTGTTCACCTGAGGTGGAGGAACAGCAGCACTAACCGAAGTAGGGCAACTGTTGGCATAGTCTCCCTTCTGGTCACATTTGAAGCAGGTAATGGTGGATAGATCAATAGGGTGTCTTAGGGAAGGAGAAGATGATGAAGATCCCAAGCCCGGATGCTTGAGCCAAATTTTCTTCTGCTGGTGGAAGTTGGGCTTTCTCTTCTTGGAATTTGTAGAGGAAGACTGTGAGACATGAGCACCAGAAGCGGTAGGACCCTTGGAAGTCGGGTTCTCATAGCGAATAGCCATATCCATGAGCTCAGTAAAAGTGCCATGAACATGTGAAATAAGACGGTCGTAGAACTCTGGGCGAGCTCCAGCAATGAACTTCTCATTTTTCTTTAGCTGAGTGTCGATAAGACCAGGACCAAATTTGGAAAGTTCATTGGACTTCCGCTCATACTCTGAAAAAGACATGGTACCCTGCTTGAGATCCATGAATTCACGATAAAGCTGAGATTTCCCGGCTTCGGGCATCCATTTTGCCACAAAAGCCTCCCTGGAAAGAAGATACAGAAACCGAACTTAAGAAAGATTCAAAAGAAAAAAGAAATGGGGAAAATTCAAGATAACACATAGGATACCTGAACTGCTCCCATGAAATATCACCTTTGTTAGTGTGAGCCGTAACAGACTCCCACCAATCTAAGGCTGACTCTTGCAGCTGCCATGCTGCCAACTAACGCTTCTGGGCATCAGTGATCTCAAGACCGGTAAAAATCCTCTCCTAACTCCGTAACCATTGCTGGGCTTCGATAATACTCTCTGAACCGGTGAACTTAGTACCACCGAGATGAGAGAATTCCCTACCGAGAATGGTAAACCTAACAGGTGCAATAGGTGGAGGAGCTGGGGCAGTACCACGACCCCTACCTCTAGCATTTCCACGATTCATCCTGGAAATATCAAGAATGAATTTAGGACAAAGGTACAGAGAAGACAAAGATAAGACATTATAAGATCACTTGGATGAATATCCTAATAACAAAATTTCTAACAAGGTAGATACGGAAAGAAGGAAGTTTAGAAAAATTTGCTTTTTTTAAAAAAAAACAAGAAAGTTATATATCAAAATAATTTTTGAAAAATCATTTGAAAAATCATTAAAAATCATTTGAAAAAAATCATTTTTTACTTTGAAAATACGTTCACTCACAAAGAAATGATTTTGAGTTTGATTTCACTCATTCTAGGGTATTCCTACCCTATCTCTAATGAGTTTTTGCTCCATAGGCTAAGGTTTGCCTAAAACCTGGCTCTGATAGCAAATGTAATGACCCAGTATTTTGGACCATTCAAATCGACAATAATCCACACATGTCAGACTTGAATAATACAAAATAACAGATTGTGGTAAAATTTGGAGCAAATAAAATCATTCACAGAATCACAGACACAGAAATATCAGAATAACTCACAGCGGAATTTAAAAATAACCATAGTGGTTCATGAAGTCACTAAAATACAAAGTCTCAAAAAAAGTACAAATTACATAGTCTAAAACCAATACAGTTTGAACAACCACAGAAATCCCAAATTCATTTGTCTCAATTACATAAGCTAAAATAAAAGACTGAATAGAAAAAAAAACAGATAGCAGCTTGATAAAGATGATCTCCAATAGTCCTAGCTCCGGGAAGATGAAGTCCAAACTGATACTCAAGCTGACCCGAGCGTAAAAATAAAACATAAACACTCGAGTCAGGACATACATACTTATACAATGTAAACCAACTCAAGTGAACTGTAGTAAAGGTACAAGTAACTTAGAAGATGCTTGGGACCGCCCATCCTCTAAGGATTCGTTTAACTATTTACTATAGTAATATACGCTATATACAGTAGGGTCTAATCAGTAAAGTATAATCATATAGAAAATAGCGTTAAGGGGATGGTGAACCTTAACGCGGTCGGATCTTAAAACCAAAATCGTAGTGGGTTCGATATGGTAGGTGACACGGCACACAAGGCAATGCCAGGGTAGATATACCAATTACGCACACGGACTGATGGAGCGCATAGCAGCCACTACCGTCCACCTCAAACAACTCTCCCAAATCAAGGGTGGCCACCAAAATCACAAAGTAATAGAATGGTATCGAAGAAGTGCGCCCGATAAGAGGTGCTACCTCACTGGTCCGAGATCGCTCCTGTTTTAGCCACCTTATGCCAACTCACGGGAGTTGGGTCCACGTATATAACTTAGGATCATCGCCACCATCCTACTTCATTCTGGAAACTCCACCGCGTACACAGTTGTCAAAGTGGTTTTCGGTATCGACAGAGAGTATGTCCATATCCGATCCCGGTCTCTTTAATAACCAAATGTTATTATAACCCGTGGTTATAAATTTAAAACAGTTTATATCAAAATACTTCAAATTAAACCATTTAAAAACAAAGTCATTATTCTTTTAAATTAAATATTAAATTCCCAAAAATTTAGCCTTTTCTGAGTTCATTTATTCACTTAAAACAATAAAACATTAAAATTTCAGCTTTCACAGCATTTAAAAAGTGCTGCGGTAAGTTATATTTGAAAACAATTTTAATTCAGCAAAGACAGCAATTGTAAACTGCTATAACAGTTCAGTTTTAAATAAAATCATATTTCAGCCTACTGTAACTCTTAACAAGTGCTACAATAGCCCCTTTATTAGTTTCAGGTTCAATTTTAGTTCCTGCTACAACAGCACTTACCAAGTGCTATCATAGCCTTAGTTCATTTTAGTCTTTTGGTTCATTTATATAACCATAGCACTTAACAAGTGCTGCAGATTCTACTTAGTTCAGAATTTGTTCATTTCCAGAAATGATAGCATTTCTGAAGTGCTATAAATTGAATTTCCAGGTTTTTTAAGTGCAATTCCAGCCATAAATAAACTTCCATTTAAATCATTTAAACTTATAAAAATCATAAATTTTCACATTAAAAATGTTCAATTAAATCCTTTAACTTATGTTTTTATAAAGAAAGATTTTCCAAGTAAAAAATCAAAATTTCCAAAGTTCACTTATAAAATTCAAGTGTATAAATTTTCCCATTTTCATTTTTAACCATTTATTTCAGCACTTAAACTTAAATCCCCATTTTCCACCATTTAAACTAAATTTTCAATTTAACTTAATTAACTTAAGTTTCCATTTTTTTTTTCAATAAATTTCAGTTTCATGTTATATTTTAAAATCACTATTTCTATCCTTTTATTTATCACAAAAAAAAATCATTTCCACTTAAATAAATCATTTAAAATTCAATTTAAATCAATTTAATATTATTACAAAATTTTAGAAATATTTAAAAGTATCCAGAAAAATGCAGAAAATAACCACGGGTCTGTATAATATTTTCAAGCCTAAGTCAAGTGATACGGATAATATATCATTTCAATCCTTAGTTTACAAAGAAAAATCCGGGTTTTATCATTTCAAACCCGCAATCCCAAGTAAATAAAATTTAATCGAAAATCGCTCAGGCCTATCATTTCAGCACATAACGATCTTCCCTTATTCTAAAGTCCGTTCGGGTATGTATCATTTCAACCCATAGTGATTCTATTCTACAGGGAACTTGCAGTGTGATTTAACAGCATAGAATAACAGTAAAATAAAAACAAAATATAACAGATGATATGTTATGCAATTTTAACAAGTTTAACATCATAAATAATCACAGGTAATTATAACATCAATTTTTCTTATATATTTTTTTTCTACATATTCAGTTGCGATCGTTTCACAATCATATAAGTATGAATAGTCGTGTGAGATTTACTCACCACTACGGAGCTGGAGATTTTATTCAAAAAGGAAATACGATGTCTCCCGAAAAGCACACGGAAAGCACGATTAGTTTTTAGAGGAGGCGCCAACAAGATTCAGATCTTGAAACAAAATAAATAAAACAAATCTAAGAACGCATACGAATAACTATTTTTTTCAAATGAAGCAAAAAAAAAACAAGTTGAATAATAGAAAGAAATAGCTCAACCACTTCACCATATTCAAGATTTTAAAGGCTCGGAGGAGTTGTAGGCTGAGACTTCAAAAATACAAAGGTGATAAAAAGGCAATTTTTGTTCATTTCTTTTTTTTCCAAAACAAATGCTCGGTGGAAATACAAACTATGACTTCAAAATTACAAAGGTGACCAAAGCCAATTGTCCACTTCTCTTGGTTCAAACGCAGGGAGGCTCGATTAGCATGGGGTTGGAGGCGGTGATTGGGTCGGTCTGGCATGGGGTTGGAGGCGGTGATTGGGCTCGGTCTGGCATGGGGTTGGAGGCGGTGACTGGCGGTGGTGCGGTTTCAGTTGATGGTGGAGGAAGTATTGGATGGCCGAGGCTTAAGGCAAAGTTTGTGGTGGACTGGGCTTGAATTCTCGGTCGGAAAATCATGTCGGAGGGGAGAGGCCAACTGTTGGTGGTGGCTGCGGCTGGTCATGGTGAATGGTCAAGCAATGATGGAGCAAACAACAGGATAGAGCAAAACAAAGCAGGGGAACAAACAAAATAAAACAAAAAAAATGAAAAGAAGAATGCATGCGGCCATACCTTCAGGAAGATGGTCACGCAAATGGGGATAGAAGCTGAAGTGAAAAATTTGCAGTAAGGAAAATCTTTGTGAGCAAGGCTATATAATATAACGTGACTACTCACGTTGATTTAGTGAAGAGAAGGCAAGATATAAAGTTTTGAACGGTAGAGAAAATTAAGGCATTTAATTTTATTTAATTGATAGAAACGAACAGAAGGCAAAGGAACGTAATAATTCTCACCAGAAAATGGCTTAAGGCAAGATTTCAAATTCTAAAAGAAAGGAATAAACGGCAGAAGATTTGCAAATTCTAACGCATAGAAAAAAATAGACAATGAAAAGGCAAGAGAAACATATAAAATGTAATGCCCAAAGTAACGTACAAATTTTATTTGTTTCTCTTATTAAATAAATTGAAAATGCTAACGTTTTCTTTAGGAAATAACCCATCACTTTAAACCAAAATTAAATAGCTATTATACCATAATTAATAAAAATTGATTTAGCTTCATCCAATTGATCGTTTAATATAAAGTTAAGAAAACGGATGTATACGTATAAAAGAAATGTAAAGTTTATTTCCTGTTTCACACCAATTATTACTAAATTTTAAAAGTACACAACAAATCTGACTAAAACAAAAGTGAAACAAATGTTGCACAATTATATACAGTTCAAGATGAAAATTTGGCAGTTAGAATTATAAAATTAAAAATTTAAAGTTTTTATTAAAGTTACACTTTTAATCCAAATCAACATTACAGAAATTGTTTATATTTATTAAAAATTTGGGCAATTGATTAAAAATCATTACAAGAAAATTTCCAAATTATATTTTTAAGAAATCAAACACCAAAGTCCTTAAATAAATGAATAAAATATTTGTTCAAAATTTGGGCTGTTACACTTAGGCTATGGAAGCCATTAATGTAAAGAAGAAGAGGATGAAGAGCTTAGAAATTTTATGAAGAAAAAGTGTGAATGAAGTGAAGTGAGATGGGTGCTATTTATAGGCAAAAATGAGAATTAAAATATCAAGATATTTACACACAAATACCTCACCATTTCATCGCCACCACTTTCCCCTCTCCACTCATCATGTTTGACCAAACATCCCCTCATGTGCTTGTACTTAGGGTGTAAGATGTTGACTTTGATTTTACTTAAGGGTTAAGTTTTTGAAAAATATCTTATATATTTTATAATATATATATATAATATTATAAGTATATTTGTATGTGTATATGTGTTCATGTGCATGTGAATGTGTTCATGTACATGTACATGTATGTGTGCTTATGTATATATCAAATGATTCACAATGTTGCATGACTTTTCTATGTTGAATCGTTACGAACTACCATTTTGATTTTCGATCATATTTTCACTTCCTATTTAATATATATATATTTGTAAACAAAATTTGAAAAAAATATTTCTACCATTATATAATAATTAAAAGGGCTTATTTAATAATTAAAATAATTATTAATCATTTAAACTCAATTTAAATTCAAAAATCATTTATTCCAAAATAACGATATCATTAACGATGTTATAAAGAGATTTTATTTTCAAAAATAAAATAAATAATTTTATTATGTTTTCTCACTCATATATGTAAATGACTGTATGTATCTAGCTCTATGCACGATGTCAGATGGTCTAAGAGCTGTTTATTGATAAAATGGTTTTCAGTCATTTTATCGTTATATCTTCCAAATCATATATTTTTGAAAATATTTATTCAAAATAAGTTTACCAATATTATTTATTGTTCAAAACATTCTCATTTATGTTAAAAAAAAGCTTATCTTTGAATGTTTAAAAAAAATTCTGAAGTGATGAATTTACGGTTCGTTATAGTGCTTAAATTTTTTCTTCTAATATTAGAGCTGATTTGAATGAAATAAAGAATAAAAAATGATTAAATAATCTATAATATTAGTGCTAAAATTAAACCTTATTTTGTTGAATTTCAACTAATTTATTGCTAGGAATTACTGGTTCTATGTAAATGAGTTTTAAGGTTTAAAGAGGGAAGATAGTGAAGGTGAACAAAAGGATAATTTTTAAAAGTTATGGTATATGTAAGGTGATATATGGTGTATGCTAGTTTATTATATTTTCTAGTGTATGTTAAGAGATTATAGATGCATGAATAGTATTAGCCTAACTTAATATAAAATATAAAATATATAGATATAGATATAATAGAACATAGAATAAATGGAAAGGATTTAAATTAGGAAAAGAGGAGATTTTGGTGTTTTAAATAAATGAGTTTCTTTGATCTGAAAGGGTGAGCATGAACTCTGGAGTATGGATAATTTAGCAAACCTCATGCAACAAAAATAGGTCCAAAATTAAATAAAACAACACAGAGTCTTGATCTAAATGTAAAAATAGGGGAAAGATGACTTGCTCAAGAACTATATAAATGATTAGAGGAGATTGGAGCTTCACTTCCTCTTGATTGCTTGCTAAGTCAGGACCTTTTGTTTTTGCATGCCACTATTATTTTTTTCTCAATATTAGAATATAGAATAAATGAAGATGATTTTAGTTAGGAAAATGGAGACGTTTTTACATTTTAACTAAGTTAATTTGTGCAATGGACGAGAAGAATCTAATTTTATTAAAATAATTTTTTTAAAGAAAAGAGATTAATGGTGTTCTCAAAGTAGAAAAATAAATCTTTTATTTTTGAACATTGAAATGATAAAAAGGTGAAGATTTGAGAGGAGATGTGTGGTATTTATTTTGCAATGGTGGGTAAGACTAGAAAACGTGTACCATTATTTCATTAGGAAATATTTACAAATAAGAATGAAGTTAATGTAACTATTTATTAAAATATTGTTAGTGACCGATGTATTGTAAAATTTGAGCCTACCGAATTAAGAATTTAGAGATTAAAGAAGGAGAGAGATAAAAATTCTTGTACAGTTGAATAAATTTGACATGAGATAAAATGAGATTTAAAGAAATTAAATTAATTCTGCTGAACTTTACATGTAACATAAAATTGACAAGGATAATAAAGAAGCATGAATGTAATTGACAATAACTTTAATAAGTAGGTGAAAAAGATTTAGGGATGGTAACTTTTGAACATGTATTAGTGAATTTATATTGAAATGGCTATTGCTACGAAGGAAAAAAAATAAATGGTCAAACATGAAAAGAAATGCTTGAATTAAGGAGCGATGAGGATTTGGATTGATGTTTAATGAAAAAAATTGTGAAAACTCGAATTTCTCGTATAATGAACTAATGAAAGGAATAAAATTTAGGAGACCACATTAATAATATTCTTAAAGCAGAAAACTAAAATTTATTGTTTTTAACTGAAAATGTTGAAGTTATAGAAAGTTGAGTGTTGGTAGAAAATGTGTAGTATGTATTTTATAATGGAGGATGAGAGTAGAAATGTATGGCATTATTATGTTAAGACATTATTACAAACGAGAACGTAGTTACTGCAAATGTTCAAAGGAATACCAACTATACTGTATAATATGAGTTACAAATTATGACAATTAAGCATTTACAACTAAAGAAGGTGAGAGATAAATGTAATAGAACTGATTTGATTTCATATTAGATAAAAGGATTAAAATTAATTCTATTGATTTTTGGATATAAATAAAATTGGTAAGGATGACAAAAAGGCATGAATGTTATCGATAGTAGCTTTAAAAGGTAGGTGAAAGAGATTTAGGAATGGTAATTTTTGAACATTAATGAATATTTTTTGGATGGGACAGGGAGAAAAAATAAAGGGCTAAAATATATTAAAAATGCTTCATTATGAAGAGATGAGCATTTAAAATGATATTGAATGTGAAAATAATTATGAGAGCTTGAGTTTCTTATATAAAACAATATATACAAGCTTTTGAAATCAGGTTAATGAGGAAAAAATTATGAGTGGAAAAATCATTTGTAATATATAATAAATGTGGCAGGCAATGATTTCAACACATGGGTGAAAAGTTATAGAGATGGAAACATCTGAACATTAATTGGTCGATTTATATTGGAATGGAGTAGTGTTGAGAAGAGCGAAAATGAGGGGCCAAAACAAGAAGAAAAAACTGCTCTAATTAAAGAGATAATAAATAATAAATAAATATAAACAATTAGACACTTGGTAGGCTATGAATTTTTCAGAAAAGTGGAAATGAAACATGGTCATATGTTGCATGCTTCTGTCAGAAACATGGTCATATATTGTTATATAAAATGTCATTTTGTGCAATAACTTAAAAATATTATAACTGAGCTAGGGTGCATTATATATTAGATCACCGGAGCTAGGGCGTACGGGTGCGTGTGTATAGACAATATTCTCAGGCCATCCAACACCTACTACAATCAATATAAATACACCATGCATTGCTACTTCAAAGGAGTTGGAAATTATTAGAATTTCGATTATCATATTCTTTCCAAAACTCCTCTGATAGCAAATCAAGGTCTAAACTCTTAAGATAGCTACTTTTTAGTCTTAAGTGCTTTAATTATTGTTATTCTCTTGTAATTCTTTGAAATTGTAATAAAGAAACATAATAAGAGATCTTTATAGTGGACATATGTAAGCTTGTCGAATCACTCTACATCTTTGTGTTATTTACTTTGATTTGCTTACCTTTTCCTTTATTTTACATTTTCAAACTTAATTATTAGCAAGTAACATCTGCTTTCATAATGAATTTCCTACTGATTTTATCTTTAGCTTTTTGGAGATCTATTTTTGTGCATATGCCCTTGCTTGTTCTTCTAGTAAAACTTATTGTAATTCCATATGTTAGTAGGGAATTCTTTGATATGCACCTACCTAGAATATAAGTATTTTGATTAAATTAGATGCATCCGTTGAGATAGCCTTTTATCCTATTGCAAATAATGTTTGTTATGTTTTTGCATATTACATTTCAACAGGAATTGGTTATCATTCATTTATCTTGTTAGCAATGGAATTTTACAGTACTAATCTTGTTTATTTATTTTTAATAAACTTCCCCGTTAGAAATACCTATGATATAGCTTGCATTAGTTCCTCCTTAAGCTCTTCTTAATGAATTTTATAGAATCTTGCATTAAAATCATCTGTTCCTGGACTATGATTGTCCTATATTTTTAAATGTAGTATTCCTAGTTTCTTATATTTCTATTGGTTTAATTACCCATTTGGCATTGTCAGATAGGATTATTTTATATGCTATGGGTTGAAAGTTTTGATTTATTGTTTATGAGCAAAACAAGTGTAACACCCCGTAAAATCAACCATAAATAAATAAATTGGATAAATTAATTTAAATAAGATCGAAGTAAAAATGGAAATGTTGTAAAAGTCAGAATTTGACCATGAAAGTTACATCGCTGCGTTCGTGGGGATTTTCTGATCAATTTTCAAATATGTTGAAAACGAAGCTCAAACGAGAAACTTATGGACGTTTGAAGTTTCAGATTCAAATTAATTTAAATAGAATTCAAATTCAAATAAATAGTAAAATTCTAAATTTGAAAGTCAAAAGATAATAGTAATTATACTTAGGGAAGCAAACGTTAAAATTAATGTTAATGTTAAACAAAAATTAAGGAAGAAAATAAATTAACAACAGCAAAAAGTTCTACATTCCCAAAACAGGGCAACCGTCGACCCCTTGACCATGACCGGTCGACCGCTAGTGATCGACCGGTGGGAGGTGGCGGTCGATCACAGCCTGTTAAGTGGCGACTAGGGTTTGTGTAGTTTAACATACAAGATTTTATTATTTTTAACCGACCTTCATCCAACGGTTCTGGTGCGTTCCGACCAATATAAATAAGACTCTAGTCCCCTCACTTTTATTCGCAAAATATTTTGGAAACATTAGCGAAGCTCTGTCAATTCATCTCTTCATAGATTCAGAAAACTCCATTAGGGTTTTTGGTAAGAAATCATATATATCTATCTTTATTTATTGTTTATTTTCTCAATCCATTCTCCTTCAAACCACTAATTTTCTGAATTTAACATATATACAAATCTCTTGCTGTATATATCAAAAAGTAGAGATCTAAAAGAGTTCATTGAAGGTGTGTCAAATCCAAGAGAAGGCAAAGCTAAGGACCTCTATGAGTGGAAATCTTAGTTTTTTCTATTTTAGTAATTCAGTAGTGTAGTTTGGATTTGATATATGCCTTGGGGTGTTTTATATTATGAAAACATCACAGTAAAAATCCACAAAATCCCCCCAAAGAAAAATGTCAATTCTTAGGTTGAAATCTTAATCGTTTTGTATTAAAATAATGGAGTTTGTGTGAATTTTGCAGTTTATGGGTTTTGCCTTCTATTCCACTTCTTATTCTTGTTCTTTGGATTTGATTAAGGTATTTGATTAAGAAATGATGTGCGAGGTATAAGTTCTTATTCGTAGTTTGTGTTGCACATTTCTAAAAATTGAATACAAGTTCTCATGTCTAATTTCATGTAAAAAAACTTGAATAGAATGTAAAATGTATTAAATTGCATGTTTCCATTATTATTGATTTGTTCCATTGTTTTAAAATAAATTAAATTCGATTTGTATTCTAAGTATAAGTCTACTGATTTGATTTTGGAATACTGGATTTATGGTAGAAATGTTATTATGGAAATGAGACTTGTATAACTTTGGAAGATTTGACATTTAAACGTTAGTTTAAGGCGTAATCTCCAAATGCATAGAAATTAATAAATGCAAGTATATATATATGTATATATGTATGCGTGTGTATAAACTAACGTAAGTAACATACAATTATAATATATTAAGTGCATAGTTAATTAATATAATAATGATCATTTAAACCCCACTAAGGAAAGTAATTAATTAGGCGAAATAAGAAGGATTTCTTATAAGGCTTAATTAATGAATAAGGTGATATGTGTGATAATACACTTAGTCAATGTTATGAAATTGACTAAGTTATAGGGATGCGAGGTCAGTTAAAAGCACACAGAACTCTGCCTAGCTAATCTAGCTACCGGCATTGTGACTTTAGGGTTGATGTGAGACATCGCCTATAATAACTAACTAGAATGACGCGAGGTTAGTCCTAATTCTATAGGTTAAATCTGCCTAGCTAATTTGACCACCAGTTCCTATGAATAGTCAGGCTAATGTAAGACATCTTCGTTAGGTACGGGTCATAATATAAAGGACCTACTTCAAGGATTGAGGGTATTAAGTGATTGTTTGAGGGCCTGCCTCTTTCCCTTATATGAAGTATTAAATGATCAAGATCGAATTTAGGCATGGTTAAGGATATCTTGGAAATGTCCGCTTCAATAAAAGTATTAACTATCCGAAGACATTTCCATGTAATGTTAGCTAGATAGGTACCTATTAGGAGTACGGCTTGGGAATAAGTATTAAATGATAAGGGCTTACCACACTCGAGGTCTTAAATGGTCAGAGTCTGACTATTTTCCATTAAAATGTATTAAATGGCTTGGGTTCTATCTCTCGCATTGGTAGACATCAATAACGATGGTTATGGGTTATGGGCTATTGATTATGGAAGGACCTACTTTGGGGATTGAAGGTATAAAGTGGTTGTTTGAGGGCCCACCTCTTTCCCTTATATGAAGTATCAAATGGTCTTGAATATTGTTTAAATGCGAAAGACATATCCTTATTTAAATTATACTACCCAAGTACTGATATAGAAAGGTTTGAGATTTTCTATTCACTAGACATTATTGTTTTGACTCCCTCCCCATTACAACACAGTTAGGGCAGGAGACGATGATCAAGATGGAGATGACGATGAGAGGAGATTATGGTAGTAGTCTATTTATCTATTTATGCTATTTTCTGATGTATCCATTTGAAGTTGACAATGTATTTTTAAACATAATTTTGTAATGGCTATTGTTGATATTATGTTATGGTTTTATGACATTTGGAATTTGAAATGAAATGGATATTGTTTATGCTATTATATTTTATCCTTCGGCTGTGAGTGACGAATAAATAGATGAATAGCTCAGTATTGGTCTTTTTGCCAACTAATGCCCAACTTTGAAATGAGTCTAAGTTTCAATGTGCCATTTCTAGGTCGGTACTTAGGCCTGTTTAAGGGTGGGTTATGACATTTGGTATTAGAACTTAAGTTATCCGACCAATGGAAAAAAGTATACGTACGAGTGATGTATTTGTTATTTGTGAAAAGTATTTTTCAAATACTCTACTATATATAAATATATATATACTTACTTTGAAGATATGTCTAACTCTATAAATTCTGACTATAGAGATAGTTGCGACCACATTCCAAAAGGATAGGCGAAGCGAGTTAAATTTATTCTCCTGCTTCGATTACCTATGAGGCGGAGGCTGTATCGTAAGGAGTGGACTAAGAAGAGCATGAGCACGACATATGGAAGCACCCTAGAAGTTGAATGGTACTTGACTTCTTTGTTGACCTAGACTTCCTTATAATTGTGAATTGTGAACTCTATAAGCATAATATACATTAACGTTCACATTAGATGTAATTAGAACATTTACATAAATAGCCTAATAAATAATAGGGATATAAAATATTAATGGAAAACGTTGTAACTCCAAGATTATTGAGGCGATAAATGTGGAATAAATAGGGAGTGACAGGAATTTACTAGAGATATAAATGGACTAATAAGGAAGGCATAAGACGTGAAATTAGAATAAATAAATAAATATCTTTAAGAATTGTAAGTTAGAATTATAACCATTTATTACATACAATTGACAACTATAGAAATAGCAAGTAACATGTTAGGTAGTAATTAAATATTATAAGGCAATATATTTGTTAACATTTAAAAGAAAGATGCGAAGGAGTGAACAAGCTTCCATAAGAAGGTATACATTAATCATCACAAAAAGATATCTAGATCTTTAAAGGTTGAGCATGAAAGTTTAAAAAAAGGAACAATAAAGTCAATTTCTAAAACCCAACCCCATGAGAAAGAACCTGACAAGAAGATTTTTGAGAATTCCTTTAAATGTATTGAAAGGGCTTTTAAAAGGATTATTAAATGATAATATTATGTATCATAGCCGACTTTTTTTCTTTTGAAAAAAAAGTGATTTTAATCGGTTTGGAAATATGCTACAAATTGTTTTGTGAAAAGTTTGGAAAGAGGCTATAATTTTAGAAGTGGTGGATCGTTTTAAAAACAAATGGTGGATAAACTTTATAAAAAGAATTTGTAAATCAAATGATTACAAGAGTTCAAAAAAAGAAAATTTTCATTTTTGAAAATTTTAGTTTGAAATTTGTTAAGTTAAACAGTTTCCAATTTCTGGATTCTTCATTATTGAAATGAATGCAAAATAGGGCATATTTTGCACCTTATGATTTTTCTTACTTTATAAATTTGGCATTTGTTATTTCGAAAGAGAAGAAAATTTGGAAATTCATAATTTATAAATTAGTTGAGTTGAAAAGTTTTAATTTAAAAGAGTTTTTTTATTCTTGAATTTCTTAGTTTAAAATTTATCGAGCCAAAAAGTTTTTGGTCTAAAGATTTTCGATAAAGGGACTTATTATTTTTGAAATAAAAGTAAAGTAGAATGTGGATTAGATTTGATAATTTTTGCTACCTCGTAGAATTGAAAGTTCTTTTCTTTAAAATTCATTTAAAAGGGTGTATAAACAAAGGGAGTATAAACGGAAATAATATTTGTTTGAAATAGGATAGAAAGAGTAGAAGGATAAGAATGCTCGATAAGGTAGGCAAGAGAAACATTCTAATATAAGGAGTTGCGGAAAATAATAGCTGAGATAGATAATAATGGAATTAAGGATTGATATAAAGTATGATTAGTAATCTAGTTAGAAATAATACAAGAGGAAAATAATAGAATGAAAGTTATTATTGTCTACTCCACTTTTCATTGTTTGAATTTATATAAGACGTTTTTGAAAAATTGAAGCGAATGATTATTTGGTGTGATAATTGAGTTTTTGAATGTTTTGGGTTAAAAACCCTACTTTCAAAAGAAGAGAGCCTTTGCTATAGGAAGCGAATAAGAAGGAAAATTTTTCATAGTTCCTTTTTTGAAAAATAAGTAATTTTTGAATGTTATGAATGGAAAGTCCAACTTTTAAAAGTATAAATCTTCGATGTAGAAAGTATTTGAAATGAAAAATTATATTACTCCTTTTTGTAACTAAGAAATTTTGAATTCTTGATAAATGTTTCTAAGTTTATATTTTCAAAGATAATGATTTCGGATCTGGCACTTCATGGTTGTGAAATTTTAGTTTTATAAGGAATGATGGGAACTAATTTTATATTTTAATACTGAGTGGATAGGAATCACTACATGATAAGATAGGTTAAAAGTTTTAGCATATGAATAAAATGGGAATAGTATGCACAACCTGATCTGTAAATTTGAAATCTGTTCAAAACCTTTATTTGTAGAAGGTGGTAAGGCTGTCAATTAGGTTGCTCGTAGGATGTGAATTTTTATATTTGATTTTGGAGCGGTTTTCGTGTAATTTCCATAAATTATCCAACTTCAAAATATGTATAAAAGCGCCTTGTTTGAATTAACAAGGATTGTACCAAAAGGGAAAGAGATGTGTAGGATATGGGTATTCTTTCCATAGTTTACACCATCTGTTTCAATAAAAGAAAGAAATAATCCCTTGTAATCTCAAACAAAGCAAAATCTCTTTTGTGATTAATTTATAGAAAATTACAACGGTAATCCTTTTTAGAAGGATAGCTCTGATAAATTAAAAATGTGTAAACAAGTGTTCTGGTTTAGAAATTAGCAGTTAGAAATATACATACACGCATAACCGTGCTTAACAACTAAAAATAAAATTAAATATATTAATAGGTTAATTTACGATTTTATACGTATTAGTTAGTAATTAACAAATTAAGATTCATGGACATCGATTACAAATTTAGTGGGTGATAAATTTGGGATTAATAAGAATTAAAATGAATTAAAAGAGGACTGATTAAGAAAATTTAATATGACATTTATGGAAGAATTGAATCAGAGTAATAAATGGATTTTGAAATTTGTAAAAGGTTAAAGGGATTAAATAAGGATTAAATAGAAATGGTCCAATTTTAACAATAATGGGCAATTATTATGGATATACTAATTGAAGTAATGAATGGACCGCATTTTTTAGAAAACAAGAAGGAAAATTAAGGAAAGTACATATTAGAAATGTCCATCTTAATTCAGTAAGGAATGTTAAGACATCAACACCATTTACACTAGTTGATGATAAATGTCAAATTCCAACAAATAATTTCTTTTAGAGTTTTTGGGTTATAATCGCTAGTTGTTTCCCATAGTTATTGGGAAAGCATAAGATGCGGTATAAGATATGTCCATGTTTTATCACTATGTTGATTTTATAAATGGGATTAAAACATTTGATAAATACATGTGTATTGAGAAGCTGCATAAATAAAGGAATTTTATGATTATAAGGACACTTAACTAGCGATGAACTATAGATAGGATTGGAAGTTAATGAGGGAATTAAGTTAGCAACCAGAAATAAAAGAATGCTCCAATCCCAAGAATTTTAGGATTTTGGGAAAAATAAATTCTAGCTTGTATAATGTCACTATTCAAGAAAGAGATAGAATGTGTTTTGAATTTTGTGGTTCGAGACAAATTTGATGGCGATTGTGAAGAAGATAATGTTGTACTTCCGACTTCAAGGATCTATGGAATAGATTCTTTCAGACAATAGTTCAACCCACTAGGTATAAACGAGTTATCGAACTATCGACTTTCAGGATTCAATAAAGCCCTATAACAGCAAAATCGGATTCGAAGTTTGTACGCCTTTGATCCGACCAAGAACACTTTAGTAATGGTTTCTGATGATGCAATTTGTATAAAAAGGAATGAAGAAGAAGAAGAAACAAATCTGCAATGATTCAGCATTTGCAACACCTTGCAGATGTTACAAAATATAGAGCAATGGAAGTGCAGTGATTAGCAACACTTCCCTAGTGTTGCAAATCTATATAGGAAGAAGAAGAATCTAGATTCGTTTTTAACACTTTCTGGGCGTTGCTATTTATAGATGTGAAGAGATATCCATTCGTGAAGGGTTGCGTCCCTTCCCAATGTTTCAAAACCGTTGCTAACGGTCACATACGTTTGAGTTGAAACGCCACGTCTATTCATTTTGCAATGTTCAGAAAACGTTACAAATTTCCCGCACTTTATTTAAATTCAGAAATTTTGGTTCTGGGTCCTTAACGGGCTGAAATCTAACCCGTTACTGTTTACATTCGATCCAAAAAATGTTTTCGGATCCAAACCCGACCCGACCCAGTTCGGTCGGACGGACGGCGGCGGCGCGCATGTGGTGTTCATGACTTCTATCCTCACAACAAAGCAAACATGTAGGAGCCCCAAGGCCCCAACATCCACATGAGAAAGCTATATTTATACAAATATATTGCATAATTTTCTAGCATGTGGGACTAATTGATTTCTTCTTCCCTCTTTACTTCTTCTCTTCGAAATCAAAACCCAAAGCCCCAAAACTATATTTGAAAATTTTACAACAATCTCCCCCAATTTTCAAATAAGAAAAATAAATAAATAGGACGGCTGCATCACTAGAGTGACTTCCTACATACCCAAGTGGGATCAAGCCTATGTAGGTCTAAGATCAAGTTTTGCATCATCGTGAAAACCAACACATAAATAAAAGGTATCTTTTGGATTTGAACCTTTACTTAGTGTAAATCATTCAAAGCCTTTTTGAGATTCTATGGTGAACGAATCTTGAACCAAGTATCCCTAATGATAAAACCGGAACAATCACACATGTTGATTTCCTTAGGTAAAGTGTTCTGTATTGCTCATCACGTTAATGGCCATGTGCTTAAATCCTGGTTCACGAGTCTACTTAGAAAGCGGTCTTACTTTCCTAGGAAACAGCCTGATTTCCATGCTCATATAGGTAAGTCTCTTAAGGTGTTTCTGCGATTCACCTTGTAAGGTTTCTAGGCTTATCAAGGATATATATCCATCCTTTGTTCTTGCAGAATCCAACACTAAATATTATGGGATTATCGATTTAGTGTTCCATAATCATTCTCTTAACTTGTTGGTACCCATTGAACTTTGTCTATCCTTTTCAAGACATAATTTGGGTTTCTGTTAAGGATGATCAAACTTCATTCACAGACCTTAGTCCCATTTCTTGTGACTTTATAGAAACCATTTCCTTTGGAAGACTCTTTATAAGTGGATCAGCCAAGTTTTTCTTTGTTTCTATGTAGTCAACAGTTATAACTCCTCTTTTGAGTAACTGTCTCACCATTTGATGTCTTAGACTCACATGTCTAGACTTTCCATTATATGTCTTATTAGACACATTGTATATCGTTGCATGATTGTCACAGTTAATCAAGACTGTTGGAGATGGATTCTTCCATAAAGGGATTTCCATTAATAAATTCCTAAGCCATTCTGCTTCTTTACATGCATCTGCTAATGCAATCAATTCTGACAACATTGTTGAATCAGAAATACAGGTCTGCTTCTTGGAAGCCCAAGACACAGCCGCGCCTCCTAATGTAAAGATCCATCCAGTAGTAGACTTGGATTTGTATTCTACATTGTTCCAGGTTGCATCACTATATCCTTCTATTACAACAGGATATCCTTTATAAGATAAACCATATTCAATGGTTCCTTTCAAATAATCTAAAACTCTTGAAATAGCTTTCCAATGTTCGAAACCTAGATTACTCGTAAATCGACATAATACACTTATAGCATGTGTGATGTATGGTCTAGTGCAATGCATAGCATACATAAGACTCCCAATAACATTGGAATACTCTAGTTGAGAGATAGTACGTCCAGTGTTCTTTTCTAATTTAATACTAGGATCTAAAGGAGTTGGTGCTGGTTTGTCATCGTAATGACCATACTTTTGAAGGAATTTCTCTATGTAATGAGATTGAGTTAGTAATAACTCCCCCTCTTTCCTAACAATTTTAATTCCCAAAATTACATCAGCTTCTCCTAGATCTTTCATATCGAATTTAGAAGACAGAAACTTTTTAGTTTCATTCACACAGGATATATTGGAACCAAATATTAGCATGTCATCAACGTATAAACATATTATAACACTACCGTTGTTATCCGATTTGCTATAAGTACATTTATCAGCATCATTAACAATGAATCCATATGACAGTGCAACTTTATCAAATTTCTCATGCCATTGCATGGGAGCTTGCTTCAGGCCATAAAGAGATTTCATTAATTTGCAAACTTTCTTTTCTTGGCCTGGGGTTTTGAAACCTTCAGGTTGTTCCATATATATCTCTTCTTCTAAATCTCCATTTAGAAAAGCAGTCTTTACATCCATTTGATGTATGACTAATTTATGAATTGATGCAAGTGCGATTAGACAGCGTATAGAAGATATGCGAGCAACTGGAGCATATGTATCAAAGTAATCTACTCCATGTTTTTGCTTATATCCCTTAGCAACTAATCTAGCTTTAAACTTATCAATGGATCCATTTGTATTCAACTTTTTCTTGAATATCCATTTACATCCTATAGGTTTAGCACCAGGAGGTAAATCAGTTAAAACCCAAGTTTGGTTTAACAGTATGGAATTCATTTCATCATTGATAGCTTCTTTCCAGAAAATGGAATCTCTGGAACTCATAGCCTCAGAATAAGTTTTGGGATCGTCATCGACGTTCATTACATATTTAGTCACATTAAGGACTTCATCCTTACTGCCTTCTACAAGATATGTAATGAAGTCAAGACCATAGTCCTTCTATATTCTCGCTCTTTTACTTCTCCGTTGTTCAGTACTATTATCCTATTATCTGGTACTGATACTTCCTTGCTGTTTTGAGCAGGAGCATAATCATCATCATTGATATCATTAGCCATACTAGGTTCTGGACTAGATGATCTCAATGGGATCTCAACATTTTGATTTTCAAAGAATTCTACACCTACAGATTCTATAACTTCTAGGGTGTCAAGAATAAGGAATCTATAAGTTATACTATTAAGTGAATATCCTATGAAAACACATTTAAATGCTCCATTTCCTAACTTTGGTCGTTTAGGGTCTGGTTTTCTAACATATGCTAAGCAACCCCAAACTTTAAGTCTAGTTAGGTTAGGTTTTCTATTAAACCATAATTCATAAGGGGAAATATTATTCTTTTTAAGTGGTACTCTATTTAAAATATAACATGCAGATAACATAGCATCACCCCATAGGTTATAAGATAAATTAGAACTTATGAGCATGGCATTAACCATTTCTACTAAAGTTCTATTCTTCCTTTCAGCAACACCATTTTGTTGTGGTGTATATGAGGCAGTACATTGGTGAACTATACCTTGTTGTTTACAAAACAAGGTGAATTCATTTGAGAAATATTCACCACTGCGATCTGAATGTAATATTTTAATTTTAACTCCTAATTGTGTTTCGACCTCTACATTGAAAATTTTGAATTTATCAAAAGCCTCATCTTTAGTTTTCATTAGATATATATATATATATATATATGCATATCTAGTATAATCATCAATGAATGTTATATAGTATTGGTTACCACCATAGGTGATATGACTTTTTAAGTCACCCACATCACTATATATCAAATCAAGCAAACCAATTTTCCTTTCTACGGATTTAAAGGACTTTCGGTGTATTTTTGCTTGAACAAATATTTCACATTTAGAGATGGTATCGAAATCAAAATCAGAAATTAATCCTAATTTATGCATATTTCTAATGGAATAATAATTAACATGTCCTAATCTACCATGCCATAAATTAATAGAATCAACAATATAAACAGAAGATTTCTTTATTAGATTCAACTTAATCATGTCATTACAAGAGTATCCCTGTCCAATGAATCTACCATTCTTAGACAACACTAGCTTATCAGACTCATACACCATCTTGAATCCTCCTTTGTTAAGAAGGTATCCAAAGACCAAATTCTTACACATATCAGGTACATAAAATACAGTTACTAATGTAAGAATTTTTCTAGAGGTGAAAAGTAGTTCTATAGTGCCTTTTCCCAGAACTTTGCTCGGAACCTTATTTGCTCCAGTAACTTCGTCGGCTTCTCCTTTATTTTCTTCGTAACTTTTAAATAGATTACGGTCTTTGCAAATGTGAATGGTTGCTCCAGTATCGAACCACCAATCATTATCATTGCCGCTAACGGAGTTCGCCTCTTGCACTACAGCCACAAGCGAGTCTTCGACCACATTCACTTTTTGTTGTTTCTTCCGCAGACGGCAGTCTCGGGCATAGTGGCCGAGCTTGTTACAAAAATAACAAGCACCTTTCTTTTTGTTGTTGGTTTTGAAATGATTTTTCTTCTTAAACTGTGTCCCATTCTTTGGCTTTAACTTATCAGTAATTTCAACATTGTTAGCGCCAAAATTGGTCACTAACACCCAAATCCAGATGAAAGCACCAAATACCAGTCACAGCTCAGACGTAGAGTGTATGTAGAGAGTAATAATGTGAAGAATAGTTAAAACTAAAATGAAAGCAGTAATGAACAATAGATTTTATAGTGGTTCGGCTAACTCCGGCCTACGTCCACTATAGAAGTTTTCCTTTTTATTTATATGAGAATCAATTACCGTTACAAAATGGCAAAGTAACCTCAGCCATAGAAAATAGAAAGTCAGAGAGTAGAGAGAAGATCCCTTTTATGAACCCTTACATGTTGTATTTATAGGTAAATCCCGAGTTGCTGGGCTTTCTGAGTAGCCCGGGCCTATCAGATCCATAGCCACACCATAATACCGAGCCATGCAATCCTGCACTCCTTCAATCCTACACTCCTGCAATCCTGCACTCCTACCGAGAGGCATCCCTACACTCCTGCAATCCTGCCGAGCCGCATCCTGTCGAGCGGCATTCCTGCCGAGCCTCATTCCAGCCGAGCCGCTTCCTACCGAACGGCATCCCTGCACTCCTGCACTCTTGCAATCCTGCCAAGCGGTATCCCTGCACTCCTGCAAATCTGCAGAGCCGCAATCCTGCCGAGTGGCATCCTACCGAGCCGCATCCTACCGAGCTGTAATCTTGCCGAGCGGCATCCTGTCGAGCCGCATCCTGCCGAGCCGCATCCTGCCGAGCCGCAATCCTGCCGAGCTGCATCCCTGCACTCCTGCAATCCTGCCGAGCGGCATCCCTGCACTCCAGCAATCCTGCACTCCTGCAATCCTACCGAGCGACATCCTGCAGTCCTGCAATCCTGCCGAACGACCCTCATCTTCCAGGCCGAACCGTCCATGCTGAACGACCCACAACTTCTAGATCGAACGACATATCGAAGTGGACTTCATCCTTTTAAACTGAATCCATCGGATTCCAGCCTCGATAGTCGTGAAGTTGGTTAGGTTCAATCCGCCTGTTTATGGCCTTGATAAAAGGCGGGTTAACACTTTGCCCCCCAAAACATGCCTTTTGGTAAAAGGCGTGTTTTGAATAGCCTCAAATCCGATCCCTAATCCAATCCATTTTATCCAAGTGTCGTTGCCGTCGATTCTTCGACTGCCCTAAGTTGATATCCAATTCTGAATCTAGTAAGCAAATCCTTAGCCAAATCTGTATCCATCTGAACTCGACAACCGAGTTCTAATCCATCCGTGTCCAATAACCAATAACCATGTCCATGAACTCTCCGAGTTCAGTGTCCAAATCCGGGACCGTTCCGGGTCCATGCCTAAATCCTTAGCTATTCATAGCCAATATCCAAATCCGTAACCTCTCCGGGTTCTTGCCAAGCGCAGTCCACACTTGATGACCTATGCTAAGTAATTCCATAGTGTTCTTGGTTCAGTGTTTCTGAATGCCGAATAATGCCATGGCTTAAGTCCTAAGCCGAATCCTGGTCGCTCCGGACCCTTGCCGAGCATAGTCCATACTCAACGACCTGAGATAATAACCGATAATATAGGGCCTAACTTCTAGGCTGAATCATGGTCTCTCTGGACCCTTGCCGAGCATAGTCCATACTCGACGACCTGAATAAGTTGATTTGTCGTGCTTCGACAATGCGACTTACCCCTTGCCAGGTATAATCCATACCTGACGACCATTTACCAAAAGTTAGATAACAATCCAATCAAAAGCCAATCCGAAATCCAGATCAAACCAGAAAACAATCATCCAAATAAAAGTACAAACCAAAAAAGAAAAAGAAAATTTCAAAAACTAGAGTGTCGCGGTTTGTCATCATCTCAGAGAATGCCTAGGGGCTATCTCCATCCTCGTACATGTGTAAGTGACTTGGCCGTTTGCTCAGAGTTTGCTACTTATTTCATATTATCCCTGTCAATTGATAACCAATCGACCATCATTCCTGGGCCTCGCGCCATCGTTGTTTGAGGTAGACGGTGGTCGCTCCTGTTCCACCGCTGCATTCCGAGTTCCTACATATTGTCACAACTGTCCATTCCTTACATGCTCCTCAATTATGTCCTTTAGATGCCTGTTGCTGTTGGTATCATGCCCGTCCAAACCATGAAAAAGGCAGTGCCTCCCTGATGCCTTTTCACGTTTTGAAGGTTCTCTCCAAGCTAGCCTTCGGTAGGGAAGGCGGTTCCGAGTCTCCATGAATATATGTTCCAACGTCTCATTTAATCCTGTGTAAGTGGAGAATTTTGGCTCTCTCCACTGCTTCCTAGCTTTTCCTGAATCATCATCCAGCTTCCGTTTTCCTTTATCTTTATCTTTATCCAAGCCTCCGCTGGATGGCCCTCCATCCTCATCCGCGTTCACCTCCTTTAATTTCATATATGGGCATGCATCTTTCTGCCGAAGGAATCTCTCAGCTTTGTGAAAGAATTCCCCGAGATCCATTGGTGGGTCCCGTATTAGAGATATCTTGAAATCTGAATTCTCTCTGACCCCTGACACTATTGCCATTAAGACCATCGATGGATCCGGTCGATCCACCGAAGCAACCTCCGCATTGAACCGAGTTAAGAAAGCCCTGAGTAATTCCTCCGTCCTTTGCTTTACCGATGTCAGCGTCATTCCATTCTTCGTCCTCTTGATATGAACCCGAAATTGCTTCAAAAACCTATCCACCAATTCTGTCCATGTCCCGATAGATCCTCCTTCCAGCTGTCTGAACCACATAGCAGCTATATCCGTTAAGTACAAAGGGAAACATCGGGCCATAACTTCCTCCGATGCCCCCAGCACTTCCATGTGTCTTGTGTATTTCATCAAGTGATCAGTTGGATCAGCCTTACCATTGTATACCTCCACGTTAGGTAGCTTAAACTCTAGTGGATTCCGAGCTATCCTAACTTCACGAGTAAACGGACTCCTGTTTACTCCTTCCAGATCTCTATTGGTCAAACCTCCACGCATAGTTCTCCTGATGATCTCAGCCAATCCAGCGTTGTCCGTCAAGGGTTGCCCCCCGAGTCCCCGAGGGAATTCTGGCACGTATTCCGCATCACGTGCTCTTGCATTCCTGCCAGCATCTTGTTGTATGGTGTTAACTGGAGTTCCTCCATGAACTGGTCCATCGTCACCGGGTGGTGTGCCCCTATGTCTGGATCCATCCAGGTTGATAGCCGTCTGCCGATTGGGGGCTGCCCCCTGTTGATTCACTCCATCAGCCTGCTGGTTGAGTTCCTCTGGTACAGCTCTAAGACCTTGCGCACCTGCAGTTCCCGATTGTCCAAATTGCCTAAGAAGAGCCTGCATCATCTCCTTTTGCCGTTTCATCATCGCTTCCATCTCCTCTCTGGTGATGTAGATGGATGCTCGACCTGCTCCATTTCCAGAGGAAGCCTCTTGACTTCCCTCCCGATTGCTCCTTTCTGTCACTTGCTTCCTCGTTGAAGGTCTAACCATTGCTTCCTAGAATCCAAGTTCCTAGCTTCAAAATTCCTGAGTTCAGTTCTCAGTGAAAGCACCAAAGTGTTAGCACCAAAATTGGTCACTAACAAGCACCAAATACCAGTCACAACTCAAAGATAGAGTGTATATAGAGAGTAATAATGTGAAGAACAGTTAAAACTAAAATGAAAGCAGTAAAGAATAACAGATTTTATAGTGGTTCGGCTAACTCCGGCCTACGTCCACTCTAGAAGTTTTCCTTTTTATTTATATGATAATCAATTACCGTTACAAAATGGCAGAGTAACCTCAGCCTTAGAAAATAGAAAGTCAGAGAGTAGAGAGAAGATCCCTTTTCTGAACCCTTACATGCTGTATTTATAGGTAAATCCCGAGTTGCTGGGCTTTCTGAGTAGCCCGGGCCCATCAGATCCATAGCCATACCATAATACCGAGCCATGCAATCCTACACTCCTGCAATCCTGCACTCCTGCCGAGCGGCATCCCTGCACTCCTGCAATCCTGTCGAGTGGCATCCTGCCGAGCCGCATCCTGCCGAGCGGCATTCCTGCCGAGCCGCTTCCTGCCGAACGGCATCCCTGCACTCCTGCAATCCTGCCGAGCGGTATCCCTACACTCTTGCAATCCTACCGAGCCGCAATCTTGCCGAGCGGCATCCTGCCGAGCCGCATGCTACCGAGCTGTAACCTTGCCGAGCGGCATCCTGTCGAGCCGCATCCTACCGAGCCGCATCCCTGCACTCCTGCAATCCTACCGAGCGGCATACCTGCACTCCAGCAATCCTGCACTCCTGCAATCCTGCCGAGCGGCATCCCTGCACTCCTGCAATCCTGCCGAACGACCCTCATCTTCCAAGCCGAACCGTCCATGCCGAACAGCCCACAACTTCCAGACCGAACGACATATCGAAGTGGACTTCATCCTTTTAAAATGAATCCATCGTATTCCAGCCTCGATAATCGTGAAGTTGGTTAGGTTCAATCCGCCTGTTTATGGCCTTGACAAAAGGCGGGTTAACAAACATTATTTTCCTTAGAATGGGACTTAGTTTGCGGATTATCATCTAGATCGCGTTTGCGAGAGTCTTCTTCAATACGAAGATGACGCTGTAAACTGTCTAAATTATAATCCGTTTCCGCATGCTTCATGTTTTTCTTATAATCATTCCAACTATGCGGAAGTCTAGAAATTATAACTCCAACAACAAAAGATTCAGGGAGATCAATTTCAGCATCTTTAAGTTGATTTATCAATAGTAAGATTTCGCTTACTTGTCCAATTATGGACTTATTGGTGACCATTTTGAAATCCATAAAATTGGAAATAAGAAACTTTTATTACTTGCCTCGGATATGCGGTACTTATTCTCCAGTGCAGTCCAGAGTGCCTTCGCTGTTTCCAAGGTCCTATGAGCATTGTAGACGGGTAGATAGCGCATTCAGAATATGGCCTCTGCATAGAAAATCATCATCTTTGCGCTTTGCAGGTCTAGCCTTTAGAGCAGCATCATCCTTATCAGTTTCCTCCGGGATTTCTTCCAAGTCATCTTCCAAAATGTAGAACAACTTGATGGTGACCAAGAAAAATTTCATCGTCTCTTACCAACGAGTGAAATTATCGCCATCAAAACACTCTAATCGAGTTAGATGCTGATTCATAACTCGTAGAGCGCTCGAACCTTCCATGGTTGAAAAATATTGTCTGAAATTTGTTGTGAATTTTGCGGTTCGAGACAAATTTGATGGCAATTGTGAAGAAGATAATGTTGTACTTCCGACTTCAAGGATCTATGGAATAGATTCTTTCAGACAATAGTTCAACCCACCAGGTACAAACGGGTTATTGAACTATCGGCTTTCAGGATTCAGTGAAGCCCTATAACAGCGAAACCGGATTCGAAGTTTGTACGCCTTTGATCCGACCAAGAAAACTTTAGTAATGGTTTCTGATGATGCAATTTGTATAGAAAGGAATGAAGAAGAAGAAGAAATAAATTTGCAACGATTCAGCATTTGCAACACCTTGCAGATGTTACAAAATATAGAGCAATGGAAGTGCATCGATTAGCAACACTTCCCTGGTGTTGCAAATCTGTGTAGGAAGAAGAAGAATACAGATTCGTTTTTAACACTTTCTGGGCGTTGCTATTTATAGATGTGAAGAGGTATCCATTCGTGAAGGGTTGCGTCCCTTCCCAATGTTTCAAAATAGTTGCTAACAGTCACATACGTTTGAGTTGAAACGTCGCGTCTATTCATTTTGCAACGTTCAGAAAACGTTACAAATTTCCCGCCCTTTATTTAAATTCAAAAATTTTGGTTCTAGGTCCTTAACGGGCTGAAATCTAACCCGTTACTGTTTACATTCGATCCAAAAAATGTTTTCGGATCCGAACCCGGCCCGGTTCGGTCGGACGGACGGTGGCGACGCGCGTGTGGTGTTGCATGACTTCTCTCCTCACAACAAAGCAAACATGTGGGAGCCCCAAGGCCCCAACATCCACATGAGAAAGCTATATTTATACAAATATATTGCATAATTTTCTAGCATGTGGGACTAATTGATTTCTTCTTCCCTCTTTACTTCTTCTCTTCCAAATCAAAACCCAAAGCCCCAAAACTATATATGAAAATTTTACAACAGAATGTATAGGGATGTGTAAAGAATATTTATTGGACAAGGATGAAGAAGAAGGTAGCAGAATTTTTTGTTATGAGCAATAAGACCGTAGCGTCTCTAGCATAGATTTATATCAAGGAGGTGACTCGACTTCATGGAATTTCGGTCAGCATTGTTAGTGATAGGAACTCACTAATTACTAGCGAATTTTGGAGGAGATTGCAGACAACTTTAGGAAACTTTGTTGAACCTTAGCGCTGCTTACTACCCATAGATTGACAGACAAATTAGAAGAGTGAATATGATCTTGGAGGATTTGTTGAAGAGCTTACATCACGGACTTTGGAGGACATTGGGAGCAACACGTACCTTTAGTAGAATTTTCATATAATAATAGTCACCAATATACGATTGGTATGGCACCCTTCATAGTGCTTTATTGGAGGCCATGCAAATCACTAAACTGTTGGTGGGGAACCATCTACAAAATCCTACTTGGACCAGATTTGATTTGTGAGACTTCGAAAAGATAGAGCTGATTAGGCAGCTTGTGAAGGTTGTAAGATTTTGAAAGTAGAGAAAGTTGGCACCAAGATTTATTGGGCCTTTCCCAATTTTGGGAAAATAGGAAACTTACGTATCATATGGAGTTATCAGATAAGTGGGCATGAGTTCATGACGTTTTTCACATTTCGCATTTGAGGAAATACCTTCATAACATAGTCATTGTGGTAGAGCCTAATCAATTGGGGGATATTGAGACGGAGCCAATGGCATCCCGTGCTAGCACGCATTGTGGAGCACGGAACTAGGAAGCTTCACAAAAAAGAAATTAGGTTGGTTCGGGTACAATGGAAAGAAAATCCGGCAGAAAGCATGAGGACTTCTCGTCCTAAGCTTTTATCAAGTAAACTTTCCTCTCTAAAATTAGCTTTTGGTTGCATTGTGGTTGCTAAATTGGCTGGTAGGAGATGATTGCTACACTTTTCACTGTCATTTTGCACTCATGAAGAAATTTTTACATGTTTAGGGTGCTTGCGTACACACTTATATGTCACGATCACACATTCACGGTAGGATTAAGCTCATTTATAGTATGTCTGCAGTACATAATCACATTGCACTCTTGGTTGAGTAGATGGTTGTGTAAATAACTTGGTTGTATAACATGGATGTTTATTGCGAGTTACGCCGTTCGCCCCTTGGAAAGATTTTGGGGACGAAACCCTTTTTAAGGGGGGAGAATGTAACACCTCATAAAATCAATCATAAATAAAATGGATAAATTAATTTAAATAAGATAGGGGTAAAAACGAAAATTTTGTAAAAGTTAGAATTTGACCACGAAACTTATGCCATTGCGTTAGTGTTGATTTTCTTATCAATTTCAATATATAATATGTTAAAAACGGAGCTTACATGAGGAAGTTAAGGATATTTGAAGTTTCAGATTCAAATTAATTTAAATAGAATTCAAATTCAATTAAATAGTAAATTCCTAAATTTGAAATTTAAAAGTTAACAGTAATTATACTTGGGGTTAAGTAAACATTAAAATTAATGTTGACTTAAATAACAATTAAGAAAGAAAATAAATTAACAACGGCAAAAAGTTATATGTTCCTAAAACAGAGGAGCGGTCAACCCCATGACCATGACTGGCCGCCCACTATCGGTCGACCGGTGGGAGGTGGCGGTCGATCAATGCCTATTAAGTGGCAGATAGGATTTGTGTAATTTAACATACCAGATTTTATTGTTTTTAACCAATGTTCATCTAGGTTCTCGTGCGTTCCAACCACAATAAAGAAGACCCTAATCCCCACACTTTTATTCATAAAATATTTTGGAAACATTAGCGAAGCTTTGTCAGATCATCTCTTCATAGTAGGTTTATTGGTAAGAAATCATATATATATATATATATATATCTTTGTTTATATTTTATTTTCTCAACTTATTCTCGTCCAAACCTTTAATTTTCTGTATCTAACGTATATACAAATCCCTTGTTGTATATATAAAAAAGGAGAGATCTAAAAGAATTCATTGAAAGCATGTCAAATCCAAGAGAAGACAAAGCTAAGGACCTCTGTGAGTGGAAATCTTAGTTTTTCAATTTTAGTAATTGAATAGTGCAGTATGGATTAGATATATGCCTTGAGAAGTTTTGGATTACGAAAACATTCTAAAAAAATCCCCAAAATTCCCCCAAAGCGAAATCACAATTATTAAGTTGGAATCGTAATTGTTTTGTATTAAAATAATGGAGTTTGTGTGGATTTTGCATTTTATGTGTTTCATCTTCTATCCCACTTCTTATTCTTTTTCTTTGGATTTGATTAAGAAATGGTATGTAATTTTAGAATTTTTATTCGTAGTTTGCATTGCCCATTTCTACAAATTGAATAAAAATTCTCTTGTCTAATTTAATGTAAAGAAGTTAAATAGAGCGCAAAATGAACTAAATTGTAAGTTTCCATTATTACTGATTTGTTCCATTATTTTAGTATAAAATAAGTTGGATTTGGATTCTAAGTACAAATTTACTGATTTGATTTTGGAATATTGGATTTATGATAGAAGTGTTATTATGGAAATGAGACTTATATAACTTTGGAAGATTTGATATTTTAATGTTAGTTTAGAGCGTAATCCCCGCATGCATAGAAATTAATAAATACATGCACATATACACACACGTATATATAAACTGATGAAAATAACATACAATTGTAATGTATTAATTGCATAGTTAATTAAGTTAATAATTATCATTTAAATCCCTCTTGGGAAAGTAATTAATTAGGCGAAATAAGAAGAATTTTTATAGGGCCTAAATAATGAATATAGTGAGATGTGTGATAATACACTTAGAGAGTGTTATGAAATATGACTAAGTTATAGGAATGCGGAGTCAGTCAAAAGCACACAGAAGTCTGCCCAGCTAATTTGGCTACCAACAGTTGACTTTAGGGCATATGCGAGACATCGCCTATAATAAGTAACTATGGATGACGTGAAGTTAGTCCAAATTATGTAGGTCAAATCTACCCAGCTAATCTGGCTACCAGTTCCTACAAGTAGTCGGGCTAATGTGAGACGTCTTCGTAGGGTATGGGTCATAATACGAAGGACCTGCTTCAAGGATTGAAGGTATTAAAGTGGTTGTTTGATGGCCCATCTCTTTCCCTTATACGAAGTATTAAATGGTCGATATTGGGTTTAGGCACATTTAAGGATATCTTGGAAAGGTCCGCTTCAGTGGAAGTATTAAGTGTCCGAAGAGATTTCCGCGCAATGTCGGCTAGATTGGTACCTGTGAAGAGGCCGCTTTGGAAGTAGGTATTAAATGATGGGGGCCTACCTTAATTGAGGTCTTAAATGGTTAGAGTTTGCCTATATTCCTTTAAAAGGTATTAAGTGGCTTGGGTTCTATCTCTTGCATATGTAGACATTAATAACGATGGTTATGGGTTATTGATTATGGAAGGACCTACATCGAGGATTGAAGATATTAAGTGGGTATTTGAGGGCCCGCCTATTTCCCTTATATGAAGTATTAAATGGTTTTGAATATAGTTTAAATTCAAAAGACATATCCTTATTTAAATTATACTACCCAAGTACTAATATAGAAAGGCTCGAGATTTTCTATTCACCAGATCGAGATTTTTCTATTCACTAGACATTGTTGTTCTGACTTCCTCCCCATTACAACACAAGTTAGGGAAGGAGGTGATGATCAAGATGGAGATGACGATGAGAGGAGCTTATGGTAGTAGTTTATTTATCTATTTATGTTATTTTTTGATTTACCCATTTGAAGTTGACAATGTAATTTTAACATGATTTTGTAACGGTTATTTTTGACATTATGTTATGGCTTTGTAAAATTGGGAATTGAAATGAAATGGGTATTGTTTATGCTATTATATTTATCCTTTCGCCGTGAGTTCTAAATGAATATATAAATAGCTTCGTGCTGTTATTTTTACCAACCAACAGCAAGCTTTGGGATGGGTCTAAATTTCGACGGGCCTTTTCTGGGTCGGGATTTAGGCCTATTTCAGGGCAGATTGTTATAAAAAGTTTGTGAGGTGTTTTACTACTTCATTTTCTAGTTTGGGTTATACACCGGTGATTTTTCCTTGATCATCAATGAACCTCTTGTGTTTGTGCTTCTTTGAATTGCTTCGTAATGTTGAGATTAGTCCCATATCAGTAGTTTATAAAAAATTCCTATATAAATACAAAGAGACCATCCTTCGCATTGCCAATTGTTTTGTGATAATATGTAGTTCTCTAACATGGTATCAGAGTAGATTATTATTTTAGATATGTTACTTTTTATGTCACTTAAGCTAATATTTAGATTATTGACACATTTAGTGCTTTTATGATGATAAGTAAGTTAATTTATCAGCATAACAAGCACATTAAATGTGTTTAATGAAAAAAATACAATTGACCATTACGTGGTCTATAATACAAACCAATTTCACAACAAATTAATTTCATTACAAATATACAAATTAAATGAAATAAATGTTTCAATCTGAAATTAATGCCACCTTTAATATTATATATATATATATATATAAATAAGTGAGTTTATAACACATAAAATGGTCATTGATCTAAAATGACTTGTTTATCAAGACTAAATCTTCAACCGTCAAAACATCACAAATTTGACAACTCCTATCAGAAAAATAACAAGAACAATTTTAATAATATATTTGCATAGTATCAATAAGAAAAGACCAAAATTTCACATAAAATATTAATGTTTAATTACCTGTAAATTTAGTAATGCACTAAAGTACCAACGTCAACTAAAATAATCTAAATATTAAAATTACAATGAAATATTACTCAACCACAAAATAAAAACCAAAGTCTAAATCCAATCATTGAGGTCTAAAATAAGATTAATTTTGAATACAAATTGTTGAAATTATTGAATAAAAGGAAACAAAATAGAAAAGAAGAAGAGAAGGAGATAGAAGAAGAAAACAAATAACCATTAAAGGCGACATGTTTATTAATAACTGAATTGATAACTCATAACCTATATTTATATCTAGATTACCAGAAACCTAAGTAATTATATAAAAGGCAATTTGTAAAGGGGAAACATTAAAATTGAAATATTTTCATTATATCCCTGTACATATATGATATTCTCTTACATCCCCACTCAAACTCAAGATGCATAGAAAATGGAGTTTGCCAAAGCAAAAAACAATCAAATAAGAACTACCAAACAATAATGTCTCCAAAAAATCCAAAGATTGTGAAACCAACGGCCAAGTGCTACCAAAGAGAGTAACTTTGAATACAAACATAAAACTGATTGGTAGGCAACCGTCTAAAAAGACGGCAATAATGAATCAAAAATTCAAAGGTGAATTCAGGAAGATAAAACAGAAATAAGGTAATTCCTATAGTATTGGAAGTGGAACTCTAATTGGGATTGGAAGAGTAATTCTAATCAAAAATCTGAAGTCAGAATTTGGTAAAAGAGAAGGGGAATAAGAAGATTCCTATGGGACTAGTAGTGTTCCAATTGAGATTCATTATTATCATTGTCGAAAGAGTAACACTAACCAGGGAAAGAAATCCAAAATTTGAAAACTTGTACAACATTCTTAGATTGTTTTGCTAGAAGCGAAGGCATAGAGTGAGCAATACGTTCGACATACTCCAGGTCTTCAAGCTTCAAATGTTGAGCAATGAAGTATTTAGTAGTGATTTCTATTATTGCTTGATAAATGGTGTTGATGTGGCAGACATTAACTGAATGGGGAGATTGTATGGGTTTTAGATGATTTAGAAATAAAATATATAACAGGGTTTGAATTCTTGCTCTGATAGGGATTGCATTTGATTAGTTCTACTAAAGTAGCACAAACCTAGATCAATATTTCATTATAGAATAGGGTTAATAGAAAACTATAGCTTGTGTAATTTGAGGATTATAATCCTTTATTTATACTATTGGAATATTTTCAGTTTTGCTATTCAAAAATTTCACTAATCTCTACGTATTCATTCCTAGACGGTTACAACTTTTAAGCCTGATCGTTTATTATTTAGTTTTCACCTTTAGCACCACATGTTGATTTATTCCAATAGCTTCTTATTTCATTCTTCTTAAAAAGGGATTTGTCAATAATAAATGCTTATGGTAAATAGCTACGTAGCCTTTTAGTTCAAAATTAAAGATTTAATGATCTTGATTATGGAATTGGTAGCTCAACAGTCCAAGATTAGGAAATATGCTTCTTTGCACACTATAAGAATTAGTTATAAACATATTTTTTTTCTTTTATCATAGTTAGTTCATAATTTTGGACTTTAAAATTTCATTATGTTTTAATTTATTTATATTGAATTAGTTAGAGAAAGTTAAGAATTAGTGTCTAAATTTTATTAATTATATGGACTTCTTATACTTTTTTACATTCCTATTTATTCGATATTTGACCTTTTTTTACATAATTTATGATTCTACTTCTATATTTACTTTTTATTTCTAGTAACACATATATAATAATAATGATAAATCCCACGAAAGTACCGTTATTTGTTTTAATTTTTCTAATATCAGTGACTGCATGTTGAGAGCTAAAGAAAGATTGGAATTTTGAAATTCATTAATTGAAAAAGCGAAAAAAGATTAACATATGTGTACGTGTGCATACTAAAATACTATCAGTATTGTGTAAGAATGAAATTTGTTTTGGCTTGTAAAACAGATTCAAAGTTTACCAAATTTTTTGAACTAAATTTAAATTCTTAATATGAAAAATGCTAAAATTATCCAATTCCTTTCACAGAGTGGAAAATATTATTTTCCTCCTCAAATCAAAGAAATGAGTCTCGTTTTCGTACTATTTAATTATGGATCATTGTAATTTTATTTTAATCATATATTTTATATTACTAGAATTGATTTTTACAAAAATAACAAAAACTTAATATGCTTACATTGTCTAATTGAGACAACTACGATTGTGAGGATCTTTGAATCCGTTTTTACATTATTTAGGAAGTCTTTAACCTAATGTAGCATCCCAAATTTTGAAAGATTTAATCTATCATTTAGACAATATATCCATATTCTATCTTATGAAGATCCATTTACCACTACATTACTTTCTTATTAGCCCATAAAAGCTTGAACTAGGGTTGAATAACACAAAGTTATGGTTTTTGATCCTTATTTGTAACCGTATAGTTGTCTGGTTTTTAGTTAAGATCCAGTATATATTAGCAACTAACAAAAATATGAAGAAATAATACCAAGGTCTGCAATATTTTGCCAATGTCTTACAAATTCTCTTATTACTAGGAAAGGCATGGATCGGTAGCCATGCAAAAATTAAACTACTGATACTGAATTTTATTATTCGATACCAATCGATAAGCATGACTACATTTTCTCGATCCTTAGTAGTCCTTTAAAAATGATATTACTACTAGAAAAGTTGATTTTTATAGCTCCAATAGAGAACACTTTATTTCATAGTGTTATTATTTGGTTTAATTTATTTTATTTAGAATAACACCAGACTAGGTAATGCATGAGTTCTCCAATTTTTGCCCACCACTTATCTAAATTATTTCCCAATTACCTCTTCTTTTTCGTTCCAAAATTTTCACTTCCATTCCCACTTTCTTTCACATCTATCCATCGAAAGGCAAATCCTCAACCAGCAAATCCACCACCTCTCAACCACCATCCCATGCTGCCCCCTCTGCATGCTTGTTCTGCTTCAAATCACACTACCCAAATCGCGAGCGTGCCCTAAATCAGAAAATCGGTCATCGACTTAACCATTTGCTCGATGCTTGGTACTTAATCATGTGAGTATTTCTGTCTTTTTTTGTTATTTACTTGAAGTATAAAGTATCAAATACCCTAATGTAGTATGATTTTTTATGCCTTTTTGTGAATTGTGGACCTTTACACATATCTTTCTATGTTCTCGTCTATTTGTAGTGTGAGAGCATATATAACTCTTACTATGCGAGCATGTTGGGTTTAGTTATAGTAGTTGAGGCTCCTCTATCTCACTCCTATGTTTGCCCATATTTCTATAGAAAATTGTGAATGACATTTCAACCTCTATTTCCTCGCCAAATAAAATAATAAGGTTAACTTGATTTTATTCAGTCCTGTAATGATAATGGACTTGCACGAAATAGTTTTAGAATTCTACCATAATATAGTATACCGCAAGTCATAGAGTTTCTATATTGTTTAGTTTCAGTTATTTCTTATGTAATTATATTAACATTTTCATCATATTATGTTAACTATACATGCATATGGATTATTAAATTATAATTTGATTTAACATTTTGTATTCATATAGTTTTAAATGATATTAAGTCATATTATACCATTGCTCTTTAGTTTTTTAAAACCACCCGCACTTCTGGAGTGAAGATTTAGGATGCACTCCTTTAGATTTTTCTATGCTTACTTGTATGATTTTTAATGCCTTTTGTGAATTATGGACCTAATCTAGTATGATAATATAGTCAAGCTATGGAAATAATTGAAATCAGCTAGCCTATGTAATAAGAGAACTTCACTAAATTAATTAGATCTAAAAGAGGAAATATAATAGATTTTTGCTGAACTGTATGAGATCATATTCTGAGAACCTGTCCAGTTTCAGATATGTATTTGTATGATTATAAAAATTGATAAAAAGATAAAAATTTAATAATTGGGAATGACCAATGAAGTACACATTTTATACGAATGTATTCATGTACTTTCTCCCACAACGAAGCTATAATCTCAATTATATATGGTTTTACGGTTTATATTGTACTTTTAAAAGAAATGTGATGAAACAAGCTATGTTTCACTGCTCCTATCAATTTCAGTTCAAGTGAAAATTTATTTAATTTTTGATTGTTCTTGTTGGTTAACCACACCAGTTAGCATATTAAGTTAATGATGTTATAAAAATAGAAATCTTTGATGAAAACTTAAAAAATGGCTACCTTAAAGCTTCAGAGCCAGCGATTTTACAATACTATCTCTCAGTTTAAAGGAGAGCAGTGTTTTGTAAAAAAAAAGGTGGTTGTATTTATCTTTCATAATACACAAATGTGCCTAAACTCATTTGAGGTTCTTCCCTTAACTTTGTACCTAAACTATTTCCAACCAATACATGTATTATTCAACTAAGAATGAGATGAAAAATATTCATGTAATTTGTAACAACCCATTTTTCTATACAGTTCAAGTTGAAAATAAACCACACATGTCTAACCCAAATTGAACGGAAAGACAGATAGTTATGGGAAGAAGAAGAAAGAAGAAGAGAAGAGAAGAGTAAAAACTAAAAAAACAACACGGAATCTCACAATCGCAGCGGAACAACCTATAATATAAAATAAATGATGTTTACACAAGAGAATTTGTAATATACATATGCCCATCAGAGTACAACAACAAATCACAATCATCGGCCTGAAAAGTTATAACAACTTGTCCTCACAAATGCAGATGATTTAAACAACAAAGCAGCGGAAAATAAACATGTATGTGAATATGATTTGAAAACCTCCAACTCGTCTCCTAAGCTCCAATGCATCCAAAGCTATTTGTAAATATACTCGATCTGACCCGAGCATTACGATAATACAACACCCGAGCCAGTCTGGAAAATCAGCCTAAAAAAACACACCCACTAAAATTTTAAAGTTATAAAAACCTTTGAAATCAAAAGTATCTCGTAAGACCATGCCACACATAAACGCGGATGGGTTTTTACCTTACGGTAACCAAAACATTCCATATAAAATTCTCTGATGTTATAATAGTGTCTAAGATACAAATACTTATCAATCATAGCCGAAATTGTTACATTAATTAAATTACAGCATACTAGGCTCTACAATCAAAAAACAAAGACTTCTAGTGGATAATGGATTCCAACTATGAAAGGGTAAGGGTCTACCCGCCGAATCCGTACACCTTTAGATAAAATGTAAAGGAGGCTACAACACGTTGCACCTCTGTTACTCAAGGCCGGCACTATCCCCTCTTGAGTAGCACTGAATATGATCACCCCTTGTGTTACTCGGCTACTTGGCCCGACTACAAGGCGATAGTTGCAGAGGATATGGTTGGACCTAAATGGGACTCAAGCCGAGAATGGATTGGAAATATAAAGGATCGGTGTAACTTAATCGGATCGGCATACTTGTGTGTGGTTCAGCATATACGTGTGGTTCGACATATATGTATGATTTGGCCTATTAGCATTGTTCGGCCTATTTGCATGGTTCCGTGTTGGGACAAGATCATATGTGGGTCGGCAATGATGGGATCAGCCTTGTTGGAACAAGATCATATGTGGTTCGACTGATAGTGGTTCGGCTTATGTGGATCGGCAAGGATGGGATCAGATTCAATACGATCGGCATGAGTGGCTCGGCATGACTGGATCGGTTGTAATGGTAGGCTATCTCTAAGTCAGTCGTAGAGCTTTTTGGCATTAAACGAAGCGGTCGACATGGATGGATCGGTCACCATGGTTTGGCATACTTAGGTCGGTGCACCCTAGGGAAGTTGGTAAGTTATCTGGTCTACAATAAAGTAGTTTGATCAGCATTTCATCACTTCGAGTCACGCCATGATTTGCTTCGAGTCACTTAAGAAGTTGCTTCGAGTCATCTACGATGGAACCCAGTTCGGCATTGATGGTTCGGCCAAAGTGGTTCGGCAGTTACTAGATCAGTTATGGAGGGTCGGTATACCTGGGTCGGTCAACTTGAATTGTCACTTATGGGCCGAGCTATCTTGGTCATGGGCCTACACAGGGAAGCCATGCTAACTTCGTCTATAAATAGAGGGGCAGGGGTCCAGTTGAAGGGACCTTTTTTCGAGAACTCCAGAGAGACTCTGCCATTTTTGGTACTTACTTTCTTTCTACTCAAACTTGTATTCAAGCTATTTGTGTATGGATTGTATCCGTATTCAAGTGATTTAAAAAGCAATAAAGATTTCATTCAAAGTGGACGTAGGCATTTACGCCGAACAACTATAACTCTGGTGTTCTTATTTTTGTTGTTGTTTTTGCAATCTACTATGATAATCCTCTGTATTAATTTACTGTCTTCATTAATCTCTCTACACAAAATTATTCTAGGGTGCTAGTGACCAATTCTAGTGCTAACATTTTGGTGCTTTCACTGAGAGAGTTCATTCTCAGGCCATTAGGATTTGCTTTGTTGCTCCTGGATTGAGGAAATCCACCGAAGGAGATCCAAGTTCATTCTCAAGAGTTCATAGATTTTACTCAGAGTTCCTACATATAACTCTAAGATGTCAAAACCACGTACCGGATCCACCTCCCACAACGCCGATGCCAATGAGACCACTAGTGTCCAACAAGTAGGACCCAGCAATCAGCAAGCTAATGCAGGTCCAGAACTCGCCACCATCCCAAACCACACAGAAGCTGTCACCAGGGTAGAGTTTAATGAGTTGATGAGGGAGCTCCTGGAAAGTAGGAGACAACTAAATGAACAAAGTCAAGAAAACACCAACTTGATGAACCATATTGCTCAGCACCAACGTCAGAACGCTGGAGGAAGCCCTGCTCCCTACTCATTATTCGACAGCTCCACTTCATTAGATGAACACCCTAGGTGTTGACGCCGTAGGATTGAAATAGTACAAGCTAGAGAAACAGAGAAATTGGTGATGAGTCGCCAAGGACAAACCAATAGGAATGATCCATACTGCTTGTCTCGAACCGTGGCTCCTCAACTACACCTGGGGAGTCGCGCTCAACCTGGAGTGAGAAACTTAGTAGCTGGAGCGTGCATGGGCGCTAGTCAAATACCTCATCAGGATGGTAACAGAGCGGTTCCTCGGGAGGCACACTTAGATGATCGCCGACCGAGAAGGCATCAGCCGGAGCAGTCCCGCAGAACGAATACTGGCTTGGCACTAGCCATTCAAACTTCGAATTTATCGGCTGTGGTTAGGCAATTGATGAGGGAGAATCAGAGCTTGACTAACGATGATTGGGGCATATTGAGGATTCATACTCCGTTCACCGATAACATCCTCCAAGCTGAGTACCCTCGGAAGTTCAACATGCCAACTATTCCGGCTTATGAAGGGAAGACCGACCCTCGATAGCACATAATGAGATATGAGTGGATGATGGACTTGGCTAGGGCAAAGGATGCGACCAAATGCAGATGCTTCCCAATAACCCTATCCGAAATCGCTACCATGTGGTTCACCAGACTTCCCCCATGATCGATCTCCAGGTTTGATGAGTTAGCGACGAAGTTCGTGCAGCAGTTTAGGATCCATGCCACTCGCCCAAAGGACATGATGTCGCTATCCAGTGTGATCCAAGCTTCGGGTGAGTCGTTGAAGGATTATTTGCAGAGATTTCACGTTGCTGCTACCAAAGTCAACACTCCGAATGACCATACTATCCTTATGGCCGTGATGCGAAGAGTGAATCCAGACTCTGAGTTTGGTGATTGGTTGGCAGGAAAACTACAGACCACCCTGGAACACTTTTATTCGAAGGCAAACCAATTCATGAGGAAGGAAGAGGCCAGGTGGTCAAGGAGGAACAATGCGCCAGGACCCAGTAAGGAAGCGGTGCAAGGAAACATTGCGGTAAAGCAATCTGGTGAGAACTCTAGTAAGGTACAAGTCAATGTTCAAAATAAGCCGAAGCAATCAAAAGGAATCGAAGGAGGAAATTCCGGATGGAAGAGGGAAGCAGGAAAGTGGAAACCAAGGATCCCGACCTATAATGAGTATACACCCCTGCACACCTCTTTGGAGAATATTTACCTATCAACTTGTAATACTTTCAAGTACCAAAAGCCACGCCCAAAGGAATCGACTGAGGAACAAAAACAGACCGGAAAATATTGTCGGTTTCACGAGACCTATGGGCATAATACTGATGAATGTAGGCACCTTCATGATGCTATAGAAAAGCTGATTTTCCAGAAGAAGTTACAACAATTTGTTAAGAATCCACAGGAAGGCGGACAGTGGACGTCAGATCCTAGTCGAGGACAAGCTCCACGTCGACCCTATGGGCCCGCTTACACCGGTGGGAGATTGGTGATAAACACTATAGTTGGTGGGCCTCATCCTGCAGATAAGAGTTGGCAAGAAATGGAAATCTATGGTAGTTCTTTGAAGCATGTGGACTTCGAATGCTGCTCGAACACAGAAGACGGGACTCCAGCAAAGCAGCAGCGAATGATGACAGATGACACATTGTTTAGGAGTCGGGATGTCGATCAATTAGAGGCTCCAACTATTGACCCAATGGTTATCTCAGCTCTGATCGGACCAGCGCTTATGGGAAGAATACTAATTGATTGTGGGAGTTCTGTTAATATTATCTTCAAGAAGGCGTATGACCAAATGAAGATGGAAGCGAAGGATCTGAAACCATCTAAAGCCCGCATTCACGGCTTTAATGGTGTAGCTACTGATGTAGTAGGTTTTGTCGAATTGCCAGTTGAACTAGGAGAAGGTGAACGTAGGAGCGTACGGATCCTACCGTTCATTGTTTTGGATGTCGATTCCCCGTATAATGTTTTTTTGGGCCGACCGGCCCTGGTGGAGTTTAGGGCAGCTTGGCCCCGTGGTGTTTGATCTAGAAATTTCCAACGGACAATGGAGTTAGTGCAGTGCGTGGCGATCAAGCGACTGGTCATGCTTGTTATGTGGCTGAGCTGAGAGAGGCCCAGCGAAGAGAGAAGGGAAAGGGTGTGGACAAGCCTGTCCGCATCCATGTTGCTGAAAATTGACAAGTAGCGCCTGAGCCTTGGCTAGGGCAACACACTCGGATCTATAGAGACATAGATCCGAGAAATGACGATGAAGAATCCGAGGCCAAGGCGGTGCCGGCTGAACTAACGATTGACATCCAGTCAGCCATGATGACCCATCACCGGTACTGAAGATTGGATCACAGCTCAACCCCTCGATGATGAGGAATCTTACTAATTACCTCCGAGCGAATCTCGATGTTTTCGCTTGGACCCATTCTGATATGTGTGGGATTTCTCCCGCCATCGCAAGTCATATGTTGAACATTTACCGGAAGTATGTGTCAATGAAACAAAAGAGGAGAGACATGGACCCGGAGAGGTCCACTGCTCTCAAAGAGGAGGTGGATAAACTCAAAGCCAATGATTTCATCCGCGACGCCCTCTATCCTGAATGGATATCTAATCCCGTACTGGTGAGGAAGGCAAACGGGAAGTGGAGGACCTGTGTTGATTACTCGGACCTGAACAAGGCATGCCCTAAGGATAGTTTTCTATTGCCCAGAATTGATCAGCTGGTCGACTCGACAGCAGGACATGAGTTGTTGTCATTTATGGATGCGTATTCGGGATACAGTCAAATCCCGATGCACATCCCAGATCAGGAGCATACCAGTTTTGTCACAGACGTTGGATTGTACTGTTATGTGATGCCTTTCGGGTTGAAGAATGCAGGGGCAACTTATCAGCGTTTGGTGAATCGAATATTTAAAGACCAGATTGGTTTGCCACAATCGCTCACCCTAAGGCGAATGGGTAAGTTGAAGCCGTCAATAAGATAATCAAGTCCATCTTGAAAAAATGTCGAGAGAAGGCTAGAGGCAAGTGGGTAGATGAGCTTCCAATGACACTATGGGCATACGGAACCGCCCACAAGTCCACGATTGGCTATACTCCCTTCGCATTGGCATACGGCACCGAAGCAGTTATTCCCGTGGAACTTGAAGTTCCTTCCCACCGGGTGACTTATTATGATCCTAGAACAAACCAAGATCTTTTACTGGACTCATTGGATTTTGTCGACGAGAAGCGCGAAGAAGCTGATTTAAGGGCGGCCGCACACCAACACCAAGTCGCCCGATATTATAATAAATAAGTACGACCAAGAGCTTTCGATGTTGGCGACCTTGTTTTGAAAAGAGTTTTTCCGGTCCCATCACATATGAATCCCACATGGAAAGGTTCTTACATCATCGAACGAAGGCTTGGAGAAGGAACCTTCAAGCTAGCGACTGTTGATGGCGTAACACTCCCTCCAACTTGGAATAGCGAGCATTTGCGCCATTATTATGCTTAGTTTATTTCTTTTGTGTTTTTAGTAGCAATTTTTTATGGTACATGTTTCTTTTGTTGTTCTTTGTTTCCATCATGTAATAAGACAGTTTAGTTTGTCCTTATTTTCTACAATTAATAAAAGCTTGAAGCTATTTTTGTGAACTGTTGGTGTTCCATGTTTTATAATTTTATGACAAGGTTAATTAGCATTAATTTGTATGGTGTATGAACGCGCACACAAAACTAAAAGTCGATCAGCTATGTACTCAAAAATCTCTAAGTCCCCAGAGTGCGGACTAGAGTACTCTGAGTCCCCAAAGCGCGGACAAGAGTATAAATAACTCAAAAATCTCTAAGTCCCCAGGGTGCGGACTAGAGTACTCGGGGTCCCCAGAGCGCGGACTAGAGTATAAACGACTTAAAAATCTCTAAGTTCCCAGAGTGCGAACTAGAGTACTCCGAGTCCCCAGAGCGCGAACTAGAGTATAAACGACTCAAAAATCTCTAAGTCCCCAGAGTGCGGACTAGAGTACTCTGAGCTCCCAGAGTGTGAACTAGATTTGTCCTAGAAGAGCAAAATAAGATTTACACACATAGTACATCATCATCAGAGATGACTGTGCCGTATAAATCATGTGTTTCTCCTAGATATCTCCAAAGTTATGTTTGGGTCCACATTTGATAGTTGGTTATTTAACTATCAACAAACACACATCCAAATTGGTGATTTATTTCCAAAGGAAGAACCAACATTGGTTAAGCGCATAAGAAACCACTAGCCTCCTTAATTAATCTTTTCATTAATTAAAGTCATCTTGTAAATACTTGTATCAAAATACTTTTATAAAGATATATTCCTAAACCCTTATTTTTCAATACTTAGAAAATATCCATATACTTATCTCATCGGTGTAAGTATACCAAACACTGAGGAAGATTTCCTTTTTACCCAATTCTAAAATCATCTATAAATCCCGTTATAAATTTCTAAAACCATTTATAAATTATTTCTCAAGTCAATTATAAACCCTTTATGAAACCATGCAATTATTTATAAACTCTTTTTATAAATCTATAAACCCATTTTTAAATTAGTTTATAAATATCCATCTATTTATAAACCTCTTTACCTTGTAAATAATCTTCCTTTAAATCTTCAAACCATTTTACAAGCTTCTCTTATAAAAATCCATGTCCATTTACAAAACTCTATTTATGAATCTCGAACACATCATAAATAAATCATAATCACTTTCTTTAAAACACTATGGTATATTAGTAATTATTAATAATAAACATCATAAATAAATAATAATACTTAACTATTAACATATTAAATATAATAATTAATAATTCAAAACATTATAAATAAAACAATCGTTAATCTTTACCTTTAATATAAATAATAATAATAAATTACCAAAATATTATTAATAATCATTATTAATTTCAAACCATATTAATAATTTAAATAATTAACCTTTAAAAATATTTCAATATTAACAAATAACTTTAAAAAATATTAATATAAGTAACCAACTTTTAAAACATAACATATTTACTTGATAAAAATCCATACTTAAATCTTCAACCCAATCATTACCATATTTATAAAACTATATTTAAGATTCTCTTTCTATTTTATAAAACTTCCTTTCATAAAACCCATTTATTTATGAACCCCATTTGTAACTCTATTTCCTTTATGAATCTCACTTATTCATAAATCTCATTTAAAAACGTCAATCACCATTCATTTTTAACGTTACTTCCATAAGGATAAATTCCTTTTATAAATCCCTTTATACTTATAAAATATTGTTTAACATTCAAAATTTACCCTCACCTTCAATTTCCAAAATAATGTCAAATATTTTTAAAATATCATTCTGTATCTTATAGTAAATCCACCGTTTGATTTATTTCGACAATTTATTAAATGGTAATAGTTCCTTTTAATTTATAAACACCGTTTATAAATTCATACTTTTATTAACAAAATACGATTTTACAAATCTTCACTTCATTTGTAAAATATCACTTTTATAAATTATCACACTTATACATCTCACATTTGTAAATAATATTTAATATATGTACATATACATACTATACATATATATCAAATATTTATATTTTTCTTTAAAAACATATCCCTTTATTATAAAAGACGGACTTATTCTAAGATTTTAAAAATCTTTATTTTAAAGTTTGAAAATCTCTATTTAAAATATTTTATAAAACTATTAAATTATAATATCCAAAAACCATACCTTTGATTTTAAGATAAATTACTACTTCAAATAATTCACCATGATTATTGAAAACATATATATTTTCAAAATCTCTTTGAAATCCCTTTTTTATTCAATCACTATTTTATGTTATTTTAAAATACCAAAATATATGCCCTAGTGCTACTAAAGCACTAAATAAGCAAAATCGTGTCCATGTCATCAATTATAGCATCTAACATATCATATATCAAATTATATGAAAATAAAATTAACCGTGTAAGGAATCCTGTAGGATCCCTTCAACATGTCCCTTTGCATCACATACAATATATAATCATAAAATATAAATCAATCGCTTCGAGGCGGGATTCATATATATAAAGGGTCATCCGCTCTTACACGGGAACATAGTAGGGCATGATCCGCTCCTCGGGTGGGAATATATCCAAACCAATAATATAAACTAGTAAATCATCCAAACAGTCAATAACAATCAACAATAAAGTATCCACACATCCCATAAATAATTTTATTTACTATATAATATTTCTGATTAACCAAAAAGGTGAGATTAACTCTCATTGATTTCAGTAGTCTCCAAAGTGTTCCGTTTTGAATTAAAATTGAACAAACATTTAATTTTAACCAAAATTTCTACTAGCTCTGAGTCCATCCAATCTAATTCCATAGTGTAGTACTCACGGATACGATCGTAACACAAAATGTCGCACTCAAAACCGACCTCGTATGAAAAAGTTTGAATTGACAATCATATGAAAATTGATTTTAAAATTATCTTATTTTAATTAACTTTTAAAATTAAACCTTATGCATCCTTCCCTCTCGTTCGAGCTCAATTTCCAGGCCGCGACGTATATTATTTTTTCAATTGATCACGATTCGCCACAACTCGTCGCCCCTCCACCTCGTCGCTCCACCGCCATCGCCTGCCTCGCCGCCGTCGTGCGCGACATCGTGAAACTAAAAAAAACGAGCATAGCTGTCAACGAACGCACCTTGATTTCGGCCTCCATGCACCGTCAAATGATGATCCAGCCATTGATTAGCTTCATCTAGTCGAGCTCTACTCTTTTCCAGCTGGGGTCGAAGCTTGAAAGTGGATGGAGTGGCTCCAATGAACCATGGGCGTAGGATGTTAGGTTTTAATTGCGACTGGAAATTTAGGGTTTACAAATGAAAGAAATGGATGTCCTTTTTTCAAACACTGTTTACCCGTTAAAATTTTGAACTCCACACAAAGCGTGCCGCCTGGTGTTCTATATGTTATACCCCTATTCCGAACACAATGGAATATATATCGATGACATATAATAATTCACTATTACAGATCCAATGAAACTGGTTTCGTCGAAATCCGAGATAGTGCTCCAGAAGACTATTTTTACACGTTAATTAAAACGAGTTATTTCCAAAATCAGTTTAACCACTTTTAAATCCATTTAAAAGTTTACTGCCTTCTTATTCAAATAGAATTTAAATCAACTTTCGGAATCGTTTTCATTCACGTTAAATTCAAGGTTCAATTATTTAAAAATTTCTAAATATTAAATTTTACAATTTAGTTATCAAATAAATCGCTATATTTTAAATTAGCGTTATTTAACTTATAAAGTTAACTTTTTAATATTTAAAATTAATTAAATATTCCAAATTTAAATGTCTAAAATTATGGGTCGTTACATTCTTCCACCCTTAAAAGAATTTTGACCTCGAAATTGGCAAGTAAGAAAAATGTCCCAAACCCATTAATTTATCAAAACCAATTAGTTGAAATAGATCATAAAATTTCTAAGTCTTTTAGATTCACCCACCAATAACAACTAATTTCCATCCATCCATTTACTCCAAGTTATAACTCAAAGTCAAATTTTAGTTAACAAAATTTTTCCAAAATTCTTAAAAAATTTCGAACGCCTTAAATTTACAAAAAAAATTGCCAGCATCTCATTTACATGGCTCGATCGAATTTTTTTACAATATGTATATAATCACAAATATACATCTCATCTTCGAGGATGAGGCATCCCGTAGGGAAAAATATAAAAAATACGGTATATAATCTGATATGTGCACCTTTTTATTAGCATTAGCAAGCATATACAATCAATATAATGCGAAAGCGAGCTCCAAATGGGAAACATACGCCATCTGCACGTATTAATCACTCAACAACTAATGAGAACATGTATATAGAAAGTAATATCAATATATAACATAGACTATATAACAACCATATGCAAATGCAACAAATGTAACCAGAGAAACCATCAAACAAATAATACCCATTCAATTTAATTCATAACCATATCAATTTACATTTTCCAATGTTAACATTTAATTTATTAAGGCCCGTACAATGTACATATATCATCCGTACGCAAAACCATACCTGATCGCTCGTTCGATCACACAATTTCACTTTCGAACTAGTATCTTTCACACGACCACTCTAGTGCAGACTCAAATCCGGTTCGTTGATTAGAAACCCTCATTCTCCTTGCATAGCCATATACTAATACAAATAATTCTAGAATAAATCAAAAATCCATATCTAGTGGTCCCCGTCAAGAATCGGGTGAAAAATTCTAACTCGGACCGATGTAAACCATCTTGAAATCATGTGCCCGAATCTGGATCAAACAATTATGCGAATATAATAATATACGTACAATTTACGTATTTATTTCAATTGGTCCCTCGTTATTCAGATTCTTTTATTTGCATTCATTTATTCAGAATCATTATTCACATTGGTTTATTTACATTCACTTATTACTTAGTATATTCTTTCATTAGTAATATCACTTAAGAATAATTCCATCAAATTTTATATTTAGCAACATTTCACTTCATACTAAATTAATTTATGAATCATTTCATAATATTTTTGCTTATGTTTATAAACATTTTATACAACACTTCTTATGTTTATTATCACTTCACAACTTAAGTCCATATCCATCTTATTAATTCATTACAAATTAAATTCAATTTCATTTGACTCAATTCATTGTTAAATTTCAATATTCCATTCTATCAAACAACATTCTAAACTATATTCAATTCACTAATTTATTAAATAAGTTCATTCATTAATCCATTTCAAATCATAATCAATTTCATTTCAGAAATTATTACATTTAACCTAACTTAGGTTAAATTCCCTTTCAAAATTCATTTTTTTAACTTAACTTAAGTTAAATTTCATTTCAATTTTGATTTTCTTAACAATTTATATTCAACAAATCTAAAAATTTGCTTTAACTTACTAATCCTCAAAATTTATAAGTAATAAAACTTATTCTCTCATATTTTCATAAAACGCTTAAATGAAAATTTTCTAAGCTTAAACATCTTATTCTTATTTCGAATTATTTTGAAACAATACTATAATTATTTTCTTTGTATTTCAAATCATAACTTTGGATTTTAAAATCGAAACTAGTTTGACAAAAAAAAAACTCCAATGGTAGCAATCCATCGCTTAGAAACTCGAAAATGAACGCCGATGATGCTGCAGTCATCATCGAAATTATTTTCCATCGACTGAAGTGGGTCAATGCTTTTTATCTCTTTTAAATCCATCTAAAATATTTCTAGCCAAAATATTTTCAAAATAGTACCATTATTATTCCTTCAAAACTTTGACAAAAAACTTTCCAAACCTATTGGGATTTAAATTCCCCATATTCTTAGCTTAAATCCATTTTAATTAACAAATCATATTTATAAGTGTACTTATGCAATTTCATTTCTTTTCCATTTATAAATCACATTTATAATTCATATTTTTATAATCTCACTTCTTATGAAATATCATTTCATAAATGCTGATTTATTTTAATCATAATCAATACTTTATAATCTATATTTATAAATTCACCCTCCTATATAACTCAATTTACAATTGTTTATTTTGTTCAGATTATAATAATCACAACCTTTATTAGAACAACAAATGATAATAATCAAATATTATCATTTACTAACAACCAAACACACCATATATAACTATAATTGTGATAACCCAATTTTTGGGCATCTGTTAATTGGAAATTAACATAATTAAATTTATTAAAATACTTATTTGTAAATTGAACAAATGAAATTCTGAGATATATCTAAAAATATCAAATTGATTTTTAAGATTTATTTTAAAATTTTATTTAAAAATTGGTTTGAACTTATATTGGGATTTCAAAGAGATGATATATATATCTTAATATATATTTTGGATTTAAAAGTATGTATAAATTATTTTTGTATAAATATAGTTTGTCTTATTCTATTTCTTTTAAAAGATTTTCATTTATGTAATTAAAATATGCATTTAGTTATTAGGAAATAAATTATAGAAGCTTTATTTAATAAATATAAAAATTATTTATGCATGAGAAATATATGTGTTAGCTTATAAACACCCCTAGATAACATGTGTTAATCTATTAAATGTGATTAGTGACAAGTGTCACATTTTTATTTTATTTTCTTTAATTTTAATAAATCAAAATTTAAACCTATATAACATTACTTTTTCTTCCTCGTTCATTTTTTTATCTCATTTCTAAAAGCTGCGGCCATTTTTCAAAACAGAGAGAAAAATTATACCAAATCCTTTAAAGTTTCCAAACAAATTCAAATAAAATTTCCGGTAAACCAGTTTCAAAATTTCTTCTACAAGATTAAAGTTGCAAGAATCAACAACTCCAAATCTAAACTAAGAGAATTCAAGTTCCAGATCCAAGTTATAAAGTTTAAAAGTTTTCAAACTTCTCAAACACTCTGTTCAAACATCTCTAACAGGTGGGTAAACCCCTTAAATTTTGATTTCATAAGATGGAAAAGTTGTGAAAAGTATTTGTATAAATGTATTTATGCTTGCATGTATATGTATTTACTAGTGTAGATCAGTATGTTGTTGTATTTGAACTTTTCATATCTGTGCCTCTCTGTTTCAAAATACAGAGTTTAAAAGTAAGAAAAAAATTTAATACTCTATTATCTAATCAATGTTATGTAGGATCGATTTCACCCTAGAGGGGGGGGGTGAATAGGGTGATACTATCAAATATTAAAATTATTGCGGAAGTTATATCACAGAACACAACAGAATAAAAACAGCACAGTTATTGCAGAATATAAATAACAGAAACAGAACAACACAGAATTTACCCAGCTTCGGCAAAACCCTGCCTACGTGCTGCCCCCAAGGTTTCTACTAGAAATTAGATAGTCAGACGCTTACACGCGTAAACTTGCGACACCCGCTATCGACTAATCCTAACTCTACACTCAAAACCCTGCCACAACTCAGCCTCTGAGTTGCGAATTCTCAAACTACGCCACGTAGTTTGTCCTCTAGTCACACGACTAGAAAATAGCAATTTTAATACAAATTTAAAAACGATTTAAAAACAAATTAAAAGCCCTATATAAAAATAGATAAAAAAACCCCTTTTTTATATATTAAACCCTTTTACTTAAAAAGCAATAGCCGGCCCTTCCTCCTTTTTACTTTAGCTCGTTACTTCTCTTATTCTTCTTTGAGAAAAATGATGGCGGCTTAGCTACTGAATTAGGGCTTGTGGAAAAATTGGGGATTTCGTTCCTCTTGCGCTCTGATCTTTTGGGCTTTTCGAAGTGCCGTTCCTACTTCGATCGCGTTGTTGGTTATTCTAGAATTTTGCCTGGCACGATCGATTTCTTGTTGCTTACTCTGGCTACTTCGACGTTGATCGAGTTTGAGATGGCTCCGGTATGTTATTTTCCTTTTTGTGCTTATCTGATTTTCGTATTTGAACTCGATGATCTTTGCCAGTGATGAATTTGGGTTTATATAGGAGTTTGATCTCCTTGAATTGCGTCGTATAATATTTGTTTGAATTTTTCACACGATTTCTCTGGCCGCTTGATTTTACTTGGATGCTTGAGATTGTATTGACTTGTTCATAAACGTATATACTTGATTTGCTTGGTCGACTCGGTTTTGAATTTTTCTTGCTCGATTCTTGACCATCACGTCTCTGACCTGTTCATCTTTGATTTTGATCACACTGGCTTTGACTTGGTTACACACGGCTATGTACACGCTTTGACTTTGTTGTGATAATCTTTTCCTGGTCTGGTTATACTGCATGTGCCAGCTCTGGTTTTGTTTACTGGTCTAGTTTTAGTTTGCATATATTTGTGAATAGGTCGAGCTTGGATTTGAACTGCTTCATGTTGGCTTGGGTCTGGATTTGCATTTTACTTGAGTCTGCATTGTGGACATTGTTTTATAGTTGTTGCTGTTTTCATGTACATTGTTTTACTTCTCCTGATTCTTGTATGTAGTTTCCTTTGTGTTCACGATATATTGTGTAGTCTGGTCTGTTGCTTGATGAAGAGGTTGAACCTGATAATCGAGCTTGCATGTTGCCTTAATTTTTTTGGTTGTTGCATTGAGTAGAGTTCACTGTCTTGATTCATGTAGTCGAGCTGCTTCACTTGAGCCTGGGCAGTTTAGTTCATGTGTACTCAAGTGTGTGCTTGATTTCTGGTTGACACTGTTTTAACACTACTGTTGAGTCTGATTTGTTTTCGACTGTTATTGCATTTGTACATTTGAATTTTGGTTGAGGCTGTGATTTGTGTGTCTTGACCATTTCATTTGATTTGCACCTGTGTTGAATCCGATAATCTGGGTTTGACCTGTGCTCACCTGTCCCTGTAAATATATCAAGTGTATATATATATCGGTGTGCACGGCCTTGTGGCATGTACAGTGATACACTGTGCATGTCACATTGTTCGTGTGTGATGAATTCAAATATAAATGATGATGAACAACCCAAATAACTGAGGCAAATAATATTTTCAAAATAATCTTTTATTTCAAATTTCAAAAATATTTCTCTTTCAATTTTACTGCGTTTGAGAATATTTTTGCAGATTACTCGGATGCTGGAATCAGACTGGAATGCAGTTGAAGACAAAAATACGAGTGTGAGTGATATGTAATGAGGTTATTAATGTAAAAATGAATTGTGATGTATTCAGAAATTGTATAGTTATAGTGAGAGCTTGAATGTGTACTATTCAAAAATTGTAATAAAAATTTGTTTGAATAAAATTTCTGTTTGAATTCAAATTCTATGTTATTTAATTTTATTCAGCATATTGTCATTTAATTTGTGAAAAATAGTACATTATCAAATACATTTAAATGTATATATATATGTTTATTATCATCAAACAAAAAATCATATAGACGCATATTCAACAATCTCCCTCTTTTGATGATAACAAACATATATTTAAGATTTTGACTTGTTTAAATGTATTTGATTATGCAGTTTGCTCCCCCTATTTAAATGCTCCCTCTCTACACAATACTCCCCCTACATATATGCATGAGAAAAAAATATTCAAATGAGCTCTGATGCAATTAGAAAATATTTGACCTTTATTTTCAAAATCTTAACTTTTCTCTCCCCCTTTTGTTATCAGCAAAAGAATAATAGTAATAGAAAAATAGAGATATAGTGATAGACATTAATATAATATTAAAACTCAATTGAGTATTATTAATTTCAATAAAAAAATCAAACAAAAATCATAAATACTCCTTTTGACGCATATTCCACTTTAGAATGATAGGAATGATTTCATCAAATAAAACCATATAGTTGTGTCTATTTGTGATATATATATTTCAGGAAATTTGAATATCTACTAACCATGCATAACCGTTAGGACTTTTAAATGAGATTAGTAGTATTCTAAATTTTTATTTTTATTTTAAAAAAAAAATGAATTCAAGTATCTTCTAACCATGCATAACCGTGAGGACTTTTAAATGGGATTAGAATCAACTTGTCTATTTAATCAATCAATTTTGATATGTGTTCCATACATGCATAACCGTGAGGACTTTTAAATGAGCATAGAAGCACATAATCAAAAATCCAAATAATTCACCCATGCATAACCGTGAGGACTTTTAAATGAGAGTGAATACTTTGGATATATTTTTTTTCTGCTAAAAATATAATAAATTGAAGCACAAATGATTTCCCGTTTAAAATACCACGTATTGGCATACTATATTGAATTTTGATGAGTGATGGTCGATAGAAATATGATAGAAATAGAGATGGTCATGGAATATTTATCAATAAAAAGTTTTTATAACTCTTGTTTAAATTTCTAAATAAATTTTCTAATTATACTTTCTCAAGTCATAATATATGATTAATATCAACACTCATCTTATTTCCAATCACTATATATCTTTTTAGATAATTATTAGGGGACCAGATTAGTTAATTATGTCATTTAAAATCAATTTCAAAAATAATTATAAAATCAAATAACTAATCTGAAACAAGGTAAAAAATGATTTTCTTGAAGGGTTTATTTAAGAAGAATATCTGTTAATTATTTGAAATGAAAAATATGCAGATATTTTCTTTGAAAAATGATGCAATTACTGAATGTTAAATCACGTTCCACTAGTAATTTTACATCAACTAGATTGCCAGTGTAATCTGTATCTGAACATTATCATTGTTTAAATGTTATAGACCAGACTTGTGAGCCTGAAACAAATTTCCTTGAACTCGGCTTTTAAAATGAAGTTCTCTTGAATTTGAATTGAAGCCGTTGAAATAAACAAACAGTGCTCATAGTGTCAGAACAGATAAATATATCCACTTGTAGTATGAGTTGTCAGTAATCAATCAACATCATAATTAATCCAAGAAATTCAAATATGATTAGTCAACATTTTGAATGAGTCAGAATTAACATCATCAATTATTTCACATAACTGGCTGATTTAATTCGGATTCTGGTGCAGATTATCACATTGAATGTATCGTTCAAAATAATTACCATTACCTGTTTTACCTGTACGATAATCATTCGTTGTTTGTCCATTGTGAATCTGTCACCTTTATACTAGGCTAAGGAACTTTGAATTGTCGTCCGTTGTGTTTCTGGAACAGCCAGAATCCATATAACACCGATGTTGTTCCTTAGCCTGCCACCATACCTACACGGTAAAAGATTTTTGTGACCTATTTGTTTTTATAGGTCCATGGTTGTTAGTGGCAGAATAATTTTTAAAATAATTTTGTGGAGACCCATAACTATCTATATATGTTCCTTTTGGCACCCAAGTTTGTTTAACTTTGAGAGATTCTATATTGGTGCCTTTTGGAACCCAATTGGAATTGTTTTCACGTGTTTGGGTCTAAACAAACAATTATTGTGATCGTGTCCAGTTTTTCTACAAATAGTGCATATTGAATTGACTTGTTTAGTTTCCCTTCTATACCGTTCTGTTTGAGTATACCCAAGTCCTTGTCTATCAATGTTGATAGTTTGTTTCCCTAATAGCATATTCAACGATCTTTCACTTTTGGAAAATTTATCTAAAGTAGTAGACAATTTTTGGACTTGTGTTTTGAGAGTTTCATTTTCGTTTAACAATTGTGTGCACCTTTTGATAGAATTTTGTCTTCTCGTATTTTCACTTTCTTTTAAAATCAGAATTTCATTTTCAAGTGATTTTATATTAATTTCTGATTTTTTTATCTCATCTTCTAATGTTGGACACTTATCACACTTAGGGATTCTACTTTGATAGTTTTTAACTAACTGTTCAAGCTGTTCATTTGATTCTATCAAACTATCTCTTTGCGATTCAAGTTTAGCGTATCTTTCCCTAAGTCATTCAAAACAGCCGTTTACTTCATGGAAATAAATAAGCAACTCGGAATGGGTAAGTTTTGATACCTCACTTGGCTCGTCATCGTCACTGTCAGTTATATCACCTCGATGAAACAATTCTGCCTTTTCACTTCCACTGCCAGTGCTTTGATCTTCCTCATCTGTTTCATCCCAAGTAGCTGCAAAACTTTTCTTTTTATGTTTCTTTCCACGGCTGAATTTATTTTGTGGACAATCAGGACTGATATGACCGGGTTTGTTGCACTCATAACAGATGATCTTCTGTTTGTCTGGGCTGTCAAATACTTTTGCTATTCTGCTTTTTAACTTTTGGTTTAGAGCTGGATTTCCGTGTTTCTGATTCCACTTTTTGAATTTCCTTATTAACAACTCTAGTTCTACTGCACCATCATCATCGTCATCGTCATCACTTTTAGTTGTTCCTTTGAGAGCTATCGATTTCTTTCGAGTATCTCCTCCTTCACGCTCTTCTTTGAATTTCATCTCTAGCTCATATGTGGTGAGATTTCCGATGAGTTCTTCAACTTTCAACTGTTTCAAATCTTTTGATTCTTGAATTGCAGTCACTTTGGCTTCAAAGCTTCGTGGAAGGACTCTGAGGATTTTTCGGACTATTTCCAGTTCGGTGTATGATTTTTCGAGAGCTTTCGATTTGTATACGATATTGGAAAGTCGTCCGTACATCTCTTTGACATTTTCTTCCTTCGCCATTGTAAAGTTCTCATATTCACTACTTAGCATGGCAAGGCGAGATTCTTTGACTTGGGATGTTCCTTCGTGAGTCACTTCGAGTGTATGCCATATTTCCTGCGCAGATGAACAATGTGAAACACGATTAAATTCAATTTGATCTAATAAACAAATAATAGAATTCATTGCTTTGGCATTAGTAATTTGTAATTTGTTTTCTAATTCTGTCCATTGATCCTTTGGTTTTTCTATTTCCTGATTGTTCACTATTATAGTTGGTTTGTTATATCCTGTTTCAACAATATCCCAAGCGTCAATGGTTTTTAGAAAAATTTCCATCCTATTTTTCCAATAAGCATATTCACCATTGAACATTGGTGGTCTAACTATCGACTGACCTTCAGCAAAAGCATTATTAAAAGACGCCATTTAAAAATTCAAATTTTTAAAACAAAAATTGATTTTTGAAAAAAAATCGAATTTTTTAAAAATAAAAAATAATTGACTCCTATTCCTAGCTCTGATACCACTTGTAGGATCGATTTCACCCTAGAGGGGGGGTGAATAGGGTGATACTATCAAATATTAAAATTATTGCGGAAGTTATATCACAGAACACAACAGAATAAAAACAGCACAGTTATTGCAGAATATAAATAACAGAAACAGAACAACACAGAATTTACCCAGCTTCGGCAAAACCCTGCCTACGTGCTGCCCCCAAGGTTTCTACTAGAAATTAGATAGTCAGACGCTTACACACGTAAACTTGCGACACCTGCTACCGACTAATCCTAACTCTACGCTCAAAACTCTGCCACAACTCAGCCTCTGATTTGCGAATTCTCAAACTACGCCACGTAGTTTGTCCCCTAGTCATACGACTAGAAAAATAGCAATTTTAATACAAATTTAAAAACGATTTAAAAACAAATTAAAAGCCCTATATAAAAATAGATAAAAAAACCCCTTTTTTATATATTAAACCCTTTTACTTAAAAAGCAATAGCTGGCCCTTCCTCCTTTTTACTTTAGCTCGTTACTTCTCTTATTCTTCTTTGAGAAAAATGATGGCGGCTTAGCTACTGAATTAGGGCTTGTGGAAAAATTGGGGATTTCGTTCCTCTTGCGCTCTGATCTTTTGGGCTTTTCGAAGTGCCGTTCCTACTTCGATCGCGTTGTTGGTTATTCGAGAATTTTGCCTGGCACGATCGATTTCTTGTTGCTTACTCTGGCTACTTCGACGTTGATCGAGTTTGAGATGGCTCCGGTATGTTATTTTCCTTTTTGTGCTTATCTGATTTTCGTATTTGAACTCGATGATCTTTGCCAGTGATGAATTTGGGTTTATATAGGAGTTTGATCTCCTTGAATTGCGTCGTATAATATTTGTTTGAATTTGTCACACGATTTCTCTGGCCGCTTGATTTTACTTGGATGCTTGAGATTGTATTGATTTGTTCATAAACGTATATACTTGATTTGCTTGGTCGACTCGGTTTTGAATTTTTCTTGCTCGATTCTTGACCATCACGTCTCTGACCTGTTCATCTTTGATTTTGATCACACTGGCTTTGACTTGGTTACACACGGCTATGTACACGCTTTGACTTTGCTATGACAATCTTTTCCTGGTCTGGTTATACTGCATGTGCCAGCTCTGGTTTTGTTTACTGGTCTAGTTTTAGTTTGCATATATTTGTGAATAGGTCGAGCTTGGATTTGAACTGCTTCATGTTGGCTTGGGTCTGGATTTGCATTTTACTTGAGTCTGCATTGTGGACATTGTTTTATAGTTGTTGCTGTTTTCATGTACATTGTTTTACTTCTCCTGATTCTTGTATGTAGTTTCCTTTGTGTTCACGATATATTGTGTAGTTTGGTCTGTTTCTTGATGAAGAGGTTGAACCTGATAATCGAGCTTGCATGTTGCCTTAATTTTTTTGGTTGTTGCAGTGAGTAGAGTTCACTGTCTTGATTCATGTAGTCGAGCTGCTTCACTTGAGCCTGGGCAGTTTAGTTCATGTGTACTCAAGTGCGTGCTTGATTTCTGGTTGACACGGTTTTAACACTACTGTCGAGTCTGATTTGTTTTCAACTGTTATTGCATTTGTACATTTGAATTTTGGTTGAGGCTGTGATTTGTGTGTCTTGACCATTTCATTTGATTTGCACCTGTGTTGAATCCGATAATCTGGGTTTGACCTGTGCTCACCTGTCCCTGTAAATATATCAAGTGTATATATATATCGGTGTGCACGGCCTTGTGGCATGTACAGTGATACACTGTGCATGTCACATTGTTCGTGTGTGATGAATTCGAATATAAATGATGATGAACAACCCAAATAACTGAGGCAAATAATATTTTCAAAATCATCTTTTATTTCAAATTTCAAAAATATTTCTCTTTCAATTTTACTGCGTTTGAGAATATTTTTGTAGATTACTCAGATGCTGGAATCAGACTGGAATGGAGTTGAAGACAAAAATACGAGTGTGAGTGATATGTAATGAGGTTATTAATGTAAAAATGAATTGTGATGTATTCAGAATTTGTATAGTTATAGTGAGAGCCTGAATGTGTACTATTCAAAAATTGTAATAAAAATTTGTTTGAATAAAATTTATGTTTGAATTCAAATTCTGTGTCATTTAATTTTATTCAGCATATTGTCATTTAATCTGTGAAAAATAGTACATTATCAAATACATTTAAATGTATATATATGTTTGTTATCATCAAACAAAAAATCATATAGACGCATATTCAACATGTTTGGCTATGAAACTCAAATACAAAATGTTGATTAAATATAGATTAACATTTAAATTTTGTATTCAAGCAAAATAGTTTTGGAAATCTCCAGTTCTTAGGTAAATACAGCAAGAATTTTTAAATATGGAGAAAATCAATTAATTTAATTTATAGATTCAAGTATGGAACTTGAATCATCTTTGAAAATTTTTATTTTTAAAACGAAAATCACGAATTTTAGTTGGTAATTGAGGTAGCATTCTGGTGATGACCAGAATTTGAATTCGAGCAAATTCAAGCGATGGGTTTATCTCTGGTGGTCGGGGTTTTGATCGAAGCTTGATTGATGGCCAGGAATGTCGAGAAAAATGTCAGATGAATTTATCATCCATCGTGGCGTTGGAAATCTGATGAATTAGGGTTTAAGCGCTTTGTTTTGGTCATGGTTGAAACGTGACGACTGGGTCATCTATAGTGGATCGAGTGGCACCGGAGTGAGGGGGATGGTAGCGTGGATGCCTTGCGGTGATGTAACCGGAGTTTCAGGAGGAAGGATGATCGGAGGCGTGGTTGCATGGCGTTTCTTTCTGACGTTGTTGATTTCTGGTTTCGAGTGGAAGGGTCGATTTCGTTTTAGACTAGATGTTTTCGATTGGATGCTTGGAGTTGAATGTTGAGTTGTTTTACGACTTGCCGAAGGTGGTCGAGTTCGTCGGAGATGGCCAGATCACTGTGCACGTGCACAACGATGATCGCATGTGTCAGGGGAGATGGATGCGTGGGCGACTCGAAGAAATCTCGGGGGATGTGAAGTTATGCTTGGGTATTAGTTCGTGTTCGTGAGGTAGTTGTAGCAGTTAAATTTTTTTAATAGTTTAAGTTTTGAAAAAAAAAAGAACTGAGGGAAGAAGAAGATGATGGGGAGAGAACTCGAGACACTCTCGAGTAGGAACGTGGATAACCCGAAGTAGGGATCGGAAGAGGGAAGTGTAAGCCAGTTTAAAGATTTTTATAAAAATAACAATTTGAAATTTTAAAGATGGTACTCTGTTTAAAATTTTCTAAACCCCTTTTTAAATGATCTTAAACTTTATTTTTTTATGGTATGTTTGATTAAATTTAAGTTTGTTAAAAACTTAAACAAAAATGTTTTAAACTTAATCATTTTATAAATATATTTAAATGTTAATTTAAGGTTAAGTTGATAGGGTGATTAAGTAATTAATAAGGAAAATGATTTGTTAAAGATAATTAAAATTTTGATAATTTAATAAAGAGTAATTTATTATTTTAATTATTAATTAAGTAATAATAAATAAGTAGTTAAAGATTATAATTAATTAATTAGAGTTTAATTAATTTGAAATTAAGAATTATTAATTAGATAATTAAAGTTAATTTATAAATAATTAGTAGATAATTAATTAAGAAATTAATTAAGGATTAATAATTGGTTAATTAAGTAATTAATTGGTAATTAGTAATTAATTAATTGATAATTAAGGGTTAATTAATAATTTATTAAGAATCAATTAAATTGTAATTAATAATTAAGAAGGAATTAATTAAAGTAATTAAGTTAAAATTAGTGATTAATTAATTAAGTAATTAGAGATAAATTAATTTGTAATCAAAGATTAATAAATTAATAATTAAGGATTAATTAATTAATGAAAGTAATTAAAAAGATTGATTGGAGTTTAATTAATTTAATGATTAAGGTTAATTAAATGATGATTAAAGGTTAATTAATTAATAACTAAAGGATAATTAATAAGTATGATTAATTAATGATTAATTAATTAAGGTTAATTAATCAATGTAATTAATTAAGGAGTGGTTATAATTAATTAAAGTTAATTAAGCAGGATTAAAGGTAATTAATTTAATCTATGTTAGGTGATTAAATTAAATTAATTGTTTGAGTATTAATCTTGCCTATAGATGATAACTTGAATCGAATACCTTGGTTTGTATGAATATCTCTAATGTTGAGTTGTGATGTATTGTGATATGATATGATGGGTTAAACTGTGATATTATGAGTTATCTATCAATAATTGATTGCTGTGAGAATATGAGAACGTATGTTTAAAGCTGATTTGTACCCACTTAAACAACTGGGATTAAGATGACATTGAATTCGAAGAGACCGGGGTCGGGTAGCAGTAAATACCCGAAACTACTTCGATTTGAAATCTTCTATAATTCTTTATAGATTGATATGTGAAATCAAATAGGCCGGTTTGGGATAATATGGACCATTTAAACTAAGTTGGATACTTAGATATTGTTTTGTAAAAATAAGTGTTAACTATATAAGATGTTTACTTATAAGTAAAGTACGAGTTACCCCGGGTTTAAATAAGTTCCATGAATTGAAATTTCATGTTAGATGAGTTTACTCACGCTGGTTTCCAGCCTGACCCGGGTGTTACTTTGATGTAATGCTCGAGTCAGACCGAGTATTACAGATTTCAGGAACGTTCTGGAGTTCAGGTGGCAAGCTGGATGGCAGAGACGTATGGAGTATATTTCGCTGTGTATTTGAGAGTTGTATTGATAGTTGTCAAAGACATGGTAATTCTAACTGTCTAGTATATTTGTGAATGTTGTCACTCTGATGTATTAAAATGTAATTAACAAATACAGTTTTCTTTGTATAACTGATATTATTATTTGATATTGTATTTTGATCCGCTGCGAATGTGAGAATCTGTGTCTTGTTCTGTTCTTTCTTCTACCTCTTTTCTTTTTCTTCTAACTATCTGGAATTTTCGGGTTCGAAATTTCCGGGTCGTTACATTTGGTATCAGAGCTGAAGGTTAAGCGAGAACCTTGTCTCTGTTGGGATTACTCGTTAAGGATAGGGTCAATGGTACCCTAGAACGAGTTGAGTGTATATATATATATATATATATATGAGAGCATAATTGTTATTTTCTTATATAAGGATTTTAAATGATTTTATATAAGAATATATTTTGATATATAAAATGATATTTCTTTCTAATAAATATTAAGGTAATTGGTTGTTAAAATATTGGAATTAAATTAAGTGGTAATAGAAATAAAGCCAAATTAAAATTGAATGAAGATAAGTTTGAAATGAATTCAAACTGAAATTAAAATCTTGAATTTGTAGAAAAGTTATCAAGAATAAAGATAATAATGAATTGGTTTCCAGATATGATAATCTTGGTTATTATCATAAATGGTAATTGTGTTTAATAATGAATGTTGTTAATGATTTAGCAAAATGAAATGTTCAGGGAAGTAAACATTTAAGTGAGTATAACTTATAAATTGGAATTGAAGATAATTTAAAATTGTGAAATTTTAAATCTAAATCCATAAAACTTGAAAATTGTTTTAAAGAAGTTTGTTTTGAATTAAAACCAAAGGTGGTTTAAAAAATTAAAGTATAACTTGGTGTGTAAAGAAAATGTATATATGAGGAATATACATAATACCAATGATGATTTGAAATAAACACTTAGTGTTGAGTTTTAAATTGGAATGTGATGTGAAACCCAAAGTAAAGTAAGTTTTTTAAACTTAAAAGGGGAAAGACTATTAATCTGAAGTTTAAAATTTGAATGGGAATTCAAATTGTGAAAAGTTGACTGGATTAAATTGAATTTAACTTAAGGAAAGTTAAATGAGTTTAGAATGAACAACCTGATTTGGAAATTTCAAGATGAAATTGGAATTTAACTTAGGAAGTTAAATGGTTGATTTTAATGGGAGTTATGAGTGATCTCAAAATGGGTTTGAGATCTGGAAATTGAAAATGGATAATAAATTAGAATTTGAAGATTAAATTGTTTTTGAATTCTTATTTGAACTTTGTAATAAGTTAAGTGAAGATAATTTTAAAATGGAATTTTGGAATTTGGATTCAGAATTAAATGGTTTAAAGATTTAAGTTATTAAATTATAAATAAGGGTTGATTTGATTTAAAAGTAAGGGTTGATTTGACTTAAGGGATTAAATCAACATTTAAAATGTTTAACTCAAATTTATATAATTCGAGATGGTTTTAAGTTGATATTTGAATAGAATTAGTTCAAATTGAATTTAATTTGAATTAATTAGAATTGAGATTGAAGATGTATAAGTTTAAAAAAAATTAAAATGGTAAATTAAAATTGAAATAATTTGGAATTGTGAATAAGTTTAAAAATCAAATGGAATTTGATTTAAATTTGGAAAGGAATTAAGATTAATTCAACTTGAATTGGGATTGAATTAAATTCAATGAAAATTGAAGTATTGAGTCAATTTAAATGGAAGTGGAAATTTAAATTGAATTAATGGGAAATTAATTGGAAATGGAGATTGGGAAATTAAACAGTTTGGCTCTGGATTATTTTCAAATTGTTTTAATAAAAGTATATTTTTCCCAACTATTTACTATACAATCTTTCTTCTTAAACCCCAAACTATCTTATACTTATTTTACAATTATTTTGGAACTATTTAACTATTTTGAAACTGTCTTATAAACTAATTACTATTTTTCAGTTACTTATATCTAATCGCTATTTTAAAAACTATTTTGCAATTATCTAACTATTTTATACCTACTTAACTATTTTACAGCTATTTTACAAACTAATAACTATTTTTCAACTACTTATCTATTTTAAACTTTTCCAAGCTATTTTTAAAATTTAAATTGGTCAGAGTTCAAACTGTTGGAAATTAAAGTAATAACTCAATTGGTAATGGAAGCAATTGAGAATAAGTGAATGGAATTAAAGGAAATGTGAATAGAAAAGAGAATTGATTTGGCTAATAACCAATAAAGATAAATACGTAGGATATACGTATATTATTCTATTCGCATAGTGATTTGATCCAGATTCGAACACAGAATTTCGAGATAGTATTATCGATCCGAGTTGGGATTTTTCACTCGATTTTCGACGGCGAACCTGGATATGGATTTTTGATTGGTTCTGGATATTCTCTATCATAGTTGTGACTATGCAAGGAGAATGACAGTTTCTGATCAAGAAACCAGATCTGAGTCCGCACTAGAAAGTCGGGTGGACGATACTAGTTCGGAAGTGAAATTTTGTGATCGATTGAGCGATCAGACTGATATTGCGTACGAATGATATGTGTACATCGTACGAGTTTGAATGAAATTGATATTGAAATTTGTGGATAAGGATTGAAAAAATGGTCTTTGAAATGAAAAGTATATTTGTGAAATATAATGAAATGGATATTTCTTTGGTTGAAATTTTCTTTATGGAGGTAAGTAAATGGTAAATAACTTTATAAAGAAATCAAACTTGAATATTTGATTTGGCAATAAATAAAGTTATATTTTGTAATATAATAAACTTCCCTTATTGAATCTAGCCAGAATAAAAAGGGTTTTTGGAAGTATTTGAAGTATAAAAGAGGTTTTATACAAGTTTGAAGTGATCCAAAGATTTTTAAAGTATATATATCTATGTAAAAAAAGGATCTTATGAGAATGATTTCGAAAAAGGTTTTTGAACCTATGAATTTGGAAATGGCTTTTGATTTTTGGGAAAATCAATTTTGGATTTTGGAAAGCCAAGTTTGGAACTATCGATTTTGAGAATCGATTTTGTATAAAGGAGATTTTGATATAAATCATAAAGGGTATGATTTGAAGATACTATAAGTGTATAGTATAAAGTGTTTTGAAAATAGCTCTGGGAAAAAAGGCGCTCCCTTGAAATGAACTTCTCAAGAGTGCCACTGGGTGGTGCTGCCTTGAACCCCAAGGGGGGATTCTAAAGTTGATCCTGTGAGGAGTTCGGACAAAACTAGTTCCTGAGGATTATTTGTGTAGCGAAAGTCGAGGGGCTGGTGCCCATAGAGGCATTTGGGTTATGCTGTGACGACAGTGTAACTCAATGTCACTGCGATCTACTACAGACCATAGCGAAATTCATGTGTGCCGCTGAGAGCCAACTGTCTACGTTTGATTTTATATCGGTAGACTGTGACACTATGGTAACATAGCGAAAGTCGTTTGAGCCGCTGAGAGCCAACAGTCTATGTTTGATTTTATATCGGTAGACTACGACCTATGTGGAGAAGTTTCATTTTGACAGCGAAATCGTGTGTGCCGCTGAGAGCCAACAATTACATGGACTTTTGCTGCGACGGCAACGTAACCCTGGATGTAACTACGATCTGTTGTGGGTTCCATGGTGTAATCAGTTACATGGACTTTTGCTGCGATGGCAACGTAACCCGTGATGTAACTATGACCATGGATGGGAGTGATGATTTCCAGAGCATTCTCACCAAAGATATTTCCTCTATTTTCAAAAACGTTTTCGATATTTTCAAATAAAGTATCTTCCAAGTATTTTCACTGGGTGTTGAAAACGAGTCTGCTAAGTACTTATAGATTTTCAGTCCTACACCTGATCAACGTATGACCGAATTTCTATGAGGACGAGGATGGACTTGTTAAAACATCAAGTTATAAAAAGTATTTTTATAAAACTATTTTTATATGGATTTTAAAAAAATGTTTTAAAGTTAATCAAAGAAAATTTATCAGATTTTAAGTACTGAATAAATTCTGGCTTCGTTTCTTTTCGAGGATGAAAAGATTTAAAGGGGGGAGGAATGTGATAACCCGAATTTTTGGGCATCTGTTAATTGGAAATTAACATAATTAAATTTATTAAAATACTTATTTGTAAATTGAACAAATGAAATTCTGAGATATATCTAAAAATATCAAATTGATTTTTAAGATTTATTTTAAAATTTTATTTAAAAATTGGTTTGAACTTATTTGGGATTTCAAAGAGATGATATATATCTTAATATATATTTTGGATTTAAAAGTATGTATAAATGATTTTTGTATAAATATAGTTTGTCTTATTCTATTTCTTTTAAAAGATTTTCATTTATGTAATTAAAATATGCATTTAGTTATTAGGAAATAAATTATAAAAGCTTTATTTAATAAATATAAAAATTATTTATGCATAAGAAATATATGTGTTAGCTTATAAACACCCCTAGATAACATGTGTTAATCTATTAAATGTGATTAGTGACAAGTGTCACATTTTTATTTTATTTTCTTTAATTTTAATAAATCAAAATTTAAATCTATATAACATTACTTTTTCTTCCTCGTTCATTTTTTTATCTCATTTCTAAAAGCTGCGGCCATTTTTCAAAATAGAGAGAAAAATTATACCAAATCCTTTAAAGTTTCCAAACAAATTCAAATAAAATTTCTCGTAAACCAGTTTCAAAATTTCTTCTACAAGATTAAAGTTGCAAGAATCAACAACTCCAAATCTAAACTAAGAGAATTCAAGTTCCAGATCCAAGTTATAAAGTTTAAAAGTTTTCAAACTTCTCAAACACTTTGTTCAAACATCTCTAACAGGTGAGTAAACCCCTTAAATTTTGATTTCATAAGATGGAAAAGTTGTGAAAAGTATTTGTATAAATGTATTTATGCTTGCATGTATATGTATTTACCAGTGTAGATCAGTATGTTGTTGTATTTGAACTTTTCATATCTGTGCCTCTCTGTTTCAAAATACATAGTTTAAAAGTAAGAAAAAAATTTAATACTCTATTATCTAATCAATGTTAGGCTGTGAAACTCAAATACAAAATGTTGATTAAATATAGATTAACATTTAAATTTTGTATTCAAGCAAAATAGTTTTGGAAATCTCCAGTTCTTAGGTAAATACAGCAAGAATTTTTAAATGTGGAGAAAATCAATTAATTTAATTTATAGATTCAAGTATGGAACTTGAATCATCTTTGAAAAATTTGATTTTTAAAACGAAAATCACGAATTTTAGTTGGTAATTGAGGTAGCATTCTGGTGATGACCAGAATTTGAATTCGAGCAAATTCAGGCGATGGGTTTATCTCTGGTGGTCGGGGTTTTGATCGAAGCTTGATTGATGGCCAGGAATGTCGAGAAAAATGTCAGATGAATTTATCATCCATCGTGGCGTTGGAAATCTGATGAATTAGGGTTTAAGCGCTTTGTTTTGGTCGTGGTGGAAACGTGACGACTGGGTCATCTATAGTGGATCGAGTGGCACCGGAGTGAGGGGGATGGTAGCATGGATGCCTTGCGGTGATGTAACCGGAGTTTCAAGAGGAACGATGATCGGAGGCGTGGTTGCGTGGCGTTTCTTTCTGACGTTGTTGATTTCTGGTTTCGAGTGGAAGGGTCGATTTCGTTTTAGACTAGATGTTTTTGATTGGATGCTCGGAGTTGAATGTTGAGTTGTTTTACGACTTGCCGAAGGTGGTCGAGTTCGTCGGAGATGGCCAGATCGTTGTGCACATGCACAACGATGATCGCGTGTGTCAGGGGAGATGGATGCGTGGGCAACTCGAAGAAATCTCGGGGGATGTGAAGTTATGCTCGGGTATTAGCTCGTGTTCGTGAGGTAGTTGTAGCAGTTAAATTGTTTTAACAGTTTAAGTTTTGAAAAAAAAAAGAAGAACTGAGGGAAGAAGAAGATGATGGGGAGAGAACTCGAGACACTCTCGAGTAGGAACGTGGATAACCCGAAGTAGGGATCGGGAGAGGGAAGTGTAAGCCAGTTTAAAGATTTTTATAAAAATAACAGTTTGAAATTTTAAAGATGGTACTCTGTTTAAAATTTTCTAAACCCCTTTTTAAATGATCTTAAACTTTATTTTTTTATGGTATGTTTGATTAAATTTAAGTTTGTTAAAAACTTAAATAAAATTGTTTTAAACTTAATCATTTTATAAATATATTTAAATGTTAATTTAAGGTTAAGTTGATAGGGTGATTAAGTAATTAATAAGGAAAATGATTTGTTAAAGATAATTAAAATTTTGATAATTTAATAAAGAGTAATTAATTATTTTAATTATTAATTAAGCAATAATAAATAAATTGTTAAAGATTATAATTAATTAATTAGAGTTTAATTAATTTGAAATTAAGAATTATTAATTAGATAATTAAAGTTAATTTATAAATAATTAGTAGATAATTAATTAAGAAATTAATTAAGGATTAATAATTGATTAATTAAGTAATTAATTGGTAATTAGTAATTAATTAATTGATAATTAAGGGTTAATTAATAATTTATTAAGAATCAATTAAATTGTAATTAATAATTAAGAAGGAATTAATTAAAGTAATTAAGTTAAAATTAGTGATTAATTAATTAAGTAATTAGAGATAAATTAATTTGTAATCAAAGATTAATAAATTAATAATTAAGGATTAATTAATTAATGAAAGTAATTAAAAAGATTGATTGGAGTTTAATTAATTTAATGATTAAGGTTAATTAAATGATGATTAAAGGTTAATTAATTAATAACTAAAGGATAATTAATAAGTATGATTAATTAATGATTAATTAATTAAGGTTAATTAATCAATGTAATTAATTAAGGAGTGGTTATAATTAATTAAAGTTAATTAAGCAGGATTAAAGGTAATTAATTTAATCTATATTAGGTGATTAAATTAAATTAATTGTTTGAGTATTAATCTTGCCTATAGATGATAACTTGAATCGAATACCTTGGTTTGTATGAATATCTCTGATGTTGAGTTGTGATGTATTGTGATATGATATGATGGGTTAAACTGTGATATTATGAGTTATCTATCGATAATTGATTGCTGTGAGAATATGAGAACGTATGTTTAAAGCTGATTTGTATCCACTTAAACAACTGGGATTAAGATGACATTGAATTCGAAGAGACCGGGGTCGGGTAGCAGTAAATACCCGAAACTACTTCGATTTGAAATCTTCTATAATTCTTTATAGATTGATATGTGAAATCAAATAGGCCGGTTTGGGATAATATGGACCATTTAAACTAAGTTGGATACTTAGATATTGTTTTGTAAAAATAAGTGTTAACTATATAAGATGTTTACTTATAAGTAAAGTACGAGTTACCCCGGGTTTAAATAAGTTCCATGAATTGAAATTTCATGTTAGATGAGTTTACTCACGCTGGTTTCCAGCCTGACCCGGGTGTTACTTTGATGTAATGCTCGGGTCAGACCGAGTATTACAGATTTCAGGAAAGGACGTTCTGGAATTCAGGTGGCAAGCTGGATGGCAGAGACGTATGGAGTATATTTCGCTGTGTATTTGAGAGTTGTATTGATAGTTGTCAAAGACATGTTAATTCTAACTGTCTAGTATATTTGTGAATGTTGTCACTCTGATGTATTAGAATGTAATTAACAAATACAGTTTTCTTTGTATAACTGATATTATTATTTGATATTGTATTTTGATCCGCTGCGAATGTGAGAATCTGTGTCTTGTTCTGTTCTTTCTTCTACCTCTTTTCTTTTTCTTCTAACTATCTGGAATTTTCGGGTTCGAAATTTCCGGGTCGTTACAATAATAATTTCTGAAAAATTATTCTTTTATATATTAAATATAATTTGGGTAAAATTATTTCATTTACCAATTCTCAAAACAATACTGTGTCAGTTTTCCTTGTTTAAGTGTTTAGAAACCCCTATCGATAACATGGCATCCCATGTACCGACCAAAAATCATAAGCCACTCAACAGATAAATTAACACAATATAAAATATTTTTATATCACTAACAATTATACCCTTATATATACACTCAAAAGTCATAATAAGACATTCCACTACCATATCCCTTAATGAATTGCCCCACCAAAGCCAAGGTTCTCGCTTAACCTTCAGCCCTGATACCAAGTATAACAACCTGCTTTTCCGCACAGTACAAGTTGACAATAAACCATACATGTTTAACCCAAATTGAATGGAAAGACAGATAGTTATGGAAAGAAGAAGAAAGAAGAAGAGAAAAAGAACGGAAAAAATAAAATTAAACAACACAGAATCTCACAATCGCAGGGGAACAACATATAATATAAAATCAATGATCTTTACACAAGAGAATCTGTAATATACACATGTCCATTAGAGTAGAACAACAAATCAAAATCATCCTGAACAGTTATAATAACCTGTCCTCACAAATGCTGATGATTTCAACAACAAAGCAGTGGAAAATAAACATATATGTGAATACGACTTGAAGAACTCCAACTCATCCCCTGAGCTCCAAGCATCAAAAGCTATCTGTAAATATACTCGGTCTGACACGAGCATTATGATAAAATAACACTCGAGTCAGTCTGGAAAACTAGCGTGAGAAAACGAACTCGTTAAAATTTTAAAGTTATAAAAACCTTTGAAATCAAAAGTATCTCGTAAGACCATGCCACACATAAACGCGGACGGGTTTTTACCTTACGATAACCAAAACATTCCATATACAATTCTCTGATATTATAATAGTGTCTAAGTTACAAATACTTATTAATCATAGCCGAAATTATTTCATTAATAAAATTCTAGCATACTAGGCTTTACAATCAAAAACTAAAGACTCATTGTGGATAATGGATTCCAACTATGAAAGGGTAAGGGTCTACCCGCCGAATCCATACACCTCTAGATAAAATGTACGGGAGGCTACAACACATTGCACCTCTTCTACTCAGGACTGGCACTACCCCTTCTCGAGTAGCATCGAATATGATCACCCTTTGGTTGCGACCAACAACCATACCATGAGATCCCGATGCATACATGAATATCACTCTAGATTTGGGATGATCATACCCTACTTGTGTGCGACCAACTTAGCCCTATCGCATGTCCCTCATTTATTAATTTCCCGGGTGTAAGGCTCGAAGCTACGTTCTACCTTTTATATAGCACTTCTCATTTGGAATGCTAAAACTGCCCTCCAGGAAATAATGTAATACAAGCATTCATCCATATAAGTTAGTTTTGGGACTAAACGAAACGATTAAGAGCTCCGTCTTCAATTCCATCATCTTCAAGGAGTCTTTACGTTAAAACGCTTGAGTTAGATCAAATTGGTTTTTAGATAACATATCTCTTTGAAACAACATTCAACAGTTTCCAGTAAACTCAATCCTGGTTCTTTAGGAAATAAACAGTCAAAGATAAGAACGAAGATTACCTCCTAACCGTTAGTGGATGGATTTCATTATCATTTGTCCTAGAAGAACAAAATGAGATTTACACACACGGTACAACATCATCGGAGATGACTGTGCCATATAACTCACGTATTTCTCCTAGATATTTCCAAAGTTATTTAGGTCCACATTTGATAGTCGGTTATTTAACTATCAACAAACACACATCCAAATCAGGGATTTATTTCCAAAGGAAGAACCAACATTGGTTAAGCACATAAGCAACCACTAGCCTTCTTAATTAATCTTTTCATTAAGTAAAGTCATCTTGTAAATGCTTTATCAAAATACTTTTACAAAGATATATTCGCAAACCCTTACTTTTCAATACTTAGAAAATATCCATATATTTATCTCAACGGTATAAGTATATTTACCAAACACTGAGGAAGTCTTCCTTTTTACCCAATTCTAAAATAATTTATAAATCCCATTATAAATTTCTAAAACCATTTATAAATTATTTCTCAAGTCAATTATAAACCCTTTATGAAACCATGAATTATTTATAAACTCTTTTTATAAATTTATAAACCCATTTCTAAATTCATTTATAAATATCCATCTATTTATAAACCTCTTTACCTTGTAAATAATCTTCCTTTAAATCTTCAAACCATTTTATAAGCTCCTCTTATAAAAATCCAATACAAAACTCTATTTATGAATCTCGAACACATCATAAATAAATCATAATCACTTTCTTTAAAACACTATTATATAATAGTAATTATTAATAATAAACATCATAAATAAATAATAATAATCAATAATTCAAAATATCGTGAATAAAACAGTCGTTAATCTTTACCATTAATATAAATAATAATAATAAATTACCAAGATATTATTAATAATCATTATTATTAATTTCAATCCATATTAATAATTTGAATAATTAACATTTCAAAATAAATATCAACAAATAACTTTAAAAAATATTAATATAAGTAACCAACTTTTAAAAAATAATATATTTCCTTGATAAAAATCCATACTTGAATCTTCAACCCAATCATTCCCATATTTATAAAACTATATTAAGAATCTCTTTCTATTTTATAAAAATTCCTTTGATAAAACCCATTTATTTATGAACTCCATTTATAACTCTATTTCTTTTATGAATCTCACTTATTCATAAATCTCATTCAAAATCATCAATCACCATTCGTTTTTAACGTTACTTCCATATGGATAAATTCCTTTTATAAATCCCTTTTATTTATAAAATATCATTTAACATTCCAAATTTACCCTCACCTTCAATTTCTAAAATAGAGTCAACTATTTCTAAAATATCATTCCGTATCTTATAATAAATCCACCATTTGATTTATTTCACCAATTTATTAAATGATAATAGTTCCCTTTAATTTATAAACACCGTTTATAAATCCATACTTTTATAACAAAATACGATTTTACAAATCTTCACTTCATTTGTAAAATATCACTTTTATAAATTATCACACTTATAAATCTCACATTTGTAAATAATCTTTAATACATACATACATACACACATATATAATATTTCTATTTTCCTTTAAAAATATATCCCTTTATTATAAAAGACAGACTTATTTTAAGATTTTAAAAATCTTTATTTTACAATTCCAAAATCTCTATTTAAAATATTTTATAAAACTATTAAATTATAGTATCCAAAAATCATACCTTTGATTTTAAGATAAATTACTTCTTCAAATAATTCAGCATAATTATTTAAAACATATATAATTTCCAAAATATCTTTGAAATCCCCTTTTTATTCGATCACATATGGTATTTTAAAATACCAAAATATAAGCCCCAGTACTATTAAGCACTAAATAAGAAAAAATGTGGCCATGTCATCAGTTATAGCATCCAACATATCATATATCAAATTATATGAAAATACAATCAACAGTCTGAGGAATCCTGTAGGATCCCTCCAACCTGTCCCCTTGCATTACATATAGTATATAATCATAAAATATAAATCAACCGCTGAGAGGTGGGATTCGTATACAAAGGGTCATCCGCTCTTACACGGGAACGTAATAGGGTCTCATCCGCTCCAAGGGTGGGAATATATCCAAACCAACAATATAAACAAGTAAATCATCCAAACAGTCAATAACAATCAACAATAAAGTATCCACACATCCCATAAATAATTATACTGACTATATAATATTCCTGATTAACCAAAAAGATGTGATTAACTCACATTAATTTCAGTAGCCGCAAAAATGTTCTATTTGAATTAAAATTAAACAGACATTCAATTTTAACTACAATTTCTACTAGCTCTTAATCTATCCAATCTGATTCCATAGTGTAGTACTCGTTGATATGATCGCAACGCAACTTGCCGCGCCCCAAAACTGACCTCGTATGAACAAGTTATGAATTAACAATCGTATGAAAAATTAATTTTAAAATTAACTTAATTTAATTAACTTTTAAAATAAACCTTCTGCCCCTTCCCTCTTGTTCGAGCTCAATTTCCAGGCCGCAGCCTATATATATTTTTTCAATTGATGATCGATCGCGATTCGCCATAGCTAGTCGCTACCTCCACCTCGCCGCCATAGCCTGCCTTGCCGCCGCCACACGCGATATCGTGAAACCTAAAAGAAACGAGCACAGTTGTCAACGAACGCGACTCGATTTCAGCCTCCACGCCTCGCTAAACGACGATCTAACCGTTGATTAGCTTCATCTAGTCGAGCTCTACACATTTTGAGTTATGGTCGAAGCTTGAAAGTGGACAGAGTGGCTCCGATGAACCATGGACGTAGGATGTTAGGGTTTTAATTGCAGCCGGCAATTTAGGGTTTGCAAATGAAAGAAATCGATGTCCTTTTATAGCAAATTTTTCAATGCACTATTCACCCTTTGAAATTTTGAACTCCGAACGAAGCGTGCCTCCTGGCGTTCTATATGTTATACCCCTATTTCGAACACAATGGTATATATATCGGGAGCCAATTCCATCATATACAGGATATAGCTTTTCAAAATCAAATTATATTAATTTAAATTCCTTTAAACAATTCCTAAGTGTTTCGAACTCGCACGACCAAACGATACGTCCGATCACCACGAAATTCGACGGCATATAATAGTTCACTATTACGGATCCAATGAAACTAGTTTCGACAAAATCCGAGACAGTGCCGCTGAAGACTATTTTTACACATTAATTAAAACGAGTTATTTCCAAAATCGGTTTAATCACTTTTAAATCCAATTTAAAAGTTTACTATCTTCCTTCTTATTTAAATAGAATTTAAATCAACTTTCGAAATCATTTTCATTCACATTAAATTCAAGATTCAATTATTTAAACAATTCCAAATATTAAATTATACAATTTAGTTATCAAATAAATCACTATATTTGAAATTCACGTTGTCTAACTTATAAAGTTAATTTTCTAAAATTTAAAATTAATTAAATATTCCAAATTCAAATGTCTAAAATTCTGGGTTGTTACATAATTTTTCTTAAAGTAAATAAATATATAGTATTTGTGTTATCTGCAGTTTTTATCATTTTTACATGTTCGAACCTGATGTTATGATTTTAGACTACAGAACCGTGAAACTTAGCTTGTGTTGAACACAAGTTGATGCAATGAGAGTTGTGTTCGAAATTGATTCTATTGAAATAGAATTAATTGGGTAGGGCGTGTAGTGCGTATGTTGCACCATAAAACAAAGTGTCAAAACTCAGTTGCACTGGCAACTGAATGCAACACTAAGTTGCCTGCGCCTAGCGTAGGGCAACTATGTGCTGCACCGGGCAACTGTGTACCTACACTCAGTTTCACTGCAACTAAGTGCAAGCAGTGCAACTGAGTGCAGACACACAATTGCCAGTGCAACTGAGTGTTGCACCATGCAACTAAGAGAGTGCCTGCTCTTAGTTGCACTAGCAACTATGTATAGGAAAATGAGTGCAACTAAGTTGATGTTCAACACTTAATTGCACTAGCAACTATGTACATGCACTTAGTTGTCAGTGCAACTGAGTGTTGCACATAGATGCCTACATTTTGTTAACCCAAAAAGTGGATCAACACCCAGAATCAAGATGAAAGCACCAATCAGATAAAAGTAAAAGAAAAAGTAGAAAATAGATAAGAACACATGGAAGTTTTTATAGTGGTTTGGCATAATCTCCAACCTATGTCCACTTTAATCTTTTTTATTATTTGATCTCTCTCCAGATTACAACTTGTTAGATCCGATCTGGCCACCATCTAGTGGATCGCGGATTTACAATGGAGTTAAGAATGTTATTTTAGGAAAATAGAAGTAAAGAAAGTGTAATGGAAGCTCCAATTCCAAGAGTGTTAATGGAAATCTAGCAGAGAGAATATCCTTTTCTGGTAGTAGATAGGTTAGTATTTATAGGGGAATTCGACAACATAGAGTTAAAGACCCAAGAGCAATGAAGTCCAGGAGATAGCGTAGAGCATACCAAAAAATCAAAGCCATCCCAAGTTAAATCCTTAACTCGGTACCGAGTTAAGGTCCTTAACTCAATGTCGTGTTAAGGATTTTGATGTCTTGCCCAACTCTTTACTTGTTCTACCATTTCACCTTCTTCTTGACTCACTTGAACCTATTTTCCATCATCTTCAAGTTAAGTCTTGTGATCTCTAGGATATCCATCTTCTTAGCTTTGTTCTAGCCAATCCTTAGAGTATGTCATTAGTTCCTTGCATCATCACTTGAGTATGAAGTAATGGAGTAAACTGCGCCATGCATGGAGTTCGGCAGGTCAACGGGTGAGTATGCCTAAGTTGGACCCGTAAGGCCTAAAATTGGATCCAAGTTTAATTGGTGGGCCCAAACCACTCCAAACCTTTTCTATGTCCTTTATTTTGTTTTTCTCAACGCTCTTAACAAATTCCAAGTCATTCCATCTCTTTCTCGATGCTATAACATCTGTTAAAGTTTTGGGGATGACCTATTTTAACTCGGGGTTGACTTAAGGTCTTAACTCGGGGTTGAGTTAAGGACTTAGCCGATTTTCCAACTAAACTTCCCGAGCTCAATTCTTTATTTTTTATCAGGGTATTTCCAAGTCAGTGAATCATTCCGTCTTTATTTTGGTCTTCTAAGTCTAATTGAAATCTACTTTAGCTCAAAAGCGGTTAGCACTTGCCCCTCAAAGCACGCCTTTTGAATGCAAGGTGTGTTTTGCTCAAGAACAAGTTTTAGTAATCAGTCTTTGATAGTTGAGCTCTCCAGCTACTTCAATCTTGGTGAATCAACTAGTTCCTTTGGATTCTCTTTTCAATCACGGGTCATTCCAAATCTGTTATAGCTTAAGACTCTAGACTCTGCTTAAGTGTAGTTTATACGTCACAATCATTCTGACTCCATTCGAAGTTATTACATCACATATCAAAATCATCCCATGTTCATCCAAGTTTTACATAATTATCATTCCAATTTCATTCAAAGTTATCACGTCATATATCAAAACCATCCCGTGTTCATTCAGGATTGTCTATTTAATTCCAATTACAAAGCATTCAAATCCTTTTATCAAATTCATTTACATTCTAAAGTTCGATCTCTCTTAATCATTTTTCATTTGATTTAACACATAATCTTTCCGGATTGTTTTATATCTAGTTTAACGTGCAATCTCTTCGGATCATTTTATATTCAGTTTAATGTACAATCTCTTTGGATTGTTTAATGTTTAAGTTAAGGGACAATCTCTTCGAATCTTTTAATGTTTAATTTAAGGGGGATGATCTCTTCGGATCATTTAGTGTTCCAATCTAGGATTTCGATCGTTAAGGATCCTTGCTGAGCCCGTTCGCTCTCCGGAAAAGGGACTGAATGACCAAGCAAGCCTATCCGCTCACTCTCTGGTGAAGGGAGTTGTAACTTCTTGCACTCCGGCCCACCTCTCTGGGAAGTAGCTCTATAGGGACCAAAGAAGCCCATCCTTTTCACTCTCCAGTGATGTGGCTCACTCCTTCCACTTCGGCCCAATCTCTCCGACCAGTAGCTCTAAAGCGATCTAAAATCCATACAAGCCCATTCGCTTGCTCTCTAGCAAGGGAACTTGCACCATGCACTTTGACTCTGTCTCTCTGGACAGAGGCTTTAAGGTGATCCAAATCCATACACTCCGGCCTCGTCTCTTCGGACGGAAGCTCTAAAGCGATCCAAATCTGTATAAGCCCATCTACTTGCTCTCTGGCAAAGGGACTTGCACCTTGCACTCCGGTCTCGTCTCTCTGGACGAGACATAAAACGATAAATATCAATCATCAAGTTCTAGCGGATATTTCAAAATTTAGATTAAAAAAAAAGCATAAATCATAATTATCCATCCCAAACATCCGACTCATAGCGTGACTAAGCACCAATCTAGGTTTTGTGCACGTTTGAGTGGTCAACGGTTATTATTATCCTGAGCAATCACCCCAGATATCCGAATCAGAGCGTGACAAGGGACTAATCTACGTTTTGTACACGTTTAAGTGGCCTTGGCTTATTATTGTCCTAGATAGTTCAAGGTCCCATACATGTGTAAGCGGCTTGAGGTTATACTGCATAATTTATCCAATGTTAGGGTAAAGGAATCGAACCATACCCCAATCCATTTCGATCATTGAGTTGTCATCCAATGGAAATCTTTGATCCATAAACTTCATTTTGCCCTTTGTTCCAATGGTGGGATTCTGGTTCCAGCTCCTATTGTCATGTATTTGTATTCTGATTTGCCACTTTAGCTCCAAGATCACCCGTTCTAGGCATTAAAGCTCATTCGAGATCCAAATCGGTCGTGCCTCCAAGTCGTGGAGGCATTGTTTTAGTTTTCTTTTCTCTATCTCTAAATTCTCCTGCATTAGCTCCTTGTCCTTAGTTCTGAATTTCAGCAACTCTAGTTATTCTTTATTGTCTCATCCTTTGGAAGAACCGTTTTAGCATCTCCTACCGCCTAGCCATTATCTCATCATGCATTTCCTTCATCATCCTCTCCATTTTTTCTCTGGTTATATAGTTAAACTGATAAGAATTTTATGACACCTCTTGTTTTCCCCGAGGCTCTGGTTGGCTTGCTCTGGTTTAGATCTAGTATTAGGCCTTTTCATCTTCTCCAAATCCTAGATTCAAGCTTCAGGCTTCATAAAGAGCCATCTGCAATATACACCAATCGAACAGCAGATCACGCTCTTGTTCTTAGTGATAGCACTAAAATGTTAATTCAGAAAGTGGATCAACACCCAAAATCAAGATGAAAGCACCAGTTTAGATTAAAGTAAAAGAAAAATTATAAAATAGACAAGAACACACATAAGTTTTTATAGTGGTTCGGTGTTATCTCTGGCCTATGTCCACTTTAACCTTTTTTATTAGTTGATCTCTCTCTAGATTACAACTTGTTAGCTTCGATCTGGCCATCATCTAGTGAATTCCAGATTTACAATGGATTTAAGACTGTTATTTAAGGAGATTAGAAGTGAAGAAAGTGTAACGGAAGCTCTAAGTCCATGTTAATGGAAATCCAACAGAGAGAAGATCCTTTTCTGGTAGCAGGTAGGTTGGTATTTATAAGGGAATTGGGCAATATAGAATCATAGGCCCACTAGCAATAAAGTCCAGGAGGTAGCGCGAAGTCATACCAGAAAATCCAAGCCATCCCGAGTCAAATCCTTGACTCGGTGCTAAGTTAAGGTCTTAACTCGTTACCGAGTTAAGGATTTTGATGTCTTGCCCAACTCTTTTCTTATCCCACTTTTTCACCTTCTTCTTGAGTCATTTGAACCTATTTTCCATCATCTCTGAGTTAAGTCATGCGATCTCTTGGATATCCATCTTCTTAGCTTTGTTCTATCCAATCCTTAGAGTATGTCATCAATTCCTTGCACCATCACTTGAGCATAAAGCAATGGAGTAGAGTGAGCCATGCATGGAGTCAGGGAGGTCAGCAGGTGAGTTAGCATGAAGTCATACCAGAAAATCCAAGCCATCCTGAGTCAAATCCTTGACTCGGTGCCGAGTTAAGGTCCTTAACTCGTTGCCAAGTTAAGGATTTTGATGTCTTGACTAACTCTTTACTTATTCCACTTTTTCACCTTCTTCTTGAGTCACTTAAACCTATTTTCCATCATCTTTGAGTTAAGTCTTGCGATCTCTTGGATATCCATCTTCTTAGCTTTGCTATAGCCAATCCTTAGAGTATGTCATAAATTCCTTGCACCATCACTTGAGCATGAAGCAATGTAGTAGAGTGAGCCATGCATGGAGTCCAGGAGGTCAACGGGCGAGTATCCCTAAGTCATACCCGACTTAAGGCCTAAATTCAGGTCCAAGTTTAATTGATGGTGCCAAACCACTCCAAACCTTACCTAAGTCCTTTCTTGTGTTTTTCTAAGTGCTCTTGCCAAATTTCAAGTCATTCGGTCTCCGTCTTGATGCTCTAACATTTGTTAAAGTTTTAACTTGGACACGACTTATCTTAACTCGAGGTTGACTTAAGGCCTTAACTCGGGGGTGCGTTAAGGACTTAGCCAATTTTCCAACCAAACTTCCTTAGCTCAATCCTTTACTCTTTCTCAGGGTGTTTCCAAGTCTGTGAATCATTCCATCTTTGTTTTGATATTCTAAGTCCAGTTGAAATCTGCTTTGGATCAAAAGCGAGTTAACACATTCAATTGCACGTCTCGCTACTTATGTTTTTCCATTATTCAATCCTGGCAAGATGTGTAACCTAAATAAGCATTTAAATTTAGGATTGATGTTCAACTAGCAGAAAATATAAATGTTCTAAAAATGGAACTAATCATATCATTTATCAACCTATTAGAGACTCCATAACATGATATTTTCTTTTTGTTCTTGCTTAGATTTTTTCATCATCTTTTTGTTTATTTGTATATTATATATTATAGTATAGTCCATACTTGTTTTCCACTTATTGCATGAGCACACAAGGATTTCCATACCCATGTCCTTCTCATTATATAATGCACTCATCTTAGCTTATCATTACTTACTCCCACATGCACTCATTTCATAATTTTGGTCCACTAAATCATTCATATATGTATGTATGTATATGTGTGTGTATATGTATATCAACCAATTGTACAAGTGTTAAAATCATAACTTATTATTATCACTAAAGAACGTATGCACCAAGTACAAAACTTTCGATCTCCAAACTTGTGGTTAAGTTAAGGTGTCAAATCGACAAATAAAACAAATCTTAGAGAAAACTATCAACAAAAGCCAGAAAGATTGGTCTAAAAAATTGACAGATATGCATTGGGCTTATAGAACTACTTTTAAAACTAATCTTGGAATGTCAACTTTTAGATTAGTATGTGGTAAAGCATGTCACTTACCAGTCGAGCTTGAACATAAAGCGTTATTGGCAGTAAAGAACATAAACTTTGATCATGAAAAGGCTGGCAAAAATAGAAATTGCAACTCAGTGAATTAGAAGAGATTAGGAACGACGCATATGAAAATTCAAAAATTTACAAGGAAAAATAAAAAGTATTTTATTATAAGCCAATTCAAAGAAAAATGTTTTTGCCAAATCCAAAAGTTCTTTCGTATGGCTCTCGACTTTATTTATTCTCTGGTAAATTAAATCGAGAGGGATAGGACCATATGTGGTACGTACTATTTTTCCCTAAAGTGCCATAAAAATAGAAAACCCTAGGGATGGATCGATTTTTAAGGTCAGCAGTCATTGTTAGGCCTTACTTGGAATTAGCAAGTGATCTAAAGGAGGAGCTCATGATTTTTCATGAACCACACTACGTATAGTAAGAAATTTTAATGCTTTCTTGTAAATATGAATATATTCTTGTCCTTTACACTCATTATATCATGCGTTGACTGTAGGGACACGATCAATATTAAGTGTGGGTGGAGTTCTCATGTTTATTTTGATTTTACATAGTTTGATTTTTGCATTTTCTTTTATCTTTTCTTCAAAAAAAATTGCATATTAATTTATTTTTGAATATGCATGATAGAGTAAACATACAGTTTAGGTCATTAGATTGAAATTTTTGGAAAATTATGTGTCTCAATAAATAAATAAAAAATTAAAACCCCAAAATTTCCCCACAAAATGTAAGTTGATAAATTTGTTGGAATTCTATTTGTTTTATTTTAATATAATGGAACTGGATTTGTTATTACTGCAATATGAATATTTTGTATTCCATTTTATTCCACCTTCAAATTTTGATTCTAATGACAAAGAATTCAAAACATGAAAAGTTGAAATGAGTATGTAAAGTAGGGAAAAAGAAGATATTTCCTCTTATCCGTAGTTCACACTGCCCATTTCAACAGTTAAAATAAATATACTTTCTTTGTCATTTCAATGCTATTCGCTTAAAAAGTTGAATGAAATATAAAAGATTGGTATTATAATTTGTTTCTTTAGAAATAGAGGTCATGGTTCTACTATATTAACGTAAATTGAATTGCATGTTTTGGATTCCAATTTGAATACATATAAGTATGTTTAGTGTAGCTAATTTATTGATGATATTGGTCATTATGTATTTGCTATTTTTGGATTAGGACTTGTATAGAAATTGCAGTTATTGATGCATTAAAATAACATAACACCCAAAATAAGAAATAGACAAATTTGTTTAATAAATATAGAAACAAATTAACCATAAATTAAAGTTAGATATAAATGCAATAAATATGTATTCTTTTAAATTTGAATTGACCAACCAAAATTACAAACTTGTAATATATATAATAAATAAGTTATTTAATAAAGAAACTGACAAATAAATGACAATTAACCATCAACAATAAATCTAATAAAATAACTTAAGGACAACTCTGCAATTTAATCTATAAACAAAGGAGAAGTAAGGAGTTTCCCTTATAAGGCTTTTAGATGCTAAGTGCGGCTGAGGTGTGTATATATTATATACACACATAGATATATAGATGTGTGTGTGTGATGGAATAGTTCAACATTGAATTTGGAGAGTGGGAATATGGCTAAGTTATAGGGATGCGAGGTTAGCCGAAAGCATATAGAAGTCTGGCCAGCTAATTAGTCTACCAGCAGTATGACCTTTGCAACCAATGTAGGACATTACCTATAATAAGTACCCACAGTGGATGCGAGGTTAGTCTAAATTTTGTAGGGTAAGTCTGACTAGCTGATCTGGCTACCAGCACCTATAAATAGTTTGACTAATGTAGGATGTACGATTGGGTTAGGGTCTATAAGGACAGGGAAATTCCAGGAGTCTGCTTCGGCGTTGAGGTATTAAATGACTGGTTAGGTTCTACCTCCACATATTAAGAAGTATTAAATGTTGCTAATTCCAATATGGGTCTACTTCGGGATTGAGGTATTAAATGGCTATTAGGGTCTACCTCTTCCCTATTTAAGAAGTATTAAATGGTCAGAATTATCTTTTAGGAGCATTAGTGGAAATCTCTTAGGGAGTGTCCACTTTGGGGGTTAAGGTATCAAATGACCAGAGTGTTTGCTTCTTCATTATCTAATAATTATTAAGTGGCTTTAAGAGATTCTAAGATGTTAGCTAGAAAGGACTAGGAGGGGTTCTCCTTGGGTCTAGGTATTAAATGGTTGGAAAGTCTGTCGGTTGCTTATTTAAAAGGTCTTAAGTGACCCAAGTACTTCCTATTACATCATTTGGATATGATTGGAAGGGAGATGGGTTGTTGAACTCAATATACTACATAATTGCATTGCATTTGCATATATAGTCATGAAGTTTGGCTTATAGGGCTATTATACTATAGTTAGAGATATACTTACGAAAATATAATAAATACGTAAGACATCATACTTGTTCAGTTACTTACTGTCCATATACTATTATTGTAAAACTTGAGGTTTTCATTCACCAGACATTGTTGTTCTGATCCCCAACCTATAAGTTAGGTACAACAATGAGTATGGAGAAGATGGTGGAGAATTGACGGGCAGTTATCTATTTATGTTGTTATAATGTACCCAGACAATGTATCAGACATTTTTATGCACTATTGTGACATGGTACTCATGTGATTTGGTTTTATGAGATGGTACTTTATTTTATTATTATATTTTATTCCTTTCATTGTGAGACTCTGAAGCATAGATAAATAGCTCTACATGTTGTTTTGTTAAATCAATTATACCAACCAAAAGCCAGCTTCGGAATGGACCTAAGGTTCGATGGGCTTTTATTGGGTCGAAAATCAAACCCGTTTTGTAGGGGATTGTTACATAAACACTTTTATATTCTCTTCTCTAAATTAATAAAATAAGTCAATTGAAACATAGAGAGAGAAGAATGGAAAAATCAAGAGATAGAGGAATGGAGATGCCAATTCAAATTAGATTAGAAAGGAACCTTCAAGGTTAAATAGACGGGAATGCTAGAAAGTTGATTGAACTATTACAATGTGTCTATGTTGTGAAACAAGTAATTAAATTTCTTTTATACATCTATCAAAATTAAATATATGATTTTTGGATTTTAATAGGTAAGTCAACTGAATTATCAACTTTGAATTTGGATTTGTAAACATGATTTCATATGTTGGAAAAACCCTAAGTGATAATTTTGAATATGAAACTTGAGAAAAGGGAAAATCAAACAAAATCCACTTTGAAAATTTTATAGATCTAATTTATTAATATGGGTTAGATAGATCTAAGAAAACTTATAAATATATCTTAGAAATTTATCTAGACCTGACTCTTTTTATTTTGGATTATATGTAGATAAATGGGCAAACATATACATATAATAAAAAGAGAAAATAACGTGAAGTTAGAAATAAATATTATAGAAATTTTATATAGTTACGTGCCCAAACTCTAACTAAACTGAAAACAAAGTTTAAAACAAAGTTCGGAAAGAAGTGAAAGTAAGACATTAAAAACGACGAAAAATACCCAATCAGATGTCTAAATAATAAACCAGATGTTTGAATTATTTTACAGTGAAAACAAAAAGGAATTAGCTCAAATCTAACTAGATTCGGACGTCTTAATCATTAATCAAACATCTAAAATCAAAGCACGTCTGAATAAATGGTCAAACGTCAAAAAGCCTATGGCAAATTGTTGTATAGGAAGTCAAAGGTTTGGACCAAAATATAGACACCTGTATGGTTGAAGCAAGCCCATGTTGTAACGACCCGCTATTTTGGACCATTCGCATCCGCACCTGTTGAACTTGAATGATTCAAAATACCGAATTGTTATTTATATTTGGCAAAACTGAGCATATATGGTAAATAAATAATCACAGATCACAGACACAGAGTAATAATTTGCAGCGGAAACAAAAGATAGTAGTTCATGAAGCTACTATATACATATCAGAGTTAAATAAGGTACAACAGATGTCTCTAATACAATAATCAAATACAAGAATCAGAATACAATCACTAGAATCAACTGGATATCTGAAAGCTGGATAGATAGCTGGATCACCAAGCGAAGCTCCAACTCCAAAGGTGAGTCTCGAATACTGGTACACTAAGACTGACCCGAGCGTAAAGCAAAACACAAAACACTCGAGTCAGGATTAACATTCTTATATCAATAAATCCAACTCAAGTGAAATAGCAACTGAAATACAAGTAACTCAAAGGATGTTGGAATAACCATCCTTTAAGGATCCGTTAAACTATCTACTATGTAGTAGTGTACGATAAGTAGATAATGCCTATCAGTAATATAAAATATCAAAATAGTGTTAAGGCGTTACCATTATCCCCCTTAACACATTTTATATAAGCGTTATAGTCTATACAGCACTATAAACTCCACCGTAAACTAGTGGGCTATCAGGGAGTACTCCATAGGTATAACACAAAACAAATCGTAGTGGTCGCGTATATAGGGATCCAAGTATGACAAGGCACATGAGGCAATACCCAAGGTAGTGAAACTACCGTTTGCCTGATCCGGACTGGTGAGAATGCATCGCCGCAGCGACCGCAACACCGCGAAATAACACTCCCAAAATCAAGGGTGCACCAATCGACAACAAGTAATGAGTAGTTTCGAAGAAGTGTGTTCGCTTGAGGTAGCTAGCCCCCATTTGGCCCGGCATGGCTCGTGTTTTAGTCATTTCCAATTTGACACAAGTGTCAAGGCTATCCATTATCGTTCTTTTTCTTCAGTCATCATGTACATCATTCCAACCACTTCATTCTGGATCACATTCCGCGTATAGTTATTAAAGTGGTTTTCGGTTTAGACAGTGAGTATGTCCCTAACCGATTCCGGTCTCTTTAATAACTTTCGTAATTATTACACCGATTGGTCGTTTAATAAATTTCAAAACCAAATCAATTACAATTTCAATTAGAATTTGCAAATCAACATTTCATTTCTCTTTCGAAATCAATTTCCATAATTTACGTTTCAAAACTTCCAATTCATATTTTCAAAATCTTATAATTCAATTTCCATTTTATTTAAACAATTCAAATATTGATTCAAGTTCGTTTATAAGTTTCATTTCGAAAACATTTAAATTTAACTTAATTTAACATTCCAATCAATTTAACATCATTGATTGATTTCATTCAATATTCGTTAAGTTAATTTATCATTCAAGACAAATTCTATTAAATTTCCAATTCATTAAATCAATTACTTAAGTTCAACTTCATTATATCAAAACTTACAAATTGCATTAAATTAAATTCATCAAATCAAATTCTTTACATTTCAAGTCTTACATTAATTTCAATAAAACACATTTTATTTCTTATTAGAGAAATTCAGTTTCACTTATTAATTTACTTAGTTACAATTTCAAAACTCAATTAATAAAGAAACTTAGTTTCACTTATTCAAGAATTTCAATTTCACTTAATAAAGAATTCAATTTTATTTAACTATTAAATAATTCAATCTTATTTAATTATTAAATAATTTCAAAACTTAATTATTAACTAATTTCAAAACTTAATTATTAATAATTCCAAAACTTAATTATTAATAATTTCAGCTTAATTATTAAAAATTCAAAACTTAATTCAATCGTTTCTCAAATTTAACAACGTTCTTTCATCAATTACATTGTTAATATTTTGTTTCATATTATTAAATATTAACATTTTCCTTTCATAAAAATTCAATTTCCAACTTCATTTCAAAACCTTATCATTTATTCAAATAAAATCTTTATTTTATTTTTAAATCAAATTATTGACCAATCGGGTTTTATTTAATTCTCTATCCCAAGTCAAAGTTCAATTTGGGTATTTATCATTTCAACCCGATTCCAATTCAATTCAAAATCAAAGCATAGCAAAGGGAACTTGTAGTGTGATAACTGGGATGGTGTCAAAGTAAATAAACAAGCAATAACAACAATCAATAACAATCCAATAATTAATTCAAATAATCCCGAAATAATCGTATTAATTCACATTGTTGTTTGTGCAAATAAATATAATTATTTCTAGAATCTACACTATCATTTCATGTAGATTAAAGATTATTACACTAATATTTATACGGTTCTTCACTTGATATCTATTGTTCAATTTCAAACTACATCAATTTATACACTTACATTTAAATGGTTCAAGGTGTGGTTAACACTATTTCTATGTGTCAATTTATTTAAAATTGAAAGGGGTCATATTATACAAATGTCATCAATCAAATTAACACATATATCAAATCTAACTATCCTACGTCGATTTCAATTTCAAATTATTTATCAGTTACAATATTAACAATTTAACGTCCAATATCAACATCAAACAATCAATCATTATCAACCAAACTGAATTATCATTGTATAAATAACAGATAGTGGTGTCAGATGTCACAGGTGAACTAATACAGGTAATAACAATGTAAATAACTAACAACACCATATTTCAATTGTCGTTTCAATTGAAATCAAATTTAATAAATAAAAGAACATTAATCGTGAGTGATTGCTCACCTTTAGTGGCAAGAGAACGATAGGAATAGCTACGGAAAAGAACGATCGAACGAACACGGGCATGAAAATCAATTAGCTGCGACGAAATACGAAAGTAGATTTTAGCACGATAAATATGATGGAAATGAAAGAAAAGAAAAGAAAGAAAAGAAAAGAAAAAGGAAAAAGAAATAATAATAATAATAATGATCTTTATATACACCAATCAAAATACTAATCTATATATAGTGTAAATGCATGGCCAAAGTATATAGGTGACCCGAAAACATATATAAGTTACCATATTACAGATATACACTTATACCACATAGACCTATTAAAACAATATCTCAATACAAATATAATCTTTACTTTCGGCACAACTTATATATATACACTTAAAACCATACGTATGATGTAGTAAAACAGTGCGGGAGCGACTTTACAAAATATACAACATATACTAGCCGAGCAAGCTAAGTTTTGGTACAACGGTGAGGTGTCAGGCTGAGACTCAAAGCACGTAACCATACACTACTACAATATAATATAATACATATGTTAGAGAATTAAGCTTCTCAGGCAAAACAAACAATGAACCAAAGATGTGATATCAGGCCGAACATGTATGCAGATATGCTTCCTTGCGCAACATATATATAACGATTTTTAAAACAATTTTTTTTTTTGCACACGCAAACAAATAAACTTCATATAGCAATTGACATGTGCGTTACTGGTTTGTTTAAATACATAAAGCTCGTACAAAAAACTAAAAGAAACTAACAGAAACATGACCATAAACATTTTCAGTCTCCTAGGCATAACTTCAGAAGTTACAAACTGCTATCTTAGCATTTATAGGACAATGCCATTTTCCAAACTATTGTGAGCTGCATTTCTAAAAAAATTTAGGATTGAACCATATTGAACTGGAACCTAACATTAATAACTTTATAAACAATACATGTATATAGATAAACTAGTATATATTAATATATATATATACAGACACACCTACAAATTCAACAGAGGAGGAAGGGAAGCCGATCTGGTGGCAAGTAAGGCTGAGCCTTCGGCCTAGCATGGAGGAGGAATGACTGCCCTGGTGGATAAGGAGGAGGAGGGGCTTCTCGGCTGGGCTGAGCGGTGGATACGACCGGCTGGAGGAAGTGGCGGTGACCGGTCTTGGGTTTTGAGGTCGATAGTGGCTCACGGCATGAGGAGGCTGAGGCGAGCAACATGGTTGGTCGAGATTTGTTTTGGCATGGGGTTGCGGAAAGGTGGCAGGCACTGGGAGAGGCGGATCTGGGTAGTAGTGCTCGCATGCATAAAATGGCTTCAGCCAAATGCCAGGAGGAAGGAAAGATTTTTGGGACAGCGTTTTTTTTAGAAAGAGATGTAGATCTGTTGAATAGAAAATGAAGGGAAGGAGATTTCAGAGTAGAAGAAGGAGCATCAAATATAGGTGGCACCCATTCGTTTTCCCCACCGGTACGAAACAGTGAAAATAAATGAAAATGAAGAGGTAGTTGTTCTCTCGTCTCAGAAAACAATTTATATAACTTTATAAGAATATTATCACTAAACCGGAAGGTAGAATTAAAAGAAGAGAGGGAAGTGGAAGCAAAGGGCAACCAAAAAGAATTGCAAACGTACACATCACATTTATTATTTTCAACTGGCAGAGAATTAAAGGTAGAGAATGGACCACCAATGTATTGAACCGTTGGGAATGATAAAAGCTACTAGAATTTATGAAATGATAACAACAATTTGAATTTGAGTAGCCACCAGAATAAAAAGACACGAAACGTGTACCGATACAGGAGGCGTTACGCAAAGTGGAACGTACAACGGACTTCGAATTTAACCATCGAATATACCATAGAGATCAGCACGATGAGACGATCAAAACGGTATATGGATATCAGTGGTATGATTTAATTATAAAAATTCGAATTTTCTACTAAAGGAAAATGCAAGAAAAACGCAGAAAAATAAGATCGACGGAGCTAAAGAAGTCCAAATTTTGTAAAACGAAAAATAGCGTTTGCTCAGAAGATGGTTTAGAATTTTTCTACGTAAAAATATTTAGGTTCCGAAAACATTTTATTTTCATTGCTTTTAACTGGTTAAATTGAAGTGAATTTACATGCGAAATAAACTTTCATATTTTCGGACGAAAATTTACCAGTCGCTATGTTTAACTAGACGCATTCCAAATATCAAATTTATATCTCAAAATTTTATCGTTTAAAATTTCAACTAATTACGTTATTTAAACGGTTAAAATTTACGAGTCGTTACATTCTCCCCCACTCAAAAATTTTCGTCCTCGAAAAGGAAGGAGGTAGGAGAATAGAAACAACCAGAAATAAAAACAGATTGAAAACAAAATAAAACAATTTAGTTTAAACCGTATAAATTTCAATTTACCTTAATTAATACTCAATATTTGATTTAAAATTCAGGGTATTTCAATAAGTTGATTTAATTCCAATTTATTAATGTTTGATACCAAAAGATTTCTTCAAAACAAATTTTTATTTTATTCATCTCGTTTATTCATTGTTTTTTTAATCCAATTATCCTTTATTAACAATTTCTAAAATCATAAACTTGAATAGTCATTTATTACAATCATATTTTATTCAACAAATTTAATTCTTCTTTATTCCAAATTATTATTAAATTTTGTTCCACTTAATATATCTTATTACATATATTTAAACCATATAAATTAATTTAAACCATATAAATTTCAATTTAAATTAAATTTTTTTTTTCAATTTGGTTAAATCCATTTATATTAAATCAATAAATAGTCATTCGATTTAAATTTGTTAGTTCAACTGTTAATTCTGATCATATAAATTTCATTTTAAATCAATTAATATTCAATAATTGATCTTTATTCAAGGTATTTCATTAAGCTGATTCAATTCAATTTTTTAATTCTTTCAGAACAAAAATTTACTTTATTTATCTCATTTAATTAACTTATTATTCTATAATCTTTATTAGCATTTTTCTATAATTAAAATCTAAGTGCATAACATTTATTATATACACTCAAATTTTATTTAAAAAAATTATTTTATATTGTATATTATCCAATTACATTTTAACTTATGAATAATTTAGGTAAGTTATATTGAAATGCAATTTAGTACTATACAAATAAAATTTTCAAATTCAATTATTTCAAGTTTAAATACTTATTCAAATTTAGCTTTATTTATAATTGAAAACATCTTTTAGCATGATTTTTAAGAATTAAATTTTCCGTTTAATTTCAAACCCTTTAGAAATAATTATGTATATACTATATATATTAAATCAAATTAAATTTAAAATAATATACCCATATATATATTTATAAATCAAGTCATACTTAAGAAATTCAAATCAAAATATTTTTTCCAAACAAAACCGTAGCAAAGCTACAGAATGGTTTCTCCACTTCGAAACTCGAAAATGAATATCGATGATGCGGCTGCCATCACCGAAATTATTTTCCAGCGTCAAAGAGAAGAGCACTGATTTCAACATTTTAAAATTCTTTGAAAACGGTTCCTATTTGAAAATACTTTAAATAATATACATTAAAATTCTTTGGAAACAAATTATAGTCAAAATACCTTTAAAACCATAGTTCGAAACCATTGGAAATTAAATTCTCAAATTCTTAATTTAATTTCATTTCAAATTCTAAATCAGTTTATAAACCAAGTTTATAAATTCCTTTATTAATATTGTAATGGTCAATTGTTTACAAAACAATAAATGATAATCAAATATTATTATTCCAACAATCAATTTATTAACAGTTCGGTTACAGAAAATCCATACTTACATATATAATATAGTCATACAAACTTTATTAAATTTTCCAATTTGAAAACATATTGTGTCAGTTTGCTCTGTTCAAGTGTTTTGGAAATCCTATCAATAGCGTTTATCAGACGAATCGATCGAAAACCCAAATCAACATCAACAACTCAAACAACACAATATATAAAACATTTTTAATATAAATTTACAAATACACTTCCTCGCTCGACGATACCATAATAGATTTCAAAGCAAGGATAGAGATTTAAATTTGATTAATTCAATCAAAGAAAATTTGAATTTGAGAATAAGTTGGAATGAAAGATAAGATGATTATTTAACCGAATAAGGAAATAGAAAATCTTATATAAATTGCGGGAAACCATAACCGGGTCGACCGTGACTTCAAGAATAAGATCGATGCAGAATTTCGAGGCAAATCTACATTGATCTCAAGAGATAGAATTCGGCATAACCAAAGATGTCAGCATCTAAACCGAGGATATATAAATCTCCGGTGAATCGATGCTATCATAAAAGAGTTTTACCCCTTTACAAATCAATTTGAGATTGGCGGGACCGCCAACTCATTATAAGGATAATTCGAAGTGGAGTTATGTGATACTCCAGAATTCAGAAGAATACGAATAGTGGGGACAAGAATGAATTTCGGAACCGTAGGGAATGTTCAAAAATTCAAAGAAATCGAGTCAAAAGGAAGAGATTGAAACTCGAATAAGAGTGATTCTGTAAATACACTTACCCTATATGTTAAGTTTTGCCTAGAGCTACCAAAGCTCTGATACCAACTGTAACGACCCACTATTTTGGACCATTCGCATCCGCACCTGTCGAACTTGAATGATTCAAAATACCGAATTGTTATTTATATTTGGCAAAACTGAGCATATACGGTAAATAAATAATCACAGATCACAGACACAGAGTAATAATTTGCAGCGGAAACAAAAGATAGTAGTTCATGAAGCTACTATATACATATCAGAGTTAAATAAGGTACAACAGATGTCTCGAATACAATAATCAAATACAAGAATCAGAATATAATCACTGGAATCAACTGGATATCTGAAAGCTAGATAGATAGCTGGATCACCAAGCGAAGCTCCAACTCCAAAGGTGAGTCTCGAATACTGGTACACTCAAACTGACCCGAGCGTAAAGCAAAACACAAAACACTCGAGTCAGGATTAACATTCTTATATCAATAAATCCAACTCAAGTGAAATAGCAACTGAAATACAAGTAACTCAAAGGATGTTGGAATAACCATCCTTTAAGGATCTGTTAAACTATCTACTATGTAGTAGTGTACGATAAGTAGATAATGCCTATCAGTAATATAAAATATCAAAATAGTGTTAAGGCGTTTCCATTATCCCCCTTAACACATTTTATATAAGCGTTATAGTCTATACAGCACTGTAAACTCCACCGTAAACTAGTGGGCTATCAGGGAGTACTCCATAGGTATAACACAAAACAAATCGTAGTGGTCGCGTATATAGGGATCCAAGTATGACAAGGCACATGAGGCAATACCCAAGGTAGTGAAACTACCGTTTGCCTGATCCGGACTGGTGAGAACGCATCGCCGCAGCGACCGCAACACCGCGAAACAACACTCCCAAAATCAAGGGTGCACCAATCGACAACAAGTAATGAGTAGTTTCGAAGAAGTGTGTTCGCTCGAGGTAGCTAGCCCCCATTTGGCCCGGCACAGCTCATGTTTTAGTCATTTCCAATTTGACACAAGTGTCAAGGCTATCCATTATCATTCTCTTTCTTCAGTCATCACGTACATCATTCCAACCACTTCATTCTGGATCACATTCCGCGTATAGTTATTAAAGTGGTTTTCGGTTTAGACAGTGAGTATGTCCCTAACCGATTCCGGTCTCTTTAATAACTTTCGTAATTATTACACCGATTGGTCGTTTAATAAATTTCAAAACCAAATCAATTACAATTTCAATTAGAATTTGCAAATCAACATTTCATTTCTCTTTCGAAATCAATTTCCATAATTTACGTTTCAAAACTTCCAATTCATATTTTCAAAATCTTATAATTCAATTTCCGTTTTATTTAAACAATTCAAATATTGATTCAAGTTCGTTTATAAGTTTCATTTCGAAAACATTTAAATTTAACTTAATTTAACATTCCAATCAATTTAACATCATTGATTGATTTCATTCAATATTCGTTAAGTTAATTTATCATTCAAGACAAATTCTATTAAATTTCCAATTCATTAAATCAATTACTTAAGTTCAACTTCATTATATCAAAACTTACAAATTGCATTAAATTAAATTCATCAAATCAAATTCTTTACATTTCAAGTCTTACATTAATTTCAATAAAACACATTTTATTTCTTATTAGAGAAATTCAGTTTCACTTATTAATTTACTTAGTTACAATTTCAAAACTCAATTAATAAAGAAACTTAGTTTCACTTATTCAAGAATTTCAATTTCACTTAATAAAGAATTCAATTTTATTTAAGTATTAAATAATTCAATCTTATTTAATTATTAAATAATTTCAAAACTTAATTATTAACTAATTTCAAAACTTAATTATTAATAATTCCAAAACTTAATTATTAATAATTTCAGCTTAATTATTAAAAATTCAAAACTTAATTCAATCGTTTCTCAAATTTAACAACGTTCTTTCATCAATTACATTGTTAATATTTTGTTTCATATTATTAAATATTAACATTTTCCTTTCATAAAAATTCAATTTCCAACTTCATTTCAAAACCTTATCATTTATTCAAATAAAATCTTTATTTTATTTTTAAATCAAATTATTGACCAATCGGGTTTTATTTAATTATCTATCCTAAGTCAAAGTTCAATTTGGGTATTTATCATTTCAACCCGATTCCAATTCAATTCAAAATCAAAGCATAGCAAAGGGAACTTGCAGTGTGATAACCGGGATGGTGTCAAAGTAAATAAACAAACAATAACAACAATCAATAACAATCCAATAATTAATTCAAATAATCCCGAAATAATTGGATTAATTCACATTGTTGTTTGTGCAAATAAATATAATTATTTCTAGAATCTACACTATCATTTCATGTAGATTAAAGATTATTACACTAATATTTATACGGTTCTTCACTTGATATCTATTGTTCAATTTCAAACTACATCAATTTATACACTTACATTTAAATGGTTCAAGGTGTGGTTAACACTATTTCTATGTGTCAATTTATTTAAAATTGAAAGGGGTCATATTATGCAAATGTCATCAATCAAATTAACACATATATCAAATCTAACTATCCTACGTCGATTTCAATTTCAAATTATTTATCAGTTACAATATTAACAATTTAATGTCCAATATCAACATCAAACAATCAATCATTATCAACCAAACTGAATTATCATTGTATAAATAACAGATAGTGGTGTCAGATGTCACAGGTGAACTAATACAGGTAATAACAGTGTAAATAACTAACAACAGCATATTTCAATTGTCGTTTCAATTGAAATAAAATTTAATAAATAAAAGAACATTAATCGTGAGTGATTGCTCACCTTTAGTGGCAAGAGAACGATAGGAACAGCTACGGAAAAGAACGATCGAACGGACACGGGCACGAAAATCAATTAGCTGCGACGAAATACGAAAGTAGATTTTAGCACGATAAATATGATGGAAAAGAAAGAAAAGAAAAGAAAAAGGAAAAAGAAATAATAATAATAATAATGATCTTTATATACACCAATCAAAATACTAATCTATATATAGTGTAAATGCATGGCCAAAGTATATAGGTGACCCGAAAACATATATAAGTTACCATATTACAGATATACACTTATACCACATAGACCTATTAAAACAATATCTCAATACAAATATAATCTTTACTTTCGGCACAACTTATATATATACACTTAAAACCATACGTATGATGTTGTAAAACAGTGCAGGAGCGACTTTACAAAATATACAACATATACTAGCCGAGCAAGCTAAGTTTTGGTACAACGGTGAGGTGTCAGGCTGAGACTCAAAGCACGTAACCATACACTACTACAATATAATATAATACATATGTTAGAGAATTAAGCTTCTCAGGCAAAACAAACAATGAACCAAAGATGTGATATCAGGCCGAACATGTATGCAGATATGCTTCCTTGCGCAACATATATATAACGATTTTTAAAACAATTTTTTTTTGCACACGCAAACAAATAAACTTCATATAGCAATTGACATGTGCGTTACTAGTTTGTTTAAATACATAAAGCTCGTACAAAAAACTAAAAGAAACTAACAGAAACATGACCATAAACATTTTCAGTCTCCTAGGCATAACTTCAGAAGTTACAAACTGCTATCTTAGCATTTATAGGACAATGCCATTTTCCAAACTATTGTGAGCTGCATTTCTGAAAAAATTTAGTATTGAACCATATTGAACTGGAACCTAACATTAATAACTTTATAAACAATACATGTATATAGATAAACTAGTATATATTAATATATATATACACACACACCTACAAATTCAACAGAGGAGGAAGGGAAGCCGATCTGGTGGCGAGTAAGGCTGAGCCTTCGGCCTAGCATGGAGGAGGAACGACTGCCTTGGTGGATAAGGAGGAGGAGGGGCTTCTCGGCTGGGCTGAGCGGTGGATACGACCGGCTGGAGGAAGTGGCGGTGACCGGTCTTGGGTTTTGAGGTCGATAGTGGCTCACGGCATGAGGAGGCTGAGGCGAGCAACATGGTTGGTCAAGATTTGTTTTGGCATGGGGTTGCGGAAAGGTGGCAGGCACTGGGAGAGGCGGATCTGGGTAGTAGTGCTCGCATGCATAAAATGGCTTCAGCCAAATGCCAGGAGGAAGAAAAGATTTTTGGGCCAGCGTTTTTTTAGAAAGAGATGTAGATCTGTTGAATAGAAAATGAAGGGAAGGAGATTTCAGTGTAGAAGAAGGAGCATCAAATATAGGTGCACCCATTCGTTTTCCCCACCGGTACGAAACAGTGAAAAGAAATGAAAATGAAGAGGCAGTTGTTCTCTCATCTCAGAAAACAATTTATATAACTTTATAAGAATATTATCACTAAACCGGAAGGTAGAATTAAAAGAAGAGAGGGAAGTGGAAGCAAAGGGCAACCAAAAAGAATTGCAAACATACACATCACATTTATTATTTTCAACTGGCAGAGAATTAAAGGTAGAGAACGGACCACCAATGTATTGAACCGTTAGGAATGATAAAAGCTACTAGAATTTATGAAATGATAACAACAATTTGAATTTGAGTAGCCACCAGAATAAAAAGACACGAAACGTGTACCGATACAGGAGGCGTTATGCAAAGTGGAACGTACAACGGACTTCGAATTTAACCATCGAATATACCATAGAGATCAGCACGATGAGACGATCAAAACAGTATATGGATATCAGTGGTATGATTTAATTATAAAAATTCGAATTTTCTACTAGCGGAAAATGCAAGAAAAACGCAGAAAAATAAGATCGACGGAGCTAAAGAAGTCCAAATTTTGAAAAACGAAAAATAGCGTTTGCTCAGAAGATGGTTTAGAATTTTTCTACGTAAAAATATTTAGGTTCCGAAAATATTTTATTTTCATTGCTTTTAACTGGTTAAATTGAAGTGAATTTACGCGCGAAATAAACTTTCGTATTTTCAGACGAAAATTTACCAGTCGCTATGTTTAACTAGACGCATTCCAAATATCAAATTTATATCTCAAAATTTTATCATTTAAAATTTCTCAAAATTTCAACTAATTACGTTATTTAAACGATTAAAATTTACGGGTCGTTACACATGTTGAACCTGGACTTGGTGCAAGACGAGTAGGATTGATTGAGGATAATTGTTTCCATTTTCTCGACTTCGTGAGTTTACACTGCTACATGGAGCTGTGTAACAAATGAGACTAGTTTCACATGCAGAGATAACCTGGATTAAAACTTCATGGTGTGCATAACGTGGTACTCAATGAGACATGTGACTATATTGCGAATAAATGCCTTGTCGTTACTATAGTTCTCTCGGTCACACGTTTTAATGTGCTGGACAATGGGGAAGGTTGATGGAGACGTTTCTAATAGTAGGGCTATATGACTGGGTTGTGGTTGAACTTACGAGGGAGTTGCATTGTTAAATGACTTCTTTAGCTTTAGGTTGAATGATATAGAGTGTAGGACAGATTTAACATTGAGAAGTTTACACTAATATTTTAGTAGGCCGTAAATTATCAGGGTAGTATACTCGGCGTGTGCTCTGGCATTGCGATGTTCTTTCAATTTGTATGTTCAATTTAAGCGGTTTAGCACTAAGAAGGTTAAGTCAATGTATTGTTAGGCGGTTTATTGTTAAGAATGTATACTAGGGATATTCCTAACCTACTTAGTTTTTAGATGTCCAACTTTTGGGTGTAAATTTTCATAGATTTTATTTGGGTTAAGGTTTGTTTGGGATGGTTACCCCATAGCTTGTAATTCATAATTTCTTATATCTAGGACACGAACATAAATGAACACCCCTAGGTTATGGAGATTATAATTGCAATTTCATTACGTTCCAACACCATACCGCTAGAGATATGTTTCACGAACCAGACTTTGTTTGACCCCTTCCATTTCTCCCTTTTTATCCATATTACAGGAGGATAGGCCTGCAACTGATTTGGCCAAGATACAGTGCGTGGAGGAGGTGACTTGGTGCTCTAAAGCTATATTTATTTATAGTTACTTCTCCATGTAATTTATATTATATTATCTATAAGTTGGACTCTTATGTATTGTCATTTGAAGGCACTATTTTTTAGTTACTGTATGGACCACATTTATGTTGAGACTATTATCTTATTAGGTTATTCTTTGTACTTATATTTTACTTCCTTTCGTTGTGAGATCTAAATGTGCAGAATACATAGAATTTATATTTGTCTCTATATCACATAACTTTAAAAACCTAATGATTCATACTTCTTGGCACGAATCGAGTTCAAAAGGCACTTTTGGGCTTTGGATCGATGTGTCTGGAGGTGCACTTTGTTGCATCTACTATTAGAGATTAGGTTTAGGATTTGCTTATGGACTAGACATGTAATGAGAGAACATACTTGTATATTTTTAAAATTATTATAACCCATTAAAATTCCGGTAACGTTTAGAACTATCCGAGGGAAGTTACTAATAATTCCAAATTATAAATAAGCAAGATGAGCAATCAATCTGGAAATAGTTTAGGTGAAGCAGCTGAAGTTTTGAGTGTGAATGTTCCGATATGGCATCGTCGGTATCTTCAAGCGAGAGGTCAAACTAAACTTAACCTTAACGGAGGACCTATAGTGCAAGCGCAAGGTGCATACCCGGCTCCTCCGCCAGCTTTGGACTTCCCCTAGCCATGTTAGGATTCTAGAGTCTAGGTGGAAAGAATTATTTTTGGATCATTTGTAGGGACTCAGGATTGGCTAAGGGATTATGATGGATATATTCTATGATGGGTGTGGACGACGATGCAATTAAGAGACAATTAGCTTTGTGGCACTTGCAGGGAGAGGCCTTGAACTGGTGGGCGATTGTTATTGTTGAGACATATGAGATTGGAATTGCTTGGACTGATTTTAAAAGGAGCTTTGAGACTAAGTTTATACTGAAGGCCGAGTGGGGGTGGAGCTAGAGAAGTTCATCCACTCGGAGCAAGAAGACCAAAGTGCTAAGGAATATGTCAATGAGTTTAATCAGTTGGCAAAGTAAGACCTAGATCTTATCAATACATCAGTGAAAAGGTGACAAAGTTTGCTAAGGGATCCGGCTTTGAGGGATATTGCTTTGAGTCACGTACCTACTAGAGCTACTTTTGAGAGCTTGGTTGAGATGGCATTGCCGAATTCAATTGGGAACGAAGGACCCTAGAAAGGTTCAACACAAACGCACAATGGGAGCTCAAGGTAGAATAAAGACAACAAGGTTCTAGTGTAAGAAGTGTCAAGGCAAAGGGCACCAGAGAAAGGATTGCAAAACGAGTATTTCTAAGGTCAAATACTACAACTACAACTAATTTGGGCACATGACGAGGGAGTGTACAGCCGCACCTAGGACTTCTACCTATGGGTTTTAGCTTATGCACTTTATGTTGTTCCTAATACGAGGCCAACCCTAGCTATGGAAAATGGAATAAAGGTCATCATAAAAGGTGTGTTAACTCTCTCTAATTTATATATTTTCACTTTATTTGACATCAGAGCATCATACTTATTTATTTCTAGTCATAGTACTTAGAAAACCGCTTTCTATACACCGACAACCGTTATGAGTGGTTAGTCATGCCATTTGGATTTATGAACACACCAACATATTTTATAGACCTCACGAGTCAAGTCTTTAGAGGGTGGTTGGATAAGTTCATGGTGGTTCATTGAAGACATACTTATCTATTCGAAAAGTAAGGAAGAACACAAGTTGCGTTTAGGAGAAGTGCTTAATACACTCCATATGCATAATTTAAAGTTGAAAATTTCCATACATCACTTCTGGTGCAAGGAGTTTTGCTTTCCAGGACATGTTGTTTCCTAGCACAGACTAGTAATAGATCCTAGTAGAGCTATTGTAGCACTGGATTGGCATTTTACCAAAACATACTATGAAGGTGAGAGGTTTTCTTGGTTTGGCTTGCTATTATAGGAAGTTCATCATGGACTCCACAAAAATTTTTGCACCCTTAACACGTCTGGTCAAGAAGAATTCAGTTCTCTCATGGAACTCAAAGTGCGAACATGCTTTTATTAAGCTAACAGAGTTGTTAACTAGTGCACCTATTTTAGTATTCCCTGATGGTTCGAAGGCATACATGGTATGTACCAATGCTTATGGTATGGGACTAGGCGCTGTTTTGATGTAGAAGGGTAGAGTTATTTGTTATGCTAATCAGCATTTGAAAGTACATGAGAGAAACTACCCAACTTATGATTTTGAGTTGGCAACTGTTGTTTTTGCCCTTAAATCTTGGAGGAATTATCATTTGGGGGAGTGATTTGAGTTATTCACGAATCATAAGTGTTCGATCAAAAAGTGAAATAGCATCCTCGAATCGATCATAAATGATAGAAAGCATATCAAAATAAAAATAGAAGCAAGAACACATAAATTTTATAGTGGTTCAGGCTCAAATCACTGCCTATGTCCACTTTATTTATTTCAAGAGATTTGGCTCAATTACAAACAAGTTGCACACTTTCATGTCTAGAAAACTATGTAAATCTGATGGCAATTCGTGGCCAAATTGGGTCAAGCGAGAGAATAGAAACCATTATCCTTTTTTTGTTGCTCTATGATGGTTATTTATAGACAAATCCACCCACTGAAGTCGCTAGCTTATGGAAGATCATGTACGAGTTCAGATCCATGAAATTTGAAAGAAAGATTGAGCAAATTCTATAACTAAAATCATGTTGGTATTGACCACAATATGATCTGTATTGATCGTACTTGCTCGACAACGATAGACTTTTTCCTTTGTACTTGCCTATATCTTTAAATTTGCAAGCTTCGTTCCAAAAATTGCTCCATCAAATCATGTCGATACCCCTGATTTGTCCTATGCTAGACTTGTCCTTTTCTACAAAGCACTAGAGTAGTTCACTTACTCACTCGAAAGTGGGTCCCTCAAGAATTATCTCGGTACTGACCATAATTATGGTCGATACTAACCGTAATTGAGTTGCTCTAAATTAGCTCAAACTTCTTATGCCCGATCATTCCATCTTCCAAGCAACCCCTGAAGTTTTTGATCCATTTCATCTTCATTTTGAAGTTTAGATTCGGTAAGAAGTCATTTAGTTCAAACGTTGGATAACTCTTGCCCCCTATATATGCTTTCATGAAACCAGATCATACTTTAGATCAAGACAAGTAATATGGTTCTAGCTGCAAAAGATTCACTGGTCGACCAATCACCATCTTTGAAGCATTGCATCTATTTCAAGGGCATCCACTCATCACTCTAAATAGTCAGTGAACCATTCTTTTTCATAGCAAAGTTGGAGGTCTCAACTCATTGGAAGCTATGGCATGCCTCGAATCGACAAACCTACCTTCCCTTTATTTTTGTTTTTTTTTAAATTGGCAACCAAAACATGTCGATACCAACCATAATCATGTCGGTGCCACCATGATTCTTGAATGCGCTGTATATTCCAGCACTTAGGAAAAATTTCTTACTTCAATCACTTTCGAGCATATTTTGTTTTTCTTATGTAATTCAATTTTCCAACCGCCACTATCTTTCATCCTTCACCACTAGTTCCACCACTTTCCTTAACACCACCGCATCCCACCTTGTCATTGATATCAAGTTGGTGTTGAATATCCGACACTGATCATTTCTGGATCTTTAATAAAAACTAGGTGGATTTTTCAATTCTTGGTCTTAAGACATCATTGATGTCGCCATTGTCACCGTCACTGCGACAATAGGCCATCACCATCAAATCCAAAGTTCAAGTTGGGGCTCCACTTTACATAGCAAAATTAGGAAAAGTCTTGGGGACTGCTCAATTTTCGTGAATTCAATGCCAAACAATCTTAGGTTTGCACCCAATTTTTCAAAATTTCTTGCTTAGAGTTGACTTCGAATTCCCAAAGCCCTTGCCCCGAGTTCTTTCTATGGCTGGTTCTTTTTTTGAAAGGTAAGATGGTTTTATAGTGGACTGTCCACTTCTTATTATTTCAAAAGGAAAGTGGCATGCTTCCATAGCAGTTACAACTCATATGGAGAACTACATGACCTAAACATTATAACAAGGCTTGAAGACCAAAAAACCCACTAGCACAAGCATTATGACCTCTTTGAATAACATTACCGCACACTTTCAATTGAAACTCATTGCATAAGATCAATGGCATAAATGAATGACTCAACTAGGAGATGCACATCCATAACCATGCAACATCATTTACAAGTGAGAAAACTGACAAGAACATAGCTAATACAGTACCAAACCACTGACAGTAGCTGCAATAAGGAATTAAAAGATGTAACATAACTGTATAGATTCCAAAATCATCAAATTTCATTGGCGCAAGACCATAGGTTCGAACATAATATCAATGAATGGTGAGCAATGAGTAAACACGCTAAGTCGCCTAGCATGGTAACCATCATATATGAATAATCTCAACTGCAGAGCAATTGTTGAGGCAAGATGATGTGGTGGTGAGAAATCGACACGATATGTGACTGACTACATACCATACAGCAAGGTATCAAAAGAGTAGCTTGCATATACCATGACCACACGTAGAATCCCGAAGTGAACCCTAACAGATAACCCATACCACAATGTAAGATTAAGGCACTGAAGCACGATAGCAATTTTGAGAGCAATCCATAATTTGTTTCCATCCCTAAATTCAAAGCTCGTGTTTTGTTTATTTTGATAAATTCACTGGCAATAGTGGAATCCTACTCGAAATCTTCAATCTCTCAAGTAAGTAAATAATTACTACTGATTCAACCTTTTATTTTTCATTTCTTGTAGACTATAAACCATTATAATAAGAGTTTTACTTTCTATAATTGTGGCTTGATTTATGTGTAATTTAATAAAATTTTTTATTAAAGAGAGTTTTTGATTAACATCGTTATTATTTATCATAATGGAAAAGGGTCATTCTTACATTTCATATTATAAATTAAGCTTCTAAATTTTGCGAAAACAAACTCATGTATTATTTCATTATAATACAAAACTAGTAATATAAATCAAAGTTTCAAATTAAAATCATAAAGTCAAATGAAAAAACAATGAATTAAGTAACTTTCACCGTATTATTAAACATTTGAACCGAGTGGCATTCAAGTAAACTTTGGTGCGGAGAAAAAGATGAGATGATTCAAGAACTTATGGGTAAGCTTGAAATGGCTATTGAAGGTGACTCAAAAATTCCCAATTCAAAATAGGCGAAGTAACTGTGATCGGTACCATTCACCGGTCAGATCAGTGCCAATCACTTTACCGACCGATATCAATATGATGTCCTCCATGTAATCCCCTCGTTTCTTTAGTAGTTTATAATATGAGTAGAGGATGGAGTACTTGAGCGACCATATGGGTGCCAAGTTGATTATACTTGAAGAATTCCATTAGAAGTCCAAAGTTGTGCAGAAAGAGACAAGACCCATATAGGACAAATGATATCGTTACCAATATGATTTGATGGGCAAAATTATGATTGAAAATTGGAGACTTGGAGATGCAAGCAAAAATTGAAGAAAGATCTCAAGTGGCATAGCCAAAATCAGATTAATATCGATCACCATTGTAATCGATACTAAGATGATATTTATTATGAGATGGCTCATTCTTTCCTCCTACTTTATCAGATCTGGGATTTTATCTAGTCTTTCGTGATCTAGCAACTGTATAGAATGATTCTGCTATAAATAGAAGCACTATGGAAGGACTTTTAGATTCACTTTGGCCTCCACCTTCTTTATTTTCTATTCTATACTCAACCCTTGTCACTTTAAGCCTACTTTTCTATTCTTGATCCTAAGCGAAGCTCTTGTATTTGTGACAAACCAAACTATAATTAGATTAAAGTAGACATAGGCTATACATTTTTTCGAACCACTATAAAATCCCTTTTTATTTTTGCCATTTCTTGCTGACTTGATTAAATCTACTTTGTTTCTTATTGATTTGGGATGTTATGCCATTTTTTGGCTTAACATTTTAGGTGCTTTCACCAAGAACATAGCTTCTCAGGAGTAGATCTAGCTTAGTACTAAGGATTAGAGCATCCAGAAGTTAGATCTCGATGTTTGTTGTTGTAGATCTGAAGTTCTTTGATTTTTGAAGTAATAGCCTCTAAGAGGTCCAAAAGATCTGGAGTTGTAGTAGGTGGAGAAGATAAAGCCACCACAATGAAGAGACTAACCACTGATTATTGCTACTCTACCATGACAATCTGCCCTGCAAGAGGTGGTGTCAAAGGTTGAATTTGATAGAATAATGGCCGAATCAAACTAGAGGATGGTGGACATTCAAAAAGCACTCCTTGATAACATGGGCAAGTATTTCCTTATTGACCCAGCAATCCCAAAGGCGTAGGAAAAGCTAAAGAGATGCGCCATCTTCAAGATTTGGAAAAGAGAATTCATCTTCATCTGATTAGAACAGAAGAGACAAAAAGCAAAGGATGAAGGAAAAGGCTATTGGGATATCTGTGATGATACATATTTCTGACCCTTAAGAACACTTAACACATCCTCGATGTTCGTGTGTCGTTGCCTAAGCATCTGAAAGGTGAGTTGTCATAGGATAGAATAAAAGAATAGAACATAAAATCTCACAATGGAATGGTTAAATATAATACAACAATAATATAGTACATAAGGTTGCTCCTTAACATGGAGTTATCAAAGTTACACAAAAGTAGTACAACTATCAGCCTATGCAGTTATACACCCTGCCTTTACATTTGCTGATCCAAAATATACATATATAGATAAACATAACAGTGGAAATAGATAACTAAATAAATACAAAGCCTCCTGCTTGTCCATCTTTATCTTCAAGGAGCCCAAATAAACCTACTACTCTCGGACTACTCAAATATAATTGAGTACCCAAGAGTTTGGGGAAAACAAATAACTTGGGTCAGACAATAAGTTTTGTATGAGTAAACTCTAAACATGGGTGGAAATAAACAACAACATGTGAGGCCACATCGCCAAATGCGGAATGAGTTTCCCCTCACAATAACAACATCCAACCACAAATTGTAGGAACAAATTAAAAAAAACAAACTTGAAAGATTGAGCCTAAACAAGTTCAAAATCCAAACCTAGAGACTCAAATGATTAAACATCAAGAAGAGCACCAATCACTTCTCGATGCAATTAAGAAAACAAATTCAAAGGTTTGAATCAAAGGCAAGGAAAAGGGAAATTTTTCCAACAAATGACTAGGAGAGTGCACCCTCCTTACCGAAAGTACACCTCTAGAATATACTTGAGAACTACGATAGCTCTCGGACACGTCCAAGCCAGACCCCGACAACCTTTACCGAGAATCCGAGTATTTCACATCTTAACGTGCATATAACTGAAACAAATCTAGAGTAGATGTGAAAATACCCTAATTGGAGCAACCGCACATTGCTTGGCTTCCACTCACTCTTAGGGTTTAGTCATTTCCGATAAAGGATATCAACGCTCAAAATGAGCAATAAATCGTCTTAAATTGACGATATACAAAGAAAAAAGCTGAATCGATTATCAATAAATCAACTATTGGTAATATTAAAAATGGTCGTATGTGAAAATTAAATCTCATATTCTGACCACTACTCATCAATTTCAAACTTGTACTATTTTTGGGTTGAAAATGAAGTCGGATAAGTGAAAGTAGTGTTACCTCTAGGCATTGCCTTGATGATATTTTTAGCTTAACAGAGATGAGTTTACATACCTTGGCTTAGTGCTAAGAGATGTCTAAATCCTTTCCATATAAGTGATATCGTTTACGGAAATTAAATTCCTTATCCTTTCTGTAATCGAATCAACTTTTAACTTTTAAAACCAAACTTGTGTTGGGTTTCACATTTTCAAATATTAACTTTAAACAACATTATTGAAATGGATTAATTTACTTTAACCATGATTAATTACTTCAAATATCATTATTTAAAATGATTTATTAATTTTAACCATCATTATTGAAGTGATTAATTAACTTTAAATAGCATTATTAAAATGATTAATTAACCTTAAAACATCATTATTAAAATGATTAATTAGTTTTAAACCACTCGTACTTCATGAGATGTCGTTAGGAGTCAATATTCCTAGAATACGCCGGCGTGGCCGGCACATTGGATCTCCCTGGATATTCTACATGCTAAACAGCTTCGATGAATAGGTTTCGATTGGGAAAGGAGCTCTAATCGTCGTTAGTCCGGTCCATTTTCAAGTTACGACGCTTGTAATGCTTGTGAACGATGTAAGCATGGTTGTATATGGCATTGTTAGAACCTCTATTGTTGGATTTTAATGACAACAATTATACAATTATGCCAAAGAATCTCTAAGCTAATTTGCAGGTACATGAGCATCAAAAAGTGGCAAACAAATACATTCAAAATGAAGATACACAGTACAAAAAAGGATGAAAGTATGTATATAGAGATACAAGAAGAGATATACACGATAGAGACAAGACGAAGGTGACAAACAAAGTATTATTAGTCATAGAGTGTCGTGTCTAGAATTTACAAATGTTAAAATCTTCTCAAAATGGTATACACATATACATTCATATTTTAAATGAAAAATCAAGTTTTCAAAAATTGCATGGAGCGGGGCTCGAGCCTGGGTCACTAGTTTGGAAGGCAAGTGCTCTAACCAAATAAGCTATGATAACTTTTGCTTATCAACAAAATTCAGCCGGCTGAATAATATCATTCAGATGGTTGAATGCTGAAACAAAGCATAATTTTTTATGCAGTTTCAGCCGGCTGAATGGTTTTATTTAGCCAGTTGAATTAGGCCAAAAATAGTCTATTTCTTTGCTGTTTTCGATTTTTAAAATTCAAGGTAGAAAGCCCGGAGAGATGATTACCAGAATTGGAGTTCGATTATGGACAAGACTATGGACGATAGTCGTACGGATTCATGCAAATAGCATTCTGGAATTGGCTAAGTATGAATTTCACACTTCAACTGAAATTATGATCGGGTACGATCGTTCTCCAAAATGGATCGACTATAATCCATCTCCTTTATGGATCAGCTATGATCCATCTCCAATATGGATCTTTTATGATCCATCTCTAATATGGACTGGCTATGATCCATCTCCAATATGGACTGGCTATGATCCATCTCCAAAGTGGATCGACTATGATCCATCCCCAATATGGATCGAATAAGGAACATCTTCATTATGGATTGGCGTGAATCGATATAGATACGGATCACTTGGATTGATAGTACAAATCAATGATGATCGATTAATAACTTAAAATCCAGAAGTCAACTATGCATGAAACTTTGGAAATAGCAAGATATTACATGGTGGGACCCACCATATCGATCGCACGTAAAAAGGCGCAAGAAAAATGATCGGTACCAATCATTATTTTGATGGAAGTGGGCCCGCGACCGATAGGATGACCTCATCTGGATCTGAAGACTCTGCAGCCGAAATTTTAGGAAGATATTTCACTATCTTCCCCTATAAATACAAGCTTCATGGTTCATTTGAACGATCCTTCTTTCCGCTAGCCAGGCTTCGTAATTTTGATTTTTCATTCTTGTACTAATGGATCCCTGCTGATTCAAACTTTCTTGTAATCATAATCAAGTGCAAGATTAATAAAAATACAAAGTGGATGTATGCTAAGATTGCCAAACCACTATAAAAATCTGTGTGTTCATTTAATTTCTCGGCTATTTTCTAATTTCATTCATCATTTAATCTTTACGAGATTCTATTGGGTGTTGATGCCCATTTTTGGCGTCAACAAACCATCATTATTAAAATGATTAATTAGCCTTAAAACATTAATAACTTTATTACGTTATTATTTAAATAATTAATTGATCTTAAGACATCATTAATAAAATGATTAATTAACTTTATTACATCATTATTTAAATAATTAATTAATCTTAAAAATCATTAATTAAAATGAGTAATTAATTTTGAACATCATTAATAAAATGATTAATTAACTTTAATCACATCATTATTTGAATAATTAATTAACTTTGTAAAAACCCAAGCACAACATTAAACCAAAAGATTTCAAAAGAGATGACATTTTTTCAAAGTGCCGATATAGCGATAATCGTTATACGGACACTTCCATAAACACTTTCATATGTCATTTTTTTATCCAAGCATCACATAACATAAGTGTGGGCATATATACAAAAGTAAATAACATTTACATAACATGGAGAGAGCATCGCTTGAAATCATTTACTTAGATTTTTCGACTAATCCCAAGTCATTTACTAACTACTAAAGATGTCAACTTTTTAAAGCGGTAACCAAGCCAACAATCAATCATTTTTTACACATATAAACACAAGTAATTAACAACCATTTCCATAGCAAAGTTTAAAACTTTAATTTATAAAGGTGAGATTTACTCACCAAAAAGCAACCAAATTAAGTCAAACTAACACCACGCCTTGAACTAACACCCGAACTTTATTTTTCTTCTTAAAGGTTGGATTTTTGAGGTCCTATATGAGCTAGATGGGCTTGGCCATGGGTAACATGGGCTCGGCCTTGGTTCTAGGAGGTGGTTTTGGTTCCATTTTTGGGAAGTTAAGTGAAATAGAAAGAAAAGGAAGCGTTTTAAGTAGTTTTAAGGGGTTTAAAAGGAAAAGAAGGGATTTTCTAACTTAGTAAATTTTCAAAAGCCATGGAAAAGCTTGGAAAGCTTGAAAAAAAGATGAATGATTTGAAAATGAAAATTTAGAAATGAGAAAAAAATAAGGAAATACTTTTATATAAATTTAATAGGTGAAAGGTCTAAATTACTCTTAATTATTTCAAAGTACTCTACCCTCCATATTTCGATGCCACATCACCACCTCTACCTTGCTTCACACGCCACCCTCACCCTCCATCCTTCATTCCATCACTTCGTACCTTTTTATAATGCGATTTCCTTATTTTGTAAGTTTCACTTATTAATATTTAAAAGAAAGGTGAAATCTTACTAATTTTGCTTCAGTATGTTTCTAAACCAAAATCTAATCAAATTACTTTATTAATAAGCATATGTTGTTATATAAGTGTGTGTGCATATATACACTAATGTACATGATGTTTTTCGATAACTTTTAAATGATGAAAATTCAAAAAATGTTTTTCGATCACATTTTCGATTTTTCTTCGAACTAATAATTTCTATAAACCAAATTATAAAACAACATCACCATCACTAGTTATTCCTTAAAAGAGGTTTATTTTAAGTTATAGAATCCATTGCTTAAATATTTAAAAATATTTTAAATATTTAAATTTAAAGTGATTAAATTACGGATCGTTATAGCATCGAAGAAGATGACATGAGAAATTAGTCGAATTTTTGGCCAACGCTAGAGTGCTTAATACCAACCAGAATTAGGTCGGTACCGAGATGAATTGTGTTAAGTTTAGAGTCCGACAACCTAATGTTGCCAGCTAGTCAGACAGTAAAGATGATTTGCAGGATAGTAGTAATGATGTAGGTGTCATAAAAGATCTCGATGAGTATCTCTCCTAGAGACAGGAGAGCTTTGACATCATAACATGAACCAAGACCATTTGCGGACTCAAACACTTAGGGCTGCTCTTGATAGTTATTTTTTAGATTATTAGGCTAGTAAGGAGTGTATAGCTAATATGGTAAAGAGATTGGTAAATGAAACCCAATAGAGAAGGAGTGAAGGGTGGGATTCCACGCTTAGCAAAACTCCATTCACGGAGAACATTTTGCAGGAAGAGTGACTAGAAAGTTCGTGATGCCTATGATGATGTCGTATAATAAGACACTGGATCTTAGGAAGCGTCTGTTATAGTATGAATGGAACATGGATGGAGCTTGATATACCGATGCGATAAGATGCAGTATTTTCCCATCATTTTTGGATAGAGTAGCTTCAATGTGGTTCACGTGGCTTGAGCTAAGGTCTGTATCAACGTTTGATGAGTCGACGAAGAAGTTTATGGAGCAGTTTAGGCTCCACACCACCCAATCGAAGGATGTGGTGTTCCTTGTCGAGCATCAATCAAGGTCTCAGAGAGACTTTGAAAGGATTTTTAAGAAGGTTCAACACTGCTGGGATAGAGGTGAATAATACGAAAGTGGCTATAATGCCGATGGCATTGGTTCAGAGGATACATCCGAACTTGGATTTTGATAGATGGTTACAAATGAAACAACCACCTAATATGAAGGAGTTCTATATAATGGAAAGCCAGTTTTGCGTTTAAAAGAGGTAGATATGGTTAGTGGAAAGGCTGGCGGTGGACCATCGGGAGATGTTATGCAAAGTATTGTGGCTATTAAGAAGACTGTTGAGAGCACCGGTAATGTTGCAGTGAACATTGGAAGTTAGTAATGGTCAAAAAGCAGGTGGTAGGAGGAGCGATGCCAAAAAGCATCCGAGAAATTTAAGACCAAAGGAATACTCCTTTGAATGATACCTTGGAGAATATCTACCTTGTTACACAAGGAATGAAAATATATAAGAAGCCGCCTCGGAGGGAGGAAACTAAAGCTAAATAGTGCTTTAGGATGTACTATTGCTTTCGTGACATCCATGGACATAATACCAACGAGTGCAGTCACTTGAGAGATGTGATTCAAGAATTGATATGAAAGAAAAGTTATAGCAGTATGTTAAAGGTCCGCAAGATGGTGGACAGAATGCTAGAGCACATGGTATAAGCGCCCAGAGGGATCAACCTGGGTCTAGTGGAGAGGCACCGAGATGACTGGAGAGTTGAATTGTTATTAACACCATAACCGAAGGACCCATCCAATGGAGAAAATAAAGAATGAAATGGAGCGATATGCGATTTTATTGAAGCATATGCTGCAGAAGAGCCATTTTGTCATCGAGGACGGGGCTTCTGTAAAACAATTGAGGACAATGAAGGATGATATTGTGTTTTGTGATAGAGATTCTAACCGAATCGAAGCATTGCTGCTAGATCCCATGATGATTACAATCATTGATGGGCCGATTACCATATGTCGGGTGTTAGTTGATTGTGGAAGCTCAGTTAACATTCTGTTCAAATGGAATTTTGATCAGATGAAGGTTGATCGAAAGGACAACAAGCCAAGTAAATCTAGGATTTTGATATTTACTGAAAAGGCAATGGAACCTACCGGAACTATTGATCTTTCTGTGGAGTTAGGTGAAGGAGACCGCAAGATTGTGCAAATGCAAATATTCATGCTTATTTATGATTTTTCTGCTAATAACGAATTTTTGGGTCAATCGGCCCTAGCTAGTTTTAGAAGCACTAGCTACATGGTGCTTAATGATGAAATTTCCCATGGAGAATCGGGTTGAAGCTATTCAAGGCAACCAAGCTATTGGTTAGGAATGTTATGTTTCTGAGCTTAGAGGAGTAAAGTGGTGCGATAGGGGAAAGGATACAGAGAAAGATCTCATTATTAAAATGTTTGATGCATAGCAATGATTGTCCAAGCCTTGGCTCGGGTGCCATAGCAAATTCTTTAAGTCTATGGATCTTCGATAGGAGCCAGAGAATGCAAGAGCAGCGCTGGTAGGGTTGACGATCAACATCCTAGTCGATATGGCTGATCCTACTAAGGTCCTTAAGATCAGATCTCTATTTTTCACCAAAGTGAGAAAGTTATCGGTAGGTTTTCTCTGGGAAACCTAGATGTGTTTGCCTGGATACATTCAGAAATATGTGAAATATCATCGGAGATAGCATGTTATGCATTAAATGTGAACCCAAAATACCCTTCTGTAAAATAGAAGAGGCGCAGTCTGGGTTCAGAGCAATCTGCTGTATTGAAAGAGGAAGTGGATAAGGCGAAGGAAAATGGCTTTATCCATTATGCTTTATACCTTGAATGGGTATCGAATCATGTGCTGGTCAAGAAGCTAAATGGAAAGAGGCAGACATGCATCAATTATTTTGACTTGAATAAAGCTGCTCGAAGGACAACTTCCCTCTACCCATAATTAACTAGCTAGTATATATAACTGCCAGACATGAATTGCTTTCTTTTATGGATGCATACTCCGGCTATAACACAATAGCAATGCATGTTTTGGATCAATAGAATACCTATTTTATAATGGATTTGGGCTTGTATTGCTATTAAGTAATGTCGTTCGATTAGAAGAACGCTTGAGCTACTTACCAGAGGTTGGTGAATTTAATGTACAGACTATGGAAGTAAATGTCAAAGTTATGCTTATAAAGTCACAGCTATCAATGAACTATATTTTTTTGGATCAAAAATGACACAAACACCCAATGAAGAATCAAATATGAAGATTATATAAGAAAAGAGGATAAAAGCAAGAAAAGGACACGACATTTTTAGTGGTTCGAAAAATATTATGTCCTACGTCCACTTAACCGATTCCTATTGGTTGTACTTTGTTTCTACAAAGCCATTTTTACAACTCGATTTCTTACAACTTAGTGAGAATCCAACAGTGTGTTTTTCAAAAGTGTATTTCTCAACTCATCATAATTAATAATTTCAAATAAAAAGAAAAAAGAAGTCATTTTGAAATGATCCTCTCTTCCTATTTATAGATGAAGATTTGCGAATCTGGCTCCGAAATTCCCTGCATGCGTCTTACACGTTCACCACGTCATCCCCTAAAAATCTCACGAGCAACCAACCCATACCCTACAAACTCGTACTTGAGTCGTGGACCTCAACTAAGTCCCGAGTTGAGGTTGCTTCGGGTCAATTTGTGGTTTGCTTCGGGTTTGGCTCGAAGTGGCTTTGATGTTGTTTCGTGTCTTCATTCCTTCATTCCTCCAAGCCCTACTCAAGTTTTCCACTCCTTTTGTTAAGTTCTACTTCGGGTCTGACTCGGGTCCGACTTGAAGTTGCTTTGCATTTCTATTCCTACTATTTTTTAGCATTCCAGTCTTCAAGTGATCACGCCAACTTCATTAGTGGCTTTCATTACAACTCGGCACTGAATTGAGTGGGTCGAATTGTAATCCTTCATAAAAAAATTGCTGCCCTTTCATTCTTCTTATTTTACCATTTTATGTTGTCTTCCAAGTCTCCAAATTCTTCTCCCCATTGTTCTTTGGTTTAGTTTAATAATTTTTAATCCAGATTGATTATTCGAGTCTATTCGAAGATTGTAGAAATTGTACCGGTAACAATATGAATAATCTTCTAAGATATTTGATGCATTGAAAGGTATGGGATGAAGTATTCCTTTGGAGTAAAATTAGGCAAAATTTTGGGTTTCATTGTGAATTCATGGGACATTAAAGCTAAACCGGAGCAAATTAACACCTTGAAGTATGTTACCACCCCCAAAGACTAGAAGAAATTGCAGAACTTGAATGGAAAAGTCGCTGCGTTGAGTCGATTCATATCAAAGGCAACCAATAATTGTACACCATTCTTAGATGACCTCAAAAAGGAAAAAGGAAAGTTTGTCTCGAAAAAAGAATGCAAAGATGTGTTCTAGGAATTGTTGAAACATATAGAGAGACCACCAGTCCTATTGAAGCCTTTAGAAGGTGAAGATCATTTTATCTATTTAGTAGGGTATACTCATGCATTAAGCGAGGCACTGGTTCATGAGGAGGCTAGAGTCCAACGTATACATACTACATCGGCAAGTGGTTTACTAAAGCAAAAAATAATTATTCGATGCTGGAAAAGCTAGCTTACTACTTGCTGATTGCATCAAGGATGTTGCGACCATACTTCCAGGCTTACTTGACAAAGGTGCTGATAGATCATTCCTTAAAGAAGGTACTACATCGACCTTAGACCATGAAAAGATTACTGAAGTGGCATATCGAGCTAAGTCAATATGACATAACCTACAATCCTAAAAGGGCGATAAGAGGGCAAGCGTTGGAAGATTTCATTGTTGAATTTACCATCCGAGATGGAGAAGAGGAAAACGATATGGTCCTACTTACCCAGTGGAATTTATATGTAGATGGATCTTCCAAGAAAATTATTTTTGGAGCAGGGGTAGTTCTCATAACCCTAGAAGGATTAACGATATGCTATGCACTAAAGCTAGATTTCCCAACAACGAATAACGAAGTTTGTTATGAAGCAATCAGACTCAAGATAGTGAAAGAATTGGGAGTCGGGACATTACATGTGTTTAACAACTCCCAATTAATGGTATGCCAAGTGAAAAATGAATTTCAGGCTAAAGGAGTGAAACTAGCCCCTTACCTAACAAAGACGCCAGAGTTATTAGATGATATTGACACTATACAATCCTGCACATACCCAGAGAAGAGAATACGAAAGCTAATTCACTAGCCAAACTGGCATGTAATGGGAATGCCCAGCTTTATGAAACTAGTTCTAATAGAAGTATTATCGGCTCTGGGCATCCACCAAATGGATTTCGATTGGACCTTGGAGATCGAAGAAGAAAAGGAGTCGTGGATGACTCCAATCAAAGACTATTTACTAAAGGGAACTCTCCAGAATGGACGAAATGAATGGTGGAAACTCCTTCGTAAAATGCATGATTTATAGTACAAGAAGGAGTGTTGTACTAGAGAGGCTTCTTGACCCCCTACTATGGCGTGTAACCAATGACAAGGGAAAGAAAATCCAAATGAAAATACATGAAGGAAGTTGTGGTGATAACACCGGGAGGCATATTGTAGCAAAGAATTTTTTTAGCTATGGTTACTTTTGGCTAACAATTAACTAATACTACTAATTACACTAGTCCATGTCGCAGATGCCAGAGGTTTGTGAAAGTACCAAAGCCCTATCTATAGAGCTTACACAGATGGTTAGTCCGTGGCCATTTATGGTTTGGGGAATTAATATAATTAATGTACTACGATGTCAAAGGAAGGTGCTAAATATGTTATCGAAGCTGTGGATAACTTCACAAAGTGGGCTGAAGCAGAACATCTAGCAACTATCACAACAAAAAGGTGATCAACTTTGTGGTGAAGGATATTATATGTGGAATTCCATAGAAGATTATGACTGACAACGAAACTCGGTTCGAGAATATTGAGTTCAAGGACTTCTGTAACTAGTGCAAGATTGAGAAAAGCTTTTCTGTAGTAGCATATACACAAGTGAATAGACTGGTGGTGGTAGTGAATAAAATAATTAAATCCATCCTAAAGAAACGATTGACTAAAGGCAGAAGCAACTAGGTCAATGAATTACCTCGAGCACTATGGGCTTACCGAGCGACCCATAAGTCCACGATCGAACATACTCCATTTGCTTTAGCCTACTGAGACAAGGCCATGATTTTGATTGAACTGGAAGTCCCTTCGCATCAAAGAAAACATTATGATCCCAAGACGAATGAGGAACTCTTGCTTGAGTCCCTTGACTTGGTCGACGAAAAGTGAGAAGAGGCTGAACTAAGGGTTGTTGCTCACCAGTAAAGAGTAGCGAGACATTTCAACACCAGGGTTAGGAATCATACCTTTAAAGTAAGGGAGCTCGTTGGAAATGTATCCTCCCTAGTACGAGGGCATTTTGGTTCGAATTTGGAAGGTCCCTATACAGTAGAGCAGAAGCATGGAGATGGAACTTTCAAGCTAGTAACTGTTGATGGGTTCCTAATTCTGCAAGCATGGAATAATGAACACTTACGATGCTATTTCACCTAGATTTATTCATTTTTATTTGTTTCCAAATAAGTTATCTTAGTGAACTGAGGGCAATGTAATTAGGCAGGACTTGCCATTTCATTTGTTTATAAATAAAGCTAGCTTTTAGAACCAATGAAACCATGTCCTTGTAAGCTAAACTTTATGTTATGAGATTAACTGTGTAATTGGGTACCCGAAGATAGGTACCGATGGACCCATGATTGTGTCAGGGAAGTATAATCACATTGGGGTTGATCAGATGGTTTGCCCTTGTTCCTCTGATCTTTGACTAATGTCTGGAATAGGAAAATTCAATAAGAGATGCCCAGAGTTTGGCTAAGCATTGTTTCCCCGAGATTGGAACTGGTGTGTGATTGAAACTTTCACGACTACGTATATAGCTCAACAAGACATGCCCAGCCAAAGATAAACGATGATAGTCGGTAAGTGATTTTGATCAACGCCCATAAACAGGCGAGGCCGAAAGTCGATGCTCATAGTCAACCATCAGAAATATCTATCCCTAGAGATATGGATCAATGAATGGTTGAACTATTTTTAACCATGACTAAACATATGGCCCTACGAACCACGCCTAGGCCAATGGCTGGTGATGAAGGTCAGAGAGCGAATTTGATCAATTCTAAGAGATAGGCGAGATTGAATTTCAGTGTCTAGAGAAAGATATCCATAATGTTTGTTTCTTTGAGATAGGAAATGATATGAACCTGGATGCTTCTCCAACCACAACCTTGCTTGCGGTTGGATAGATCGTGACCCAAAACAAACAAGGCCAACTACAAAGTTGGTTGAACGAATGACCAATGAAGAAATATTTTGGTAATGATAAATGATACTATATAATGAAATATAACTGAGTAATTGTAGAAATTTACTTATATCTATAGAAAGACAGTATGTAATGGCATTGCACAGAAACATGCATGTATAATATAAATGATCAAGCATCACGGATAAAAATATCATATATGTAGGAAATAATATATAGGCGGGAAAAGTAAAAAGTGCAAAAATGTAAATGTGACAAATATTATATAGACAAAGCAATATTTCATTTAAATTCACCTTTAATTTCAAGGTAGCAAGGGATGCTCCGCACAGTGTTGGCCTATATACAGAAAGGAATGAAAATACATTAAAAGGAAACTGCCTTCCTGAGAACCCAGCTAAAAACCTACTTCTTCTTCCTACGCTTGCTACCTTGGGTGTTGAGCCTATCGTGATGCCTCTTTAAACCATTCATGTCCTTGGACTTCCCTTTCTCTATAGTATTATCCTCTGAATGTGTAGTCTCTCCCTCGGTGGACGATAGGGTCCTCTAGCTTATCAACTTGGAGTCAGAGAACTTCAAAGAACTGCTTGCCCCGCTATATTTTGAAGGCTTGAATTTGATAGGTGGGATCTTTGGAGTAAGGCCTGGTTTCTTGAAGCCAACGGGTTTCCCAGTTCCCTTCACTTTAAACTTTGATCTTTTCAAAGTTGAGCTTCAACCTATCCGCTATAGTGATGCGATTATCAGGGTCCTTGGAACTTATTGTTGTAACATCTTCCACTCGAGACTGAGAAACATCCTATAACCTCTCCAATGCCCATATCTTTTGTGAATCTTAACCGAGGCCAGACCTAGAAGGTGGAATCAGGACAATCAGTTCTATGACGATGGAGGTCAACATAGTAAAGATGGTGCTTGGACCAATGCCTTGAGTTGTTGGCGGTGGAGGAGGAAGCGATTGATGGTTGTAAGTTCATAAACAATAAAGTAAAGATTAGTGATGACCTTGGGCGAGAATTGAAGCTTCTCAAATAACAGAGACACAAGAGAAATTCCTTTGCCATATAGAGTATACTTTGCAGGGAATTTAGCAATCTTGCCCTCTTTGATAAATGACTGTGCGGGTTGAAAGAGGGGAAGAAGGGTATAAGGCTCAACGGTAGTCATTGGAGACGGGAATTGTTATGTGTGCGGCCTTAGAGGTGGCCACCACAGGAGTGGTGTTATCCCGCTTTTTGGTCAAAGCTGGAATATCAACAAATTGGCAAGGAATGATGGATATCAGGATTAGAGTTCAAATGGAAACAAGGCTGCAATGGATGTCGTCAAAATTTGGCCGAGCTCCGATCAGGACGGAATCGATTGGAGATGATGATGAGGACTAGGATAGGATACGTTTCAAGTTTCAGGTTAATCGGAGTTCGTACGCACAAGATATGAATGAATTAAAATGCACAGAGCACGGTTCGAATCGATGTACTTCACATCGATGGATGTTGGTTCGAATCGATGAAGGTTCGAATCGATTGAAGTTCACTACACGTCGCACCGATATGGTTCGTATCGATGAAGATGGAATCAGTCGTTTGCTCTGGGACAACATGTTCGAATCGATCAAGAAGTAGCATAATACTTCGAATCCATGGACTTCGCATCACCAGCTTCGAATCGATGAGAAGTCCTTTAGCTTCGACTCCATCAAGGTTAACTCCATCCACTTCGTATCCACCGGAAAGCATTCTACTCGAATCCATCGGTTCGACTCCACTTAGTTCGCATCCACCAGACCAACATTCACTCGAATCGATCAAGGGATGAGTCGCTTCGAAACCATAAAGTTACAGGCCGGTGTCCTTCGATTCCATCGAAATAAATACCTTTGAATCCAATAATGACTTCGAATCGATTGGCTGTAGCATAACATGATCGATTCGAAGGAGCACACCTTCGAATCCATTCTCTGGAATCCACTAAGTCAAAGCAGCGGAAAAGATGGAGTCGACCCATTCAACTCGAAGTAAAAAGTGGATTGACCCAGGAAAGGCGCACCACGTCATCGCAAAGGCGCGTGAGGCTACCGAGTCGAGCCTATCGATTCGAACGAATCGAGTCGAAGCAAGCGTGTCAGCCAGGGATGCAATCTTGACTCGATCATAACTTGAGATCTATAAGTCCAAATGCTATAAAATTTTCACAGTAGCTTACTGACAACCTAAGGAATGTTCATGCCAAATTTCATCTCAATCGGAACAAATCTTGATCGATTCGAAGCAATGGTCGAATCGATCCCGGTGTGGGCCCGAATTTCCAAAAAGTGGACATGTGGGCCCCCTGACGTACCAGAACTGGTCTCCCTTCAGTTTAGGCGAAATATCAGCGTCCTACACCTATAAATAAAGCCCCTGGTCATTCAGAAAAGAGGTCGGACAATTTTGAGAGCTAAAGAGCGCCCGGACTCTGCCAGATTTACTCCAGATCACCATTGCTGCCTTAGATTCAGATTATAATCATAAAATCCGTTGTACTACGCGATAGGAAATTGTAATCTTCAAGCATCGATCAATAAAAGATAAAAACTTTGGAGTGGACGTAGGCCGGAGATAGCCGAACCACTATAAATCTCGTGTTTTTGTTCATTATTTCTGGATTGATGTTTGTTGTTTGTTTAGATCTGAGATTTGTGTTTGAATATTGCTGATTTGTATTCATACACTGGTGCTTTCACAACATTCGGGGTTTGTGACCATTTTTGGCGCAAACACTTTGGTGCTTTCATTGAGAATCGACTAGCGCCCGCTACAACAGATTCAAAGTTTAGATTCGAAAGTTTGAAAGACTGGACAATGACCCGACAAACAAGGCAAAGAGCTGAGAGAAGTCAACAAGGAGGAAGTCAGGAGGCATCCTCCGGAGCTGGAGAAGGACAAGCTTCGATTTACATTACCAGAGACGAAATGGAAGCTATGGCAAATTCATTACATGAGAGGTTGTTGAAAAGTCAACAGGACATGATGCAGACTTTCTTCGAGCAGATGAGAGCCGCAGGAACACAGAACCTTGGACCAGCTATAGCGGCTGTTAATGCGGAACAAGGAGCTAGGGTTATGGAACCCAATGGAGGACAGAATACAGAACCAGAAGGCAATCAACAAGGGCTTGGGTGCAGGCCCGCAGGATCCAATGCGGAAGGACCTTTGGAAGGAGTTCAGCAGGCTAGAGCCAACGTTGCTGCTAATGAACCACATGAAGAATATGTACCAGAATTCCCTCAAAGACATGGGGGGAAACCTCTGACAGACAACGTCGGATTAGTTGAGATTATTAGAAGAGCTATGCGTGGAGGTTTGACCAATAGAGATTTGGAAGGAGTGAACAGAAGTCCGTTTACTCAGGAAATCAGGACAGCTTAGAATCCACCCAAGTTCAAGCTACCTAGTGTGAAAGTATATAATGGCAAGGATGATCCAACTAATCATTTAATGAGATACACCAGACACATGGAAGTGCTGGGGGCATCGGAGGAAATAATGGCCCGATGTTTCCCTTTATACTTAACGGACCTAGCTGCGATGTGGTTCAGGCAGCTGGGAGAAGGATCTATCAGGACTTGGTGGACAAGTTTTTGGGACAGTTTCGGGTTCATATCAAGAGGCCGAAAAACGTGATGGCGCTGACATCGGTGAAACAAAGGACGGATGAATCACTTAGGGCTTTTCTAACTCGATTCAATGCGGCAGTTGCTTCGGTGGATCGACCGGATCCATCAATGGTTTTGATGGCAGCAGTGTCGGGAGTCAGAGAGGATTCGGATTTCAAGGTATCTTTAGTACGAGACCCACCGCTGGATCTCGAGGAATTCTTTAATGAAGCCGAAAGGTTCCTTCAGCAAGAAGATGCATGTATGGACTTAAAGCTAAAAGAGGTGAATGTGACCGGGGGTGGAGGACCATCCGACGGAAGCTTGGATAAAGATAAAGGAAAAAGGAAGCTGGACGAAAATTCTGAAAAAGCTAGGAAGCGATGGAAGGATCCAAAGTTCTCCACATACACAGAATTGAATGAGACGCTGGAGCGGATTTACTTGGAAACTCGGAATCGCCTTCCTTACCGAAGGCCGGCTAGAAGAGAGCCATCTGAACGGGAAAGGGCATCAGGAAGGCACTGTGTCTTCCACGATCTGGACGGGCATGATACCAACAGCTGTAGGCATTTAAAGGACATAATTGAGGAGCATGTGAGGAATGGACATTTGAGGCAGTATGTTGGGGTACGGAATGCAGCGGTGGAGCAGGAGCAACCACCGCCTACCTCGAGCCATGATGGTGCGAGGCCCAGGAATGATGGTCGATTGGTCATCCATTGACCAGGATAATATGGAATAAGTAACAAACCGTTGGCAAGCAACCGAGTCATTAACACATGTATGGGGACGGAGATAGCCCCTAGGCATGCTCTGAAGGATGATAAAATGTGAAGCCATGGTTTGCGAAAACTGTTTTCTTTTGTTTTTGGATTGGACACTTATTTTTCTGGTTTGGTTTTTGGAGTTTGGATTGAACTCCTGATTTTGCTCGTTTCTCTGGTTTTGGCATTCATTCGGATGATTGTTCTCCGTTTTGGATGATGATTTTGATTTTTGGCATGAATTTCTGGTTTTCTGATTTGATTCGAATTTTGGGTTGGATTTTTGATTGGATTTTGATTGGATTCTTTTTGGTTTTTGATAAACGGTCGTCAGGTGTGGATTACGCCTGGCAAGGGGTGAGTCTTTTTGCCCGAACGTGGTAAATTGACTCATTCAGGTCGTCGAGTATGGACTATGCTCGGCAAGGGTCCGGAGTGACCAGGATTCGACCTAGGACTTAGGCCCCCTATTATCGATTATTGTTTCAGGTCGTTGAGTATGGACTATGCTCAGCAAGGGTCCGGAGCGAACATGATTCGGCTTAGGACTTAAGCCATGGCATTACTTACGTCCAGGGACACTGGACCACGGTCGTCAGGTGTGGATTGCGCTTGGCAAGAACCCGGAGAGGTTAGCTCCACGTCCAGGGACACTAGACCACGGTCGTCAGGTGTGGATTGCGCTTGGCAAGAACCCGGAGAGGTTAGCTCAACGTCTAGGGACACTGGACCACGGTCGTCAGGTGTGGATTGCGCTTGGCAAGAACCCGGAGAGGTTAGCTCCACGTCCAGGGACACTGGACCACGGTCGTCGTGTGTGGATTGCGCTTGGCAAGAGCCCAGAGAGGTTATGGATTGGGATACTGACCCGGAGAGGTCCTGGATTCGGCTATTGGCTGTTGGATAAGAATGGATCAAAGGCTCGGTCTACGAGTTCTGATGGACATGGAATTGGCTATGGACTTTGAATATTGGATTCGGAAACTATTCAAAACACGCCTTCTTATCACAAGGCATTTTTGGGGGGCAAATGTTATCCCGCTTTTTGGTCAAAGCTGGAATATCAACAAATTGGCAAGGAATGATGGATATCAGGATTAGAGTTCAATTGGAAACAAGGCTGCAATGGATGTCGTCAAAATTTGGCCGAGCTCCGATCAGGACGGAATCGATTGGAGATGATGATGAGGACTAGGAGAGGATACGTTTCAAGTTTCAGGTTAATCGGAGTTCGTACGCACAAGATATGAATGAATTAAAATGCACAGAGCACGGTTCGAATCGATGTACTTCGCATCGATGGATGTTGGTTCGAATCGATGGAGGTTCGAATCGATTGAAGTTCACTTCACTTCGCATCGATATGGTTCGTATCGATGAAGATGGAATCAGTCGTTTGCTCTGGGACAACATGTTCGAATCGATCAAGAAGTAGCATAATACTTCGAATCCATGGACTTCGCATCACCAGCTTCGAATCGATGAGAAGTCCTTTAGCTTCGACTCCATCAAGGTTAACTCCATCCACTTCGTATCCACCGGAAAGCATTCTACTCGAATCCATCGGTTCGACTCCACTTAGTTCGCATCCACCAGACCAACATTCACTCGAATCGATCAAGGGATGAGTCGCTTCGAAACCATAAAGTTACAGGCCGGTGTCCTTCGATTCCATCGAAATAAATACCTTTGAATCCAATAATGACTTCGAATCGATTGGCTGTAGCATAACATGATCGATTCGAAGGAGCACACCTTCGAATCCATTCTCTGGAATCCACTAAGTCAAAGCAGCGGAAAAGATGGAGTCGACCCATTCAACTCGGAGTAAAAAGTGGATTGACCCAGGAAAGGCGCACCACGTCATCGCAAAGGCGCGTGAGGCTACCGAGTCGAGCCTATCGATTCGAACGAATCGAGTCGAAGCAAGCGTGTCAGCCAGGGATGCAATCTTGACTCGATCATAACTTGAGATCTATAAGTCCAAATGCTATAAAATTTTCACAGTAGCTTACTGACAACCTAAGGAATGTTCATGCCAAATTTCATCTCAATCGGAACAAATCTTGATCGATTCGAAGCAAGGGTCGAATCGATCCCGGTGTGGGCCAGGATTACCAGAAAGCGGGCATGTGGGCCCCCTGACATACCAGAACTGGTCTCCCTTCAGTTTAGGCGAAATATCAGCCTCCTACACCTATAAATAGAGCCCCTGGTCATTCAAAAAAGAGGTCGGACAATTTTGAGAGCTAAAGAGCGCCCGGACTCTGCCAGATTTACTCCAGATCACCATTGCTGCCTTAGATTCAGATTATAATCATAAAATCCGTTGTACTACGCGATAGGAAATTGTAATCTTCAAGCATCGATCAATAAAAGATAAAAACTTTGGAGTGGACGTAGGCCGGAGATAGCCGAACCACTATATATCTCGTGTTTTTGTTCATTATTTCTGGATTGCTGTTTGTTGTTTGTTTAGATCTGAGATTTGTGTTTGAATATTGCTGATTTGTATTCATACACTGGTGCTTTCACAACATTCGAGGTTTGTGACCATTTTTGGCGCAAACAAGTGGTAGATTCCGGTGTAGGCTCTTTAGATTTTTTGAGTCTAGGATTATGCTCGATTCAACATGTTAGGATCGGCAGAAGCCTCATTGGCTAACTTTCCCATAGCCACATCCTCTTCAGCTGGGATAGCCTATCCTTCTTCAAGAACTATGATGTCTTCCTTATCCAAGAATTTTTTCTTTCAGATCATCTTTAGTCAAGCCTTCGCCGACCTCAATCGGTCAACGAAGAATCTCCTTCCAAGCATTGGCAAGTGTAATGGGATAACCATCTCCCAACCATTTTAAATTCTTGTCCACGATGATGTTTCCAAAAATATAGTTGGAGGTTGGCATTCATCTCCTCAGTACTCTACTTAGCCTACTCCTTGAGCTCTTTGATTTTGACTTCACCCACGATAAGGTCGACCTAAGCCTGGGCCTTAGAGTCTATTTTAGCTTTTAAATTGGCCTTAACTATGTCAACTTCAGCTTAAATTATTTTGAGCATGCTTCCTTGGCTTCAAGTGTCTCCTACTTAGCCTTGACTAGCACGGTAAGCATGCCATTCACTTGATGGGCTTTCTTGAGTTCGTCGTTTATGATGGCAAGGGCTTGAGTGTGTGTTATTACTAGCTCTACAGTTAACTCTTTGGCATGCTTAGATGATTTGAGAGCATCATCTCTTTGCCTTAGGACTTCCACTAGCTCGGACTTGTAACCCACCATAATGTTGTCGTGACTTGTCCTCTCTGCCTCGAATAACTGAATAGTTACCTGACTGATTTGGTTAAGGTTAGAGAGGGCTTTAGTTAGCTTTTTCCATTCAAAGAATTGGCCGACTGTTTCTCTAACTCTTTCAACCTTGCAGCTGGCGTCCTGATGGGAGATGTCATTGACGTTATGATTAAACATCACCCCTGTTAGGTAATAGCTGGGTAAAGTAGTCTGCAACTTAGTGCTAATAGAGAGGGAGTGTTGGCGAAGCATCTTGGGTTGAATCCTCTATGGATTTATGAGAGGATGATACGATGGTGACCGGAGGTTGAGTCGTCAGGGGTTTTTGTAGAAGAGTCTAGGGTTGAGTACACGATTGAGAAGAGCCAAAGATAGGCCCTGGGCGATTGCGAGAATCATGTGGCTTCTTCCTTAAATCATGATGTCCTTTCTCTTCTGGCTGGTGTCTCTTTCTGTCTTCCTCCTCCTGATTCTCTTTATCCTTTCTTCTTCTTCTTTATTCCTTTGTCTTTCCGGTATGTACTTGGGCATTGTGGGTGAGCTACCGGAATGGACGCCCATTGGTGAAAAATGCCTGCATGGAGATAATCCATTCGACCCTTCATCATTGCACCTAAAACATAGAAAGGGAGGATATATCTATACGAAAGCACTAAACTAAGGATGGCTGTAGAATCTTGGTATTCGTGATCCTACAAATATGGGAAGTGGGGATATTGCCCTAAATATTCTACGGACCGTACCTAAGGATTTGCAAAGATGGGGATTCTCTATTTTATTTATTATTTAAACCCACTGACCCTCACTTTTTTTACTTTACTTTTGTTCTCTCCCTTTTCCGTATCTCTATCTGAAAACATCGTTGCCTCCTTCCTGCATTATTTTCAAATATAAACACAAATTCGAATCAAATAAAAGAAGGATGTACAAATCTCTTCTACTGATAATGTTTTCTGGAAGAGATTGGATTCAATCATAGGAGTTCTATTGATTCAACATTCGAGGTGTCATTGCTAGGCTACAATAGAGGTAAAACTTTAATACATATTTATTTATATTCATTAATGTCACTTATTCATATTACAAATCCTTATATGTATGTGTTGTCGATCCAGAAAATGTATTTATTGATTGCTGTCACAAAAAATAATAATTATATATATGTCTCTGTGTGCGTACGCGCTTGTGTGAGAAATGCAGATTGCGGATCTTAAGGCTAGAATTAACACTAGAGAGGGGGTGAATAGTGTTTTAAGGAATTACTAATTCTTTTTGAGTTTATATTAATTTGAACCCAAATGTATGCAATATTCAGATACAGATATGATCAAAGAATCAAACACAGATGCAGATATAAAATAAAAGCAATAAAGGAAAGAACACACCAGATTTTATACTAGTTCGGAGTTACCCTACATCCAGTCCCGCAACACAAGTATAGATTTCCTTTCAAAATTAATTCTTACAATTACACCCTCGATTTCAAGGCCACGAGGTACACCGCTCCAAATTCACAATCCTCTGGGTAGAGATACTTGATTTTACGGGCAACAAGTTCACCCGATTGATTTTCCAGGCTACAATCACACCTTTTCTCGCTCGATTGAATATAAAGAAGCCTATAACTCTGAATAGCACTAGGATCTTGTTGAGATAGTGATAGAGAATCAAACCAAAGATGATCTAGTTAGATTCAATGGTGATTTCGGTAGAGTAATGGTAAAAATGTATATAAAGAAATGTGGAAGAAGAAGAGGAGTGAAATCAGAGAAAAATGATTATTAATTCATTTAAAACAACCCCTATTTATAGTAGAACAACAGCCATGTCCATTCGTGAAAGGATATGACGAATAGACACTTCCTTTGAAATTCAAACTTTTGAAATAAACTGTCACCTTGTCGACAAGGGGTCCTTAGGGTTGTCGACAAGCCTAAGTTATTTTTGGTAATTTGTTTTTCTTTGAAAATAACTTCTATCTTGTATTAAAACTATTTTAAACTTTAAAAATATACTTAACTATAGTTAAAATACATAAATAAGTATAGAGAATAATATTTTGGTATATATAAAATTTTACCATAATTTTATATCTAAATCTAAGTATAAATATTAAAAGTTAAATATTTTATAATTAAAAGATAGTTTAAAACCAGGGATAATTTGATATTGAAAATAAAGATTATCTTGAGGCTAAAAGTATTTTAAAACCAGGATAGATGTTTTTGATTTAAAAAGGAAGATTTTGAAATCATTTTGAAAACAATATATAATTTTGTAAAACATTTGAATAAAAGTTAGTGGATACAAACAATGTTCCACTAGATTTTTCGTAGATTCCATCCTACTTAGGGTTCCATCCCTTTAACGGGCTCGAAGTGGATACCATTCCACGAATAAAATGGATTTTAAGATGTCAGTGCTTTTCTAGGAGTTTTAACAAAATTCCTAACTAAATTACTTATCTTGAAATCTTGAACTCTTGATAATCTTGATACTCATGAGTCTTGAATCTTGATATCTTCGATCTTGAGTTCATCAGTTCTTGAATCTCTATATTGTACAGTCTTCATTCTTTGGTACCTGTATATATATCCTGCATATACATATATATCTAAACAATTATGTTAGTATTTATATTTTATAATCTTATTCTAAGGTTGTTGTCATCAAAACCAACTTCTCAGGGACTAACAATCTCCCCCTTTTTGATGATGACAACCTTTGTTTGTAAAATATTACTTCTATCCTAATAACTCCCCCTAAAACTAATAACTCCCCCTTAATCTATGCTTAACTATCCTATTTTATACTTCTCCCCCTTTGTCATCAACAAAAACAAAGTTTAAATCTATACAACTCCCCCTTAATCTAATACTATATTACATGTGATTATAATGATAGTGTTATCATAAATAATCAACACTTAATTCTGAAACTAAAACTTAGCCCTTAATAACTAACTCTCCTAACTAAGAATCCATATATGATAATATTTATAATAATGATAATGTGAGAATTCAAATATGAGAACACAAATCATTTATTAATTATATAATGTTATATTTACATTTGCATAGAAAACGTAAGTAAGATCATATACAAATAACGATAAGAAAGAGAGAAAAGAAACTAATTTGTATCCTTGACAATGGGAGATCTATGAACCGAGCAATTTGGGTAGTGGAAACAGAAATTTCCACGTTGTTCGACTAGATTTCCATCCTTGTCAAAGCACACTTCGCCAACGCAAACAACTTTGTCGTCATCTTCAGCGTGCTCTTCTTCCATGGGGGCTTCTTCTTCTTCTTCCTCGCTGTCCTCTTGCACTTGATCACTTGAGGATTCTTCATCGATCAAGATGGGATTGGCGTGATTGTCCATTAGAAACTTTTGCAAGTTTCTAAGGATTTTGCCTTGCCGTTCTTGTTCTTTGGCCATTATGATTTGCACCACTTGAATTTCAATCATACCTTGCAGTGCATCCTTCAAGGGAACCTCCATTTTCATCACTCGTGCAAGTGTAGTTCGTTGAAATGGTTCGGTAGAAGGAGAAGGGAATGAAAAGGTTGAATTTTTGTTTGATTTGGAGGAGGAGGCCATTGTTTTATTGTTTTCAGAAGTTAGAACAGAGAAAGAACATAAAGAATGAACAAAATTTCGAAATAAGAAGAATATATAACCACTCATTTGAATTTTGGTGGGAAAATTTCAAAAGACAAATAAATTCGTTATATGTCAACAGGGGTAAAGGAGGTTTGTCGACAAGGTACTTATATTTTTGCTATTTGATTTATTTAATTTAATTTTAATTATACTTGTTATATATTTATATTCTATATTTCAGTTATTGAACAAATACCTAATTCTCTTCTTAATTTAGTAAATATAGATTCATTTAAGGATTTTGTTAAGATATCAGCAATTTGATTCTTGGAATTGATATAATCGAGAGCAATTACTTCCTTACTTATATTATCTCTGAGAAAATGATGTCTGATATCAATATGTTTAGTTCGAGCATGATGAGTAGGATTTTTGAATAAATTTATTGCACTAGTATTATCACAATAAATGGGTGATTTTGAGATATTTAAACCAAAATCTTTTAAAGTTTGTTGCATATATATTACTTGAGAACAAGCCAAAGTAGCAGAAATATACACTGCTTTGGTTGTTGATAAAGAAACTGTGTTTTGCTTTTTACTAAACCAGGAAACCAGAGAATGCCCCAAAAAGTGACAAGTTCCACTTGTACTTTTTCGGTCTGATTTACAACCAGCATAGTCAGCATCACAGTAAGATATTAATTCAAAGGAATCATTTTTAGGATAAAATAAGCCAATCAAAGGTGTGTTTAACATATCTTATGATACGTTTTACAGCTTTTAAGTGGGTCTCTTTAGGTTGGGATTGATATCTTGCATAGAGACAAACACTATGCATGATATCAGGTCTACTAGCAGTGATATAGAGTAGTGATCCAATCATTCCTCTATATAATTTTTGATCTACATCTTTCGAGATATCTTCTTTACTTAGGTACTCATTGGTTGCCATGGGAGTGGGTTTTCCACTTGCAGTAGTCAAATCAAATTTACTAACTAGGTCTTTAGCATATTTTTCTTGACTGATAAAGATACCATTATCTAATTGTTTTATTTGTAATCCTAGAAAGAGGTTTAATTCACCCATATGACTCATCTCAAACTCTTTTGTCATTATTTTAGAAAATTCTTTATTCATTTCAAAATTAGTTGATCCGAAAATGATATCATCTGCGTAAACTTGTACTAGTTGAATATCATTTTTATTTCTTTTAGTAAAAAGAGTATTATCTACTTTACCAATTTCAAAGTTTGATTGTAATAAGTAAGATCTTAGTCTATCATACCAGGCTCTAGGAGCTTGTTTTAGACCATATAGAGCTTTCTTAAGTTTGTAAACATGATTTGGTAATTTTTCATCTTCAAAAAGTGGTGGTTGTTCAACATATACTTTCTCTTTTACAAATCCATTTAAAAAGGCACTTTTAACATCCATTTGAAATAATTTGAAATTATTATGATTTGCGAAAGCAAGTAGAATCCTAATGGCTTCTAATCTTGCTAAGGGAGCAAAGGTTTCATCACAATCTATTCTTTCTTCTTGACAATAACCTTGAGCGACTAACCGGGCTTTATTTCTAACGACGTCACATGTTCATTCATTTTATTTTTATAAACCCATTTAGTTCCAATTATAGTTTTATTTTCAGGTCTAGGAACAAGTTCCCAAACAACATTTCTAGTGAATTGATTTAGTTCTTCTTGCGTAGCCAGAATCCATGAATCATCAGTTGATGCTTCTTTTGGATTTTTGGATTCAATAGTTGATATAAAGGCTACATTGCTCATTTTACTTAGTTGATTTCTAGTTGTAACAATAGATTGCATATATCCTAGTATATTTTCTATAGGATGATCTTTTAAAAGTTTAATCTTTTTATTAGGATGGTTAATTTCATTATTAGTTTCAGTTGCCTCCTGATTTTGAGTAATTAAATCCTCTTCATCATTTGTATCTTCAAAAATTTTGAGATTTTCATCGAATGAAACATGCATTGTTTCTTTGATGGTGTTAGTTCTTAAATTAAACACTTTGTATGCTTTACTTCTATTAGAATATCCGATAAAGATACCTTTGTCGGATTTAGGATCAAATTTATTTAAGTTATCTTTTGTATTTAAAATAAAACATTTACTTCCAAAAATTCTAAAATAAGATACCTTAGGTTTCTTTCCGTGAAGAAGTTCATAAGATGTCTTATCAGTTAAAGGTCTAATCAAAATTCTATTTAAAATATAACAGGCGGTAGCAACTGCTTCTACCCAAAAATGTTTTGGTAATTTACTATCTGAAAGCATAGTTCTCGCACACTCTTGAATCGTCCTATTTTTACGTTCTACTACTCCGTTTTGTTGTGGAGTTCTTGGAAATGAAAAATTGTGAGTTATTCCCTTTTTATTGCAGAATTCCTCAAACTTTTCATTTTCAAATTCACCACCGCGATCACTACGGATGGTTATAATTTTTATAGAAAGTTTATTTTGAATCATTTTTGTAAAGTTCTTAAAACTTTCAAAAGTATCACTTTTATGTTTCAAAAATATTGTCCATGTAAATCTAGAATAATCATCTACAATTACAAAAACATATTTACTGTGATTTATTAACTGAATTTGAGATGGACCAAATAAATCAAGTTGAAGTAATTCAAGAGGTTTTGAAGTTGAAATCATATCTTTTAATTTAAAGGAACTTTTTTTAAGTTTTCCTAATTGACATGCATCACATAAACTATCTACTTTAAAATTGATATAAGGGAGACCTCTTACTAGATCATGTTTTGACAGTCTAGATAAGCGTTTGAAATTCAAATGCCCAAATCTCTTATGCCAAATCCAAGGGTCACTTGTATTTGCCAAAAGACATAGGTTATCATTTGAAACTTTCATACTAAGAATATAAATATTCTTTTTCCTAATTCCCTCAAATATTATGGTTGAATTTTTATCTTCAATGTGACACTTATCTTTTTCAAATTTAATTTTATATCCTTTATCGCAAAGTTGACTAATACTTAGCAGATTATGTTTCAGATTCTTAACTAGCAAAACATTAGTAATAATAGGAGTTTCAGAGTTACCGACATTACCGATGCCAATCACATATCCTTTTGAGTTGTCTCCATAGTTAACCAGTCCTCCGTCTTTGTATATTATATCATTTAGCATATCCAGATTAACAGTCATGTGTCTAGAGCATCCACTATCGAGTATCCATTTATTCTTTTTGATCTGCATAATTTGTCCATTGTGGATTGATTCCTCAACACCCATAAAACATGTTTCCTGCACATCATACAATTTTGGTAGACAACTTGAATTTGAATATCGATTATATGCAGACTCATGAGACAGTGATGATCTGAATATATCTAAACTAGTATTAACAAGTTTTCAAACATAGCCATTTTAAAAGCTTTTTCAAAATTCATATTATGAAACTTTGAAAACCTTGCTCTGATACCAAATGTGAGAAATGAGGATTACAGATCTTAAGGCTAGAATTAACACTATAGGGGGGGTGAATAGTGTTTTAAGGAACTACTAATTCTTTTTGAGTTTATACTAATTTGAACACAAATGTATGCAATATTCAGACACGGATATGATCACAGAATCAAACACAGATGCAGATATAAAGTAAAAGCAATAAAGGAAAGAACACACCGGATTTTATACTGGTTCGGAGTTACCATACATCCAGTCCCGCAACACAAGTATAGATTTCCTTTCAAAATCAATTCTTAGAATTACACCCTCGATTTCAAGGCCACGAGGTACACCGCTCCAGATTCACAATCCTCTGGGTAGAGATACTTGATTTTACAGGCAACAAGTTCACCCGATTGATTTTCCAGGCTACAATCACACCTTTTCTCGCTCGATTGAATACAAAGAAGTCTATAACTCTGAATAGCACTGGGATCTTGTTGAGATAGTGATAGAGAATCAAACCAGAGATGATCTAGTTAGATTCAATGGTGATTTCCGCAGAGTAATGGTAAAAATGTATATAAAGAAATGTGGAAGAAGAAGAGGAGTGAAATCAGAGAAAAAATGATTATTAATTCATTTAAAAGAACCCCTATTTATAGTAGAACAATAGCCATGTCCATTCGTGAAAGGATATGACGAATAGACACTTCCTTTGAAATTCAAACTTTTGAAATAAACTGTCACCTTGTCGACAAGGGGTCCTTGGGGTTGTCGACAAGCCTAAGTTATTTTTGGTAATTTTTTTTCTTTGAAAATAACTTCTATCTTGTATTAAAACTATTTTAAACTTTATAAATGTACTTAACTATAGTTAAAATACATAAATAAGTATAGAGAATAATATTTTGGTATGTATAAAATTTTACTATAATTTTATATTTAAATCTAAGTATAAATATTAAAAGTTAAATATATTATAATTAAAAGATAGTTTAAAACCAAGGATAATTTGATATTGAAAATAAAGATTATCTTGAGGCTAAAAGTATTTTAAAACCAAGATAGATGTTTTTGATTTAAAAAGGAAGATTTTGAAACCATTTTGAAAAAAAGATATAATTTTGTAAAACATTTGAATAAAAGTTAGTGGATACAAAACAATGTTCCACTAGATTTTTCGTAGGTTCCAACCTACTTAGGGTCCATCCCTTTAACGGACTCGAAGTGGATCCCATTCCACGAATAAAATGGATTTTAAGATGTCAGTGCTTTTCTAGGAGTTTTAACAAAATTCCTAACTAAATTAATTATCTTGAAATCTTGAACTCTTGATAATCTTGATACTCATGAGTCTTGAATCTTGATATTTTCGATCTTGAGTTCATTAGTTCTTGAATCTCTATATTGTACAGTCTTCATTCTTTGGTACCTGTATATATATCCTGCATATACATATATATCTAAACAATTATGTTAGTATTTATATTTTATAATCTTATTCTAAGGTTGTTGTCATCAAAACCAACTTCTCAGGGACTAACAGCTTGCATTTACTTTCGGCCTAAATATTTAAAAAGTTCGAAATTAAATTTAATTGAAAAATGAAATTTTAAAATGAAATAGAATTTTAAAACTAGTTCACATACATGTATGAATTTCAAAATTATTTTAATAAATCCACAAATGACATTTTTGAATATATAGAAAATAAATTTTACATATATATTAAATTCGAATTATAATTTAATATTTATAAATAAAAATTGTTAACTTACTATATATATTAAATATATTAATATAATTTTGTAAAGTAATATTGTATGAAAAAATAATTGCTTTTTTCGTATAGGAAAATATATATTAAAAATATTAAAAAAAACTTTTTTGAATAAATCCTTACTTATTAACTTAAATAAATAAAAAATTTGTCAAATATATACTATGGTTGAAGTAAATATAACTATATTATATATATATTATTGTGCATTATTATTTAAATATATACAAATGATTTAAATTATTAAATTTAAAATAAATATACGTACTTTCAAAAAAAACTGTACGTAAATTTATTTATATAATATATATTTAATTTATTTATGAATTTGAATTTTAAAGATATTTTAAATCAAGATCTAATTTTAAAATTTGAGTTTTGTAACTTGAATTTTGAATTTAAAATTGTTTATATTTATACTATAAATGATCATTTTATATAAATATATGTGTGTGTGTATATACAATTAATTTAATAATTATATATGTATGTCTGTATAAACATACGAATGTCTTATATTCTATTAGTACTATAATCAGACAATATATATGTATATGTGTTGGAACTAGATCAGCATGCAGCGGGTTAAATAGGTGAATTTCAAAAAAAATTACCATTTTGGATCTTGTTGAAACTATGAAGTCTAAATTAATTTAGATCTAATCTATATGAATTTTAAATGAAATCATTGTTTTATTTATTTTATTGATAAAAGGCTTTATTTGATAATATATATTATGTATATAATGTGTACATGCGTATCATATGGACATTCAAAATTTTTAAAAGCAACTTCTGTGCTAAATCATTTATTTCATGGTCCTCTTTCCCGAAAAGCTAATACATTCAAAATTTTGATTAACTTTATGTAATCATTTTTTTAGAAAAATTTACTTATTACAAATCAATTTACTATGTCTGACTGTCTCATCATAGGGTTTAGGAGACTCCTATCGATAACGTTGATCAGGCGCATCGACCAGAATTCTTAAAGCACTCAATGGGCAATACAACACAAAATCATCTTCTATATGATAAACATGTCACTTATAAAATTTACAAATATTCTTTGCTTTTCTTAATAATAGAATCCAATTATACTTATAAATATATCTTATTAGAAAGGATTGCAATTTTAAATTGCTGTTTTCACCCATAATCAATGAATACAAGGACGGACTCATCGAATTATTTGCAGAATACTCGATTCATAAGATGGATGAAATAAGCTGGAAGGTTCGTCAAATCGAATGACATAACGAGCCACTCATAAGAATCATAACAAGTGCGGAATGCGGTAAGTAAAACACTATCCTCTGCAACTCGTAGCTGATGAAAACCGGTGGCAAGGACGAGCTGAAAAGACCTTTGCACCACTCAATAGATCGCTTTGGTGATAATCCTAAGACATGCTCAAAGATATCGGGAAATTCGCGAACTACTTGAATGAGGGAAATAACATCTTCCTCATCATGTGGGATTAAAGAATAAAATGATGCCACCGAATTGGAATCAAAATCATTAAGAACAATAAAAATCTGCTTAACAAATTGAGGATGTCAAGGATGGATAGTCCTCTTAGGACATAGGATATGGGCTTCATATCGATTAAGCCAATCCATTCCCAAAATCATTCTAAAACCTAAGTAATACATAACATGCAAATCGGATCGGAAAGCATAATCACATAAAATAATCTCGACACCCTTACAAAATAAACTGAGTGTTGCAGATCCACCAACCGGATTCGCAATTCTCAATGAAGTCATCATGCCCATAATATTTAAAGAAAAAGTATCAACAAGTTATTTTGATATAAAAGAGTGAGATGCACCCGTATCAAAAGGAACTCGAATAAGATGATCACGAAACATAATAATGCCATCAAGGATAGAATGAGAAATACCTTGACCGAGAGAAGTGTTACTAGGGGCTTGCACAATTTTCAGCTTTCCCTCTTTCCTTCTTTGAAGTTTGGGACATGAAGATTTAGGATGACCTAAACTTTTGCAATAGCAACAAGTAAGGGGCTTCAGACACTTATTTGCATAGTGATCCTTAGATCCACAATTATAGTATACTCCACGATTAGTGGTAGGAGTCTTTGCTACCGAAGTTGCCTGCTTCCCTTTCTTGTTGAGATTAGGGTTTTTGAACTTAATATGCTTCTTCTTGTTGTTATTGAGGCTCTTGTTGGCACCCACAACTTCAACATCACTATCACTTCCTTTATCGGCTTCTTCAAGTCGAAGAGTGATATCTACAAGCTGATCGAAAGGCACTTCTAATTTCAGAGGTAAAACCTTTTTGGGGTTCTTATTCAAAGCACAGATAAACCTTAGATTCTTTACAAGATCCAAAAGTTGTTGGGCAGACATGAATACGCCATCCAGAGGAGGACCACTGGATTGACCAGCGCTAGGACTGCCAGGTCTAACCATCTCTTCTTCTTTAAGAAAGAAAGAAAGAACGAAGAGGAAAAAAGTTATTCTCAGAATGAATTCAAATAAGCTTGATTGGTAAAACAAAGCAATCATAAAAGAAAATAGGATAGAACGGGTCCTAAGACTCGGATTAAATCCTAAGGCACGATTCCTAAGAGAGACTTAGGACAATGATTCTTGTCAGAATATTCTATATTGTTTCGAAGTTTGGCTCTGATACCAAGCTGTGACGCCCTACCTCTATACTCACACTAGCCAAGGACACTACAGGGTAATGCCGTCGACTAGCATGAAGAATAAGGCTGTTGAGGAGTGACCATCTATGTAATTGCTTTGTGCGAGTACCGATATGTTAGATAGTATGACATGCATTTCATTTCAAAAGGAAATCTGACATATCCAATACAAACTCAAAGCTACTACACAGTGGCTATGTGGCCTTCGGAAACAAATATAAAAAAAGCATAATACAAATCAGTCACAGATATTCATATCACTAAGGCGAAAACAGATATGAATATAAAACATAGAAGTGAACATCAAAGTAGTGGTCATACAAGATCCACTACATCACAAAAGAACAGGTACAAGTGCTAGACAAATGAATATGTATACATCAAGGAGTCTCTATCTCGAATGTATAAAAAAACAAAAAGTACTAAGCTAAAGTAGTTAGCCAAAAGTCAGTAGCTAGTCCCTGCTAAGAGGTCAAGTGAAAGCACCTGTAACACCTCGGTCTCGCCCGAGTATTATTTAAGAAGGAAAATAATAAATGGATCAGTCTAGCTATAAATATCATATAAAATGAGATAGGATAAGAGATATGACAAAAATATATGATAACAATAATGCCATACCGTGACAAGATATATATTTGATAATAATGAAAATCATACAATATCTCAAATTTTCTCAAACACTAAGAAGAATATTATATTCTTTAGCTTATTCACCAAACCTCAAATATTGACAAAAAATATCAATGCAAATCGCATAAATTGGTGAACCACAAATTCCAAAAATCAATAATTTGAAATCCAGAAAAACACAAAGGGGGATGACTATCACAAACGGGAGCCTGAAAACTCACCAACACATGTATCATAAACGAGACGCTATCCCATGGGTCGCTATCCCATAAAATGAGCCGAACATCGACGGACCTAAAAGATACGCCCCATGCACAGCCGAACATCGACGCACCTAAAACGATACGCCCCATGCACAGACTAATTGATCCGAACATCGACGCACCTAAAAAGATACGCCCCATGCACAGACTCATTGAGTCGATAGCTCCACGAATGGCCCAAAGACCATGGGTCGCTACCCCACCAATTTGAGCCGAAGCTCTACAGAAAATGATCATCCTTGATCAAAAAAAGTGTAAATTACACTAAGCTAGTAAATAAATGAGTTTAGCTTCATGTCCCATAACCACTAGCTTAACTTAAATATTTACGAACATATTGTAGATTTCCACTCGAAAATTGTCACAAGATTTCAATCGAACAAGTACAAGAATTAACCGATGAAGTAAATGCAAGCGTTTCATACCACTTGTTTTGCTAAGTCGTTTAATGGATTTCTCATACGAATGAGGTAAAGGTTTGTATATACTAATAGATTGGAAAATGGTTTTAAAATTGAGCTTTGTATTAAAAATAATGTTGAAACCATTTTTGTGAAAGAGTTTGAGTATTTACTACTAGTATAGAAACCTTTGTATTTTAAAGTGACAAATCATAGAAATGATTGCAAAAACAATCTATCACCAAAAATCCACATTTGACGACGTGAATTAAAACCATGAAAATCGATATCAAATCCATAAAATGGATATTCCCAAAAATCCAGAAAAGAAGTCATTAAAGTCGATAATAAATGACAACAACTAACCGGATCAACAAAAACCGATAAAAATTGGAAATCCACTCAAAAACAGGCAAATTGGCAAAAATTCAATAGGACCAGACGTTTGACCGGTTTAACCAGACGTTTGACCCGAGGTTTTGTAAATTTATAAGTTTTTCTCCTTTTTTCTTTTTATTCACTGGAGCCTCCCAAACGTCTGGAAATTTCAACCAGACGTCTTGTTCTAGGCTCTGGAATTTTATTTTTTATCGTTTCTGTTTTTTCTTCTAGTGCCCTAACCAAACGTCTGGATTTTTCAACCAGACGTCTAGTTGCCTGTACTAGGCAACAATTTGCCTAGGCCATTGATGGCCATATCAATTCAAAAGCGATCGAACGAGCGATGAATGCTAGCGATTTATGCCAAGCGACAACCCAACCTTATAGGCTCTTCGATACACCCCCAAAATAACATGTCCAAACTTCCATAGTAGGATTTTCATAAATTTTGACTTCAAAACCAAAAATTGGAAAATTCACCAAATCAATTCAAATCAAAAGCAATTGAACATGAAATAGATGTTAGGAATCCATACCTAACAACAATGAAAGCTATAGACATAGATGTGAGTTCAAGAACTCACCTTTAAACTCAAATATAGAAAAGAGAAGCTCTAAAACAAGCTAGGATTGATTTCTCTTCAACAACACCTCTAGAATTTCAATCTATTATCAAATGCAATGAATTTCCTAAGTTAGCTTATAGGAAAATCAAGAATTGAAGAGGAATTGAGATGGAGAAGATGAAGAGGATACTTACCTAAGCTTCTCTTTGATTTTAGAACTTGAATTTGAATTTCCTAAGAGAACTAGGGCTTAGGAATTTCTAATCTCCTCTCTTTTCCCCCATTTTTTCCTTTTGCTTGAGAGTGTTAGGAAATTATGAAAGGAATGAATGAAGAGGAGTGGAGTTTGGGTATTTGGTAGAGGAGTTTGGGTTATCTTGTTGGGTTGGTGGGCAAGAATCAAACCCAAAGCCCAAATGAAAATACCAAAATCCTAATCAACTCCAAACATATCGATGTTTATACTTAAACAAGTTGTAAACGTCATTTTAAGCTCAATGGAAGTGGTCTCGAGTCCGGATTCGACTGTTTACAAAAAGTCACATTTTGGACTTTAAATTTAACCAACAATGCTATATTTAAATAAAACATTTAAATATATAATCGTAAAATATGCGGGTTGTACAGATACTCTACACATAAATCAAATTCAAATGTACACCGATATCATATATCGATACATGTGTATATAACTTTTATGTACGAACTATTTTCAATACCGATCAACACAAATCAACTAAAATTTTATAGTTAATATTTGACAAATATTAATTAATTTATAGCAATTATAATTTGATTAAATCAGGTGGTTGTCGGAGTATTAAACATTATGGCTGTGTGACTATATGTGTAAATTCGATCATCAATTAATATCGAACAATTCGAATACTAATGTTCGCACATCACCTTAGCTAGTGGTGTGATGGTTTTTCAAACTATATCGCTTACACAATTTGGGTAAAATACAATTTTACTTATTATAAGTGGTTTTTGGTAGCGAAAATTCTTTACAACCAATTCTCTTTGTCCAAACATATCATATTAGGACTTTCAAAATTTGGTAATGGTCAAAATTCCAATGTCATCCACATTCAACTTATATAGTCTAAACATGATGTCCTTGAATTAATAATAATAATTATTATTAATTAAACTGCTCTGGCCAAAGATTTTGACTTTTAGTTAATTTAGTTTACCATGATACTAACAATCATATAACCGAGGAGACGAATTCTTTGTTGAATACTGTTTCAATTCCAACGCTTCATGTAAAAACCCTCTCCGAAATGGGCCTAATTTTCAATCCAATAAAAGCCCATGGAACCTTAGGTCCATTCCAAAGCTAGCTGTTGGTTGGTAAAATTGATACAATGAACAATATATAAAGCTATCTATCTATACTTTCAGAATCTCACAACAGAAGGGATAAAATATAATAACAAAAATAAGTACCCATTTCATAAAACCCAAATCTCAGAATCACGATATCCCAAAATATCCATAATACAGTATCACAAAATAAAAGATCAACATGTCTAAATCTGGGTCCATCTGAATATATCAAAAACATAACTAAATAAATAAACTGCCACAAATCTTCATCGCTGCCTCCGTCTTCTCCATCCGCATCGTTTCCCCTAACCTATGGGTTGAAATGAGGAGGGAGTCAAAATAATAATGTCTGGTGAATGAAAATCTCAAGTCTTACCATAATAGTATTTGGGCAGTATCATTTAGATAAGTAATATATCTTATGCATCCTATACTTCATCCTACAAAGTATAACTCCACTATAAGCCAAAAGATTTTCTAGTCCAACTCCGTACGTAACTTTAACTGTAGGCTAAGAGCCTTTCCAACTCATCTTCATAACTCTACCATGGGTACAACACAACTATCGTCAATAAAGCCCTAATGACGTGAGAGAAAGCACCTGAGCAACTTGATACATCTTTAATGAAAATTAGGCAGACTTTGACCATTTAATAGCTATACCCTAGGTAGATCCCCGTCATTTAATACCTAAACCAAGGCAGATCCCTCCATGGAACTTTCTAACTGACATTGTAAGAAAACCTATCAGTCCACTGAATATTTCTTTTATGGCCAAGAGGCGGACCTTACAATACCCACTTAATCCGTCAACCCTGAAGCGGACCCCTTCCATAGATTTCCCACTACCGCACATCAAATATAATACCAACCATTTAATACTTCTTGAGTGGAAAGAAGGCGGAGCCTACAATAACCACTAAATACCTCCAACCCAAAAGTAAGCCTGTACTGGGATATCCGTCTTATGATCCGTAACCTAAACCGTGATGTCTCAAATTAGCCAGAATAATCTTAGATACTGGTTCTAGATTAGCCAGGTAGACTAACCCTAAATATCACATCCACCGTGGGTACTTATTATAGGCGATGTCTTACATCAGTATGAAAATCACACTACTGGTAGCTAGATTAGTTGGATAGACTTCTGTGTACTTTTGACTGACCTCACATCCCTATAACTTAATCATATTTCCACTCTCCTAATATACTGATATATATGGTACCTCACCCGCATTTACGGATTAAGTTCATATAAGGAAAACTTTTTATTTCTCCTTTAATTATGCAATAACTTCCATAACTATTCTAAATTTTTTAACTATAGGGTTTAATGCTATTTGTTAACCTATTTATTCTATGTTATACCATTTATACATTACTATTTATTCGCAATTAATATATTTATAAGTATGTAAATTTTAGGATAACTAAATATTCTTAAGTGTGCGTAGAAATATTCCTATTCTAATATTTTCGCTTCCTATACTAATTGTTGAAATGTCAAAACTTCCATATTTATACAAGCCTCGATTCTATAAAATAATTTATAAAATAGCTAATATCCTTTGCAAGACAAAACGGACCAGTATAAAAAATGGAACCAAAATACCAAACTTACATTAATATAATAGAATCAAAGCCTCTATTTCAAGAAAACAAACTTTACAATTTAAACCCTTTATATTCGACTAAACTTTTACATATATAGACTTGGAGCGAAAAGGGATTCATATTTGTCTAAATCATAGAAATATGTGGTGCAAACTACAAATAGAAAAATCCATATTTTGCATAACATTTCATGAAAAAAAAATAGAACCCTTTATCGCAACAATAAAAATTAGAAGTGGAAGTTAAATAGAACATAAATTATTTAAATTGCAAACGACAAACTAAATTCTACTATATTAACATAAAACAATTGAGATTCTAATTAATCCAAGAATTAACATTTCATTGGGGGATATTTTAGGTTTTTAGTGTTTAGGGTTTTAGGACACAAAATTCCCTAAGGCATAAAATAAATCCATACTTTTACTACACAAACTACTAAGATGTGAAAAACTAAGATTTCCACTTACAGATAGTTTGCAAGCTTTCCTTTGGATTCGATTCACGCCTTCGCCTAATTCCTTCTTTAGATTTCTTCTTTTTAGAATATACAACAATTCAATTGTATACATACTAGATTTATAATCTAAATATTAGGGAAGAATAGAAATAGGAAACACACACACACATATATAAATATAACCTACTACCTTTAAATTCGATTGATTCTGAATCAAAGAATTGAAGAAGAAGGCTGATAGAGTTTCGCTAGCATTCCAATTTTATTGTGAATAAAGTAACGGGGCTAGCCCCTTATCTATAGAGGTTAGGATGTGCCTAGACCATAGGATTCAAATCGGTTTAAAATAATAATATCCAGGATGTTCCTGACCTAACCTAACCCTAGCCACCACACAGACACCGATCGACCGCTCCTACCTTGGGGGTTGACAGTTGGCGGTCGACTAGCCCAGTGGAGGCGGTCGACTAGCCTTCTACTGTTGGCATGAGTTATTCGTTGTCGCTAAATTTTTATTTCTTACTCATTTTGCTAATTAACATTAACATTTGTTCTTAAACCCTAAGCTTCCCTTCAACGTTAAAGTATTTATTAACCTTTTTAATTTCAACGTTAATGGTATTTAATTTTTAAATTTAAACTCGTTCGAATTATTTTAAATTCAAAAACTTCAAACGTCAATAAATTTTCTGTTTAAACTCCAATCGCAGAACTTTATATATGAAAGTTGATTAGAAAATCGTCATAAACACAATGGCGCAACTTTTGTTGCCAAATTCTCATGGTGACAAAATTTTCAATTTTAGCCTTATTTTAATTAATTGTTTTCTTATTAATTTGTTACGGGTGTTACACTTCAAGTCAAACCTAACTATAGTTGTTTGATGGATTGTACACATTGAAGTTCAACAATATTCTCAAATCGGAAGAATTGTGTAATATTGTCCCTCACTTAACATAGTATTTTCATATGGATCCTAGCTTTTACGTGATATATAAATGGCGGATATGTAATGTATTAGCTAGAATGTATAGTGTATTAATAGTGATTATTAGCTAGACTTTCCAAATTGACTTCTAATCCCTCTGGCCTATCCCTTTAAGTCTTTAACCAATTAAAATTATAAATTATATATATAAACTCTTGTTTTGAATATACTCTCATATGTATATTACTAACAAAAATCAAGCTTCTTTTAAACTTTTATTAAAAGACTAATGCTTTATCAATTGAATCATCCTTAGATCATTAAGTTTATTCACAATATTTGGTAAATATCCCACGTATACACACACATTTAAAACCCTTTTTAACTCCAAAAGCATTTCAAGTCAAGTCTAGTTCATTCAAAAATAACTTTTATTTTCACTAATTTTCCAAATGATTTTCAAATAGTTTTAAAATCAAATGAGTAGCCATAAAACCTTTACCATGTCATTTACATGAACTATTATAATCCATTTCAAATTACTAACCAATCTAATGCTTACTAACTTTTTCAAAAATACTTGTTTTAACTTCAACCCAACAACTTACTTATGTATATATGTTCTCTATCGTCAACATATCCATCAATATACATATTGTTTGTACCAAAAATGGGCACAACACTCTTCGGAAGTTTTTGAAGAGATAAAAGTGAAGAATGAAAATTAAAACTGTGGATTATCTAACAAAAACTCCAAATAACAGAAAGTAAATTGCAATGACAAGCGATTTAGAGTGGTTCGGCGTTTTGCCTACATCCACTATGAAGTTTGATGATTTTATTACTCGATACTTGAAGGTTACAATAGTTTATAATGTAATACAACTGAATTTAAATGCTAAGTGTCAATCTAAAGCAGCGGCGGTGTTCTGGAGTAGATCTGGCAGAATCTGGGCGCTCTTCAGTACTTAGAATTCTCCGACCTCTTTTCTGAATGACTAGGGGCTCTATTTATAGGTGTAGGAGGCTGATATTTCACCTAAAATGAGGGGAGACCAGTTCTGATACGTCAGGGGGCCCACATGGCCGAAATCTGGAAATCCGGGCCCACTTTGGGATCGATTCGACCCTTGGTTCAAATCGATCAAGAAATCATCCAATCGAGCTGAAATTTGGTGTGCACATTCTTCATCATGTGCTTAAGCTTCTGTGAAATTTCATGGCATTTGGACTTGTAGAACTCGAGATATGATCGATTCAATGTTGCATTTCTGGAGAACATGGATACTTCGAATCGATCTTAGTTCGAATCGATTCGGTCGACTCGATGCTTGCTGTGACGTGGCGCGTGTCTCTCGCTTCGATCCGCTTTGTACTCCGGTTTGACTGGGTCGAATCCATGGCTTGGATTTGAGGTAATGGATTCGAAGGTTACACTCCATCGAATCGATCAGACGAGCATTTTCTTTCGTATCGACTAAGGTAGGTCTCAGTTAATGGATTCGAAGGACTCTCAGTTGAATGGATTCGAGGATGGTGGAGTCGAGGCTTATCCAATTGCATGGATTCGAAGGAGCTATCCCTCGATGGACTCGAACACAGGTTTGTTCGATGGAGTCGAAGCAAGGGAGGTTCGATGGAGTCGAACAATGGTTGTTCCATGGATTCGAACTTGGGGTACGTTCGAATCGACTCGAAGCACAGCCAACTACGATCGATTCGAACCAATACTATCTCGATGGTTTCGAACCAATGCTTGGTCCTGATGGATTCGAACGAGGGCCTCTGCGCTGATGGAGTCGAAGCAAGGCAATGACTCTGTGGATTCGAAGCAATGCTAAGGGGGATGGATCCGACCCTAGGTCCTTCCTCTTTCTAACTGCGATAACTTGGGCATACGAACTCGGATTGCTCCGAAATTTGGAACGTTGGCTTACACGGCTTTTCTAGTCATGTCTTATCAATTATGGCTCAATCCGGTCTTGGGTAAAATTCATTGATATCTAGGGATATCCAGCGGTTACTCGATCTCGAGGATGCATAATCCATATTCTCTTCAGTTAATTCCTTGGTATCGCGGCCTTGCCAAAAGGCGGGATAACATTTGCCCCCCAAAGTACGTCTTGTGTAAACATGATGTGCTTTGAAAAGCTGCAATCTCTCATTGGATAGCTACAACATGCTTTATCGAAAGTTGCATTCTGTATCGCTGTAATTGACCATCGTATAATTGTAACTGGCTGTTAGTTCTTCGAGTTATGACGAGATGAACATTTGATTCCTGTAAATGAAAAAGATCGCACCCTAGTCAGAGATATGTGCATATGTGTATTATCTTGACTTTGGTTAACGTCGCGTGATCGCAAGTCGTTGTTAGTTTGGTTTGTTATCGAATTCTGCATCGGTCCTCTCCTGGACCGGTTTGAGATTCGAGCTAAAATATTGCTTTTATGATTGTTTATGATCATCCTCTCGTATTGATCCTCTCCTGAATCGGTATAGAGAGTGGGCAAGCAATTCTTCATATCGAAACGATTCGTCCCTTTTCATTTGCGGTCCTTGATGGATTCGAAGCTATGTTGGTTCAAATCGATGGCTGTCGAATTGATGGCCCTAAGAACCTCGTGCTTCGAATCGATAAAATCTTCAATCTATCGGATGTTCGGTGGTTTCTTCGAATCGATGACGCTTTGTATCGATACTTGCATAAATGGAGTCGACGTCGCAAAAAGGTTCGAAACCGGGTGGATTCGCACTAAGGAATGGATTCGTAGCAGGGGAACGACTCCGTGTTGTGATGGATTCGAAACAGCGGGTCACAATGGATTCGAATTTGCTGCAACGAATCGATTAGTTTCGATTTTCTCACCTGTAGAAGCCGGTCAAGCGTACCGGGAGGCGAATCGTCCTACTTCCCCTATATATACCGGGGTCCTATTCACTTCTCACTTTTTACTTTTCACCATTGCTTCAGTTGTTTCTTCGAATCGTTTTTCCAGAGTTATAACTGACGTGCCTGTTACGAATCAATCAAGCTCGTTCACGCTTCCACTCGTAATCAAATCAGGTACTCGAGGGATCGATTTGAGATGAGAAAAATAGAACTATCTTTGCCTTAGAAAATTCTGGGGAGTGACGAGATCTGAATGAAATGGGTCGACTCGATGGAGTCGAGGAGTGATGCTTTTCGAGTCGAATCGATCAGAGTGTTGTCTTCCGCTGCTTCGCATCGATCCTAGAATGTTTTGCTCGAATCGATCTTGTGGGCAAGGCTCCGAATCGACGACTTGGAGGAAACTGGCATTGAGTCGATCGATTCGAAGTGATATCATCCAGATCGATTCGAAGGAGTTGAATAAAGATCGATTCGAAACAACGTGGGGCTCATGGATTCGAAACGTTCCTCCATTATAAGGCTACATCGAGTCGAACCATATGGATTCGAAACACCTGGAGTCGTACTCCATCGATTCGACCCTCATTGTTCTGTGCCGATGGATTCGAACGCCTTCGTCCTTTGAGACCATTGCTCCTTTGATTTGCTCCATTATCTGAACTACGACCAACTTCAAGTTTGTACTATGACGAACGTAATGAACTTTAGCATACTTGACTCCGACGAGCTTCGGCCTTGCATAATCGATTTTGACTAAAAGATTTAACTTGAATTTCCTTTGAGGCTCGTCGATGGAACTATGACTTAACCAATAATACAACTGAAAGATTTATACTTGAAGTGGGCAGTAGCCTTTGGATGGTGTGGAAGTGACGGTCAGCGATGACGGTCATTTTCGTTCTCAAATTCCCAAGTTATGTTGTACGAACATCTTACTTTATTCTGTTAAATCTGCTTAAGTGATGCACAACACTTGCACTGCACGACACGTTCACACACACTACACTGGGGCATGCGCGGGCTGTTTATGAACTTAACGTTGCTTTCTGATGATTTAGCTAATTATGGAATCTTCGAGCTCCCAACAACAAGAGGCACAGTGCTCGACTCCTCCGGTGCTTGAGATTCCCGATATTCCTGCCGATGTAATCGATCCAGCTCCAGATGAATTGCCAGAGGCTATATTTATTGAGGACCCGGTTGATTCGGTTCAATCCAACATCTCTGAATCCTTATTAGGACGAATATGCTTAAAGCATAACATATCTCTGGATGATGTGTTATTACCTAATGCCGATGGTAGACCGCACAATCCGCCTGATGGATATACGGCTTTTTATCGCCATGCTTGCGCGGCCGGAACTCTCCCTCCTTTCAATCAATATATCAGAGGGATGCTATCATATTTAGGAATCGCTCCTTCACAACTTCATCCCAACGGGCACGCGTTGCTGAACAGTGCCTTTGTCATATTTATGGACTGTCTCTTTCGCCCGCCAAGGCCCACCGAGATCAGACACATATTTAACTTTAAGAGTAGGGGTGATAGCCCGTCTTTTACATTTCTGGAGGCAGTTAGGAATTGCCAAGTTGTAGTTGGAGCTTGGACCCGACTGAGTTATTTTAAGAACGAGTGGTTCTACGTTCGGTGCCCTCCGGGTTTCGCTAGGCGATGGTTGTCTAGACGTAAGCGCCTTAACCTATTTTCTTGACCAATAGCTCTTTGGTGTTAAAATTGACATTTCATTTCCTTTACAGCCATTATCTCCAGACCCGACGGAGGGCGTTTCAAAGGTATCGTCCAAAGTCTTCAAGAAGTTCCAAGCGAGTTGAGACATATTGACTCGGTGCTGAACGATTATAACTTAAGGATTCTTGGTTTGATCGACATTAATCAAAGTATGGTCGTCGAGGGATTGGCAAAACCCGCCTCCAGGAAGGAAGATAAGAAGAAAAACAAGAAGAGAAAAGCGAAGAAGTCACTCGGAATCAGAATAATCGAGGCGAGTGACGAAGAAAGAACCCATACGGATTCAGAGCCAATGGCTGACCTCTCGGGAAACTTGGAGGAGTCGGGAGGAAGACGGAAAGGCAAGGCCGCCGTTTCCAAAAAACTTAAGTCTAAGGGGTGGAAATCTGTGGATGTGTCTCCTCCCATTTCCGGAGTTATGATTTCTGAGGCCGCCCCTTCTCATTCGAGAGACATTTTCAAAGGGCTTGATGACATTCCCATCCCGGATTATATATCGATTTCTCATAATCCTGGGTTGGAGGAATTTCAAGATGTCCTAAACATGAACGAGCCCTTTCCTTTAAGTGCGGTCAACACTTCCGGTCGGTTTGGGGGTTTACACATTTACACACACTTCCACAGCACTTCATGACTTTTGCATAGTAAACATTGCTTTATGGGATCCTAATCCGTAATTCTTTCTTATCGCAGGTGAGATGTCAGGACGTGGCTCTACTCTGGATAGGCTTCGGAATGTGCGCCAATCTTCTCCATTTTACGATTCCCGCAGGAGAGAAACAGATAGGGATCATGGGCGAAGCTATTCAAGTCAAGAACGTTATGATAGGGACAGAGATTACTCGCGTGGCCGTTCTGGCTATGATTATTCTGACAGAGACCGGGGATACCAGTACCGACCCCGATCTCGCTCTCCTCCGCCTCCCAGGGCCCCAGTAGACCTCCCAGGGCCATCTCATCAGCAGCAGCTTCCTTCTCAATCTTCTCGGCCTGATGCTCAGCGGCCAAGAATGGAACCGACAGCAGCCGCTATAATTCAACAAGCTCCGGCTGAGTTGACAAGCGAGGGAGCTGCTAAACTCGCCCAAATGAAAAATGACTACCCTGAAATTTGCATGGATGGCTATGTCTTCCCTCCTAACTTTAAAAGAATTCCTCCGGACGCTGAGACCATTGCTCATAGTTATATCCACGACTTCTACGCTCAGTATAAGGAGTGGTACAAGGCAGCCGTGAAGGCTTCTAGAGTAGCTTTTGACCGGGCGAAGATCATCGCTGAACGTGATGCTGACATTGTCAAACAGAAACGCATCATTCAGGTTCTTCAATCTGAAGTAGAGACGTCCCGGAAGTCAGAGCTTGAAACACTTCAGAAACATGAAGATGTCGTGGCCAAACTGGCAAGGATGCAGCAGGAACACTGCGCCACGGTAGAAGAGATGGGCCACCGCAACACCACCGTTGCAGCTGAACGAGACTTAGCCGTTAAAGAGCTGAATGAGCTCAAGGCCAAATTCACTGAAATGGTGAAGGAGAAGGATGATGCAAATGCCACTGCTCAAGAGGCTTGCGACCAAGCAGTATCTCTCAGGACCGAACTTGCTGCGGTGGCGGTCAAGGCTAAGTCTGCGGAAGCAGAAATTCAAGAAAAGATCTTGGAGGAGAGGTCTAGGCTAGATGCTGAGTTTGATGATCTCTTAGTCACGTACAACGCTAATGTGCTGGAACACAGAAATTTAGCGTGGCTGGGAGATGACTCCATGATCTTGTACAATGCCTGGACTCGGCTGGTGAATGAGAAGAGAGCAGCGCAACCAGATGAAACACTTGACGACTTTGAGCTGGAGATGCGTTTGCTCACCGAGGATGAGAGGAAGATCCTTCATGAGGCGGTGATCTCTATGGTGAAGGAAAAGCTTGGCGTTCAATCTCTAGAGACAGGCGAAGGTTCGGGGATCGCGCATCACGAGACAAGTGTTGGAGCTGTAATTCCAACACTGCCCGAAACCACTGGTGCGGTAGATCCTCAGTCTGTTCCTGCATATAATCCTGACCAACCATTATTATCTTCCGCCGAGGATTCTGCCCACGTTTCGGTCCAGACCAAGGAAGGTATATGAACGCTTCTCGTAGTTTAGTTGTGAAGAACCTTAAGCAACACACTTGGCTAACAATCTTCGTTTTGTCGCATTTCAGTGACTGAAGTCGTTGTTTCTGCGCCCCTTGCTCTATCAGTTCCTCATCAAACACAAGGGGTTGTTTTTACTGAAGCCATCACGACTTCTACTTTGATTGGCGAGGAGGGAGATGCAAATATGTTTTCTTTCAGCGCTCAAATGATTGAGGAGCTTCTCAATGAACCCATCGATCCCTCTGTCAACCCGTCCGATGCTGTGAGTAGGGCTGCTCCGGCCGTTAGTTCATCTATGCCAGCTATTGGCACATCCGATGCGGCCCAAGTATCTCATGAGGACGACATTATTGCTGAGATTGATGCCGAGATGGCAGCAGGGAATGCTGGTATGAATCCGCCCGGGCCTGCCCCATTAATGGTGATTTCACCGGGCGGTACTGTAGTGATTGAAACTGCTCCTGTCCCTCCTCCTGCTACTACTCCTATGCCTCCAGCTCGACCTCCTAGAAGAATTTCCATCCCCTCCAGTTCTGAGGAAGATGTTGACATAATATTGCTGCCGGAGGGCAAGCCTGAAAAGAGTAAGCGGTCGAGGAGAAAGTCAGGCAGCGGATTTGGTGGAGCTACCCCGAAGAAGAAGATAAGGAAGAAGAAAGATTGAACTCTTTCTTTAAATCTCTGTTGCGTAGGGTAGCATTTTGTTGATTTTTCTGTAGCCGTGTATAGATGTGGATTCGGCTCCCACTAGCAGAATTTTCTTTAAACACTTTGTAATCAGATTCTTTTTGTTTGATAGTGGAAATGAAAATTTATTCCCTTTCTGTCTTCAACTTGTTATGTGTTATGGTTCTGCCCCCAGTATAGGGGATAAGTGTGGAGTTGACGTATGTTTATACTTCGTCTCGCGCTCTGGGAGTATGGAGTTGAATGAATGTTTATACTCCGCCTCGCGCTCTGAGAGTACGGAGTTAGGAAAATGTTTATACTCCGCCTCGCACTCTGGGAGTACGGAGTTAAGTAAAAGTTTGTACCCAGCTCGCGCTCTCGGAGTACTCTAGGATTTAGGAAAATGTTTATACCCCGCCTCGCACTCTGGGAGTACGGAGTTAGGAAAATGTTTATACTCCGCCTCGCGCTCTGGGAGTACGGAATTGAATGAATGTTTATACTCCGCCTCGCGCTCTGGGAGCACGGAGTTTAGTAAAATGTTTATACTCCGCCTCGCACTCTGGGAGTACGGAGTTAAGAAAAATGTTTGTACCCAGCTCGCGCTCTCGGAGTACTCTGGGGTTTTGTAAATGTTTATACTCCGCCTCGCACTCTGGGAGTACGGAGTTAAGTTAAATGTTCATACTCCGCCTCGCACTCTGGGAGTACGGAGTTAAGAAAATGTTTATGCTCCGTCTCGCACTCTGGGAGTACGGAGTTAAGTGAAGGGTTGTCGTGTATCAACCCATTTCTTGGCCTGATGTGATAACTTGCCCCCGAGCTCGGGTTTCATTTAGTGAGTGGTTGATTGCTTCACAGCCACTCCCTACTTGAATAAATTCCACTGTGTGATGGAATTTAGCTCTTCGTGCATCGTGATGTTGTACATTGTATTTAATGAATCACAGCTCTGGCTCGAAGAGATGGCATTTTATTGCTGAAATAAGAAAATATGGCAAATCAGTTGCCTTATTACAAATTCTAATTTCGAAATGCAAAAGTAAATTGCTGAATAAAAAACATAATGAAATAAATAAAGCCTGTCATATGTAGTAGCGACGGAGACTCTCGCTGTTCCAGGCTCTTGGTAAAACTAGACCGTCCACGGTTGATAGTTTGAATGTGCCATCCCCAAGTCTTTGCGTAATCACGTACGGTCCTTCCCAATTTGGTTTCATGTGTGAAGGAACTGGGTAGATTCTCTTAAGGACAAGATCACCGAGTTCAAAGGTTCGGGGGCGAACTTTGGTGTTATATAACCGGGCGACCCGACTTCGGTATGCGGCCGCTCTTAAATCAGCTTCTTCCCGTTTCTCGTCCAACAGATCCAAAGATTCAGCGAGTAATATAGCATTTGTTTTTGGATCGTAATAAGTTACGCGATGAGAAAATACTTCTGTTTCAACTGGAATAACGGCCTCCGAGCCATAGGATAAGGAAAATGGGGTGTGTCCAGTTGCGGTCTTGTGAGTTGTTCGATAAGCCCATAATGCCATAGGAAGTTCATCGACCCATTTGCCCCCAGCCTTTTCCAGTCGTTTCTTTAAGATGGATTTGATAACTTTGTTAACAGCTTCGACCTGACCGTTTGCTTGTGGATGTGCGACTGCAGAGAACTTTTTATGAATATGAAATCGTTGGCAGAAATTCTTGAACTCCGAACTTTCGAATTGGGTCCCATTATCGGTGATGATGGTATGCGGGAGTCCAAATCGACAAATGATATTGCGGACTACAAAGTTTATTACTTTCTTCGACGTAATCGTTGCGAGAGCTTCGGCCTCGGCCCATTTCATGAAGTAGTCAACTGCGACGATGGCATATTTCGCGCCACCTCTTGCTAGAGGTAAAGTGCCGATGATGTCGATACCCCACATAGCGAATGGCCAGGGACTGACCATTTGAGTTATCTCGGTAGGTGGGGCTCTTGGAATTCGAGCGTGTTTCTGGCACTTGTCGCACTTTCTGGCATAATTGGCTGCATCTCGGTTCACTGTCGGCCAGTAATATCCATATCGGAGTATTTTCTTAGCAAGCGCTTGTCCACCGGTGTGATCGCCACATTCTCCTTCGTGCACATCATGTAACACTCGTTTGACTTCGTCGTGAGCGATACATCGGAGGAGTGGAACAAAATAACCTTTTCTATACATGATCCCGTCCAGAATGATGAACCGCGAAGCTTTTCGTAGAACTTGCCTTTTCTCATTTCGGTGTTCAGGCAATATCCCATTCTCAATATAATTTCGATACGGAGTCATCCATGATTCTCTGCTGGGAGAGGTTTCCAACACATCATTTGTTTTTATTTGATCGATGCTTGGGAAGGACAAAGTTTCGACCGGGACAAGTCCCATTTGCTGTGCTTCACCTGTGCTAGCCAACTTTGCCAATGAATCGGCCTTTTGATTGCGATCTCGTGGTATATAGTAAATGGCATAATAATCAAACTGATCCAGTGCTTCCTGAACTCGGGCTAGATAAGCAGCTAACCTTCGATCTCTTGCTTGATATTCTCCCCGTACCTGGCACACAACCAACTGTGAATCACAATAATTTCTATAGCGATAATTCTCAGATCTCTGGCAAGCTTTAACCCAGTCAATAGAGCTTCATATTCGGCTTCATTGTTGGTTGCGTGAAAATCAAACTTCAAAGCATAGCATATGGATCGACCTTCGGGGGTTTCTAGTACAACACCAGCGCCCGAACACCGATCGTTTGATGCACCGTCTGTATAAAGTTTCCAGACATATTCAGGAGACTCGCTGGTTTCGGGTAAGTCGTTTGGAACAGTAAATTCAGCTATGAAGTCAGCTAGGACTTGCCCTTGAATGGCTCTCCGCGGAGCATAAGTAATGTCAAATTGACTCAGTTCGATATTCCACTTGAGTAACCTTCCAGACGTCTCAGGCCGCGTGAGGACCTGTCGTAATGGCTGATCGGTATACACAGTAAGCGGATGAGCTTGGAAATAAGGACGAAGCTTTCTCGAGGCAATGACCAAGCAATAAGCCAGTTTCTCCAACCTGGGGTAATTTCTTTCAGCTCCGGTCAATCGTTTACTAACATAATAGACCGGTTTCTGCACTCGATCCTCTTCTCGGACCAGAGCAGCACTGATCGCATGCTCTGATACCGCCAGATAAAGGTATAATTGTTCGTGATCAATCGGTTTTGACAAGATCGGTGGCGTAGAGAGATGCTGAACCAGCGATCGGAATGCGCCTTCACATTCCATGGTCCATTTAAAGTTTCGTTTTCCTTTTCGGATTAGATCAAAGAAAGGAATGCATTTATCAGTGGATTTTGAAATGAACCTGCTTAGCGCTGCTACCTTCCCGTTGAGACTCTGGACTTGCTTTATGGTCCTTGGAGTTTGCAAATTCCTTATTGCCCAAATCTTTTCGGGGTTTGCCTCTATCCCACGAGCGTTGACGATGAAACCGAGAAACTTTCCGGATGCGACGCCAAAGTGGCATTTTAACGGGTTAAGCTTCATTCCATATTCACGTAGGATGCGGAACATTGAATCTAAATCCCTGACGTGATCTGTGGAAAATCGGGACTTAACTAACATGTCATCCACATAAACTTCCATGGTCTTTCCGATCTGATCAGCGAACATTCGATTAACCAAGCGTTGGTAAGTTGCTCCGGCGTTCTTTAAACCAAAAGGCATGACTCTGTAACAGTAGAGTCCCAGATCGGTCACGAAACTGGTATGTTCTTGATCGGGTAGATGCATGGGTATTTGATTATAACCGGAATAAGCATCCATAAAGGATAACAATTCATGGCCTGCAGTTGAGTCTACGAGTTGGTCAATTCGGGGAAGTGGAAAACTGTCTTTTGGACAAGCTTTGTTTAAGTCGGAGTAGTCGACACAAGTTCTCCATTTCCCATTCGGTTTTCGAACCATTACCGGATTTGATACCCACTCTGGATATAGAGCATGTCGGATGAAACCATTTGATTGCAACTTGTCAATTTCTTCTTTAAGGGCGGGAGATCTCTCTGGATCCATACCACGCCTCTTTTGCTTGACCGGAACATGTCGCGGATCAATATTCAAGGAGTGACTTGCAATGTTCGGTGATATCCCGCACATGTCAGAGCACGTCCAGGCAAAGATATCGAGATTTGCTTGAAGGAATTCAACCAATTCCTGTTGTATCTGTTTTCCCAGTTGAGATCCAACTTTTAGTACTTTTGAGTCGTCATCCTCACTGACTGGGACGTCCACAGTTAGTTCGGCTGGAGATGCTTGATTCTCTTTGACTTCATCTTTATCTTCGTTATCTCTAGGGTCAAGATCTTTAAGGAATTGGTAGTGGTGCCCGGGCCGGGGCCCGGGCGCTAGTTGTCAATTATCAGTAAAACGGACGCAGAGAGATTCCTCTACGCCCTTTCCTTTCTCCTTCTTCTGTGCTTCACGCAACTCAGCAATATAACAGGCTCTTCCTGCTGCCTGGTCTCCTTGAACGATTCCTATACCATGGTCAGTTGGGAATTTTAAAGTCAAACACCACGGGGCAATAGCTGCTCTGAATTCAGCAAGGGCTGGTCGACCCAGGAATGCATTGTACGGTGAAGCGATGTCAAGAACAACGAATTGCAGCAGTCGGACTCTCCTGCGTTCTCCAATCCCCAGTTCCACTGGTAGTTCCACTATCCCAGTAGGTATTGTTGCACTCCCATTGAAGCCATGAACTCGAGATTGGCAGGGTTTCAAGTCTTTTGCTTCCATCTTCATTAAATCGTAAGCTCGTTTGAATAGAATGTTTACAGAACTCCCACTGTCAACCAGGATCCTCTTCATCCAAGCAGGACCAACTTGGGCAGATATGACCAGTGGTTCAATTGTTGGGGCTTCGATTTTGTCAGCATCTCTGCTTCTAAATATGATATCGTCAGACATCGTCTTTTGTTGCTTAGCCGGGGTTCCATCCTCACAATTACTGCAGCATTCGAAGCTCGCATGCCTGATAGAACTAGCATACGACTCCATTTCCCTCCAGCTCCTGTCCGCTGGATGTGGACCACCACTTATGGTATTGATAACTAGTCTCCCGCCTGTACGAGCGGGTTCCTCTTGTCTTTCTTGGTCTTGCGCACGGTTTGGGTTTGATGGGCCCGCACCACCAGACTGCGGTGCCCGCACGAATTGATCTAGCTTTCTCTCCCTGATCAACTTTTCTATGAGATCCTGCAAATGGCGACAGTCATTAGTATTGTGGCCATAACTCTCATGAAACCTACAGAACTTTCCTGTTTGAATCTGCCTCTCTGATGACCGCTTCGGAGCGGGTTTCTTATACTGTTCAGTGTTGCAAGTTTGTAGGTACACATTTTCCAGCGATGTGTTTAATGGTGTATAACTTTCGAACATCGGAGCCCTACGCCGTGGGCCTGGATTCGGATCTCTCTTCTTATTTTGACCATTGCTACCTCTTGGCTGAGTTTGTTTGTTCTGTATATTTAACTGAACTTTTCCGGAATTGTCACCGGACTGTTTAACTGCTACATTGCTTTGTATTCCCTCATTTCCAGGTTTCGCATCGTCCTGCTTCCTAGACTGTTTCGCGTCCTCTTGCCGTAAGAATTGAGCGGCTTTGGAGTAGAAACGGTCCAACGATGCGGGTGGTTTTCCGGCTAACCAGTTTCCAAATTCAGAATCGGGATCAATTCCCTTTGTCAATGCCATTAAAATTGAGTTGTCGTTGGGATTACTAATTTCCACACATGCCGCATGGAATCTCTCCAAGTAACGCCTTAGTGTTTCCCCACGAGCTTGGGTAACATTGGACAGGGTGTTAACATCTTTGGGTCTAGCGACATGCATACGGAATTGTTCAACAAATTTCTTAGCCAATTGGTCAAACGAAGAGATAGATCTTGGAGGTAATCTTGTAAACCACATTGTTGCAATTCCTCCCAGTGAGATGGGGAAGCTTCGGCATTTCACTACATCGTCGGCCCTTGCGGCGCTCATTGACCATTCATATTTCAATATGTGCTGATTGGGATCAGAATTTCCTTCGTACATAGGGAGAGTTGGCATTCTGAATCGCCGAGGAGGTTCAGCGTATAGTATTTCGTCCGTGAAAGGAGTATGACTTCGAGAAATCCCTCAATCGTCGTTGGTAAGACCTTGGCTTTCGCGGATCATCTGACGTATCATAGTCAAGATGTCTGGCATCGCTACATTTTGAGCATGCTGAGCTAAGGTGTGGTCGGGTTCCACAGTGCGAGTCTGGACCGGGCGCTGTCGACGGTCCAAGTTTCGCCTCCTTGGCTCAGCATCTTCCGGGCCGTATGGTTCAGAAGTACGCCCCTGCTGTTGATTGCTTGAATCTGGAAGATGTCGGGTATCAACCCTTGTTTATACTATGGCAGCTGTGACATGATTGTCCGTAGTATATTGTGGAGTACGACCACCTTGTGCTGATGGTCCAGCCTGGAAGCTGGTTGACGGTCCTACCCTCAACTGTCCGACAGTTAGGGCGAGTTGATATCCAGCGGCTTGAGCATGACTTCCGTCCAATCGGGGACGGGTAGATCTATGATGATAGTCGGATGAGGCAGAACTTTCAGTGGATGAGCGGGAAACATCATCCCTTCTGGACCTCCTATGGCCCTGGCGGTTCAGTTGGTTTGTCAATTCAATATTAGCACGCAACTGTTCGGCCAATTGTTGCCGACTCTGAGTCAACTCTTGAAGCAACACCTGGAATTCTTGTCTAGTGACTGCCCCAGACGGATCTGAGTGGGCAGTGTTGTCTTGGTTGGATGGCTGCTGTTGAGCAGGATTCTGTCCATCCCTACCTTCTTGTCCAGCAGCTGTAGAAGTGGTTCTTGTGCTAACCATTTTGAATGATGAATCCTTCTCCTAGACTTTATGCAAATCTGAATAGAATGGAAGGATTATGAATTAGAGATCTGGATCTTCCTCTTGGATTTGTGCAATCCGGTATCGATGGTAGATCCAAGGAGCAGGAGAAAAAAGCTGGTTTCTCTCAGTGAAAGCACCAAAGTGTTTGTACCAAAAATGGGCACAACACTCTTCGGAAGTTTTTGAAGAGATAAAAGTGAAGAATGAAAATTAAAACTGTGGATTATCTAACAAAAACTCCAAATAACAGAAAGTAAATTGCAATGACAAGCGATTTAGAGTGGTTCGGCGTTTTGCCTACGTCCACTATGAAGTTTGATGATTTTATTGCTCGATACTTGAAGGTTACAGTAGTTTATAATGTAATACAACTGAATTTAAATGCTAAGTGTCAATCTAAAGCAGCGGCGGTGTTCTGGAGTAGATCTGGCAGAATCTGGGCGCTCTTCAGTACTTAGAATTCTCCGACCACTTTTTTGAATGACTAGGGGCTCTATTTATAGGTGTAGGAGGCTGATATTTCGCCTAAAATGAGGGGAGACCAGTTCTGATACGTCAGGGGGCCCACATGGCCGAAATCTGGAGATCCGAGCCCACTTTGGGATCGATTCGACCCTTGGTTTGAATCGATCAAGAAATCATCCAATCGAGCTGAAATTTGGTGTGAACATTCTTCATCATGTGCTTAAGCTTCTGTGAAAATTTCATGGCATTTGGACTTGTAGAACTCGAGATATGATCGATTCAATGTTGCATTTCTGGAGAACATGGATACTTCGAATCGATCTTAGTTCGAATCGATTCGGTCGACTCGATGCTTGCTGTGATGTGGCGCGTGTCTCTCGCTTCGATCCGCTTTGTACTCCGGTTTGACTGGGTCGAATCCATGGCTTGGATTCGAGGTAATGGATTCGAAGGTTACACTCCATCGAATCGATCAGACGAGCATTTTCTTTCGTATCGACTAAGGTAGGTCTCAGTTAATGGATTCGAAGGACTCTAAGTTGAATGGATTCGAGGATGGTGGAGTCGAGGCTTATCCAATTGCATGGATTCGAAGGAGCTATCCCTCGATGGACTCGAACACAGGTTTGTTCGATGGAGTCGAAGCAAGGGAGGTTCGATGGAGTCGAACAATGGTTGTTCCATGGATTCGAACTTGGGGTACGTTCGAATCGACTCGAAGCACAGCCAACTACGATCGATTCGAACCAATACTATCTCGATGGTTTCGAACCAATGCTTGGTCCTGATGGATTCAAATGAGGGCCTCTGCGCTGATGAAGTCGAAGCAAGGCAATGACTCTGTGGATTCGAAGCAATGCTAAGGGGGATGGATCCGACCCTAGGTCCTTCCTCTTTCTAACTGCGATAACTTGGGTATACGAACTCGGATTGCTCCGAAATTTGGAACGTTGGCTTACACGGCTTTTCTAGTCATGTCTTATCAATTATGGCTCAATCCGGTCTTGGGTAAAATTCATTGATATCTAGGGATATCCAGCGGTTACTCGATCTCGAGGATGCATAATCCATATTCTCTTCAGTTAATTCCTTGGTATCGCGGCCTTGCCAAAAGGCGGGATAACACATATCAGTTTACTAATCAATTTAATGGTTAATAACTTTCTAAAACAACATGTTTCAAACCTCCACTTCACAACCTAATTATGTATATATGTTCTCTACCACCAACATACCAATCAATATGCATATCAAGTTACGAATCAATATACTGGTTACTAACTTTCTTAACATAATGTTTTAATCTTTTAAATCACTAGCTTAATATGTAAATATGTTCTCTAACATCAATATATCAATCCACATACATATCAAGTTACTAATACATTTAATTATTACTAACTTTCTCATAATAAATATCTTTAGCTTCAATACAACACGCTTCTTATGTATGGATATTCTCTATTATTTAGCATATTTATCCATATACATATAAGGTTATTAAAAAATTTAATTCACTAACCTTCATTTAAATCTCATGTTTTAAGTTTCAATTCGATAATATATTTATGTATACATGTTCTCTATTAATTAACATATTTATCAACATACATATCAAGTTATAAACAAACTTCTATTGCTTACTAACTTTCTCAAAATATGTCCATTTAGATTTAAAGTATGTTTGCAACCAAATTGGTCACAAACACCCAAAAGTATATTTATGTAGAGAAGTAAATGAAGAAAATAAAATTAAAATAGAGGAAAAAAACAAACTAATAGCAAATAAAGAATAATAGTCGGAAACAAAGAGATTTATAGTGGTTCGACATTGTATGCCTACGTCCATTTTTAAAATTGTCTTTATTGATCAACTAATAATCTGATTACAGCAGTAAGGAATAAGAAAAAACTTGATTACAATAAAGACTAAAGTAACCAGCAGCATAAAGATCCTCAAAATGACCACTTAGGCCAGTATTTATGGGTGAAGACGACCACCAATCTTTCTGAAACTTCGGCTACAGGACCTTCTGACCTACATGGGCCCACTAGAGGGGTCGCTATGCCCAAATCCTCATGAAGAGGGATCGGTACCAATCCCTTTATTATTTGATTTTTGGGTAGCAAACCCTATGGTGGCTTCTTCATGCTTTAATATGTTCAATCTCCAATTTTCAAGTCATTTGGATTAATAGAGCTCGAGTTATTGATTGGTCTTTGATCCAACTCTACTTGTAAATTGCTCTCTGTCGAACCCTCTAAAGGGTTGTACACCGACCCCTGTTCGATGAAGCTTGTCGAACCATAATTTCCAATATAGTGTACCGATCCTTTTATTACTCAATAATTCCTATCCTCCTTCATGACCTGAAGTATACCAATCCAACTAAACAAAGTGTGTCGATCCTTGTCCATTGAAGTACACCGATCCATCTTTTTCTTTAGAATATGCCGATCCACGCCATCCAACTACACCGAGCCCTTCTCTGTGAATTGAAGTATGACTCTCCAAGCCAATCAACCATGTCGACCCCTACTCATCTATGCCGATCCCTTATATATTCAATCATGCCGACCCATACTCATCCATGCCAATCCCTTGTATATTCAATCATACTGACCCCTTACTTGCTCAACCATGCTGATCCCTACCTAGTTGCCAAACCATACCGATCCCTTTATCCGACTAAGCTATATCCCATACTTCAAGAATCCTGCATTATTTATCTAGCAATTCCATCCAATTCTGGCTTCATATATCCAACTATATTTGACACTGGGCCTCACAACCATTGCTTCAGGGTCATCGAACTTGATAACAATCGAATCTATCTTGTGCAGTCAGTTCAATATAGCTGGGTTAGGATACCGGGTAACACTTGCCCCCTAAAGTACGTATTGTGGGTAACATGACGTGCTTTGAATCGCAACAATTCTGAACTATCAAAAAGAAGTCCATCTAGCTTCCTGAATGATTGCTATTTCTTTGTAAAATCATTTTTTCAAGGCATTAAATTTTTCATTGATTGCCATGATGCATGGTCGATTTCCAATAATAGAAATCCAGTGCCATATTTTGTCAATATATATAAATCCGGTTCTACGAGACTTATAAGCTTTTCTTGTCTGGTCTATCCCTGAACTTGAAAGTTTCAGGTTTGATTTCAATTTCTGTTGATTTCAAAATTTTGAACTTTTAAGTCACTCTCATGCAGATTTATATACACCTTTCAGTTTTCGGCTGTCGGACGTGTTAGAACACTTACGGGTCGTTGCCAATTTCTATAATATCCTGTATATTCATGTTCATAGCCAAATCCTTACAACTATTTTTCTTTTTTCTTTTTATGTTCTCTTTATTATTTTGTAAAGATGTGTAGGGGTCGGCATGCATTATGTTGATCCCTCCTTTGAGCCTTGCTAATAGGGGTCGGCAAACTTCTATGTCGATCCCTCTCTCCCCAATACGCGCTCAACATTTTGGGCCAAACCCTCTCCCATATAAATGTTGGCCTTCCTTCCCTTCCTTCTTCACTTACCTTATTTCCTTAGTTTTTGCTCAAAGCTGTGAACCTTCGCTCTAACTTACGAACCCAAACAGACCTGCTTCTGCTCATACTTGAATCCTCTTACTTTCCATCTCTTCCATAAATTCACTTCGCCTTGCCTTCGACTTCACATACATCCAAACATTCACCTCTACTCTAATTCAAACATTCATACAGGTAATTTTTAAACACGCTTTTCAATTATGCATTGGCATCCGGGATCTCTAAGTAGTTGGTGAGTGATCGAGGTCGTGATGGCGAGCGATTTTTGAGGGATTAACGATTATTAGGTAGATGATTTGATAGGTTGAGTTAGGAGATGAGAGAGGAGAAGAAGAAGAAAGGTGAGGGTTTGGCGAGGGGTTTCGATGGATGAAAGGCTATAGGTAGGAAAAGGAAGAAGTTGGTATATCAAAATAGCGCAAAGGCAGAGATCAGTGGCATTAGGTTTAGAAGTGAGACATTGGCCTTAGTGAAACTAGGTGAGGGATCGGGTGGATAGGTTTCGTTTAGAGGGGTCGGTAGTTTTAGGAGTGAAGTTTCTATGATGACGCTGTAGGAGATGGTTTGGCCTATCCTTAGGGTTCGTTTAGTCTTAGTTGCGTAGAAGGATTGGTTGAGGATGTCATATTGAGGGATCAGTTATGGTGGTGGAATAGCAATCGGTATTCCATGCTTGCAGTGAGGGTTTGGTATACGGTTTTTTGGATAGGGATGGGTATATTCTTTGGGATCGGCATGGAGTCAAAAATCAATTTCTTGAACTCGCAGACTAATATGGCTTGATTTGTTTGAACAATCACTATTAACTTGCCTTAATGACCTTGGACATGTGATGATGACAAATTAAATAACATGCATATGCACTGTTGAACTTAAGATTGAGCAATAAAATTTTTGGAACTTTCAATATGGATTAAAAACTTGCAAATGAACTTAACTGATAAACTTCACGCTTCGATATGCCGATAGTCGATCCCAGAGCTTTCATAACCGATCAGTCTTCTTGTCGATTGAGACGGTCAGCGATGACGGTCTCTCTGGTCGAACTTCCGAGTCTTGTCGTTTTATTTTTTTCTTCTGAATTCTAACTGTTTATATCTGTTATATACCGCATTACACTATTTCACACTTAGCACGGGGGCAATAGGTTATCTTTTCTATTCTCGATTATCTACTGAGTATAGCTAATATAGATTTTAGATGCTGAAAGCATTCAGCTGATATGTCTTTTGATCCGGCAATGCAACACATTGGTTCTGAAGCAAAGTCAAGTTCTGCAACTATATCCGGTAGGCTTTCTCCCAGCCATCATATGGAACAAACAGTAGTTTCTAACCCATGGGTCGATCTTTTCTCAGATATTCTGCTCCTTTCGATGGAGAACATAAGCCTTGCTCCTAATGCTATAGAGGGCGCTATTTTTATATATAACCCAGTAGACTTACAAGCTTCTCGAATTGGTGAGACTGCTCTCCGTCGGCTATGTTCTATTCACAGAATTTCATTTGGGGACATCTTGGTTCGTTCAAGAAATGATAGGCCTCACTTGCCCTCGGCAGGATACACGACGTTTAATAAATTTATGTGTTAGGCCGGATGCATACCGCCCTTTAACTCCTTTATTCAAGAAATGTTGAGATACCATGGGATAGCCGCCACTTAACTTCATCCAAATAGCTATTCTTTTATACATGGAACCTTTATGCTGCTCATGAGTATTTTATTTTGTCCACCTACTCCCGAAGATATAAGATTTATTTATAACTTCAAATGGCGGTCGGGAAGCCCTTCTTATGATTTTCTTGAACCCTTGCTGAATTGCCAAGTTTTGACAGGTGCTTGGAACAAACTTTTTTTGTTTAAGCATATATAGTTTTATGTGCGATGCCCTCCTGGCTTTGCGAGGCGATGGTTAGAAGGACGTAAGTGTTACCTTCACTTCTTTCTCAAGTTCACTAATCTAAGTTATAACTTTTCCTTTGAATCTACTAATATTCAAAATTCTTTCAAGTGTTCGCCTACGTCTTGCAGGCACCGATTTTCCAAGAATTGTCGTTGTCATTCGTGCTACCCATGTTGAGGACATGGACATCAAACTTCTTGTAACTGATGAGTTACTATCCTTGTTCAGGCTATCCCATTGTGCCCCCTACCGAGGGGATTTGGCACGACACTAAAGAGGGTGGGATTAGGGATTCTCAGGCCGATAAGCCAGGGGATGTTGATGCAGGCCCGGGGAAGGCGCCAATGGTCGAACCATCGCAAGGCGCACAATCTCGGACACCCACTAAAAGAAAGAAATGGCTAGCATACAAGCTTCACAAAAGAAAAACCACTGCGGAGCCAGAGTTCGTTATTACTCCCGTTGAAGAGGAATCGTCTTCTCAACACTTGGAAAGTTCGCTAAAGGGATTTACAAATCTTTGAATTCCGGATGACATCATGACCTATGACTTTTCGAATATCAACATTGAAGGACTTTACTCTCCCACTAGGCGTGGCGAAGGCAATCAACCTTCTGATAAAGGAAAGAAAATGCCAATGAGCAAGGCTATAGCCACCAGTCTGTTGGGGGAAACACTAGAACACTCACAGCTACATGCACTTCACTACATATTTTTTTGTTAATCATTCATGCAAGAATTACTAATACGCTCTCATTTGGTCTTTGTAGGTGCAATGTCTCAATCTAGAGCCTTCGATCACCTCAGAAGTCCTTCATCATACCACCGATCTAGCCGAGATTCAGAGTCTACCTGCCATAGGGAGAAAGATGAGGGATGGGATAAAAGCCATTACTCAAGGGAATCTTCTTCTTCTTCTAAATGCAAATCCCAGTCCCAAACGCCGCGTCATGGTGAACAGTCAAACTTTTCGGCTTAGAGTGGAGACCAGCCTTCCTACAATGGCCCTCATATCACTGCATCTCACGAGCAACATTCCGGCTCCTCGTTTTCTAAACAATCTCATGAACGTTGATCAGGCAAACATCTAATTACTACTTCTAATCCGCCTTTGGCGGCTACTGCTTTTGATGTTTCTACACCAGAGAAGTTGGCCGAGCTTAAGGCCACTTATCCAAAATTTTGCTTTGATGGGCTCAAATTCCTTCTTTCCATTCATATAATTTCAGGGCACGCCAAGGGGAGTCCTCTCGCATGAGTCAATGATGTATTCTTGCATGAATCGTTCATACACTTGGCAAAAAAAGTCTTGGAAGTATCCATTGAGCGACAACATGAAATAGAATGTCTCAAATTGGAAGCTATACACGATAAAGACATAATCAAACATCAGGATGCTGAATTGTTAGAATTAAAAACTCAACTTGCTGAAGCTGAAAAACGCTGAGGAAACGGCAAAGGTAGTAAATCGTTTGAAAATTTCTCATAAAAAGGTACTCAATGCAGCACTTCATCATAGTGGGGCACTTGCTTTAGAAATAGACTCCTTGTAAAAGAAAAAAGATGCTCTGGCTCGCCGTGTCGAGGAACTTGAAGAACTTTTCATAAAGGAAAGGGAGGAGAAATCGAAGCCCAAGAAGAATCGCCGAAGTACCGTGAGGAAGTTGTCAAGGCCAGGAGCCTAAAAGCTAAACTCGATGAGTAGTTTTGTAAAATCGAAGCTCTTAAGGAGGAAGCTTGAGAAGAGGGCCACAAAGAAATGATTGAACAAGTTGACTCCCAAGTGGAAGCTACTAAAGAGTCCGGTAGAAATGAGATTAAGGACTTGTTTGACCCGTTGAACATTGAATATAATGCCAAAGTCCTTATCCATCGTGACTAAAGTTTTCTCGGTGAGAATTATATCTTGAATCACTCACTGAAGCTTGGGAGCATATTATTGAGATGAAAAAAAGAACTGGGTGAAGTCGAGCTCAATGAAGAAGAATTAGTGAGGGAAATTCTTCGAGGAAACGAACCCTTGGATTTAGTTGCCGCAAAGCTTCGATACTTCAATGCTTCTGCACCTACTGAGGGAGGAGACCTTATTGCCAGATCTTCAGGAACTGATCCTAAGGGTCCCTCTTCATTCTAAGCAGCCGGAACATCAATCTCTCTCGATATGGAGTAGGACCTTGGCTATGATCCGGACAAGCCCGGCTTCCAATCCAAAGTGTTATCCCCCATTTTAGAAGGAGGTACCCCGGTAACTATGGAGAGTCAACTAGATGCTGGTATTGCACTTTACTTCTCAGTATATGAAAATTTTGGTTCTTAACGTGCAATGGTTTTGAGTTAATCTCCCTATTTTAACAAATGTTGCAGTATAATGGTGAGATTGATGAAGATGTTAGTTTTAGAATTCGAGCGGGATGTGCAACAAGCGTCTAGCATTCTCTATGACAGGAAAATCCTACAGAAGCTTAAAGAAAAGTTCTACAGAACGGCAATCATGCCTACGATGTTGTATGGTGTAGAATGTTGGCCTACTAAAAAAGCCAACACGTCCAGAAGATAGGCGTAGCAGAGATGCGTATGCTGCGATGGAGTTGCGGTCATACAAGAAGAGACCGAATTAGAAATGATGATATATGTGATAAACTTAGAGTAGCACCAATTGAGGAGAAGCTAATTCAACATCGCTTAAGATGGTTTGGACATCTTCAACGGAGGCCGCCTGAGGCACCTATGCACGCTGGAATTACAGGCCGTATCGAATGCTCAAAGAGAGGTAGAGCTCGACCAAGGTTGACATGGGAGAAAGTAGTAAAAAGGGACATGAAGGATTAGAGTATATTCGAAGAGCTGGTGTCAGACAGGAGTGCGTGGAAGTTAGGGATCCACGTACCAGAACCGTGAGCTATGAGTTTTATAAGTTTTAGATTATAGAACCAGGGAACAAGAGCCTAAGACGTAGTGTTTAGTCTTTGACCAATATTACTATTAGTACCATTATCACTATTGGTATTATTATTATTATTTTCTTCTTCTTCTTCTTTATATACATACATACATACATATATATATATATATATATTTATCCTTATTTTTATTTTAGTTATTATTATTATTAATTTACTTATTTAAGTTTATTTTATTATTGTTATTGCTACTGTTATTATTATGACTTTTAAATTGACTTTGTCATTTAGTTTTGGGTTCCATCTCTAGCCGACCCCAACTTGTTTGGGAATAATGGCTTAGTTGTTGTTGTTGTTTCGGGCCCTAGTCAGACTTCTAAAAGTGGTGCTGCTATGAGCAACAGGAGAAATCAGGCGAGGATCTGGCAGCTGTTGATGTACCAGTTTCATTTACCAGTTTCAAGAGCAAGAAAGGAAGCCCTTCTTTGACTTATCTGGAACTGGCTATGAACTGTGGAGTTATTACTGGTACATGAAATAAGCTGAGCTATTTCAAGAGTGAATGGTTCTATGTCCGCTATCTACTTGGATTTACACAAAGATCGCTATCTGGACATGAGTTATACTTCATGTGTTTAATGTGAATTCGCCTTGCGGTTTTGCTAGCTTAACTCTTATTTTTTTATCATTAAGATGTTTCGACGAGACCTAGTGGCGCAACATTTGTAGATGCTATTAAAGATCTCATGGCGCTTCCAAAGGAGGATAGAGACATTCGAGTTCTTCTTTCTGATGAGAATCTCCTAGCTTATAACTTGCTGGAAGTGGGTCGTAGCACCGGTCAAGTTCAAGTGGTCGCCGATGACGATGATGACAACAATGATGATGATAACTTGCTTGGAGGTGGTGATGTAAATCCTGACGTTCCCCTAGTCCCAATTCTAGGGGCTGAAGCTGAAGAGAATTTTAAAATGGTGCAACAACACATCAAGGAAGGAAAAATTACGGGTGAAGGTGGCGAAGGTGGCCATGATGATGTTGATGTGGGTCATGAGCCTTCGGTTGAACAATCCAAAGATGACTTATAGTTTGTTCTGAAAAAGAGGCTCATTGTGAAACTCCCCAAAGGACAATCTTCTACATAGCCCCCGTCAGCGACAATTGAGGAGAATACTCTTTCACTCCCTTCTGAAGATACATTTGATAGTTTGGGGCCGATTCCTACCAAGTTTGGCTCTTTCGGCATTAGTAATATAAGCCTTGAGGGTCTCAACTTTCCTTTCCGCTTTGATAATGAAATCATTCCTACCAACATGGGAGAAATTACTCCCATTAGCAAAGCTCCAGCACACAATCCGTCAGGGGAACACTAGGACACTCACATAAACATGCACTGCACTTTATTGCACTTAACTCGTGTCCTTACTTATTGGAGCAACTTATCCCAGTTTCATTGAAGGTTCCATGCAGAGGAAAAGTATATGTTTCAGCCTATAGAAGAAAATGTGTCTCGATAGAGGTGTCCCTTAGACACATATCATCATGGCGGTGGCCGAGACTCGGAATCTAGCCATCAGTCCAGCCATGACATAGACTATCCATCTCATGACTTTGCTCCAAATACCATTCTAGGTCTAGGTCGCTTCTGGTAAGAGGTGCGGAGAAGCATTTTGATCATTGTATTGACTTTCAATCGGGCGATGCTTCTCATGCACTACCTCTGGCTTCCATTCCCGTTCAACACCCGATATCGACTCACATCAATCGACCTTCAGACCGTAAGCACTATAAGGGCAGTTCCGAAGCCTCTCATCACAAAACTAGCAAGAAACCGATTGAAGCTCCAATCGTCACCATGGAGAAAAAACTTGCTGCTGATGCCAGCATGGCTGAACTGAAGGAGCAGTTTCCAGATGTATGTTTTGATGGACTCATGTTTGTGCCCAATCTAAAGAACATTCCGCAAAAGGTCAAAGATATGATCGTTGTTTACGTAGCTGATGTTTACGATCAATATAATGAAAGCGATAGTCGAGAAGATCTCTAAGGTCTCGAAGGAAAGGAAGTTCGGGAATGATAATCTGAAACTTATGGAGACGTAAGATAAAAGGATTATCGCTCCTCTCAATGCTCATCTTGATGCCGAGATCATTGATTGAAAACATCAGAAGCTGAGGCCAAGAAGAGAGCCGAGGATGCTATCAAAGCGCTCGAGAGTGAGAGGACCAAGCATTGCAATGAGATAGAGATTGTGCACCATCGAAATCATGACTTAGTGCTGGAGAGAGATGCTTTGAACACAAAGGTGAATGAGCTATCAGCTAAAATCGAGAGCGAGACAAAAACGAAAGACGAAGCTCGCTAAGAGGCTTAAGGATACTGTGAAGAGCTGCTTACCACTCATTAGGAAAGGGGTGAGGTGGTTGCACGTGGTTAGGACGTAGAAGCTCTTGTTAAAAAGGAAGTTGAGCCCTCTGAGAAGCGGATGATGTAGAGTTTCGAGCCATTGGTCATTAAGTATAATGCTAATGTGCTTAAGTTCTGCAACTTAGAGTGGCTCGGTGATGATTATCCTAGGGCTCTGGCTCTGGCCTGGGAACATGTCATTAAGGAAGAGAAAGAATTTCTAAAAGGTGGTGAGGTAGACCTGGCTCAGTTGGAATAGGAGGTCTTGATAGGAGATGAGCCCAGGGTGCTAAGAAAGGTCTAGCTTATTCTTCATCCGGAGATGGTAGCTACAGTGCAAAAAGACATAGATGAAGGCTTCGGGTCGTCACCTCAAGACTCACCATTGGCCGCTCACCTGGACCCAAAGCTACTCTCGATTCATCCTCCATCCCTGAATACGATCCAAAGATGCCTCGAATGCCTAAGTATATCGTCCTTTCTCCCATCTTGGAGGGGAATTCCAGCGGCATTCCAGCCCATACAGAACCCTAGACTGAAGGAGGTATCTTTTTGACTTTGCTTGTATTTCAAAGTGTCCACATGTCCCTTCATCGATTGACATAGCCAAATTATCTTTTTGTGTCTCTCAAGTTTCACGTCAGTCTTAGGTCGTCCCGCTTCCTGACAGAGGTCTTTGGTCAAGACAACAAGGGTCTACAGCAGAATCAATGACCGTGACTACTTCAATGATGTTCATGAGTTTTCCAACTAGCAAGACTCTTGGGCCTAACGAGAAAATGATAGATGCCTTGTGAGCTTTAGGGAGCTCAGATCGAAGATGATTTTTTTATCACTGGATTCTTCGAGCCACTATCAGGTCCCACCATGAGTAAGCTTTAGCAACAACTTCTCCTAGCCAAAGAGGTTAAGCTAGAGAAGATAGAGGCTATACCTCATCCTTTGTCCATTTCTTTGTCTGGTCAGACTATCCTCATTCCCGTCACTCTTCCTCTACCGGGGAGCACTCAAAGCATGATTGCTGGATCATCATAGAGCACTCCATCCAAGGGCCAAGGAAGAAGCCTAACAAGTCATGCCACCCTCTAGAGAAGAGAAGAAAAAGTCCAAGAGGAAAAAACATAAAAAGTGATCTTTAGTTTGTTTTTGTGTAGATAGACCCACTTTTAGTTGGCAGTTGTAGGAGTTTGTTTTGGTTTTAGGTCGACGTTATGCGGGTTCAGCCCCCATTTTTATTTTCAGCCTAGGTGTAAATAAAGCTTTTACTCTTCTTTCTATGTTCTATCTTGAATGTGAATAACAAAGACTTTTGTTTTGTTTAGTATTCATTTGAATTTATCTAAGTATTCGAGAAATGAACTTTCTATTTGATGTATTCGCGATCCATTTCTTTCCATGATTATTGTCGGACTATGTCATTAGCTCGTTCTGTGATTTGCCGGCTTTTCGTCATTCTTGTGAATATCAAGCGATCGTTGAAATGCCAATCCTTGGGCATTTATATGTAATCATATCGAATTCTAGAATCCATCAAAGTTTCGATCACCTAGAATGGTGATTTATACATTCCTTTCCAAAGAACTTCAAATGCGATCGTGCCTGTCTCCAGACGTCGATCGAGGTTCGGAAGAGATCTTGCCTAACTTCAGGTAATGATTTCCGGCCTTGCTGTCCTCTGGGCAAGACCTTGGCGCTTTGCCAAAATCTAGGTAATAGCTGATGGATGGACGATCGAGTCATATTCATTTTGGTTTATATTCCATCCTCACCATTCTCTGGGCAAGGCATTGGTGTTCTACCAAACTCCAAGCATGAGCAAATAGATGGATGGTCAACTCATGTCCATTTAGGTTTATGCTCTTGCCCCTACGTCGAGGATAATAGTTATTAGATGGACATTCAAATCGCATCCATTATAGATTTATAGTCTTGCCTCCACATCAAGGACAAGAGTTAGCTATCATTCTCTCGGATGCTGGGAGCGGTGGAACTCCAGGGGTCCGATCATGGACCGTAGAAGTTTGGGTGGCACCTAACTCTAGGTACCTGTATAACTACATTATAAACATGAAGATTCATTCTGGTCTGTCATATTTCACAACTCTAAAGCTATGTTGACAGAGTCACAAATTTGAAATACCATTTCACTTTATAAAAGATGGGAAATGATAAGTTATATCTTATTACATGGCTTTAATTATGTACAAATTTATTTCTAAGGGAAATAGAATTGCAAGTGTTCGATATTACACCCCCTCAGAGTAAGATCCCACCCACCATTGCTAGCTTAAAAGTGTCGTCTCCAACCTTTTGTTCGATTGCGTACAGACCCTCCCAACTTGATCCCAAGTTCTAAAAGCCTAGGAAGATTCATTTAAGAACCAAGTCACCAATTTCAAAGGTCCGATTCCTGACCTTGGTGTTGTGATATTAGGCGACTCAGCTTTAGTTTGCAGCCGCTCTCAAGTCAGCTTCATATCGCTTCTTATCGAGCATATTGAGAGACTCCGGCATGAGTTTCTCATTCGTCCATGGATTATAGTGAGTCAATCGATGAGAGGGCACTTCCAGTTCGACTGAAATCATAGCCTCTAATCTATAGGCTAAGGCGAATGGAGAATGGTCATTCGTTGACTTGTGGGTTGTCCGATTAGCCCAAAGTGCTAATGGAAGTTCATCAACCCACTTGCCTTTAGCGTTTTCTAATCGTTTATTAAGAATGGACTTGATAATCTTGTTCACAGCTTCACTTCTTTCGATAGTGCGCCATCGTAGAAAATCTCTTCTCTATGCGATGTCGGTGGTAGAAATCTTTAAACTCGATGCTGTCGAATTGGGTCCTGTAATCGATAACAATTGCTTATGGAACTCTAAAACGATAGATGATATTCTGAACCACAAATTGGTTACTTTGTTTGTGGTAATCGTGGCTAATGGCTCTACCCCAGCCCATTTGGTGAAGTAATCAACGACGACGCTGGTGTACTTGGCGCCACCCTTAGATATCGGCAACACACCATTAATATCAATTCCCCGAACTTCAAATGGCCAGGGACTGACCATTTGTGTAATCTCCATCGGTTAGGCTCTAGAAATCTTAGCAAATATCTGGCACTTGGCACACTTTCTATTGTAATCAGCTGTGTCTCGGTTGACAGTTGGCCAGTACCCATAGCGGAGAATCTTCTTCATCAGAGTTTGCCCCCAGTGTGGTCGCCCCCGGCCACTTCATGAACTTCTCTCAGGACTTGTTTGGCATCATCATTGGCGACACACCATAACATCAAGAGTGAGAATCCTTTTCTGTAAAGTGCTCCTTGCTGAAAGATATATCTCGAAGCTTGACGAAGGGTGCTTGCTTTTTCTATCCGAAAGGATTCCCCTATGTAAATAGTTCTTTATTGGAGTCTTCCATGATTCCTTCTCATATTCGGTCTCTAAGATCCAATCGACATCCATATGGTCGATGCTCAGAGCCGACAATACCTCCATTGAAACTAGGCCCATAAGCTGCACATCTCCAGAACCGGCTAACTTAGCCAGCGAGTCGGCCTTCACATTTTCCTCTCTAGGAATATGCGTTATTGTATAATATTCGATATCATTAAGCAGCTCAAGGGCACAGTTTAGATAAGGAGCTAGCCTCGCTCCTTTTGCTTGAAACTCTTTCCTGATTTGACACACCCAATTGGGAATCACAAAAGATATGTAAAGTTTTAACTCCAAGTTCTTGGCGATTTTAAGTCCCACAATTAATGCTTCGTACTCCGCTTTGTTTTTTATTGCAGGAAAGTCGAGTCTCAAGGCATAACAAATTGAACGTTCCTCGGAAGTTACAAGTACAACTCCAGTGTCAGAACAACGTTCATTTGACACACAATCTGTGTACATCTTCTACTAGCACTTTGCTCACCACTGCTCTCAGGAGTATCATCTCACGCAGTTTACTCGGCTATGAAATCCACCAAAGCTTGACCCAGAATTGCTCTTTGAGGGTGATAAGTCTTCCATAAGTCTCAAGTTTCTGGCTCTTTAAGGGTGATAAGTCTTCCAGAAGTCTCAAATCCACCAAAGCTTGACCCTGAATTGCTCTTTGAGTATGTTCCATTTTAACAGCCTTCCAGAAGTCTCAAGATTCTGCAAGACTTGTCGCAAAGGCTGGTCGGTGAGAACTTTGATCGGATGAGCTTGAAAGTAGGGGCGGAGCTTCCTTCAAGCAATCAACAGGTATTATGAAAGCATTTCCAGCCTTGGGTAGTTTATTTTTGCCCCTGTTAATCACTTACTAATGTAGTTTACCAGTTGTTGGATGCGGGATTCCTCACGTACAAGTGCGGCTCTTAAGGCATGCACCGACACTGCTAGATATACAAACGAATCCTCGTGATCCACCATCTTTGAAAGAATGGGGGGGTCTCTTTAAGTGATCCACCAAAGCCTGAAATGCATCTTTACACTCCTACGTCTAGGCGAAATTCCTTTTTCCCTTCTTAATTTCATCAAAGAAAGATTGCATTTGTCTGTTGCTTTGGAGATGAATCGATTCAAGGCAATGACCTTCCTATTTAAATTTTGGACTCCTTGATCGTCTACGGGGCTTCGATGTTTCTCAAAGCGTCGATCTTTTCCAGATTGGGTTCAATCCTATGGGAGTTCACAATGAAGCCAAGGAATTTCCTTGATGCAATGCTAAAAGAGCATTTCAAAGGGTTGAGCTTCATCCTATATTTTCGAAGAATGTCGAGCACCTTTTCCAAATCGTCAAGTTGGTTTCCTAAACACCGTGACTTAACAAGCATGTCATCTACATAGACTTCCATCGAACATCCAATCTGATCTTTGAACATCTTATTTACTAGCCTCTGTTACATTGATCCAGTATTCTTTAATCCGAAGGGCATGACAAGATATCAATACAGTCCTAGGTGATTATAAAACTTATATGTTCCTGGTCTGGGACGTGAATTGGAATCTGATTGTACCCAGAGTACGCATCCATGAATGAAAGCTATTCATGTTCGGTTGTTGAGTCCATCAATTGATCAATCCTTGAAAGTGAGAAGCTATCCTTCAGGCACACCTTATTTAAGTCAAAATAATTGATTCATGTCCTCCACTTCCTGCCATCTTTCTTCACCAAGATTGGATTGGATACCCATTTTGGGTATAGGGTATCGTGGATGAAGCCATTGTTCTTCAGCTTATCCACTTCTTCTTTGAGTGCAACGGATCTCTCATGACCCAGGCTGCGGTGTTTCTATTTCACAGGAACACATTTAGTATTTACATTTAATGCATGGCTCACTATCTCCGATGAGATCCCATACATATCAGAGTGTATCCAAGCGAATACTTCCACGTTCGCCCAGAGGAAACTAACCAACTCCTTCATCAACCTTGTGTCGAGCTGTGATCCGACCTTCAGGATCCGCATAGGATCATCCTGGCTGACCAGAATGTTGATCGTAAACTCGGCTAGAGATGCCCTTCAATTCAACGGCTCTTTTCACAGATCCATATCCTTATGGAACCTGCTGTGCTGCCCGAGCCAGGGCTCAAGCAGTAGTTGCTATGCATTTAAAGCCTGGATGCAGAGAGTCCCCTCTACACCTTTTCCTTTTTCTTTTCGCCTCGCCTTCTTTAGCTAAGCAACATAACACTCGTAGCCAAGCTCCTAATCTCTTTGTACTATTCCCACACCATTCTCTGTAGGAAATTTCATCGTCAAACACCAAGTACTATAATTGCTTTGAATTCAGCCAGGGTCATTCGGCCCAAAATGCATTGTAAGTAGAGTAAATATCCAACACCACAAAAGGCATGACCTGCACTCGCTTGCGGTCGTGCTCGCCAAGCACCACCAGTAGTTCCACATATTTGGTTTGCTCCCTAGCCATCTTGTTAAACCCTTGGATTTAAGATTTACATGGTTTCAAATCCTTGCCCTCCAGAAGCATCTATTCGTAAGCTTTCTTAAATAAAATGTTGACCAAACTCCCATAGTCAACTAGCATATTCCGTACAACAGCGGGGCCAATCGTGGTCGTAATCACGAGCGGGTCCATCGTTGGGGCTTCCACCCCCACTAGCATCTCTGTTTCGAAAAATAATGTCATCTGTCATGGTTCTAAATTATTTTGCTGGAGCTTCATCCTCTAGAGCAAAGCAACTTTCATTCTCTACATGTTTTAAAGCACCAACGTATCGATCCATCTCGTTCTAGCTCTTGTCAGTTGGATGTGGTCTGCCGATGATTATATTTATTACCAAATATTTTTTAGGCTGCCTAGGCTCTTCACCACTAGGCCCGGCTTGCCCCTATTAGGATGTCGACCCAAGGTGGTTCGAATTTCCTTGCCTGCTATCCTGTGGGGGCTTACACAAACTGCTACAACTACTTTTTGCGAATCAACTCCTCGATCATATCACACAAATGTCTGCATTCATTGGTGTTATGATCGTGTTTCTCATGAAACCTGCAAAACTTACCAGATTATTTCTCCTTCTCAGTCGACTCTCTCGGAGTTGGCTTCCCGTACTGCTCAGTACCTTGAGTAGCCAGGTAGATATTCTTTATTGAGTTATTCAATTTACTATAGCTGTCATACTTAGGAACTGGGATGATTCCTGTAAAATAGTCTGGAGGAATCCAGGTGTGTCTCTCTTCCAAGTGTAAGAACTAATTAGCTTTCTTATAAAAAATATCCATCGTCAACAGGGCTTTCATTTCCAACATCTCCCGAAATTAGTCTTGGGATGAATCCCCTTAATCAGTGCCATCAATACTATGTCATCCTTAGCATTTGTAACTTCCATCACAACCGTATGGAACCCTTTCAAGAAATCCTTTAGTGATCTCCTACGCCTTAGAAGAGGGTTGATAACAAACATCACGTCCTTCAAGTGTGAAGTGTGTAGACAAAAATGCTCCAGAAACCTTCATGTCAACTCAACAAAAGACGATATGGATCTCCCGGTGAACCATATCGTCACTACTCCAGGAAGATTGGAAAGAAACGACATCTCATGGCATCAGATGATCTAGCATAGTCCATATGCCATTCATATTTCATCAAGTGCTGCCTTGGATCTTTTTTTCCACCGTACAACCGCATTGTCGGCATTATAAATCTCCATGGGTACTTCACATGCAGAATGTTCTCAGTAAAGGGGTTCCGACTTGGAGAGGTACCCTACTCATCATTACTTTTGAATTGGTTTTCATTCACAATTTTTCTGACCATCTCAGCCAAGTACTATGGTTCTACAAGTTCGGTTGAAAGGCGGTAATCGAGATCTTTTCTGAGTGTTCGGCTCAACGAACGCTCTTGGGCAGACCCTTGATACCTGGGTTCTCCATACTCTGGGAGATCCATTCATCCAACAGTCCTCCCTGTTTGATTCATGTGCATTGAATCATCGGCAGTTGTTCGACATTCCTGATACTGATCATCTACAGCGCGACCAAAAGTCAAATCCATGCCACAATCTAAAGGGCAAGGTATAGCTCTAAGGTTTACTTGATCGGTACCGAATCATCCTCTTGGATCAGTATTGATCCATAAAACCTCACCGCGAGTTCATCTTATCTCCTGATATGAAGTCTCAGAAGTGTTTTAAGCCATTTTCCGCTTCCTATTCCTCTGTCTTTTCTCGGATGTTGAGGAACTATCAGACTCTAAATCAAAAGCTGTTACGTCCCTCCCGCTCCTCCTATAATGATTCTGAGTTAGCTCATTCAGTAGTCTCAAGCAATCCTGCACCTGCTCGTTCATCTCATTGCGATTCTCTTGGAACCTATCTTCCATTTGCTTCATCATACGATCCATCTCCATCTTGGTCGTGACATTAGTTGGATTTTGGATCTCTGGTTGATTTGGCTAGGCAACTTCATCTACATGCTGAGTATTTTGGTTCTTAGCGTCATTAGGAGCTTTAGAGTTTATAGAACAGTCTCTCCTTGGGGCCGTGGCAAATAGCTTCTTGTAGATTGTTGAAAATATGAATAGTAGAACAGCAAGATTGGAAGATCGGATCTATCTCTCAGATCTAAAAAATCCAGTAGCAGATGATGGATCCAAATAGCCTAAGAATTTCTTTCTTAGTTAAAGCACAAAAATGTTTGAACCAAAAGTGGCAAAAACACCCAAGAGATTATGTAGAGAATAAAAAGCGAAGAAAAGTAAATGAAAAAGAGTAAGAAAAGAACACACAACATTTTTATAGTTATTCGGCTAATCTTGGCATACGTCCACTTAGTGATTTATTGCTTTGATTGCTGACTTGCAAGTACAAGTTCTTATAGATTGGCATAAATCCATGAATGATTATAAGAGATTAAATTTAGAGAGGAAGAGAGCCAAATAGATTCTTAAAAATGAGCCATACTCTTCGATTTATAGCTTTAGGAAACCTAAAATCTTGCCTCCATGATCTCCATATAGTTTTCCACCCTAGAGACCAATTCTTTAGGAAATTAAGTGGATACCTCATCAAAAATCACGGATCAGTACCAATCCATGGGATTGGATTAATACCGATCCATATGTTCTTCATATAGATGACTTTGAACTTCTTGTCCTAGCTCAATTCGTGATTAGCTTTGTGGTTGCAAACTTGTTTGCACATAAGCTATTTCTAAGTCCACGTGATAGATCGGTGGAAGAATGGAGTTGCTGAATTTGAGTGCTCGTGGAGATTAATAGAGAATTGCATGAGATCAACAAAATAGTACTCCAAATAGGCTCCTGGGATCATTACATACAAGTAGTAGGAGTGGAGGAAAGAAACGATAAAGGTTCACGGATCGGTAACAATCTAAGTGGTTGGATCGGTATCGATCCACCACTTTAGTGTATTTTTATTGTACATTTTTGTAATGTTTTTTTCTTTGTCTCGTGGCTCTGTTTGTGCTTGGTTTCTAGACTTTGGGTCTATCTCTCCGGCCCGCCTGCCTTAATAACTCTCGAGTTCGAATCGTCCAATCTATCCGAATATTGCCTAGTCAAAAGGATATATAGTACTATATTATTTCTGATTTTCACAAACCAAAAAAAATTCCTCCTTGTGTTTCTAAATTTTTTTTCTTAGGTTTAAAATAATAATAATTTCCAAACACATGCATATATAAGTATTTTTTTAATATATTTTTTTTGTAAATAAATTTTTTTTTTTGTAAATGTATTTTTTTTTAAACACACACATATTAATACACACACATGCGTGCACGCCCGCACGCACATACTCACTCTCACACACACATATATTAAAACATAAAATAAATATATAAACTTAATTTAAAACATATACCTATATAAACATACATTCCCCCCCTTTTTTAAACTTTTTCATGGAAACTCCCGTACTTCCTACTCCTTCCCTTTCGTACCTTTCTTCTTCTCTCCTTGCTTCCATCCATCATCCTATCAACTCATAGTTTCTCCCTTACCTGACCCGTCGCCCTCTGATCCATCAACTATCCCTTTCTCCGATATTCCTCCCTCTGCTCCTCCTCTCTCCTCCTTAGGTCCTTCTCCTTCCTCTACTCCATCTTCCTCCAATGTCATCTTTGTCCGTCAATAGAAATGGGACTTCCTTGTTTTGTAAAAAGTCGAGAAATGCGAGGAAGTACATCCCTGTTGACATGAGCCCCTCCTTCTTGGGTGACAACCTTGTTCCCCCATTTGCAATTGTTGATGCTGGTACGAAGGTATGGAATGACCACCTAGTAGAATTCTTCCTCGATAAACCATTGTCATAATCTACGGTCATGAACACTCTAAAGAAAGTTTGGAAACTTAAGGGGTCTATCAAAGTCAAATCTAATGGATTTGTTTTTCTTTTTCTCTTCTATTGTAAAGAGGACAAAAATAAAATACTTCAAAGTGATCCTATAATAATGAGAAACAAGTTTTTCATCATCAAATCTTGGGATCCTACCATTGGAAATGTTTGTGGTAGTATCTCATCAGTTCTGGTGTGGGTTAAGTTTTATAATATCCCTATCTTTTCATGGTCGCCCATTGGTGTTAATTGGTTAGCTTGCAGATTGGCGAAGTTACTTTGCATGGATGAGCCGACTGAAAAATGGGAGAGATTTGATTTTTCTAAGTGTCCGATTGAGGTTAAACCAGACAAGGAGCTCGTTGATTCATTTCAGTACAACTAATTGATGGGGGAAGTCAAATGATAGAAGTGAAATACTTGTGGAAACCGAATATGTGCACTAAATGTAAAGTGTTTGGGCATGATATAAAGAGTTTGTGATAAAATGGATTATCAGACTAAGGAAAAAGAAATAAAAGAAAGAAAAGGAAAAAAGGTTAAGCAAGATAATCAGAGAGAAAGAAATGAAGTTAAGAAGTCATAAGCCTAAACAAAAGTAGTAGATGATAAGTAGGCCTAAAAGGAAGAGCGCTAACCCTGATGAAGATGGTGCGCACAAGCCTAATGAGAAACTTGATGAGAAAATTGAAGAGATCATTGATGAAATATTGGAAGATGGTGAAATAGAAAGAGAGACAGAAGTTAAAGAAAAGAGCAAGCCTTCAAGTGTGGAAAATAATGATGAAGTACTTTTACATACTAACAATCGGTTTGATATACCAAATGAAATGAATGATGATGGTGATATGAATAATGAAGCAGTAGATAACTTGATCAGTGAAACATTGACGGAATACTTGTCCCCTGAACAAAATGGAGCCACTTTGCTTGCCCCGGTTGAACCAAATGCTTTCACTTCAAGTAAACATGCTGAATCAAACGCTCAAATGGTTAAGGAAGTTAACATAAATTCTGAAGTTAGAGCTAAGCAAGTTATTAACACTGTGCAAATTGATGGTGCACATAATATAAATGTATCAGCTAAAACACTCTCAAAACCTATCACCAAATATCCTAAAATTTCATCTCCTTCCACAATTGATCAAAATCACCTTCCTATTAATCAGACCTTCTTTGATCCCACTGCTCAACTCACTGAAAATAATTTGAGTGCTATGTAGCACAACATGTCTGACAGTCTTAATTATGACATACCTAACCTCATGCAAACTAATGCCAATCATACCTATCATAACCCCATGCAATCTTCAAACACTAATGCTAACTCTCCTGCTCCTCATCAACCTCCTCTAACTCTTAACTCTCCTCCCTATGGACACATCATCCCTCCACCAGCCTGGAAGGACCCTACTCCTATCCTTTTCTCAGCTAACCTTTCTTCCTCAGCAAGTAAACCAAAAAATCACAAGAGAGGCAAGTCTCTAGATAGTGATTTAAATGCAAAAGGAGACAGCCCCAAAATTCCTGAAACCAAGGTACAACACACCCCTATGACTAGAGGTATCAAAAAGAAACTCCTCTCCAATCAAGAGGTTGCTCAATGATACACAAGATAGGAGCATGGAACATTAGAGGTGCCCATAGTGACATAAAGCTATATCAATGAAAATAATTAATAAAGGAAACAAAACTGAAGTTACTTGCAATTCTGGAAACAAAGCTTGACACTGCTCTTTCTTTCTCCTATTCTATCAACTAGACAAGTCATTCATCTGCACTCTTACCATCTACCTTCCTCCACCTCCTTCTACATCTCCATAGTCTATGTTGACAACTCTTCTTCAGCTAGGCAAGGGCTTCTCAACCTTATTCCTTCCTTTATACAAGAATCTCACCTATGGATCATAGCCTTGGGTGATTTCAACTATGCTCTAAAACTATCTGATAGGTATGGCGGCAATGCTTTGTCACTTGCCGAAATCAAGCCTCTCAACAATGCAATTGATGACTCTAACTTAATTGAGATCAAAGCCGCTAGAGCTTCTTATTCCTGGAACAACTCATGTAGGTCTTCCTCAAGAACCTTCTTTAGGATTGACCGTGCTTTCTGCAATCAAATTTCTCTCCAAAAAAGGCCTTATTTATTCAACTTCCTTCCACTGCGTGGTCTCTCTGATCACTCCCCTCAAATCCTTTCTTTTGGTGATGCTGTTGTGAAAAGAAATTCAAATTTTAATTTTTTTAATGTTTTGGTACAAGAGCCAGATTTTGAAAGCGTTATTGAAAAGGCTTGGTCTAACATATATTTTGGGAACCCTATGTTTATTTTGCAGTGCAAACTCCAGGCAACTAAGTAGGCTTTGAAGGAATGGTCAAAAAAAAATTTGGAAGGGGAGATTTAATATCAATTACTCTAAGAGATGAGTTGAATAATGTTCAAACTACTATGCTTGTAAACAAGGATGATTCTGCTTTGGCAACTACATAAGCTAATCTATCAAAATAATACAATGAAGCTTTGCTTATGGAAACATAGATGGTCAAGCAAAAACTGAGAATGAGCTAGTTTTCTGAAGGGGATAGAAACACTTCCTTCTATCATGTTTCCTTGAAGTCAAAACACAATAGAGAAAACATCAATGTCCTTCTTGATCAAGATGGAGAGCTTCAATCTGAACCTTTGAAAATAAATGAAATGTTTCATTCTTATTTTAGGGATCTATTAGGCAACTCTAATAACTTTACTCCAGAACTCCTGAACCTTGAAAGCTTAGAATTGCCCAAGATTAACCAGCAGAATTTCAACTTTCTTTGTGAAACTATATCAAACACTGAAATAAAGGAAGCAATATTCTCATTAAACTCAAACTCTGCGGAGGACCAGGTGGTTTTAATGCATTTTTCTACACTTCTTGCTGGAGCATTGTGGAGCGGATGTATATAGGTTAGTCCATAATTTCTTTAACAAATGACAAATTCTTAATTCTATCAATGTTACCAACATTGTCCTCATCACCAAAGTCAAGAATACTAATCTAGTACATCAATTCGGGCCTATCTCCTGCTGCAATACAATTTACAAATGCCACTCAAAAATTATACCCTCCGGACTTAAAGTTGTTCTACCTCAAGTCATCTCATCAAATCAGCCTGCATTCCTCCCTTTAAGAAGCATTCTTGACAATGTATTAATGATCCATAAATTACTTAAAGGCTATAATAACACTCATATATCTCCCAGGGCTATGCTGAAATTAGATATCTCCAAGGCATTTGACTCTATTCAATGGGATTCAATTGTTAGGATAATGTCGTTGATGAATTTTCCAAAACACATAGTTGCATGGATTTTTGCATGCATCTCTATAGCTAGCTACTCAATAATTGTTAATGGTTCCACTGTTGGATATTTCCAAAGCAAACAAGGCATTAGACAAGGGGATCCCTTGTCTACCTATCTCGTCATGATAGCGATGTAGGTCTTGACCTAGATTTTTAATCAACTGTGAGGTTAGGCAGCTTCAAACTCCACCCAAAATGCAAGGATCCCCAAATTACATCACTTATGTTTGCTAATGATTTAGTTGTCTTCATAAAACCCGACATGCCTTCCATTACACCTATCTTTAAAGATCTTGACCTATTCTACAGTATAACAGGCCTTAAAAATCAACATATCAAAGTCTGACATTATGGTGGTTGGTATTAGTGACTCTCATAAGAACTTGAGCTACAATGCAACCTCCCTCCAACCAAGAAATGACTCTCTGAATTACCTAACCTTCCTTTAGCCACCTCCAGAATCACAAAAGCAAATTGTATGCCACTGTATGAGAGAATTATTACGAAAATGGAAGTCTTGACTAATAGATTTCTAAGCCAGGTAGGTAGACTTACCTTGATCAATTCTGTCATATTTTTTATGACAGTTTATTGGTTAAGAACCTTCGTTCTTCCAACTAAGTTAATTCAAATAATCAAAAGTTGCTATGCAAAGATTCTTTTGTCATGGTTCAATTCACTCTACTAAGATGATCCCTTTCTCTTTCTCAAAACTGGAGTATCGCAAAAGTAAGGGTGGTCTAGGAATAAAAATTATAGCACTATGGAATAGGGCAGCCTTTGATATATTCACTGATACTAGCTCTGCAACAAAGAAGGCATCTGGGTCAAATGGTCACATAAACATGTTATTGGCAACAACAACTTCTGGAGCATGAGTGCCCTCCAGAACTTAGCTAGACCTGGAGGAATATTTTCCAGCTTAGGCCAGCTACACTACCTTTGGTTAAAAATGAGATTGCATATGGAGGCAAGGTCAGTTTTTGGTACGACCCATGGCTGAAGCCTGGTCTCATTCTGGGTAATCTCCTGACTTCTCAACAGATTCAGCAAACTAGTATATCACTTCAGGCAAAAGCTTAAGAGTATATACATAATGGTCATATTATACTGCCATACTCAAGTAATTAGGTGATAAGGCAACTTTGGTCAAGTTTTCACGATAAGACTTGCCTTTTATCTCCCGTAGATGATATTAGATGGACAGAAAAGCAGTATGAATTTTAAATCAAAAGGGTCTATAAAATCTTTGCGGTAGAAGCTCAAGTTGGTGCCTTCAGCTGGAACAAGAGGATCTAGCTAAACCACAGTAGTAAAAGAGAATATCTTCTCCTATGGAAGATTTATAGGAATGCTATACACACTAAAGCTAATTTGCACTATAAGGGGGTCATAAATGATATGATGTGTCCATTTTGTAACATAGAAGTGGAGGATTCCTTACACATCTTTTTCAATTGTCTCCTACTTTAGATCTGTGGAGCAATATAATGCAAAGGCAAGGAAGAAATAATGCTTAAGTCATAAATGCCGTTGAATGGGCTTTGATATACAAAAGCCACTAGATGGAGAAATAATGCAACATATGCCCTACTGTTCACGCTAAAAGTCTTCATGAGTGTGGTTTGGGAAGAGAGGAACTCAATTGTTTTAGAGCGAAAAGGAAGACAAGGATCCAGATGGTTCCAAAACTATTGCATGAGATAAGAATTGGAATGTCTAGTTCGAAGTATGCATTTCATGAAAACATTCTACTTGCATTTATGTAGAAGTATTTGTTTTCTTGTTCTGTTCTTTTTGTTTGTAGTTATTGAGGCGTCCTTGCCTCATACCTGCAATAACTGTTGTATAGTGGTACGGCCACTATAATCTGGCTTGTCTGTGCAAAATAATATTGCTTTGTTTTTCTATATGAATTTTATAGCCGGAAAAAGTTTATTGCCCAAAAAAATAATTTTAGCCAAAAATAATGTTCCTACAAATATATATATATATATATATATATATATATATATATAACTCCTATCTATGAATCCATTCAATTATGTTAGAAAATATTCTTGATATTGTTTTTCCTATTTATAACCATAAATCATAATGGTTATTCACAAACACATATATTCAATATATTGGTATTCATATTAGCGTCCTATGTTAGTTTATAATATTTATAATTTCACGTTGTGAATGTGAGTTCCTAACAAAAAAATATAATTGACTAAAAGTAAATAGAATTAAAACTAGAAATATACAAATAGATTTAAATCATAACATACATATACATGCATTAATGTTTTGAAGACAAAATAAAACACAGTTAAATTAAATAACAAACCCTTTTTACAAATGTTGATTAGTGCAAATAAATTATTCATTTGAACACAAAGTATATCTAGTGCAAAATTAATAAAAGGATTATTTTTTGAAACTTCCTTTTTCTCCCCATTGCCAATGCACACGATCCAACAACGGTGCTGGAGCCCACATTGTATTGACATGAATAAATAGCCCACATATAGGGTAGTCACTTGAAAATCCAATTAAATAAGTGTTTAAGGTAATGGTTTTTAACTAAGGAGAAGGTTACACTAATTAAGGAATATTCTTATGAACGGTAAACCCCTCATCTCCTAGCACTTACCTGGCTCATTAAAGTGGTCTGTTTCAAAGGTATGCAGCCTAAAAATGATTTGTGTCTTAGGTTGATTCAAATATGTGTAGAATATTATAAATTAAAATTTAAGATTGTTTTGAATTTAAATATGAATTCATAAAGGGTTATAAAATGCAAATTTAAAATTGTTGTAAATTTTACATAAATATAGATGTTATATTTAAATTACTGTTACATATGTGTGTTTGTATGTAACCTAATGAATTATGAATGTTATGATAAATTAAAATATGTGTAAAAGGGAGGTCAAATGAATTAAGGCCCATATAGACATAAGGGAGTATACATAAGATGTGGATACATATGATGTCATGAGATATTGTACTCATCTCCCTTAAAATGTCTATAATAATCGATTATAATTATTTTAAATCATAAACATAAAATATTGTTTCTTTCGATCATTTGCAATATAAATAGATTGATATACATACTAATGGTTGTTGAGCACCTCAAGCCATAAAATATTTATGGTGATGTTTATATTGCTTTTAGATTGGTAAGAATATTTTATAGAACCCTCAAGGGTTACAATATTACCCTTAGCCTATCCCAAAATGCCAAGTTTAGAGTACCTAATGTACTTTATCATTTTTTTTAGCACCCTCAAGGTTATAAAGGTGGTATGTATATATGGTTGGGAATTATATACAAGATATAATCAGTAAGCACTTACTTACCATTTGTATTTATTGGGACTACAATATATAAAGCACCCTCAAGGTTCTAGTAATATTTTAAATGAATCCAAGTACCCGTTAAAGGAATTTAAGAAATTCCTATATCCCTTTTAAGATTTTTAAGAGATGTAGAATTTAGTGGAGCCTTACTAGATAAATATGACAAACTAGTTACTAAATAAAAGACATATGCAATGTTATCTAATTTACTAAATAAAAGACATATGCAATGTTATCTAGTTTACTCTAATGAATTTACATAGATTAAATGGCAATAATGAAGCTATTAGTAGAGAAAAACATACTAACCACCGCAAACTATAAAAATGGTTTAAGGAATGTTAATATTACACTAACCTTTGAAAACTCTGGGCCTGATAGGTAAGGCTAAACCCATAAAGATACAACGCCCGAACAAATAGCCTCCTATGAGCCATGGTCAATAGACTATGTGTAACGAGCCGCAAATTTATCACTTTGATAAATGATATTTAATTTTGAAATATTCAAATACAAGGTTTTATAACACCAACTATAAAGATCTAAATCCTAAAATTATGATAAAAAACTTGTTTTAACATATAATTGTGGAATATAGTTTCATAAATAAAGCACGTTCTTCATATACAAATTTTCATCGATAAATTGATTTTCAATAGAAAGGAGATTTTCTTAGTATTTGAGTGCATGAGTCTGGATACATACATTAATATGCCTATTTGAACAAGATTATGAAATGAAATTATTTATTTATTTTTGAAATTAAAATGTATTTATGACATCACCAGAGATGTCATCGCTTTTATATATTTCTCCAAAAATTCAAGTTAAGGTTAAATAATCAAATAGTTGTTTTAATATGCTAATAATTCCTTTTAATTAGTTATAAAGTGATAGTAAATCATTTATAATAGTTTTGTGAAGTTATATACTTGATTTAAAAATATAAGGAAAATTGATATCGTTTTATCGATACGATAGCACTTTTTGTAAACATTTGTTTAATATCACTATACATGGTTTTATAATTCAAGTGAGATTGTTTTAATTCATTTAAAACGATGAGAAATATATTCTCAAGTTTTGTTTATTAATATATATATATATATATATATAGTTTAACTAAAAACTGGAAATGTGACCAACAATCAGAATCAGAATTCGTAACGGTTTAACATATAGAAGTTATTCAACGTCGTTTATAGCACTTGAACACATATCTAACATACACATGCATACATTAACACATACATATGCAATTAACACATATAGAAAAGTAAAAATATACTTACCATTTTCACTAGAATTTAAATATAGTAAAACTATAAATATCCAAGATATTTTCTACCTTTAAAAGCAAACATCAACTTACTTACACACCATCTTCACCACACATATGGAAGATGACATAAGGAGGATGACATGGGGGAGCCATGCACCTTGATGGGAGAGGAGGGTGTGGGCAAGGGGCAAAAGAGTAATTACACATTTGGATATTTATTTCCAAAGTTTTTCCTATAAATACCCACCATTCTGTTCATAATTTTACACACTATTCCACTTCATCTTCTTGCTCATTCTCAAGCTTTTCAATGGCTTCCTATCTTAAGGAAACTATGAAGAAAAATATTGCAAAAAGAAATTAAATTAATATAGTATATGTACATTAGCAATCCACTTTAAAACAAGCTCGAATCACTCCATTCCTCCTTCACAACACGCGGCCACCACCGTCCATCACTTTGGTTCGATCGTAGTGAAGCTATAGCCCGTTTTCCTAAGTTTAATATCCAATAAACACTACAACAAAAGTTTGTTTTGACAGCATTTATTATCAGCGTTTAAACATTGAATGATGTAGTAAATGTTTCTGGAGAGTTATTCGTGAGGATAAACGCTGAAAATAGTGTCGCTGTGTTTATTTTGGTTTGCCGCCAACTCACGTGTTTACTTCCAGAGAAAATTCATTTTCCCTCGTCTCTTAATAATTCATTTCCCTCTCCATCGTTTTTCATTTTTCCAACTGTCCATTTCGATTTCAATTCTCCTACCACCAGATTGCAGCATCGTTCATCTTCCGTGTCGATTTTGATTGAGCGTCTCTGTCGCCGGCTCTTCTATCAGCATCGATTTGGAATTGATTGCCCTAAACTTGGTGGAACTGGTGAGCGTTTTTTCTTAACCCTAGTTTTCAGTTAAGTTTGAAACATTGCAAAGTATCATATCTTGCTTATCTGATCAAGTTTAAAGTTTCAAACGATTTCGGTTATTAGATCGAGAAGGGAAAAAAATTAACTAAAGATTAGCATGGATGAAGTCAGTGGTCCATAAAAAAAGTAAGGCTCTGTTTGTTTTGCTAAAATAACAGCTGAACACTTAATAGAAAAAGCGAAAAAGGGTTATTTGACTGTTTGTTTTAAAAAAGTGATGCTGGTTACCTCCTATTCAGCATAACGAATAAGCAATAAATTTTTGCTTTTTGGGAATGCTGATTGCTTATTGAAACAGTTTGTCAATAATACATTTTTTATGCATGATTTAATTTTTTTTTTCTCTTTCAATTGTGTAAATATTATTCAAACTGTTCTAATATTTCAAACTCAATATTAATTTTCATTTCTACTCAAGTTTTTCTAGGTCGAGCTAAACTTTTATTATTTGGTGTTGATTTTACTCACTTTTGGTAATTTTCAATAATTCAAAAATAATATAAAAAGTTATACAAAGTAAAAAGTGTTTGTTGATGCCTACAAATAACTTTTGGATATAAATGATAGCTATCAACTCACTAATAAGAATAAAAATTATAAATAACTTTGAAAAAGTGGATAAAAGTATGTGAGGACTTGTGTTAAAATGGAACGAAAAGTTTTATTTCTATCTTTAAATTTGTAGAAGGAAAAATAAAATAAAAATGGCATTTGTAAGACAATTGCTTCAAAGAATAATTAAAATTAAAATTGTGAAATGGGGCTTTGTACATCAGATTTTTATCTCTAATGTTATTACAAAAAAAATCCCTATAGAAATAAATATATAATTCAGATTCTAAATTTTTTAAATTAGAAAACGCAAATCAGCTTGAAGTTTTCTTATAACATCAAAAATATAGATTTAGAGTTGTTTATATACGGTCAAATCTCGACGGTCTGATGTTGATTTAGAGTTGTTTAATATAGATTTAGAGTTGTTGATATGTAGACAGTGGTTATGTGGGAAGTTAATGAAGTGAATATGTGGATGTGGTCTGATGCAAGACTGATGGTGGAAGTGCAGAGTCATGTAGACAGTGGTTATGTGACAGTTTGAACAGAGATTGGAAGATGTGAATTGGTGAACGAAGTGGATGAACTGGTGAAGTCTGATGGTCAGTAGCTGTAATTGATGTACAGTAGGAGTTGTACAATGGCTGTTGATGGTTTGAATGTGTATAGTAGGAATTGTGGCAGTAGTAGTGTGTTAGAATGCTTGCTGGAGTATTGGCGCAGTGAGATGGTATTGCTGATGGGTGGTTCAGGGTCAATATTGTCGGGGATGTGAATGTGCACTGGGATGAAAATTGTAGGGGATGTGAATGTGGTCTGTTGCAGTAGTTTGTAGCGGAGGCACTGGTATGCAGAGTGGTGGTTAGTGAGATGTTATGGGATCGATGTTTCAGGTAAGGCTATGCTTGTACTGGCAGTAAGGCAGCGAGGAGCTAGTGTGGGTAATGGTTGAAGGAAAATTGTAGTGGCAGTGCAACAGTGTTGTGAGGATGACAGTTTTGTAAAAGAGAAGGAGCATTGAATGTAAAACAGGGTGAATTGAGGCCAGGGAAAATGAAAAACAAAATGTAAATGGTTAACAAAATTGTAAAGTGTAATGAAAATGAATAAAAAGAAAAGAAACAAGATGCATAGAAGTTTTATTCTATGATTAATTCCTCTTACAAGGTAATCTCACAAATTTTAAATATTTATTATTGGTTTTCATGATTTGTATCTAATAATATATGGTTTTCAGTTTTTCTCTACCATTTATTTTGCATGTATGATGGTTTTATATAAGCCAATATCAATTGCAAGTTCATGCTCATTTGAAATCATTTGGCATAAAATGAACCTGATCATTTCATCTAAGCTCATGAAATGAGATGTACGACAAACACATAATTGCCTATTTTATTAGTACACAATAATCCATTATAGCCAACGGTGAATCAAAACGGTTGTAGAAAGCACTTATGAAAAGTGTTGAAGATTGGTATATGTTAAAAAAAATTAAATTAAATTCTTCATTCATGATAGAGCATCAGCTTTTTTAAAAATCATAAAATAGGTTATAGATTTGTATAATTGTCTCCTTTTCATTTATAAAGTGACCATTTTGTCTATCAAAATTTAGGACTACTTAACATGTGTTGTATGATACATGGTATGATATATTGAGCCTAATATGTAGTCATTTATATTAAATGATCTAGAATGTATTTCAATTAAGTCTAACAAATCCTTACTAAGTCTAGCTGGGGAAATGCAAAAACCACTCTTTGTATATATGTAGTTCCCATTATACTGAATTTACAACACTCTAATTGTATATTTAAGTTCGTTATATGCAATTTGCAGCACATCAATTTTCTAGAAAAATATATTATGACCGTTACCTTACCATTAGATACATGCCATGCGAATGCATACATGAATTCAACTCAATGGCTTTACTACAAGCCATTGACCGACTCATTAAAGAGGTTGTCTATTTAAACCTATAGATAGCGATGTCGCCACTTCATGTACCTTATGAAACGTAACATCGATGCAACTTTTTTTTTTGGTGAAAGAGTGGTCCTCTTACGAGGAGAGCATGAATAATTTTATTAATTAATAACCTGAAATTTGTTCAAGTGTCCGATGGGTACAACAAAAATCAATATACAGGATCATAATTGCGATGATCAACAAATAAGACTGGAAGAGCAAAACATAAATATATTTACAATTATTTATAATGGAAAACTACTGAAAGGGGCTGTGAGAGATCGATGAAAGAGCTAATGCCTTAGAGATGCATGAGTAACTATCAAGGAGAATATTTGTGTGATGATGCCTCTACTTATAGGGCCAGGCTGTTAGCAGGTTGTTGAAAATGAACTAGAGTGCAATTGATTAGGTGCTGAAACAATGAGCCAATGGATCATTAAATTGGCTGGAAGGAATAGTGTAGCGGCGATTCAGGTAGCGTAAGAGTGCAATAAAGTGATGCTACTTGTTAGAAAGAGCCTGGCGGCAGTTACAAGCATCAGAGATGATGCTGCCATCTGGAATGGGGATGTGGGAAGGTTCAGGCAAATAGTAAGCCATTAGACTATGAGGATGGCTGAAGGTGCAAGGGCAAACATTCCAAGCAAGTGAATTGCCTGATGTAACAGCAGCAACTGTAGGGTGATTTTCTGTACATCAGCAGAAGGTAAAGAACAGTCGAGAGTTGCTCAGGGAGGCAACTGTTGACCTGCTATAACCTGATGTTGAATTCATTTGGATGCATGACGTCCTTTTGGATGATCTGACATAATGTTTGATATTGATTTATGTATTATTGTAGGTTTGCCATCGTGTGATAGTGGCAATACGTATATTTTGGATTTTTAGCAAAAAAGTACTTGCTTAAAGTTTTTGATGATGTTCAACCAAAGGGTTCATTAATGAAGAATTATGTAAATGGAAGCAAATGATCAGACTCTTTACTGACATCAAGTATCAGGAACCAAATTTATTGTTAATGGCGCAAGCCAAGTATCAGGAGAGGGGTAATGCATAGACATTACTCCAGTGCTACAAAATAGCGCCGTTGTAATGGCAAATTTTTTGGAAACAGTTTGGCTTACATAATTCCTTTTGGTTTGTGGCCTAAATTCATGTGGATGTTTCCCAGTGTAGCTTTGCAATGTTTATACATAACAACTAAATGTCAGAAGGTAACGCGTTAACCAATACATTTTGAATCGTTGTATATGCATTTTAGTTGTGTCATGCCTATGTTGGTTACTTGTATGTTTTATGTTTCTGGCTTCATGTTCCTATTGTCATGTCGCAGTGTTACACTCGTTTGTTGGTGATGCCTGCTTTGGAAATTTATGCATTTTTTTACTAGATTTGGTATCGGTAATCTCTACTTGATCTAGGTGATGATTATGGTTTAATCTTTTGTTTTGCAAATTTTTTGTTGCTGCATTTGGTTATGGTCTTCCCTGGCCATCTTTGAAATTTGCATCTCTATGAAATATGTTCTGTTGCTTGTTGGCAATCTGGTTGTCTTCTGAATGCTAGCTTAGGCTATATTTTTTAGCTAGCTGTGTTGGAAATTTGTAGTTGGTTTGGGTCAATTTTCATAGATAGTAGTGTCCTATCGTATCTAAGTTTGTTAGATACGTTTGTTTCTACGAGTTGCTTCCAGCGTGGAGCTTATATGCGTTTTCTTTTGCAACCTGGTTTGTATGTTGCACCATACGTGGTGCTTGAGTAAATTTAGTCATTCAGACAATCGACCTAACTCCTGTTTTTAATACGTATTTATTACTTTTGTTGTGATAAAAGTGGACAGTCCACAATAAAAAACGGCTGACCTTGCCAAAAAAAATCAATCATTTTAGTTATGGTTGAAATTAGTTAATTAATTATTTTATTAATGACTTGTGTAAAGATATTTAATTACTTTAACGATGGTTTAAAGTTAATTAATTGTTCATTTATGATGTTTAAAGGTAATCAATTAAAGTTAATTACTTCTTTTTTCAGTTTTTGTTCTTTATTTTTGGTTACATAGTATCAAATAATTGCTACATTAGATTGCATCCTCGAATTTTGATTACTTTGCTTTACTTAAATTCGATCAAATAAACAAATTCTACACACTTTAGTACTCTGAGCTCTTGTGTTTATCCTTGCATCGTCGGTTGATTGTATTTATAAAAAATGTTAAAATGATAAGCCGATATTTTACAACATATATTTGAAGCTCATGACGACTTGAAGAACCTAGGTTTCTGTCCTTTTTTTCATCTTCTTCTCCCTATTTTTTGATGTGTATATTAATGAAGTATTTCTTGATGTGTATATTATTTTCTATACGTCTCAAGAAGAAACTCATAATGAGTATTCACATTTAAACAAGCTAACTAAAAGGCCCAGAAACTCTTCTAGCATTCATTACTTGTTTAAATAGTCTAATTTCCAATTACTATTTTGAATTTTAGATACTTGATTGCTTCCATATTATATATGATGATGGAGAAAGACTGGTTGCGTCTACACAGGTAATCATATACAAGTAAATTTACACATAACTTTAGACTTAACATGTTTTGAAAATCAAAGCTAACATTCTTGTTGCTTTCAATTTTAAACATAGAACCAGTAAAGAGTATGGAAAAGGAGCTCAAAATTTTGTACGTGTTGCGAAGAAAAAGTTAGGGGATGTAGAGAAAATTTTGTGTCCTTGTTTAGATTGTCGAAATCTTAGTCATCATTATGGTGAAACCGTCATTGAGCATTTAATTATAAAGGGAATGGATCCTAAGTACAAAGATGGTAGGTGGTATAATCATGGCGAGCAAGTAGATGTTGAAAATAATAATAAAAAGAGTGAGGCGTACGACTTACTCAAAGCAATTCACTATGAAGATGAAGACTACTTTAATCATAATTTTTTTGATGATGATAAAGATAAGGATGATGCACAGAGACGACACGATGATTTACTTAAGAACTTGGAAGATGCAGAAACCCCATTATATCCTGGTTGCATAGATCATACAAAGTTATCTGCCATCACTATTTTGTATAACCTTAAATGCGAAACTGGATTATCCGATTCTGGTTTTGATAAGCTTCTTAATGTGCAACAACTGTTTTTGCCAAAGAATAATGTACTTCCTAAGACTTTATATGAAGTAAAGAAATTCCTCAAACTATTTGATATGGGGTTTGAAAAGATTCATGCATGTGAGAATGATTGTTGTCTTTTTCGTAAAGAGTATAAAAATTTGAATGACTGTCCGAAATGTGGTTCCTCAAGATGGAAAATGAATCAGGATACAAATGAGATTATGCAGGGTATCCCGGTTAAGGTGTTGAGATATTTTCCAATAATTCCAAGATTCAGAAGAATGTTCAGATCTGAAAAGATGGCAGAAGCATTAAGGTGGCATTTCAATAATAAAAGCAGTGATGGAAAGATGCGACATCCCGTAGATTCTGTAACATGGAGCACAATTGATGAAAATTGGGAATCATTTTCAGCCGATCCACGTAGTCTCAGATTTGGTCTTGCTACAGATGGGTTTAATCCATTTTCCATGTTGAGTTCCAAATATAGTTGTTGGCCAGTAATGCTTGTGACATATAATTTGTCGCCTGTGTTGTGCATGAAGAAGGAAAATATTATGCTAACACTTCTAATTCCAGGTCCAAAGCAACCGGGGAATGATATTGATGTATATATGGCGCCATTAGTAGAGGATTTGCATTACTTGTGGAGTAGTGGAGTTGAGACGTACGATGCATTTAGTAAGACACTTTTTAATATGAGAGCTATTTTATTATGGACGATAAATGATTTTCCAGCTTATGGTAATCTTGCTGGATGTTGTGTAAAGGGTAAAAAGGCTTGTCCATTATGTGGTGTCAATACTCATCGTCGATGGTTGAAATATAGTCGAAAGAATGTTTATATGGGTCATAGAAGATTTTTGTCTATTTCACATCCGTTGAGGAAAAAAAGCTTGGTTTGATAACACTATAGAGGATGGAAAGATGCCTAGAATTCTAACAGGTAAAAACATCTTTCTTATTTTGAAGGACTTTCCAAATGATTTTGGAAAAGAGCAGATTAAGGGAAAAAGTAAGAAAAGGAAGATCGATGACAGTAGTGAGGATGAAGATAATGAAGATGATAATTCTGTAAAAAAGGAGCTATCAAGGTGGAAAAAAAGATCAATTTTTTTTGACTTGCCATATTGGGAGGTTAGTATTCAAATCTCTTTTTTATTTATTAATCTAAAAAAAAGAATATATAGAAAATTTAAATGTTATTTTTTTTCGTAGGAACTTCCATTGCGTCATAATTTGGACGTAATGCATGTTGAGAAAAATGTTTGTGAAAGCACACTAAGTACAATGTTGCATGATAACAAATCAAAAGATGGGATTAATTGTAGACATGATTTAGAGGATTGGGGTATTCGGTATGGTCTTTATGCACAACCCCGTGGAACTAAAACATATCTTCCACCAGCTCCGTATACATTATCAAAATTGGAGAAAAAAATATTTTGCAAAAGGTTGTATGATTTCAAAGGTCCCGATGGTTAGTTCAAATTTCAAAAAATGCGCGTCGTTGGTGGATTGTAAAATTAGTGGTTTGAAGTCTCATGATTATCATGTTTTAATGCAACAATTATTATCGGTTGCAGTAAGAGGTTTATTGCCAACCAGACCCCGAAATGCAATAATTCGTCTATGTTCATTTTTCAATAAAATATGTCAACGTGTTCTTGATAGGGAGAAGTTGCAACAACTTGATGATGATATCGTTAAAATATTGTGTGAACTTGAAAGATATTTTCCACCCTCATTTTTCGATATTATGATACACTTGACAATTCATCTTGGAAGAGAAGCACGATTGTGCAGACCAGTTCATTTTCGTTGGATGTATCCTTTTGAAAGGTATATGAAAACACTCAAAGACTACGTAATAAATTATGCACGACCTGAGGGGTGCATTGCAGAATCATATCTTGCCGAAGAATGCATGAAATTTTTTAGTGAATTTTTGAGTAAGTCGGTAGATATTGGAAAAAAAGATCGAAATGAAGATTATGAAGATAACGCAATACTTGAAGGGCGTCCAATTTCAATGTCCAAATCAATTACATTGTATTCCAATGAGAAAGAAATTGCTCACTTAGCTGTGTTAATGAATATGGCTATGGTGGAACCATTTTTAGAGTGAGTATATGTTATGTCCCACTTTCATTGATTTGATGTGCTTGTATTGGCAACTATAATTTAACATCACTTTTACTGTACTAGTTTGCATTTGGAGGAGTTGCAAAATTCAAACAAGCGCTTAGAAAAAAATGCGACCTTACTGTGGAAAACCCATAGAGATAGCTTCGCTGATTGGATTAAAAGGAAGGTTTGTTAAAGAATTTCAATATTTTCATATATGAATTAATGAAATTACTTGTTTAATATGTTTGAATATTTTTTTAGATACCTGTTGACTCAAAGGATCATGATAAAATATTAAAATGGATTGCATACGGTCCTAAAAAGACGGCATTCTCCTGCAAAGGATATATTATTAATGGACAACGATTTCATACAAAAGATGTTGATAGAGAAACCCAGAATAGCGGAGTAACTTATGACGCGACTACCATGTGTAGAGCAAGTGCAAAAGACATTTCTCAAGTGGTTGATGTGGTTACGTACTATGGGATACTGACTGAAATAATTTTACTAGATTATAATGTTTTTTATATTCCTGTTTTTAAGTGTCATTGGGCGAACATAGGAAACGGGATAAAAGTTGAAGATGGATTCACTCTTGTTAATTTACATCAAAGTCAGGTTTCATTTTCAAAAGATCCTTATATCCTCGCATCTCAAGCGAAACAAGTCTTTTATTCAAGAGAAAATGATTCTTCTAATTGGTATGTTGTAATGAAAGCACCGCCAAGAGGTTTTCATGAATTAGAGATAGATGATTTTGTTGAAGAAGCTAACTATGTTGCGAGCAGCCCTGAAGAAAACGATATGGATGCAGATGATTTAGTTGAGAATGTTAGTTATGCCAGGGAGGATTGCGAAGGCATACTTGAGTAGTTTTGATGTCTTGTTTTCTTATGAGAAGTTTAAGTTAGATAATGAAGTCTTATTAAATGTTGAAATTTGAAATTTTGTTTTGAACTTTGATGTATGTATATGGTGATGTCAGTAGCAACTTTGGAAACGATATGGATGCAGATGACCCACCAATATATTAAAATTATAGTAGTATATATGTTTCATATGGTTTTCTTGCTAATTGCTATAATCAACACAAAGCCTGTGATTTTTTTTCCTAAGATGGCTACACAAATGTATAGTGTATACTAATTGCAGTTGTATATTCTTGCAAATATTGTTTGTTTTATATATTGCATTTTTTACAAGGCCTACTGCTCAAAGACTTAACTGCTCCTCGCATGATCGAAGTTGGACCTGAGTTCTGATTTTGGTAAGACGCAGGCCAATTTGTACTTTCTATATGTTACAATTTTTGTAAGGAAAACTGATTTTTGGTTATGAAAATATATTGGATGATTAATTTAAAAAAAAACACTCCTTATAATTATGTACTAGATTCCCTTGACAATCAAATGCACTGTACCAGTGCAAAGAATTAGTAACGTAATGAAATAAATAATTAGTTTAATTACAAGGATGGTCACCAATTTGAACCAGAAATAACATTGACTAGGTCAAGTGATACAAGTCAAAAATGTTACGTCATGCAGCAATATATAGTGCATATTGCATGCTCTGACAAAGTCTTTTTTATTTGTACCTTAAAAGTTTTACCTAGAATATGCTCTTATAACTTGAAATTCATATGTTGATATGTTATACTTGCAGAAAATGGTTAGAAGTACGAAAAAGACAATGGATAAGAGGATTACGCGCAATCAAAAAAGACTCGAACAATCCACATATGCAGTCGATGGGTCTAATGCAATAGGAGAGCATATTGAGCCACCTTTGGAAAACAATGATGTTGGGAATGCAAACAACTCAATCGCAGACACTGCTATGCAAGTCGATGGAAATCCTTAAATAACAATGGAAATCGAGAGAACAGCAGTGAAGTACGTTGGTTATGATGTTTGGTGGAGGAGTTATGTGGGACAGTTTGATGGGGGAAGTTTGGAAATGGTGATAGTGAAGTTGAGGGAAGGCAAATGAAGTTTGCTAAAGGTTGATGTGTTGTATGCTGGTGGTAGGGGAAGTATGGTGTGGTCAGAGGGTATTTTATAAGTAGTGGGTGTTGTGGTGGTTGTTTCAGTGATTAGAGGGGTCGATGCAGGAAGATGAGAGAATTATATATAGAGGAATGTTGATTATGGTGGACATTTAGTGAAGTATGGTAGGGATGTTGGTGACTGTTTGGCAGTAGCAAAAGAAGAGAGGTAACAAAGTGGTGTTTAGGTGTAGCAGTATGCAGAGGAGAGGGTGGTTTGGAATGTAAGTGCATTTGCAATGCACCGGTGGTTGAAATGCGTGATTGAATGGTTTTATGGTGGTGTTGAGGAGATGGATTTATGCACGGAGTAGATTTTTCAAAGAAATGCAGTGTTGTTTGAAGTAGAAAGTGGAATGTGCAGGTATTGGCTGGCAGTTCTGTGGCTTTGTAGCAGGGAGGGAGATGATGGAATTGGTGGTATGGGAAGTGAATGGATGAAATGGAGTTGCTTATGACTGTGCAATAGGAATTGGTCGTGGACAGCAATGAGTTTGGGCAGAGGAGGATCTGTAGACAGAAAGAGGTAGTTTGAAGGAGATGTATGTGATATTTTGTAAGTGACTATTTTGGACAGAGGATGAGTTTGACAGTGTTACAGTTTGATACGGATAGGTTGGATTTTATGATGTGAAGTATGGATAATGAAGAGGAGTGGCAATATACTGCACAAATTGATGTGGTTCTGATGGTTGTGAGAGTATTCAGGTGGGTTGAGAGTTTGCATTGTTGTGTGCACAGAAATGGATATGGGTATGTCAGTTGGAGGTTAAATATTGGGGATTTGGTTGTTTGTTAAGGAATGGTGACTGTTGTATGAATTTGGTTGTGGCTGCTGTAAAGTAGGGTTGTGAAGTATAGTTGCTGATGATGAAGATATGGGTTGTATGTTGTTGATGTTGTGGAGGTGGAACTATTGCAGTAAGATGGTGACAGAAGTGGTTTGAGGAGGTTTGGTTGTGGTGGTTGAAATGGGTTAGTTGTCGTATGAAGCAGGTTGTAGCACCGATGTGCACTGGTGAAGAGTGAGGTTGAAAGACAGTGTACTTTGGTGATTGGAAGTGAATGAGCAGCAAGTTAATGGCTGTAAAGGTTATGTAGAAGTGGATAATGGTTGAAGAATGTGTTGTCAGGAAATGTTGGCAGAGTGGTTGTTGAAGTTTGCTGTAGAATGATGGGTGCTCAGGGGAGAGTTGGTCGAAGCAAGGCAATGCAGTGGTGAAAGGATGTGCACTATATATAGTTGGAGAAGTATGGTCTGTGCAGTAGTTTGGTAAGGCAGAAACGATGATGTTTATACGTGAAGTGGTTGAAGTATTTAGGCAGTGGTGGATATTGATTTTTTGTGAAGCGGTGAGTACTTGTTTGAGGGTGGTGATATGATCGGGTGGACGAATTTGGGTATGTTAGCAGTTATGTAGAAGTTGGCGGTGAGGAGATGGTTTTGTTGACAGAATTGTGCAAGGGTATGCACTATGATGTGAAGGCAGCAATGAAGTATGGCAGTTGTAACAAGGAAAAACAGGAAATATATGAAATGTACATAGAAAATGCAACTGTTTTGAAATTGTAAATGTTTGTTAATGTGCCAGTATACTGGTGGGTATTTGGCAGGCAGCTTGTTTGTATGAGAGGGAGGGTTGGTATGAAGGCTGTATGTGAGGGATGGTTGTGATCGAGATAGAGATGATATGTGCAGTTGGAGGTTGAACAGAGAGGTTTGCTGATGGGGGAGTGAAGTTTTTTGTGATTTATTGAAGTGATTTGTGGTGGTATATGAGAGATTTGAGAGCAAGGCAGTAAGGGGTTGAAGGGGATGTGCAGCAGTGGGTTGTTTGTTGATGGTGGTCAGAAAAGTTTGGTGGTGAGATGTTGACAGTTTATGAAGGAGATGGTTGAGGGGGTTTGAGGAGCAGTAGCACTGCAAGTTATATGTATGCATAGTTGATAATGTAAATGTACAGTTGAGAACGTAAAAACAAGTTGAGGATGTGGGGAATGGCAAGGCAGTGAAGAGGTGTGTTTGGGATGACAAAGAGTGTTGTTTGTAGAAGGTGTTCACTAGTATGTGAATGTTGCAGTTTTGGTTGAGAGGCAGTGTTCACAGGTATATGAAGTGCTGACTGGCAGTGGTAGAAGGTGTTCACTGATTGACGCAGAAATACGTTGATGGCAAGCAAGGCAGTTATGAAGGAATGCAAATGCAATTAAAACTAGAAAACAAACAAACAATCAAAATACAATCAAAATTCACACTGTACGGTGGTTAAGCATTTACTCACTGATCACTTCAAATTTTTAGATCCATATAGTGATTTTTTGGCGCAGTTAAGCATTTTAGCATATGAAACTTCAAATTTTTAGATGGCGTTTACTCACTGATCATTTCAAATTTCTTCATTGCAGGTAATTAAAGATGGCGATGACACATTCTTCTTCCGTAGCAAGTAGCAAGTAGCAAGCATATGAAACTTTTTAGATGCACGTTTTGTTGTTGGCATTTGGTGTGGACTTACTGTATTGATATTATACTTTTACTTAACATATAACGTGTCTTTGTTTAACAGAATTTGTGGCAACTTGGTTTACTTTGTTATTTTTGTTTATGGATATTATTGAAACTTGGTTTATGGATGTCTTTTGTTTATTAATATTCTCTTAACTAGTTTATGTAACCAATTAATAGTTATTAGAACCTGTTATATATACTAGTTGCTTGAATATGCTTAAAATATAGTTTTGGAATATTCAAAAATAGAGTGGAATATTAAAGCTGTTATATAAATAGAAGACAGCGTTTGATTAATGCTGTCAATGAAGAAACAACAGCGTTTAATTCGTGCTGTAATTATCTTGAAACTGTCAATAACAGCGTTTATTACATGCTGTCGAAATAGTTGATGATTCAATCACAGCGTTTTTAACATGCTGTCGAAATTGTTGATGATTCAGTAACAGTGTTTAGTAAAAGCTGTTGTAAACAGTTAAAGTAGAATTTGAACATCTTCGACAACTAAATTATAAACGCTGTTGAAACATAATACAGCATGTTTGAAAACGCTGTAAAAAGATTATTGACAGCTCGTAATAAACGCTGTCACAGAGATGTTTCAACAACGTTTATAGAAAAGCTGTTGTAAGTTATGTATATACGACAGCATGTCGTTATACAGCGTTTGTAATAACGCTGTTGTATCATATTACAGCGTTTATCAAACGCTGTTAAAAGCCTTTTGTGGTGTAGTGAAAGGTGAGAAAACTCTATAAAACTCTAGATATTTATATATATGTATACATATGTGTATATATGATGATGTGATATGGTTGCTATGGATGTTTACTATGCTTTGATCATCAAATTTGGTTGTTTACTATAGTAAGGTGTGAATAAGTCACGTTAAATACACGTCAAATATCACAAAAAATCACTTTCCTTTATTGAATGGTGTATATGAGCTTGTTAAACCTCTATAAAATGGTTTAAAATGATTTATAAATGTTTTATAAATATTTAAAAGTATTTCGACAAAGTTTGAAAAGAAAATGAAATTTGAGTTAAAATAGACGCGTCGCGTAATGGTAGTTCGATTTTGCGCCACAGAAAGTTAAAATCTATTTATACAATGGATTCAGAGTTGGAATTATTTGTAATAAAAAAATTTCGAATTCTTATAATCATAGTTTTCAAAAACAAAAGAAAAGGATCGAGATTTCATTTAGTAGATTTTGAAATATGAGTAAATCAAGTTTTCAAAATAGTCGCGGTTTTGCAGTTCGGAAACCAAAAAAGAAAATTCTTTAAATTGGATATTTTAATTCTTTAAATCCTATAAATATGTTAAAAGGTTTTAAAAAGGATTTTAGTTAAAAAAAATGGAATTTTAAATTATAGAAAAACCATTTTGTTTGAATAAACTTTAAAAAACACTATTCGCAGCATTTTTTGTAGTAGTTTTTAATAACCTTTGAAGTATGGATTTAAAATTAACAATTAATTCACGAATCTTCTATAAATGTTTTCAAATGAAAATTTAAGTAATATAAAGGTGATTTGGAGGTTTTATAATTTATTGAAAAGAGTTTTAATAAATGATTTAAAGAAAAGCCGTTAAAAGAAAGTGATTCAATCTTGGCTCTAAAAGCCAATGAGTAGATTAGATTTCTCTATTCGTGAGATCCGAATGTGAGGTGCTTAAACTAAGGAGACGTTCAGAAGAAACAGTGCCCTGGCTCACCTAGCCTCTTTCTTGGGCGAGCGATAGAAAAGGTCAAAATGTCGAAAACGAGACAAGTATAAAAAACTTAATTTTTATAATTAATTAATTGCAATTTGGATGAGTATAGATAATCTTCTTATAATTGGTATTAAATTCAAAGGAGGGAACTCGTACTAATCATATGAATTTAAAAGGTGATTCCATCGTTATTCAATGAATAGCACAAGTTGAATACAGAAGCTAGTACCGAGTAAAATTAGTATAATTTCCATGGATCTGTTTTACTTGAATACTAACTAATTTGGATTTACCATCTTAGATAACATGGTTTCAACCTATCAAAAAGATATGTGTTGGAAATAATAAATCTTTGTTAAAGATTTAAATAAACGATTTAGAAATATTTTTCTAAGTAAAGGATGAAATGATTTGGAATTATTCCAAGATTTAAAAAGGTTTTAATTAACCAAACGAATTAATAAGAGAGGTTTAATGGTCTCGTATATACTAAAAGGAAATGGTTTTAAAAGATATATATCTCTAAGAATATATTTTGGATAAAAGGATACAAATTAATAGAATATGAATCACCCACTTAACATATTTTTATCGATAATTGGTTCGGAGAAATCGGAGTCGGATTTGTGCGATTACTATCCGAAAACTACTTCGAACCAATTTACTAGTTCGAAAGTGAAGATATGTTGAAGATAATGAAGTTGAAGGTGGGAATCTTCATAACGGAAGGACTACTTGTTGATAATTTTGGAGTAGCTCCTGAGATAAATAAATAGCAGTGGTCCCTTTGTTCTGGGATCTTCGTATGCAAGGACTACTCGCTACTAATCCTAAGGGTGATGCCCAACAGGATGTGGTAGGAGAGTGCCTTCAGTTTTTCCTATTCCCGGACAACTTGTATGGATGGATGTCTAACATTGCATTTTTAAAATCACAGTGCATTGATTTCTACAAACGTACATCTATTGGTGGTATATGAGGTAACCCCTCTTATACTTAATATCCTTCTCTAGGATGTACGAGCTCAGAGGTTGTACTTTTTGTTGAAATCAATAGTGTGTTGTTGGAAATGGCAATATGGCATTTTAAGTGAAAATGTTCTAAGAAAGGTAAACGTTACCTCTAGCCTCACACCCAGAGAGTTATGATATAGGGGTTGCTTTAAGGCTTTGTGGTTTGCAACTATTAGGGTATGATATCACCTTTCAAGATTTATTTTGCACCCGCTATGACATCGAGTAAAACAATATGTGGTGTATTGTATAAGAGTTCTCGGATAGGTCAAGAACGGTCAGGTTGATATCATATTCGGTGCTATTCGTACCAACTGTTGGCCTCGGGTAGGCCGGTCTTAATTCGCAAAGGATAATATGTGGGTGGCCTTGGTGCATTCCTCTAGAGATGCGCTATACGGAAGGTAGTCCCTTACTTCGTTATTCATTAGAAATCCAAATCTCCAATAAGTGTCTTCGGTTTTACTTGTAAACTGATTATGCTGTCAAATTTAACTAATGTAACAGTTTCTGCTATTTGAATATGTTTATTTGAAAAGTTCTTTCAACAGTATGTCATTAAAAATAATATCACTGGAATTCATGTAGAAATGTTTTGGTTATCATAAGGTAAAAACCCGTTTTGTGCTTATGTGCGGCGTGGTCTTATGAGATACCGTTTTTTTTTAAAACCTCGTATTTGAGTTTCTCACAACAGTCCCATGACTGACGCAGAGTTTATTTTCTTTCCCTTAAACTCTGGGTGCCCTATTTTTTAGGGCAGCCTAGTTGTCAGGTTTTGTTTGGAGCATTTTGTAAGAACTCGGAGCATGGGGTTAAAAAATTATTCTAAAGATTGTTATCCATTTCCACAACACTCATGTACTATTGTATTCCATATTTGTAAGGAAAAATATTTATAACTGTCCATGTTAATGTTAAGTTAAACTTTGATAAACGTATTTAAAATTTTCCGTTGTAAAGATTATATGTTGAAATAATATATGTTATTCCATTCGTGTAAGATTTTGTTCTGTTCTTCTTTCTACCCTTGACCATCCGCCTCTCCGGTGCTTAGATCTATGGCACGTGAATACCGATGGTATGTCAGTGTCGATTTTCCAGGGTCGAAAAGGCAGGTCATCACATTATGAACTTTCTCAATGTTATGTATTATTGACAATGAGCACTAATCTTCAAAGACGATACAAGAATAAGATGTTTGATCCATTTATCAACACCAACAAAAGTTGTATGATGAACAATCTTGCCATAAGGTACAAGATCTTGAAGCAATTATTTCATACAAAAATAAGCAAAGGAACTCCCGTCCAATTTTACATAATATGATTGGGTACTTAGGGAGATTGGCTGAGTTTGGGATGACCCTAGACATAGAGTTATAGACCGAATTAATCCTTAGATCACCGACTCCATATCTGATTCATTCAAATTGAATTTCAATATGAAATCTTTGAAATTTACTATCATGGATCTCCTTAATATATTAAGGACAAACGAGAGTACATTAACAAATGAACCAAGTGTGAGGTTTATTGTCAAGGGCCCATATTGTTCGAATAGTTCAAGATGTGAAAGAATAGGTCGAAGAGCAGTAAGGCTAAAGCAAAGGCCAAAGAATATAAAGGTGAATGTGACAACATCTCTAAGAAGGGACACTGGAAGAGGAACTATCCGGATTATCTAAAGACACTCAAGGGGAAGGAATCCAACTCTACTCCTAAAGGTATTTTCCTTATAGGAAATTATTTGTCTATAGGTACTACATCTTGAGCCTTAGATATTGGATTTAGAACTCATATATTTAACTAGTTATAGGTATTTAGGTGTAAGAGCCCCGTAGCAAGAGGGATCATGGAATTTCAAGTTGCACATAGGGCTATTATATCTACCGTAGCGGCAGGAGATTACCATGTGAACCTTGTTGGTGGACATGATTTAGTTATATATACATACATATATATATATATATATATCTGTATGTATATATGTATATATGTTGTTTTGTGCGGAATATTATTATTTCACCTCCTTTAATCTTTAAATGCTTAATTGTCACAATTTGTAACTCGTATTTATACCGCACCATTAAAGTCGAGTTAGTCATTCTTTGTTCTCATTACTTCTCACATTCTTTGCATCTTTGCTTAACACATGGCAGATTATGTCCACTTGTTTCCATATTTGGGAATAAATAAATTTCATGTATCCTATATCAATATATTGTATGTTACAAAAAGGAGTTGGATCTTTTCATTTTCAACTCTATATTGTTCCTTTACTTTGAAAAAGAATGGTGACATAGATCAATTAAATTGGTCGTTTAATTCTCAGAAAATGAAAAGGTTTCATTTTTTCTTCTTACATAACTGTGTTATTTGTTACATATTAGAAAAAAGCATTTATTTTTGTTTATTTAACTTCTTTCCTTTTCTTATTATATTTCTGTTAATGTAACTTTCTTAACTCTGACTTTGTCTTCTCTTTATTCTACGCTGCACATGGTCATTAGCTTTTGTTTTTCCAACTTCATTTTCTCTAACCTGAAAATTATACTCTTAATTAGATAAGCATATCCATAGTGATGTCCTCGAACTAAACTACATAAACAACATCATTCAAATGCAACAAGTATATCTATTTTAAAACTGGTTCAAAATATTAAAACTTTGCATAACTCATATGTGGTTAGTTACTGCGTTTACTTAAAACTGCATTCTTCAAATGACGTAAAACAAATCAATTTTAAAACTAATTCCAAATTTAAAAATTTTAATTGCATAATAGTTATGAACTTAATTACTTCATCTTTCAATGTAGTTTTAAGGCTTTAAAATTGATAAAATCTACCTAAACTCAAAACTACATCTTTCAAATGCATTGAAATAGATCTAATTTTAAAATAATTTAAAGTATAATAGAAACTAACTGCATAACAATCATGCAGTTAATTATTAAAAAATTTAAATGTAGTTTTAGGGCTTAAAAATGCTTAAATTAATTACTAAAACAGTAATAAACTACTTAAAATTGCTTCTTTCAACGTCAGTAAATTAGATCTGTTTTAAATCAACATCAAATTATTAAAAGGAACTAACTGCATAATAATCATGCTATTAAAAAATTACATATCCAACATACAGCTTTAAGACAATAAAAATGTAAAAACTACCAAAAAAATATACTAGACAACATCATAAATATATTTCAAATCTATACTGAAATATTAAAAAAAATTGGCTGCATATGGTTATGAAGTTAATTATTGGATCACTTAAATCATTTCTAAAAAAATTAATTGCAAAAATTTTATGTGAATGATTACTACATCTTATAAATGTATTTTTAAGGCTTTAAATGTGCTAAAATCTACCTAAAACTGCATTAAACTACATAAAACAACGTATTTCAAATATTGTAAAGTAGATTTATTTTAAAACTGATTTGAAATATTAAAAAATTACATAACTCATATGCATTTAATTATTGCATTTACTTAAAATTTCATTTTTCAAAGGAGGAAAATAAATATATTCTAAAATTGATTCCAATTTTAAAATATTTAACCGCATAACAGTTATGAAGTTAATATTACATCTTTAAATGCATTTTAAGGCTTTAAAATTGTTAGAATCTACCTAAAACAATATTAACTACTCAAAACTTAATTTTCAAACACAATAAAAAGATCTATTTTAAGAATGATTCAATGTATAATAGAAATTAATTGCATAACAATCATGCAGTTACTAAAATTTTCAAATGTAGTTTAAAGGCTTAAAATGCTCAACTTAATTACTAAAACACTAATAAATTACTTTAAACTGCATCTTTCAACACTTCAGTGAAATAGATCTATTTAAAATCTACTTCAAATCAACAAAAGAAATTAACTGCGTAGTAGTCATGCGGTTAAGAAACTACGTCTCCAAAATGCAGCTTTAAGACATCAAAATTGTAAAAATTACCAAAAAAATATATTAAACTACATCATAAATATATTTCAAATCCATATTAGATAATCAAAAATTCGACTTCATACAGTTATGAAGTAAATTATACAACTCTCAAAGCATTTCTAAAACAATTAACTGCATAATTTTTATTTACATGATTACTGCATCATATAATGCATTTTTAAGGCTTTAAATTTGCTAAAATCTAGCAAAAACTATAATATTAAACTACATAAAAAGTCTTTCAGATGCATTAAAGAAAACCTGTTTTAAAACTGAATAAAAATATAAAAAAACTGTATAACTCATATAAAGTTAATTGCTGCATTTACTTAAAACTGAATCAAAATATAAAAAAACTATATAACTAATATGCAGTTACGAAATGCATTTTATAATTGAAAAAATATAGTAAAATTGAAATTAGTAAATGCACTTAAGTTAAATAAAATAATAACTAAATAAATTGTGACTGCATTTTGTGAATGCATTAATTATCAAATTCTAGTTTTTTAGAATATTGTAACTACGTTTTATAACCGGATATATGTAACATCCCGCTTCCGGAGGCTCAAAACTAACTGCTACGGATGCTGCAGTCATCCACAAGTGTTATTTATGAGTGACCGAAATCGGAATCTTGAAACTATTAGCAACACAGAAACACAAGAATATGAAAAATTTTAAACTTCAACAAAACAGAATTTCTCATTTCTTATGAATTTCAATTTAAGATTTAATTACATAATCCCAGACGTTAACCATGTTCGAATCACATATACATGTACAAAATACGATAAGAGCGACATATGAAGATGTCCCCTTATGGTGATAAAAGAACTAATAAATATGAACTTTACAGTCCTTAGTACATCACAGCGGAATACACAAAATAGCTCCTACATATCTAACACTGCCTCTTGCACGTCTCCAGAAGCTTATTCGTCCAAAAACCTGAAAGTCTCCCACTCTCAGACTACTCAAATTAATTTAAGTACCCGAGAGTTTGTGGAGAAGCACAAACTTCGAGTCAGACAATAAGTCTGGTATAAATAATCCCCTATCATCTCTTATCTTAAATAGATATCTTGTGAGACCACACCGCTTAGTGGAACGGGTTTTCCTCTCACTAGTATCCAACATAAAACATGCAAATCATTTACTATGCCCCTGCACCCAAAATGATTAGCCATAGCATAATATGAAATAAAGCTAATAATCATATGTATTGGATATCCCATCCACCCATTTATTAGATATGCCATCTAAAAGAAATTTATTAGATTTCCCATCTAAAATCAATTTATTAGATTTCCCATCTAAAATCAATTTATTAGAGTTCCCCTCTAAAATCTTTAAACGACTATCCGTCATGATTTAATAAGACTATACATCCCAGATCCCTTTAAAATAAAATGCAGATTATCCATCATACATTGTTTTATAAAAGATGGTGTGGGCTATCCACCGCAGACTCCATAGTTTTCCTAGGATGACTATGAACCCTTGGGTGCCAAATCTCGAGGCTAACCACCTCTGGCAAAACATTCTTTACTTTAGAAATTTGATGTGGGCTATCCACCGCACATTCCATGGTTTTCCTAAGTTAACCAAGAACCCATCACTTGGCAAATTAAAACATCATGATCCCTATGATTATCTATAAAAAATTCATGATCCCCATGATTAATTATTTTCCCCAGGTATACCACATGTTTAACCTATTCCCATTGGTAGCCCCAATTAGGTTAAATTAAATAAAAACACATTGATAGCCCCAATGTATAATTTCGAAAGCATATTTATGTTTTTAACCCCAAACTATGTATCGAAAATATTAAACCCACCTCGGTGTCCCTAAGGTTTTATAACATTCAATTTAAATAAGGATCTCCCTTATATATATATTCAAACAAAGTGAAGTAATTTATGCTATAACCCTTCGAAGTATCCCCTTCGACCTAGCAAAGTTTTACTTAAGAAAAATAGCTAAAACGGCCCTTTAAAACTCTTCGAATGAAGTCCTATTCGAAAGCAAATAACCCTCCGAAGTTAGCCCCTTCGGAAACCTTCCTTCTGAAAGCATCATTGAAGATAACCCCTTCAAAACATTTCGAAATCAAACCTTTCGAAATCAAACCTTTCGAAATCAAAACCTTTCACAATCATTAAAGATAACCCCTTCAAAACCTTTCGAAATCAAACCTTTCGAATCAAAACCTTTCGCAATCATTGAAGATAACCCCTTCAAAACCTTTCGAAATCAAACTTTTTGGAACCAAAATCTTTCGCAATCATTGAAGATAACCCCTTCAAAACCTTTCAAAATCAAACCTTTCGCAATCTTTCAAAAACAATGAAGTGTTGGTGTTGGAACCAACCCTTTGAAAGTATACTTCCGACTTTGTCAAAAGGTTAAACCTTCGGCTTGCCGAAAGGTATTAAAACACCTTTTCAGAAAACATTTTAAAATAGTACTCTTGAAGGTTTAAGCTTTCGAAGATCCCCTTCGAAACCCCTTCTTGATATATAAAAAAATTTAATCTCTTATAAAATGTTAGAGTCGAAGGATCCCCCTTCAACTAATTCGAAAGCAATTATATTTCTATCTGAAAGCAAAGGAAGTAGCCTCCCCATCCCTTCGCCCCTCTTCCCTTCGGCCCCGTGCCCACCTTTCGACTTAGGCAGAGTGTAATTGTTTACCTTCCGTCTTAGGCAAAAGGTACCTTTCGACTTCGTCAAAAGGGTAAAAGCAGGCTTGTTGGAGTCGAAGGCAGAACTAGGCCCACTGAAGTGATGTTTTTATCTTGTTTGTCTAATTTTGATTGGCTAAGGAACCTTCTCTTATACTTTCAAATAGTAAAAAGTATACAAAAGTCAACCTTTTCTCAAAATACTGTACTTCTTCCTCAAATATTTCCAAAAGCAATTTCCTTCCAAATTTTAATAATTTTGAAAGAAAATTTTTAGTTTAGTCCTTGGGTTTAAATAATTTAATTACCTTAGTTAACCACTAAGGAAAAATCCCCAAAAATCACCCAAAATCTTATAAATCATATACTTCAACATAGTAAAATTTCAAAGCATATGAAGATCAAAACAACTCAGAATTTAACCAAAACCGAATAAAACGTGTCAATTAGCCCATTAACATTTTAAAACACCTATATTTTATCCAAACAAAGGTTTAAATGGTTATATCCTAACCAAAATCATAAACATGAATCGGGTATAGCCCATAACCGATCCAAACATAGAAAAACGAGATGATAAATATGATTATTCACATTGATTAGTTGATTGGAGAATAAGATAATTTCCTAGCTTTAATTCCTTAGCTTTTTCTTCAACTTAAAATCTTCCTGGAGATTTTTAATGGCCGGCCGAAGTGGTGAGGAGTTAAGAATGAGAAAGTGGAAATTTATTCAAGTGGAGGAAGAGATATATACTAAGAAATGTAGTCCCATTTTCAAGTTTACCCCTTAGGAATAATTCCTCCTTCTTAATTTATTTAAGTCCTTTTATTTTAGTTCATTCTTTTTGACATGGCCATTGGATTTATTAATCTCATCTCCCTACTATTCATATTATTCTATTTAATTAATCCAATTAAATATTCCAAATAATGTTAATTAAAATTCGGGGTCATTACAATATAATACATGCACTAATAATAATTACCAAAAAGATATTAAACTAAAATCATAGCATCTAATTTTTTTAAATGTGATTGCACTTAATGAATGTAATAATTATAAGCATCTAGTTTTTTCTTCAGAATATTGTAAGTAAATGCAATTACATTAATGTATAACCAAAAATAATTACTAAATGCAGTTAAATTTAAAAAACAAATAACCTTTTCAATAACAAATATTATTAACAATTAGGAAGTTATTATAACTGCATATCAAATGTAGTTTTACCAACATTTCACAAATACAGTTATAAATGCATAACTACAATAAAATGTGACGAAGAATCAAACAAACTATAAAATGCCAGATTATTCCTAATCAATTGCAAAAACATATATTTAAAATTCCTTTCTAACTACATAACTAAAATGCAATTAAAATTAAATTTCAGATTAAAATCAAATGCTCTGTAAATCAAATGCCTAATTATTACTAATTGGCTATAAGAGCATAAACAAAATTCTATTCTAATGCATAACCCAAAAACAATTAAACACATTAAGAAAATGCAGTTAAAATTATAATGTAATATATCCAAAGGTAGTTAAAATGGTATTTATAATAACATACCTTTCTAACCGTATGACTAAAATGCAGTTGAAAATATATTTATATTTTATGCCAGATATAAGTAAATCTGATATGCACTTATTACTATTTATTATAATTGTATATCGTATACTGTTTTAAGTGCATTTCATAAATAAACTTTAACATAAATCCATATTCAACTAAAAGAGTTATATATGGATATCACATCAATTTTTAACTGTATTTCACATATGAACTTTTACACAAATTCATATTCAACTAAAACACCCACTGCATTTAACTTACGAAGTAATAAATTCTAGTTATAGTTTAAGTGCATTAGTTTACAAAGTAAATCCAGTTTATCATATCACTAATAAAAACACATATGTAGTTAAATCAACCATGTTAGTATGAAACATAATTTTGTTTGCAAACTAAATCTAAATCAACCATGTTAGTATGAAACATAATTATGTTTTCAAGGGAGGTAAAGTTAAGAGTGAAATTAGAAGTGAAGTTGGAGTTAGATCTAAACAAAATATAACTTTAACGAGTTGCATTCATAGCAATAGTCGTTATGAATGCAGTTTGGAAAAAGTTTGAGTTTGGATTTTTAAAAATGATTCTTTTTAAAATGGCTTTGAAAATCTTTTCAAAATATTAAGTTTAGAATTTAATTACTTTGGTAATTTAAATAAGATTTTAATAATTAATTAATTATTTATTTACTTATTTGATTAAGATAATTATTAATTAATTGCAGTTAAGTTAATTAATTAGGGTTTAAATATGGATTAAAGTTAATTAATCTTAATTAATTAAGCAAGGAAGATTAATTAATGATTAATTAAGTTAAAAGTTAATTAAGAAATATTTTTGATAATTAATTTAATTAATTAGGGTGAATTGGCAATTAATTACTAATTAGGCAAGGTTTATTATATTAATCTAATCAGGTTTAATTAAGATTTAATTTAGGATTAATTAAGTTTAATTAAGTTTTAAATTATGGTTAATTAATATTTAATTGATAATTAAATAATGATTTAATTAGTAATTAATAAAGAATGAAATATTATTTAATAAAAGTTTAATCTTTAACTTTGTCAATTATAAGTAAACTAATTTTAAACAAAGTGATCTCTTGTCTGTGCCATTAGTAGACAACGATTATGAATAAGTTAAACTAAACTGGAACATCTGTTAGTAGAAAAAAATATCGTTCTATTATAGCTGTAATTGGATTGATTGTTTGGACACATTTTAGCAGAATAAATCCCTGTTCTGTTATAACTGAACTTAATAGATTATTTGGACATCTATTTGATGGGACAAATCACCATCCTGCTATTATGGTATTTGGAATGTATTTGCCAATTGGTTTTATAGTCATGTTATTTCCTGATTTGTTTAAGGATTGTATTTACATATATATTGACTTATGTAAATAACTGTTAGGTGACTTGGAAGACAAATTTAAATAAATAGTAACTTGATTTAGTACCATTGTGGTCGCCAAGCCTCTTTTCAAATTTGTAGCATTATGATTTTCAAATTGACTTAAACTCTATATCAATTTAAGGTGAAGTGTTTTATATAATTTTTGGATATTTATAAAAGTGTTTTATAAATGGATTTAGAATTTAAGAAAAATGAGATTTCATAAATGGAAATGATTTATAAAAAGATTTTGAGATTGAGATTTCCCTTAACCGGCCTTCTTAATTTTGGTGGTATAGAACTTTCGTTCTATGCTTAACACCGTGGGGATAGTTCTTATTTCTAGTTTAAATAACACGTGTTTGATCCTTCTAATATGATTTTAAAATAAGAAATCATTCAAAAATGTTTTGTTAACATACTTATGTCAGTGAGGTAAGTATATGAATGCTTTGGAAAGTGATTTAAATATATGAAAAGTGGCTTAGTGTTGCTATTGGCAAATTAAATCTCTGGATTATTATTTGATGTATATTTAATAGTTGAATAACAGACTTTCAAATCTTGACATGTTTTTACTCAGAAAGTATGTTGTGTATATTCGAGTTCCCTAGTGTGGACTCGATTACTGTAACGACCCACTATTTTGAGCCATTCAAATCGACAATAAACCACACATGTCAGACTTGAATTGCTCAAAACAACAGATTATTAATTTATATTTGGAAAAACTTAGCATATACAGTAAATAAATAAATCACAGAATCACAGACACAGAATAATACAACAATACGCAGCAGAATAGATAAATAGTAGTTCATGAAGCTACTAAAGAAACATCAGAGTCCAAAAGCAAATACAACATACATCCAAATACAAAGAAGTCTCTAATACAAAAGCAAATGATAAGTTTGAACATAAATAACCGGAAATGACTGAAATAACTGAAAAAACTGGAAAGCTGAATATATAAAGATAGAACTTCCAAGCAAAGCTCCAAAGGTGAGTCCCAAATGTTGTATACTCAGGCTGACCCGAGCATGAAGCAAAACACAAAACACTCGAGTCAGGATTAACAGTCTTATGCAAGTAAATCAACTCAAGTGAAATGTTCAAATGAAATGCAATAACTTAAAGAATGTTTGGGATTTCCATCCTTTAAGGATCCATGGAACTATCTACATACATAATAGAGTACGCTACATAAATAATGTCTACAGTAAAGTAAAATATTAAAGTAGCGTTAAGTCGTTACCCATATCATCCTTAACACATTTTTATATAAATACCGTAGTCTATACAGATACTATAAGCTCCACCAAATCGGTGGTTTACTCAGTGAGCACTCCATAGGTACGATACAAACCAAACTCGTAATGGGTGCGATCAGGATAAATATGACAAGGCACGCGAGGCAATGCCTAGGGTAGGATACTACCGTTTTGCACTCCCGAACTGGTGGTAATGCATAACAGCTACTACCGCGTACCTCGAGACACACTCCCAAATCAAAGGTGCGCACCAATCAAATCACAAAGTAATAGATATGGTTTCGAAGAAATGTGCCTGATAGGGGGAATGACCCCACTTGGCCCGGTATAGCTCCTGTTTTAGTCATTTTAATTATGACCCGAAATTCAAGGCTATCCATCATTGTTCTCTTACTTCATTCCAGTAACGTTTGCCAAACCATCCTACTTTATTCTGGATTCTCCACCACGTGTACAGTTGTTAAAGTGGTTTTCGGTATTGGCAGAGAGTATGATAATATCCGATCCCGGTCTCTTCAACAACTAACGGCTTATTTCACACCGTGGTCATTTTATAAAAAAAATCACTTTAATAAAATCTCAAATTACAAATTAAAATCAAAATTAAATATTCAACTTCAATTTTATTTAATTTTGAAATATTCACTTAATCACCTTAAGTCAAATCAAGTTATAAAGTCATGTCCTTAAAATCAATAAGTTTCAATCAATTCTTATTTGAATTCAACTCTTAAAACAATTTCAATTACAAATTAATTCCAACTTACCTTCCAAAATCTCATTTATTAAAGTTATTACAAAAGTCTATTTCAATACATTTATTTAAATATTTTAAAACATATATACATATATATATTAAATCTTATATTATATATTTAAAAAAAATAAAGTTATAAGTAAAGCCTAAAAATTTACATTTTTAAAACTTAACTTATAAACTTAAAATTCTTAAAACATATAATTTAAAAATCTAAATTTTACATATATGTTTTAAAATAAAATCTTTATTTTAAATTTAAAAATCATTTTTCCAAACACATCTTTCCAAAATTTCAGCAATCACTTTAAAAACAGACCAACGGTGTCCGTATATTGGTTTTTATCCTATGGTCAAGTGATACAGATATTTATCATTTTAATCCACAAAAAAAATTAAAATTTATGGGTATATATCATTTCAACCCGCAATCCCAAATTTCTAAAATCAATAAGATCGCTTGGGTTTATCATTTCAACACATAACGATTTTTCCTAATCTATAAGATCGTTCGGGTATGTATCATTTCAACCCACAGTGATTTCCTAAAGCTAAGGGAACTTGCACCATGATTTGCATAAAATAAATAACATAACATATAATCATACATAACATATTTCATAAGATAGCACATAACTTACATAATAAATTGCATACCATACATATAACTTACATAACAAATTACATACAATAACACATACTTGCATAACATAGCATATATTCATATTTTAACATGGAATGTGACATAAGATTACTACCAAAACATGATGTAATATGCAATCATTTCTAACATAGCACTTTAGGCGATTTCCTATATTACAACATAACACATACATGCATATAAATTTTATTATTTTTCTTTATCCTTTCTTTCTTTTTTTTTCTTTCTTCCTAACACATTATTTTCCTTTTCTTTTTTTTTCTCATATTTATTCACATACAATAATAGTGACATTTCATAACATGTGTGACAACTTTTAAATCAATGTAGCTTTTTCCTTTTCTTTTTTTTTCTTTTTTTTCTTTTTTCCAACATAGCAATTTCATATTAACATCATGAAGCATAAATCCTACGCATATCATCACATCTATTTTTATAATTGACAACATATTATCAATAACAATATCATGTCAAAATCATAGGTGAACATAAGTGAATATCTATCATATCAAAATAATAAAGAAACTACGCAAAATTCTAACTATCTCAACATTCCAATAACATACCAATTGATGTTCATTCACTTAGCATAAGATTATCAATCACGAGTGAATGGCTCACCTTTCGAGGCTAGGAAAATTGACAACACAAAGCTATGAATTTGAATCATGAATTCCGAAGCAAATCAAAGCGGACTTGAATCAAAGAATCATAAATATAAATATATAGTTTTGTTTTTTTTATAAAATAGAGGAAGAGGGGGATTAAAGGGCTCGACCTATGGAGGAAAAAAGGCTCGGCCAAGGGGTTTTTGGGTGGGTTTAGGTGCGGCCTAGGTGAAGTTAGGTGGAGGATTGGGTGCGGCTATGCTAGAGGAGGAGATGGTGGAAAAATTGGTGGGTTTGGTGATCGTTTGGGTTCGGCTATGGCCAGGAAATGGGGTAGGGTTTCGGCCTTGAAGGATGGTGATGGTGGCCGAGATGAGGAGGGGAGGGGTTGCCTTGGATGGTGGTGGAGGGCGGCGGCTATAGGGGAGAGGGTGGAAGGATTTTTAAGGAGGAAGAAAGGAGTTTTGATTTGGAGATTTGAGAATTTTTGAGATCTAGAGTTCCATAGATTTAGGAAGAAGAAGGAAGAGTGAAGAGAAAGTTTTCTCAGAAGAAAAATTATGTACGTAGATGTTTAGTCAGATAAGAAACAAAAGGTCGTATGCAAAGGAATGGTCACATGACTCTTAGGATGACTAGAGTCTTTTGGTTAACCAAGGCCTATTAGACCAATATGACTTAGCCAAATAAAACACAATTAAATACTGCAAATTCATGTCAATTTTTCACAGTATTTCATATTTTTAAAGAAATAGGAATTTGATTTTGATGAAATGAAAAGTGGAGAGGAGATTAGAATTCAGTCCAGTATCATCTAAAAAGAATAAAGTTTTAAAATTCAAATTTTCAACCAAAGGTCAAATTTTGACAAAGTTTGACCAAAGTTTAAATTTTCTATTTCATTGAATTTGGAAAAATAAAACACTCTATATTCCAAAAAATTTAATTTAAAATTCAAATTTATTTAAAGTTTAAAATAATTAATTCAAAATTTCAATTAAAATTCCTTTCTAAAGTTTGACTGAATATACGAGTCATTACAATTACCTGTTGCATACTTTGAAAAAGAATCGGAATTGAGTTAGCAGGAGATTACCGCTTAGTTTTGGAGACACCGGTTTCAGATAAGTACGATTTATCCAAACCATTCCAACCTAATAACGTTCGTGATGGATAGTTATAAAGTATGCTATGGAGATGTACTCTTCTTCCTGAGGATGATCCCAAAATGAAAGATAGTAATTGTAGAATATTGTTCTATCCCGGAACAACTTGTATGAGTGAATGGTTGCTTGCATTTCTACTTGGAGGGAAGTTTTAGCATTCCAAGATGGTCTACTAAAGGGAAAAGGTAATTTTGGCCTCTCAAACCACACACCTTGGGAATTGCAAAAATAGGGTAGAAGCAACAGGGCTATGTAGATCACTCCTATATTTGGTACTATCCAGTCAGGGGTAGGTTGGTTCTGAGGTGGCAGTGGTTGAAAGGTTTTCGATCTCACTATACATTTTATCTTGAGGTGTACAGATTTTCAGAAGGTAGTCCCTTACCTTGCCATTCGATGGAAATCCATTCTATTGTCCCACCTTTTGGCAAGATCATGACACCAAGGACTTGGCTGGAAACCAAGGACAGTCTGTCCCAAAGGTCGATTACCTACAAAGTTCACTATGGATACTGGTAAATTTTGCCCGAGTTTGGATCGAGCTATCGATATGGTACAACAAGCAACACCATGAAAGCCAGCGTTCCAAATTTCAAGTCAATCAGGGTTCGTACGCTCAAGATATTGGTCAACCAAAACCAAGGAAGACACCTACAAGTTTGTATCCATCTAGGCGTATGAGTGTTTCGTGTCCATAGGGAGAGGCAACTTCATTTGAAACCGTACCTTCGTAGCCATTTCATTCGTGTCCATCCCACTCGTATCTATCACATGTACATTGCTTCGTATCCATCAAAGTCAAAGGAGCTAACCACATTCATATCCATGATGTCTCCGTAACCATTAACTTGTGAACCGTTAGTTCGTATCCATCCCTCAAGAAATTCGAGCACGTATCCATCGAGCAAGCATAATTTGGTTCGTATCGGTCGCCCATTGCTATCATTCGTGTCCATCAATCTGGAGCCACCTTGTATCCAACAAGATTAGCACATTTCCTATCGGTCCCTTATTTGTATGATTCGTATCGTTCAATGGTTATCGATACGAAATCAACCATCTTATGATCGATACGAAGGGATTGTCTGTCAAACGTTACGAAGCAACAGCATACGATCGATACGAAATGAAAGGCAATGGATGGATACTGATGAAATCACACCTATGGATACGAATGAAGCCTAAAAGAGGGGAAGACTCGGTCACTCGGCATGAAAAGTTGATCGATCCTGGAAGGTAGCGCCACGTCATTGGCCATCATGTGCCTAGAAGCAGTACAAATGAGATCGACACAAAGAGGAGAGATATGAGCTCAGTTACACATGAAAAATCCAAACTTGCATCGATCCTAACTCAAGATTTACGAGTCCAAATACCACCAAATTTTCACAGGAGCTTGCCTACAACCTCAAGAATGTACTTGATCAATTCCAACCAAAAACAATAAATTCTTGATCGATACGAATTCAATTCGTATCGCTCTTAAATCGAGTCAAAATCACCTGAACTCTATCCCGTGGGCCCACCCACGCAAGGGAAGAAGTCTTTCGAGGTTTGGGCAAGATATTTGCTGCCTACGCCTATAAATAGTGACCCTGGACCTACAGAAAAGGGACTTTTTTGAGCTCTTTACGCCGATACTCTGCTAAAATTGCTATTGTACTTCGATTGTACTGTTGTAAATTTTTTGTAACCAGCAAGTAAAAAACATCAATCATTCCATAGTGGACGTAGGCCATACGCCGAACCACTCTAAATTCGTGTGTTTCAGCACTTTTTCTTATCTGTTAATTGGTGTGTTTATTAAAACTGCCTCATTTTACATTTACTTTCTTCATTTTATCTCTTCAAACACATCCGAAGAGTGTTGTGCCCAATTTTGGTACAAACACTTCGGTGCTTTCATTGAGAGAACCCAGCATTTCTCCTGCTCATTGGATCTACCACCGATATCGGATTGCAAGAACCTAAGGAGAAGTTACAGATCCCAAGCCTAGGAGTTCTTCCATCCTATTCAGATTTTCACCAAGTCTAGGAGAGAACTTCGCTATACACCATGGTCGCTACTAAGACTACATCAACCGCTGCAGATCCAGAAGGACGGGATAGGCAGAACCTCGCACAACTTCCCTCTACAGACTAGAACATTGTTGGACCTTCGGATCCACAAGGCCCTGTCACCAGGGAGGAGTTCCAACTACTGATGCAAGAGCTGACTCAAAGCTGCCAACAGCTTACCCAGCAGCTCCGCGCCAACACAGAGTTAACCAATCGGTTGAACCAGGAAAGATGGAGGAGATCCAGAATGGATCGGTCTTCTTACTCATCTACTAAAAGCTCAGCTTCCTCATATTACAATCACAGATCCACACGCCCACACTAGATGGAAGCTATACGCAGGCCACTGGACATCAGTGCACTTTGACTATTGGACCGGACCAGCCATCAGACCGGACCCTCCTCCCGAGGAGGGAGGTTCCCTATCACACTACTGACAACTGCGCTACTGCCACTGCCATCGAATTGGAAGCTGACACTCGAAACCAAATGGACCCGAACCATCGCCAATGCGATTATACTCCTGAACCTCATGTTCTCGAAGACCTAGAGCCAAGGAGGCGAGGCATGGACCGTTGACTGCGCCCGGGCCATCCTCGCATTGTGAAACCCGACACACCTTGGCCCAGCATGCCCAGAATGTCCAGACACCAAACATCCTGACAATGACCAGCCAGATGATCCGTGAGAGCCAAGGCCTCACCAAATGATGACTGGGAATCTCTTGGAGTCATACCCTTTCACCGATGACATTCTCTACGCCGAACTGCCTCGACGATTTAGAATGCTAACTCTACCTATTTATGAAGTGAGCTCTGACCCTAACCATCAAATTTTAAAGTATGAATGGTTGATGAATGCCGCACTGGCGGATAATGCGGTTAAATGCCGAAGTTTCCCAATCTCACTAGGGGGCATCGCGATTATGTGGTTTACTCGCCTACCACCCCGATCTATTTCGTGTTTCGACCAGTTGGCTACAAAGTTTGTTGAGCAGTTTCGCATGCATGTCACAAGGCCCAAAGATGTTAATACCTTGTCCAGCGTCACTCAATCTCCTGGAGAGACACTCAGACGTTAACTGGAGAGGTTCCATGCTGCATGCGCTGAGATTAGTAATCCTAATGATAATTCCATTCTGATGGTACAAACTAAGGGAATCAATCCCAATTTTGAATTTGGCAACTGGTTGGTCGGAAAACTCCCTGCATCATTGGATGTTTCTATTCCAAGGCAACTCAGTTTTTGAGAAGAGAGGATGCGAAACAGTCTAGGAAAAAGGATGACGCAAGGCCTAGTGTGGAAGGAATCCAAAGCAATGTCACTGTGAAACAAACCGGAGAGAGTTCCGGAAAGGTGCAGTTAAATATACAGAATAAGCAGAACCAGCAGAAAGGCAATGGAAATCAAGGTAAGAAGCGAGATCAGAATCGTGGACCGCGACGTAGAGCTCCCATATTTGACACCTATACTCTAAATACATCCATGGAAAATGTGTACTTGCAAACTTGTAATACTATTCCATATAAGAAACCTGCTCCGAAGCAATCGTCGGAGAAAAAAATCCAAACTGGGAAGTTTTGTAGATTTCACGATAGCTATGGCCACAACACGAATGAGTGTCGTCACTTGCAGGATATTATCGAGAAGTTGATCCGAGAATGAAAGTTGGAGCAGTTCGTTCGGGCGCAGCAGGCTGGAGGTGCAGGCCCATCAAATCAAAATCAAATACCGAATCAGGTTAGACTGGAGGAACCCACACGTACTGGCGGGAGGTTAGTGATTAACACTATTAGTGGTGGTCCTCATCCAGCGGATCGAAGCTGGAGGGAAATGGAGTCATATGCCAGCTCTATCGGGCATGCGAGCTTCGAATGTTGAAGTAACTTGGAAGATGGGGCTCCGGCCAAACAACAGAAAACAATGGCAAACGACATCGCTTTTCGGGATAGGGATGCCGACAGATTCGAAGTCCCTACCATTGATCCACTGGTCATTTTAGCTCAGATAGGTCCTGCTTGGATGAAGAGGCTCTTAGTGGACAGTGGAAGTTCAGTGTACATAGTCTTTAAGCGAGCCTATGATCAAATGAAGACAGAAGCGAAAGATTTGAAGCCTTGTCAGTCTCATTTTCATAGCTTCAATGGAAGCGCAACTATACCCACTGGGATGGTGGAGCTACCAGTGGAGTTGGGAATTGGGGAACGCTGGAGAGTCCAGATGTTGTAGTTTATCGTATTGGATATTGACTCACCGTATAACGCTTTCTTGGGCCGACCGGCCCTAGCTAAGTTCAAGGCTACTATCCCCCCTTAGTGTCTGACTTTGAAATTCCGTACCGATAATGGGGTCGGAGTAGTTCAGGGAGACAAGGCTGCTGGACGGGCCTGTTACATTGCTGAGCTGCGGGAGGTGCAACGAAAAGAGAAGGGAAAGGGCGTAGAGGAATCTCTCTGCGTCTGCTTTGCAAATAATTAACAGTTAACGCTTGGGCCTAGGCCCAGACACCACAACCAATTCTCAAGAGATCTTGACCCAAGAGATACTGAAAGCGAGGATGAAGTCAAAGATAGTCAGGCTTCTCCAACAGAGCTGACGATCGATGTTCCGATCGATAATAATGACGATTCTAGAATGATAAAGATTGGATCTCATTTAACCCAACAGATAAAGGAGGAATTGGTTAAATTTCTTCGGGTAAACCTCAATGTGTTTGCCTGGATGCACTCTGACATATGTGGGATCTCGTCGGACATCGTGAGCGACACCCTGAATATTGACCCATGGCATGTCTCGGTCAAGCAAAAATGGCGTGGTATGGATCCAGAGAGATCTGCCGCCCTAAAGGAAGAGGTAGATAAACTCAAGTCGAACGGGTTTATCCGAGATGCGCTATATCCAGAATGGGTGTTCAATCCTGTACTTCTCAGGAAACCTAACGGGAAATGGAGGACATGCGTTGACTACTTAGACTTGAATAAAGCTTGCCCCCAAAGACAGTTTTCCACTTCCCCGTATTGATCAACTTGTAGACTCAACGGCCGGACACGAGCTTTTATCCTTCATGGATGCATATTTCGGCTACAATCAGATTCCCATGTACCTGCACGATCAAGAGAATACTAGCATCGTCATCGATTTGGGACTTTATTTCTACAAAGTCATGCCATTTGGACTCAAAAATGCTGGAGCAACTTACCAACGGCTAGTTAATTGAATGTTTGCTAACCAAATCGGAAAAACTATGGAGGTATATGTGGACGACATGCTTGTAAAGTCACGATTCTCCACCAGTCATATTAGAGACCTGAAAACGATGTTCAACATCCTTCGGGAGTATAGAATGAAGCTCAACCCATTAAAGTGTCACTTTGGGGTTGCGTCCGGAAAATTCCTTGGGTTCATCGTTAATGCTCGGGGAATCGAAGCCAATTCCGAGAAGATCTGGGCAATTAGGAATCTCAAGGCCCCAAGGACCATAAAGAAAGTTCAGAGCCTCAATGGAAGGTAGAAGCACTAAGCAGGTTCATCTCAAAGTCCATCGACAAATCCATCCCCTTCTTCGACTTAATCAGGAAAGGCAAACGGAACTTTGAATGGACTACCGAATATGAAGGTTCATTCCGAACACTGGTTCAACACCTATTCACACCACCTATTTTGTCAAAGCCTATTGATCATGAAAGATTGTACATTTACTTGGTGGTATCGGAAAACGCAATCAGTGCTGCTTTGATTCAGGAGGAGGATCGGATACAACGGCCAGTCTATTACATCAGCAAACGACCGACTAGGGCAGAGAGAAACTATCCGAAGTTGGAGAAGTTAGCTTACGGTCTTGTTATTGCCTCGAGGAAGCTTCGCCCGTATTTCCAGGCTCATCCTATCACTATCTACACCGACCAGCCGTTACGACAGGTCCTTACACGGCCTGAGACGTCTGGTAGGTTACTCAAGTGGAATATCGAGTTGAGTCAGTTCGACATCACTTACGCACCAAGGCGAGCTATTCAAGGACAAGTCCTAGTGGACTTCATCGCTGAATTCACTATCCCAGAGGACTTTCCTGAAGCTAATGAATCTCCCAAATATGTCTAGAAGCTGTATACTAATGGCGCATCAAATAATCGCCGCTGGAATTGTGCTCGAAACTCCTGAAGGCCGATCTATATGCTATGCTTTGAAGTTTGGTTTCCGTGCGACCAACAATGAGGCTGAGTACGAAGCCTTACTTCTCAGACTCAGACTCGCCAGAGACTTGAAAATTATTGCTGTGGAGATTTACTACGATTCACAATTAGTTGTGTGCCAAGTTCGGGGAGAATACCAGGCCAAAGACCGGAGACTGGCTACTTATCTTGCTCGGGTCCAGGAAATATTGAATCAGTTTGTTTTTATGCCATCTATTGCATGCCCCGAGAACACAATCAGAAGGCCGATTCCTTGGCAAAGTTAGCCAGCACTGGAGAGGCACAACAAATGGGACTCGTTCCCATTGAGACACTATCTTCCCCGAGTATTGATCAAACGGAGACCGACTGGGTACATGAAGTCATGCCCGACAAAGAATTATGGATGACTTCGTTCAGAAACTATTTCGAGCATGGGACCCTGCCCGAGCACAAGAGTGAGAAAAGACAAGTTCTTCGGAAGGCTTCGCGATTTACTGTTCAGAATGGAGTCATGTATAGAAGAAGATACTCTATTCCTTTACTCCGGTGTATCTCCCACAACGAAATTAAACGAGTATTACATGATGTGCACGAAGGAGAATGTGGTGATCACACCGGGGGGCAAGCTCTTGCCAAGAAAGTGCTCCGATATAGTTATTATTGGCCGTCTGTAAATCGTGATGCATCAGATTATGCCAGGAAATGTGACAGATGTCAGAAGCATGCTCGGATTCCAAAAGCCCCGCCTACCGAAATAACTCAAATGGTCAGTCCATGGCCGTTCGCAATATGGGGCATCGATATTATTGGGTCTCTACCTCTAGCTAAAGGTGGCGCAAAGTACGCCATCATTGCAATTGATTACTTTACCAAATGGGCAGAAGTCGAACCTCTTGCTACTATCACGACGAAGAAAGTGATAAACTTTGTAGTACGCAACATTATTTGTCGATTTGGTCTCCCAATACCATCATCACTGACAATGGAGCCCAATTCGATAGTGTCGAGTTCAAGAATTTCTGTCAACGATTCCATATTCAGAAGAAGTTTTCTGTGGTTGCCCACCCTTAAGCGAATGGACAGGTCAAAGCTGTTAACAAAGTCATAAAGTCCATTCTGAAAAAACGATTGGAAAAAGCCGGGGGCAAATGGGTTGATGAACTTCCTATGGCCCTATGGGCATATCGAACAACCCACAAGTCCACGACCGGCCACACTCCTTTTTCACTTTCCTACCGCTCAGAAGTCGTTATTCCAGTCGAGTTGGAAGTACCTTCTCATCGTGTGACTTACTATGATCTGAAGATAAATGCTATATTACTTGCCGAATATCTGAACTTGTTAGATGAGAAGCATGAAGAGGCTGATTTGAGGGCAGCCGTGCAACAAAGTCGAGTCGCCTGATTGTACAATGCTAAGGTCCGACCCCGAACTTTTGAACTTGGCGATCTCATGCTCAAGAGGATTTACCCGGTTCCTTCGCATATGGAACCAACATAGGAAGGACCGTATGTTATTGAACGAAGACTCGGAGATGGGACATTCAAATTATCAACCGTCGATGGCCTCACTTTGCCGAGAGCCTGGAACAACGAAAGTCTTCGTCGCTACTACACATAACATGCTTTTTTTATTGATTCATTCTGCTTTTCATTTGCAATTTGTTTATAATAAGGCAACTGACTTTGCCATACTTTCTTATTTCAGCAATAAAATGCAATCTCTTCGAGCCAGAACAGTAATTCTTAAATGCGTCATACGACCATCACATTGCACGAAGAGCTAAGTTCCATCCTACAGTGGGACTTATTCAAATAGGGAGTGACTGTGGTATGACCGGTCACTCGCTAATTGAAACCCGAGCTCGAAGGCAAGCTATCACACTGAAGCTAAAAAGGATTGATACACGACAGTCCTCTAACTAACTCTGGCTCCCAAAGTGCGAGTTGGAGTATAAACTTGCAAATATGGGTGCGAAGAAGGTGGATCCGTCCACCTAACGACTTCGCCCGTATTTAATCCAATCCCGAGGAGGATGGATCCGTCCATCTAACAACCTCACTTTTAAAACTCAAAACAGATGTGACCGACCATCTGTTGACTAACTCTAAGTCCCCAGAGCGCGGACTGGAGTATAAACATTAATTGGGTGTGATTGACCACCCACAACTAACTCTAAGTCCCCGGAGCATGGACTGGAGTATAAACTTCGACTGGGTGTGACTGACCACCCACAATTCAATCTAAGTCCATAGAGTGTGGACACAATTCCGATTACTAAAAAGCGGGCGTGACTAACCACCCGAGAAGCGACTTAAGTCCCCAGAGCGTGGACATAACTTTAAACATTAAGCAGGCATGATCGATCGCTCGCATGCGAGTTCAATCCTCGGAGTATGGATGCGATTGTCCATAAATGAGCAAGTGAAACCCAACCACTCGAACTCGTCTCTCTACCACTTAGTTCCGACTGAGTGAAGCTTAAAATGTCAAAGGTGAAGAGAAACCACTGTCCGACCACTTCGAGTCATCCCCAAGACTGGGGGCATGACTCCAGCACCAACTACTAATCGAGACAGTACAATGTTAAGGATCGACTTAATGTTTGATTACGACCCGAAGCCATGACTTCAGATCTTAACAACCGAACACAAGTCTGATCCAGAGACTGATGCTTTGTAAGTATGTCGAAAGAAAGCTCGAGTGATGCAACAATTAAACAAATAAACATGGAGTTGTGCAAAGAACAAAAGGAAATTTTATTTCATTTATCCTTTAAAGCAAAATAGGTACAAGGAGTCTATGCCAAAAAATCCTACTAGCAGGGGCTGAACCCGCATCTATACACGACCTGCAAGAACGAAAATAAAGTTCCTAACTATCTACCAAAAAAGGGATGCCAAGATTCATTCCTGCTCCTGGGGCTTCTTCTCCTTTAGAGTCGACCCACCGGAGCTGCCACTATGATGTCGCTTCAAGCTTTTTCCTTTACTAGGCTTATCCCCAGCCGGGGGAAGTATCGTGGTCTCCTCCTCCGAACTCACCGGAATCGGGATGCTTTCAAAGTGCGTGGTCAAAGGGACGGGAGCACTTTCCATGTGAGAAGATACAGAGGGAACCCTAGTAACAATAATCGTGCCACCCGGAGAGATCATGAGTAAAGGGGCAGGGCCGGGTCCTGCCATTCCACCTTCTATGGTGCTACCCATTGTTGCGCCTACCATCTCAGCGTTAATTTCCACCATTATTGCATCGTCATGAGCTGCTTGAGTATCGAGCGGAACGTTGGCAGTCGGAGCCGGAGAGTTGGTCATGAACGCACTTCCACTCATAATAAATGGCAAGTCAGAAAGTGGATCGCTATGAGTGCCTAGAAGCTTATCCATTATTTGCTCGTTAAAGGTGAAAGCACTCACATTAACTTCCCTGGCCATAGCAGTAGTGGTGGTCGGCGTAGCCTCTGTTATGATAGCCCCGTGCTCTTGATTTTGTTCCTGGGTTGTAGGGGGCATGGTCGGTGCTGCTTCTATAACTGAATGGAGATAAGAGAAAATATTAGAAATTTCCTTGATAGTACTCCAGACTTCGAATGAATTCGAGAAGTGTTAGGAATACGTTCCTCAGGTTGGATCACGGCGGAGGCCGGGGTTCCTCCTGGCATGTGCTCGCAGGCTAGAGATAGTTGTGGCTGATCCGGATCATAGGCCAACATAGGTAAAGGATCAATCGCAGGAGCAGATTTAGGCTGGGTTGACGCAGGGATCTCAGAGCTTGTATCGTGATGCCCAACACCAAAACCCTCTCCAACCTCTAAGTGCAGCGTAGCGAGCTTCTCTTTCTAAAATGCGACAGTTGTGTCATGGAGAATTCTCCTCTTTTCCTCGTTCAACACTCGGTTTTCCAGATCAAATTCATCGAGGGATTCAGTATGATGCTCTGCCTTCTCATTGGCCAAGAAAAGGTGCCAGGCACTATGTAAGTGAGTTGGGTAGTCGCTGAGCCAGCTCAAATCACGGTGTCTCAGAACGTTGACATTGTAGGTAACTAAGAGGTCTTCAATGTCACTCTCAAGTCGGGCTTCCGCTGCCCTGACCTCAACCTCAACTATAGCCTCGGCCTCTTGAGCTTTCAACTTTGCCGCATCCCGCTCGTTCCGAGCCTCCACAGTTTGGTCACAGGCCTCCTAAGCGATCTTGTTAGCTTCATCTTTTTCCTTAATGACTTCGTCGTATTTAGCTTTAAGCTCCGCCAGCTCTTAGAGTGCTTTATGTTTTTAAGCAGTGACTATGGCATTCCTTTGGCCTATATCATCTACTAACTTTAGATGCGCCTGCCTCATCCGCTCCAACTCCCTATTGGCCTCGTCAACCTTTTTAGGGCCTCCATTTCAGAATTCCTTAAAGTATCATTCTCTACAGTGAGCACTATGACGATCCGATCCTTTTGGGTGATGGTTTCTTGGGGCTCTTCAATTTTCTTCACCCGCTCAAACGCAACAGCCGAAACTTTCTCGGCGACCTTCTTCCACTCCCAGTATTGGCCAAAGGCGTGATAGACATGATCATGGACGATTTTTTCTGCTCCATCTAGAAGCACCATTAAATTTGGAGGAAAATGGAAGCCATCGAAGCATATGTTCGGAAAATCTCTCTTCAATTGAGCTATCCGAGCGGCTCCCTCACCTGTCGACTCTGTAACCGCTAAAGTAGCTGCAACAGAGGTGTCCGCCCTGGTTGTACGGTGATGTTTGCCGGGTCTTGGAATTACCAGAGGCGCCGGTTGGCGCAAAGTCACAACGGCCTATGTCCCCGAACTGGGAGGTGCCAACGGAATCCTGGGTGGAGGGGAGCGTGATCGAGAATGGCGTCTATCTCGCCTCTCCTTTTCTCTTTCTCGTTCCCTCTCCCTTTCCCTGGCTCTATATCTATCATAGTATTCCCTCTCTTGGCTAGAGTGGCGGCATTCATAGTCAGAGTCACATCTTCGAGATTCCCTGTAAGAACTGGAGGATTCGCATGTTGTGCGGAGGCTACCGAGCATAGACGGTTTCTTCAACAGCGGATCTGCAAAATTAAAAGAAAGGCAAAGTTAGTTATCTTCGGAGATTGGACAACTCATGAGTAATGAGTGTGTGATGTCATGAAGTGCATGCATGTATGTGTTAACCCCCCGACAAACTGGTTATGTCGGCTGTACTCAAAGGAGTCGACTCGCCTAAATCTAAGGCGCTTTGAAGCCCTTCCAATCCGGTATCTTGTTAGAGCAACACATAGTCCGGGATTGGAATATCCACAAGTCCTTCAAAAGGGTTGTATATGTGTGAGGAAGGGGCCACCGAAATTACAACACCGGCAGCTGGCAAAGACATAACCACGGATTTCCATCTCGTAGATTTGCGGAGTTTACGAGCAACCGCCTTGCCTTTCCTTATCCGTTCTGGGCGTTGTGGGCTATCTAAAGGATCGGCTATGGGTTCATCTTCAGTGGGCGCATCCTCTTTGCCACCATGCTCAGCGATTGCAATTCCAGGCACTCTTTGTCTAGCTTGTCTTGCTGGAGTTGCCCTGAGAGATCCTTCAAGCCCTATGCTATGATCTCCGTCAATCAGCCCAATGGCCCTTAGGATTTCGTCCGTGAGCACCACTTCGAACTCTCTGAACTCGCCCGGCATCTCTTGGAGGACCCTGACGATTTCCCTAAATTGAGTGCCTTCAGGACGTGGAATAGAGGCTGTAAAAAGAAAGTGACATTGAGCTCAGTATCAATGGATATTAGCCAGTTAGTCACCGGAGGAATTGAAACACTTACGTCTATCTAGCCATCGTTTAGCGAAACCCAATGGGCATCGAACATAGAATCACTCGGTTTAGAAGTAGCCGAGTTTGGTTCAAGTCCCAATCATAATTTGGTAGTTTTTAACTTCCTTAAGAATGTGAATGAGGGATTATCTCCCCAACTTTTTACATTGAACAAGAATCTGACTTCCTCTGGAGTCGGGGGCCGAAAAAGGTGCTCCATGAAAACAATAAATAGGCTGTTTAGCAGAGCGTACCCTTTCGGATGCAGCTGTAACGGGACAATCCCTAAATAAGATAACACCTCCCGGATATACTGATTGAATGATGGGAGTGTCCCGGCTATGCAGCAAAATCTATTGAAAGCAGTATACCCTTTTGGGGAGTATGCGGCATATTGCTTGGCCTTGGTAGCAGGACATCATTCAATGATAGCCCGTGCCTCAAGCAAATCCTTCCTAACATTTCTTTAGAAATATTAGACGGAACCGAGTCTTGTGGGTTCCCAATGAAAACTTCCCCTAGTAGCTCGTCCAGAGCAGGACTTATAACTTCGGCTGCGATAGCTAGCATCTCTATTATTGGATGGGGTGGGCTTTGAGCCTCTTATTATTGCGAACTTCTGGGTTCCATAGCTAATCAACTCAGCAAAAATCATCGTTAGATGACAATAATCTTGTGTTTCCACCAGTGTGAAGTGAATGAATGTGTTGTGCAGTACAGTGTTCTATGTTACTTAAGAAATTACACGAGACTTAAAAAGTATTTGAACGACGAGACTTCAGAATACAACCGGAGTGATCGTGATCGCTGACCATCACAACCGTGCCATCCAGACTTTGGAGATTGATCCATGTTAAAGTTGTTTAAATTTTGTCAAGTTACAATTCCATCGACGAGCTTTAAAAGGCGGTTAAGTATGCAGTGAAATGATTAAGTCCAATTATGCAAGGCAGAAGCTCGTCGGAGTCAAGTGTCCAAATATGCGAGGAGTTTCGTGTCGATAAAAATTTAAATTTGGATCGATCACCAGAGTTCATTTCATATCGGTTCAAGAAGCATCAATTTGTATCAGTCATAGGGCTACGTTTCGCATCAATCTATTGAGTACATTTTGTATCGATGAAAAATCCTTTACTTCGTATCGAATACCAATAACGCCTTCGTATCGACCATTTTGCCAAAATTTCGTATCGGTTTATCGATACGAAGTTCCACGAGCCATCAATATGAAACAAGCTTTTCTTATCGGTACGAAATTGTAATACGTCAAACATCGATACGAATTGATCTCCTCAGATCGATACGAATTGATCCCCTCAAATCGATACGAAAGAGTTGTTCTTTTCCTTCTCCCATTGATACGAAATCAGAGCCAAGCAACTCTTCCGCGAATCCTTCATATCCCCACACCTCTTCTTCTCTGAAACCATCCGGGCACTGTCTCCTCCATTCCCAAACCATCCACGACCTTGCTCTAGCCATCTCCAGCCTCTTCTCCATCAAACTCGTCCATGAGAGCAATCAAGATAGCACTAGGGGTTCGAAGCTCATCGTTCAAAGGATGGATTTGGTTGATTATTTACCTAATTACGGCAGTTAGTCGAAGGGATTGGAATTAAATTAGAAGGTGAGAGCAGTCTTGTTTTTCTTGGAGCGATACAGAGGCAAGAGCAAAGGCAGAAAGATAAACGAATGGAAATTTTTCCTAAGTCCTAAAGTATTTATACTAGGGAAGTGGTCGTTCATCTCCCCGTTACTATAACCGGTCGAGGCGGTCAATTCCTTCATTCGATACGAGATGGCTCGGTCGAATCCTTCTATCCAAACGATACGAAAACCAATTCGTATCCAATACTTAATCAAGGTAGTTTCTCCTACATCGACACGAAGAAGGGCTCTCTCGTATCCATCCAACGTCGATTCAAAGCAGCTGTTGTTCGTGTCCATGCTTCATCTATCTAAGTGGCTTCCATTCATATCCACCAAGCAATCGACATGAAGCACGAAGCTAGAGCCTATTAGAACTGTTTGAAACCTATAAGGACCCATCGATATGAAATGCTATGTTTGTATCCATCGACGTAAAACCCACAGAGACTCGTATCCATCGATACGATAACAATTTTTCAACTTTTCACATCGATCCAGGAGAGGATCGATACGAAGAGATGTACTAAAACAACCATCAAGCATTATTAGAACTCGAAGTTCACATCGATTCAGGAGAGGATCGATACAGAATTCGACACAAGAAAACTGACAACGACTCGTGAACGTAAAAACGTTGACGGAAGTCAGGTTAACATGCATTTATGTGTATGATGAATTGACATTCAACTTTCAAAACTCATCAGAATTAAATGCTCACCTAGTGATCGCAACAATGAACAATAGACTTTTGGCGCTCAACACTCCGTTACAACAATGCACAATACAATCAATGGCAGTCAACAATTCAGTATTTATATTGCCAAGGAACAATCAAAGATTACATCTCTTGACGAAAAGACAACAACTATTCACCAGATCAGATAGAAATTTTCAGACATAAGGTTATAGCGTTTCAAAGCATGTCATGTTCACACAAGACGTACATTGGGGGACAAATGTTATCCCGCCTTTTGGCAAGATTATGACACTAAGGACCTGGCTCAAAACCAAGGACGGTCCATCCCGAAGATCGATTACCTACAAAGTTCACAATGGATACTGGTAAATTGTGCCTGAGTCTGGATCGAGCTACAGTCAATATGGTACAACAAGCAACACCATGAAAGTCAGCGTTTCAAATTTCAAGTCAATCGGGGTTCGTACGCTTAAGATATTGGTCGACCAAAACCAAGGAAGACACCTACAAGTTCGTATCCATCTAGGCGTATGAGTGGTTCGTGCCCATGGGGAGAAACTTCATTCGGAACCGTACCTTCATAGCCATTTCGTTCGTGTCCATCCCACTCGTATCCATCACATGTACATTGCTTCGTATCCATCAAAGTCAAAGGAGCTAACCACATTCATATCCATGATGTCTCTGTAACCATCAACTTTTGAACCGTTAGTTCGTATCCATCCCTCAAGAAATTCGAGCATGTATCCATCGAGCAAGCATAATTTGGTTCGTATCGATCGCCCACTACTATCATTCATGTCCATCAATCTGGAGCCACCTCGTATCCAACAAGATTAGCACATTTCCTATCGGTCCCTTATTTGCATGATTCGTATCGTTTAATGGTTATCGATACAAAATCAACCACCTTATGATCGATACGAAGGGATTGTCTATCAAACTTTACGAAGTGACAGCATATGATCGATACGAAATGAAAGGAAATGGATGGATACAGATGAAGTCACACCTATGGATACAAATGAAGCCTAAAAGAGGGGAAGACTCGATCACTCGACATGAAAAGTGGATCGATCCTGGAAGGTAGCGCCACGTCATTGGCCATTACGTGCCTAGAAGTGACACGCACGAGATCGACACGAAGAGGAGCGATACGTGCTCAGGTACACATGAAAAATCCAAACTTGCATTGATCATAACTCAAGATTTACAACTCCAAATACCACCAAATTTTCACAGGAGCTTGCCTACAACCTCAAAAATGTACTTGATTAATTTCAGCCAAAAAGGATAAATTCTTGATCGATACAAATTCAATTCATATCGCTCTTAAATCGAGTCGAAATCACCTAAACTCGATCCCATGGGCCCACCCACGTGGGAGAAGAAGTCTTCCGAGGTCTGGGCGAGATATTTGCTGCCTACACCTATAAATAGTGAACCTGGACCTATAGAAAAGGGACTTTTTTTAAGCTCTTTACGTCGATACTCTACCAAAATTGCTATTGTACTTCGATTATACTATTGTAAATTTTTTGTAACCAGCGAGTAATAATCAAAAAACATCTATCATTCCATAGTGGACGTAGGCTATACGCCGAACCACTCTAAATTCGTGCGTTTCAGCACTTTTTCATATCTATTAATTGATGTGTTTGTTAGATCTACCTCATTTTTCATTTACTTCCTTCATTTTATCTCTTCAAACACATCCTAAGAGTGTTGTGCCCAATTTTGGTACAAACACATTCCTCGATATGTGCCTTCGGTTTTTTATTGTACACTTATTATTGCTGTCATGTGCACACATCCCAGCTACTTGATATATTTACTTTAAAACCTTAGACATTATTATAATATCACTGGATTTTATAATAAAAATGTTTTGATTACCGTAAGGTAAAACCGTCCGTGTTTATGTGCGGCGGGGTCTTACGAGATACCTTTGATTTTAAAGGGTTTTGCAAGTTAAATAAATAAAATTTCTTATGATTTGAGTTTCTCACGCTGGATTTACCAGACTGACCTGGACGTTGTTTTCTTATAATGCTCAGGTCAGACTGGGCATATTTTTCGGATTAGCTTTGGATGCTTTGGAGCTCAGGAGATGAGCTGGAGGCCAAGACATATCTACGTATTTCTTTAAATTCCGATGCACGATTTTGTCGTATTTAACAGAAATTGTAAGGACAAGTGTTATAACTATCTAGGTAGATGATAGGCTAGTACTCTGATGGATGTACGTATATAAAAGTTTTCTTTTGCAAATTTTTATTTTATAGATTATGTGTTGCGATGTGAGATTCTGTGTTGTTTAGTTTCTCCTTGTCGTCTTTCTTCGTTCTTCCACCTCTAAATTCCTGTCTTTTGGACGACTAAATGATCGGCACACGAATACCGATAATGTTTTTAATGTTACCTTTAATAGAAATAAATGCAGATCGTTACACGTGGTATTAGAGCTTAGGTTGAGCGAAAACCTAGGCTTTGGTGAGGGTAAACTCATTATAGATAAGGTAAATATTGCTTTAGAATGAGTTGAGTATGTTATATATATGAGCACGTATTATTTAATGCAATAAAATGTTTTATATTGTGTGATTTTTTTTATTGAGTGGCTTATGAATTATGGCCGACGCGCCTGATCAGCATTGTCGATAGAGGTTCCTAAAACTATACAATATAGTTATAAAATTGGTAAATGAAATAATTTTACTAGGGTTATATTTCTTATATAATAAAATTTCTAAAATGTATATAGTTAGGGTGTAGGTGTTGGTTGGAGGAATGAAGATGTTCATTTAATATCAATTTTAGATGATACCTTTCTTAAAATATAAGTTCTGTTTAGAAGTGTATTCTGAGGATATTTTATTATGGTCAGGTTGTAAGACATGAGCACTAAAAGAAGATGGGGAAGAGGGAACGGCAGTACTTCGATCACCGAGGGTCGAACCTCAACTACTAGAAGGATACGATCATTAAAAGAAGTAGCACCTATACAGCCCTGTGTCGACTTTGCCTCCTTGTGCAAAGATTTTTCTAATCTTAGAGGAAAACCATTTAAGGGCACATAATCCATTGTAGAAGTCTAGGCATGGCTTCATTCCTATGAGAAGATTTTCAAAGGGCAAGATATTTCAGATGAGCAGAAGCGCTTCTTAGCGTCCTAGCAGTTACAAGATAGAGCGATAGCATTGTGGGACTCCATTACAGCTAATGTTCTGGAAGAAGGTTTTTCTTGGGCTAGATTTAAGAAAGTGTTTGAAGACCAGTTCATACCTTCAGTGGAAAAAAACCATTTATATAGGAATTTCTTAGATCTTAAGCAAGGGGATGGGTCTGTATCGGAATATGAGACCAAGTTCAACGAGCTGTAACGTTTTGTACCAGAACTCATTAGTACACCCCTCAAGAAGAATGAGAAGATTGTAATGGGAATGAGGGAGGAGTTCCAAGAGAAAATGACTACTCACTTAAAGGGATCTTTCGCAGACCTTGAGAAGAAGAAGCTGTTAAAAGCCCCAAAGGGTGACAACGACAACCAGAATAAAAGGAAGTTCAACCCATAAGTGAAAAAGAAGTGGAAACGAAAATCAGAAGGAGGAGATCAAGGGAACAATTCGCAGCTCTGTAAGAATTTTGGAGCACATAATTAGCAAACATGGCATATTTCTCCAATGGCCCAAAAGATACCCTACTTTAATTGCCACCAGCTCAGACATATGGAAATGGATTTTATTCTTGTGTAAAATGGTCAGTAAGCAAAGGTTTATGCTATTAATAACGAACCCTCGGCTTTAGGGAAAATGAAGGGAAGATGTGACGAACCGCAAATCCGTACCCTTTGAATCGACAATAAACCACACATGTCGATCCAAAGCAAACAGAATTGCAGATAATCATGAGAAAGAAAAGAGTGGGTGAGAAGAAAGAGAGAAGAAAGAAGGAGAGAAGAGAAGAAGAAGAGAGAGAAGCAGAACCAAAACAATACAGAATCTCACATCGCAGTGGAAAAACATATAATATATATCAATAATCTTTACAAAGAGAAACTGTAATATACATAAATCAATATTAGAGTACATAATAAGTAATCATCAGCTTGGATAGTTATAATAACCTGTCCTCACAAATGCAGATAATTTACAACAAAAACAATGCAAAGCAGCGGAAAAATAAAAATATACGTGTATATGACATGAAGATCTCCAGCTCGCCAACTGAAGCTCCAAAAGCACCAAATCTAAACCTGTAATATACTTGGTCTGGACCAAGCATTAAAAGGGAAGAATGTCCGGATTAATCTGGTAAACTAGCATGAGAAAAACACATCTCAACTGAATGTATAAAGTTATCAAAACTTTTCCTTTATCAAAACAAAAGGTATCTCGTAAGACCACGTCCACTCATAAACACATACGAGTTTTTCCCTTATGATAACCAAACCATTTCATATCAAATCATGTTATATTATAATAGTGTCTATTATACAAATAATAATCAACATAGCTGAAATTATTACATTATTAAATTCCAGCAATATTAGGCTCTACAAACAAAATGGCAGGCACATAGCGGATTTTGTATTTCCATACAAATGACTAGGTGAAGGGACTACCTTTCCAAACCAAATCTCGATACACCTCTAGAGGGATGTACATAGGGTCGAGATACTCGGTGCCTAAACCTACACAAGACCGGCCTACCCCTTCCTGGATAGAACCGAATATGTCATCACTCCGGTCGTTATCGACCTAAATCCATGGCAACAAGCATACATCAATAATAAACGTCATAGCATGTAAAGATACATCTAGAAGAGTGATGACATCTCCTAATGGGAGCGACCCAATTAGCCTTGCTGCTTCTATCCATGTTTCAGTCATTTTTCGGGGAGTGAGGCCAAAAAGGTATCGATTACCTTTCACATATCACATCATCATCATATTTGAATGCCACATTGCCATTCCGGTTGACAACTAATTGCCTTCCACAAAAATACAACCCTTGAGCTCGTATGTCTCAAGGAGGGTGTTAAGCAAAAAGAAGTTGCCTTCTCCGCCACCACATGATGTACGTTTGTAAAAACCAGTGTACGTAATCTTAGAAATGCAATGTCAGACACTCATCCATACAAGTTGTCCAGGAACAGGACAAACCGAAGGTACTCTCCTACCACATCCTATAGGATTAGTAGTGACAGTCCTTGCAATAGATATTTCATAATGAAGAGACTACTGCTACTATACGTATGTTGGGATTTTAACCCCAAATGATCAACAAGCGGTCCTTTACTATGAAAATCCTAAATATCAATATCATCGACTAACTTGCACAATCGTAGCATATATGTTGGTCCGAAGTGGTTTTCAGATAAATCTGATCTCGGTCTCTTCGCACCAACAACGCAAAAGCGTTTCTCAACCTCATACAGAAACCAAGTCTCGTAGACTTATCACGTATCCAACTTTCAAATTGCTATCCTTCGACCAAGAAGGAAGCTCGATAGATTGGAGTAATCACTCCACACTACACGAATCAACATTCACAACAAAAACAATAATCAAGCCTACACAGTCAGTTACGTACTAAGTGTACGACTAATTAGTTTCTACATCAAGTTGAAAAACTAAAATGGCCAAATTTGATAGTCGGTTATTTAACTATCAAAGCAACAAACAAATTCTAGCACATAAGTAGTCACCGGGCCTGATTTTATTAATCGTTTATAAATCAAATCACTTTCCAATTATTCACTTCAAAATATCTTTAAAAAAGATAATATTCAAAACCATTTCACTTATTGGATATTTGGAAACCATTTTCATATACTTATTTTAAAATAAGTGAATTCACAATTTATTTTATTTTCAAACCATTTAAACTCCATTTTATAATATCACTTTCCAAAACATTCATTTAAAGAATTATTCTCTTTACAAACGTGAATATATTTCCTTTTATAAAAATCCATATTTAGCTTATCAAATTAAATTGATTTCACATTTATAAAACAGTGTTTATAATTCACATTTCTATTTTATAAAAACTTCCATTTATAAAATTCCATTATTAACCAATTTCCCGTTTATCTCATTTATATGTCAAAATCGCATTATAAATTTATTTACTTATAAATCTCTTTGTTTGCAAATTCATTCTTTTTATAACTTCATCAATTTATAAACCTTGTTTACTTATAAGATTCATTTATAACTACATTTTAACACTTATAAAACTCGTTTATAATTCCATTAGTTTTATTTATAAAATATCAATTTTATAAATCTTATACATAAATCATTTATATAAGTTCAAAATTCTCAATTTAGCTTATTTTACAAAATAGTTAACTTCGTATTTCAAAAATCATATTTAAGTATATTTCATAAAAACATAATTTTAATAACATAGAAATTTTAACTTTTTATTTATTTAAAATAAATCCATTTCTTTAATCATTCAAAAATTCTTTAAACATATATATTTTCCAAATCACTTTGAAATCCTTTTTAAATTGAAATCATTATTTCTATATTTTAAATTCCAAAAATATGGCCCAATGCACAGCAAAAGTACTAAATAAGGGGATTCACATCAATAATAGCAAACATGGCATCCATCACATCAAACATCACATAATACAACATATATAACAATATGTGTAAATAAACATCAACTATAGTGAGGAATCCTGTTGGATCTCTCCAACTTGTCACCTGCAACAAATATACATATCAGAAAAATATGTACAATGTCTGCTTCGAGGCAAATGCACGTACAAACGGTCATCCGCTCGTACACGGAAACGTATAAGGTCTCATCTGCTCCAATCGGCAGGAATATATCCAACTACTAACTACTATAGCATAACATCCAAACATCCAATATATATACATATATATATATATATATAAAACATCCAACAGCCATCAAAACAACATAATAAAAATATTCCCACTTATATAAAAATATAAGCGGGTCAGAAAGAGTGAGTTTTACTCACTTTGATTCCAGTTGTCACTTCCGCCTTCTGGTTCATCTAAAATCAAACAGGCGTTTGATTTTTAGTGGGAAATTCTTAAAGATCAAATCTTGACCAATTCTGTTCCATATCCTAGATCTCGCAGATACGAATGTCATGCAACTGGTTTCGTTCCATTCTGACAACATATGAAACGTTATAGATTTTATAAGTAATTGATTTTAAAAATAAAATTAATTACATCTAATTATACAATTAAATTTAACCAACCCTAATTCTTTCAATCACAGCCATCTATTCTTATTCCATGTCGTTGATCTTCGTTCATTTCAAATCCAGGCATCACGTTACTCTCTAGACTCCAAAACCCAACTTCGTGCTTCCGATCATCCCCTCCTAGCTTCGCCTAAACTTGATCGGAGACCGCCGCTATGAGATATATGCATGCCTCGACTTCGCTCCACCTCCTGCCAGTAACCCGACTTTAGATTTTCCCTCGAACAATATGGAAACGTCCACGAACTGTGGCCAATTGGAGCTAGATTTCGACCATCGTGGTCCTCGATATCCCATCTCCACCGTTGAATCATCTCATCTCCCCTAGCTCTATAAGCTCCGTTCACAACGTTTTGGCTGATACGGCCTGTGGTGGCGTGAGTGGTTGTGGGCCGTTCGATTGCTGGGGTTTAGAAGAGAAGAAAATGGCGACTATCTTCTATTTTGGGTTAGGGTTCTAAGAATGATGCTGTAGTCCTCTATTTATAGACAATATTTTGACACTATTCACTCGCCAAATTTCTGGACTCCAAACGAAGCGTGCTGCCTGCCGTTCATAATTTTTTACCCCTATTCTGAACATAATGGAATATATATCGGAGGCCAATTCCATCATATACAGAAGATAGGTTTTCGAAATCGAATTATTTTAATTAAAATCCTTTAATTAATTTCTATGCGTTTCAAGCTCGCACGGTCAAACGGTAAGTCGAATCAACACGAAATTTGAAATCCTATAATAACTCACTATTACGGATCCAATGAAATTGGTTTTGTCGAAATTCGAGACAGTGTAAAAAATGACTATTTTTACATGTTAATTAAATATTAAAATATCCAATTTCTGCCAAATCGCTTTTAATTCAATTTTAAAACTTCACTAACTCCATTCAAATTCAAATAGCATTTAAAACAACATTAGAAATCATTTTTATTCACATTAGATTCCAAATTGAATAAATTAACTGATTTAACTTATAATATTCATTTTTAAATATTTAAATTCAATTAAATATTCTAAATTCAAGCGACTGAAAAACTGGATTGTTACATTCATCTCCCCTTAAAAGAATTTCGTCCCCGAAATTACTAAGTAAGAAAGATGTTACAACTCCTTTAACTTTCAAAACCAATTAGTTGAAATAGATTATCAAATTCTTTTAAGTGTTTAACTTTTCCAAAATCATTTAGTTGCAACTTTTTATAAAATCTTTTCTAAATTTCCAAATTCATTTATAGTTATTAACTAATGCCATTTCAAAAATCAACTAATATCATTTCAGTTTATAACTCAAAAATCAAAACTTTTAGTTATCAAAAATTTTCCAAAATCTCAAAAAATTTCTAACGCCTTAAATTTTCAGAAAATTTCTCCAGCGTCTCCTTTGCACGGTTCGATCGTAGTAAAATCACAATATATATATATATCACAACTATACATCTCATCTTCGAGGATGAGGCATCCCGTAGGGGAAAAATATAAAAGTACGATATGTAATCCAAGATATGTACCTTTTATATCATTTAGCAAGCATACACGGCTAATATAGCACGAAAGCGAGCTCCAAATGCGAAGCAACGCCGTCCGCACCTACTATACACTCAACAAACAAATGAGAAACATATATATGGAAATAAATCACAATGCTTATACTCAATATTCACATTCTTTGCTTATACTCAATTTAGATTCATATTATGTTGAATCATATTTCATTTCATACAATTTCTACTTAAGTTTAATTCAACATTTTATACACCACTTCCAATGCTATTATCAATTCACAACTTCTTAACTTAAGTTTAATTCCAACATTCCCAATTTAAGTTATACTTAATCTAACAAATAATCATCCCAAACCATATTCAATTAGCTAATTTATTTTACAACCAAAGTTGAATTTCATTTAACAATTCAAGTTTATATTCATATTCATCACTTCAACTTTTAATTCACTTGATATCCAATTCAACTTCATTCAAATCTAAAATCAAATTAAATTTATTTCCAACCTCTTTTTATATTTCATAAGTTAACTTCCTTTCCTACATTCATCTTATTTAACTTAAGTTTCAACTTATAATTCCAATTCAGAATCCATTTCTTAACAATTCATAATTAACAAATCTAAATTTTTGTTTCCAACTTATTAGTACAAAATTCATAAGTTATACACTTATTCACTTCACTTTCATGAATATATACTTATGTTCGCTTTCATTCTCATTTTTCAATTTCAAATCATGGTTTTATAATCACATTACAACTTAGGTTTATATTAACTTTTATTTGATTCATCAATACACTTAATTCAATTCATTAACTCCAATTTATTTAACTTTACCAAAGTTAAATTCTAATTTCATATTCCAATTTTAAAATTTTCTAATTACAAGTTCAAAAACTCTTGTTTTTAACTTGTTATTACTAAATATATAAGTTATACAACTTAGTTATTTAAACTTTCAAATTCATATTTTATAATCACTTACCGCTTAAGTTTAATTTTCATTTCAATAACTTATCTAATCGAGTTCAAATCCAATTCACTTTATTTAACTTTCCTTTAGTTAAATTTCAAATCATATATTTTATTATGCTAACTAAAATTTATTTAACTTTACTAAAGTTAAATTTTATTTCATTTTATAAGTCCAAACTCATTTCACTTATATTTATCAATTTCAAACTTGGATTTTAAATTTAAATTTGTTTATCACAACAAAACTTAAATTTTCAATTTACCAATGGTAGCAAATCCCTCACTCAGAAACTCGAAAATGATACTAATGATGCTGCATCCATTACCCTTATTATTTTCCCGCAACGGTAGTGAATTCAGTGCTTTATATTCTTTTAAATCCCTTTTTATATTTATAAATCACTTTCACAAATTTGTACTTATATAATTTCACTTTACTTCTTTGCTTAGATAAGTTAATTTCAATTTTTCTTATCATTATTTAGATTTATAATAATAACTTCTTTTTATTTAACACAAAACAAATAACAAATGATAATAATCAAATATTACCATTCATTAACAACCAACAATTTATATACTACTATATAAAATATAATCAAGGTAAAATAATTTCATTTACCCAATTTCGAGAATAATATCATGTCCAATCTCCATGTTTACATGTTTAGAGATCTCTATCGATAACGTCAAGACGCATCAACCAGAACCCATAAGCTAGTCAACATCTCAATCAACACAATATAAAACATTTTTATATCACTAACAAATACGTGCTCGAATATATATACACACTCAACTCATTCTATGGTATTACTAACCATATCTATAATGAGTACACATCAAAGCCTAGGAGTATACTAAACCTAAGCTCTGATACCAACTATAACGACCCGTAAATCCATACCCTCTGAACCGACAATAAACCTCACATGTCGAACCAAAGTGAACAGAATTGTAGATAATCATGAGAAAGAAAAGAGAGGGTGAGAAGAAAGAGAGAAGAAAGAAGAAGAGAAGAGAAGAAGAAGAGTGAGAAGCAGAACCAAAACAATACAGAATCTCACATCGCAGCGGAATAACATATAATATAGATCAATAATCTTTACAAAAGGAAACTGTAATATACATAAATCAATATCAGAGTACACAATAAGTAATCATCAGCTTGGACAGTTATAATAACCTATCCTCACAAATGCTGATAATTTACAACAAAAACAATTCAAAGCAGCGGAAAAATAAACAGATACGTGTATACGACATGAAGATCTCCAGCTCGCCTACTGAAGCTCCAAAAGCAACAAATCTGAACCTATACATATACTCGGTCTGACCCGAGCATTAAAAGGGAAGAATGCCCGGATCAGTCTGGTAAACCAGCGTGAGAAAAACACATCTCAACTGAAGGTATAAAGTTATCAAAACTTTTCCTTTATCAAAACAAAAGGTATCTTGTAAGACCATATCCAGACATAAGCACAGATGGGTTTTTCCCTTACGATAACCAAACCATTTCATATCAAATCATATTATATGATAATAGTGTCTATTATACAAATAATAATCAACATACCTGAAATTGTTACACTATTAAATTCTAGCAATACTATGCTCTACAAACAAAATGGCAGGCACGTAGTGGATTTTGGATTTCCATACAAATGACTAGGTGAAGGGACTACCTTTCTGAACCAAATCTCGGTACACCTCTAGAGGGATGTACCTAGGGTCGAGATACTCGGTGCCTAAACCAACACAAGACTGGCCTACCCCTTCCTGGATAGTACCGAATATGTCATCACTCTGGTCGTTACCTACCTAAATCCATGGCCATAAGCATACATCAACAATAATCAGATACATGACGTCATAGCGTGTAAAGATACATCTAGAAGAGTGATGACATCTCCTAATGGGAGCGACCCACTTGGCCTTGCTGCTTCTATCCCTGTTTCAGTCATTCTCTGGGGAGTGAGGCCAAAAGAGGTATCGATTACCTTTCACATATCACATCATCATCATCTTTGAATTCCACATTGCCATTCCCGTTGACTACTAATTGCCTTCCACAAAATACAACCCTTGAGCTCGTATGTCTCAAGGAGGGTGTTAAGCTAAAAGAAGTTGCTTTCTCCGCCACCACATGATGTACGTTTGTAAAAACCAATGTACGTAATCTTAGAAATGCAATATCACACACTCAACCATACAAGTTGTCCAGGAATAGGAAAAACCGAAGGCACTCTCCTACCACATCCTATAGGATTACTAGCGACAGCCCTTGTAATGGATATTTCATAACGAAAAGACTATTGCTACTATATGTATATATTGGGATTTTAACCCCAAATGATCAACATGCGGTCCTTCACTATGAAATCCTAAATATCAATATCATCGACCAACCTGCACAATCGTCGCATATATGTTGGTCTGAAGTGGTTTTCAGATAAATCTGATCCCGGGCTCTTCGCACCAACAACGCAAAAGCATTTCTCAACCTCATACAGAAGCCAAGTCTCGTAGACTTATCACGTCTCCAACTTTCAACTTGCTATCCTTTGGCCAAGAAGGAAGCTCGATAGATTGGAGTAATAACTCCGCACTACACGAATCAACATTCTCAACCCAAACGATAATCAAGCCTACACAGTTAGTTACATACTAAGTGTACGACTAATTATTTTCTACATCAAGTTGTGAAACTAAAATGGCCAAATTTGATAGTCGGTTATTTAACTATCAAAGCAACAAACAAATTCTAGCACATAAGTAGTCACTGGGCCTGATTTTATTAATCGTTTATAATCAAATCACTTTTTAATTATTCACTTCAAAATATCTTTAAAAAGATAATATTCAAAACCATTTCACTTATTGGATATTTGGAAAACATTTTCATATACTTATTTTTAATAATAAGTGAATTCACAATTTATTTTATTTTCAAACAATTTAAACTCCATTTTATAATATCACTTTCCAAAACATTCATTTAAAGAATTATTCTCTTTAAAAATGTGAATATATTTCATTTTATAAAATCCATATTTAGCTTATCAAATTAAATTGATTTCACATTTACAAAACATTGTTTATAATTCACATTTATATTTTATAAAAACTTCCATTTATAAAATTCCATTATTAACCAATTTCCCATTTATCTCATTTATATGTCAAAATCGCATTATAAATTTATTTACTTATAAATCTCTTTATTTGCAAATTCATTCTTTTTATAACTTCATCAATTTATAAACCTTATTTACGTATAAGATTCATTTATAACTACATTTTAACACTTATAAAACTCGTTTATAATTCCATTAGTTTTATTTATAAAATATCAATTTTATAAATATTATACATAAACCATTTATATAAGTTCAAAATTCTGCATTTAGCTTATTTTACAAAATAGTTAACTTCATATTTAAAAAATCATATTTAAGTATATTTCACAAAAACATAATTTTTATAACATAAAAATTATAACTTTTTATTTATTTAATATAAATCCATTTACTTAATCATTCAAAAATTCTTAAAACTTGTATATTTTCAAAATCACTCTAAAATCCTTTTTAAATTGAAATCATTATTTCTATATTTTAAATTCCAAAAATATGGCCCAATGCTGCCAAAGTATTAAATAAGGGGATTTACATCAATAATAGCGAACTTGGCATCCATCACATCAAACATCACATAATACAACATATATAAAAATATGTGTAAATAAACATCAACCATAGTGAGGAATCCTGTTGGATCCATCCAACCTGTCACCTGCAACAAATATACATGAGAAAAATATATACAATGTCTGCTTCGAGGCAGACGCGCGTACAAATGGTCATCTACTCATACATGAGAACGTATAGGGTCTCATCTGCTCCAATCGGTAGGAATATATCCAACTATTAACTACTATAGCATAACATCCAAACTTCCAATATACATATATACAAACACACACAGATATATATATATATATAACATCCAACAGTTATCAAAACAGCTTAATAAAAATATTTCCTCTTATATAAAAATATAAGCGGGTCAGAAAGAGTGAGTTTTACTCACTTTGATTCCAGTTGTCGCTTTCGCGTTCTGGTTCGTCTAAAATCAAACAGGCGTTTGATTTTTAGCACGAAATTCTTATAGATTAGCCTCGACCAATTTTGTTCCATATCCTATATCTCGAAGATACGAACATCTTGCAACTGGTTTCGTTACATTCTGACAACGTATGAAAACGTTATAGATTTTATAAGTAATTGATTTTAAAAATAAAAATAATTACATCTAATTATACAATTAAATTTAACCAACCCTAATTCTTTCAATCACGACCATCTATTCTTATTCCAGGTCATTGATCTTCATTCATTTCAAATCCAGGCATCACGTTACTCTCTAGGCTCCAAAACCCGACTTCGTGCTTCCGTTCGTCCCCTCCTAGCTTCGCCTAAACTTGATCGGAGACCGCCACTCTAAGATATGTGCATGCCTTGACTTCGCTCCACCTCCTGCCAGTGACCCGACTTCAGATTTTCCCTCGACCAATGTGGAAACATCCACAAACTGCGGCCAATCGGGGCTAGATTTCGACCATTGTGGTCCCCTATAACCCATCTCCACCATTGAACCATCTCGTCTCCCCTAGCTCTTCAAGTTTCGTTCACAACGTTTTGGCTGATAAGGCCTGTGGTGGTGTGAGTGGTTGTGGGCCATTCGATTACTAGGGTTTAGAAGAGAAGAAGATGGTGGCTGTCTTCTATTTTGGGTTAGGGTTCTAAGAATGATGTAGTGGTCCTCTATTTATAGATAATATTTTGACACTATTCACTCGCCAAATTTCCGGACTCCAAACGAAGCGTGCCGCCTGACATTCATAATATTTTACCCCTATTCAGAAAACTATGAAATATATATCGGAGGCCAATTTCATCATATACAGAAGATAGGTTTTCAAAATCGAATTATTTTAATTAGAATTCTTTAATTAATTTCTATCCGTTTCAAGCTCGTACGGTCAAACGGTAAGTCCAATCGACACAAAATTTGAAATCCTATAATAACTTACTATTACGGATCAAATAAAACTGGTTTCATCGAAATTCGAGACAGTGTCAAAAATGACTATTTTACACGTTAATTAAATATTAAAATTTCCAATTTCTGCCAAATTACTTTTAATTTAATTTTAAAACTTCGCTAACTCCATTCAAATTCTAATAGCATTTAAAACAACATTAGAAATCATTTTTATTCACATTAGATTACAAATTGAATTAATTAACTAATTTAACTTATAATATTCGTTTTTAAATATTTAAATTCAATTAAATATTCTAAATTCAGGCGACTAAAAAACTGGGTCGTTACAAAAGGGGGTTCTAGAAAGTAATTTATTCATAAATGATATTTTTTTCGAGTTTTGTTTGATACTGGAGCTTCTCATAGCTTTATTTCTAAAGAATTGGTTGATGGATTAGGACTATCCCTAAATTTTGTAGAAACTCCTATTTGTGTGTCTAACTCTAAGGGTGCTATAACTAATATATGCATGGTTTGTGAGGATATAAGAGTCTTATACCTAACCCATTACTACTCATGTGACATGTTTATCTTGGATTTTAAAAGATTCGACATTTTACTCGGTATGGATTTTCTAACAAAGAATGAAGCTATCCTAGATTCTGTTAGAAGGACGGTATCTTTAAAAACTAAATTTGGGAAGTTTATTGAGGTATTGTGTGTGGAGCCGAACAAGTTAATGGATAGTTTTCTTTATGCATTGGATTCACTTCGGGAATAGTTGGAATCATTATTAGTTGTTAAAGATTTCCCCAACGTCTTTGAAGAAGTAAATAGTATACCCCCACTTCATGAGATTGAGCTCAGTATAACTTGACCCCTAGATGGAAACCTTTTATTCTACCAAGGCGTAAGATGGCTCCGATGAAAAGAAGGGAGTTAATGAGTCGGATAGAGGAATTGTTGAGTAAGGGTCTGATTAGGCCAAGTCACTTGGATTGGTGAGCAAGTTTCGTTGCTAAGTCAAATGGTTCGCCAAGGCTTTGTATGGACTATGGTGAATTGAATAAGAAGATATATAAGACCGAATATCCCTTACCCAGCTTGGACGACATGTTCAAACAATTGCAAGGTGCTAGGGTATTCTCGCATATGGATTTGGACACGGGATTTCACCAACTAAGGATATCTGAATATGATACTCCCATGATCGCTTTTAGAGAACCAGAGGGTTTCTTTGAGTGATTGGTTGTGCCTTATGGGCTAACCAACACACCCGCTCATTTAGTAGTCGTCATGGATCGAGTGTTTAGAGAGGTATTGAACAAATTTGTGTTGGTCACGGTAGATGGTGTCCTTATTTATTCTAAGACCAAGGAGGAACACAAGTGCCACTTAGAGTCCGTATTGGAAACATTAAGAAGGCATGACTTGATGGCTAAATTTTCTAGGTGCCATTTTTGGCAAACTGAAGTAAGACTTCTCGGACATGTAATATCGGAGGATAGTATAAGAGAGGCTTGCCCTAACTCGTTGTAGATAAGTTGGTTGTCTGTGTTGTATTCTGTACGAACTGTTGTGCTAGGTTGATTAGTGAATGCTTTTTTACGAGTTTATGATATGGATATATGCCTTTGTGTTAGTTTCTTGTGTGCTAATTTTGGGACGAAATTAATGTAATGACCCAAAATTTGATCACTTTAAATATGGATATTTAATATATTATTAAACAATTTATATACGGATTTTAAAACTCAAAATACCCTTTTTAATTTATAACTAGTGATGGTGAAAATATTTTTAAATTTTGTTCACAAAAATAAATAGTTCAAAGGAAATTAGAAAATGTGATCGAAAAGATTTTTGAAAATTTTCAATTTTTCACCATTTAAAAGTTGTATAAAATGCTGTAAATACTTTAGTTAATATATTTACACATTTTAAATAACTTAAGTATGGATAGGAAAATTAAATAAGGATAAATATCATAAGTGTACTTATGTAAGGTGATGTGACCATTTTTAAGTTAAAAATCAAATTTAAATAAAGTAAAATATGAAACATCATTTCATTTCTTATCCAAGTGCACAATTGGGTAATGCATGTTAGTTAAAAGGGCGTACCCTTTCCTTGGACATGTAAAGCATGATGGTGGGATAAGGATGATGATGTGGCATCATTCTAATGAGGGGAAAGTGTACTTGGGGGAAGAAAGGTAATTTCATTCCATTATTTTCTATAAAAACAAATCTCTTTTTATCTCTCTCCTTTCATTCTCACTTTTCAAAATTTTATTTTCCTTTTAAAAGCTTGAAAAATATCTTTAATGCCTTCCTTCAAAATTCTAAAACTTGAAACCATCTCCTTTTTGTTTTAAAAACTTTTAAATTTGCTTAAAAACACTTCCTTTCTTCCTCCTTTACCTTCTCTTAGCCAAAACAAATCCATACCCACTTTCTTCTATGATGGCCAAGCCTACTGGTTCCTAGGCCGAGCCCATTAGCTTGTTAAGGTTGAAAAGATCATTTTTTGCTAAGGGATTTTCAAAGTGCATGGCTATTTCAAAGTTTGAAAAGGATTTGAAAAGTTTTTGATGAGTAAACGTTTTAATTTTTGGAAAGACTTTACGTGTATGTCTTGTAGTGTGTATATGTGTAATATAATGTTGTTTTAGTAGTAGATCCATGTTATTTTGTTGTATTAGTTATGGTTTGGATTTGATTTGTTAAATGTAGCTTAGAAGTTTGGTTTGGATGTTAAAGTTGTCATCTTGCTTATATATGTGATGATATATATTAATTTGGATGTTAAACTTAGTTGTTTGGATATGAGTTGAGAAAGTTAGTATCTTGTATGCTAATTCGATGGGAGATCACTTAGAAAAGATCAAAAGTTGTTATTTGTTTTCAAGTCGGTAAAAGATTAAAAATTTATTTAGTTTTCAAAATAAAAACTTATATATATGTTTTCAAGAGAGGTAAAGTTAAGAGTGAGTTAGAAGGGAAGTTGGAATTAGATCTAAACAAAATCTAACTTTAACGAGTTCCATTCATAGCGATAGTCGCTATTAATGCAGTTCGGAAAAAGTTAGAGTTTAGATTTTTAAAAATGATTCTTTTTGAAATGGCTTTGAAAATCTTTTCAAAATATTAAGTAAGTTCAAAAGTTAATTACTTTGGTAATATAATAAGAGTTTAATAATTAATTAATTAATTAAGATAATTATTAATTAATTATAATTAAATTAATTAATTAGGGTTTCATTACGAATTAAAGTTAATTAATCTTAATTAATTAATCAAGGAAGCTTAATTAATGATTAATTAAGTTAAATTTAATTTAAGAAATAATATTGATAATTAAGTTATTTAATTAACTAGTTAAGTATTTAATTAGGGTTAATTTCTAATTATTTGCTAATTAGGCATGGTTTATTATATTAATCTAATTGGGTTTAATTAAGATTTAATTAGGGATTAATTAAGTTTATTTAAGTTTTAAATTAGGGTTAATTAAGATTAATTAGTAATTAAATAATAATCTAATTAGTAATTAATAAAGATTAAATATTATTTAATAAAGGTTTAATCTTTAACTTTATCAATTATTTTTAAGTCATTTTTTTTACAAGTAAACTGATTTTAAACCAAGGGATCTCTTGTTTGTGCCATTAGTAGGCAACAACTATAAATATGTTATACTAAACTAGGACATCTATTAGTAGAATAAAACACCATTCTGTTATAGCTTTAATTGAGTTGATTGTTTGGACACCTTTTAGCAGAATAAATCTTCGTTCTGATATAATTAAACTTAATAGATTGTTTTGACATCTATTTAGTAGGGCAAATCACACTACAAGAAAACATATTATACATAGCATTATGTCATAGCATTGTAATAAAAACTCTATATAACAATGATTGAAGTAAAAAAATATAGCAAACAATTGAGCTATAAAAAAATACGCTGCTATTTTAATGTACCCCTTTTAGAAACGCAGGAGCGCAAATGAAGGCGGCATCATTTTTTAACTTGGTAAAAAAAGGCCGTGGAAAGTTAAAATTCCTTCCCTCTTCACTTTCATTTTCAACCTAATTTTTAAACTAAATTCTTTAATTCATGATAGCATCGATTCACTCCACCAGCCATCAACACTGCATCGCATCGTTTCACTCCACCGGCAACTACCTCTTTGATTCCGCATCGATTCACTCCAGTAGACTGCAACGACGTCGATCGCATCAGTTCACTCCACCAGAAACTACCTCATCGATTCACTCCACCAGCAACAACCTCATCGATTCACTCCACGAGCAACTACCTCATCGATTCACTCCACTAGCAACGACCGCATCGATTCACTCCAGCATCTGTGACCTTATCGACCAAATTCCAAGAATTATTCGGTAATTTTGATTTTGTTTTTGTGTTATTAATATTTAATACTAGAATCCATAAACAACAATCTCTTATTATTTAGCTCTATGATTTGTTTCCTTGAATTAAAATTCATGTGTTCATACCTGTCCAGCATTGATGGCTAATGATTTACTATCACATGCGATCCTCTTATCGCCACTTACATGTCATATCCCACCATATTTTGCACTTTCATCTACAAATATTATTTATCCATGGTATTAACTAAAAATTGTATGGACATCCCTGTTTTTCGAAGATTTAAATTTTTTGCAAGACGGTCCACTAAATGAACTTCTATCAAAAATCGTCAACCGATTGTTGGATGGATAAATTTTGGACCCATGTATATGTGGTAGAAAGTGCCATACATTAGTATTAATAAGTATAACATTACTATTAATAAGTATAAAAGTGTTCTTTTTCATTTTTTATATTTAAAAAGCTTTGATAAAGTGTTCTTTTTCATTTTTTATATTTAAAAAGCTTTGATAAAGTGTTTGCATGAAACGTATTAATTTATGTAAGAGATTCGAATACATTTTGGTGAATTTGCAGTTGTATTACATAAACTCAATCTTATATATTTTATTTAAAAGATTTCTCAACTGTGTGTACACACACATTTACATACACACTAAGTGACATATCCAGAAATTTTAAGTAGTGGGGATGGACGGAAAAAATTTCATATTCGCGGTAAAAAAATATACAACAGTTCTAATTATTTTAAATTTGTAGTCAAATAAGTTATATAGTTTATAATGAATTTATCATTGTACGAATAAATTATAATATTATATATCAAAACACTTTACCGCTACTTAATTGGAGTATTACCTTGTACTTGGAGTATTACCTTACAATATGATACTAAACATGTATTATCTCAAAACTATAGCATCTGTATATTTTTCAATATCAGCCATTATGAGAAGTTTGCAAATAAGATCAAAAAATATCACTCAAATTAGTATTAGCCTTTATTATATAGATGGGCAATACATAATTGATAAACTTATTACATGTATAATTCACTATATCATAATGATCCTTACTTTTGTTGTAGCTGTCTGAGGATTCTGATCCATTGTTCTGGCTTAGTGTTTACAATTCTGATGATGTATATTTTTGGATGGCAGCAAGTACACTCTCTTTATCTCTGGTTAGAAATGCTTCTATGAGAACTTCATCTTTGTAGAATTGAAACAAAAGCACTGCCTGTATATACATATTTATTGTTATCAAGCATATAAGAAGCATAATTCCACTATTTGTTAAATTTTGGTGACACTATATGGAGAATTGTAGTGATCGGAAGTAGCTTCGCAATGGAGAAAACGGTTCACAAATCGGAGTTCGGAGGTAGAAGTTATAAGGGAAAAGGTGAAGTGAGCTGAATTGACAGCGTCGGACGTCTGAGAAAGAATTCAGATGTCTGATGTTTCAGCAAATCTACACCAGACCTGTTCCAAAGAGTTAGGTTATACGTCTGACAAAATTGGTCAGACGTCTGAGTCTGTGCAGAATTTTTCCAGATGCTTAAGTCAGACGTCTGACCATTTTGGACAGACGTCTGAAGCGACCACTGTCTGTTTTTCACGCGTGGGCTCGGCGTGAAGATTTGTGATATCTGCAGGGGCAATTTCAGAACATTGCCTAGGGTTTCTATTCTCCTATATAAGCTAGCTTCATGTTCCAGATCGGGGTGCGTGCAAGCGACTGCAAGAGATTTGCCTCCACAAATTAGGGTTTATCAAAACCTAATTTTCTTCAATTCTCGTCTCCAGAAATCAATTTCTTATTAGAATTTTGATCATTGTAATCAATCTCTTGTACTCTTCTCGTCAATATTAATAAAAGCTCTCTCTTAAAGTGGATGTACACTAACGTAACATTAGTGGAACCACTATAAATCGCTGTGTGATTTATGTTTCATTATTACTTTGATTTCTGAATTGCTTGTTTTGGGATTGTGATTGCTTTTGGATTGGTTGAGATTGGAATTGTGTTATTGATTGGTTGTTTTTACACTTCTTACCATGATCCCGTCTTCCACTGTGCTTGTAGGGTTTTGATTTGAGTGGTCCCCAGTTGGAATCCCATCCCAACATTTGGTATCAGAGCATTGGTGCTGGTAGGTGGTTGTAGAAATTCCAAAATCAAGTAATACCTCAAGTAGTTCCTCAATGGGTAATCCATGTGGTGTAGCTCCTTATATACGTGGTTCGTACGCAGCTTCAGGATCACAATTGGTAATAGACAAGTGGAATGACGATAATGGTTTTGAAAAATGGCAATGGAAGATGAAAGCGGTACTAAGGAGGAATCGGGTGCATCGGGTAGTGTTTGACACACATTTGTTGCCAGCGGACATCTCGGATGTTGAGAGAGAGAAGATGGAAGAGTAGGAATTCACTACACTTCAACTTGTTATAGGAGAGAATGTTATCTCTGAAATTAGTGGTGAAACAACCGCTAAGGGTATTTGGGACAAGTTGGAGGAGTTGTATATGAAGAAGTCACTGACAAATCGTTTGATCTTAGTGCAAACGTTCTTTACCTATATGATGAAGGAAGGTACTTCGCTAAAGGCACACTTGAATACTTTTGATGATTTTCTAATGAAGATGAAGGCGGTAGATTTGAAGATTGAGGAAGAGCAAAAGGCAATGCTATTGTTGTGTTTGTTGCCAAACCGCTATACAGGTTTCTCAAATAGTTTGATCTATAGCCGGGATACATTGACTCTTGATGATGTCAAGACGGGTCTTCTTAGCGAGAAGTTGCGGGATCAAATGAAGGAGTTAGGTGATGGAAGTAGTGGTGCTAGTAATGGTCATGGTTTATTTGTGGAGAAGGAACCCCGGTTGGAGAGGAAAGTCGAAGGAAAGAAAAGGCAAGTGTTATATTTGCAAGAAGCCCGGTCATTGGAAGAATGAGTGTCCGGACAAAGAGAAGGCAAAGAAGGAAGTAGCATCTTCATTAGTAGCGGTGGTGAGGGAGTTGGTGAGGGAGATGTAGATGTTTTTTTGGCGGTAACATCGGATGTTTCGGGTAGCGAATGGGTGCTCGACCCGTGGGCGTCCTATCATATGACGCCAAATAGGAATTGTTTTTCTTCTTACATCGACAAAGAAGGAAATTCAATTGTTATGGGAAATGGTGCTATTTGCAAGTCGAAAGGCATTGGTTCCGTGCAAATTCGGATGTTTGACAGAGTGGTTTGTACTCTCACTAATGTGCGCTATGTTCCGGGACTTAGGAAGTCTTTTATCTCTTTGGGGCAGCTGGATTCTTTAGGTTGTAAGATCACTATTGAGAGTGATAGCTTGCGGGTTTCAAAGGGTGCGCTTGTGGTGATGAAGGGTGCTAGGAGTCATGGTATTTATTTTCTTTAAGGAATGACCGTGGAAGGCGAAACTTGTATAGGAGTTGATAGTTCTCGTGGCTTGGATGCGACTAGATTGTGGCATTTGAGGTTAGGTCATGTCTCAGAGAGGAGTTTGGATGTTCTTCGAAAGAGGGAAATGATCGATGGAGAAAGTTTCAACAAGTTAGAGTTTTGCAAAGAATGCGTCATGGGGAAGCAAACTAAAGTTTCATTCGGTGAGGGAAAACATGATTCAAGAAGAGTTCTTGAGTATGTTCACACGGATGTTTGGGGACCGACACTTGTAGCTTCTTTAGGTGGAGCTCGCTATTATATTTCTTTTATAGATGACTTTTCTTGAAAAGTTTGGGTGTATGTAATGAAGGCTAAGTCGGAGGCATTTGCAAAGTTCAAAGCATGGAAGGCTCTTGTTGAGAATGAGAGTGGCAAGTCTTTGAAGGTTCTATGGTCCGACAATGGAGGAGAGTATGTTTCTAGAGATTTTTTTGGAGTTTTGCAAGCATCATGGTATTCAGAGGCATTTTACTACACCTAGAGATCCGCAGTCGAATGGTGTTGCGGAAAGGATGAATCGTACTCTACTTGAGAAAGCTCGATGCTTGAGATTGACATTGGGTTTGGCGAAGGGGTTTTGGGCTGAAGCTTTGTCAACCGCAGTGCATATTATTAATCGAATTATGTGCTCAGCTATTGGTAACAAAATTCTGGAGGAAGTGTGGAAGGGAAAGAGCATTGACTTGAGTTATCTTCATGTCTTTGGTAGTCCGGTTTATGTGCATGATCCGAGAAATGATAAGCTTGAATCTAGAGCTTTCAAGGGGATTTTGCTTGGTTACACAGATGGAGTAAAAGGCTATCGGATTTGGAATCCGAAAACGAAGAAGGTAGTAAATTCTCATCATGTTACTTTTGATGAGTTAGCATTGTTCAAGGAGAATAGAAGCTCATCGGATGTTCCGGATTTGGTTCGTGGTGAATCAAAGGAGAAGGAAACTATTTCCACATTTTGTCCAAGGAGTAGAGAGAGTAGAGTGGTTGGAGATGCTTGCGAGGAGGTAGCGGTTGATGTTACATCACATAGTCCACAGGGTTTCTCTAGTAGTGTTGGTGATGTGCATGATTCTAGAGAAGCTTCGGTTCAAGGTGGAGGTGAAGGGAGTTTGGGTGATGGTATTGCTACTCGGGTTGGTCGTCATACTATAAAGCCACCCGAAAGATATGGTGATTGGAACTATCTTAACTTTTGTGATAATTTGTACTATGCTCTTCATGTAGTCCAAGATGAGCTGATGGACCTTGATGACGTCATGGAGTCGAGTGATAGCTCGAAATGGATTTGTGCCATGGAGAAAGAGATGCAATCATTGTTGAAGAATCAAACTTGGGATTTGGTTCCACTTCCTAAAGGAAACCGTGCTATTGGGTGCAAATGGATATACAAGGTGAAGGACGATGGGAGATACAAAGCTAGACTAGTGGCTAAGGGGTTTGCACAAAGGAAGGGAAAGGAGTATGATGAGATATTCGCACCGGTTGTGCGCCATACTTCTATCCGGATATTACTTGCTATAGTTGCTATTCACGACTTAGAGTTGGAGCAACTTGGTATGAAAACCGCCTTCTTGCATGGTGACTTGGATGAAGACATCTACATGGAGCAACCAGAAGGTTTTGTTGTGGATGGTAAGTTAAATTTGGTTTGCAAGTTGAAGAAATCACTATATGGATTAAAGCAATCACCTAGACAATGGTACAAGAGGTTTGATCATTTTATGCTTGAAAATGGTTTTGATAGAAGCATCAAGGATGCTTGTGTTTATTTCAAGAAGTTGAGAAATGATTGTTGGGTGTATTTACTCTTGTATGTGGACGACATGCTCATTGCTTCTAAAGATAAGAATGAAATCAACAAGCTAAAACTGAGTTTGAAATCGGAGTTTGAAATGAAGGATCTTGGAGAAGCAAGAAGGATATTGGGCATGGAAATTGTAATGATCTGCCTTTTTGGACGTTTTAAGCAGACACACATGTCAAACTTAAGAAAATACAAAGGGGCAGATTGTTATTGGGGTAAATAAGAAAAAGTAGAGAAAGAAAAAACAAAATAGAATCTCGCAGCGGAATGAAAAAATATAATAATCAAATAACAATTCATGAAGCTGTTTACAAATCATTTGATTATACTTATACAACACAGAATTAGAGTTACGCATATCAGAGATAAATAAATAATGCAGCGGAACAGTATGAATGCAGTGGAATAAATATAGTAAATAGTAGTAGTACAAATCTTCGTCTTCGTCCTTCAGAAATAATGTCTTTAACCCTGAAATGATCAGGTTGACACGAGCGAATTGAAAAGACAAAACACTCGAGTCAGAACTAAAAGATCTTATGTAAGTTATATCAACGGTAAATATGCGTGTGACGGCGTCAGAGATGCTTACGGGGTTTGACATCTCCTATCTAGTATCTAACGTGAGTGCAGTAACTTAAGAGATGTTCGGGACTCACACCTCCTAAGGATCCGTTAAACTATATACTATGTAGTACAATACGCTATTATAATATGTCTAAAGTAAAGTAAAAGTATTAAAATAGCGTTAAGGCATTACCCATATCCCCCTTAACACATTTTATATATTCCCATAGTCTATACAGTACCGTACGCTCCTCCGAGAGGTTTACACAAAGGGCACCCCATAGGTATGGTACAAAACAAACTCATAGAAGGCGCGCTAGGGCATGTGAACATGGCACTCGAGGCAATGCCGGGGTAGATATACCAATTGCACTCTCAGACTGGTGGTAACGCATAGCAGCTACTATCGTCCACCTCGGAACACACTCCCAAATCAAAAATCAAGGGTGGCCACCAAATCAATCACAAAGTCATAATATAGTATCGAAGGAATGTGCCCGATCGGAGGAATGACCTCACTTGGCCCAGTATAGCTCCTGTTTTAGTCAATCTATGCTGACTCACGTGAGTCAAGGTCACGTCATACCTTATACAGAAATCGTTCGCCAAATCATCTTGCTTCATTTTCTGGAATCTCCACCACATACACAGTTGTTAAAGTGGTTTTCGGTATTGGCAGAGAGTATGACAATATCTGATCCCGGTCTCTTTAACAACCAATCGCTTAATACACACCGGATGGTTCTTTTACATTTCCAAAAATCATTTCATAATTGATATCAAAATATCATATTCAATTTAAACTATATCACCTTCAAAATAATATTCACTTTCAAAAATCAGATTTTCAAAATAGTTTAAAACCCTCATTTCAAAACTTCATATTCAAATCAAATATGAAATTTTAAATCCCAACTTAGGTTATAATATCATGTAACCATATTCACTTTAAAATCGAGGATTTGAACATGAACTCATCTATTTTGCTTAGTTTGGAATTTAGAAAAATAGTTTAAATTGTTATAAGTAGTTAAAATTGTAACGTCCCAGATTTTCGCGCTCGAAAATCGACATCCATACTTTACATCGTACTCGAATGCCGTAGATTCGACCGTTCAAATCCGAGTTGTCGGAGCTTATAACACAATTAAGTAAATAACACAGCGGAATAAAAAGAATAATACATTGATATACAATATCTGATACAACAGAGTGATATAATGAATATCAATATACATCAGAGATATGATACGAGAAATAACAGCGGAAAAGAAAACGATAACATCAGCAGCGGATAATCTCCATCTTCAAAACGCCAATCCAGATATAGCTCGAACTCCCAATAACGATGCACAAAGATAAGCAAGTGCAGTCCGATCCAAAGATTGAACTAGCTCCAGATAATCTACTCAACCTGAATATTTGAGAAACCCAACTCTAGACTGCCCGTGTGGAAAATAGTGGGCACCCATAGTTTAGGAAGGGAACAATAAACTCCGGATCAGTCATGGGACTGGTGTGAGCAACAAAAACAATTTATCTTTAAAAACAAATAGCAGAGAATTTAAAGTCAATTCGCAATGCTTTTGGAAAATGAAACTACCATAAGACCTCCCACCACACACACAATGCAAACGCAGAATTGGAGGAGATTTCTTCTTATGATAGTCAAAGATGCTTACTACGCAAAAATCAAATCATTTTTGATATTATTATTAGTGCATAGTGGAAAACATTTCGAAAGTAGAATATAAATCTTAGCCAGCATAGACATTTCGAACTATGCCTACTATAGCTACCATCCAAATAGTGGGGCGCCACCATAAGTAGATGGCAAGTTCTACAACTAATACCGTACAAAGTTCGTATTGGAAGATGGATTTCCAACAAATGGTCAGGCTAAGGAACTTCCTATGCCACGAAGGAATGCCTCTAGAATGACGTCCCGAGAACCTAACCGGATCTCTGCCAACACAAGGCCGGGTTACCTCTGCAAAAATAGGTAACTACTGACACGCGTATGCCATCCCCTGATCATAACCGATCTTCCCGAGGATCCTCGATTTCCAACAACCACAAAGTAATAAATTTGCAGCAACAACATAGGTTAAGTATCTGGGCTCCATACCATGCCACCTCTATCCAGAAGGAATGACATACACTAAGGGGCGCTACTCCCTAGAACCTTGCCGCATCCTTCCTGTTTTGACCATTTCTGGGATGTGAGGCTCGACGAAGTCTCGTCCATAAAGCTACGCTTTGTCACAAAGCCATGCTTCGGGTCAAACAAATGATCAAAGAAATGATCACAAAGATATAAGATCAAACAAATGATCATATCGCAAATGATCAAACAATGATCATCACACAGCAACACTCAGCATGTCACATTACCAAATTGGGAATATATCGCTGATAAATTTCAACTACATAACCTCTGAGCTCGTACGTCTCAGAGAAGGGTGTTAAGCTAAGAGAATAAATTCTCCGCCACCAACAGAAATGTATTTGAAAGAAATCGGCTTTATATCTCAAAGTGTAATGTTAGACATACAATCCATACAAGTCTGTTCCAGGTTCGAACAGAACCGAAGGCACTTCTCACGAAGCCCTTGCAAATCCGGATAATTTCCAATCACGTCCGGACTTCCCGTCACTAAGGATGATAAATCCTCTATATCAGGGATCAGCCAATGCAGAGTAACTCGATGGTAATCCTTTCGTTTTCAAAAATATCCGGTCTTCAACACCGGTCATCAAATGCCATCCATTACGACGTATCACATATTCGGAATGGGTTATACGACCCAAAGGTCCTTTCCCGGCTAACCCGAACAGTGAGCGAAATATTTAAAAATAGATGGATATGGGATTTTAATTAAGTCACAACTTAAAACCCAAAATTTTTCATTCGAATGGTTAAAACAAATTACCATTTCAAATCTTTTAAACAAAAAGATTCAATTCACAAAGTTAACCCTATTCACAAAGATCCATTCATAGATTTCCAAATCAATTTCCTTTTCAATTAGAATTAACTCGTCTAATCTTTAAATTAAAGATTTAACTTATAGCTTTCAAACTGTTTCATAACTTGGAAATTATCTTCATTTTCAAACTAGAAATCATTTCAACACAAATTGGAAATTCATTTCTTATGTGAAAGCTTTTGTTATTTGAAAACATGTAGTTTTCGTTTTAGAAAAATCCAATTTTATTTATACGAGTTACAGCCTTTGAATTTAAATTCAAATTCCCCAAATCAAAACCTTTAAAATAGTTCAACCTATGTATAACTGGTATAACATCTTTAATCCCTAGTTTCGAATCATAGAATTTAATTTGAACTTAAGTTTAAAAACAAATTATTTAAACTTCAAACTTTATCAAGGTATTCAAAATAAATTCCATCTTTGAAATTCCATTTCAAAGCTTTTCACTTTAAACCCGAAATTTCTAATTTCAAAATCAATTGAAATTTCAATTTCAATTTCAAAAACATCAAATTTAAATTATCTGTGACTTAACTGATTTCCACGTGAAATCCATATTTGTGTGTGTATAAGTGTAGTCCATGGGTTTTACACAATAGTGCAACATCATTCAATCATCACAGATCAGAATACAGAGATATAATTGATAAGCGATATAAACTATAACGCTCATCTTTATTCACAGATCACAAATATATATATCACAGATAAGTAAATTACAAATCACAACATAAATCAGGATGTATCACAAAGCATCATATATCAGGGAGATCAAACAATCAAACATCCAATAGAATCCAAACATCCGTAAGTAGGATCCATTAATTTATCTGATTAATTTAAAACAGATTAACTTCTATGAATAAATTGGCTAGTCATGGTAGATTAATAATTAATTATAAAACAATTAATAAATGATTCTTCTATTAATCATAAATTTACCCTTAATAAATAATTAATCCTTAATTAATTTTTCTGAATTAATTTAAAATGAGAAATTAATTATTTATAAATCACTTTCATTAATTTATTTACCTTCAATAAATTAATCATCCTCAAATTAATTTCCTTAATTCATTTATCACATTAACCTTAAATTAATTAATTGCTTAATCACTTGGTTAATCCACTTTAATCATTAGTTAGTATTTAATTAATAATCCTTAATTTACAAATTTATTATTCCTCAATTAATTAATCTTTAAAACTTTTAATTACTTATTTAATTAATCCAAATCATAATTTAAATAAATAAATTATTTGTTTTAATTAACTTAATTATTTATCCATAATCATTTACTAATTAAATCAATTAATGACTCTTTAATTACCTTAATTAATAATCATTACAATGACTTTGAAATCTTATTTTTAAAATCTACACTTTAAATTAATAATCATTTTTTTTTCTTAACCCGGTAGCTATATTTTAAAACAGCTCGAGCCAATGCAAGCAAAACCCAGCATACCCGCCAATCCACTCGAGCTCAACTTCGAGCCATAACCCAGATTCCCGAGTAACTCCCCAAGACTACTCGCGTTACATCCCATCTTCGAGTAAACCCGCATGGAAACGCGAGAACACCCCGAGACAATATCGTCTTCCCCAACTGCTTCGCTCCCAGTGTACACGACGTACACGCGTGCATACTGCACCACGAACCCACCGACAATGAGCCCTCCTCCGATCATCACCAAGTCGGCGGCGACCCCTCCATCCCCCACAAGAACCCAGGTCGGCGAAATCATCCCCTATTCGAAAACGAGCAACTCAACAAAACTGGAACTAACACAAATCGACCAAAACAACCCGCCGACGTCGATCTCGTTGACTGGAACCCACCGCGCTGCTGCTAGAGCAGCTTCACATCATCACGTTGCGACCACAACCCTCGCGATCGAGCTTGGAGCTCCATTTTCGTCGAATGAAGCTCGACATTCTCCTCAACAAAACTGGTCCTTAAACCATATTTTGACTTCAAACGATCATCACAGTGGACAAGAAAAACAACGATCATTTTTCTTATCACCTCCGACCATCCCTGCATCTCCAGTGAGAACCCCGACATCCCCGAGCCCATAGATCACCAAAGACAACCCAAAACGCAATTTCTGTTCAACACTCGATTTCTCGTGATTTACTATCTTAAAAATCATGGGTTTGTTTTTAAAAATCCTAGATTTCGAAAACGTTTCGATTTATATACTTGAAATCAGGAATCACGATAATTAAATTTCCAACATATTTGAGTTTTGCCTGTAATTTCAAATTTCCAAAAGAAACTTTAATTGTTTTTGCTCTAATTTTTTTTTAAAATTTAAAACATGTTTAAGCAAATAATTTCTGTTTAGATTTTAAAGTTTAACAAGATTTAGGGAAGAGAAATCAATTTCTAAACAGGTTTTTGAAAACCTGGAAATGACAGAGGCAAATATGCCTGTAACTCAAACATGCACGCCAAAATTTATATACATACAAGTATATTCACATTTATACCAGAGATTTTCACGGTAGCATACTTGCAAGATTAAATCAGATTTTAAGCTTTAACAAATTAGTTTGCTCACCTTGTATGAAGAGCAGAGGATACAGGGAAGCTTTTGTTCCCAGGCTTGAAATGTTTTTGAAAAATTTGACATTGCTTTAGGCTTTTAAATTTACCTTTAGCTCAGTTGAATCTGATCATCCACATGCTTGACTAAGGTGCATTTGCATGTCTTAGATCAGTATCAGGTTGAAGAACTTGCTTTGTTTGATCTTCTTGTTAGAATTGATTTAGTTGCTTCTTTGTTTTTGAAACTGCACTTGCTTTTCTTCTTTGTTTTAAATCTTTGTTTCTTGTTTTGAGTTGAAAATAAGCTTCATTTGAAATACACTTACTGGTAGGCTAAGTTTCTTTTTTTAAACGAAAAGAAATGAGGAAGGTTTGATATATAAAATAAGTGAAATGAATCGTTTATTGACCAGGTACAACAATTCAGAGATTTTTATCTCTTTGGGGTTGAAAGTATTTTCGAGCAGACCTTGTTTTGTGCTAGGATGAAAAACATTAAATGCTAATGTACCAGATGTCTTCCTTGCTTATCTTAGTTGTACAAAAGATGTTTTTATTTTTATCTTTTCTTTTTATATTGCCTGACCTTGCTTTGTTTTGGCTCTTCATTTTGTTGAAGTTGTTTACTTTGTTTATTTATATACTTTTTACTTGCCTGCATCTTTCATTGTTAAAGTATATATTACTTGCCTTGTACCAATTTATAAATTTTTCTTCACTTCGGCTGATAGAAATCTTTTGATGGCTTCATTAATTTGCTTTGTACAAATGCATATTTTATTTTGTGTGCTAAGATTTGGCATTAATTGCCTTGTACAATATGCTTATTTTGGCTGTACAAATATACTTACCCAATTTGATTTTGTACATAGATATATTGTTATTTTAGCTTTGATTATTTCAGCCTGCAAACACTTTCTTGCCTGCATATTTTTCTATACTTTGTTTTATACTTCATGACTAAATATTTTATTTATTTTGTTTCTTAGCTTTGCACATTTTCTTGTTTACATATATTCCTTTACTTTGCTATTTGCTTTGCATTTGTTTACTTGCTTTGCTTCTATACTTACCTGCATATCCTGTTTATTTATTACTCTTTTATTTTAAACTTAATTATCAAATATTAAATTTACTTATTACTATTTCAAACCATAGCTTCTTTCAAAACACACATATTTGTATATATATTTATAAGTAATTTGAAATGACAATTTCTATTTAAAAATAAGAATTCAATTGTAAAGACATTCTATTATTATTCAACTCTATATTTATTTTTAAAACCATTTATTTACAATTTAAATTCAAGTCAAAATATATATATACAATATTTTAAATTGAAATGATTCATACAGAATATACTTGAATCCGGGGAAACTCGCTCCATTTTATCGATTTATCTTACTATTTTTATTCAAAAATTAATTTAATTATTAATTTAAATTAAATAAAAATCTAGGGTCGTTACAAAAATAGTTATAAATAGTTAAATACTCTAATATAGTTAAATTTTAGATTTAAGATACCGTTAAACTAATTTAAGATAGTTAAATAGATCTAAAATAAATTAAATATAATTAAAATAGATTAAATAGCTTTACAATAGATTAATTAGATTTAAAATAAGTTAAAATAGGTTAATTAGTTTAATATAAATTAAATGGTTTAAAATAGGTTAAAATGATTTATTATAGTTAATATAGATTAAAATAGTTTAATAATTTGAAAATCTTAAAAATTAGAATCTTTAAAATAATATATTTTAAAACAGTTTATATTTTAAAAACATGAATTTGGAATTTGTATCAATTCAAACTATTTATTCCATTTCGACACAATCAACCATTTCAATTTTTTCAATCAAAACCCAATTCCCAATCTTCAATTTAAATTCTCAATAGACCATTAAATTTTATATCAAATTCCAATCCATGTTGGGAATATCAATTTATATTTATTCCAATTCCATACGTTTCAAAGTTATATTTCAAATAATTTTAATAATTCAATTCCGATAAATTTCAATTATACTTAAAAAAATCCAATTTAAACCTCAATTTAAATTGCTTCAACAATTCCTTTTAAACCAAATCCGATTCACAACATTAACTTGAATTTCAATAATAATTCAAATTATATGAATCAAATTCTTATTGCAAAATATCATTCAATTAAATTCAAAATCTAAGGGTTTTAAAAATCATTTAATTTAACCAATCCGGTATCCGTATATGATTTTTTGCCCTAGGGTCAAGTGATATGGATATTTATCATTTCAATCCACAATTTAAAATTTTACAGTTATATATCATTTCAAACCGCAATCCCGAATCAATAATAAAATCTATAAAATCGCTCGAGTCTATCATTTCAACTAATAACGATTTTTCCCTAATCTACAGATCGTTCGGGTATGTATCATTTCAACCCATAGGGAACTTGCAGTGTAATAACAATAGATAAATCAAACATAATATCCAATCATCCAATAATAAAAATCAAACATCCATCATAATCGTCATTCAATTCAACCAATAAATATCAACAATTAACAGATTATTATTTACAGGAAATTAGCTGGCAATTTAAATTCAATAATAAATTAAATAACAAATTAATTCAAAATAATACAAATTAACAAGGATAGAAATTTAAATATATCAAACAGCTATAAATAAATAATCACATCATAAATTTAATTTAACTAATATAAGAAATTTTAGAAGTTGTGAGTGGGTCAAATCACTCACCTTTGAATTTAAATTGAATTTAAATCCAATTCAAGTCCAAAATTCAAACGGTCTCAGAATTCGTCCAAACCAGCGTCAAAATGCCAGGAATTCTGATACAATCCTAACAAAAGAAACTGCGCATAAATCGGACCTCGTATGAGAAAGTTATGTCAGGTTGAAGATCTGAATTAAATTTAAATAGAATATATTACCAAATCGAGAGTTGCCATGTCACCACCGAAAGTAGAATGAAACCCTACAGCCTCAAACAGTAAAACACATACAAGTCTCAGGGCTACCACCGAACGGCAGCACCGTACGCCACCTCTGGGCCAGCCGTGGCCACGCGCCCACCACTTGACGCCATGCCGACGCCGCCTAGGCTCCGAGGCCCACCTCCGATCGCCCACAGGCCGACCAAAACCCCCAAGCTGCCGCTCGATATCCCTGACATAATCGAATTTTCACGCCAAATCAAGCCATTGAAACGACGACCAACCTACACTAATGCACTCCATTTGCAACTCTCCACAATACGGTAACTTCGATTCGTCGATCAGACGAAGATCATCAACCACCAACGAACGACCGAGAATTGTTCCTTAAATTCTGGACACACAGAAACCCAATTCGAAAAACTATCTGTTGATTTGACTTGCGCCCATCAAGAGCTTCAAATCGATATATAATTTGACATATTTTAAGGAGTTTAGATTTTGGAATTGAATTTTGAAATTGAATTTGCAATTTGGGATTTTGGGTTTTGGTTTGTCTGCCATTGGAATGAGGAGTTGAGAAGGAAATGAACCTACAGACAAATGGAGTAAAAGAAAACTAGGGTTTATAACAAGCTATTTATATGTATAGCTGAAATGGAAAAGAATGGACCAGATCGGATTGGATGTTGAACGATAAACGACCCGAAAAGCCCGTTTTATTCCCGAAACCAAAATGGGTCATCCCATATATCAAAATAGATGTTTTCAATATTTTTAAACTCAATGGAATAGGTTTTAAGTCCTAATTCCATCGTATGAAGAAGTTATGTTAAAAATCATCTTATTTCAAATTGATTTCAATTTGATTTCAATTAAATTGATTTCTAGGCGTTTCGAGTCCGTACGATCAAACGACAAGTTCGATCGCTATGGAACTTGAAATCCTATAATAATTCACCGTTACGGATCCGATGAAACTAGTTTCGTCGAAATCCGAGTCAGTGGCCAATATGGCTATTTTCACATTAATTAAATAAATTAATAATAAATTAATTAATTCACTTTTTAATTCAATATTTAATAAATCACAATTTTTATCATTTTGGCTTACATAGTAATTTATAATCCTATATAACAAATTTCTATATCAATTTATTATTGAATATTGCATAATTTCCAATGTTAATTTCAATTTCAATAAGTTTAGTAATTATAAATTAAATTTCCAATAAATCCATTTATTTGATTTTCAATCCTGTTATTAAATCAATTATCATCTTATGGGTATAATTAACATTGGTTTAAGTCTTAGTACATTAATATTTTACAATTTCTTCTTAATTTCCATTAACGTAGTATTTAATTACATTTAACTGCAATAAATCTATTTATTATAGCTTAAATTCAAATAAATTGATCAGGCTTGATTTCAATTCTTCTTATTCACTCAATTATCATATTATGAATAGAATTTATATTGGTTACATCTTATTGAGTTAATATTCTTCAATTATCAATTTAATCTACATTAACTGCACTAATTAAGTGAATTAGTTACAATTGATTCCCAATTTTAATTTAATAGACTAATAAATAGGTAATATATAATAATTGTTACCATTAATCTTTAATCACACCTATAGGTTTATTATTCACAACAAATGTTACAATTGCTTTCATAACACTAATTTTATTAAATTACCATTAACTATACTATTTCATTAATTAATTCAATATTTACATTTGGTTTCTTATTTTTAATTTATAGCCAAGCATAACATTTAAACCTTTCATTTTAGTTATTATTTCATTAATACATCACAAATTTTTATTTCTTCCAATATTAAATCACAAAACCCTATTAAATTAACTATTTTTAATTGTCGAAATTTACGGGTCATTACAGAAATTGTAAGGGATTGAAAGCATTTTGAGTTAAAACTAACTCAAAAGGGGTACATTGAGAAAGTGCTTTGCCGGTTTAGCATGGAGAATGCAAAGGCATCAAATACACCTTTACCTTTGCATATGAAGCTTTGGAGTAAAGGATCACCTATCTTAGAGGGAGACAAGGCTTATATGGCAAAGGTGTCATATGCTAGTGTGGTTGAAAGTCTTATGTATGGTATGGTGTGTACAAGGCCCGATATTGCAAATGCCGTCGGGATGGTTAGTCGATATGTGGCTAATCCGAGGAAATCGCATTGGGAAGCTGTGAAGCTTATTTTGAGATACCTTAGAGGCACATCATCTCATGGTCTTGTTTTTGGCAGTAGTAAGGCGATGGATTGCAAGTTGCTTGGTTATTGTGATTCGGACTACGCCGGTGATAGGGATCGAAGAAAATCAACTTCCGAATATGTCTTCACACTTGGGGGTACATCCATAAGTTGGAGATCGAGATTGCAGACTATAGTTGCTTTATCCACTACGGAGGCGGAGTTGATAGCCGCGGTGGAGGCGGTAAAGGAGGCACTCTATTTGAAGCGATTGTTGTGTAACTTGGGATTCGGGCATGATAGTATTGATGTTCGATGTGATAGCCAGAGTTTTATTCACTTGGCAGAGAATTTGGCGTTTAGCTCACGGACTAAGTATATCGAGGTGAGAGAGTCATTTCTAGTGGCCATGGATGAGGATAAGCAAGTATATCTTCAAAAAGTGCACACAAAGGATAACGCGGTGGCGTGTTCACTAAAGCATTGCCAGTTGGAAAGTTTGAGCATTGCTCGAACTTGATTCGCTTAGAGAAGTGTTAGGTGTCACGGGGTGGCACGGTTAAGGGAGGAGCTTGGTGGTAGATGAGGAAGAGTATCGGTGAGAGATTGAGGTTCTATCTTCTTAGTAAGTGCTAATCTTTGGTGAGATAGCTTAGGATTTAGATGTTTTCAACATTTCATTAGCGGGCGGGGGCTTTGCCTGAGCTCGTAGGTGGACTGCAATGGGCGGTGGCTTTGCCGGAGCTCATTGGGAAAGCATTTATGTTTGGTTGAAGGTAGAAGAAGTGATAGTTGGTGCTATCGGTTGTCGTTGATGGTATGGTGCCATTGAAGTTAGAGATGGATATAGTTTCGAGGTGGAGTGTTAAATTTTGGCGACACTATATGCAGAATTGTAGAGGTCGGAAGTAGCTTCGTAATGGAGAAAAAAGTTTGCAAATCGGAGTTCGGAGGTAGAAGTTATAAGGGAAAAGGTGAAGTGGGCTGAATTGACAGCGTCAGATGCCTGAGAAAAAATTCAGACGTCTGACACTTCAGCAAATCTGCACCAGACCTATTCCAGAGAGTTAGGTCAGACGTCTGACCAAATGGGTCAGACGTCTGAGTCTGTGCAGAATTTTTCCAAAGGCTTAAGTCAGACGTCTGACCATTTTGGACAGACGTCTGAAGCGACCACTGCATGTTTTTCACGCGTGGACTTGACATGAAGATTTGTGATATCTGCAGGGGCAATTTCGGAACATTGTCTAGGGTTTCTATTCTCCTATATAAGCTAGCTTCAGGTTCCAGATCTGGGGTGCGTGCAAGCGACTGCAAGAGATTAGCCTCCACAAATTAGGGTTTATCAAAACCTAATTTTCTTCAATTCTCATCTCCACAAATCAAATTCTAATTAGAATTTTGATCATTGTAATCAATCTCTTGTACTCTTCTCATCAATATTAATAAAAGCTCTCTCTTAAAGTGGATGTACACTAACACAACGTTAGTGGAACCACTATAAATCGCTATGTGATTTATTTTTCATTATTGCTTTGATTTCTGAATTGCTTGTTTGGGATTGTGATTGCTTTTGGATTGGTTATTTTTACACTTCTTACCACGATCCCGTCTTTCACTGTTCTTGTGGGGTTTCGATTTGAGTGGTTTCCAATTGGAATCCCATCCCAACACTATCAACTAAAAAAAGTGTATGCCAGAGGTTAAGAACCTTAATCCTTAGTCGTTCTGCCATCTCGGACTGCTCATTGTATTCATCAATAACCTAAGTGAACATACAAAACACTAAGTTAAGAAAATGATGTACACATTGTACAGCATGATTCACTCCAGCATCTATTATTGTTGAAATATGTAATACATATGTAATTGTTAGTTTCTGTTTTTTTTGTAGACCAATCTAATACTTTTAATAATGGAGGAAAGATGAATGTGTAAGATTTGATGTTAAATTTTTTCATTCACACTATAGATTAGTGCATTGTAAAATAAATTCCAAATGGTTGCGAAAAAGATACATCAGATTTTGTACCTGAAAGTACTTAAAGTTATGAATCCTTAGGCATCTCATTGATTATTGTTGAACAGGTTGCATAACCTAATTAGAATGTAAATAAAGATTGACCAAACATTACATACAACAAATTTAGACATTATTGTGCATAGATCAGTGGAGTATTGAATGATGATAACTAAAATTTTACAAAACTAAAATTGATCAGCTTTTTAATAACTATAATTGGGGAACTAACGAATATTGTTTGACTGTGTGCGGATACTCACTATGGAGTTCGACCGTACATGCATGAGGATAAACTCGTGTCCAACAACTGTGTGATTCAAAATAATGGGTTCCTTTAACATATCAAGCAATTGTAGTTTAATTCCCTTATTTGACTATGTAGGTTATTAGCTACCAGTCAAAATTATGGACATTGTTATTTCTTAGTTTAATAGTGACCTTGAAGATAACTACTATCAAACCTTTAGGGCAAAGGTGGTCCCAACGAAATTATGATATCCATTATGGTACAAAACTTTAGGATTATAACACCTTAATACCGCCTTGACCAAGATTTAAGAGATATTCACTCGAATGATTGTGTGTTATGATTAATGTATGGTTATATGTCATGCTACTTCAAATATACCTATCATATATCATATCTTGTTCATAACCATTTTGGTGCTTGTGAAGAGAAGGATCTTGTATCAGCTTCTATTACTTATCTCGTATTAATAGTTGAAATAAAAACATAATACCGTGGCGATGAACATAACGAGATTATTTTACAAAACTAAAATTGATCAGCTTTTTAATAGCTCCAAATATTATATTATAGAGCGTACCCTTGATTTTTATTCTCAACCTTTTTCCCCCTATAATCAAAATTAATTCTCTTCTGTTGATTTACTCCACTTGCTATACCGTTGATTTCTTTTTTTCTTGAATAAATAATATACTGATTACTATACATATGAAACATGTAATATTACTTACAAAAGTATTAAATATCAGTAGATGTTATGAAAGTTTGGTTTTAACTGATTTATATAAAGTGTTTCTGCAATCGCTATCACATATAGTGGCATCAAGGTTGTTTTACAATAATAAATCATGACCTTTACACACCTTTTTGAAATTTCTTAAATGAAATTTTGAATAGTTACATACAATTATTTTTAAACAACAATAATAAGCACGGTAGTTGTGTATAATTTGAATGCTAAGCTAAAATAAACAAATCGGTTTATTTAAATCAACTTTTGAAATATATCCATAAGTCACAGGTTGTGAATTGTTGACTCACTTTTCTACTTGTAGTCACTTTTGTGTGTTTATTATGAGAAATTACAAAACAATAAAGTTGGAATAAGCTAATGACAAGTAAGCTTTGATTACTTATAATTAGTATCCAAACATGCTCGTAGATATGTACACATAAATATAAATGTGATTAAAAAACAATCAGAGAATACAAAAACTATTTTTTTAAGTGATTGTTGCTGACACTCCAATTTTGTATATGAGGGTGCCATTTTAAAAAAACAAAATTTTACTACTAGGGGTACTAATAAAAATGTCTAATTCTATTCAAAATTATGCTTATTAAATTGCAAAACCAAGCATAACAAAATATTTCCTATTTTTTTAGAAGTAATAAGATTTGCTGTCTAAACAAAAATAAAAAAAATGATCATTATGTCAAAACTGCCATTCTTTTTCTTTGAACGTGCAAATTTAAAAAAGAAATTTTCAATTGAAAACTTTCATGTAAAGGAACTAACTTCATGAACATATTCCTCACACTACTAGAAAGGCATCAAAATGCGACAAAGCCTAGCGCCGGCTAGCGACGGCTAAAAAAAGCGGCCGCTGCTAGCCGTCGCTAGCAGTTGCTTATCGCGATTCAATAACCTGCAGCCGAGAACACATTTTCATTATTCTCTCCCCCAAATCTTTTCCCAATTCCCCTCAGCTCCGCCACCAGCCGCCGCCCTCCGCCGCCAGGAGCCGTCGCAACCATCCGTCGCTAATTTCAACCTCTTCAAACTCGCCGGTATCTCCTATTTTGCTTTATCTTTGTTTAATTTAGGTTTAAATTAAATTAGTTGATGATTTAGGGATTTGGAATTGGATGATTTAGGGGTTTTGAATTGATGAATATATGTTATTAGTTTATGGTATATAGTTTATTATTTGAATTGGGTATAATGGTAAACCTAATTTAGAAAATTAGTTGATTATGCGTTTGAAAATGGCGATTATTGCGTAATAGGTGATGATAATTAGTGTTGATTTGGTGGTATTAATTAGTGAATTTATTGTTTACTATGTTGTTAAAAATTATGGCTAATTTGAAATCCAAAAAATAGTCCATGATTATTGAATAATATGTTTATTGATAAGTTTACGAGAATGTTTGTTATACTATTGTAAGTGCTAACTACTTATTTAGTTCACAAAATCGTTAATTAAAATTTATGTAGTTAAACAAAAGTTAAAATATGTTTTAAAAATTGGATTTAATTAATAAATATTTAAGTAGTTAAATGAATTATAAAATAGTTTTTGCTTTATTTATGTGAACCCCTTAGAGAATTTTTGGCCCCGTCTGACAAGTGTTGTATATGATCGGTATATGGATATTCGTTTTTCCACAGAACGGACATCTATATTCATCTGATACAACATTTGTTGGATTTGTCCTAGTATTTGGACAAGTTACAAACACAATAAAGTAATTATATTTTATAAATCATTTCAGTTTAAACGGTTCAGAAAATTTCGATGGCACTTCCTTTTTTCCCTATGTACACGCATTTGTGTACGATACAGGGAATAAAGGGCAGTGCTGCCGAAATTTTTTAGAATCATTTAACTTGAAATGATTTATAAAATATGATTACGTTACTGTGTTTGTAATAGGAAGTAGGATAACCGGCCGTCAAAGTAAAAAAACAATAAACTTAAGAATTGAAAATTTGAATGCAATATTTATTTGAATTTGTTAAAATAGTAAAGGGTTATATATGAATTTTTACAAGACTTTAATATGAAGTGTGTCATTCAATCTTCTAACCTACATTTTACAAATCAGGAAATATGTTCGATTATTTTCTCGATCGTAGTTGGATGTATGAATCTCGAAAAGGTATGAAAGGATCAATAAAAGAATTATTCTGTAACGGTGTACAAGTATTTATTAGATTTGCTCAGTCTAATAATCGAAATAACGTAGACATTCATTCCGTGTAGTAAGTGCAAACATCTGAAGCATTGGAAACCAGATGTAGTAGAAGTACATTTGTACAAATTTGGTTTTTTGCCGAATTATTACTTATGGGATCGTCATGGAGAACTTGTTCAACCTACACCTAATCCTGTAGTGTTAGAGGACGATAATACTATGACCAATCATATAGAAAACATGGTGCAAGATGCTGCAAGATCAATGTTTTCTACCTTTGACCAAGGTGATGATGGGAACGAAAATGTAGACGAAGAGCCGACCGCGGAAGCTAAAAAAATTTATGATTTATTGGATTATGCTAAGAAGCCATTGTGGGATGGATGTACAAGCGGAACCGAATTATCTATAACCGCCGAATACATCACTATGAAATCGAAATTTAATCTTACAGAAGCTGCATTTACAGCAGTTGTACAAACTGCAAAACGACACATGCCACCTAATAATTTGATGTGTGATAGTCATTATAAAGTAAAAAAAAACTTATAACAGTGGTGTATTTGTCAAAGGAAGTGATGATTCAGAGGAGCATCTTATTCATTTGAGGGCTGAAAAATTAACTTATAACAGTGATGATTCAGAGGGCTGAAAAATTAACTTATAACACCAAAGGTTACGACATCTTATTCATTTGAGTTTATTAGCGATAACTTGAGTTTTCTTATTGTTAGTGTATGCCATGAACTTATTATTCAGTTGAATTATTTCACAGGCTCTTAATTTCCAAAGAGCATATAGGAGATCCATAGACGAGGAAGAGATTGCTCGGATGCAAACACAATTGGATGAGTTCAATGATTGGTGGAAGAGTCATTTGGCGACGCAGATAGATGAGCGTATTGCTGCCTTCTATCAGGAGCATGGGTCAATGCCCGAGGAAGGAGGTGTAGATGATGATGATGCTTAGTTGGTTTGTTTTGACGGGTACGCTTTATGTACATATTATGAGGGGTTTGACATTTGGTAATTTGGATGTTGTGATTAATACTTAGTATTTTGGTGGATTTGATATTTTGGTTGTTGTCATTGATACTTTGGCACTTGATATGTACTGGTTGTTTAATTTAGTTATGTGGGTTGGTTTGGTGGATTTTTATATTTGGTTATGTTGATTTTCATATATGATTTTGTGAATATATGTTGGAATATGCAATATTTGATGATTTGGTTGTGTTGATATTGATTATATGGCATGATGGAATGGTATTATATGTGTGGAATGATGAAATCATATTATGTGGATTGATTTGGATTGAGGGTTGAAGGTGCTGGAATGTAGCATAAAATTCTGTTCCAGAGTTGCAACGGCTAGCGACGGCCAAATGGTCACATATAGCGACGGCTAGCGACGACCTTGTTGCGACGCTTTGCAACGCTTTGCATCAACAACCCCGGGAAACTAACAACCCCAACAGTTTATTCCACGTGGCCAATTAACCGTTACAAGCCGTTGCAAAATGAACGACGGCGCCGTCGCTTTTGCCATCGCTTTCTTTTGTTGCAACGAGATAATTAGCGACGCCATTTAGCGACGACCGCCAACGGCTAAAAGCCGTCGTTAAACAGTGCTTCTTTTGTAGTGTCATCACCATTTTGTTACCTTTTAGAAAAATGAAATATTTATCTAATGAACCACAAATGTTGTTCATAAAAAAAGGTGGAAAGTAATGTAACAACACTGGGTTCTGGTATTTTTCCTAGCTAAACTGACGATATTTTGCAGGGGTAACACAACAAATTAATGTCCATTTTCTTTATAAAGCCAAGTAGACAGTTTAAATGTGATGGTGGAAATGCGGTACACACAATCAGTATATTTTTGCCTGTATTAGTATATTTCTGTTAATCCTGGTTTAAAGGTTGGTTTGCATTGTTCTCTAGTTTCTTTATATCCTTGCAAATTTTAGGACATGCAATGTCAAGTCATTTTAACAAAAAAGTATGTTATTTTATTCGATTGATGAATTGATTATAACTGGTGATACTTATAACCTAGTCCTATGTTGATGTGTAGTCTTTAAATCCTCCAATATTAATCTTTGTCCAAAGCAAAGAGTGAGCCAAGAAGCTGCATAGAGAATTGGCATGTGAAGATATAAAGGTTGATCTTATTCATGCAGATCGTTCTCAAGAGGAGGTAACTGATTCTTCTTTTTCTACCTTTAAATTATAGGTTACAATACAATCCTGGAAAATTTATGCATTTGGCTCACTTCTCGAAACCTATTACGGAAACATATTTGTTCCCGTCATGCACAATTTTTTTTTATGGCATGATTAGGATCGTATCATGACAAACCTTTAAAAAAAATTATGAAGTGCGATTTAGGATAGTGCAAACTGACACTACCGTTATGGTGCAATCAAGGATCGCACCATAAAAATTTACTTGATGGCGCCATAACAATTTTTTTAAGAAAATTTTTGGACTGCAATTGAAGATAGTGCTAACCGACGAAATTCTAAATTGCACAACAATTTATTATTTTTTAAAAAAATAATACAACATGATAGACTGGTGCAATCCTAAACTGCGCAAATTTTTTCTGTAATTAGTTTGGAAACAGGTCTGTTTCCGTAATAGGTTTCGAAAAGTGGCATATATGAGCAAATTTTCCTACAATATTTAACGAAATTACCTTTTCTTCCAGAGAGAGAATGCAGGTGATAATTTCATAGCAGGAAAAACATGGGTTCTGATAGCAACTGATGTAATAGCTCGCGGCATGGATTTCAAGGGTGTCAACTGTGTGATAAATTACGATTTTCCTGACTCGGCTGCAGCATATATTCATCGAACTGGTAATTCCTAAATGTTTTTTACACGTCTAATAAAAACAAACAATAACTATTCACGGACTGTCATTCTGAAAAAAGAGGTGAAAACTTCTAAATGTGAATTAGGTGGGAATATCTGGGTTTTAACCTTAACCTGTTTTTTTACGTTACATCCAGTGGAAAGTTATGGAGTTGTCCAAAGCTTATAATAAAATAGGATCGACCTTGATATGTCATTCTTCTAGTTTTAAATTTCCTATAATTGAATGGGTTCTTTCTGGAAAAACTAGGATAAAAAAAACACAGCATGGTTTTTCAGCTGATTTCTTGTGTGTTTGGTAACCAAAAAGTAGTACATATCAAATAGATGCCATGACTGATCCTAGGCAGGGCCAGCCCAGGGGCAAGCCCACCAAGCCGCTGGGATGGGGCAGCCCACTGAGTCGGGCAACAGGAAAAATCTGTTTTACTTTAAAGTTGCAGCTCAATAGCAATCTCCATGTTGGCGATGCTTGAACCCAAAAAAACTAGGGTTTCAAAAATCAACCCGCAAACATTTAGGCAGAATCCAATATGATTTGCCTGTACACTTAACTAGATACACTAGTTTGTAAACTTGATACATTTAGTTAAAAATTAAATACACTGTTTTGTAAGCTATTTGAGACTATAAGTATTGCAGCCCACTTAATGTGGCAACTTTTGTATAAAAAGTTGGTACTTTGTTATGTTATAGTTTTATATGTGATTTTATGCTTATACATTAAAAAGAAAATTTTAAAAAATTGACATGTTATATAGTAAGGGGCAAAAAAATTCACATTGGGCTTGGGCAACCGATTCTTTGAGCCGCCCCTGATCTTAGGTATTGGAACTTGATCATGTACGAGGCAGTTTTTGTTGAAATAGGATCATTGAAAATCCAATGAGGATGATAGTAAAATGGTGTATAAAATTAGTGCTAAAGGTGAATGAGATATAAAAATAACTAATTGAGGTGTAATACGTTCATGGTCTGTAAGTGGTCATATATATATAGCTCATTATTGTTACCACCTCAATTCATAGTATGCTGTTTTAATAAAACATAATATTATTTCATTAGGAACATTATTTTATTAAACTAGTTAAATTGAGTTGCTAATGGCTAGAATCTCCGTAACAGTTATGCAAGGAGACTCAAAATGAACTTGACTTAAACTACATTATTAAAGAAAAAGTTCTTGATTTATTCAATAACATTACACCCATAAATGAAACATGTGTGAGTTTTATAAGTCAGAGATAAAAGCACTTGAAGTTAACTTGAAATTATATGTAAAATTGAACTTGTAATGTTGCTTTGAAAATTTTGTATTGGCGAGCCCGATTTGACAGTTTTTGTAATGAAAAACTAAATTGTAGGAGATGTGTGACATGGAAGGTACTGCTACTGTCGATAAGATTTGGCAGTCTTTGAGAGAGGGTTGGCAATGCTACTGCTAGTGTAAGAGGCATAGAGGGGAGGTAATGTTGCTGGTCCAATTCAGTTGTACTTTTCCTACAGTTTCTGTTAATGGGCTGTTTATTGTAGTTTCTGTTAATCGGCTCTTGTTGCAGGCAGGTCAAAGATTGGTTGTTAGTATTTTAAGGATTGATGAAACAACTGATGACTTGATAATTAGTGAGAGACATGCTTGGATAAGTTCTATTTTATACAAGTTTTACAGTTCTTATGAATTCAAGTGGCAGTTATCGTACATTATAAATGCTGAAACTTGATAAAGAAAATGTCTTGCTAATTTTTCGGACTTGTGATAACAAACAAATATTGTTTTGCAAGTATTAGGTTTATGTCCTGTTCAGAAAAAGTACGAGGTTGATGCATTGATCCTAACTAGTTATTTCATTACATATGACTGTAAAAGCATTTCTTGCATAGCACCCAGCAATATCGACCTGTGCTAGAAGTGAGGTGGCAGTAATGTGAAAAAAATCGAAGTCTCTCTATCTGTAAGTTTACAACTTTCTATAATTGTCTTCATCTTGTTACTCATTTGTTATCCAAAAGTTTAAAACTGAATTTATGTTGAAATATTTTTACTCTCTTCCGGTTTCAATTTGCTTGCACAGTTATTTGCCTATATAATATGTTTTAGTAATATGTTGAATCATTCTCACGGATTTGGTTTCATTTTAAATTGAAGTTCTTTGGTCGCCTCTTAAAATCGATTCAAATTTGAATTAAAGTTACAGTTAAGAAAAATTATTTTATTCATAAGAGAAAATAGAATTTTAGATGAAGCACAAGCAGCAAAGTTACAATTTACACCTTGGATCTTTTTACTTGGCTAACTTAAAATTGTAAAGCGCAAGCAGCAAATTTGTTTGACTATGCTAACTATTTATTTAATGTATTAAAATTAAAAAAACTTATATTGATAGCTAAATAATTAATAAAAACACATTGGCGACTCACTGATGTTGAAAACGGTACAGAAACTGTCATTAAGAAGTACTATAGATGCCCATATGGTGATAATCATGGTCCAAATTGTTGACAATCCATGTTAATCAATCCAAAGTCATGTGCAGATTGATGCACTGCCATTAACTTCTATCTATTGTGTTTTCATGAAATAAGTGACCACAGAGTAGCTGCACTCTACTGCACATACATCAGCCTGCTTATGTCCACTTCCGCATTTTTTTTGAGTATAAGGTTATGCGTACCCTCCACTTTATTTCTTCAACTACCTTAATTTCCTTTTCTGCTCCAATTTTTGAATTCGCCTGTCCTTATCTGCTTATTTCATTCATCTATTTAGTGCATCATGTTTCAGGCTGGGTTACATCAACTGTACGTACACCCTGTGCATGTAGTCTCTACCCTTTTACTCATGGCAAAAGGAAAACTAAAACAGAATTTTCTTTGTTTAAGCTAAATTTAATTCAATGTTTGAAGTTTGAATCCAGTAATTAAGTAGAAAGAACACCGATTCAATCAGTTCGTAGGGTTGGGCTTTAAATTCAGTAGTGTATATCTGTGCGGTGGTTTATACTCAGGTTACGGGCAAATTTTATTCTTTTACACTGCATTCATATATATTTTTTAATATAATAATAAAGAAGTTTGAAACAAATTTTGGTTTTATTCGGTTAAAGTGTATATTAATCTATCATCGGAAGATTAACTAGAGACTGTGTGGGGATATCATCACTTCACAAAGAAGAATTGTCAACAATTTGGACTACTTGTCCGACCTCAGTTAAGTGTTTTGAGGTCAAGTAGAGAGGTATAAATAAACTATGCTTTCTTTTCCATAGTTATTTTTTATCTTACCATTTGCAGAGCAATCTTTTTTTAGTAATTGGCATAAATGGTACTGCAATAATTTTTGCTGCTTTACCATTGGTTTCTATAGAAATATGTAATATGTTCCATTCACATTTAAATAGTAGAAAATATAATCGAAGAAATATCAAGAAATCAGATCTTGTAATGTGATTATTTTTGTTAAGCTTTCAAATATAAGAGCTGGACCAAACACAGTAAACATGATCTGTTTGCAAATGAAATTGTTCTAAAATTCAGAAGTTTAAAACCAATATTAGAGTGATGCATAACTGAGAAAACAAGTAACAAATTTATCCAAGAAATGAACAAGACCTTTACAATATACACGTAAGAACTCATCATCCGTGAATCGAGAACAAAACCTGAATATTAGACCAAAGGAATTTATCAAAATTAGTTTTAAAAAAAACAAAAAACACACAACACGTTAAGGATAACTTACAACAGGAGCACTAAATTGTTTTCCCTCTAAATTATCAACCTTGATCTATAGAGTAAGAACTAAAATTGTTATGCAGATAAATTAGCTTGATTTGATAACTAGTGCCTGAAAAATAGTTGCACGGTAACCTAAAAACCAGAATCATATTTGCAGCTAAAGCGCATGTCTGGTTTGCTGCGTGACAGTGGAGAGAAGCAACTAAAGTTGAAGACTGGAACATGATTATCTATGCTGATCATACACATGTCGGTTAGGCAACCTCTGTAATCACTTAAACACGTAGAATGAGAACTCTAACCAAATGCATGACTAGAACTGCAAGCAGAGAAGCAATGGTGGAAGACTAGTGGGCTGAAACTACAACTGAAGTAGGCAAGAGGAACCACGATCAAAGAAGCAAGTTTGCGTGGTAGGACTGCAACTGAAGCGAACAACAACAAAGTGGTATTGAAGGAGCATGAAGACTGCAACAAAAGAAGGTGAGTGAACCAATGAAAGCGAGGAAGCTTGATGAGTATGACTGAGTATTGCAACTGAGGTGGGTATTGTAACTGAGGTGATGACTTAGCATGTCGACTGAAATTTAGGCAAAGAATAGAAGCCTGATGCATGGAGCGAATGTGACACAGCCTACAGAATCACACAACTCACGAATTGATGAATTCGCGGAAAATGAATCGATGAAGTAAAATGAATCGATGAATTGAAGATACCCAAGTGCCCAAATCCGTTGATCTCTCGAGATATCGGATTCTAGCTATCTTCAACACGTTGATCGCGCACGATACCGCATTAGAAGATCTACGATTCTTCGACGTTGATCTCGCGCACGAGATTCCATGAATCGGCTTCAAGTTCGTTGATTCGAGCGCACTCGAATAACCAAAGATGGAGAAAGGAGATAACACTCAACTTCCAATTTTAATGGAGGCACAAAGCTCTCAATAAATTTTATTCAAAAATCAATCACTTTACAAATGACAACACACCCCTATTTATAGGGAAAGTACAACACACACACAACTTAACAAGTTACAACATCATATGACTTAACAAAAGTGGTACAACAATTACAACACAAGCGACATAAGAAAACGAAATACAAACGACTTAACAAACACCGCGACTTAAGAAATAACGACATAAGAAAGTAAGGACCTAAACAATTCACTAGTTACAACATACGACTTAACAAAACCAGGCAGCGACCTAAGGAAATCACGGCATCAGCGACCTAAATTTCTTCAATGACTTAGGGACTTAGCGACTTAATAAATTTGCTCGCAACCTAGCAATCGGCGGCATAGGAATTCTGGAGCTCGCGACCTACTCTCGTTCGCGACCTAAGCTGTCTGTTCGCAACTTAGGGCTGGAGCAACCTAAGACTGGAGCGACTCGCGACCTAGGAAATTTGCCGCGACTTAAGGCGAAGCGACATAAGAAGGCGGAGCGACATTCGCGACTTACTGTATTTGGCATAGGTCGTTCGCGACCTTCTGGAGCATCTCGACTTAGAGTTAGGTTGGAGAAACTTGCGGAACGACTTATGGTGGAGCGACCTATGGTGGAGCGACCTATGGTTAGGTCGTCGTACGACCTAAGGGTAAGTCGAGGCGGTTTCCTGTGTGTATGCGCTACATCATCCTCCCTTTGTTGGAAAGAATTCGACCTCGAATTCACGCTCTCCTCTTCTTCAACCAGCTTCTCCCCATAATACGGAATTAAGTGTTTGACATTGAAAACATCAGAAGTATGAACATTTTCCGACAACCTTAATTGATACGCATTATCATTGATCTTCTTCAAGATTTCTACTGGACCAATCTTTTGAGCTTTCAACTTGTTGTAAGTTCCCACTGGAAAACGATCTTTCGTCAATACTGCGTAAACAAAATCACCCTCTTTGAAGTCCACACTCCTTCGCTTCTTATCTGCCCATTGCTTATACTTCTCATTTGACTTAAGCAATCGTTCATGAACAATCCTGTGACACTCCTGCAACTCATTCACGAAATCACAAGCTCGTTTGACAACCCCTTTCTGAAGTGGAACTGTCGACAAATCCAACGGTCCCTTCGGAATTGCTGAATATACCACTTGAAATGGACTGAATCTAGTACTTCGATTAACGGCATGATTATGTGCGAAATCTGCCTGACACAATTTCACATTCCAGCTCTTCAAATTATCCTTCACAAGACATCTCAACAAGTTTCCCAAAGATTTGTTCACCACTTCCGTTTGCTCATCTGTTTGTGGATAATAGGCGCTACTAAAATTCAGCTTAGTCCCAACCATCTTCCACAGACTCAACCAAAAATGACTTAGAAATCGAGTATCCCGGTCAGAAACAATAGACTCAGGTAGCCCATGTAGTCGATAAACCTCTTTAAAGAACAATTGAGCCACACGGACTGCATCGGCGGTCTTCTTACAAGCAATAAAATGTGCCATCTTCGAAAATCTATCCACCACAACATATATAGAATCATTCTCTCGTTGAGTTCTTGGCAAACCGAAAACGAAATCCATGCTAACATCAACCCATGGTCTAGTAGGCACGGGCAATGGCATATACAATCCTGCATTCGTAGCTGTCCCTTTGGAAACTTGACATATGTGACATCTCAACACAAATCTTTCAACTTCTTTCCTCATGGAAGGCCAAAAATATGATTGAGAAATCAACTACAAGGTACGATCTCTTCCCACATGACCTTCTTCATGCAATTCCTTCACAATCTTCATTCGCAAACTGCACTTTGGTATACACAACCGATTTCCCTTAAATAGAAAACCTTCTACCAACACATACTCATCCGTCCCCCCTTTCTCGACTTCATCTACAATCTTGGCAAAGTAAGGATCCTCAACAAACAAATCTGGAAATACATCAAACCCCGTCACTTCAACTCTCATCGTAGTCAACAAATGATTTTTTCTACTCAATACGTCTGCCACACGATTTGTAACTCCCGACTTATGCTTTACAACAAATGTAAACTGTTGCAAGTATGCGATTCATAAAGCATGCCTAGCTGCAATTTTATCATGTCCCTGCAAATGTTTCAATGCTTCATGGTCAGTATACAACACAAACTCTTTATGAAACAAATAGTGTCTCCAATGCTTTATGGTTTGGACAATAGCATAGAACTCTGAGTCATAGGTACTGTATCTTGTCTTGGCTCTAGAAAGCTTTTCACTAAAATAGCCAATTGGACGACCCTTCTGACTCAACACTCCTCCAATTCCAACTTTGGACGCATCTGTATGTAACTCAAATAGTAACTGAAAGTCCGGGTATCTAAGAATCAGTGTTGTAGTCAAGAGTGTCTTGATCTGTTGGAAAGCAGAATCAGCCTCTTCAGTCCATACAAACTATTTTCCTTTCATACAATCTGTCACTGGCGCCATCACGCTACTGAAATGTGGAATAAACCTTCGGTAGAATGATGCTAAACCATGAAAACTTCTCACTTCAGTTACAGTCCTGGGTTGTGGCCAATCCTTGATTGCTTCAACTTTACTTTGATCCACCTGGATACCTTCCTTGGACAATACATACCCCAAGAACAAAACACTGTGCGTCATGAACATGCACTTCTTTATTGCCGCGTAAAATTGCTCCTGACGAAGTATCATCAACACTTCCCGCAAGTGTTGTAGATGCTCTTCTGTGCTTCCACTGTATATCAATATATCATCAAAGTATACCAACACGAACTTTCCAATAAACGGTCGAAAGATCTGATTCATCACTCGCATAAAAGTACTAGGTGCATTCGAAAGACCAAATGGCATGACCAGCCATTCATACAACCCCTCCCGTGTCTTGAAGGCTGTCTTCCATTCATCCCCTGGTCGAATTCGAATCTGATGGTACCCACTCTTCAGATCAATCTTTGAAAAGATAGCAGCTCCACTCAACTGATCTAACAAGTCGTCTAATCTTGGCATCGGGAATCTGTACCTCACCGTAATCTTGTTTAGTGCTCGACTATTTGTACACATTCTCCAAGTTCCATCCTTCTTTGGCACTAACAAGGCTAGTACTGCACAAGGACTTAAACTTTCTTGTACGCGCCCTTATTCAAGTAACTCTTCCACCTGCCTTCTCAACTCTTCGTGCTCTTTGGACTCATTCTATAATGTGGTCTATGTGGTAACACAGCTCCCGGAACAAGATCAATCTGGTGTTGTATGTCTCTCAACGGTGGTAACTCTTTTGGTAATTCTTCAGGAAACACATCTTCAAATTCCTTCAACACTGGCTTAACTTCCTCAGGAATTTCAACCGCTTCACTACTTTCACGTCCAATCAGCAAAAATACTTCAGGGCTATCCTCTACTTCTTTGACAAATTCCTTCAAAGATAACAGAGTCTTTAGTTCCTCGATCTCCTCCAACTTGCTTTCACTTTGTTGTCGCCTTTTAGGAACTAAAGTGATTCTAGTGCCATCGAATATGAAACTATAGCAGTTAGTCCTACCATCGTGTTGCATGGCTCTATCGAACTGCCACGGTCTTCCCAACAACAAATGACATATATCCATATCCACCACGTCACACCAAATTTCATCTTTATACTTCTTTCCGATGGAAAAAGTTACACAAGCTCTTCGACCAACCTTCACTTCCTCACCTTTCCTCAGCCAAGCCAATTTGTAGGGTTTGGGATGCTTCTCTGTCTTTAACGCCAACTTCTTTATGGCTTCTGTAGAGATGATGTTATCACAACTCCCTGCATCGATAACAAACTTACAAACTTTTCCCAAAATAGTGCATGTCGACTGAAAAATATTACTCCTCAACAAACTAGTCTCCTCTTCCTTCTTTGGCGTCAAGCAAGATCTCCTCATCATCAAAGAATATCCCTTGTCTCCCGTCAATAATTCTTCTTCCTCCTCAACCTGTGGTGAATTGGAACATTCTACTTCTGCATCCTCATCCTCAACCTCAGCAACCATCGCTCGCTTCTTAGGCTTCGGGCATTCATTGCTCTTATGACCAAACTCCTGACAGTTATAACACTTGAAATTGTTGTTGACCCTGGTCTTAGCAGCTTCATTGACAACCGGCTTACTAACAGCCTTGGAAACATTAGTATTGCTGCTAGCCCCCTTCACCTGATTGCTCGAACTTGTAAACGCACCACCTCCTCTCCTACCTTGCTTCTCCCAAGCTAGAGCCCTCTGGTGTGCTTCAGCAACGGATCTCGGATCAAACATATTTACCATATCCTAAATTTGCATTCTCAATCCTCCTACAAATCTGGATGTCAACTGTTCCTCCGTTTCCATGATATCGTTTCTAGCAATCAGTTGATAAAACTCATATGCATAATCATTTACCGACTTTGTCCCTTGTCTCAAATTCTGTAAGCGCTGATACATAAGAGGCTGATAATTATAAGGCAAGAAAGTAGCCTTCATCAACTTCTTCATCTTTTCCCATGAAACAATCTTTGACTTTCCCATTCTTTCCCGTGTAAGTTTAGTTTGTTGCCACCATGCCATAGCTCTTCCCCTCAATTGTGTAGCAACCAACTTAACTCTACGATGCTTGGGTACTTCCTTGAAGTCAAAAATTTCTTCAACATTTGATAACCAATCCAGAAACTCTTCCGCTAGCATTCCCCCTTTGAATTTCGGAATCTCTGTTTTCATCCCCGACTCCCATCGACGATCATCTTTGGAATCTCTATTTCGATTTCGCCCTTGCCCACGGTTTCGACAAGAGCTACTACCACTATCACTGGATTCCTCCAAATCTGACGTATGTCGATGTCGATTCTGACCATTAACATTTCTGCTACCACGCACGTCTCTTTCTCCCGAAACTGACGGTTCTCTTCTTTCCCGATCCGATGTTGGTGACATTCTTCTCCTCTCGGAATTTGACGGCGAAATTCTATGTCCACCTTGATTTGAACCTTGCAATGCTCTTCGTCGAGTTTGATTCATATCCATCATGATCCTTTCCAATCTACTAATTCCCTCATCAAACTTCTCATTGAATTTATCACTAATTCGTTGCTCTATTTGTTCAGAATCTTCTCTTCGATACACATCTGCAACATTCTGATGACGATTTACTCTTCTTGGAGGCATTGTCAAATCTTCAACAAATCTGAACACACACTTCGAATCTTGAAACTTCACACCCAACGAACTTGGAAAAGTTCGTCTCCTAGCTCTGATACCAAATGACGTAGCCTACAGGATCACACAACTCACGAATTGATGAATTCGTGGAAAATGAATCGATGAAGTAAAATGAATCGATGAATTGAAGATACCCAAGTGCCCAAATCTGTTGATCTCTCGAGATACTGGATTTTAGCTATCTTCAACACGTTGATCGCGCACGATACCGCGTTAGAAGATCTACGATTCTTCGACGTTGATCTCACGCATGAGATTCCGTGAATCGGCTTTAAGTTCGTTGATTCGAGCGCACTTGAATAACCGAAGATGGAGAAAGGAGATAACACTCAACTTCCAATTTTAATGGAGGCACAAAGCTCTCGACAAATTTTATTCAAAAATCAACCACTTTACAAATGACAACACACCCCTATTTATAGGGAAAGTACAACACACACACAACTTAACAAGTTACAACATCATATGACTTAACAAAAGTGGTACAACAATTACAACACAAGCGACATAAGAAAACGAAATATAAACGACTTAACAAACACTGCGACTTAAGAAATAACGACATAAGAAAGTAACGACCTAAACAATGCACTAGTTACAACATACGACTTAACAAAAACAGGCAGCGACCTAAGGAAATCACGACATCAGCGACCTAAAATTCTTCAGCGACTTAGGGACTTCGCGACTTAAGAAATTTGCTCGCGACCTAGCAATCAGCGGCATAGGAATTCTGGAGCTCGCGACCTACTCTCATTCATGACCTAAGCTGTCTGGGAGCGACCTAAGACTGGAGCGACTTGCGACCTAGGAAATTCGTCGCGACTTAAGGCGAAGCGACATAAGAAGGCGGAGCGACATTCGCGACTTACTGTATTTGGCATAGGTCGTTCGCGACCTTCTGGAGCATCTCGACTTAGGGTTAGGTCGGAGAAACTTGCGGAATGACTTATGGTGGAGCGACCTATGGTGGAGCGACCTATGGTTAGGTCATCGTACGACCTAAGGGTAAGTCGAGGCGGTTTCCTGTGTGTATGCGCTGCATCAGAATGGCACATTTTCATATTAGCTATTAGCAAAGAACATAAGTACAGAGCCATGTGAGAAAAGAAAAAGGATTAGAGAACTCACTTAAGTTGTTCAAAAATGTTTTAACTTCCCTGAAAATAGTATAGAGCTGTATGCTGAGAAGATCAACAACAGGGGTCTTTGTGAAACTGCACTAGATATCTCTTCACTACAAACTTCTTGGGGGGACTTGTTGTTCGCAGGTTTGATTCCAGTACTCATTATGTCATTCTTTCATATTAGCTTAAACAAAAATTATTTGAGTTTTGTTTCGAACTTGTGCTGACATCTTTTAGCACCACCTGACTGATTTATTGATTTTGATTGATAAACATTGTTAACTCTTTTTTGTTAATAGTTAACCTATGCTATTTTTTTCCATGTGATTCATAGTGAAGTGCATCTGATCGAACATTTCAAAATTTATAAAACTATAATTTTTTGTGATAATGTGTTATATGACCTCATTTATGGTATAGACCCAAAAAAATTTCAGACTCAAGGAGAAACTGCTCTTTATTATATTTTATGCGTTATAAATTTATTTTCCTTTTGAATTACAATGTTATATATAATTCATATTCTTAGTTTGGCATAAGCATGTAATTCACTTTCTTAGACTTTTTATGTTTTACTATTTTTCCGGCAATGAAAAAGGCCAGTGCAGATTTATAGAACATGCAGACTAACAAGGTATGTGGGCTATTGTATTGTTCAAATCACTTTAATATTTGATCACAAGTTAAATATCCATCTCACAAGGTGCTTGCATTTCCCAAACATGAGGATCAAATTCAGTATAAATTATTTGCTACAAAATTATGTATGAATATTATGTATTGACATGGAAAAGTTGATAAAACGATATGTATGAAATATTAAGTTTGGATATGTGAAAAGTTATTTGAACGATATGCAAGAAATACTAAGTTTGGATACGTGAAAAGTTGTTTGAATGATATGTATGAAATATTATGCTGTAATTTACATATTTGTTGTTTGTGAAAATATGTTATATGCAGACAAGAAATGGATAAATGGGTATTATATGTATGAAAAAACCGAAACAATGGTAAATATAATCAATAAATTAATATTACATTTAATAGCATTTCAAAAACTCTATAATATAACTAAATAAACGCTATAGAAATTTGTAAGAAATGTTATACAAATATGCATAAAAACGCAATAATATAGCTAAGACGCTATAGAAATATGTACAAAAAACGCTATACAAATATGCTAACAAACACTATACAAATATCATAACAAACGCTATAAAACATGCAAAGAAAACGTTATAGAAGTATGCAGAACAAACGTTATAGAAGTAACCACTGGATAATATCTCCTATAGCATTTTTGTTTAATAGCATACGGCAAACGCAACAGAAGATATACTTTTCATAGCGTTTTTGTTTTTGCTATTTCAAGCTAAAGGTCTAACGCGTGTCGTTCCACAGCGATCTCTGAAAAGCTATGGTAGGATATCATAGCGTTTTTTAAACGCTATGAAAGCCCCTTTTTGTTGTAGTGTCACCATCCTGCTATTATGGTATTTGGACATGTATTTCCCAGTTGGTTTATGTAGTCTTGTTATTCCCTGATTTGTTTATGGATTGTATTTACATATATATTGACTTATGTAAATAACCGTTAAGTGACTTGGAAGACAAATTAAAATAAATAGTAACTTGATTTAGTACCACTGTCGTCACCAAGCCTCCTTTCAAATTTGTAACATTATGAATCTCAAATTGACTTAAACTCTGTATCAATTTAAGGTGAAGCGTTTTAAATGATTTTTGGATATTTATAAAAGAGTTTTATAAATGGATTTAGAACTTAAGCAAATGGAGATTTCATAAATGGAAATGATTTACAAAAAGGATTTATTGAAGAATTTTATAAATAAAGGAATTTGAGATTGGGGTTTCCCTTAACTGACCTTCTTAATTTTGGTGGTATGGAACTTTCGTTCCATGCTTAACACCGAAGGAATAGTGTTTGGGGTAGTTCTTATCTCTAATTTAAATACATGTGTTTGATCCTTTTATTATGTTTTTGAAATAAGAAATCTTTCACAAATGTTTTGCGAATATTCTTATGTTTGCGAGATAAGTCTATGAATGCTTTGATAAGCATTTTGAAAAGAGATTTAAATAAATGAAAACTTACTTGAGACTTAGTGGTTGTTATGGGAAATTAATTCTCTGGATTATTATTTGATGTGTATTTGAAATAAAATAACCGACTATCAAATCTTAACCTGTTTTAACTCAGGAAGTATGTTGTGTATATTTGAGTTCCTCGGTGAGGACACGATTACTTGTTGCATACTTTCAAAAAGAACCGGGATTGAGTTAGCTAGAAATTACCGCTTAGCTTTGGAGACACCGGTTTCAGATAAGTAAGATTTTTTTGAACCACTCCGAACTATTAATGTTCATGATGGATAGTTATGAAGTTGCTATGGAGCTATACTCTTCTTCCTGAGGGTGATCCCAAAATAGAAGATAATAATTGTAGAACGTTTGTTCGATCCCGGAACAACTTGTATGGATGAATGCTGGCATTGTATTTCCGCTTGGAGGGCAGTGTTAGCATTTCAAGATGGTCTAATATGAGGAAAAAGGTAATTGTGGCCTCTCAAACCTCACATCTTGGGAATGGAAAAAACAGGGTAGAAGCAGCAGTGCTATGTGGGTTGCCCCCATTAGGGTATGAGTATCCCAAGAGCTAGTATCGATATCTCTATGTATGCTTCGAGGCCCATTATGGTTGTTGATCACATCCAAGGGGTGATCATATTCGGTACTATCCAGTCATGGGTAGGCCAGTTCTCTGGTGGTAGAGGTCTGATGGTTTTCGATCTCACTGTACATTTTATCTAGGGGTATACAGATTTTCTAAAGGTAGTCCCTTACCTTGCCATTTGATGGAAATCCATTCCCCAATAAGCACCTTCGGTTTTTGATTGTATATGTATTATTGTTGTCATGTACACACATCACAACTACTTGATATATTTACTTTAAATCCTTAGACATTATTATAATATCGCTAGATTTTATAATAAAAATGTTTTGGTTATCGTAAGATGAAAATCCATCCATGTTTATGTGGGGTGAGGTCTTGTGAATACCTTTGATTTTAAAGCGTTTTACAAGTTAAATAAATAAAATTTCTTGTAATTTTAGATTTTCATTTTGGTTTTAACAAACTGACTCAGGCATTATTTTCTTATAATGCTCGATCAGACCGAGCATATTTTCTAGATTAGCTTTGGATGCTTTGGAGCTTGGGAGACGAGCTGGAGGCCAACAGGTATCTACATATTTCTTTATGTTCTGCTGCATGGTTTTTTATATTTATCTTAAATTGTAAGGACAAGTGTTATAACTGTCCAGGTAGATGATAGGCTAGTACACTGATGGATATCGTATATAAAAGTTTTCTTTTGTAAAGATCATAGTTATATTACAGGTTATGCATTGCGATGTGAGATTTTGTGTTATTTAGTTTCTTCTTGTCGTCTTTCTTCGTTCTTTCACCCCTAATGACCTGTCTTTAGAACGACTAAATGATCGACACATGAATACTGATGATGTGTTTAGTGTCGTCTTTAGTAGTAAGAAAGGCAGATCATTACAGTTTATCATGATACAAAAATCAAATGCATTATAACTCGAATCTGATGTAGAACTCATATACAATTTTAACCACATAACTCAAAAGCAGCTAAAAAACATTTCATATTCATACCAATTTAAAGTAAATCTAATATGCAATTATTAATTTTGAACTTAAAATCATGTACAGTTTTAACCGTCTTTCACAAATACTTTTACAGAAAAATTCATATTCAGTAAAAGATAACAAAAATTCATATTAATAACGTAAACCTACTGTATTAAAAGATAACTTCATAATCCAAATGCAGTAAACCACAAATAAGATCAACCATATTGATTAGCATAACCCTAATGAATTAAAAGATAACTTCATTAACCCTAGTGTAGTAAAATATGAACAAAATCAGTCGTACTTATTATGATAACCCTAATGCACTAAAAAAACTACATAATCCTAATGCTTTAAAATTAATCATACTTTATGTAACGACCTGGATTTATCGATTTGATTTGTGAATATTTAATTATTAAATGTTCAATTAATGGTTTTTAATAATCAAATGACCTTATTTTAATTGATAAATAATAATGTTGAACTCATTTTGAAAGTTTTGCTTTTAAAAATAAATAGTTCGATGAAAAACTGAAAATTTGATAGAAATTCGTTTTTTGGATTTTCAACTTTTTATCGAACGAAAGTTGTTGAAGAGTTATTACACACACATACAAATATTATGTACACACACATTTAACATATAGGGAATAGGCTAGCACTAAATTTTAATTAGTGGATTTAACAGCTTATAGAAGCAATTAGTAATGTATTTAAGAAAGTGGACTTTTTGTGCATGGATTTGTGTGCCACCATTAGTCATTATAAGAGAAATACTTTAGCACATGGGTTGGAACATGGGGAAGCTTGTCATGGCCAAGATTTTGCAAGGGCATAGGTGGTCTATTGGAAAGTTTGCATGAGTCTATATATATATATATATAGACACACACACACACATGTGCATTGCTTCAAAAAAATTATTTGCTCACTTCATCCAATATTCTTCACTCTTTCCCTTCCTCTTCATTTAGTAATAACTTCCATAAAACAACTCCAAATCCAATGATTAATTTTTGAAACCAAAGAGAATTCAATAAGGAAGAACTTTCATGTTGATTACTTTTTCAAATTTTGAGATTAGCCATGTAAAAATCCCATTTTTTTCTCAGGTCATTTTATATCCCAAATTTATAACTCTGAAAATACCTCCTCTTCCTTAAGCCATGAATTTCATAAAAACAACTCCAAATCCAGTGATTCTTATTTTTGAAACCAAATAGAATTGAAGAAAGAACTTTCTTGTTGATCATTTTTTCACACTTCGAGAGTAGCCATGTAAAAATCCCATTTTTATCCAAGTCATTTTCTTTGCTTGTTTTTACAACTTAGAAAACACTTCCTCTTCCCCAAGCCATTACTTCCACAAAACAACTCCTAATGTAATGATTACATTTTTAAACCAAGTAAAATTCAATGAGCAAGAACTTTCATGTCTATCACTTTTTCAAATTTTGATAGTAAGCATGTAAAAATCTCATTTTCATCCAAGTAATTTTCCGGCCCATTTTTTTTGGCCGAACTTAAACCCAAAGCCCCTCCTTTTCATCAAGGCCAAGCCCATTTAGAGTGGTCTCATGATTTTTGAGCTAGTGTTTGCAAGTAGTAGGGGTTAGTGGATAGTAGCAAGGAGTAGCATACTTTTCTCAAAGTCTAAGTTGCTTTGAATGTGAGATTCTCACTTTAAGTCATTTTATAATTTTTGTATAAAACGTTGAAATCATTTGTGTGTTGCTTGTTTATATATATTGTACATACGTGTGAGATATGTATATATGTTTGGTTTGGAATATATTCCCACTTGATAGCAGAGGCATATAACTCTTTGAATTTTAGGAGACTATTATAAACACATAGGATTAGACAGGGGACCAAAGCGAATGGAAGTCGAAGTGTTTTTCAGAGCGAATAAGTCGCGACGAAAACACTTCGAAGAATAGAATATTTGTAGAGGATCTAAAAAGAATTATCGCCCCATTGATTTTTAATTTCATTATATATTTGTTATATGAAATGTTTGTACGCAAAAAACTTGTTAGCTTGGTTATATCATATGTAAACATTGATATGTTTTAAAAGTTGAACATTTTTAGTGATAAAGGTAGTAGTAGCATTTGTTATGTGCTAAAAGCTTCGAAGCCTCTTTACAAATTTTGAAATGCTATTTTGATTTATGACTTTGATTTTTCCTTTGAAATACTTTTGGTTTCTACTTGGATTTTCATGGATGTTTTTAAAATTTAGCATTGGATTTCTATAGCTCTCTTTTATGTAACTTTGTCCTTTGGTTTTTCCAAATTTTTTTAAAAAGGGGGTTTTTGAACTCGATCTTGTTTTTCAAGCTTTGGTTAGTCTTTCTTAACATAGCGAAGTATTTAAGAAGTAGTTGGAATTATATATATATATATATTTAAAAGATTTGTTTTGGAGTATGGAAGTAAACTGTTTACTTTGGAAAAATGAAACTCCTTTACCTTTCAAAGTCAAAATTCTCTTTTAAAGAAGCGATAAAAGTTGTAAGTGATGAAGTTTTTAACTTTGTTTTAGAGTGTTTAAAAAGAGATTTGAAATTTATATAAGCGATTCTATTTTTAAAGAAGATAGAAAATTTTGGAATTAATATTTGTGAAATGCTTTTATAAAATGTTGTATGGAAAGATAGATTTATAAATAGATTTTTTAAATATAAGAGTAGATTTATAAATGATACTTTATAAAAGGTAAATGATATCATTTTGATAAATTGGAATAACAAATCATATGTGTGAATTTATAGTGATACATGGAATGATCGTTTTATGGAAAGTATTTAGTCCTAACTTGAAAATGAAGATTGGTGATAAGTATATGAGATTTAAAATTAGGAGGGTTATAAAAGGAGTTTTATAAATAGAAAAGGGAATTATAAAATGGGTTTGCAAATATAAAGAGATTTGTAAAAAGGAATTTTATAAGAGGAAATGAGAATTGATTTCTATAAATGATCATTTTAAATTATAGTGGATGGAAAGTATTTTTTTCATAGTTAACATTAATTTCCGAGGTATGGATACTCATCTCTATCTGTGAGAATTAAGAATGTATGTCAAGGTAAGGATAGTTCTCTAACTTGTCTGACTTCATTGTTAATCGAGGGATAATACAAGTTTGAAATCAAAAGGCAGTGGTAAATATGTTTGGTCTAATTTCCATATAATCCATTTGCTTACACCAAAAAGGAAAGTGATTTGGGTTTATAGTAAATAATGTTTTTAAATGACATTTGTTTTGGCCTATTTAAATATGATTTGGAAAAAAGGTAAATCTTTCTTAAGGTTCGTGAATATGCTTATACCATTAATACAAGTATATGGAGATGTTTTCTAAGTATTAAAAGTGTAACAATCTCGAATTTTGCCCGCTCGAAAATCGACATCCATACTTTACATCGTACTCGAATGCCGTAGATTCGACCGTTCAAATCCGAGTCGGCGGAGCTTATAACACAGTTAAGTAAATAACACAGCGGAATAAATGAATAATACATTGATATACAATATCTGATACAACAGAATGATACAATGAATATCAATATACATCAGAGATATGATACAACAAATAGCAGCGGAAAAGAAAACGATAACATCAGCAGCGGATAATCTCCATCTTCAAAGAAGCAAATCGAAACATAGCTCGAAACTCCCAATAACGATGCGCAAAGATAAGAAAGTGCAGTCCGATCCAAAGACTGAACTAGCTCCAAAAAAATCTACAAATCCTGACTATCTGAAAAACCCAACTCTAGACTGCTCGTGTAGAAAAATTTTGAGCATCCAGAGTTTAGGAAAGAAACAATAAACTCTGGATCAGTCATGGGACTGGTGTGAGCAACAAAAACAGTTTATCTTTAAACAAATAGCAGAGAATCTTAAAGTCAATTCGCAATGCTTTTAGAAAATGAAACTACCATAAGACCTCCCGCCACACACACAATGCAAACGCAGAATTGGAGGAGAATTCTTCTTATGATAGTCAAAGATGCTTACTACGCAAAATCAAATCCTTTTTGATATTATTATTAGTGCATAGTGTAGAAAACATTTCGAAAGTAGAATATAAATCTTAGCCAACATACGACCAGTATCGTATGCCTACTATAGCTACCATCTAAACAGTGGTGACCACCGTACGTAACTGGCAGGTTCTACAACTAATACCGTACAAAGTTCGTATTGGAAGATGGATTTCCAACAAATGGTCAGGCCAAGGAACTTCCCATTGCCACATGGAAACGCCTCTGGAATGACGTCCCGAGAACCTAACCGGATCTCTGCCAACACAAGGCCGGGTTACCTCTGCAAAAATAGGTAACTACTGACACGCGTATACCATCCCCCGATCGTAACCGATCTATATCCGAGGATCCTCGATTTCCAACAACCACATCAGAATAATAATGCAGTAACCACATAGGTTAAGTATCTGGGCTCCATACCATGATACCACCTCTATCCAGAAGGAATGACATACACTAAGGGGCGCTACTCCCTAGAACCTTGCTGCATCCTTCCTGTTTTGACCATTTCCGGGGTGTGAGGCTCGATGAAGTCTCGTCCACAAAGCTACGCTTTGTCACAAAGCCATGCTTTGGGTCAAACAAATGATCAACCTATGATCACAAAGATATAAGATCAAACAAATGATCATATCGCAAATGATCAAACACTGATCATCACACAGCAACACTCAGCATGCCACATTACCAAATTGGGATATATCGCTGATAAATTTCAACTACATAACCTCTGAGCTCGTACGTCTCAGAGAAGGGTGTTAAGCTAAGAGAATAAATTCTCCGCCACCAAACAGAAATGTATTTGAAAGAAATCGGCTTTATATCTCAAAGTGTAATGTCAGACATGTAACCATACAAGTCTGTTCCGGGTTCGAACAGAACCGAAGGCACTTCTCACGAAGCCCTTGCAAATCCGGATAATTTTCAATCACGTCCGAACTTCCCGTCATAAAAAGAGTGATATAAATCTCTATACCGGCGCGACTCAGTGCAGAGACATTCGACAGGTTGTCCTTTCATTTTCGAAAAATATCCGGTCTTCAACACCGGTCTTCAAATGCGATCCATATACGACGTATCACTATTCGGAATGGGTTATATGACACAATTGTCTTTTCCCGGCTAACCCGAATAGTGAGCGAAATAATTGAAAACATATGGATATTGGGATTTCAATTAAGTCACAACTTAAACCCAAACTTTCTTTTCAAATGGTTTAACAAATTACCATTTTAATCTTTTTTAAACAAAAAGATTCAATTCACAAAGTTCACTTAATTTCACAAAGATTCATTCACAGATTTTCCAAAACAATTTTTCCATTTCAATTTGGTTAACTCGTTAAATCTTTAAAATAAAGATTCAACTTATAACTTTCAAAACAATTTCATTTCGAATCATCATTTTAAATCTGTTGAAAATAACAGATTTAATTCATAGCTTTCAAAAAGATTTCATTCATAACTTGGAAAAATCATTTTTCAATTCAATCTTGAAATTCCTTTAATTAAACTGGAATTTCATTTCTTATCCGAAAGCTTTTATTATTTGGAAACAAACCGTTTCATTTCAGAAAATCTGATTCATTCATACGAGTTGAAATCCTTGGTTTAAATTCAAATTCCCAAAATTTTACTTTTAAATGGTTAACTTTATATAAACACATTTATATCATCTTTTATCCCTAGTTTCCAAATCATAGATTTAATTTCAAACTTGGATTCAAATTTAAATCAAATTATTTAAATTTTCAAAAACTCGGTTAAGTTATTCAAAATAACTTTTATCTTTGAAAATCCATTTCAAAAGCTTTTCACTTTAAACCCAAATTTCTAATTTCAAAATCAATTGAAATTAAAATTTCAATTTCAAAAACATCAGATTTAAATTATCTGTGACTTAACCGATTTCCACGTGAAATCCATATTTGTGTGTGTGAAGGTGTGGTCTAGGGGTTTAACACAATAGTGCAACACAATGTATCATCACAGATCAAAATACAAGGTATAGTTGATAAGCGATATAACTATAACGCTCATCTTCATTCACAGATCATAGATATATATATCACAGGTAAGTAAACTACAGATCATAACATTAATCAGGGTGTATCACAAAGCATCATATCAAGGATATCAAACAATCAAGTCATCCAATAGGATCCAAATGTACATAGGTAAGATCAATTTATTTATCTGATCAAATTAAATCAGATTAGTCACTAATCCTGGTTCAGTCAACATTAATTAATTACCAACCATTTTAATTAATTAACATTTAATCCTTTATTAATTAACTTAAAATTATTAAATTATTCTTTAATTAATTAATTACCCTTAATTAATTATCATTTGATTAATTATCCTTAATTAATTACAATAAGTGATTATCCCCAATCAATTCCATTAATTAATTAATTAACCTTTAATTAATTATCCTCAAATTAATCACCTTAATTATTTTATCACATTAATTAATTATCCTTTAATTAATTATTGTTCAATCACTTAATTTATCAATCTTTAATCAATAATTAATTTCTTTTAATTACTTCTCTAAGTAATTTTTATTTTCTAAATCGTCAAGTGATTATTAATTTAAACTTTAGTTAATACATTTAAACTTATAATTTACAAATTATCAATTATCATCCTAATTATCTTAAATAGTTAATGAACTTAAATCTTAATCTTCATTACTTAAAAGAAAACCCATTTTCCATTTATTTATCTAAGTTTCACTTAAATATGTTTGGAAACATTTATTTCAAATTTTCTTTGAACTTTCATTTTAAACTCCAAGTTCAAACGATCATTAATTTAACTTTAAATCACTTTATAAACTAACTGTTAAAACTTTAAATTACAAATTAAAACAATACTTAGTGATGAAGGGGTTTAAATCGAATTACTTAATTTAAATCTCTTTAAATTTGTTTAAGGTGTTTGAATTAAAACTTTATTTTATTTCACAAGTCTGGAAATTTTAAACACTTAATTTTACTCAATTTAACATTGGTTTTAAATTTTAAAACCCACACTTTAAAAACTGTTTAAAATCTGGTTTAGTTTAAACTTGAAACAAATGACCCGAGTTCCCCACCAAATTACTTCGAGAAAAATGCAAGTTTCCCCGAGCCAAATAATAATCTACCCGAGCAAATTCGAGTTATACTTAGCTACTATAAAAAACTAAGGAAACAGACCCACCCGAGTTTCCCATGTTTTACTTCGAGAAAACCCCTAAAAAGCACGAGTAACTCCCGAGCCAAACAATAATCTACCCGAGTTTCCTTCCTTCCCACCCAAGACAAAAACTGTCACCAGAACACATTCGACCGTACACGTGCACGCCATCAGCCACCACTTCCGGTCATCCACGACCATCTCCACATCTCGACGATCACCTCGACATCCTCTCTCAGGCCTCCGATCATCCACTCAGGCACTCGATCGAAATCGAGTTCGACTTCACACCTGGAACCCAAACCAGAACTTCATCGATCCCTGGAAAACATCGTCGTGCTCCCATCTCCGATCACCAGAGCACCTGAAAATTTGGCCACGCCTTCGTCAATCGCCCCACCACCAATACCCAGAAAATCGAGGCACTCGATCGAGCTACGACTTCGAACGAGACAAATACCCATGGCTCTTAAAAACTAGGTCTACAGGTAAGAAAACGTTGCCGCCTGCTCCACGTTGATCTGACGACCTCGACTCCATTTTTCCTAGCTTCCCCCATCACTCCTCTACCCCCTCGACCAACTACGTCGACTCCAGTCGATTCGAACGTCTCCGGCAACTCAAAACGTTCAAAATGGTGACATGAGAACTTCTCTTTACTCACCTGCTTTAAAATCGTAATTCTTGTTTTAAAAATCATAAATTCGTACGTAGTTTCAATTTATACTCTTGAATCTTTAAAATCAGAAGTTTGATTTTAAACATAATTAAAGTTGTATAAGCTTCTTGGTTTTACAGAGTCACCTAGCTACTAGTTTAACTTATTTAAATTTTTAACATCTAGATTTTTGTTAAACAAACAATTGTTGTTTACACTTTTCAGCCAAACAGTTATTAAAATAGGAGAGAAAGGTTCGTTTGCATATTTACTCAAAGAAGGGTTATCATATAACAGAGCATACATGAAACAGATGTTCACAGATACTGGCACAACATACATATACAAGAATATATATGATCACAGAGAGAATCATGCCTTATTAGCTTAAGTTATAGGTTTGAATTAAAGTGTTACTCACTTGGACAAGAAGAAAGAACAGAGCAGGTTTTTAAGGAAGAGTTGCTCACTGTATTTCCAGAATGAAAGAACAGAGTTTGAAACTTTGCAAGTTGAAATCTTCTAGCTTGACTCTCTTGTTTGATTGAGTTGTTGATCTGATTTTCTGTTGTTTATATAGCTTTTGATTTGCCTGTATAATTTTTTCCTTTGATTGCTTTGCATTTTACTTCAATTTGTTTTGATTTGTGTTGAACTGGTACTTGATTTTTTCTTTCTATCTTCAGTTGGAAGGAACGAAATTGAAATGAAGGTTGAGGTATAAAAGAATGGAGTTTACAGGGTATGTATGTTTGTACAATAGCATAGGTGCAATCTTTTTAGAGGTATGGGCTAGAGATATTTGCTTTGTACATTTACCTTTGTTTATTTCTTCTTGACTTCGGCTGTAAATGTTTTGAGATAACATGATGGCTATCTTTACAAGCTATTCACCTATACTTTGTTTTATTTATTTCCTTTCCCTTTCTTGCCTGCATATTCTTTTCTGGTTGGTGCATTGTTTTGTTTACTTATTTAAGTGTTGTTTCTTCCTTTTACAAGTGTACAAAGATACTTTTGTACTTATACTTTCTTTTGTTTGCTTCATTTTTAAATGTATATTTTATTTTTCCTTTTCTAGTTTAAATATTAATTATTGTTATTTTACTTCATGTTTATTTCATAAATTCAAACCATTACCAACCATCACTTCTTATTATTATTATTATCATTTATTATTATTAAACCATTTATTTACAATTTTAGATTTTAAACTTGAATTCAATATACATATATATTAACTTCAAATTTACTCATATATCACGTATACATCTATATTCACCTATATGCAATATTTATAATACATTTAAATAAAAAGGATTTATACAGAATATATTTGATCCGGGGAAACTCGCTCTCATTCAATCGATTTATTTTACTATTTTATTCAAAAATTCATTTAATTATTAATTTAACTCCAAAATTCAATAAATTATTAATTTAAATTAAATTAAAATCTAGGGTCGTTACAAAAAGTGAAATGTTACGTGGTATACTTTTACAAATGAAATAAGTATATTATAAATTTTTCAAGTATTGTAAGGAGTAGAGAGGGTTTGTGAATATATCTTTTGTTAAAGATATTTTAATATGAATAATTGAAAGGAGAATTTAATTAATGAAAGGATAAATTAAAGACGCTTAGTAGTTACTTATGTGCTTAATCATGCTTGGTTTTCATATGAAATTAAATCTTTGATTTTTGTTGTTTGCTTATTTGATAGTTAAATAACCAACTATCAAATCTTAGCTAGTTTTGATGTAGGAAGTATATATAAGCCTCACATGTTCATACGGTTTGAGATTTGACATCCCTTGGGAAAACTCATTCCGATGAAACGTCTCTCACTTTAAGGGTGGATATTAGAAATCCCCTTGGGACTCTTATATCGTCTGCTTGCTTCTGAAAGAACCGGGTTTGAGTCAATTGAAAACTATCGATTGTTGGTTCGAAGAGAATAGGATCAAATAAGTTATCCGAAAACCACGTCGAACTGACATAAGCATTTGAATTGAAGACATCTTGAAGATGTTGGAATCGAAGATGGAGTTCTTTGAAATACAAGGGCTACTTACTACTATTCTTGAGGGTAATTCCAAAGGGATTTAGTAGAAGTAGTGCCTTTGGTTTGTTTATATCTTGAACAACTTGTATGGATGAATGCTGGCCTTGCATTGTTGCTTAGAGGGCAATGTTAACATTCCAAGTGGGATTTGTTAACAAGGTAAAACGTAGCCTCAAACCTCGCACCCAGTAATAACTAAAACAGGGGATATGCAGTAAGGCTATGTGGTTCACTACCATTAAGATATGGTCACCAATCGTATCTAGATCAATATTTACAGATTATGTATGTTGTGGCCATGGAAGCAGTTTGTAACGACCCCGGATTTTTAACATTTTGAATAGGAATATTTAATTTATTTAGATATTCAGATTTGCTTCAAATATAATAAATAATAAGAAAATCAAATTTTATTTTAATGAATTTATTTTTTATTTACGTAATTTTAATTTAATTTATTTGATTTTTCCATAATTTTTAATTTAGAAAATATTTGAATTATCGTTTGATGATTTTTCGGTAAACGATGGTACTTTTGAAATTTTATAAAATAAGTTAACCAGTGTATATTATTATTGTTTTGTGATCATGTTGCATATTTGTATGCGATCGTATTTTTATTTTGTCGTTCATGGTTCGTACGCGAACGAAATTCTATGTGACGAGATGCTGAAAATTTCAATATAAACCAAACTCAACACTTGACTTATTCAACACACCTCTGACTTTTCTTTCCTCCTATCTCCTTTCCACTTTCTTCTCCAGTAAACACAAAGTAAAAAAGAAAGAAAGAAAGCAAGCTTCCACCATTTAAAAAAATCAAAATAAAATCATTCGATTATCGAAAAAATATAAAGTTTGAATCTTTAGACTCAGACAGCCTAGATCTACGTTTTTATTCGTGTTTAGTGTGGCTCGAATGTGTTTTGGGATGATCAATAGTATGGGTCGAAAGCAAGGCATGGCTAGGGTTTGTGATTTTTTGAAATTTGTGAGGAATTATCTTGAAGTAAGGGTAGATTCGAGTTAGTAGTGAGAAGGAGCTTGGATGGCCAAGTTATGGGGAAGTGCGGTTGTAATTTGGGATGTGCAACATTTTATGGTCGAGAGGAGAGAGTAGAAGGTTGGTTTTTGATAAGGTGGTGCGAGCTTCCAACAACGATGGGAGATGTGGTGAGGAGGAGGAGTGTGGTTCGTCAGTGAAATCAAAATTTGATTCCGTTGAGTATGGGTGGAGTTGCCATATGTGTGCATAGGTGACGAGGGGAGTATCAGCATGCAGACTTGGGGAAGAAAGAGTTTGGGAGGGAGAAGAGAGTGATTAAGGGTAATTAAAGATTTGAAAGTGTAATTAGTGCTTAAAATTATATTATTTAATTTCAAAAACTTACAAAACGAATAACTTTATCCTACGAGGTCCAATTGAGACGCGGTCTTTTGCATTGCACTCGTAATGACAATGGCTACGTGCTGAAATTGATATCATTGAATTTGAAGCCAGTGAAAATTTGGGCAAAAATTGAACGTTATTTTATTTTAGTTCAAACTAGAACTCCTAAGCGTCCATTGGAATTTCAGAGAGTTAAACATACCTTTTGGATAACCAGTATGTTATATAATAGACAAAAATAATTGCTTTATGCTTAAATGATTGTTGGTTTGGTTTGGTTAAATATCTGTTTTTAAATGCGAATGACATTTAAATTGAAATATATGGAAAATTCAAAGAGAAATCTATATTTCTCATCGTTGTGATTTTTAATTCCAATTATATACCTGTTGATTTTAATTTTAGATAAATACATGTTAAATAGATTGTTGAAGGCCAAATTTTGATAGTTTGGCCATATTGAATATGACACTGACATATGTTAAAAGTTTAACCTTTTTAGAGAAAAAGGTAAACATAATATTAGTTAAGTGATATGGCAGCCATTGGTCTCACTATAGTATTTTGAAAATACTGTAAATTTCTGTTTTGATTGGGAAATGGCTTTCAATTTGGAAAATGATTTTTGATCCGAACATTTTTTATTTTCTATGATATTTTATTTAAAAATAGTTTTTGTACTTCTCTATTTTACTTCAACTTCTTTTATTATTCTTTTCTAATATATGTAAATTTTTTAAAATTATTTTGGAAAGTTTCTATTTTTATAGAAAAGTTATATAATAGTGAATATTTATTTTAAAGGAAATAAAAGGGATATCATTTATCTTAATGTAATTTTGTGTTTAAAAGAAGATAGAAATATTTTGAAATAAATATATATGAGATATTTATGTAAAATGTTGTAATAAAAGAACAGATTTATAAATGGTATTTTATAAATTAAAGAGAGATTTATGAGTGGTAATTTTATAAATAAAATAATAGGTTTATAAATGGTATTTTATAAAATGGAAATATTATCATTGTAAAGAATTGGAGTAATAAATCATAGTTGTAAATTTATTATAATTTATGAACATGTTAGGGAAAGGTTATAAGTTTTATAATTATATTTGGAATTTATTTTATATTTGGAGTTCTATGAATTTATAATAATATATGAAATTATCGTGTTAGGGAAAGGTTATAAGTTTTATAATTATATTTGGAATTTATTTTATATTTGTAGTTTGGTTTTATATTTGAAGTTTTGTTTTATAAAAGGAGTTTTGTAATTATATTTCGAAATTTATAAAAGGAGTTTTATAAATGAATTGGGAGTTTAGTAAAAAGAGTTGCAAATAAATTTGGGGATTTATAAATTGAGTTTTATGAATGACTATTTTATAAAATAAGTTTTATAAGAGAGTTTTATAAAGAGTATAAAGGATGTTTATAAAGGAGTTTATTAAGTAAATTTGGAGATTTATAAAAGGAGGTTTATATTTATGTTTAGATATTTATAAAAAGAATTTAATTATTTATAATAATGTTTTATAAAAGGAGTTTTTAAATATAAGGAGCTTTATAAAGGCATTTCATAAAAATGGATTTTAAAAAAATAACCAAGACCCAATTTCCATAAATGATTATTTTAAATTACAGTGGTATGGAAAGTATTCTATCTGTACTCAACTCCAAATTTCGAGGTATGGAAGCTCGTCTCTATCTTGAGAATTAAGAACTTGTATGAGACAATGATAGTTTTCTAACTTATCTGATTTCTATGTTAATCGAATGATAGTAGTGTTTGAAATCTAAAACTAGTATTAAGTATATTTGGTCTAGTTTCTATATAATCTATCTACTTACACCAAAAGGTAAGTGTTTGGGTTTATCATTATCAATGTTTTAAATGACATTTGTTTTAGCCCGTTTAAGTATGGCTTTGGAAATGAAATCTTTCTTAAGATTTATGGATATACATATACCGTTGAGATAGGTATATGAGTACATTTTCTAAGTATTAGAGGTGTAATGAATGTGAATATACTTAATTCGTTGATATAACTATATGGAAAAGCTTTCTAATCATTGAAAGTGAAATATTTTGGGAGTATACTTATACAGTTGAAATAAGTATATCAGTATTTTTCAAGTATTGAAAAACAGTAGAGAAGGGTTTATGAATATGTCTTTGTAAAGGTATTTTAATATAAGAATTTACCAAGTGGTTTTGAATAATGAAGGAATTAATTAAAGAGGCTTAGTGGGTGCTTATGTGCTTAACCAATGTTATTTTCCTAAATCTCTGGTTGAATTGTTGTTTAATTTGATAGTTAAATAACTGACTATGAAATGTTGTCCAGTTTTTAAAACTATCTTTAGCGGTTTAGAGAGAACATGATCAAATATATTATCCGAAAGGCACTTCGAATCGGCATAAACATTCGAATTGAAGACATCTCGAAGATGATGGAATCGAAGATAGAGTTCTTTGAAGTGTAAGTGCTGCTTGCTACTAATCCAAAGGGTGATTCCAGAATAGATGTAGTAGAAGTAGTTCCTTCGGTTTGTTTATACCCTGAACAACTTATATGGATGAATGTTGGCATTGCATTGTTGCCTGGAGGGCAGTGTCAACATTCCACGTTGGATTGCTATATAAAAGGTAAAATGCAGCCTCAATCCTCACAACTGGGAATGACTAAAAAAAAGGATATGCGGTAGGGCTATGTGGGTCACCCCCATTAAGGTATTGTTTTCACCCTGCTAGATATATATTTATGGATTTGGTTGTGCATGAGAGCTCTCGGGAAAAGGTTGTAAAGTAATCGGGGTGATGAAACATTCGGTACTATCCAGTAAGGGGTAGGCCGGTCCTGTGTTGGCAAGGGGTCTATATTAGGCCCTCGGTATATTTTCAAGTGGTGTACTGTGGCAGGTGGTACACCAGTAGCCTTGTCATTGTATGGAATTGATTCTCCAATAAGTGCCCTTCGAACTTAGTTGTATACTTATTATGCTGGAATTTAATTAATGTAACAATTTCGGCTAAGATTCAATATTTATTTTAAACCCTAGACATTATTATAATATCACAAGATTTCTTATAAAATGGCTTGGTTATCGTAAGGTAAAATCCCGTCCGTGTTTTTATGCGGCGTGGTCTTACGAGATACCTTTATTTTGGAATGTTTTTTAATATTAAAAACACATATGATGTGTGTTTCTCACGCTGGTTTACCAGACTAATTCGGGTGTTATTTTCTTATAATGCTCGAGTCAGCCCGAGCATGTTTTCCTAGATTTAGTTTGGATGCGTTGGAGCTTTAGAAGATGAGCTGGATGCCTCCAAGATGTATTCACGTATATTTTATTTCCACTGCATTTGTTGTTTTTGTATTTATCAGCAATTGTGAGGACCGGTTATTATAACTGTCCAGACTGATGATAGATTAGTTTACTCTGATTTATGTATGTATATTACAGTTTCTTTTGTCAAGATCTGTTGCATATTATATATTACTCGTCACGATGTGAGATTCTATTCTGTCTTTTTCCTTCTTTTCCCCCAACAATCTATCTTTTCGGCATTTGGATGCTCGGCACATGAATACCATAGATGTATTTGTGTCAACTTTGAGGGTCAAAAGGGCAGGTCGTTACAAGTGGTATCAGAGCTTAGGTTGAGCGAATACCTATGCTTTGGTGGGATGGACTCATTAGAGATTGGGTTAGTAACAACCTAGAATGAGTTTGAGTGTATATATATAATAGCGTGTATTTGTTAGTGCTATAAAATGTTTTATATTATGTTGTTTATCTGTTGAGTGGCTTATGAATTCTGGTCGGTACAAAAGGTACAACTTTATCGATAGGGTTTCTAAACTCTTGAACAAGGCAAGCCGACACAGTATTGTTTGAAATTTGGTAAGTAAAATAATTTAGCTAGATTATATTTTAAATATAAAAGAATAATTTCCAGAAATTGATATAGTTGTTTATGATGTGTTTGTTTATTAGGAAATGGTAATATTCAGTTATTATCGTTTATTGTTTTATTAGTTATGCTCAGCCAGTTTGTGAGCATTTGTTGTTGAATCAAATTATATATGAACACCTTGTGAATTCAGTTTCATGATTTTGCTATAAGGCATTCGATGATAATGTTAAGTTAAAATTAAAATTTTAATAAAAGTTGTTTATTATAATATAAACAAATATATACATATGAGAAATGAAAATTTATAAGTATGGTTTATAAATAGAGTTTATAACTTAAATAAGGATTTAAACTGAGAATCCGAGTACTTAAATCCAGGTATTTTGGAAATTATTTTTTAGAAATTTTGATAAAATAATAACGGTATTGTTTGAAAGTATTTATAAATAGAAATATTTTAAAAGGATTTTAAAGAGGTAGAAAGCAATGAACCCACTTCTGTTGCTAGAAAATAATTCTGGTAATGACTGTGGCATCATCAATGTTCATTTTCAAGTTTCTAAATGAGGGATTGCTACTATAGTAATTGGTTATAGAGTTGTTTTGGTAAACAAACTTTGTTTTAAATCCCAAAAGTATGATTGGACATATAAAATAATATATGTATACTATTATTATTTCAAATAGAGTTTAAATAAAACCTGGGTGCTTAAATTCTGATGTTTTTCAGTTAAGTTATTACATGAACTTATCTATCCTATGCAGTAGGGTAGTTTGATTTGTGCATCACTTTATAATGTGTTGTTTGGTAATTTTCATTTGTTGAAATAAAATGGAATTTTTGATGATTTTGGATAGTCGAAAAATTTTCGAATTAGTTAAGAACTTGAAGCTAAGTGTTTTGTGAAAATTTAAGAAAATAAATTTTTGTAACTTATGAATGTGAGAAGATAATAAGATAGAAGTAAATTTTAAATTTGTTGAGCATCCTGGTTAAGTAAAACAAATCTAAAATTGTATATTTTCTCTTAAGATGTAGAAGAATGTTATACGAATATAAACCGAAGATTAAAAGTGTTGATAAACATAAGCTGTGCTTTATAAGATGTTAATAAACATAAGTAATGGTTTTATGAAATGGTTTATAAATGATTTTAGTATTAATGAAATACTATCGTTGTAAATGGATGTAAATAAAAAGTAATTGGTATAAGTAAGAAACCAATGGAATAAATACGTAGTTAGTACGTTGATCATTTTATTCACATAACTGTTCTTGATCCAGATTTAGGTACACTATTTTGAAGTGGTTTACACCAATCTGAACAAGGATTTTTCATTCGATTCTTGACGGTGAACATTTAGTACATATTTTTAATCTGATTTTGGAGTTTTCAATCATAGTTCATGGCTATGCAAGGAGAACAGAGGTATTGGATCAAGGAACCGGATCAGAATCCGCATTAGGGAAGTCGAGTGAGCGATACTAGTTTGGAAGTGAAATTTGTGCGATCGAGCAAGTGATTGGATTTGATATTGCATACGGATGACATATGTACATTATACGGGCTTTAATATAATTATATGCTTTTGACATAAGATGATGCAATTTATATGATTATATATCATTGGTAAATGAGATACAGGTTTATGGGAGCAAAGGCTAGCTTGCTGCTTTTGGTTTCATGAGTAAAGTTTAATTATTTGAAAAATAGGTACACATTTATATTGTGTTGATAATTTTATACCCAAGATACGGGAGGCCACTTTTGGGCTTTTGTTTTTCTTTTGTTGGTTTGGGCTAGTTGTGGCGAGTTGTAGTTTTTTTGGATCGAGCCGTGCAAATGAGGTGCTGCTAAAACTTTTTGTAACATTTAAGACTTTAAAATATTAGTAACACCTTTCAACTAATTGATTGTGAAAACTTAAGGGTGAGAGGACATTTTTCTTCCTTCGGGAATTTCAAGGACGAAATTCTTTTGAGGGAAGGAGAATGTAACAACCCGGAATTTTTAACATTTTGAACATGAATATTTAATTTATTTAAATATTTAGATTTGATTCAATACTATAAATAATTAGAAAATAAATTTTTAATATAACGGCTCTATTTTTTATTTACGTACTTTTAATTAAACTTATTTGGTTTTTTCCATAATTTTTAATTTAGAGAATATTTAAATTTTCGTTTGAAGATTTTTCGGCAAGCGATAGTATTTTTGAAATTTTATAGAATAAGTTAAATAGTGTATATTATTATTATTTTGAGATTATGTCGCATTTTTGTGCACGATCGTATTTTTGTTTTGTTCTTCGTGACTCGTATGCGAACGTAATTCTATGTGACGAGATCCTGGAAATTTCATTATAAACCAAACTCAACACTTATTCAGCACATCTCTGACTTTTCTTTTCTCTTATCATATTAATTTCCACTTTCATGCTCCAATGAACTCAAAGTAAACAGAAAAAGAAAGCAAGCTTCCACCATTTAAAAAAAAGCAAAATAAAACCGTTCAATTATCGAAAAAATATAAAGTTTGAATCTTTAGACTCAAATAGCTTTGATCTACCTTTATATTGGTGTTTGATGTCGCTCGAGTGTGTTTTAGGTGATCGACAATATGGTTCAAGAGCAAGGCATGGCTAGGGTTTGTGATTTTTTGAAATTTGGGAGGAATTAGCTCGAAGCAAGGGTAGATTGTAGTGAGAAGGAGCTTGGATGGCCAGGTTTTGGGGAGGTGCTGTTGCAATTTGGAAAGCGCAATTTTTTATGGTCAAGAGAAGAGAGTAGAAGGTCGGTTTTCAATAGGGTGGTGCGAGCTTCCATAGACGGGGGGTGGTGGAGGATATGGTGAGGAGAAGGAGTGTGGTTCTTCGATGATGTCAAAATTCAATTCTGTTGAGTGTGGGTGGAATTGTCATATGTGTGCATAGGCGAAGAAGGGAGTATCAGTGTGCAGGCTTAGGGAAGAAAGAGTTTAGGAGGGAGAAGAGAGTGATTAAGGGCAATTAAAGATTTGAAAGTGTAATTAGTGTTTAAATTATATTATTTAATTTCTAAAACTTATAAAACGAATAACTTTCTCGTACGAGGTCCAATCGTTGCGCGGTCTTTTGCATTGCGCTCGTAATAGCGATAACTACGCGGTGGAAATGATCTTGTTGAATTTGGAGCAATTAAAATTTTGGGCTAAAATCGAACGTCGTTCGATTTTAGTTCAAACCGAAATGTGTAAGCATCCACTGAAATTTCGATGAGTTAAACTCACCTTTTGGATAATTAGTATGTTATATAGTAGATAAAAATAACTGTGCTTGAATGATTGTTGGTTTGGTTTGGTTAAATGTTCACTTTTAAAAGTGAATGACATTTAAATTGAAATATAGGGAAAATTCATAGAGAAATCCGGATTTCTCATCGTTGTGATTTTTAATTCCAGTTATCTACCTATTGATTTTAATTTCAAATATATACATGTTATATAGATTGTTGAAGGCTAAATTTTGATAGTTTGGGCATACTGGATGTGACACTAACATATGTTAAAAGTTGAACTTCTTTAGAGAAAAAGGTAGAAATAACATTGGTTAAGTGACATGGTAGCCATTGGCCTCGTTTTAGTATTTTGAAAATAGTATAAAATTTCTGTTTTAATTGGGAAATGGTTTTCGATTTGGAAAATGATTTTTGATCTGACCATTTTGGATTTTCTATAATGTTTTATTTAAATATAATTTTTGTACTTCTCTATTTTACTTCAACTTCTTTTATTATTCTTTTCTAATCTATGTATATATGTAAATGTGTTAAAATTATTTTGGAAATAGAAAAGTTATTATAATAATGAATGTTTATTTTAAAGGAAATAAAATGGTTATCTTTTATTTTAAAGTTATTTTGTTTTTCAAAGAAGATAGAAATATTTGGTAGATACTTATAAGATGCTGTAATAAAAGAATGGATTTATAAATGGTATTTTATAAATTAAAGAGAGATTTATGAGCGGTATTTTTATAAATAAACGAATAAGTTTATAAATGATATTTTATAAAAGGAAAATATTATCATTTTGATGAATTGGAGTAATAAATCACAACTATGAATTTATTATAATAAATGGAATGATCGTGTTAGGGAAAGGTTATGAGTTTTATAATTATATTAGGATTTTACTTTATATTTGGAGTTTGGTTTATATTTAGAGTTTTGTTTTATAAAAGGAGTTTTGTAATTATATTTAGAAATTTATAAAAGGAATTTAATAAATTAATTGGGAGTTTTTATAAAAAGAGTTGCAAATAAATTTAGGGATTTATAAAATGAGTTTTATAAATGACTATTTTATAAAAGAAATTTTACAAAAGATTTTTATAAACTGTATAAAGGATGTTTATAAAGGAGTTTATTAAGTAAATTTGGAGATTTGTAAAAGGAGTTTTATATTTATGTTCATATATTTATAAAGGGTGTTTTGTAATTTATAAATAATGTTCTATAAGAGGAGTCTGTAGATATAAGGAGTTTTGTAAAGGCATTTTATAAAAAGGGATTTAAAAAAAAGACCGAGACCCGATTTCCATAAATGATCATTTTAAATTACGGTGGTGTGGAAAGTATTCTTTCCATACTTAACACCAAATTCCAGAGTATGGAAACTCGTCTCTATTTTTAGAATTAAGAATGTGTATCGAGGCAAGGACAGTTTTTTAACTTGTCTGGTTTCATTGCTAATCGAGGGACAATACTATTTGTAATCAGAAAATGGTGTTAAATATATTTGGTCTAATTTCTATACGATCTATTTATTTAAACCAAAGGGAAACGTTTGGGTGTATTATTATCAGTGTTTTAAATGACATTTCTTTTAACCTCTTTAAGTATGGTTTTGGAAATGAAATATTTCTTAATATTTGTGGATATACTTATACCGTTGGGATAAGTATATGAGTATATTTTCTTAGCATTGGAGGTGTATTGTTTGTCAATATACTTATGCTGTTGGTATAAGTATATGGAAATGCTTTCTAGTCATTGAAAGTGAAATGTTTGGGAGTATACACATACATTTGAGATTAGTATATCGATATTTTTCAAGTATTGAAAAGAGTAGAGAAGAGTTTGTGAATATATCTTTGTGAAAGTCTTTTAATACAAGAAATTACAAAGTGGTTTTAGTTAATGAAGGGATTAATTAAGAGTCTTAGTGGGTACTTATGTGCTTAACCAATGTTATTTTCATTATGGAGTTGAATTCATGGTGGAATTCTTGTTTTATTTGATAGTTAAATAACTGACTATCAAATGTTGGCCAGTTTTTAAAACTATTGTTGTCGATTCGGAGAGACCGGGATCAAATATATTATCTGAAAACCACTTCGAACTGGCATAAGCTTTCGAAGTGAAGACATATTGAAGATGATGGAATCGAAGACGGAGTTCTTTGAAGTGCAAGGCATGCTTGCTACTAATCTTGAGGGTGTATCCAAAATGGACATAGTAGAAGTAGTGCCTTTGGTTTGCATATCCTGAACAACTTGTATGGATGAATGTTGGCGTTGCATTGTTGCCTGGAGGGCAGTGTTAGTGTTCCAAGTAGGATTGCTATATAAAAGGTATAATGTAGCCTCAAGCTTCACAATCGGGAATGACTAAAATATGGGATATGCGGTAGGGCTATGTGGGTCACACCCATTAGGATATTGTCATTACCCATTTAGATATATATTTATGGATTTGGTTGTGCATTTGAGCTATTGGGAAAAGGTTGTAGAATAACCAGGGTGATGAAATATTCAGTACTATCCGGTAAGGGGCAGGCTAGTCCTGTGTTAGCAGAGGGTTTATGTGAGGCCCTCGGTACATTTTCTAAAGGTGTACTATGGCAGGCGGTACTCCAGTAGCTTTGTCATTGTATGGAATCGATTCTCCAATAAGTGCCTTTCGTACTTAGTTGTATACCTATTACGTGGCATTTAATTAATGTAACAATTTTGGCTAAGATTCAATATTTATTTTAAACCCTAGACAATATCATAATATTAAAAGATTTCCTATGAAATGGTTTGGTTATAGTAAGGTAAAAACCCATCAGTGTTTATGTGCGGCGTGGTCTTACGAGATATCTTTATTTCGAAAGGTTTTTGCAACATTAAAAATTCATATGATTTGTGTTTCTTACGCTAGTTTACCATACTAATCTGGGCATTTTTTTCTTATAATGCTCAGGTTAGCCGAATATGTTTTCCTAGATTTAGTTTGGATGCTTTGGGGTTTCAAAAGACGAGCTAGATTCCTCCAAGATGTATGCACATATATTTTATTTCTGCTACATTTGTTTTTTTATCTATCAAAAATTGCGAGAACATGTTGTTATAACTATCCAGGCTGATGATTAATTAGTTTACTCTGATTTATGTATGTATATTATTGTTTCATTTGTAAAGATGTGTGTTTATTTTATATATTACTCGTCACAATGTGAGATTCTGTTTTGTCTTTTTCCCTAAAAATCTGTTTATTTGATACTTGGATGTTCGGCACGTGAATACCGTGGATGTATTAGTGTCGAATTTGAAGGCTGAAAAGGCGGGTCATTACACGGTTTGTCAAGGACAACCGGGTTGATGACATATTCGGTACTATCCAAGAAGGGATGGGCGAATCTTGCCATATGGGGGTCCATGCGTGGCCCTCGGTACATTTTATTTGAAGATGTACTGTGACAAGCAGTACCCCAGTAGCCTTATATTGATGGAGTCTGTTTTTTAGTATGTGCCTTATGAACTTAGTTGTATACTTAATATGCTGTTGAATGTAATTAAGGTAACCATTTCGACTATGTTATATATTTATTTTAAAACCTAGACATTATTATAATACCATTGGATTTTCTAGTAAAGTGGTTTGGTTATCGTAGGGTAAAAACCCGTCCATGTTTATGTGCAACGTGGTCTTATAATTACCTATATTTTTGAAAGATTTTATAACATTAAAAATCCATATGATTTGAGTTTCTCACGCTTGTTTACCAAACTGATCCAGGTGTTATTTTCTTATAATACTAGGGTCGGACCCGAGTATATTTCCAGATTTAGATGGATGCTTTGGAGCTTCAGGAGAAGAGCTGGATGCCTCCAGGACCTATTTATGTATTTTATTTTCCACTGCATTTCTTATTGTGTATCTATTAGTATTTGTGAGGACATGCTGTTATAACTATCCAAGCCAATGATAGTATGGTTTACGCTGATTATGGTATGTATATTAAAGTTTTCTTTTGTAAAAATCATTTGGATATTATATATTACTCATCAAGATGTGAGATTATGTTCTGTCTTTTCTTTTCTTTCACCCTAACAATCTGTCTTTCCAGCGCTTGGATGCTCGGCACGTGAATATCATAGATGTATGAGTGTTGACTTTTAAGGGTTGAAAAGGTGGGTTGTTACACATGGTATCAGAGCTTAGGTTCAGTGAACACCTAGGTCTTAATGAGGTAAACTCATTAGAGATAGGGTAAGTGATACCCTAGGATGAGTTAGAGTGTGTGTGTGTGTGTGTGTATTAGAGCATGTATTTGTTATTGTTATAAAAATGTTTTGTGTTGATTGGTCTGTTGAGTGGTTTATGCATTCTGGTCAATACAGAAGGTACAACTATGTCGATAGGGATTTCTAAACACTTGGACAAGGCGAACCGACACACAAATTTTGAAATTGGTAAATGAAATAAGTTTACCTGGATTTTATATTTTATATATAAAGGAATAAATTTTCAAAATAAATAAAGTTATTTTTGTTGTGATTGTTTGTTAGGTGATATTTATTTATCATCATCCATTGACTGATTATTTATGTTCGGCCAATTTATGGGTATTTATCGTTTGATTGAATTATATATGAACACCTTGTGAATTAAGTTTCATAATTTGACTATAGGGCGTTCGGTAGTAAGGTTGTTAAAAGGATTATTGGAATATGAAGCGATTCTTTTTTTAAAAGATGATTTTACAAATTATGTTTATAAAGTATGTTTTAAAATAAAGTGAATTTTTGAGAACTTAAATCTTGGTGTCTCTGAAAAAGATTTCAAACGATTTTTGAAAAAAGTAATAATAGTATTACTTGCAAGTATAGGTATAATTTTTCAAATTTTTTTAAGTAAGGTACATTTTCTTTGGATAGTTCAAGGAATGTGTCTCGATTAGTTTTGTGATAATTTGAATTATCTTCTAAGTGATAATCAGATGTTTGCTTAGGTGAACATTGTAGTGCACTAAGTAAGTTATTCTCTTGTCATTGTATGATCCAAACGAGTTCGAATCCGAACGAATTTAAAAGCAAGTGGTAATATATATTTTGTTTAAAACTATTTGATATTATTGGGTGGACGAATAAACATCTTTACCTTATAGGTTTGAGGAAAATTAGACTATAGGACTGTGTTTGGATACCACCATCCTACTCTTCTTAGCTACTTACAAAATCAGATAGGTGAAGAAGTCGACTCAGTTGTTAACTGGGTTTATAACCAAGTAGAAGTCAATAGGAGGTAGAACATCGGTACAAAGACGGAATGACTAGAAACTTGGCAAAGATACTCAAAAGGACTAGAGAATTGAGCTTAGGAAATTTGGTTGAAAAATAGGCTGAGTCCTTTATTCATCCTCCAATTAAGGCCTTAGATCAACCCCCTGAATTAAGGCCTTAGATTAACTTCGAATTAAAGCCTTAGATCAACTTTGAATTAAGGTCTTAGGTCAAAATGACTAGAAACTTGACATGTACACTTAGAAAAACAAATGGAAAGGCACAAAAAAGTATGGATCCAAAATATGCTAAGTGTTATATTCGGCCCGAATTAACATCCTTAATTTGGTACCGAATATAGGTGCTAAGTCTTGGCACATTCACACGTTGCACAAGTTATCCACTAGTCTTCCTATGTATATTGGTGAAGTTTCGTATATTTCTAGAGAGCATATCCTCAAGAATGAAGACATGACGGTCTAAACTACATGATAGTCCAAGTTAGGAAAGAAGGAGGTTCAATACTCATCAACAATCTACCAAATTACATGGAGAACATCTAGACTAAGTATAAAGCTTAACTCAAAAGGACTTATCCATCCTATGGCTAAGGATTAGATTCAATATCGAATCTAATGGCTTGATTTGGCACTAAATTTAACCTTTATCTTAGGGGGCCACGATATTTCTTTTGTTCCCTTGGACTGGTTTCCGAACTTTATTGGTAGCGGGCTTCTGATCTAATATGACCGCAACCACTATAAATACAAACCGAAGAGCAACTAAGAGAGGATCTGGTGTCTGCCATTACTGTGGAAGCCCTGTCATTTATTCAAATCTTTCTCTACTCTATAGTCACTAATGTAGTTCCTTTATGTAATTCTAGGACTTAGAATCTATCTAACACTTTTACTTGTGACTAATTCTCCTTCAATCACTTTGTATTCATACTCTATCAAGATCAAACCAATAATCAAAGCTATAAAGTGGATGTAGGCTTAGTTGACAACTAAACCACAATAAAAATCCCTGTGTCTTATATACTTTTATGTTATTTTCTATTATATTTGCTCTGTTCAAACTGGGCTGGTGCTTTCACATCATACTCTAGGGTGTTGGTCCATTTCTTGGCTTAACATTTTGGATCTTTCACTGAGAACTAGTGAACCCAGGCTTAGATCTAGCTCTCAACTTTGAATTGGATAGGTCCAGAAGCTAGATCCACAAATCCTACTTTGAAAAAGGGTTGAAGACTTGCAATTGAAGACCAATGACAGATAAGAAGAAAAGTGCTTCTGGGAGATCAATAAGAGCAACAGTTAGCGGTAATGAAGCCAACTACTAACAAATTGAAGTAAACAATACTGGTAATGTATTTCCATGATCCTCTAACCTACTAGAGGTAGTAACCAAAGTAGACCTTAACCAGATGGTTAATGAGCTCAACCAAAAAATGGTCGATCGCCAAAAAGCTCTTATGGATAAGATAGACGCTCTACTAGCACTACAACCACCAACTGCTCCAAGAACTAGGCTAGAAACCGCCGTTGTCGTGGAACAAGAAAATTCCTTCGTCTCAGGCTTGCATAGGAGGGATGGTAAGCAAAAGCAAAAGGAGATGGTTGGAAGAGCTACTGGAATTGTTATTAAAGGGAACGAAAGTACTCCATCTGCTAGAGCATAACCTGCTGTAGACCCAATCTTGGAGTGAATGCTCTACCAGGAAATGTTCCAATGCTCCTCTCTGACCCTGAAGATGACATGCAACTTGACGATAAATGATTGGAGTTGAATGCTGACATAGGCAGAAAAAATACCAAAAAAGAAGTTCAAATTGTTTCTATAAGGCCACCCTAATGCCAACGGAGTTCTACAGGAGTGGTTCTCCCAGAGAATGGAGGACCTAGGCTTCAGTTGGAAAAGAAACGCCGTTTGCAGAGTCAAACGCTTGGTGTAGCCTTGACAGCCGACCTGTGGACTACTAGACTAGTGAGGCATACATTACGGATATGGTCAAATGCTTAATAGAAGAAAGTAAAGGAAAAAAGGATGATGAATGGGGTTCTGCACCATATATATTACTTGAAATAATGTTTGAATTTTGGAAATCCGTATTAAATGTTTTGGGAAAATATCAGAAAATAAGTTTTTAAAACTTAAGTATAAGCGAGCTGGAGGATTTCAGGCGTATTATACGTACTTGGTTATTTCCGCTGTGCGTGTGTTATGCTGTATATTCAGTATATGTGAGGACAAGTTATTATAACTGTCCAGATTGATTGTTGACTGTTGTACTCTAATGATTTTATGTATATTACAATTACAGTTTCTTGTATAAAAATATGTTATTATATATTATATTTTGTTCCGCTGCGATTGTAAGATTCTGTATTGTTGTTCCTGTTTCTTCTTCCATTCACTGAAAACATCCGAGGAAAGAATATCTCAAAAAGTTTACTATGCCCACTATACCATCCTATAATGGGACAACAGACCCTAAACCACACTTGTACAAATACAGTTGGCATATGGATAGAGCCAGGGCAACAGATTTTGTCCACTGCAGATGTTTCCCTATCTTCTTAGAAGGAGCCACTTCAATGTGGTTTACCAGACTCCCACCAAGATCCATCTCCACCTTTGATGAATTGGCAAGGAAATTCATGGAATATTTTAAACTTCACACAACTCAGCTAAAAGAAGTGATGTCTCTATTTGGTTTTTTTCGAAGATCCAACCAATCATTGAAATCATTTATGAATCGCTTCAACATTACAGTTACCAATGTAAGAAATTCAAACAAGGATATAGTGTTTACGGCCTTGGTCCGAGCTATTCATCCGGATATGGATTTTGGTAGATGGATTAAGATGAAACAACCAACTACCATGAAGGAATTTAATTGAAAGTGAGCCAGTATCTGAGATTGGAAGAGGCAGATGCTTTGGAAGGCAAGAATGCCTACGTGCAACCAAAGGGGTCGGTTCAGAACAATATAGTGGTCAAGCAGGATGGAAATAATTCTATAGATACTTAGGGAGATGTAGGGAAAAACGCTAACCAAAAAAGGAGAAACCAAAACTTGGTGATATGCGAAACACGGATGCGAAACGCCTAAGAAAATTCAAACTAGAGGACTATACGCCATTGAATAATTGTCTAGAGAATATCTATCTTTCTACTCATGGAACTGAGCGCTACAACAAACTTCCTAGGAAGGAAGCCTATGAGTGATAGAAGCAATTGGGGAAATAATGTCGCTTCCATGAGACACACGGGCATATCACCAATGAATGTCGGCATCTGATGGATGTGACTGATGAGTTAATATGGAACAATAAACTCCAATAATACGTGAAAAAACCATAGAATGGCGAGGGAGCCGCGACGCCCCATGATCTAACTACTCAAAGGAAAGTGCTTGGACCTTGAGGAAAGGGACCTCGACAAACTTACAGAAGACTAGTCATCCACTAGTCACCCAGGAACGAAATAACATCCAAACGCAATGCAACTTCACTCTGTTCAACCTAAATATTTCCTATGTTCACAAATAAGCCACCCATGGACATTGGAGGCATTGTAAATAGGCAAGATTTGCCTCTCTCTATCTCTCTCTCTCTCTCTCTTTTATCAGTAAAGTTACTTAGCTTCTAAAACCGATGGAACCACGTTCTTGCAAGCTAAATCACCAAGTCGATGGTCAAATCGGCTCAAACCGCTGGATCGACGAGGAAAATCGATCTCTGCCTTCTAAAAACTGGTGTTGCTCCACGAACGTCGGGAAGACCCAAACCCCTGCACGCATTACATAAGCCGCGCATCGCTTCTTAAACCAATGAAACTGCACCCACGTAAGAATCCATTCTTTCACCACTTGACCGATGGAACTGCGTTCAAGTATGCTCAATTCTTTCATTCTTGTACCAAAGGGAACCGCATCTAAGTAAGCATCCATTCTTTCACCTCTTGAACCGATGGAACTGCGTTCAAGTGCACTCCATTCCTTCGCTTGTTGGACCAATAAAACCAAGTCCAAGTAAGCATCTATTCATTCGCCACTTGAACAAATATAACTGCATTCAAGTGTGCTCCATTCCTTCGCCTGTTGGACCAATGGAACCACGTCCAAGTAAGCATCCATTCTTTCACCACTTAAACTGATGGAACTGCATTCAAGGGCACTCCATTCCTTCGCTTCATTGGACCAATGGAACCATGTCCAAGTAGGCATCCATTCTTTTTCCGCTTGAACTGATGGACCTGCGTTCAAGTGCGCTCCATTCCTTTGCTTCTTGGTCCAATGGAACTGCATCCAAGTAAGCATACACTCTTTCGCCACTTGAATCGATGGAACTGCGTTCAAGTGTGCTCCATTCCTTTATTAACAATTACAGAAAGAACAAATGAAGAATTAATACAAGAAACTTATAAAAACTATGAATATAAAAGAAAAGGATTTATTAAAAATATCCAACTTATAAATCCAAGAGAAATGAGTAGATTATTGTTATCCACAGATGATGTAGACAATATTATTTCTAAATTAGAAAAATTAGAAATTATTGGAGAAAAACCTTTAAAATATTGGGATAGAAACCCAGTACAATGTAGACTGGATATAATAAATCCAGATTTAACAATAAAAACAGGTTCCCCAAAATATGATAATTGGATTATGGAAGAATTCAAAATGCACATACAAATATTAACTAATCTTAATGTTATAAGAAAAACTGATTCTAGACATAGAACAGCGGCTTTCATAGTACAAAAGGAATCAGAAAGAAAAAGAGGCCAATCTAGAATGGTCATGAATTACACCAGACTTAATGACAATACCCATGAAGATGGATATTGTATACCAAATAAAGATGTACTAATAAACAAAATACAAGGAAAAAACTGGTTTTCCAAATTTGACTTAAAATCAGGTTTTTGGCAAGTAAAAATGCATCCTGAATCTATACCTTGGACTGCATTTACATGTAGTGAAGGACATTATGAATGGCTGGTTATGCCATTTGGATTAAAAAATGCTCCACAAATTTTCCAAAGAAAAATGGATAATATTTTCCAAAACTGCAACAATTACACCTGTGTATATATAGATGACATACTTGTCTTTTCCAAAACAAAACAAGAACACATATCACATTTATACAGTGTATTAAAATTAATAGAAGCCCATGGCTTAATTATATCTAAAAAGAAAATTGAACTTTTTAAGAATACTATAGAATTCTTAGGAACAAAGATAGGCAAAGGACAAATTGAATTACAACCCCACATAACAAGAATTTTTTTGGAATTTCCAGATAAAATAACAGATTTAAAACAATTACAAGCATTTCTAGGACTTATAAATTATGCTAGGCCCTACATAAAGGACTTATCAAAATACACGGGACCCCTATACAATAAGGCAAGTCCGAAAGGACAAAGGGAATTTAACCACGAAGATACTAAGCAAATAAAACAGATTAAAAAACTAGCAGAAGAATTAAAACCCTTAGCTTTACCCTTAAGCACAGATTATCTAATTATAGAAACTGATGGATCATCCCTTGGATGGGGAGGTATTCTAATAAATAAACCAAATAAATATGAAACAAAATCTGCAGAAAGAATTTGTAGGTATGCTTCAGGAACGTTTAAAGAAAAAGGATATTTAACATCCCTAGATTACGAAATACTTGCGATAATATATATCCTTGAAGCTTTTAAATTGTTTATTATCTCACACAAAGAGATAACCATCAGGACAGACTGTGAAGCTATAGTTAAATACTCAGAAAACAAAAAAGAAAAAGGGATCCTAAACAACAGATGGCTAAAATTCAAAAATGCAATATTCAATTGTGGAACAAAAATAAACTGGGAACATATAAAAGGAAAAACAAATTTCCTACCTGACAAATTATCTAGACTATTTCTGAATAAAGATATGACAGATTATAATTGCATGTACAGAGAAAACACAGACATGACATCACAAAGTCAAGATAGCAAAAAATTCCTGAAGACCTACAAACAAAACAGATTTGTCACTAAAGCAAATATCATAGAAGACCAACAAATGATATTGGATAATATATGGAATCTTGCTACAAGTCCCCAAGACAACAAACAGAAACTCAGTATCTTGTATACCTTAGTAAATGAATTTCAGAAAGAAACAAAACAAAGATTCTCCCATTACTGTTTGTTTAATGGAGAAATGCAGGGATATATGCTACTTGGGAAGAAATGCTTCCTAAAATTAGAGAAATAGAAATGAATCCAAGATATGGGATTCCTAAATACAAAGGTTATACAAACTTCGAAACAGCCAAAATGGCAATGGAAAAACATCTTGGAAAAGATTATTACACGTCAGAAGGAATAAAACAATACCTAAACATATCATCAGGTGTGTTCATCAAAAATGAAGTTTCAACTGATGAATTAAGCCTTAGACCTATGGTCACATACAAACAGAAGGCCGTGGCAGACAGAGGGAAAATGGTAAATCTAGAACAAATTCCACATATAAAGGCAATACAAACAAATACTGTCCAACAGAACATGATATGTTTTGTTGATTCATTTGATAAAGAAATAAATCACATACTTCTTTCCAGAGAGATGAGTGCTATGACTTATAAAAAAATCTTTAATACTATTGCAAAATGCTCTACCACTAACATTCCAGGAATGAAGATTACATGGAAGATAATAAGAAACACAAATATTCCATGTACACAAAAAGGAGAAGACTGCAAAAACACCACTACCCAATGTAAATGCAACATAATTGCCTCAACACCTCTTCTCACAATAAACATCCCAAAATACAGGTACATAGTACAAGATAACATCACCCTAGACCCAAGCACACTCCTAAATTATGGGTTCGTAGAAAAAATGTACTTCAACAACCGGTGTATCACAGAACTTCCAGAACCGCTGTCCTCCATCTTAGACTATTATACAGAACTTTTAGGTCAGGAATTATGTACAGAAATAACCTCTACACCACCGCACTTCAGTCAAACCACCATAGACCCTGCTAGACACATCATAAAAATAAGGGCAAAAAATTATGATCCAGATTACCAAGAATGGACAGAAGACAGAAACCTCACACCTCCTCCTGTCATAGAAACTGACAAATATACCTATGAAAAATACAGAGCATATTTGATCGGAAATAACATGTTTTGGGATGACAAAGATCAACTCAAATTATATGCAGAATCCCCTATCATGAAAATCTACATATCTGAATATTTCGAAGACTTTGCATACAAACTAAGGCCTTTTGAAATATTCCATCCGAACCAACATATGATAAACAACTTCAAGAGAATCAAACAACTAGAAGACAATAGTAAAAACAGAAATTACAGTCTAGAAGAGGAAGACAAAGACAGCTATGAAGACAGCACAAAAGCAATCGAAGAAATAATGATCCCAAAGGCTAAAGGGATGTGACCAGATGTGACAATTGCTTCCACTAATTGCTTCCACTAAACAAAAAAGAATTCAGAAAAAATACCTACCTACAAATAGGTGAAGACCTTTCTTCTCTACCGACAAATGAAGACAAAAGACATTTTTGATTGAAAGATTCCACTAGAACCTAACAGATGTATTATTATATGTGTGTACTGTATGCTACTTTTTACCTTTATTTGTAAGTTTATAATGTGTCCATAGTGTGGTATGTCTGGATTGCCTATATATATGGCAATCTAGTATGTTTGTAGGACACCGAAGATTTTTGTATCAACTCCCAAAAACTATTAAGTAATAAAAAGCTTGAGTATTGTTTCTTTTAATGGCGGACATCCTTTTTTGTTACTTCTAAGATGAGTAGCTAAACAACTTTCAGACATAAACCAAGAGAAAGGTGAAGAGATCTAGGTATGTATTCCTTTTTAATTATCTTCTTAAGCATAATGTTAGCCTGATGATTGATGTATCTATGTTTTAAAATCACCCGTGTTTAACTAAATTTATGAATTATCCCAAAAGACGTAAGCTCGTTAGTGATTGAAGAAGTACCGCTTAGGCATGAGGCCGTTAGGGAAAATAGTAAATCTAGAGTAACAAGGTGAGGGAATGATTCATAACCAGGTTAAATTCATACTTTAAAAAATAGATACACCAAGAGTAAGAGATGAGGAAGAAGATAATAAATAAGTGTTTACCTATGATTATTTCACCAAGTATCTTTGGTTTATGCCTGACTTTTCCTAAAAAGAAAGAAAGAAAGAAAGAGTATAAAATTTTGATAAAAATGGAAAAATTACAGGAATATTTAGAAAACAATATTATGATGAACATAATAAACATTATGAAGAACAATACAAACCTTACAGAAAACCAAAAACATCAAATAATAAGCATCTTCAAACAAAAATATTCACATGAATTGATCAGTATTTATGACTGTGAAACAAGTTTAACAGAAATATATAATAACTTTAATATCTGGAGAGAACCTGGAAACATAGTACTAACACCCAGATTTGTTAAAGAATTTTATACAGAATGGCAAAATTACTTAGAAATCAAAAATAAAGCAGATTACAACATAACAGAAAATAATAATTGGGAAAATTAAAAATGAACGGATTTTCAAAAATTGAGAATATAGAATCTCTACAAGATTATTTAGAACAAAAATTTATGACTAAACTCATAATTGTTCTAAAACAAACAGAACTAAACGAAAACCAACAATATAATATTGCAAAAATATTTAGACATAACTATACAGAAAAACTCATCAACCTCGATGATGAACCTAAGATAAACAAAAAGAAAGTAGTAAAAAGTCTTAGAAATACCTATTTTGTCTTTAATACTAAAAATCCGAAGATGAAGATTACCAACAGGATGTTGGATCTTTTTGTTGAAGAACATTATGAACAGATTAGACAGGAAATGATTAAAGAAAACAGAGAATGGTTAAATAAACCCCTAGACTTAACATGGACAAATCACATAGATACAGAATATTGGTATGAAGATGATGCATATTAAAGAGGGAAACTACAAGGATTTGAACAAAAAATTAGAAGACTCTGAACTAAGGATGAGAAGGTTCCTAATTCCTAGTTCAAACATCCTACTTGCTGCACCCTTGGGTATTATACTTACAAGCTGCCAGCAAGGTAAGTAAAAATGAAGAAACACAAACAAGAACATTACATATTATTTGAAATAATAAACTATACTGTAATATTTTTAGCATGTTATGCTCTGGGATATTACTTACAAGTCTTTACAGAACATTTAGTTGAGATGTGGTTTACCACACTTTAAAAAAAAACATCTCCCGGCAGCATTTAGCATATACTAAACGCTGTCTTTTCTTCAATTAACCCCCTCTCCCAAAATGCACCGTATCCAAGTAAGCATCCATTCTTTCACCACTTAAACCAATGGAACTACGTTAAAGTGCACTTCATTTCTTTTCTTCTTGGACCGATGGAACCACGTCCAAATTATGTACATGTTCCTTCACTACTTGAACCAATGGAGTTGCTTTCAAGTACGCTCCAAATCATCAATTTTACCCTGGTAACATCAATAGTTTGTCAAAATCTCTTAAGTACATACGTTGCTCTGGCAACATCGAGAAATTTATCAGTTGCAGGATTAACAAAAATCAATATCCACCTACCAAAACTCAACATCGCCCAGATATTGGCAATATGGAAAGAAAATCCAAGTGATTGAGCTGTCCGCGAGTCTCTAGAGACAGAAACTAACTCGCGAATAGAACCTCAATACTGAGCTTGGAAGGAATCAATCATAGTCAAAATAGGATACTCAGAATCAACCATTAGAACAACAGGTTCTTGGAGATTGGGGCCTACCACGCAACCTAGATTAGGGGCAACCGAATGGGTGGTCCAGAAAAACCGATCTCTAATTTCCTATTTTTGCAAATAAGTCGTCCAGGGACACTGAGGAAAACCGAGCGAATTCCTAGAGCACTTGATTCCTTACCAAGAGCTTCAATCCAATTAAATTTAGTGTTCTGAGTAGGCAGTTATGTGGAGTAAGGGGCATATACATTAACACTTTCTAAGGATGAGCTCTACCGAGCTCGAACAGAAAACAACCGTGAAGTTGGCTAAATCGAGATACACCATAGTTCTGTTACATTGAACGGAGCATTTTGGCAATCACAACAAAGCTTAGCAATGTAGTACATTGAATAACTACAGAATTGGAAGGGAAATTGGTCCAGCCTCCTAGGCACCAATGTTTTCCCCGCAACATTAAGAAATCCAGTCTGTCATATCGACAAGAGAATCAAACTCATTGAATTTTGGCATCGCCTAGAAATAGGCGATTATAGGAAGAACTTAACATCACCTAGAGATAGGCGATGACGGAAGGCATTTCTAGAATCATATCTTGGGCGCACTAGTTTCCATAGACAGAAGCTGGTGCTCGACTGAGTTTTCAAACCCTAACTTGCAAGAATCCAATATAGCCCGAATACTACCACTGTCTAGAGGAAATAACTTGTCTTTCAGGAATCTGACACTACCCAGAGACCAGTGATGTCGAAAGATAAACCTCGATCATCATCGATTCATCATGGCCTGGATTTTAGTCGGGCTTGGAATAATCAGCCATGCGAAGATCAATCAAGTACCTCGACTCCTGCCTGTGGAAAACTAGCAGTTTTCTGAAGATAAACAATGGTAAGGAGAGAACACTCGCTATCGAGCAACTAAACCATTGATTCCTAAAGATTGGAACCAACGAATAAGGTGGATATCCATAACAACATCAACGGCCTAGCAAAGTACATATGGCGTGGAGCAACCAATGTTAATTGTCACACATTCAAGACAAGCACTACCAAACTCTACCAATCCATGATCAGGATATGAAGAGTGTGGTTATACCGGCGTAATGTAACGACTTGTCCCACAATATCTAATTTTCTATAAGTGCCCAGAGTTTAGCACTTGGGAATAACAGGTTTTGCAAGTGGAAGTCAAATTGCAACAAAAATTGGTCGAAGGAAATTCGACCCTACATAAGAATAACCATGGAATTGGTTAAGTAATGGCCCCGTACCGCCAAAGGGAGCACTTGACGGTTATAAAAAAAGCTAAGTGATAGAAACGCTGAGACACTTGGGAATTTCCTAAGTATCGGTGTAGTACTGGTAATGCTGGGAAACTTTCTATTTTCTGAGTACCGTGTTGCCCAGCAATGCCAGGAAACTTTCTATTTTCGAAGTACCGGTGATGCCCCAGTAACGCTCGAAAAACTTCAAACTATAGGGTCAACGAGAAACACTCACAGCAGTAAACCATCGCTGCATTAGCTTCCAAAGATAGAAATTGGTGCTCAACTGAGTTTCTACCCTCGTTTGTAGAAAACTACTGTTTCCTGAAGATAGGTGACAATGAGAAGGCATAACTATTCAATGACCAATAGAATGGTTCGGCTCTTCATTACAAGAATCGGCCCCTGCCAGGAGATAAGGCGGCACCGAAGGGAAATCCCGAGGATCTAGCCATTTATGTGCTGGTTTCCAGAGATACAAGTTGGTACACAACCAAACTTCCAGTATTTAACGTAGAAAGATTTTTGATGCAGCCCAGAGATAGGCAGCTTCAAGAGAAGGTTGCCTGGAACCAAGCAGCTATGTTGCCAGTTCTTGGAGATTAGAACTGATATATAAATAGGACTTCCATGATAACGTTAGCAGTCAAGAAAGGCACACACGGCTAAGGACAAGCGAGGAAAATCATGGAAAATCGAAAATTAAATTATCGAACTTCCACAACATCATAGTAGGATTGAGAGCTAGATCGGAGGCAATTGAATCATTTTCCACACACCTTCCCATCTCTTACAAATGCTTGAATACAGGCATTCGAAAGAGATAGTCTATCTCTCATGAATAGGGACATGTGCACAAATACTTGGTCGATGGGAACCTTACCAAGTCCAAACACTAATAACCGCGGAGTTGGTTAGATAATAGTTCTATTTCTTAAAATAGAACATTATGGCAATAAATTTCCATCGTAGGAATTAAAGGTCTTTGCATTTAGGAATTTGTCATTGCCTGAAGATTCACAACTTTAGTGATAAATCCATAGAGTTAAGTCATGCGTGTGGATGTTTCCAGAGAAAGAAACTGATGCATGATCAGTATCTTAGCACTGAACTTGAAGAATTTACTATGGCAAAAAATGGTGAGGAAGCATATTTCCAATACATTCATCCAGAATGACATTTGCCGATGATGTCAACTAGGAAGAATCCGATCGTAGTTATGGAACTAATAGCATTGAAAACTCAGGGCTTGGAATCAAGTAGCATAGTCACTAGTTCTTGGAGATAGGAACTACCGTGCGAATTAGGCTGAGGGAATTTAAATGTATTACTCAGGAAACCTAGTCCTTGGAAAATGTATGGACTTAGGGTGCGTTTTTTTACGAACCGAAAGGGGCAAACGAAAGGGGCAACGCGAAAGGTGTAAAGTTATTATTTTATTGTTTGTTTATGGTATTATTTTATTTACGTTAATTATTTTTAAATATAGAATACATAATACAAATGCATAAATAAAAATTCATACTTTATAATTCATATTACAAATGCAGAAATAAGAGTACCGAATAAAAATGCAGAAAATAAAATACATATAAAATAAACTACATTCTCCTTCTCAACTGCCTAACAAGATAAATAACAGCCTTCCTAAGCTGCTCGAGTTTGTCCAACAGGGCATTCAAAAGATTGACACCTTTGCTATCATACTCAGCCGAACAAATCGCGACCTCTTATTCTTCATAATCGTCATCCTCCTACTTCACTTCCATACACCTAGCAAGAGTTAGATCATGCGAGGAACTGCCAACGGACCTAGAAGGACCACCAGTTGGCCGTTGCTGTCTAGGCGCTTTACGATTGGTGATCTCCTCAGCAACACCTCGAAGATAGTCGCCATAAATTTGTGCGTCGAACTGTAGCTGAACGGGGGGATTTTGTGGAATTATGAACTGACATTTGGCAGTTCGGATACATCCATCAAAAATCACGTCCAACTACCTAAAACAAGCAGGTGAGGCATGTCTGTATTTGCGGTAACTTGCTGCAGGTGTATCCCACCACTCGTCGGATTCACCGACCGTGTCTTGTTCTTTGTTCTAATAGCCACCTGGAATCTGTAGGAGCTTGTTCCATGGGCTCCACTCACGTTTTAGATTATCAAACTTGTTTTTTATTTTCCCGGCGTTATAATCCAGGCCAGTTCTTTCATTGAACAGGACAGTAATTTTTTCGTACCACTGTGCAACACGGTGGGCACGCGTACCAATGTTTTCAAAAGAAACATCAATGAACGTGTTTGTCCTGTCGACGTTCCAGTCAACGATGGTGCGGGTAGAAGAAGCAGTAGAGTAGCTAGACATTTTGGAAAAGTAATTCAAAAAATAATTCAAAAAAATTCATAAAAAATATATATGAAAGGTAATAATATGAAAATTGCAAATATAAAAATGTTTACCTGAAAAAATCGACGACGAAGTTTGTAAAAATTGCTGAATTTTCGGATTGAATGGATTTTTTTTGGTGATTTAGGAAGGAAATGGTTTGATATATATAGAGAACGAAAGGGAATATGGCGGTTGGGGGTGAACAGTTCGCGTCAGACGACATCGGACGTCGTCTGACGTAAACGGTTCATTTCCAACCATTGCTTCGAACTGGGCAGCAGAGTGGGGCCCACGCCAAACGCGTCCGACGCGTCAGACGCGGACGCCAACTTTGACTGCCCAGCTCATCAAAAGAACGGTACCTTAGCATTTAGAGTGGTTATCCCTGTGGACCAGGGCATATACACCTACACTTGGTCGAAACAAACTCGACTGAGCCTAAATAGAAACGACTACGGAATTAGCTATGCCAAGCTACATCATAGTTTTGAATGAAACTAAGTAATGGAATATGTCAAAATGACTACATGAGTATTATTTATATACACAAAGTTGTGAGATAGCGGACTCCACTCCCATGTAAACACAATTAAAAAAGGAAGACTGACAGGCTAACAAGCTTCGGGGAATCCCTAATTGCCCCACTCTTTTCGTCCAAGACTCATAAGTCCATGAACTCATTTAGAGGAGGGGGAAAATTTAGCGATTGCTCTACAAGAGCAACCATGCCTTGTAATTTAGCTGTAATCAATCATCCCGACATGACAGGAACAAAAGTTGAAGCCTAAGCTGCGAAGGATCCAACTTCCAAAGGAGTGGAAGTTCCTTCGCCAGACTAAAGACGGAATGACCGAAAAATCATTCTAAATAATAGAAACTGGCGATCAACACTATCAAGTATGTCTTACTTTAAATAATATACCCATATGACCAACTTTAGGAATCCAAGGGAGGTCAACTTATGTTGGCCAATCGGGTTCTAAGCATTGACGGGGCAAGTGTAGTGTGTTATCTATGCAAAGTGAGTCCAGTATTCCAAGCACCACAAATGGACCATTCTGTGTAGATTGCTCACTCGTGCTAGAAAAACGAATCACATCATAATTTAAGATTATTTTTCTTGGGATTTTCCCATTATCGATGAGAAATCGATAACAGGGCCACCGTCCATAACAACGTGGGAAGCTTTTCTTTTCAGGATCACTGGAAGTAAAAAAACGGGAAAAGCAACACGATGGAGTCATGCACTATGTTCAACTTTGGGATAAATTGTCGCACTAGAATTCAAACGGTGATAAGAACATAGCTAAGTCCTCGAAAAGAAATAATTGAAGATGGAGAGCAAGATTTAACTCCGAAATGACGTACATTCGTCCGAGCCAAAACTTAGCTTCACCACCAGTCGAGTACAATCCAAAATTCGACCATCTCCCTTCGAAATTCCCACCATCCCAAAATCATCGCAAGGAGTTTCCATACCAAACTAAAGCACTACGTAATCTTCGGGGTGTAGATAGCATTACCGGTATAGATAATTGGAATTCTAATTAAAACCAGAATAAATGGTTAATGGACAATCAACCAAGTAAAAGCAACATCTCGAGACAACATTCAAGAGATCGCTGAAATTCACAGGATAGTTATCCGAAACTTGTCTTGTTCCAGAGCATAGTTTGTTTCCAATGAAAGTGTACTCTGGAGGGCAAATGTTAATAGGTTTTATAACCAAGCAGAAGTCAATTGGAGTTAGAACATCGGTACGAAGACGGAATGACTAGAAACTTGGCAAAGATACACAGAAGGACTAGAGAGATGAGCTTAGAAAATTTGGTTGAAAATCTGATTAAGTCCTTAATTCACTCCCGAATTAAGGCCTTAGATCACCCCCCCTGAATTAAGGGCTTAAATCAACTCCGAATTAAGGTCTAGGTCAAAACGGCTTGAAACTTGACATGTACGCTTAGAAAAACAAATGGAAAGGCACGAAAAAGTTTGGATCCAAAATATATTAAGTGCTATATTTGGCCCGAATTAACATCCTTAAGTCGGTACTGAATATAGGTGCTAAGTCTTGGCACATTCACACTTTGCACAAGTATTCCATAGTCTTCCTATGTATATTGGTGAAGTTTCGTAGATTTCCAGAAAGTCTATCCTTAAGAATGAACACATGATGGTCCAAACTTCAGGATTGTCTAAGTCAGGAAAGAAGAGAGTTCAATACTCATCAACAATATACCAAATTATATAGAGAACATCTAGACAAAGTATCGAGCTTAACTCAAAAGGACTTGGTCATCCTACGGCTAAGGATTAGATTCAGTACCAAATCTAATGGCTTGATTTGGCACCAGATTTAGCCATTAACTTAGGGGGTCACGATATTTCTTATGTTGTCTTGGATTGGTTTCCGGACTTCATTGGTAGCGGGCTTCTGATCTAATATGACTAATACCACCATAAATACAAACCAAAGAGCAACTAAGAGAGGATCTGGTTTCTACCATTACTATGCGAAAGCCCTGTCATTTCTTCAACTCTTTCTCTACTCTATAGTCACCAAGGTAGTTCCTTTAGGCAATTCTAGCACTTAGAATCTGTCTATCACTTGTACTTGAGACTCATTCTCCTTCAATCACTGCTTTATCAAAATCATGCCAATAATCAAAGCTATAAAGTGGATGTAGGCTTAGTTAACAGCCGAACTGATGTAAAAATCCATGTGTCTCATTTACTTCTCTACTATTATCTATTATATTTGCTTTGTTTTAATAGGGCTGGTGCTTCCACATCATACTCCAGGGTGTTGATCCATTTTTTGGGTTAACATCAGTTTTAAGACCTGAATTTATTTTGGATCTGCATCTGAATTTATGGAAAAAAAGATAAAAGATTAAATCAGATAGTTGAATATACCCTCGGGATATAGTAGAGTATTATAAAAGTTTATACTTAAGAATTTTTTTTTAAAATCAGTTCATACATAATTTTAGGAAGTAAAAAGAATTTGAGTTGTATAATTATTAAGTTATCCTAAAGGGATAGAACCGTAAGTTGGACTTGGATCATTTTATTCGCATGAAAGTTCTTGATCCACAATTCGGGCACAAGATTTCTAGGCGATATACTCAAGTCTAAACTGCGCATTTTCACTTGATTTTTCGGCGGCGAGTTCTTTTGATTGATTTTGGGATGATGTGAGTGTTTTTCTATTATAGTTTAGGACTATGTAACAAAACCATAAGTATTAGATCAAGGAATCGGATCAGAGTTCTGCAATGAAGAAATTAAGCGATCTATACTAGTTTCGAAGAGAGATTTATGTATCCATACAAGTGATTGGATATTACGCACAGATGATTCATGCACATTATATGGGATTAAGTAAGAATGTTAAGTATTAGTATGGTTTGTTTCTTGGTCGTTTGTCTATGATGAAATTTCGAGGTCAAAATTCTTTTAAGGGGGAAGGATGCAACGACTGGGAATTTTATCGATTTAATTTATGAATATTTAATTAATTTTAAATATTCAATTAAAGGTTTTTAATAATCAAATGACCTCTTTTAATTAATAAATAATGATGGTGAACTCATTTTGAAAGTTTGTTTAAAAAATAAATAATTCAATGAAAAATGGATAATGTGACCGAAATTCATTTTTCGGATTTTCACCTTTTTATCGAATGAAAGTTGTTGAAGAGTGGTTGCATGAATGCACACAAATATTATGTACAGATACATTTAATATATAGGGAATCTAGAACTAAATTTTAATTAGTGGAATTAATAGCTTCTAGAGGCAATTAGTAAAGTACTTAAGAAAGTGTACAAGTTTTATGCATGGATTTGCGTGCCAGTATTAGTCATTATAAGAGAAGTACTTTGGCACATGGGTTGGAACATATGGGAAGCTTGTCGTGGCCAAGATTTTGCAAGGGTATAGGTGGTCTTTTGTCAAGTTTGCATGGGTCTATATATATACATGTACATTGCTTCACAAAATTCATTTGCTAGCTTCATCCAAAATTCTTCATTCTTTCCCTTCCTCTTCATTCAATAATAACTTCCATAAAACAACTCTAAATCCAATGATTCTTTCTTTTAAACCAAATAGAATTCAATAAGGAAGCACTTTCGTGTTGATTACTTCTTAAAATTTGAGAGTAGCAATGTCAAAATCTCTTTTTTTTACCCAAGTCATTTTCTATCCCAAATTTATAACTCCAAAAATACCTCCTCTTCCCTAAGACATAACTTTTCACAAAAAAACTCTAAATCCAGTGACTCTTTTTCTTGAACCAAATATAATTTAATAATGAAGAACTTTCACGTTGATCACTTTTTTCAAAATTTGTGAGTAGCCATGTCAAAAACCCAATCCAAGTAATTTTTTGTTCTTGTTATTACAACTCAGAATTCAATAAGAAAGAACTTTCATGTTGATCGTTTTTCAAAATTTGAGAGTAACCATGTCCAAATCCTATTTTTATCCGATTCATTTTCTGGCTTGGTTTTTTTAGCCGAATTTAAACCAAAAGCCCCTCTTTTTCATTATGGCTGAGCCCATCTGGAGTGATCCTTGGATTTTTGAGCTAGTGTTTCAAAGTAGTAGGGGTTGGTGGGTAGTTACAAGGAGTAGTGTACTTTTCCCGAAGTCTAGGTTGCATTAAAAGTGAGATTCTCACTTTAAATCATTTTATAATTATTATATAAAATTTTGAAATCATTAGTGTGTTGCTTGCTTATATATATTATACTTATGTATGAGGTATGTATATATGTTTGGTTTGGAATCTATTCTCACTTGATAGCAGAGGCATATAACTCTTTGAATTTAAAGGGACTATTGTAAACACAGGATTAGACAGAGGACCAAAATGAATGGAAGTCGAAGTGTTTTTCAGAGCGAATTTGTAGAGGAATACTGTAAACACATAGGTCGCAATGAAAATACTTCAAAGAATAGAAAATTTGTCGAGGGATCCAAAAGGATTCCTCACCCTGTTGATTTTTAATTTCATTATATATTTATTATATGAAATGTTTGTACGCCAAAAGCTTATTAGCTTGGTTATATCATATGTATACATTAATATGTTTTAAAAGTTGAACATTTTTAGTGATAAAGGTAGTAGTAGCATTTGTTAAGTGCTAATAGCTCTGAAGCCTCTTTACAACTTTTGAAATGCTATATTGATTTATGATTTTGATTTTTCCTTTGAAATACTTTTGGTTTCTACTTGGGTTTTCAAGGATGTTTTCAAAAATACAGCATTGGATTTCTATAACTCTCTTTTATGTAACTTTGTCCTTCGGTTTTTCCAAAATATTTTAAAAAGGGGGGGTTCTTGAACTCGGTCTTGTTTTTCAAGCTTTGGTTAGTCTTTCCTGACATAGCGAAGAATTTTAAATATATATTTAAAAGATTTGTTCTGGAGTGTGGAAGTTAGTGCTTTATTTTAGATAAAGGAAACTCCTTTACCCTTCAAAGTCAAAATTCTCTTTTAAAGTAGCGATAAAAGTTGTAAGTGATGAAGTTTTATACTTTGTTTTAGAGTGTTTTAAAGGAGGTTTAAAATTTATATAAGTAGCTCTGTTTTAAAAGAAGATGTAGATATTTTGGAATAAATATTTATGAAATGCTTTATATAAAATGTTATACACAAAGATAGACTTATAAATGTTTTTTAATATAAAAGTAGATTCATTAATGATATTTTATAGAATGGAAATGATATCATTTTGATAAATTAGAATAAAAAAATCACATTTATGAATTTACAGTGATATATGGAATGATATGTTAATTGGGTTTTTACCCGAGCAGAGATCAAAAGGAGTTAGAACATCGAAACGAAGACTAAACAACTTGGAACTAGGCAAGAATGCTTAGGAGAAGGAAATAAGTGGTCTTGGAAAGTTTCATTCCAAAATTTCCTAAGGATACAACTCGGCATTGAGTCATTTAGCTCGGTGCCGAGTCATTTTTTCTACCTAGAATGTCTCCCGACTTCATGTTACCTATTCACTACTCCTCCAGAGTGTGCTCAAGTGTTTTCGTAAACTTTTGATGACCAATCGCCAAGTTTGAAGAGAAGATAACTTAGATAGCCAAGCAATCCAAGTAATGGAGGAACTATCACTAAAACAAACAAAATGTCAAGGAAAAAGGCATGAGACACGTCAACTCGGGGATGGGACGAAAGTGTAAAAGAAATTGAGTCATTTTCACTTTAGGAAATGACTTGGTACTAAGTCAAATGACTTGGTCCCGAGTTGCCTTTTCAATTCGTATGGTGCTGATTTTTTCTATGCTACTCTGGGCCGACTACTAGACTCTACTGCTAACAAGCTTTCAACCCACACCTTCTCTACCTTTATAAATACAAACCCTAGGGAAACTAAAAAAGGATCTGGTTTCTGCCATAGCTCTGCCTCTTCTTCATCTTCTATCTCCACACAATAGTCACCAAGGCAGCTACTCTAGGCTATTCTAGGATTTAGAATCTGTTTAAGCCTTGTACTTATGACTTATTCTCTTTCAGATCTCTTGTAATCTCAAACTAACTACGTCAAATCTATAAGTAACAAAGCTATAAAGTGGACGTAGACTATAGATTGTCGAACCACTATAAAATCCTATGTCTCTCTACTTTATTTCCGCTACTTTTATTCCATTTCTACTATTATCTGCCAGATCTAGGTCCTACAAGCTCCATACAACATATCTTTGGGTGTTGATCCATTTTTGCGTCAACATTTTGGTGCTTTCACTAAGAGAACTGAACCAAGGCCGAGATCTAGCTCTCTATTTTGGATTGGATGGATCTAGAAGTTAGATCCAAAATGATTACTTGAAGGATTTGAAGGTTTGCTATTCTAATGCCTCCTAGGAAAGGAAAATCTACATCTAGGTGATCTACAGGAGCAACTATTGGCGTTTATGAAGCAAACACCCACCAAACTGAAGTTAACAACGGAAATCCACTACTAGGATCTTCTACTCAGCAGGAAGTTGTTACTAAATGAGAGCATAATCAGATTATCAATGATCTTAACCAGAAATTTACTGATAGTCAGAAAGATCTCATGGATAAGATGGATGCGTTGCTAATTTTGCAGCCGCCAACAACAAGAAGAACTAGAAGAGAAACTTCTCCGTCAAGAGAATAAGAAAATTCCTCCAGTTCTAGCCTAAACCGGAGAGATGGAAAATGAAAACATAAGGAAGTAACCGTCGGAGTTGCAGGAAGAAGTAGGAATGTTCCCAACACAAAGAAACAACTTGGTATTAAGACAAGACAACTCGGTAATGACCCAAATCTTGAGGTGAAGACTCCTCAGAATGATGGTGCAACACCTAGTAGTTTCCCTACAGAATTTTGTGCCAGCGAGGAGCACATAACCGAAATGGTTAAGCGGTTAGTCGAGGAAAGCAGAGGTAGGAAAAAACTAAGATTTGGGTTCCACGCCAAGCCAGACTCCGTTTAATGAGAATATCTTAAGGGATGAATACCCTAAGAAGTTCGTTATGCCAACAATGTCATCCTATAATAGGACCACCGACCTTAGGCAACACTTGTTTAAGTTTAAATGGTACATGGATGGGACACATGCTATTGATGCTGTTCGCTGTAGATGTTTTCCTATCTTCTTAGAAGGAGTCGCTTCCATGTTGTTTACTAGGCTTACGCCGAAGTCTATTTCTACTTTTGACGAATTAGGTAAGAAGTTCCTGGAGCAGTTCAAGCTCCATGCTACCCAAACAAAGGAATGAAGCCCCTATCTAGCTTGTCTCAAGGACCCAAGGATTCTTTGAAAGCTTTCTTGAACCGATTCAACATCGTTGTTATGGAAGTTAGCAATCCGAAGGAGGATCTTGTATTTATGGCCTTAGTCCACGACATTCACCCAGATATAGATTTCGGTAGATGGTTAAAAATGAAGCGACCCACCACCATGGAATAATTTCACCGAAATGCGAATCAGTTCCTACAGTTGGAAGAAGCAAGACTAGTCGAAAGGAAGGTTGGTGAGGAACAACCGAAGGAACTAATCCAGAGCAACATCATAGTAAATGCTAGAAACTATGGTAATCAGAAGAAAAGAAGTCAAAGCTTTGGTGATGGGCAAAACGCAAATGCAAAACATTCGAAGAATTTTGGATTGGAGGATTACATTACCTTAAATGACACACTGGAGAATATATATCTTGCTAATCAAGGAACTGAGCAATATATGAAGCCGCCAAGGAGGGAAGCGACAAAGCAAGGTAAACTCACTGGCATAGCATCAAAGAATGCCAACATCTGTAGAATCTGATTAAGGGGCTGTTAAGGAATAAATGGCTCCAATAGTATGATAGAGAACCACAAGATGGTTGAGAAACTGCAAAACCCTAGAGTCTACCTATTCAAGGAAAACTGCCTAACCCAGCAAAGAAGGGCCAAAGCAAGCTAAGGAAAGACTGGTGGGAACTTAACCTTCAATCTAGCAGGTCACCCAAGAATGAAAAACAACCTAAGACAATACCGGTTCATTCATCCTTATCTAATTTCCTTTCACAAATAAGCCTCCTAAGGACACTGGGGCATTGTAAATAGGCAAGACTTGCCATTTCTTCCACTTATGAATAAAGTCAGCTTCTTGAACCAATTGAACTATGTTCTTGCAGGCAAAACTCATGTGACCTGCAATCGATAGCACCCCCGAGAAAACGCTCCTTAATCCTTGAATGACGAACGAGGAGTGTTGACTCAAACTGCCAAGTCGATACGGATAATCAGTCCAAACCTTCTGAGAACTGGCATTGCTCCGACAACGTCAGGAGGGTTCAAAGCCGCCGAGTCAATGGGGAAAATTGACTCAAATCACCGGATCGATGGGAAAAATTGATCCAAATCTTTTGAGAACTGGCAGTGCTCTGGCAACGTCGTGAGGGTTCGAAGCCGCTGAGTGGATGAGGAAAATCAACTCAAACCACCAGATCGATGGGAAAAATCAGTCCAAAACCTTCTAAGAACCGGCGTTTCCCCAGCAACATCGGGAAAGTTCCAAAATGCCGAGTCGATGTGGAAAATCAATTCAAACTGCCAAGTCAATGAGAAAATCGAGTCAAACCGCCAAGTCGATTGGGAAAATCGACTCAAGCCGCCAGATCGGCGGTGAAAATTGATCCCTATCTTATGAGCACTGATGCTGCCCTAGCAATGCTAGTAAATTACAAACCACCAAGTTGGTTGAGACATCAACTCATAATTGTCAGAACTTGACATCGCCCGCGGATAGGGAATAGGAAAAGGAATAAATTAGGGCTCGAAAATAGGCGACGTCGAACAAAATCCAAGGACTTAAGATGTTCATGCATAAGTTTTCGAAGATAGAAATTAATGCACAAGCAGGATCTCAACACTGAACTTGGAAGAATTTGTTACGATGGAAGACCGCGATAATGCATCTTTCCGATACAAACATCCAGGTTAGCATTAGCTGATGATGTGAACTTGGAAGAAGTCGATCATAGTCAAAGAATTGATAGCAACAAGAACTGAACGCTTAGAGTCAAGCTATAGAGTCACAAATTCCCAGAGTTAGGAATTATCAAGTGAGCTAGACTGGGGCTAATCAAACGAATTGCTCAGAATACCTGGTCATTCAATAAGTGCTTGGATTCAGCATTCGGAGTGGTCAGCACCATGGACTGAGGCACATACACCAATACTTGATCAAATCGAGCTGACTCAGACGAAAATAGCCAAGGAGTAGGCAAAATTTGGTCATATCATAGCTCCGTTATGCCAAGAAAAGTATTTTGGCAGTCACAACAAAGCTAGGTATCGAAACATGCTAAATAACGGTAGAAATATTATTTACATGCATAGAGTTGCGGTAAATAAATAACACAAAATAGCAGTACATAAAATGCGAGAAAAACATACAAAAGAGATTACAACAAAAAAGATAATCACTCATTAGTTATACCTTTTTGCGTACACGAACATATAGCGAGGGCCGCACCCGCACAATATCGGCCGGTTTCAGACTAAAAAGAAAGGAAAAGTGCAGAATCGATAGATACACTGACATAAAAGGTAAAACGCTCAACTGGCACACATGCTACCGAGTCTTCCCTCTCTTGTCATTTTGGCTACCTTTCCTATAATCACTCATTACTTATACCTTTTTGCGTACACGAACATATAGCGAGGGCCGCACCCGCACAATATCGGCCGGTTTCAGACTAAAAAGAAAGGAAAAGTGCAGAATCGATAGATACACTGACATAAAAGGTAAAACGCTCAACTGGCACACATGCTACCGAGTCTTCCCTCTCTTGTCATTTTGGCTACCTTTCCTAGTTTGGCCTGAACGAGTCTCCAACTTCGTCCTTCTCTTGCGTTCCTTGCTGGGAGAAATTTCGCCCTCCAAGTGCGCAGACTATCCTCTTACGGTAGGGTCCGATCTCACAGATCCTCCAACAACTATGCCTCCTTCCTTCGGCTTTTGAAGCTTGATTGCAGTTGGAGTCTTTCGCTTGACCTTTCCCTTCTCTTTCTTTGCTTCCAGCCCCTCCTTTTCCCTCTTAAGTCTCTCCACTATCATCTTCTTGTTGGTCGGGTCTAACCCACCTATGATCATCACATATTCTTCTTGAGACATCGAGAGATCCTCTAGGTTCTGCAATGATCCTATCTGCTTTGAGTCCGATCCAGGGTTGGATTTTGAAAGTGGAATTGAACGAAACCGCTGCGGAGACAATGGTGGAAGTAGTAAAGATGGCAGCGGCTTTTAAGCCCTGAGTAGTTGGAGGTAGAGATAGGAGAGACAGTTGAGTTATACAAGTTGGAAAACACAGTTGTATAGTTTATTAAAGGACTTCGGAGTGAACTAAAGCTTTTAGAGTACTAGAGAAATGAGGGAAATACCTGACCAAGGAGTTTGATCATGAACTTCAACTTCAAACCCTCCTTCGTTGGTTTCCATTTCATTGGGTCGCTCAATAAGCGGGGGATGATATGGCTCGTGCAGAGTTTTAGAAGCTGGAAGGGTGCAGGTGGTTGTGGAACTGACCCCTGTAGATGTGGGAATAGTTACTGCTGGCTCTTAAGATTTGGAAGCGGATGTTTTGCCTTGACTCGAAGAACTCGGGCCGACAAAAGCCTTAGCAGCGATCTCAGCAGCTACATTATCCCTTTTTTCTTTCAAAATCTCTCTACCTACTGTAAGAAAGTCTATGTCCTTGGAACTAAGGTAGGCGGCCATTAGTTCTTCCTCAGAGCGCATGTTACCGGCTCGCTTAGACCTAATCAATACTGCCTCCCAAATGATGGCGAGAGTCCTTGGGTAGTTATCTCCTAGCCACTTCAAGCTCATCTTGTGCATAAAGGTGCAAGTATAGAAGTGTAATACGATAGCATCCATTCGAATCGCTATGTCTTCATATGCTCCTTGAAGTTCTGAAAGTTCCTCCTGAGTTACCAAGTGATCGATCTCGACTGCCAACTTGTCAGATTTAGTCTTCTCTTTCTCTTTGGCCAATTTTGCATTCTCCTTGCGGAGCCGAGTGAGTTCTGCTGCCTTTTTAGTGATGGTCAGATCCTAGGCCTTGTTGGCATTCTCTCCTTCACTAACTCGCTCCTTCAATTTAAATGATTCCTTATGAGCATCTTTAAGCTGATCTTTAATCAAAAGGCATGCTCTTTCACGGCCCCGGGTCACTTCTTTAGCAATTTATCACTTGCAGTCTTCCCTTCCAAGGCGGCATCTCTATCTATCATCGGCTGATCTACCTCGTTATCATGATCCTTGATAATTATGTTGTAGTCATCCCTTTCTATCTCAATGGAAAGAATTTACTGGTAGTTAGCTCGATTCACATAAAAAAGAGATCGAACAAGATGTTGCCACTCGAACCCAGCTTCCAAATCCTCACCGACTTTATCAAGATTTCGAAGAGAGGCAGCTATGTTTGTGGGTTTTATAATCTGATTGAACTTGACCCCATTTAGGTACACGTGTGGGTAAGCAACCTGAAGAGAGTTGAACTCGATGGAAACGTATACTTCTCAGCATGTTTAGAAGGAGTAGGTGCAGTAGTAGTAGTAGTAATGACCCAGGAAGATGGGATTTCTTGTATAGCAATAGTTTAAACCTCAATGCAGGGAGGAGTGATGGATGTTGTAGTCCTAGGGCAATGATAGAAGTCCCTGTGGCACCACTGAATATAGCTTGGGGCGTCACCTTCACCATCCCTTCTCTTCTCCCCCTTCTCGCGATCTCTCTGCACACGACAGGCTTCATCGGCATTCTCTCTATCTTTCCTTTTCCTTATCTCCTCATCAGTTTCACGATGAGGACGCTGAGCTGGATTCGAAGTCCGATCTTTGTAAGAGCTGGAGTATTGGTAAAGTTGATTGAAGATTCCACGACCTATCGAACTAGAAATAAGGAGAAGAATGGAATTAATGTTGAAACTTTGAAATTGTACTCAATCCAGTAATGTGTGTCCATGATCCTATCCTAAGTTGAGTGTGTAGAGCCGATGAGCCCCTATATAGTCTACCAACCATATCGACATGGTTTCAAAGTCAAAGTCTCTCCACCTTCACTTATGAAATCACGTGGAGATAAGGTGATATCTAAGCCAATCTTGCCCATAATATCGCTAATATTGAAGTCCCCAAATTCGCTCAAATTAATGGAGACATCTATTAAAGGGCATGAGTGTGTTGTGTCTCCTATAGGGGTATCCGAAACTTGGCTTCCAATGGGTTGAGATGTCTCGGTAATTATTTGTTTTAGAGGAGGCGAGTTGGAAAGACCGGGGCTCATTTTCGATGATTCACCGCAAGACTCATCCCTTCCTCGATGGCATGGAAATCACTGTCATCATCATTGTCTGCAGCATCTTCCCCCTCCTCTACTATCATCGGTTGTTTCCCTTATCTCCTTTGGATTGGCTCATCTTCCTCCAGAATCGAGGGAATTCTACTCGTATCATCACTATCCCTTGGGATATCTTCTCTGATAGGCAAATCGGCCTCAACCTCAAACGCTTCTCCAAGCCATATTTCACCCGATGGACAAACTACATCCCCTTGAGCATTCTCGTCGGAGCTACGAGAGGGGGAAGAGGAGCGTGTTTACATTCTAGAATCACTTAAGGCTGGAGACTCGACCACAACAGATCTCCCCTAGTGAAGCAAGCCGTACGTTTGATGGTTTACGTTGCTTAGAAGGAAATCAATGGAACGCTAGGAAGCTTTGACCACCTTTAAAATATCACATTTCGCTTTATACTCATCATTACCATCCCGGGTTGGAATGCCTATGATGAAATAAGAAGCAAGTTTCCTCTTAAACTCAACCCTCTCCTCAAACCTCCTCTTGAACTCAACCCAAGTCAAGTATTCTCTTTCACTCCAACAGTTACACTATTCAACCAATACTATGTAGTTCCTTGCACAATGAAGCAATGAAAATCCTTTCATAATAAAGCAGCCAATTCTCTACCTCGATAGAATCCTCAGTTCCAATGAATGGCTTCCTTCCAAGTCTTGCATAATCTCAACTTAAAATAGCATAGTTGTTAACAACTGGAACTTCGGGATTTTCTCCTCTAACATTACCACCAACTAACCCAGCAGTAGCTCCTGCTTGCATCATTTTGACAAAGAATTGATACATAGCTCTCATATCCACCTATGGTGTTCCAGCACCCACATTAATAGCTATTTGTTGACCTGTATTCCTCCTAGTACTGCGCAAGACATTTTTATTGGTTGTGGTGCTTCTCAACCGAGATTCACTCTTCGATTTCCTGCCTCTATATCTTATTCCTTAAATCTACATTCAAACCTTAGTAAGACTACAGAAGAATGATTTAAGAGAGATGAGAAGAGTGGCGATAAGGTACTATAACACCCCTAATTTGGATAACATTATCCAGGAGATTTTATTAAATAAATTAAATAGAATAATGTAAATAATTAGAGTGATAAGGGGTTTGAGATTTGAATAAATGATAAGAAGGTCATGTTTAACAAATTAAATAAGCTTATAAATGGTTACATATGATAATTAATTAACCTAAGGGCCTATTGGGAATTAGCTGCACCTTAATTTCATAACCCTTATATATCCACGGTTTGTCCACCCTTTCACGTTTATTTCTCATTTTGACAAAACTTAAAAACGTAAGACAAGAAGAGCTTAGAGCCGGCCATTGCTAGAAGAAGAGAAAATTCAAATCAAGCTAAGAATTAAAGCAAGGGGAATAAATCTCAATCTCAATCCAATCTCCTTATCTTAATCAAGGTGAATAATAACTTATACCATATCTATTTTGTCTTATGATCATATGCTTTCGAATTTAAGATTAAATTCGTTTTTATGATGATTTGGATGATGATATGCTTGAATTATAATTTGTTTGATTTAAAAAAAATTGTTTAAATGGGGATTTATGCAGTTTTAGGGTAAAACCAATTGAAATTGATTTTTGAATGCCATGGAAAAATTTTATGTTATGTAAAACATGATTTTGGAGTTGGGTTTTAATTTTGATAATTTTCCAAGCTATGGAAAGATTATTATGAATTTTCAAAGGAAAATATGATCAAATTGGTTAAAAAATTTATTTCGATTAATTCAGGAAGAATTTGGGTTTGAAATTTTGATATGTTTAATAACATGATGAAAGTGAATTTTTGTAAGTTTTGGGGATTTTCCCTAAGAGATTTACTTTAGAAAATAAATTATTTTAGAAGAAGGATTTAAGTGCAATTTTGGTTTTGCTTAACGGAAGGGCTTAGTTGTTAAATTTTCCTTGATTTAGATCTGATAATAAGCGGCGGTTGTTTTGTAAAGAATTTGAAAAGTTGAGGCAACCAATCATATGCTTACACGTAGGCAGGTTAGTTAGAAAGTGTTTGCTTTAAATTGGCATTCAATCAGATTTACCAAAAAAATTAGGTTCCGCCTCTTTTAGAAGTGCATTTCGACTCTAATGCTTCCGCTTCGACCCATTCGAAACCAACCAAGGCCGAAACCAATACACATGGTAACAATGATATTGGTACGAAGTGGATTGGAGGAAAGCGGAAGGCATGGTGACGAAAGCATTGCTTCCGATAGGGTCGATACCTTTGCTTTGTTTTAAAATGCTAAGCGCCTACCTTTGTTTTTATTAAATGTTTTCAAAGGATTCAAAACGGATGCTTTCGAAAGGGTCTTCTAAATAGCTTTCAAAAGAGAGCTGCCGCCTTATTATTTAAAGTAGTAGCTTCCGACGGAGCTACTTAGTTTTCAAATTAAAGCTTTCGGAAGGGGTAGTTTCGACCAAGTCGAAACCCTTCTGCAACCTTATGCCTTTCGAAGGTAATGAAGATATCAATGCTTTTGGAAGGTAGTCTTTTTTTTACAAAATATAATCCACTTCCTATAGCTTTCGAAAGGGGGTTAATGGTTTCGAGGGCAGTGGCTTTGAAAGGGGTTTCAAAGCCAACCTTTAAGTGTATCACCCAAATGATTTATGCTTTCGAAAGGGTGGTGCCAACACCATCAAGTTTTCCCCAATATTTTTATATGATAAAGAATGGTTTCGAAAGAGATACTTTCGTCTATATTCACTTTGACCCAAATGATATTTTAAATATAAACCCAATGGTTTCGAAAGAGCGACTTTCAAAGGTTTCGAAAGGGGTACTTCCAATGGTTTCGAAGCTATGCTTCTAAGAGTTAATAAGAAATACTTTATTACATCTGAAAAGGTTTTGAAAGAGAGGTTTTAAAGTGTTTCAAAAGGCAGTGGCCTAAAGTTTTGAAAAGAGATTTATATGCTTTCAAAAGAGGTTATCCAGAGGTTTCGAAAGTATTGTTTTAAGGTTTCGAAAGCCTTAGTTTTTCAAAACAAATAAACCGATCTCATTTTAAAGGAAAACCATGGCATAAATAAAATGTTTTGAAATGGAGTTTTGAAGAAGTTTACCTTGATTAATAGATTAAAGGGATTAACCAAGTTTTATATAAAATGATTTCAAAGATATTAAACCACAGGGGTTGGTATTATTATGTTTGCTTCTTCATATATGTATTTGAATATATTCATGTTGCAATGAGCCCATAACTGTAATTTGGGGAAGGATAGAATAACCCGTTAGGTTGACCCGGTACTGAATATAAATTAAATTAACTCCTGAATGAGTAGAATTGTATCCAGGAGGTCAGGAAAACCAGAGTATAGGATGCTAAAATATTAATTAAAGTTGTTGGCAGGGGCTAATGGGTTCAAAGTAAGCCCATGAAAACTGTGTATAGGAAAAGATATTGGCAGGGGCCAATAGGTTCATAGTAAGCCCATGAAAACTATGTATAAACGAAGATGTTAGGAAGACTGGTTCATAATTAGCCCATGGAAACTATGTATAAACGAAGATGTTAGGAAGACTGGTTCATAATTAGCCCATGAAAACTATGGTTTGATATTGGCAGGGGCCAATAGGTTTGTAGTGAACCCATGAAAACTATATCTGGATTAAGATATTGACAGATGTCAATAGGTTTCTAATCAACCCATGAAAACTAGGGTACGAGAAAAGATATTGAAGTTACCAATAGGTTCAGGGAGAACCCATGAAATAGTAAAGATATTGGTAGGGGCTAATAGGTTCTTAATGATCCCATGAAAACTATGAAACTGGAAAGGGAGTCCGTAAACATTAAACCGGTTATTAGTAAGCCATGAAAACTTATAGGTTAATAGTGACCCTAGAAACTATAAATGAGATAGTTAGTCGGAATGAATGGGGATGGGAAATCCAGAATTGATTTACTTGTTTGAATATCATCATATTGTTTTGAATTATTTTAACCATTGTGGATGCAAGAGCATTGTATATGGTTTTATAAAGGTCTTAGGATACTAATGAGGGGAAAACACGTTCCGCTAAGCAGCGTGGTCGGACTAGGTATCTTATCGGTTTGAGATGGTAGATTATTATTCATACCAGGCTTTATGTCTGACTCGAAGTTTATGTTTTCCCCTTAAACTCTCGGGTACTCAATTGATTTTGAGTAGTTTGAGAGTTGAGGTTTCTGGTACCTCTTTAGACGAATAAGCTTATGGAGATGTGCAGGAGGTATGATAGCTATCTAGAGTTCTCTTTTATTTTGATTCCGTAGTGTTGTTGTTGTAAAGGAAAAGTTATTTAATTACCTATATATATACTCTGATCATCCAAAGGGGCATCTTCATTTGTCGCTCTTGGCGTATGTTGTAATAAATATGTTTTCTCTGAACATGGTTTTCGTATTGGGATTATGTAATGAATATTAAAAGCTTTGGAATGGAATGCGGAACTTGTTTGATGTTTTAAAATTTTTCCATACTCATGTGTTTCTATGTATCAATGTATCTAACATTACCGTATTTGGTCACCGAGGATTAATAATTATGGATGACTACAGCATCCGTTTACTGATACATACTTATATATAGCAAATAAAACGTTACTATATCGTTATCCCATATGTCAATCTCAATTTCTAATTCGTTTGGATTATGTTTTAGAAACTCATTTAAAGTTCAATATTCTTTTAGTTTTACATAAAACTATGCTCTGATGGTAAGTTGTAACATCCCCCATTTTGAGGCCCAAAACTAACTGCTACGGATGCTGCAGTCATCTATAGTATTAATTTCTGGTAACAAAATGTAGTCATGTTAATCGTACCATAATATCAGAAGCACAAGAATATGAATTGAAAAAAAAATCCATATTTCATTTGAAAGAAAATATTTCATATTCACTACATAATGCTAAACGTTGCCCAGGTACTGATAAAATATCATTATTACAAAATATGCCATAACTGACATATGAAGATGCCTCCTCGTTTGATCTGAGTTTACTACTAGACAGTTACAACATCTGTCATTACATACCTTCTAACAAAATGAAACTTCTCACAGTGGATAAAAATGAATATAGATAGATCCCTATATAGCTTAATCTGCCTCCTACACGTCTCCAGAAGCTTTATTCGTCGAACCAAAATACTCTATAAACCTTTCCCAAACTACTCAATCGAGTACCCAGGAGTTAAAGGGGAAAACAAAAATTTTAGGTTAGACAAAAAGTCTAGTGTTAATAATAATATGCCATTTCGGTTGATAGATATCTAGTGAGACCACACCACTGAGCGGAACGTGTTTCTCCTCTCTAGTATCCTTTAAAATATGTCTTTTATAAATCAAGCATCTGCAATCACAGTGGTTAAACTAGACAATATAAACAATCATATGCATGCATGCAACATGGGTGATCATGACCAGTCGGTCTAAATAAATGGCATATCTGTCGCACATCATAGTTTTCACAGGGTAATTACAAACCTATATGGCTGACTTGGGCCTACCAGATAAATATAAAATTCTCCAACTTACTATTGGAAGGAAAATGGATGGTATGTCCGAAACTTACTATTCCTAGGGTCACTCTAATCCTAATGGTTTTGCTGGCCAGCCAATAACCTACCTCATCTTTATGTATTTCTTTCTGTGCATAAACCTACTTTTAGTTTTATCCATGACAAATCCTTTTGCACTGGAATTTTGGACTAATATTAGCTAAAGGCTAATAGTCGAAGTACTGGACGCGACCCTACACCAGTCCCATCTGGTTTTCTAATCTCTGAGTTAATTCATACTATCACAATTTATCTAATAGTGATAAGAATGATAATCTCTTTAGTAAAATTCTAGGCTAAATAACCTTTTTCATACTTCCTTGAAAACATAAATCTTTATAATTGATTTACCCTTGAAATCATACTTTAAAACAAGGAAAATATAGCCCTTTACTTTATTCAAAATATCATGCCAAGATATATACTTTTATAAAATATCATTGATGAATTTTGAAGACGCTTAGAGGTTATTGCACCTCAAAATCATAGGCTATAAAGCCAAATCATTATCTTTGTACATTGATAAAACATATCATCAAAATTGCCTATATGGGATTATCACATCCCTCTTTAAGAAATCATGTTAAAGCCTTTGATCTATAAAGTATAAGGCCATAGAGCCAAAACTATTTACATTGCATATATAGGGTTCTAACTATAAGCAGCGTTACTATTGGTTCGCGTAGCATAAGGCTTTAAAAATTGGAGTTAAGGAAATGGCAACATTGGTGACTAGCGGCGTCAATGTCTTAAAGGAAAATGCGGCATGATTATAGCCGTTATAAAACAAGTGTCATCATTTCCTTAACATAGTCCATATCAAAAATACATATAATAGCGGCATTAGGAAATAGCAGCATCATTGTTGTATATCATCAACATCAAAACCAATAGCATCGGTTTCACCGTCTAAAGGAGTTAATACTGGAAATATGTGTACATGCAACATCATGCCCTTTTATATAAAAATGCGGCACTTAAGCACGCGACATAGAGACATGCGAGATAGCAAGCGTTGCAAACATCAATGTCGGCATAGATGTATACGCCCCAACCTTAATGGAATCATGGCATACCAACGAGGTTGGTATCACATGCTTCCCTACAGGTTGGTACCTACATGCGGCGTAGATGGATTGTGGTATTAATGGCAACGGAAATAACAATCTCGTATTTATTATAAAAATTGTTTTATTTCATTAAAAAACAATATCTTTTTACCAACTTCAAATTCTTGTTGGATAATAACCTTCTATAACAACCCTGGGTTTTTAGTGCCTTTAATAAAGCAAATAAAGATTTAATAAAGCGAATTAAGTTAAATTACTTTGTAAATTGAAATAAAAAGAGCATGGAGAATGTCGAATAAGTGAATGATAAGTCATTTAAATGTATTAATTAGAAACAATGAAGTTTGTATAACTTGTTTAATTCTAAATAAGATTCTATAATAGCCTATTTGTGCTCCATTGGAAATATTAAGATGAACTTAAGTGTGAATTAATTTAGAAATATGAAGTTATGGATGTTATTTATTTCAATTATTGGAAACAAGGAAATTCCCAACATAATAATTAATTGTGTTAGCATTGGAATGTAATTTAATTTTGTTTATTACAAATGAATATAATAAAAATAAATTGGCAATGTTTGCTAGAAATAAAGTAAATTTATAATTTTGGAGCTTAAGTGCATATATGAATTATATTATTAAAATGAAGATGAATTGTAACAACCCACTCCAATACAGGCCTAAATTTCGACCCAGAAAAGGCCTATTGAAACTTAGATCCATTCTAAGGAAGGTTGTTGGTTGGAAAAAGAAATAACAGTATAGAGCCATAACTAATCTTTTCAGAGCTTACAGTGGGTGGAATAAAATATAATAACAAAGCGTACTAATTTATTTTAAAACCATATAATGTCATAATACAAACCACCATCGAATCGTAGCACAAATCCATTACAACAATTGTCTAAATACATGGGTACATATAAAAGCAAGTAATAATTATAAATACAGTCACAAGCCAAGCTTCTCTATCTCTAAGCATCATCACCGCCATCACTCCGTCCTTAGCCTGTATTGTAATGAGAATTGAGTCAAAGCAACAAATGTCAGTTGAATAAAAACCTCGAGTCTTACCTTTTAAGTACTTGGGCAGTATATTTCAAAATAAGAATATGTCTACGTACAATAAAGCCAGTAAAACCATTTAGTACTTCTTATAAGGAGGCGGGTCCTTAACCAACCACTTAATACCTTCCATTACAGAAGTAGGTTTCTAAAATCCCAAATCCCATGCCATAAATAGCTAGCAACGTAAGAGATAATACCTAAGCCACTTAATACCTTTTATTGGAAAATAGGCAGACTCTAGTCATTTAATACCTTAATTAAGGAAAACCCCGTCATTTAATACTTATTTCCAAGGCGTGCTCCTCACTAGTAACTATCTAGCTGGCATCATATGCAATCTCTCAAGTCACTTAATACTTCCTTATTTGGATAGGAAGACCCTCAATCAGCCACTTAATACCTTATCCAAAAGCGGACCCTTGTCGAGATACCACCTAACCTAACCCCTTGGCTATTTAATACTTCATTTGGGAAAAAGAGGCAGGCCCTCAAACAACCACTTAATACCTCAATACCTTGAAGCAGACCTATCGTATCATGGCCCATACTCATAATGATGTCTCACATTAGTCCGACTATTCGTGGGAACTGGTAGCCAGATTAGCTAGGAAGATTTCCCCTACAGAATTTGAGACTAGCCCCGTGTCATTACAAATATTTATCATAGGGACATCTCACATCAATAGGAAGTGTACGCAACTATTGATAGCCTCAAAGTGAAGGTCAGACTTTCGTCATGTAACTCTATTGACCTCACATCCCTATGACTTAGCCATAAATTAAAATACTCTCCATATATATAATACTCATCTCACCATTTCACAAATAAGGCCTTATAATGAACCTTTCATATTACGTCTTAGAATAATAATTAGGCTGTATAAGAATTTCTTCCTATTTTGCCAATCAATTACCTTCCTAATATGGGAAATAAATGAAAATAAATATCTAATTAACTACGCAATAAATGCCATAATTATACGTTAATTACGCTAATAGAAATAAATAAATACTCGCACCTAATAAATTCTAAGCGCATGGATTTTACGTCCTAAACTAGCGTTAAATGTCAATTCCCTAATCAAAATAATGTCACAATTCCTTTTCTTCCAAATTCCCATAATTTCAACATACCAAAACAAGGGATTATTCTAATATCCAAAATAGGGAAAAATATTCATAACCAAAACTGTAATAATAGACTTGTAAATAAAATAGAAATTCAATTAATTACACCAATTCAATGGAATATCCTAAACAATAGGAATTGCAATCTCAACCTCATATTCTATTCAACTCCTCTTTGCAAAGAAATAGGTTGTGGGAAATTCATGTGGAATAAGCGGTGTAAACTACGAACAAAATCCGTAATCTAAACCCTTATTTTATTGAAGAATTACAAATTTGAATCAAAGAGGAAAGAGAAGTGGAATAGACTATGAAATTCTCAAAAATTGCATAAACAAAACAAATCCCATCAATTAATGTAAGTAATTGAGAATCTTCACATAGAATTGACATTTCGAAAGAAAAGGAATTTTGGGGGATTTTATTTATTCTATTTTCACAATCCCAAAATCTCTAAGGCATATTCAAATCCAAAAAGAGATATACTAAATAATTACTGAAAAAGAAATACTAAGGTTTCCACTCATTGAATAGCCTTTAGCTTCGCTTTCCTTGGATTTTCATGCCTTTTAATCACCTCCAAAATCTCTCTCTTTTGATATATACATAATAAAGAAGATATATATATTTTTATTAGATTCCGAATAGTTGGAGAAAGAACAAAATAAGAATAGCTCGGAAGAAGAAGAAATAATTAGAAAATCTAATTTGGAGAGATAACAATGGTAGAGTTTCACTATTGTTTCCAAAATATTTGTGGATAAAAGTGAAAGTCTAGGGTTTAATTTATAGTGGTTGAAAACATACCAGAACCGTTGAACGCGAATAGATTAAAAATGGATAAATCTAGAATCTCATCATTAATAGCAAATTAATAGCGGTTGATCCCTACGATCGACCGTTAGGTTGACCCCTTAGGGTGCTGGGTAACTTAACCCCTAAGTCTAATCCCCTAATTAACTTTATCATTAATAGCAAATTTTTAATGTTACTTAACCCCAAGTCTAATCACATTAATTTCAAATTTCAAAATTAATTATTCATTTGAATCCTATTCAAATTATTTTAAATTTGAAAACTTCAAATGCTTACAACTTCTTCAATCGTGCTCCGTTTTCAGCATATTATATATGAAAATTAATCAGAATTTCATCACGAATACAACGGTACAACTTTCGTGGTCAAATCCCAAACTTTGTAAAAAATTTATTTTTTATCTTATCATATTTAATTTAATTTACTCCATTTATTTATGGTTAATTTTACGGTGTGTTACATGAATAAATTGCATTTTGTTACAAATTAAATATAGTAAATAAATTTGTAATGACTGAAGAAAAATAAATGTAATTTACAATGTTTAAAATCCTAAGTTTATAAGTTCTACATTATATATTATAAAAGAGTTTCTTTTGTTAACATGGAAGCTAACCTATTTTGTTAAGAGGATCCGATTAGGCTCAAAATAGCCTAAATAGCATCAGGTTATCAGATGAGAAACAAGTAATAGTACGTTACTTTTCATCCTCCATTTCTGAAACTAGTAAAACACCCTTCTTCCTTCTCCAAAAACCCTAGAGAAATTAATCCCCAAATTTCAATTAAATTGGAGAATTTTGTTCTCCGTATTGAACTATAATTTTCAAGTATGAATCTCAAATACAATCTGATCGCTCTTCAGTTTTCTTTTAAGTAATTTTCAATGTTTAAGAAATATTATTATTTTCTCTTTGCATGAGCTTTAAGGTGCTATAGCTGAGCAAAACAACCTCCAATCCATCTCCATTCGGCTATGAATCTTTGAATTTAGGTGAGTAAAGTTCACCTCTTGTACTGATTTTAAGTGTTGGTTGAATTTAGTAATGGTGTTTATTGATGATCTATTGTTATTACTTGTTCATATGCACTCAATTGCTCACTGTAAATTAACTGGTAGCCATATTTTTGTTCATCCCTGTGCTTTGAAATTTTTTGTCACGCAATGTGTTGTAGCCTAGAATATAAACAAAGGAGCAACTACCCTTCCCTATGGGCAATTGAACATATTTATTTGGACTTAAAGTGCAAATCTCCTCTTTGTGAATAGTAGCATTTATTTGTTGCTTTACTTTGTACGTCCATGTTCTTTTTCTTGCTTTGACTTTGTTTCGTCCATTGTAGCTTTGTTTCTTTAAAATGAAGCAAGTACCTTTCCATGATGCAATTGAACCCATTATTTTGGACCTAAGTGCAAATCTTCTCTTTGTGAATAGTGATCCTTCTTTTATTTGCCTTGATTTAGTGCGTTGCCTGTAGCCTTGAATTGGTCACGTCCCCAATGCCTATAGCCTTGCTTTTGATATGTCCCTGCTCTTTTTCTTTGAAAGTGGTCACGCATGTTGCTTTCCCTTGTCTTTGTTTCATCCTTATATGCCTTGTTGTTTGAATTTGCTCATGCAAATGTCCCAGAGCCATGAAAACTTGTCACACGCCATGCCTCTTGCCATCATTTTGTGTGCCTGCATGGTTCCTAGATAGTGTGCATCCCTGTTGCTTCAATTTGTGGCTGCTCTTTTCCCATTTTGTTGCCTTATTACATGTTTTAATGATTTCTTGTGATTTGTGAATTGAAATTGGAAGCGCTTTAATATTATGCCACCTTCTTTTGCTTCACAGTTTTATGAAGTCACTTCTACCTTTTTAGGATTTTTGTGCACTGAAATTTCAAATATTTTTTGTAACGACCCTCAAATTTATCACTTTGATAAATTATACTTATTTTTAAAATATTCAAATATAAGATTTTTTTTAACATAGAGAATAATGTTTTGAATAACAAATAATATTGGTAATAAGTATTTACAAAAATATATACTTTGGAAAAATAACGATAAAATAACCGAAAATCGCTTATTGATAACAGCTCTATAATCGTCAAACGTCGCATATGGAGCTTGTACAATTATTTTTATAATTGAACAAGAATATGAAATAATTTTTTTTGGGAAATAAAATGTGTTTATGACATCATCGGTGATGTCATTCTATTTAATAATTGATTTATGATTTTAAATTGAGATTTAATAATTATTTTATTATTCTAATAATTGTTTTAAATGATAATAATTCATTTTAAATAGTTATAAAGTGATAATAAATCATTTATAATGGTTTTATAAAGATATATATTTGAATTGAAAAATATAAGAAAATGGATATCGCTTTATCGATATAATAACATTTTTTGTAAACAATTATTTAATATTGATTTATATGATTTTAAAAATCAAATGTGATCATTTTAATTAATTCAAGATGATAAGAAAATGGTTTTCAAGTTTTGTTTGCAAATATATGTATATTAACTAAGTAGTAAAAATGTGACCAGGAATCGGTTTCTTGATTTTCAACGGTTTAACGAACGAAAGCTATTCGAAGTTGTTACAACATTGTAAATGACACTAACACATATTCATATGCATATATACATATCACATAATCATATATACATACATATAACATATATATAAATATATATATACACACACATTTGGGAAATCTAAGATATTTTCTAAAGACTTCACCTTTAAGCAAAACAAAGTCAAAGTAATCATACATAAAAGACATGAATGAATGACACGGAAGTGAAGTGAAGTGATGGATGATGATGGAGGAGGGGAGGTGCGTGTGTAAGATGTGATGGAGGTGGATCACATGGGTGACGGGAAGGGGGTGAGGTGATGTGAGATATTTTTGTGGCAAAACTTGCCTATAAATTCCAAGCTCCATTCTCTTATTCATTCACAAATTTCCTAAGCTTTTCCTCTTCTTCTTAAACTTCTTCTCTTCTCTGATTAATTTCCTAGGCCATGAGCAAGGAGGAGGGGAAGGAGTGATTGCGTGAGCATGAGAGGTGATGGAGGGCCAAGGCCGAGAGCATTGGAGGTGATGGAGGCAAGGGCCGTGAGCTATTTTAAGTAAAGGAAGTGGAGTTTTTTAGTGATGTATTAGTAAAGTATAGGATGATTTAGTGAAGTATTATGGTGATAAGAATGTTGGTAAGAAGTTTGGTTTGAAATAGTGAGTACACTAATCTATTTTTAAGTATTTAAAACTTAAAATGATCATATGCAAATTTAATTAGTTAATTAATAAGCTTGGTTGAATAATTGATTGAATAATTGGTTGGATATTTGGTTGATAACTTGGTTGTGATAAATTCTAAGAAACTCTTCCAAATTTATTTTACAAATGTGATGATTGGATTTGATTGTTATGGTTGTTTACTATGTTTGATCATCAAGTTTGGATGTTGATTATATGTTAATTTTGATGTTGAAGTGATTCACGTTTAATATACGTCGAATATCACAAAGGAAATCACTTTTCTTTAATAAATGAAATGGTGTATATGAGATTGTTAAACCTCTTTAAAATGGTTTATAAATGTTCTATAAAAAACTAAAACTAAATTTGGAGAAGTTTTGACAAGTTATGAAAATTGAGTCAAAAATAGGCGTCTAACGTAGTCGCGATTTGTTGCCGTAATAGTTAAATCCATTATACAATGGATTCAGAGTCGGAATTCTTAGAAATAAGAATTTTCCGAACTCTTATAACTATAGTTTTTAAACAAAAGAAAAGGATCAAGATTTCATTTAGTAGATTTTGAAATATGAGCAAATCAAGTTTTCAAAATAGTCGCGCTTTGGCAGTTCGGAAACCAAAGCAATAAATTCTTTAAAATTGATATTTTTTAAATTTTTTAAATTTATGGGATAAATTCTATAAATATTTAAAACGTTTTGAAAGATATTTAAGTAATAAAAATATATTTCTAAATGATAAAAAAGTTGTTTTGATCAAATAAGCATTAGAAGTACTATTCACATTACTTTTTACAGTAGTTTTTAATAACTTTTGAAATATGAATTTAAACTTAACAATTCTTTTCCAAATCTTTTATAAATGTTTTCAAATGAATAATTAAGTGTTTTAATAATAATTTGGAGGTTTTATAGTTTATTTAAAAGAGTTTAAATAAATGATTTGACGAAAAGCTGTTATAAATAAAGTAATTTAATCTAGGCTCTAAAAGCTAATGAGTAGACTAGATTTTTCTATTCACGAGATTCGGTTGTGGGGTGCTTAAACTAAGGATATGTTCTAGATCAACCAGTGCCCTGGTTCATCCGGCCTCTTTCCTGGGCGAGGGATAGATAAGGTCGAAATGTCGGAAACGAGACAAGTATAAAAGATTCTAAATTTATAAATTTTTGATACAACTTGGATTATATGGAGATAATCTTCTCATACTTGGTGTTAAATTCTGAGGAGGGAACTCATACTAACTGTATAAATTAAAAATGTGATTTCACCGTTATTTGACGGATAATACTTATTGAAAACAGAAATTAATATTGAGTAAAATCAAGGTTTTAAATATCGGATTTCGGTCATGTTTCGTATCGGAATTTTTACACAAGTTATCTCGTATCGGGGGAGATCTCGGACGAGATGAGTACATATCGGGTGTACATCTCGGATTGACATCTCGGGTCTTATAATGCATCTCGGGAATATCTTGGATGTACTTGTGTGTCTAAAATTGATGTGTCAAAAATTTATTTAACAGTTATAACTTTCTTAGTAAAAATAAAATGATAACATACTTGATTTACATGGCAAAAGGAATTTTTTTAGAAGAGTAGTAGCTTGATTAACGTAATTGATTTGGTAACGATTGAATAATATCTTATTATTTGAACATAATAAAGAAGTGAAACCTTTCTCTATGACTCATTAAAATAAAAAGTAAAGAATATGTTCAAGAAGTTGGTAAATTATAATTGGATTGAGTAGTTTCTTTTGAATCAATATGAAAATAATAAATATTATGAAAAATAAGAAAAATGTATAATTTCGGGTGAGATCTCGGATTGAGATTTTGATCCATATTTCGGGTGAGATTTGAATATATCGGATGAGATGAGTGTTGAGGGAGATATGGAGGAGATTTGATGTCTCGTCTCGTTTAAGTGTGAAAAGGAGATCTCGGAGGAGATCTCGGGCGATATGTAGGAGATTTAAAACCATGAGTAAAATTAGTATAATTTCCATGGATCCCTTTTTACTCAATAATGTTTTCCAATATGACTTAGGAGAAACGATTTGGTATTTCCAAAGTTAAAAGAGAGGTTTAATGATTTCGTATATACCGGAAGAGAAAAGTTTGAAAGTTATATATCTTTAAATGATATTTTTGATAAAAGGAATGAATTAATCAAATAATAATCACATATATACCTGATATCTTTTTATTGATAATTGGTTCGGAGAAACCAGAATCAGACTTGCTACCAAAAAACCACTTTGAACCAATATACATGTTTGAAAGTGAACACATGTTGAAGACAATGATCTTGAAGACAGGAGATCTTCATTTCGGAAGGACTGCTTGTTGATATTCTCTAGTTAGCTCCCAGAATAAAATAAATAGCAGTGGTCCCTTCATTCTGAAAATCTTCAAAATGCAAGGACTATTCGCTACTAATGCTAGGGGTAGTTCCCGATAGGATGTGGTAGGAGAGTGCCTTCGGTTTGTCCTTTTCCTAGACAACTAGTATGAATGAGTGCCTGACAATGCATTTCCAAGACCACGTTTATTGATCTCTACAAACGTACATCTGTTTGGTAGTGTAGGAAGTAACTCTCTTATAGTTAACACCCTTCTCTGAGACGTACGAGCTCAGAGGTTATGCATTTGTGCAAATCAATGTTGTGTTTGTGAGAAATGCGGATTACGGATCTTAAGGTTAGAATTAACACTAGAAGGGGGTAAATAGTGTTTTAAGGAATTACTAATTCTTTTTGAGTTTATATTAATTTGAACGCAAATGTATGCAATATTCAGACACAGATATGATCACAGAATCAAACACAGATGCAGATATAAAGTAAAAGCAATAAAGGAAAGAACACACCAGATTTTATACTGGTTCGGAGTTACCCTACATCCAGTCCCGCAACACAAGTATGGATTTCTTTTCAAAATTAATTCTTACAATTACACCCTCGATTTCAAGGCCACGAGGTACACCGCTCCAGATTCACAATCCTCTGGGTAGAGATACTTGATTTTACGGGCAACAAGTTCACCCGATTGATTTTCGAGGCTACAATCACACATTTTCTCGCTCGATTGAATACAAAGAAGTCTATAACTCTGAATAGTAGTACTGGGATCTTGTTGAGATAGTGATAGAGAATCAAACCAGAGATGATCTAGTTAGATTCAATGGTGGTAAAAATGTATATAAAGAAATGTGGAAGAAGAAGAGGAGTGAAATGAGAGAAAATATGATTATACATTCGTTTAAAACAGCCCCTATTTATAGTAGAACAACAGCCATGTCCATTCGTGAAAGGATATGACGAATAGAGACTTCCTTTGAAATTCAAACTTTTGAAATAAACTGTCACCTTGTCGACAAGGGGTCCTTGGGGTTGTCGACAAGCCTAAGTTATTTTTGGTAATTTGTTTTTCTTTGAAAATAACTTCTATCTTATATTAAAACTATTTTAAACTTTATAAATATACTTAACTATAGTTAAAATACATAAATAAGTATAGAGAATAATATGTTGGTATATATAAAATTTTACTATAATTTTATATTTAAATCTAAGTATAAATATTAAAAGTTAAATATATTATAATTAAAAGATAGTTTAAAACCAAGGATAATTTGATATTGAAAATAAAGATTATTTTGAGGCTAAAAGTATTTTAAAACCAGGATAGATGTTTTTGATTTAAAAAGGAAGATTTTGTAATCATTTTGAATACAAGATATAATTAATTTTGTAAAACATTTGAATAAAAGTTAGTGGATACAAAACAATGTTCCACTAGATTTTTCGTAGGTTCCATCCTACTTAGGGTTCCATCCCTTTAACAAGCTCGAAGTGGATTCCATTCCACGAATAAAATGGATTTTAAGATGTCAATGCTTTTTTAGGAGTTTTAACAAAATTCCTAACTAAATTCCTTATCTTGAAATCTTGAACTCTTGATAACTTGATTTCTTGATACTTATGAGTATTCAATCTTGATATCTTTGATCTTTAAATTCATCAGTCTTGTATCTCTATACTGTACAGTCTTCATTCTTAGTACCTGCATGTTTATATCCTGCATATACATATATATATCTAAACTATAATGTTAGTATTTATATTTTATAACAAGTCTTAAGGTTGTTGTCATCAAAACCATCCTTCTCAAGGACTAACAGTGTTGTTAGAAATGGAAATGTGGCATTTAACGTGGAACCTGTTATGAGAAAGGCAAAGCATGGCTTTGTGTGAAATAAAACATGGCTTTGTAGAAGTTGAGTGTAGCCTCACGTACGAGCCTCACACCCCGATGATGATATAGGTAATGATGTAGTCTGACCTATATATTTCAAGCTATCGGTATTATGAGTATGAAGGTGATCGGTGGAACTAGGCCTCAAGGCATTTATGCCTTATGGACAACTTTGGAGGCTTGACGGAGAACGATTTTAGCCACCGAATAATACGCTGTTCCATAGTAGTGGATCCAACATAGTTCAGAGGCTTGCTTGAGATAAGTGAATAGCCACTGAGGTGCTAGTTTTTTATGTGTGGATTGCGAAGGAAATAGCCACTAGTTCCCTATCATGTTGGAAACCCAATTCCAATATGAGCTTTTGGTTTTGATTGTAGAACCTAGTATACTGGAATTTAATAATGGTAACAATTTCAGCCTATGTGATATAAGTTTACTTGGAAAGGATTTTCAAAGCAATGTCATTAGAAATAATATCAAATTGTTTTAAGTACAAAATGTTTTGGTTATCATAAGGTAAAAACCCGTCCGTGTTTATGTGTGGCATGGTCTTATGAGACACTCTTCTTTTTCAAAAATGGTTTTGTTTGACAACAAAGTCAAACTATAACACTTATATATATATATATAATTATATATATATATATATATAATTATATATATATATATAAATCGTGTCTCACGCCGTTTTGTCAAGCCTGGTCCGGGTATTTTTAAAACTTGGGTCAGATCCGAGTAGTTTCAGGATTAGCTGAAGATGCTTGAAGTTTTTAAAGGAGAGCTGGAGATCTTCATCAACGTAGGGACGTATTCTATTTTTCCACTGCATTTGTATTATTGTTTTTCAGCAATTGTAAGGATAGAGATTTATAACTGTCAAGGCTGAATCTAGGTTAGACTCTGATATGGTATTTAATTTTCCACTGTAAAGATTATATCTTAAAATAATATATGTTATTCCATTCGTGTGAGATTTTGTTCTGTCTTTATTTTCTTTTTCCCCCAACAATCGGTTTTTCCAGCACTTGAATTTACGGGACGTGAATACTAAGGATGTATTAATGTCGATTTTCGAGAGTCGAAAATCATGTTCATTACATTTACATAAAAATCTCTCCATTATGTAAATTGAATGCAAGTAGTCTGCCAAAGGAAAATTAATCGAATTTTTTTTCAAATCATGTTTGTAAAATTATTTTTAGCTTCAAAGTATTTCAACTAAAATTCTAAACTATACGTACATATTTATTTGAAAATGTCTATCCGCAACTAAATACTATTTATTAAACAAATATTTTCAAACAGATTTCGAAGAAGTATTTTCCGATATAAAAATTAATATTTCGGTCGGATGAGGAATTTTATTAAACGATTTAGTAAAACGAATGGTATTGAATGTTTGCTTTTACTTTATCGGTTAATTTCTAGATTCGTTTGATTGAACATTTTTATTATATTATATTACTAATTCTATTTTACCAAATGGAGTTTATGATCTCTTAGTAAATAGTTGAAGTTCGCCCGGTGGTATGGGACACTTTGGCAAAATTCATTTAGTTACTAAGTGACAGTAAATGCCATTTTTAGTTAGGTGTTACCTTCGGGTACGTCCCTAGTTGATCCAAGTGGGGACAGTACCTCATCTGTATTCATCGTATTCGTGCTCGTCTTTATAGTTAAGCGTAGCCTCATGCTCATCTCTAATTAGGCGCGATCTTTGGGTTTGTCTCCAATTAGACATTACCTTTGAATATGTTTCCAGTTTTTCCATGAGGGGACGGTACCTCATCCGTGTTCGACGTAACCTTCGGCTTCGTCTTTGTTTGTCCGAGAAGGGACCATACCTCAGTCCGAGAGGGGACTGTACCTCTATCCAAGAAGGGACTGTACTTCTGTCCTTGAGGGGGTGTACCTCATAGTGGCATGCGTGAATGGCGAGTATCAACTAGTCTTTGGGGTTGGTTCCATTTTATGTTTATTAGTTTAAACATTAAGATTTGATTTTTTGCATTGGGATTTCACCATTATTCTGTTTTGCCTATAAAGGGCTATATTTGAGTTTCTTGGTTTAGTGATAATTGAGATGTAGGGGCCATTTACTTTCTTGTGGCAATTTCTAGATTTTGGAATTATTCACTTATGAGATACCAATATGTCATTTGAACTTGCACTAGATCGAGACTTGTATATGTTGCTCACTCATTCTATGTGTCCATATATTTATATAATGTTTATTTCATCTTATTGACTTAAACCAGTACAAGACTGACCCATTTATTATTTTAAATAATATTCAGCTCAAACTGAGTTGTTTTAGGTATCTTCTATTGCTTCTCGAGCTTGCTTAGCCTGAAGCTTATCATTTATGCTTCTATTTATCCTTTTGATGTACCATTTTGTTTAGTATTATTATGTTGTATCTTATGTATATGTCGGGATAGAGACCTTGTTTATGTGTATTGTTTTGACTTGGGATGTATCTATTATATAAATTATGTTGTACTCATATCACCATCTTTGTGGACAACTCTTTGTATACATTCTTTCGACCTTTCCAGCGTATGTTATATATATATATATATATGTGTGTGTGTGTGTGTATGTGTGTGCGCGCGCGCGTGTGTATTCTCTTTTGCGTACTCTATGATTTTGTGTCCTAAGTTATCTTATGTTGTTCTGAGCAAATATTATATCCACCGTATTATTGTTTTAAGCCTAGATTGTATATGTCGAATCCTTATAAAGAAAATAAATTATTACTCAATTCAACGTATCGATACTCACTTAAAGAAATGCTCATGGATGGTCGTCCCTAACCAGCCTTATTCTTTGCACTAACAAACGATACTACTTTGTAATATCCTTTGTTAGTGTGGGTCTAGAGGTGTGGTGTTAAAACTTGGTATCAGAGCGGTATTCAGAATAATATATGAAATTGAGTATGTGAATTCAGATCTAAGCAAGTCTTAGAAACCATCCTTTAGGATCTTTGTTAGATCATTAGGACTCCTTCCTATTAGGAATAGGGAAATACCTTAGGAAATCATTGTTTCTTAGAATTACAACCTTTATATGCTTTCTATCTTTGAATAATGTAACCCTTGAATGTTTTTCCTTCAAATCTTTGAATTTTGTAGTAAGATGGTTGGCAGAAGAGGAACCCGTTCTAATGCTGGGCAATTCAACGGACTTAGCCAAAACGGAGTATTTACGTTCGCTCGACAAATATGGGAACTTGTCTAAAACACCCAATCAAGCCGTTTAAAGGCTAAAAGAGTGTTATGCAAGTTCAAGCTTGGCTCAAGACATGTGATCGCACCTTTTCTCGCATGGGCCTATCAAATTTGCATCGAGTTTAGGCAGCATCTAGTTAGCTCCAGGAGCAAGCACTTGATTGGTACGAGTTATTGATATCAGAGGTTGAGGAGTCGGAGCTTACCTGGGAGCAATTCTGGGAATGCTTTGAATTGAAGTTTGTGCCCAAGTCCGAGAAAGCTTCTTTGACTCGGAAGTTTACCGACCTTAGGCAAGGAAAATCATATGTTTCTGAGTATGTTGCTACTTTTGAAGCTTTATCTAAATATGTGGTCGAGCATATCAACACCTTATCGAAGAAACACCAGAAATTTGTTTATGGACTTAGGAAGAGCCTCAAGAAAGCCTTGCTATATAAGATGGATGTATCTTTCAAGAAACTAGTAGACACTGCCCTTAGACTGGAGGAAGCAAAATAGGATAGCAATGAGGCAGCACCTGGTGAAAAAAATAAGTTTCCCCGAAAGAAGCAACAATCTTCCAACAAGTCCGAATCGTCCTTTCCTATTAAGAAGGCAAAGTTGAAACATCTCACACTCCTTAGTATACCCAAAAAGGGCACACTAAATGATATGGTGCGTTATAGGTATAGCTAAAGCATTACAGAGACTAAGATTCACAAGACAAATAAATATAAACAACGGAAACATTTAAATGGTAACTCGTTATTCAAAATAAAACTTCATAAATAAGTCTGAAAAACATCACATGTCTCAAATACCAAATACACATGTCTTATGAAAAATACCTCTCAGTCTCATAAAATCAGAGTACAATAAAATAATCATCCATCTCATAAGTACCAGTACATCAAAAACCAAATGAAAAGAAAACTGAAAAGAAGAAGAATACATGAAGAACTCCGGGAATGTATCTCCAAGAAATATGAATCAACTATCCTTGCCCCTGCTGGCCTATGGGGGAAAATGGGAAATAGAGGAGTGGGTCAGACTATAAGTCTGGTGAGTGAAAGTAACTACTAGTATTTTTAAGCAAGATAAAGATGATAGAATTAACAACAATTCTAGTATAAAAAGGAAATAGAGAAAAGATAAAGCTGGAATAAAATACTGTTTAACTGATTCTGTTTGACTATTTGCTTTGATTGTGATTGCTTGCGCTTTTCTTATATTGCTGTGATTAGGCTGAAATCCTAATCCTATTTTAATTAGACTGAATCCTAATTCTACCCGTTGATCGGCCTTTTATCTCTGTTGTGCCACTGTGAGCTAGTCCCATCATGTGGGTCCCGCAGCAAAAGACACATGTTTAGCGTTTGGAACGCAATAGCGATTTACTTACCCTAATCAATGTCGCACGCACGGTCATCGCCGGTACACGCTAACTATCGCCCCTTCTTGTGGCCTCTTACCCTAATCAGCATAAGCGTGCCCACCCTCACCTAATCTGTTGTGAGACCATCAGCCCTAGTCTGAAAGGGTCCTGCCCAGCCTCACCTAAGTGTTTTGTGAGACCATCAGTCCTAGTCTGAAAGGGAATGCTGCTGGTATGGGTCCTAACAAACAAAATATAGTTGCGCCCCTTGCGCAAATCCCCCAATTTGAGCTTCTATCATTGACCACTTATTTACCTTGTGTCACAGCCTCACCTAACTATTGTGAGACCATCAGTCCTAGTCTGAAAGGGTCCTGCCCAGCCTCACCTAATCTGTTGTGAGACCATCAGTCCTAGTCTGAAAGGGAATGCTGTTGGTACAGGCTCTGCTTCTATGTTTTGCTTATTAACTTAGTATAAGTTCTTAAAATAAGCCTCTTCTATTATTTCTGGTCTATTTGCTTAATAACTTAATCCAAGTCTTTAAAATAAGCCTTTTCTGTTATCTCTACTATATTTGCTTATTAACTTAATTATAAGTCTTAAAATAAGCCTTTCTGTTCTTTCTGCTTAATTATAACCTACGTTATAATTGTTACTTCTGTTTTATCTTTTTAGTTATAACCACTGGTTATAAACATGCTTGCAAATGTCTCAAATTTGCCTATTTCAGTCTATCTTCTTTTTATTACGGTTTTTATTTTACATCTGATTTCTGTAAATTTAATGTTTTCTATTTTAATCCATATTTGCGAATTATTCTTTTTTTTAATATTCTTATATTTTATTCGCGCAAAAAGGAATAAAAAAACTTAAATTTACAGGCTAAATTCTAACGTAAAACAGATGTAAATAAATGCAAATAACAATAAATAACTGTAAATAACTGAATAAAATATATGAATAAAAATAACTGAATAAAATAGACTGAAGAGAACTTTAAAAACTAGCTGTAAATAACTTATATAAAAATTGTCTCAAAATTGCAAAAATACTACAACTATTGAGAACTCTATTATTTTAAATACTTAAAAATCTAAAATAATTACTAAACACTCACCTGTTGTCCTTAGCTCTACTCCTTGGCCTTCCCAGATCCACTTCTAGAGTGTAGAATATTTTTATCCAAAATATTTCCTCCTTAGAAATTTTTTCTATTTAGGGTCCAGCCTCTGGCAATGAACCCAAATAGGAGAAAATCTGAATGAGAAAAATAACTAGGCCTAGGGTCTTATTTATAGTGTCACTTAGGGATCCCAGGCCGTTGGATTTGAAGATTAAATCTGGTGCAACCACGTCATAGGCTCACTGAACCGTCAGATGGAAGCACGAACGCACATGATTGAAGAAAAGTGGAAAAACACGTCACGCTTGGATCTAGACAAAACAACGACCAAATACAGGGGCGGGTCGACCTGTATATGCTGGGGTCGACCTATAGGTCGACCTGTGCATATTAGGGGTCGACCCTAAGGTCGACCTGACCTTATATATATGTGTGTCTATATATATATATATATATATATATATATATATATATATATATATATATATATATATTCGTTTTCTTTGTTTCTTGTTTATTTCGTAACTTCTTCGTATTAGCTCGGATTTTGACAAACTATATATGGAGATTGACCAGAAAATTACCACGGACACAATGGTGCAACTTCTGTGGATCAATTCTGAAAATTTCACAAACTTATTTTATTATTTAATTAATTCGTTAATTAATTATTATAGCTCAAATTTTGGGTTGTTACAAAAGTGCAAGGATGAGCCTCTCAGGGTTCTAAATCTGGATCTGTGGAGTGATATCATTGTGGAGCCAAGGGACATGCTAGAGGCTGTACTAACCCCCTGTCATTATTGCAAGATGGTGGGTCACTCTTCTCTCTCTTGTCTAGCTTTAACTCAAAAATGGAAGGATGGTATTCTGAATGTGATTGAGTCAGTAGAGGTAACTAGGCAGAGTAGAAGTATTTCCATCTGTCCCTGAAAATTTTGTTCTCTTTAGAAATCTTTCTATTCGGGTTCTTTTGGTACGAGTGCTTCTCACTTATTCGAATCAAAAGGAACTCATCAATACATTATCTTTAGATGTCGTGTGCTTCTAGTTACCCCTCTATAGATTGCAAACCTACTTTTATAAATAAATCATTGAACATTGACATGGATTAAACCTTATAATCACAAATTATTCAAGAGAAAATAAAGATAAAAGTTGATATTAGATTACTAATGTTTTGTTGCAAATGAACCATTAGCTACTTTTAAAACATTAAAGTTATTAGAAAAGCATCTTAGCAAATGCAACCATTTAATCGAGAAAATATAAAATAAATATTTCTTAGGAATAAGTACAAACTATTATAAGGAATTTACTTGTACTTACAAGAGCATAGCAAATGGAAGCACTTCATAGTTAAAAGAATATATATATATATATATGTGTGTGTGTGTGTGTGTGTGTGTGTTGATTGCCCGTTGAGTGCTTTAAGAATTCTGGTCGAAAAGGTCAAGCCAACGTTCTCGATAAGAATTCCCAAACACTTGAACGAGATAATTAGACATAATAATTTGGGTAACAAGCAATGTTTTGAGAAACTATATTTTGAAAATATGGAAAATAAATTTTAAGCTAACATTACTTAAAGTAAAAATGTGATGTTTTGAAATATATACATAGGTGTGTGTATGCAAAGATTTCGAATAAAAAGAAATATATAAATAGAGTATGGAAGAAAAAGAATATTAATAACGCTAGACTCGATATTTATAAAATTTAGGATAATGGTGTATTATTTAATAAATGTGAAGTTTATATATATTCATTTTCATAAATGCATGTTAAATAAATTTTGTGTAATATTTTGGATAAGTATGCATATCTTATTAATATTAAAAAAATGTTAAGATTTATATTTTTATAAAGTGTAAAATAATATAAAATCTACGAATTCATAATTTAAGTAAAGTTGACATGAAACTGTAATTCATTATGATCGTAACAAGTTATTGAAAGTAAGATACTTTGAATTAAAAGAAAAAAAAAGCAATTTTCCTTCAAGTTATTAAAAGTTGATTATACTTTTATAAAGCAAAAACAAGAGGGAAATTTTGTTAAAAGGAAATTTGTAGTAATAATATTATTTTGTGTATAAAGATATACTTTGTACCAAAATAAAATTTAAGTTATTAAGTATGAAAGGAAAGCCTTGAGATTGTTGTTAAGATGAAATTAATAAGAGAAAAATCCTTTTTGGTTTTATATAAATATATATACACACACACATACACACACACAACTTCTAATTAGAAGTTAAATTTTCCAATTATTAAATTTCAAATATAGAAATTTAGCATGAAAGAATGCAAATAGTGGATATTCACAATTTTTCATTTTTATGGAAAATGATTCTTTGAGAAAATGAATTTTGTGTTAAAAATAATTTAAGTAGTGAAGTAGTGGTGGTTATATAGGAAAAACCTTTAATCACTTTAAATTCTTAAAAGAATAGCAAATGAGTCAAACACCTCAAAGGGTTTGGTATAAGGTGTTGTTATGTTTTAAAGAGGGTGTAAAACGTTTGGATAAACTTATTTTCAAGTTAGAAAATAAGATAACATTTAATGGAAAAAGAAATTTTAAAGGAAATTTTAGGAAGGAAAGTAATAAGATGAAGTGTTTTGAAATGTTGGAAGCAATTTGAAATTGTTAAAAAGGTGTGAATTCAAATAAATGAAAATTTGAGTTAAACTTAATGTTAAGATTTAAGATAAGAAGTTGATACGAGGGAAAAATATAGTAGAACTTTAAATGCAATAGTGGTTATTGGATATGAATGAAATATTCATAGTAATATCTATATTAAGTTATAGGCTTCACTCTGAGATGGAAATGCGAGAATGCAATTTCTTTAAGGAGTGGAGTGTATAACAACCCTGGGTATTTAGTCTCTTTAATAAAGCAAATAAAGATTAATAATGTAAATCAAATTAAATTAATCTATAAATTGAAAAGAAGGGTAATTTTGGAGAAGGGGTTTTGGACCAAAGGTCCCTATTCTCAAAGCTCATGCACAAAAAGTCCCTGCTAATAAACCCATGTAAATTAGGTACCTGTTTTGTTATTTTTTACCAAATTGTCCATTTCTAGAAAATCAGCCCAGTATTAAAATCAGGGGCAAAAGTGGCATAAATTACTCAAAAACTAAAAATAGGGACCAAATTTTCATAACTTTTTTGCAAGGGACTTTTCTTCCATCATCTTCCAATCCTAGAGACTTGGCAGTCGTTCCTTGTTTGGAGAATGTAGACTAAGTAAATGATAAGTCATTTAAATGTATTAATTAAAAACAGTGAAGTTTGTATTACTTGTTCAATTCTAAATAAGATTCGATAATAACCCATTTGTGCTCGATTGGAAATATTAAGATGAAATTAAGTGTGAATTAATTTAGAAATATGAAGTTATGGATGTTATTTATTTTAATTAATAGAACCAAGAAAATTTCCAACATGATAATTAATCGTGTCATTTGAATGTAATTTAATTTCATTTATTACAAATGAATATAATAAAAACAAATTAGTAACGTTTGCTAGAAAAATTTATAATTTTGGAGCTTAAGTGTACATATGAATTGTACTATTAAAAATGAAGACGAATAAATTTGCATTTTATTATAAATTAAATATAGCAAATAAATTTGTAATGATTGATGAAAAATAAATGCAGTTTTCAATGTTTAAAACCCTAAGTTTATAAGTTCTACATTATATATTATAAAGGAGAAAGATTACGTTTTCTTTTGTTAACATGGAAGCTAACTTATTTTGTCAAGAGGATCCAATTAAGCCCAAAATAGCCTAAGTAGCATCAGGTTATTAGATGAGAAACAAGTAACAGTACGTTACTTTTCATTCTCCATTTCTGAAACCAATAAAACACCCTTCTTCCTTCTCCAAAAACCCTAAGGAAATTAATCCTCAAATCTCAATTAAATTGGATAATTTTGTTGTAATTATTGAACAATAATTTTCAAGTATGATCCCAAACACAATCTCATCTCTCTTGAGTTTTCGTTTCAGTAATTTTCAGTGTTCAAGAAATATTGTTCTTTTCTCTTTGCATGAGCTTTAAGTTGTTGTATCTGAGCACAACAACCTCTAATCCATCTCCATTCGGCTAGGAATTTTTGAATTCAGGTGAGTAAAACTCACCTCTTGTACTGATTTTAAGTGTTGGTTGAATTTAGCAATAGGTGATTATTAATGACCTACTATTATTGCTTGTTCATATGCACTCAATTAAGCACTATAAATTAATCGGTATTCATATTTTTGTTTGTCCCTGTGCTTTGAATTTTTTGTCACGCAATGTGCTATAGCCTAGAAAATTGAGAACGCCTTGAATATAAACAAAGAAGCAACTATCCTTCCCTAGACGCAATTGAACACATTTATTTGAACTTAAATGCAAGTCTCCTCTTTTTGAATAGTAGCATATATTTGTTGCTCTACTTTGTACACTCCATGTTGTCTTCTTTTTGTTGCATTGACTTTTTTTCGTCCTTTGTATCTCTGTTGCTTTGAAATGAAGCAAGCACCCTTTCCATGATGCAATTGAACACACTATTTTGGACCTAAGTGCAAATCTTCTCTTTATGAATAGTGCTCCTTCTTTTATTTGCCTTGATTTAGTGCGTTGCTTGTAGCCTTGAATTGGTCACATTCCCAATGGCCCGTAGCCTTGCTTTTGATGCGTCCCTGCCCTTTTTCTTTGAAATTGGTCACGCATGTTCCTTTGCCTTGTCTTTGTTTCATCCCTACATGCCTTGTTATTTGAATTTTCTCACGCCAATGTCCTGTAGCCATGGAAACTTGTCACGCGCCATGCCTCTTGCCTTCATTTTTGTGCGCTTGCATGGTGCCTATATAGTATACCTCCCTGTTGCTTCAATTTGTGGCTGTTCCTTTGACATTTCGCTGCCATGTTATGTTTCGCTATTTTATGAAGTTCGGTAACACGATTTAGTGATTTCTTGTGAATTGAAATGGGAAGCTCTTTAATATTTTGCTTCCTCCGTTTTCTTTACTGTTTTATGAAGTTGCTTATACCTTTTTATGATTTTTGTGCACCGAAATTTCAAATATTTATATAAAAATCTCTCCATTATGTAAATTGAATGCAAGTAGTTTGCCATAAGAAAGTTGATCAAAATTTATTGATTTCAAATCATGTTTCTAAAATTATCTTTAGCTTCAAACTATTTCAATTAAAAATCTAATCCATATGTACATATTTATTTGAAACTATGTCTATCCAATACTAAATACTATTTACCAAACAAATATTTTCAAAGAGATTTCGAAGAAGTGTTTTCCAATATAAAAATTACTATTTTAGTCGGATGAGGAATTTAATTAAATGATTTAGTAAAACAAATGGTGTTGAACGTTCGCATTAACTTTATCGGTTAATTTCTGATCTCTTAGTTGAAGTTCAACAGGTGGTATGGGATGCTTTGGCGAAATTCATTTAGTTACTAAGTGAAAGTAAGATCCATTTCTAGTTAGGTATTACCTTCGGATATGTCTCCAGTTGGTCCATGAGGGGACAGTACCTCATCTATGTTTGACGTAGCCTTCGTGCTCATCTTTAGAGTTGGGCATAGCCTCATGCTCGTCTCTAGTTAGGCGCGATCTTCGGGTTCATCTTCAGTTAGCCTTCAGGTATGTTTCTAGTTTGTCCATGAGGGGATAGTACCTCATTTATGTTCGGCGTAACCTTCGGGTTCGTCTTTGGGGGTTCGAGAGGGGATCGTACCTCTGTCCGAGAGGGGACTCTACCTTTATCCAGGAAGGGACCGCACTTCTCCCATGGAGGGGACTGCACCTCATAGTCGCATGCATGAATGGTGAGTATCGACTCGTCTTTGGGGTTGGCGATGTTTTATGTATGTTGGTTCAAACATTGAGATTTGAGTTTTGGAATGGAATTTCACTATAATTTTGTTTTTCCTATAAAGGGCTATATTTGAGTTTCTTGATTTGGTGATAATTGAGATGTAGAGGCCATTTACTTTCTTGTAGCTTAACCTAGATTTTGGAATATTCCCTTATGAGATACCATTATGGCATTTGAACTTGCACTAGGCCGAGACTTCTATATGTTGCTCACTCATTCTTTGTGTCCATATATTTATATCTTGTTTATTTTACCTTATTGACTTAAACCAGTACAAGACTTACCCATTTATTATTTTAAATAATACTCGGGTCAAACCGAGTTGTATGAGACATCTTCCGTTGATTCTAAAGGTTTCCTAGCCTAAGCTTATCACTTATGCTTCAATCTATCCTTTTGATGTACCATTTTGTTCAGTCTTATTATGTTGTATCTTATGTATATTTCGGAAAAGAGAGCTTGTTTGGGACAAACACCATTGTCCCAGTGGTTAAGTGATTCAGATTTGGTGCGAGAGGTCACAAGTTCGAAACTTGCGTAGCATGATTGGAACATTTATTGATACATGATTTATGGTTTGTTGTCCCAGTGATATGTTGTATCTACGTACCATTTCAAAAAAAAGCTTGTTTTTGTGTATCGTTTTGACTTGGGATGTATTATATAAGTCATGTTGTACTCTACCACCATCTTTATAGACAACTCTTTTTATATATTCTTACGACTTTTCCAGCGTATGTTATATATATTCTCTGTTGTGTTGTGTACTCTGTGATTTTGTGTATCGAGTTATCTTATGTTGTTCCGAGCAAATATTATAGCCACCATAATATTGTTTTTAAGCCTAGATTGTATACATTGAATTCCCTTATAAAGAAAAAAAGTTGTTACTCAATTCGACGCATCGATACTTGCTTAAAGCAATGTTCATGGATGGTCGCCCCTAACCAGCTTTATTATCTGCACTAGCTGATGATACTACTTAGTAGTATACTTTGTTAGTGTGGGTCTAGAGGTGGGGTGTCACACTTGCTTTTTCAAATCTTTTCAAAACACTGCTATAGAGCAGATTTATCATTCCCAAACTAATTTTGCAAACCATCATTTATATTAATATTTTAATATAATTATTAAGTCTTTCTAGCCTAAATAAATTCATAATAAATCAAAATGACACGGGAAAAATCCTCAAAAATCAAAATAAATCAAATTAATCATATTCTTCAACATATAAAAATTTCGGGGCTAAGAACATCGGTTAATTATTTTTAATAATTAAAACCTAAAATAAACCAATTTCTCTATTTAGAAAATTCATGAAATATTTATGCTTGCTTGAAAAAATATAAGATTAAAAACCCACTTCTAAAATAATGATTCTAACATCGAATAAAAATCTCAAGTCATTTGGGTGTTAAATGATATGTTTTCACACTTAAACCTATTTAATCATGGTTGAATTCAATAATTCATCATTAACAAATAATCATCCAAACATTCGAACCATGGCATAATATCAGTCCTAAGATTTCAGGTTTAATCCTAAAATCGAAATTAAACAAGCATATTACAGATGGGTATCATTATTCACCTTGATTTGATGAAGGAACTTGAGATTATAGTTTAAATTTGATTTCCCTTAAGCCTTTGATCTATAAAGTATAAGGCCATATAGCAAAACTGTTTACATCGCATATATAGGTTGTCGACTATTGTTTACATCGCATATATAGGTTGTCGACTATAAGCGGTGTTCACATAATATATGGCTTTAAAACTGGGAGTTATGGGAATGGCGACATTGGGGACTGGCGACATCAATGTCTTAAAGAAAAATGTGGCGTCATTATAGTCGTTATAAAACAAGCGGCATCATTACCTTAACATTGCCCATATCGAAAATACATATAATAGCGGCATTAGAAAATAGCGGCATCATTATCGTATATCATCAACGTCGAAAGTAATAGCATCGGCGTCACCGCCTAAAGGAATTAACACTGAAAACATGTGTACATGCAGCATCATGACCCTTTATATAAAAATGTGGCACATATGCATGCGGCATAGAGACATACAAGATAGTCAGTGTCGCCAACATTAATGTCGGCATTGGTGTATACGCCCCATCCTTAATGGAATCATCGCATACCAACGAGGTTGGTATCACATGCTTCCCTACAGGTTGGTGACTACATGCGGCGTAGATGAATTGCGGAATCAATTGCAATGGCAATGGAAATCTCATAATTATTATAAAAGCTGTTTTATTTCTTTAAATAACAATATCTTTTTACCAACTCCAAATTCTTGTCAAATTTTTATTGGATACTAACCTTCTTTTCCTAATCTTTTCAGAAAACTATAATAGAGCAGATTTATCATTCCCAAACTAATTTTGCAAACCATCTTTTATATTAATATTTTAATATATTATTAAACCTCTCTAGCCTAAACAAATTCGTAATAAATAATAAAAATATGGAAAAAATCCTCAAAAGTTATAATAAATCAGATTAATCATATTCTTCAACATATAAAAACTTAGGGGCTAAAAATATCGGTTGATTATTTTTAATAATTAAAACTCGAAAGAAATTAATTTCCCCATTTAGAAAATTCACGTAATACTCATGCTTGCTTGGAAAATTATGTAATTAAAAACCCACATCTAAAATATTGTTTCTTACATCATATCAAAATTTCAAGACATTTAGATGTTAAATGATAGGTTTTCACACATAAACCTATTTAATAATCTTGTAATTAAGTTCAATAATTCATTATTAAGCAAATAATCATTCAAACATTCGAACCATGGCATAATATCAATCCTAAGATTTCGGGTTTAATCCTAAAACTGAAATTAACCAAGCATATTAGAGATAGGTATCATTATTCACCTTGTTTTGATGAAGGTACTTGTTGAGATTATAGTTTAAGTTTGATTTCCCTTAAGCTTTAATCTTATTTCCTAGCTTTTCTTCTTCTTGAAACTCTAAGTAATGGTTGGCCTTGTCTATTTTAGTTTGTAGGAATGTAAAATGAACGAGGGAGAAGGAATGCAAGGGTTTATGTTTAGGAATTATGGTCTATTCCTATTTTTCCCTTAGCATACATTCCTCCTTCTTATCTAAGTTATAATCCATTCTTAATAACTCATTTATTAAGACACGGTATATTTTAATTATCAAATCTCATTTTCCTTATCACCCTACATTATTTTATAATTCTTCTAATTAAATATCCTAAATGATGTTAATCAAAACTAGGGGTTTTACAGTGTAACATCCCGAAATTTTCGATCCCGAAAATTTCAGATAGTTAGAAAAAGAAGAAAGAGATAGAAGAAGAAGAAACAGAAACAAGTCTCAGAAACTCACATTCGCAGCGGATCAAAATATAATATCATATAATACTATTTATACAAAGAAACTGTATCAGTTGAATTACACTTTAATACATCAGAGTTACAACATATACACAATCACTAGACATATATATAATCAACATGTCCAAATATACAACAATATATCACAACGGAATACACTCCATACGTTTCTGCCATCTAGCTCGTCTCCTGAGCTCCAGAACGTCCTTACCTGAAAATCTGTAATACTCGGTCTGATCCGAGCATTACGTCAAAGTAACATCCGGGTCAGGCTGGAAACCAGCGTGAGTAAACTCATCTAACATGAAATTCCAATTCATAGAACTTATTTAAACCCGGGGTAACTCGTACTTTACTATAAGTAACCAACTTATATAGTCAACACTCATTTACACAAACAATATCTAAGTATCCAACTTTGTTTAAATGGTCCATATTATCCCAATCCGGCCCATTGGGTCTCACATATCAATCCATAAAGAATTATAGAAGATTCCAAATCGAAGTGGTTTCAGGTATTAATTAATACCCGACTCCTGTCTCTTCGAATCCAATGTCATCTTAACTCAAGTTATTCAGGTGAAATACAATTCATCTTTAAATACAGGGTGTTACCTTTACACAGTAATTCATCATCGATAAATACCCACATCATCACAGTTTAAACCAAACATATCTTATCACATAACATCACATATCAGAGATATCATCTATCCAAGGTATACAATATTATTCCATCATTCATAAGCAAGATTTATTTGTCACACCATTCCTAATTAATTTAAATAAATTAAATTAATCACTTAATCACCATTTAAATCCTGCTTACTCAATCATTAATTAATTAATTAAATTAATTACTCTTTAATTACTTTATTAATTAATTCTTAATCATCCCAAATCTTAATTACCCTTAAGATAAACCATTTATCTTTATTTTATTTTCTTAATTATCATAATCATGTTAAAAACATTTATCTTTACTTAATTAAATTATTTAATTTAGGTTTAAAGTAACTTAAACATCTAACAAATTTAGGTTAACAAATCATATAACCCCTTTTAACCAAAAATAAAAATTTAAAACATTTATCATATAACAGTTTTAAACTAAATTCATTTTAAATTTAAAACTTGTTTATATTTAAACTTAAAAACTGTCCTAAATTTAACTTCGGGTCCAACCCGTATAGTACTCGAGCCTTGACCTGAGAAAACATTTCCCCTTTTTTTTCAAACTTAAATTAAGTTTTAAAACTTTAACCCTGGAAACAACACGCACATGAATTCTCGAAGACCTACCCGAGTCACAACTCTTCTTCCCCGAGACCCACCCCGAGTCACAACTCTTTCACAAATACTGACATAAATCTTCGCCGTGCACATGCACGAACGTTCCAGTGACCACCGACCACCCACGCCGCTTCCGACATAACGACGATCATCTCGGTATCGATCCTAGATCAACCCAAGACCCACTCCAGTCCACAAGCGAAATCGAGCAAATGCACAAGTTTCTCGAACCAAACCTCCAACCAAAACTGTCTCGCCGGAGCAATTCAGACCATCGTACGTTCTACGCCTTCGACCACTATCTCGTCACCCTCCAAGCTACCATTCTCCAAGAGTGCGTACCACTCGATGCACGTACGAGGCCATGACATATATTTTTCTGACCATTGCCAGAATTAGGTTTAAAAACGAAATCGCTTCGCCACCATCTCCACGACGAACTGGGGCGACTCCGACCATTTTTCCTCGACTCGTCGTACTACCTTCCACCTCCACGTGAAACCCCGACCACTCGAAACTCATCAATCACCAGAAAAAGGTCGAAACCCATTTTCTGATCGTCCAAGGATTTCCCACAATATACCATATTTAAAATCAAGATTTTTATATAAAAATCCTAATTCTCAAAGATATAACAGATTATAAACTTGAATCTACAATTTAATCATGTTGGAATTTTTGATAAAATCAAGTTATTACTGTAATGTATATATTCTGGTTAATTACTGTCTTCAATTCTTGCTTGAATATTTTTAGAATTTAAATCTTGTTGTTTTTAACAACTTTTATTTAAACATCATAACATATACTGATCAGAGAAGAAGCAATTGACCATTTCATTTAATTTGTAACTTGAAATTGAAGAATAGAGGAGTTAGATTGTTGTACAGACATACATACCATTAACTGTACACCTATATACATACATTCAGTTTTAAAAAAAACATCATGCAAACATATATTCACACAAGAAATACTTACTCATACTTTTTAGTACTTGGTTTTTGCTAAAACTACACTATTTTGTTTTTAATCCAAGTCCTAACAATGATTAAATAAAAAGATATGAAATTTTGATTTAGTTGTAAACTCTGTAACCTGGAAACAAGGATATAACCACATGTACAGTTCGACACTAATATACAAACAGTGTTCATACATATATATATACACATGCAAAGATACTAGAAATCACATGAATCAAGTTTAAATTCATTTTAGGTTTTTGAAATAAAGTGTTTACTCACCTATAATTCTTGGAACAGAGATCGCTCCTTTTTGTTTTGGGAAGAACACTGCTTTAATCTTACTTTTCCCAGTCTCTAGTTTTGATCTTCTTACTTGTCTGTTGATTTGTTCTTGAAGATGATGTAATTGCTGTGTTTAGTTCAGGTTTGCTATTCCCTTTTTTTATAAGCTACTCAGTTTTCCCCTTTTTTTTATTGCACGAAATGGAAACATGGAGATGATATATAAAGAAAGAGATGTATATAGGGTTGTCAATACTGGTACAAGATTTTATTTTTCTTTGTACGAAAAATATTTTTGTAAACACTTTGGCCAGATATTTTTTTTTATCTCAAGTTGGAGGCTGAAGTCATTTTCGAATGACCCTGTTTTGTGCTAACATTAAATGCTAGTGTCCTTTGTTTCCAATTTGGTTTACATGCATTATCATCCAATTTTGTTCATGTAGATATTTTGTATGCAGATGTTTACTTTGCAGTTAAAACTTAGCTTGCAAATGAAGATATTATGTTTTGTTATTATCTAGCTTGAACTCATGTACATATTTGTCTCAGGTTTTTCTTTTCTTTGGTCTTGTTCCATTTTATACTTTAGCTTGTGCTCCATATACAAGTGTTTGTCAGGTCTTATTTTCTTGTTTTTTTAACTTATGCTTTGTTTACAAATGTTAAAGTCATGTTGTATATACACTTGTGTTCTTATACTCTGTTCTTATCAATTTTAAATCTATGCTGTATGTTTACCAAAATTATTTAATCCTTGTTCCCTTTTATTTTTCTTTTCTAACTATCGATATTTAAATTATATTTAATATGGTTTACTTACTTATATTTATATTTATATCTATTTGTATTTTAGCTGTCAAAAATTAAGTTATATTCATATATTTGACTTATTTTTATGTTGATAGAGTTAGATTTTAATTTAAACATTATCGTCCACATCTATATATTTATTTATCACATGTTAATAAAACAAAGTATTTTAATTAAATTATATAAGATGAATTTTATTATAAATATTATTAAGAGATTTAATTGAAATTTACAAATCAAATTTTCTTTTAAAAATACAAATCTATATAAATTATCTCTAGCAGGTTTATTCATTTCAAAATGATCAGTTTACATTTTATTTAATTGGATTAAATATTTATTAAAATAATACTGCTAAAATACCAGGTCGTCACATTCCTTTCCCCCTTTGAATCTTTTCGTCCTCGAAAAGGAACGAAGTCAGATTTACTTAAATGTTTCAAATCAAATAAATTTTCTTTGATCATTTTTAAACTACTTTTAAAAAAAATCTATATAATATTACTAAAATAGTTTTTATAAAAATACTTTTATAACTCGATGTTTCGACAAGTCCATCCTTGTTCTTACAGAAATTCGGTCATACGTTGATCAGACGTACGATTGAAAATCTATAAGTGCTTGGCAGACCCGTTTCAACATCCAATGAAAATATTTTGAAAAATAATTCTATTGAAAATAAAAAAACAGTTTCGAAAATAGAGGAAATATCTTTGGTAAAAATGCTCTGGAAATCATCACCCCCATCCATGGTCGAAGTTAACCTGATGGTTATGTTGCCGTCTCGGCAAAATTCACAGATAACTGTAGGCAACCGCGCCCCTCAATTACGCTATGGAACCCGCTACAGATCGCAGTTATACCCGGACCTAGATTGCAGTCTACCGATGTTGCGTTGCCATCCCAGCAAAATCAAGTGTAGACTGTTGGCACTCATCCTCCACACGATTTTCGCTATGGTCCCCACAGTAGATCACAGCGACATCGAATTACACTGTCGTCACAGCATAAGCCAAATGCCCCTGTAGGTATCAGCGCCATCGACTTTCGCTACCAAATAATCCTCAGGAACTAGTTTTGTTCGGACTCCTCACAGGATCAACTTTAGAACCTCCCCTTTAGAGGCTCAAGGCAGTACCACTCAGTGGCACTCCTGAGAAGTTCATTCAAGGGAGCGCCTTTTTCCCCAGAGCCACTTTCAAAACACTTTATACTATACACATATAGTATTTTCCAAATCATACACCAAGTATGAATCTCATATAAAGCTCCTTTCTCAAAATCGATTCCCAAAATCGATGATTCTCAAATTAGTCTTTTCCAAATTCCAAATTTGATTTTCCTCAAAAATCAAAAGCCTTTTCAGAAATCCATAGGTTCCCAAAATATTTCCTCAAAATCATTTTCACAAATCCCTTTTTATAAATACATATATATAAAAGTTTTGAAAAATCTTTGAATCAATTTGTACTTGTATAAATTCACTTTTATACTTTAAATACTTTAAAATATTTTAAAACCCCATTTTTTTTCTTTGGCTATAGATTCAATAAGGGAAGATTTATTTTATTCAACAAGGATATATAACTTTGTTTATTCCAAATCTAATATTCAAATTTGATTACTCTATAAAGTCACTTACCACATTACTTACTTTGATAAAGTAAATTTTTACCATAGAAATATCCAATTTCCACTTTACTCCATATATTTAACAAAATATATTTTCAATTTCAAAAATCATTTACAGTTCTTATCCACAAAATTTCAATATCAATTTCATTCAAACCCGTACGATGTACACATATCATCCGTACGTTATATCAATCTGATCGCTCACTCGATCACACAATTCCAATTCCGAACTAGTATCGTCCACCCGACTTCCTAGTGCGGACTCAGATCTAGTTTCTTGATCAGAAACCGTCATTCTCCTTGCATAGTCACAACTATGATAGAGAATATCCAGAACCAATCAAAAATCCATATCCAGGTTCGCCTTCGAAAATCGAGCGAAAAATTCCAAATCGGATTGATAATACTATCTCGAATTCTATGCTCGAATCTGGATCAAACCACTATGCGAATAGAATAATATACGTACATCCTACGTATTTATCTTCATTGATTATTAGCCAAATCAATCTTCTTTTCTATTCACATTTCTCTTAGGTTCTCATTCCTTTATTCACCATTGCCTCAACTCTTATTTGGATTATTACCGCAATTCTTATCTCAAATGGATACTTAATCATAAACAGTTTGCACTCTGACCGGTTTAAATTTAGAAAATAGCTTGAAAATTTTAAAAATAGACAGTAGTTGAAAAATGATTATTAGTTTATAAAATAGCTGTAAAATAGTTAAGTAATCGTAAAATAATTGAAAAATAGTAAATAATTGCAAAATAGATGTAAAACAGTAATCAATTATAAAGTAGTAGAAAAATAGTAATTAGTTCATAAAACAGTTGTAAAATAGTTAAATAGTTCCAAAAGTAGTTATAAAATAAGCTTAAGATAGTTTTAGGTTTAAAAAGAAAAGTTGTATGGTAATTAGTTTGGAAAAATAGATTTATATTAAAACAATTTATTTTGAAAATAGTCCAGAGTCAAACTGTTTAATACCCCATCTCCATTTCCATCAATTCAATTTAAATTTCCACTTTCATTTAAATTGACTCAATCCCAATATGAATAACTTCAATTTTATTTCAAATTAATACAATTCAAATTAACCATTTGAATTTTATACTTATCCATCGTAAATCACAATTCTCATTAATTCAAATCAAATTCAGTTTGAACTAATTCAATTTAAATCTCAATTTTAAATCATCTCGAATTATATAAATTCGATTTAAATTTCCAAAGGTTGGTTTAACCCTTTAAACCAAATTAACTTTTATTTAAAGTTTTGAAACAATTTAATTTCTGAGTCCAATCCTTAAAATTCCATTTTAAATTATCTTTTACTTATGTATTTCAAAGTTCAAATAAGAGTTCAATACAATTTTATTTTAAAAATTTAATTTGTTACTCAATTTTATCTTCCAGTTTGAAGCCAGTTCTTAAACAATTTTAATTAACAAATTTAATTATTCAGATTTTCAATTTAAAGTAATTCCACATCCTTAATTTCAAATTAACGTTAGATTTCCCTTTTTCTCAATAATGGATATATTACCACACTTCATTACTTATTCATTTAAACCAAACCAATTCACAATTTTAAAGATTTTACCAACAATAGGATGATATCTTCCAATTTATTTTAAAAACATCCATTCATTTTCAATTTCCAGATCTCAAACCCATTTGAGATCACACAAATTCCCACTCGAATTTCAAAATTCTTTCCCTCTTATAAGTTCAAAACTTATATCACTTAGGGTTTATACATCACACTTCAGGGAAAATCAAAACTCAACACCTAAGAGTTTATTTCAAATTATCTTTGATATCATGTATATCTATACATATATACATGTATATTTCTGGGTCCTCCCAGCCATGTTTTAAAATTTTAAGCCACCTTTGGTTTTTTAAATTCAAATCAACTTTTCAAACAACCCATTGTTTGCAACAAGTCTCTTTTATTCAAATAATACTTATTTATTATTTCTTTCAGCACCTCGAAACAAATTTTCAAATTCTGGACCCAGATTTTAAAACTCCAGAATTCAGATCTACTCCAGTTCCAATTTACAAGTCATACTTGTCTAAGTGTTTTACTTCTTTTAAACATTTCATTTTCTTTCTCATTAATACACATCTTATTATTAAACACGCAATAATCATTTATGATAATAACCAAAATTATCATATCTAAAACCATCCATTATCATCTTATTCTGAAATACTTTTTCAATTCAAGACCCATTTCAAATTTATCTTTATTTAATTTCAGGTTGGTTGTATTATATTACTTCTTACTTTAATTCTAATAATTTAACAGCCAATTTCTTTAATATTTATTAGTAAGAAATATTGTTTTATATATCAAAATAAAATCTTATATAAAATCATTTAAAATCTTTATATAAAAAATAACAAGTACGCTCTCATATATATATATATATACTCAACTCATTCTAGGGTACTATTGACCCTATCCTTAATGAGTACACCCACCAGAGCCAAGGTTCTCTCTTAACCTTTCAGCTCTGATACCAAGTGTAACATCCCGAAATTTTCGATCCTGAAAATTTCAGATAGTTAGGAAAAGAAGAAAGAGATAGAAGAAGAAGAAACAGAAACAAGTCTCAGAAACTCACATTCACAGCGGATCAAAATATAATATCATATAATACTATTTATACAAAGAAACTGTATCAGTTGAATTACACTTTAATACATCAGAATTACAACATATACACAATCACTAGACATATATATAATCAACATGTCCAAATATACAACAATATATCACAGCGGAATACACTCCATACGTTTTTGCCATCCAGCTCGTCTCCTTAGCTCCAGAACGTCCTTACCTGAAAATCTGTAATACTCGGTCTGACCCGAGCATTACATCAAAGTAACACCCGGGTCAGGTTGGAAACCAGCGTGAGTAAACTCATCTAACATGAAATTCCAATTCATAGAACTTATTTAAATCCGGGGTAACTCGTACTTTACTATAAGTAACCAACTTATATAGTCAACACTCATTTACACAAACAATATCTAAGTATCCAACTTTGTTTAAATGGTCCATATTATCCCAATCCGGCCCATTGGGTCTCACATATCAATCCATAAAGAATTATAGAAGATTCCAAATCGAAGTGGTTTCGGGTATTAATTAATACCCGACTCCTGTCTCTTCGAATCCAATGTCATCTTAACTCAAGTTATTCAGGTGAAATACAATTCATCTTTAAATACAGGGTGTTACCTTTACACAGTAATTCATCATCGATAAATACCCACATCATCACAGTTTAAACCAAACATATCTTATCACATAACATCACATATCAAAGATATCATCTATCCAAGGTATACAATATTATTCAATCATTCATAAGAAAGATTTATTTGTCACACCATTCCTAATTAATTTAAATAAATTAAATTAATCACTTAATCACCATTTAAATCCTGCTTACTCAATCATTAATTAATTAATTAAATTAATTACTCTTTAATTACTTTATTAATTAATTCATAATCATCCCAAATCTTAATTACCCTTAAGATAAACCATTTATCTTTATTTTATTTTCTTAATTATCATAATCATGTTAAAAACATTTATCTTTACTTAATTAAATTATTTAATTTAGGTTTAAAGTAACTTAAACATCTAACAAATTTAGGTTAACAAATCATATAACCCCTTTTAACCAAAAATAAAAATTTAAAACATTTATCATATAACAGTTTTAAACTAAATTCATTTTAAATTTAAAACTTGTTTATATTTAAACTTAAAAACTGTCCTAAATTTAACTTCGGGTCCAACCCGTATAGTACTCGAGCCTTGACCTGAGAAAACATTTCCCCTTTTTTTTCAAACTTAAATTAAGTTTTAAAACTTTAACCCTAGAAACAACACACACATGAATTCTCGAAGTCCTACCCGAGTCACAACTCTTCTTCCCCGAGACCCACCCCAAGTCACAACTCTTTCACAAATACTGACATAAATCTTCGCCGTGCACATGCACGAACGTTCCAGTGACCACCGACCACCCACGCCGCTTCCGACATAACGACGATCATCTCGCTATCGATCCTAGATCAACCCAAGACCCACTCCAGTCCACAAGCGAAATCGAGCAAATGCACGAGTTTCTCGAACCAAACCTTCAACCAAAACTGTCTCGCCGGAGCAATTCAGACCATCGTACGTTCTACACCTTCGGCCACTATCTCGTCACCCTCCAAGCTACCATTCTCCAAGAGTGCGTACCACTCGATGCACGTACGAGGCCATGACATACATTTTTCTGACCATTGCCAGAATTAGGTTTAAAAACGAAATCGCTTCGCCACCATCTCCACGACGAACTGGGGCGACTCCGACCATTTTTCCTCGACTCGTCGTACTACCTTCCACCTCCACGTGAAACCCCGACCACCCGAAACTCATCAATCACCAGAAAAAGGTCGAAACCCATTTTCTGATCGTCCAATGATTTCCCACAATATACCATATTTAAAATCAAGATTTTTATATAAAAATCCTAATTCTCAAAGATATAACAGATTATAAACTTGAATCTACAATTTAATCATGTTGGAATTTTTGATAAAATCAAGTTATTACTGTAATGTATATATTCTGGTAAATTACTGTCTTCAATTCTTGCTTGAATATTTTTAGAATTTAAATCTTGTTGTTTTTAACAACTTTTATTTAAACATCATAACATATACTGATCATAGAAGAAGCAATTGACCATTTCATTTAATTTGTAACTTGAAATTGAAGAACAGAGGAGTTAGATTGTTGTACAGACATACATACCATTAACTGTACACCTATATACATACATTCAGTTTTACAAAAAACATCATGCAAACATATATTCACACAAGAAATACTTACTCATACTTTTTAGTACTTGGTTTTTGCTAAAACTACACTATTTTGTTTTTAATCCAAGTCCTAACAATGATTAAATAAAAAGATATGAAATTTTGATTTAGTTGTAAACTCTGTAACCTGGAAACAAGGATATAACCACATGTACAGTTCGACACTAATATACAAACAGTGTTCATACATATATATATACACATGCAAAGATACTAGAAATCACATGAATCAAGTTGAAATTCATTTCAGGTTTTTGAAATAAAGTGTTTACTCACCTATAATTCTTGGAACAGAGATCGCTCCTTTTTGTTTTGGGAAGAACACTGCTTTAATCTTACTTTTCCCAGTCTCTAGTTTTGATCTTCTTACCTGTCTGTTGATTTGTTCTTGAAGATGATGTAATTGCTGTGTTTAGTTCAGGTTTGCTATTCCCTTTTTTTTTATAAGCTACTCAGTTTTCCCTTTTTTTTATTGCACGAAATGGAAACATGGAGATGATATATAAAGAAAGAGATGTATACAGGGTTGTCAATACTGGTACAAGATTTTATTTTTCTTTGTACTAAACATATTTTTGTAAACACTTTGGCCAGATATTTTTTTTATCTCAAGTTGGAGGCTGAATTCATTTTCGAATGACCCTGTTTTGTGCTAGCATTAAATGCTAGTGTCCTTTGTTTCCAATTTGGTTTACATGCATTATCATCCAATTTTGTTCATGTAGATATTTTGTATGCAGATGTTTACTTTGCAGTTAAAACTTAGCTTGCAAATGAAGATATTATGTTTTGTTATTATCTAGCTTGAACTCATGTACATATTTGTCTCAGGCTTTTCTTTTCTTTGGTCTTGTTCCATTTTATACTTTAGCTTGTGCTCCATATACAAGTGTTTGTCAGGTCTTATTTTCTTGTTTTTTTAACTTATGCTTTGTTTACAACTGTTAAAGTCATGTTGTATATACACTTGTGTTCTTATACTCTGTTCTTATCAATTTTAAATCTATGTTGTATGTTTACCAAAATTATTTAATCCTTGTTCCCTTTTATTTTTCTTTTCTAACTATCGATATTTAAATTATATTTAATATGGTTTACTTACTTATATTTATATTTATATCTATTTGTATTTTAGCTGTCAAAAATTAAGTTATATTCATATATTTGACTTATTTTTATGTTGATAGAGTTAGATTTTAATTTAAACATTATCGTCCACATCTATATATTTATTTATCACATGTTAATAAAACAAAGTATTTTAATTAAATTATATAAGATGAATTTTATTATAAATATTATTAAGAGATTTAATTGAAATTTACAAATCAATTTTTCTTTTAAAAATACAAATCTATATAAATTATCTCTAGCAGATTTATTCATTTCAAAATGATCAGTTTACATTTTATTTAATTGGATTAAATATTTATTAAAATAATACTGCTAAAATACCAGGTCGTCGCATTCCTTCCCCCTTTGAATCTTTTCGTCCTCGAAAAGGAACGAAGTCAGATTTACTTAAATGTTTCAAATCAAATAAATTTTCTTTGATCATTTTTAAACTACTTTTAAAAAAAATCTATATAATATTACTAAAATAGTTTTTATAAAAATACTTTTATAATTCGATGTTTCGACAAGTCCATCCTTGTTCTTACAGAAATTCGGTCATACGTTGATCAGGCGTACGACTGAAAATCTATAAGTGCTTGGCAGACCCGTTTCAACATCCAGTGAAAATATTTTGAAAAATAATTCTATTGAAAATAAAAAAACAGTTTCGAAAATAGAGGAAATATCTTTGGTAAAAATGCTCTGGAAATCATCACCCCCATCCATGGTCGCAGTTAACCCGATGGTTACGTTGCCGTCCCGGCAAAATTCACAGATAACTATAGGCATCCGCGCCCCTCAATTACGCTATGGAACCCGCTACAGATCGCAGTTATACCCGGACCTTACGTTGTTATCACAGCAAAAACCCATATAACTGTAGGCATCAGCGCCACCGAATTTCGCTGCCAAAAGAATGAAACTCCTCCACTTGACCATAGATCGCAGTCTACCGATATTGCGTTGCCATCCCGACAAATTCAAGTGTAGACTGTTGGCACTCATCCTCCACACGATTTTCGCTATGGTCCCCACAGTAGATCACAGCAACATCGAATTACACTGTCGTCACAGCATAAGCCAAATGCCCCTGTAGGTATCAGCGCCATCGACTTTCGCTACCAAATAATCCTCAGGAACTAGTTTTGTCCGGACTCCTCACAGGATCAACTTTAGAACCTCCCCTTTAGAGGCTCAAGGCAGTACCACTCAGTGGCACTCCTGAGAAGTTCATTCAAGGGAGCGCCTTTTTCCCCAGAGCCACTTTCAAAACACTTTATACTATACACATATAGTATTTTCCAAATCATACACCAAGTATGAATCTCATATAAAGCTCCTTTCTCAAAATCGATTCCCAAAATCGATGATTCTCAAATTAGGCTTTTCCAAATTCCAAATTTGATTTTCCTCAAAAATCAAAAGCCTTTTCAGAAATCCATAGGTTCCCAAAATATTTCCTCAAAATCATTTTCACAAATCCCTTTTTATAAATACATATATATAAAAGTTTTGAAAAATCTTTGAATCAATTTGTACTTGTATAAATTCACTTTTATACTTTAAAATATTTTAAAACCCCATTTTTTTTCTTTGGCTATAGATTCAATAAGGGAAGATTTATTTTATTCAACAAGGATATATAACTTTGTTTATTCCAAATCTAATATTCAAATTTGATTACTCTATAAAGTCACTTACCAAATTACTTACTTTGATAAAGTAAATTTTTACCATAGAAATATCCAATTTCCACTTTACTCCATATATTTAACAAAATATATTTTCAATTTCAAAAATCATTTACAGTTCTTATCCACAAAATTTCAATATCAATTTCATTCAAACCCGTACGATGTACACATATCATCCGTACGCTATATCAATCTGATCGCTCACTCGATCACACAATTCAAATTCCGAACTAGTATCGTTCACCCGACTTCCTAGTGCGGACTCAGATCTGGTTTCTTGATCAGAAACCGTAATTCTCCTTGCATAGTCACAACTATGATAGAGAATATCTAGAACCAATCAAAAATCCATATCCAGGTTCGCCTTCGAAAATCGAGCGAAAAATTCCAAATCGGATTGATAATACTATCTCGAATTCTATGCTCGAATCTGGATCAAACCTCTATGCGAATAGAATAATATACGTACATCCTACGTATTTATCTTCATTGATTATTAGCCAAATCAATCTTCTTTTCTATTCACATTTCTCTTAGGTTCACATTCCTTTATTCACCATTGCCTCAACCCTTATTTGGATTATTACCGCAATTCTTATCTCAAATGGATACTTAATCATAAACAGTTTGCACTCTGACCGGTTTAAATTTAGAAAATAGCTTGAAAAATTTAAAAATAGACAGTAGTTGAAAAATGATTATTAGTTTATAAAATAGCTGTAAAATAGTTAAGTAATCGTAAAATAATTGAAAAATAGTAAATAATTGCAAAATAGTTGTAAAACAGTAATCAGTTATAAAGTAGTAGAAAAATAGTAATTAGTTCATAAAACAGTTGTAAAATAGTTAAATAGTTCCAAAAGTAGTTATAAAATAAGCTTAAGATAGTTTTAGGTTTAAAAAGAAAAGTTGTATGGTAATATTAAAACAATTTATTTTGAAAATAGTCCAGAGTCAAACTGTTTAATACCCCATCTCCATTTCCATCAATTCAATTTAAATTTCCACTTTCATTTAAATTGACTCAATCCCAATATGAATAACTTCAATTTTATTTCAAATTAATCCAATTCAAATTAACCATTTGAATTTTATACTTATCCATCGTAAATCACAATTCTCATTAATTCAAATCAAATTCAGTTTGAACTAATTCAATTTAAATCTCAATTTTAAATCATCTCGAATTATATAAATTCGATTTAAATTTCCAAAGGTTGGTTTAACCCTTTAAACCAAATTAACTTTTATTTAAAGTTTTGAAACAATTTAATTTCTGAGTCCAATCCTTAAAATTCCATTTTAAATTATCTTTTACTTATGTATTTCAAAGTTCAAATAAGAGTTCAATACAATTTTATTTTAAAATTTTAATTTGTTACTCAATTTTATCTTCCAGTTTGAAGCCGGTTCTTAAACAATTTTAATTAACAAATTTAATTATTCAGATTTTCAATTTAAAGTAATTCCACATCCTTAATTTCAAATTAACGTTAGATTTCCCTTTTTCTCAATAATGGATATATTACCACACTTCATTTCTTATTCATTTAAACCAAACCAATTCACAATTTTAAAGATTTTACCAACAATAGGATGATATCATCCAATTTATTTTAAAAACATCCATTCATTTTCAATTTCCAGATCTCAAACCCATTTGAGATCACACAAATTCCCACTCGAATTTCAAAATTCTTTCCCTCTTATAAGTTCAAAACTTATATCACTTAGGGTTTATACATCACACTTCAGGGAAAATCAAAACTCAACACCTAAGAGTTTATTTCAAATTATCTTTGATATCATGTATATCTATACATATATACATGTATATTTCTGGGTCCTCCCAGCCATGTTTTAAAATTTTAAGCCACCTTTGGTTTTTTAAATTCAAATCAACTTTTCAAACAACCCATTGTTTGCAACAAATCTCTTTTATTCAAATAATACTTATTTATTATTTCTTTCAGCACCTTGAAACAAATTTTCTAATTCTGGACCCAGATTATAAAACTCCAGAATTCAGATCTACTCCAGTTCCAATTTACAAGTCATACTTGTCTAAGTGTTTTACTTCTTTTAAACATTTCATTTGCTTTCTCATTAATACACATCTTATTATTAAACATGCAATAATCATTTATGATAATAACCAAAATTATCATATCTAAAACCATCCATTATCATCTTATTCTGAAATACTTTTTCAATTCTAGACCCATTTCAAATTTATCTTTATTTAATTTCAGGTTGGTTGTATTATATTACTTCTTACTTTAATTCTAATAATTTAACAGCCAATTTCCTTAATATTTATTAGTAAGAAATATTGTTTTATATATCAGAATAAAATCTTATATAAAATCATTTAAAATCTTTATATAAAAAATAACAAGTACGCTCTCATATATATATATATATATACTCAACTCATTCTAGGGTAATATTGACTCTATCCTTAATGAGTACACCCACCAGAGCCAAGGTTCTCTCTTAACCTTTCAGCTCTGATACCAAGTGTAACATCCCGAAATTTTCGATCCCGAAATTTTCAGATAGTTAGGAAAAGAAGAAAGAGATAGAAGAAGAAGAAACAGAAACAAGTCTTAGAAACTCACATTCGCAGCGGATCAAAATATAATATCATATAATACTATTTATACAAAGAAACTGTATCAGTTGAATTACACTTTAATACATCAGAGTTACAACATATACACAATCACTAGACATATATATAATCAACATGTCCAAATATACAACAATATATCACAGCGGAATACACTCCATACGTTTCTGCCATCCAGCTCGTCTCCTGAGCTCCAGAACGTCCTTACCTGAAAATCTGTAATACTCGGTCTGACCCAAGCATTACATCAAAGTAACACCCGGGTCAGGCTGGAAACCAGCGTGAGTAAACTCATCTAACATGAAATTCCAATTCATAGAACTTATTTAAACCCGGGGTAACTCGTACTTTACTATAAGTAACCAACTTATATAGTCAACACTCATTTACACAAACAATATCTAAGTATCCAACTTTGTTTAAATGGTCCATATTATCCCAATCCGGCCCGTTGGGTCTCACATATCAATCCATAAAGAATTATAGAAGATTCCAAATCGAAGTGGTTTCGGGTATTAATTAATACCCGACTCCTGTCTCTTCGAATCCAATGTCATCTTAACTCAAGTTATTCAGGTGAAATACAATTCATCTTTAAATACAGGGTGTTACCTTTACACAGTAATTCATCATCGATAAATACCCACATCATCACAGTTTAAACCAAACATATCTTATCACATAACATCACATATCAGAGATATCATCTATCCAAGGTATACAATATTATTCAATCATTCATAAGCAAGATTTATTTGTCACACCATTCCTAATTAATTTAAATAAATTAAATTAATCACTTAATCACCATTTAAATCCTGCTTACTCAATCATTAATTAATTAATTTAATTAATTACTCTTTAATTACTTTATTAATTAATTCTTAATCATCCCAAATCTTAATTACCCTTAAGATAAACCATTTATCTTTATTTTATTTTCTTAATTATCATAATCATGTTAAAAACATTTATCTTTACTTAATTAAATTATTTAATTTAGGTTTAAAGTAACTTAAACATCTAACAAATTTAGGTTAACAAATCATATAACCCCTTTTAACCAAAAAGAAAAATTTAAAACATTTATCATATAACAGTTTTAAACTAAATTCATTTTAAATTTAAAACTTGTTTATATTTAAACTTAAAAACTGTCCTAAATTTAACTTCGGGTCCAACCCGTATAGTACTCGAGCCTTGACCTGAGAAAACATTTCCCTTTTTTTTCAAACTTAAATTAAGTTTTAAAACTTTAACCCTGGAAACAACACACACATGAATTCTCGAAGTCCTACCCGAGTCACAACTCTTCTTCCCCGAGACCCACCCCGAGTCACAACACTTTCACAAATACTGACATAAATCTTCGCCGTGCACATGCACGAACGTTACAGTGACCACCGACCACCCACGCCGCTTCCGACATAACGACGATCATCTCGGTATCGATCCTAGATCAACCCAAGACCCACTCTAGTCCACAAGCGAAATCGAGCAAATGCACGAGTTTCTCGAACCAAACCTTCAACCAAAACTGTCTCGTCGGAGCAATTCAGACCATCGTACGTTCTACGCCTTCGGCCACTATCTCGTTACCCTCCAATCTACCATTCTCCAAGAGTGCGTACCACTCGATGCACGTACGAGGCCATGACATACATATTTCTGACCATTGCCAGAATTAGGTTTAAAAACGAAATCGCTTCGCCACCATCTCCACGACGAACTGGGGCGACTCCGACCATTTATCCTCGACTCGTCGTACTACCTTCCACCTCCACGTGAAACCCCGACCACCCGAAACTCATCAATCACCAGAAAAAGGTCGAAACCCATTTTTTGATCGTCCAAGGATTTCCCACAATATACCATATTTAAAATCAAGATTTTTATATAAAAATCCTAATTCTCAAAGATATAACAGATTATAAACTTGAATCTACAATTTAATCATGTTGGAATTTTTGATAAAATCAAGTTATTACTGTAATGTATATATTCTGGTTAATTACTGTCTTCAATTCTTGCTTGAATATTTTTAGAATTTAAATCTTATTGTTTTTAACAACTTTTATTTAAACATCATAACATATACTGATCAGAGAAGAAGCAATTGACCATTTCATTTAATTTGTAACTTGAAATTGAAGAACAGATGAGTTAGATTGTTGTACAGACATACATACCATTAACTGTACACCTATATACATACATTCAGTTTTAAAAAAAAACCTCATGCAAACATATATTCACACAAGACATACTTACTCATACTTTTTAGTACTTGGTTTTTGCTAAAACTACACTATTTTGTTTTTAATCCAAGTCCTAACAATGATTAAATAAAAAGATACGAAATTTTGATTTAGTTGTAAACTCTGTAACCTGGAAACAAGGATATAACCACATGTACAGTTCGACACTAATATACAAACAGTGTTCATACATATATATATATACACATGCAAAGATACTAGAAATCACATGAATCAAGTTTAAATTCATTTCAGGTTTTTGAAATAAAGTGTTTACTCACCTATAATTCTTGGAACAGAGATCGCTCCTTTTTGTTTTGGGAAGAACACTGCTTTAATCTTACTTTTCCCAGTCTCTAGTTTTGATCTTCTTACTTGTCTGTTGATTTGTTCTTGAAGATGATGTAATTGCTGTATTTAGTTCAGGTTTGCTATTCCCTTTTTTTTATAAGCTACTCAGTTTTCCCCTTTTTTTTATTGAACGAAATGGAAACATGGAGATGATATATAAAGAAAGAGATGTATACAGGGTTGTCAATACTGGTACAAGATTTTATTTTTCTTTGTACTAAAAATATTTTTGTAAACACTTTGGCCAGAGATTTTTTTAATCTCAAGTTGGAGGCTGAAGTCATTTTCGAATGACCCTGTTTTGTGCTAGCATTAAATGCTAGTGTCCTTTGTTTCCAATTTGGTTTACATGCATTATCATCCAATTTTTTTCATGTAGATATTTTGTATGCAGATGTTTACTTTGCAGTTAAAACTTAGCTTGCAAATGAAGATATTATGTTTTGTTATTCTCTAGCTTGAACTCATGTACATATTTGTCTCAGGTTTTACTTTTCTTTGGTCTTGTCCATTTTATACTTTAGCTTGTGCTCCATATACAAGTGTTTGTCAGGTCTTATTTTCTTGTTTTTTTAACTTATGCTTTGTTTACAAATGTTAAAGTCATGTTGTATATACACTTGTGTTCTTATACTCTGTTCTTATGAATTTTAAATCTATGTTGTATGTTTACCAAAATTATTTAATCCTTGTTCCCTTTTATTTTTCTTTTCTAACTATCGATATTTAAATTATATTTAATTTGGTTTACTTACTTATATTTATATTTATATCTATTTGTATTTTAGTTGTCAAAAATTAAGTTATATTCATATATTTGACTTATTTTTGTGTTGATAGAGTTAGATTTTAATTTAAACATTATCGTCCACATCTATATATTTATTTATCACATGTTAATAAAACAAAGTATTTTAATTAAATTATATAAGATGAATTTTATTATAAATATTATTAAGAGATTTAATTGAAATTTACAAATCAAATTTTCTTTTAAAAATACAAATCTATATAAATTATCTCTAGCAGATTTATTCATTTCAAAATGATCAGTTTACATTTTATTTAATTGGATTAAATATTTATTAAAATAATACTGCTAAAATACCGGGTCGTCACATACAGACTCCAATTCTTAAAGAATTTCGTCCTCGAAATTACAATAAGGTACTTAACAAACATATAACAAAGGCGTAAAACATACCATCACAAAAAATTAGGATAATTGTCCCTGATTCTGTCCTCGATCTCCCAAGTACATTATTTCTCGTTGTCACTTCACTAGACCTTTACTAGTCTGATTGTCTTGCTCCTTAGATTCTTCTCATCCCTAGCCATAATACGAACTGGTTGCCTATAATAGTCATGGCTGGTTCCACCACTAAATCTTCCAGTCCGAGTGATAGTAGTCTCTGAATCGCGAACACACTTTCTTAGATGAGAAATATGAAAGACATTATGGACTCCTGGCAAACTGCTTGGTATCTCTATCTTGTAAGTGAGTTTCCCGATCCTTTCTATAATAGGGAACGGTCTAACAAACCTAGGTGCCAATTTCCTTAACTTCCCAAACCTTACTACACCCTTCATCGATGACACTTTGATGAGAACATCATCCCCAACTGAGAATTCTAAGTCTTTCCATCTTTTATCTGCATAACTCTTCTGCCTAAACTGAGCTTCTTCACTCTAGTTTGGATCAACTCAATCTTTTTTGTGGCTTCTCTTATTAAATTTGGACCAAAAATCAATCTGTCTCCGGTCTCTAACCAACATGCGGGTGATTTGCACGGCCTTCCTTACAAAGTTTCAAAAGATGCCATCCATATACTAGTATACTAAATATTGCTATAGGAAAACTCGACTAAGTGTAGATGGTCTTCCCATAATCCTCCGAAGTCTAGCACACAAGCTTTTAACAAATCCTTCAAGACTTTGTTAATTCTTTCCTTTGTCCATCTGTCTATGGATGGTAAGTGGTACTCATCTTGAGCTTGGTGCCTAAAAATTCTTGTAGAATTTTCCAGAATTCAATAGTAAATAAAGTATCTCTATCACTGACTATACTACTAGGAATCCCATGTAATCTAACAATATTGTTCATAAATAACTTAGCCAAAAATGGTGTTGCCCATGTCGACTTAACGGGAATAAAATGTGCATTCTTTATCAATCTATCTACTATAACCCAAATACTTTAATTTCCCCTACTCGACCTTGGCAATCCGACACTAAAATCAATAGATATAGAATCTCATTTCCACATTGGTATATATAAAGGATGAATCAATCCACTTGGCTTCTGATGCTCGGCCATTACTTATTGGCAATTTAAACATTGCTTTACCGTAAGCCTACATTCCTTTTCATACCTTCCTAGAAGAGACTTCTTTTCACATACCGATACATCTTGGTTCATCCAGGATGGATAGTAAACTTCGATCGATGATTCTCCTAGGAACTTCTTTCCTTAGGTCATCAATATCGGGAACACATAACCGTCCCTTCCTTCTCAACCATCCATTTTGATCAAGATAAAACCCCTTCAAATCATCAATTTCGATTCCACTTTCCAATCTTCTAATTTTTTTAGCTCGCAATGGATCATCTCTTTGCTTAGAAGTAATCCTTTCAACCAATACTGGTCGAACTTCCAAGCAAGATAACAATGCAGTACTTTGACTAGAACTAGCTGCCGATCTTAACTGCACGCTACAAGTAGTTAATGACTAAATCTTCCCATTTAGCTACAATTTCTAATATTGCAATCTGATTTTTTCTACTAAGCGCATCTACAACTTTATTCCCTTTCCCTAGTGTGTACTCAATTCCAAAATCATAAGCGGCTATTAACTCTAACCATCTCTGGTTTCTCATATTTAACTCTTTCTGAGAGGATAAATATCTTAAAGACTTGTGATCCGTAAAAAACTCGAATCTCTCTCCTAAAAGGTAATGCCTCCACACCTTCAAAGCAAAAATTAGAGCAGCCAACTCTAAATCGTGAATCAGATACCTAACTTCATGCGGTTTAAGCTGTCAAGAAGCGTAGGAAATTACTTTACCCTTTTGCATTAACAAAGCTCCTAATCCTGCTCGACACCCGTCTGTATACACCACCAAGCCTTGTTTTCCATTCGGAACAACTAACACAGGTGCATTGGTCAATAAATGTTTCAGCTTCTGGAATGCCTCCTCACATTTATTAGTCCAAACGTACTTCACATTCTTCCTTATTACTTTAGTCATCGATGCTGCTATACGAGAAAAATCTTTGGTGGATCTCCAATAATAGCTAGCTAATCTAAAAAACTCTTTATCTCAGTTATACTCTTGGATCTCTTCCAATTATTAATTGCTTCTACATTAGCTGGATCTACTGACAACTCTTTGCTGAGACTACATGACCAAGGAACTTCACTTCTTCCAAAAAGGACATTTTGAAAACTTTGCCTTTAGCAAATGCTGTCTTAATGTATCAAGTACTATTTTAAGGTGAGTCTCATGGTCTTGCTTATTCCTAGAATATATCAGAATGTCATCTATAAACACCAACACGAACCTATCCAAGTGTTCTCAGAAAATTCGGTTCATCAAACTATGAAAAAAGTAGGCACATTAGTTAACCAAATGACATTACTAACCACTTGTACGAACCATACCTTGTTCAAAACGCTGTCAATGGAATAGTGTCCTCCACTACTCTCAATTGATGGAACCCTATCGCCAAATCCAATTGGAAAAACACTATGGCTCCACTCAACTGATCAAAAAATTGTTGATTCTCAGTAAGGGATGTCGATTCTTTATCGTTTTTTCATTTAAATTACGATAATCGATGCACAATCTTAACGACCCGTCCGGTTTATTTACGAATACCATGACTGCTCTCCAACGGTGGATGGGTTTTCCCTCCCTTAGGCGTGGAATAGCAAGCACTTACAACACTATTTCACTTGAATCTAAATTGGGACATATTTAATCAAAGTTGTGTAGCCAGACAGAATCTGTCATTTCTAATGTTTATAAAAGAAGTGACTTCCAGAGCTCATGAATCTATTTATACTTGATTTTACACTATAAATAGTGCTATGTTCAAATGAACCTGCGTGTGCAAAATGCAGGTGTGTAGGTACCCAAAGATAGGTGCCAACTAAGCTTCCGTAATCCATGATTAGATTTAAGAAGATCAACCACACTTGGTATCCAGAGATAGATATCCAACAACTCCTCTAACCCATGACTTGGGGGTAGGACTATAAACATTCAAAGGCTGAAAGAGACAGTTCGCCTTTATAGCTTGTGCCTAGAGTTTGGAAGAGCATCCATACTTTTCCCAAAGTAGGCAAGATGAAAGATCTTGGCCCAAACTACAAACTTTAATCGATGCCCGGAGTTAGGTGCAATCGCAAGTAAACTACATAGATAGGATGTCCAAACCACTATCTTAAGTGGTTGACACTTAACCGACGCCCAGAGTTTGGCATTGTCAAAGCACGCATCCCAAAGTAGGGTGCCTGTTTGTACCAAAAATGGGCACAACACTCTTCAGAAGTTTTTGAAGGGATAAAAGTGAAGAAAGAAAATTAAAACTGAGGATTATCTAACAAAACCTCCAAATAACAGAAAGTAAATTGCACAGAAGACAACAATTTAGAGTGGTTCGGTGTTTCGCCTACGTCCACTATGAAGTTTGATGATTTTATTGCTCGATACTTGAAGATCACAATTTCTTATAATGTAGTACGACATATTTTATGATCTAAGTCTGAATCTAAGGCAGCAATAGTGATTTGGAGTAAATCTGGCAGAGTCTGGGCGCTCTTTAGCTCTTAAAATTGTCCCACCCCTTTTCTGAATGACCAGGGGCTCTATTTATAGGTGTGGGAGGCTGATATTTCACCTGAATTTCGGGAGACCACTTCTGGCACGTGAGGGGACCCACATGCCCGGCCTCAGGAAAGTTGGGCCCACTTCGGGATCGATTCGAAATCCATTCGAATCGATCAAAGAATCATCCAATCGAGCTGAAATTTGGTGTGGACATTCTTCAACGTGTATGTAGGCCCTTGTGAAAATTTCATAGGATTTGGACTTATGGATCTCGAGATATGGTCGATTCAAAATGATGATCTTCGTCAGGCTGCTTCGTTCGAATCGATTCATTCGAATCGATTGCTTCGAATCGATGGTGTCATGCGCTTTCGTGATGACGTGGAGCGTAACATGTGCATCGATCCGCTTTCTTCGCCCATTTGATCGAGTCATCCCTGAGACTTCACCGCCTTGACTCGATGGATTCAGAGGTATCAATAACATCTGGATTTGAGTGTGGTTTCATTCGTATCGATCGTGATGTGCTTCAATCGATCGATACGAAATGACTGTACTTGATGGATTCGAAGGACTTCAACTTGATGGATACGAAGTCTAGCTACAATTATGGATTTGAAGTAGGAGAAACTTGATGGATTCGACCATACCTTCTGCCAATGGATACGAAGAGGTCAATATTGATCGATACGAAATCAGGCCATTTGATGGATACGAAAACATGGCCTTTCCCTTCAACTTGCATCCATCATAACTTGAGCATATGAACTCGGATTGACTTGAAACTTGGAACGTTGGCTCTATTTGCTTTTCTAGTCATGTCTTATCAATTATAGCTCAATCTGGTCTCGGAAAAAATTCACCGATATCCATGGTGAGCCTGTGTATAACCGATCTTTAAGATGAACCGTCATTGGTCACTAATCCAGTTCTTGGTGTCACAGTCTTGCCAAAAGGCGGGATAACATTTGCCCCCCAAAGTACGTCTTGTGGAAACATAGCGTGCTTTGAAATGCTGCATCCTTTATCATGAAAAAGCTTTATCTAATTCGTTGAGTAGTTGCTATCTTTTCGTCAAAAGATGTAACCTTCGATTGATTTCCAGTAATATGAATGCTGATTTGCCAACTGCCAATGATTATGTAGTGCATTGTTGTAGCCGAGTGCCGAGTGCTAATCGATTTGTTGATCACTATGTCCACGTTGCACGCTTACAAATTGTCGTCAGTTTACGGAATCGAATGCTGTATCGATCCTCTCTTGGACCGATGTAGAAGTTCGATAGATTGTTCTTGAATTAGGGTGCACTACTTTGATGGATACGAAATTCCAGTTCATATCGATGATTTCTTGTCGCCGTGGGTCAAGCATTGATGGACTCGAATCGATGGGTGGTTTCAACCTGGTGGGCGCAAGTGTCTGTTTCGTCTCTGTCAAATGCTCAGGTCGATGGATTCGAATAGGGTACTTCGAATCGATGCAATCGAATGATCTCTGGATCTCTTTAACATTGTACTTCGTATCATTTTGATGGAGTCGAAGAGATGGATTCGAAACGCGGCTCTATGCAGATGTTTGCTTCCATTCGAATCGATTACGGTGCTTAAGTCTATGGATTCGAATTTTATGCTTCGAATCGTCCAATGGTTTCACCGGCTACTACCGGTTTCGTCTACTGGGATACGAATCGCCACAAAGTCCCTATAAATACTGAGACATCATTCACTTTTCACTTTTTACTTTTGCCTTCGTCTTCCTGCGTCTTCGAATCCATTCCAGTCTTTCAAGAACAAAGACGAACGAACTACTCCCTTCTTTGAATCGAACTAGCACCCAAGTTTTTATAGTCTAACTTCACATTTAGGTAGGTAACTTGACTAAGTATTTGAGGTTCCAAGATTCGAAACCCTCACCCATTCCTGTTCGTGTCGATCTTGATGGAGTCGAGATCGAGGTCGAAACCAAGAACGGTTGGTTGGAGAAGAAGTATGAGTGAGTCCTTCGTGTCGATCTGAAGTAACGGTGATCGAATCGATCTGGGAGACGTGAGTTTACTTTTGACATTCATATCAATCAACATGTATGAAGTGTAGGTTCATGGGTTGAATCGGTCGGGGGTGTTGGGTCATCGTATCGATCCATTACGATCGATACGATGGAGTTGCCCCTTTGCGATCGATACGAAAGTTCTGCCCATATGATCGATACGAATCTTGGGTCACTTAACTGTTTGCAAATCTTTGTTTCTGAGGATCGATTCGAGTGCTCAGTTGACGATGGATGCGAAGCATGAGTCGCCAATCGATGCGAAAGGCTCGGTTATAATCGATACGAACCGTGTCGATTCGAACGAGATCGATTTGAAATGACGTTTGTTTGATCGATTCGAATTTCTCTTCTCCGGCCTTGGTCGATACGAATAAGCTTCCATGGATATAAAACTTTCACACATTTAACGGCATGATTCCGACGAGCTTCATCCTTGCATATTTAGACTGAACTTGTTAAACTGCGTACTTGACTGCCCTGTGAAGCTCGTCGATGGAACTGTATCTTGACAAAACAAACTCCAACTTGACTCGAATTTTATGTGTTTGGACGGTATGGTTGTGACGGTCAGCGATGACGGTCACTCCGATTGGGTTTTCGAATTTCTTGTTGTTCTCATACTTTCTTCAACTATGCTGAATTTCCTAAGTATTGGCTGCACTGCACTGCACAACACACACTTTATACGGGGAAATGAACGGGTTTTTTCATTTGCTTAACGTTACTTTCTGATGAGTTAGTCAGTGATGGAATCTTCGAGCTCTCAACAGTAGGAGATTCAGAGTTCTCCCCCTCCGGTCCTCATAATTCCAGACATCCCAGTAGAGATAGTAGATCCAGCTCCTGGCGAACTGCAGGATGCCATATTTATTGAGGACCCTATAGACTCCGTCCAATCCAATATTTCTGAAAACTTATTGGGCAGGATATGCACAAGACACAACATTTCTTCGGACGATGTGCTATTGTCGGGATCTGGTGATAGACCTCACTATCCGCCCGAAGGGTATACTGCCTTTTATCGCTATGCTTGTGCGGTTGGAACACTCCCTCCATTCAATTAATACATTAGGGAGATGTTATCATTTCTTGGAATTGCTCCCTAACAGGCACGCGCTACTGAATAGTGCGTTCATTGTATTTATGGACCATCTCTTCCGCCCACCAAGGCCAACAGAAATCAGATACCTATTTAATTTCAAGAGTAGAGGTGATAGTCCATCCTTTACATTTTTGGAGGCAGTCAGGAACTGCCAGGTTATTACCGGAGCCTGAACCAGACTCAGCTACTTCAAGAACGAATGGTTTTATATCTGGTGTCCTCCAGGTTTTGCAGGCGGTGGTTGTCTAGGCGTAAGTGTCGTAACCCGTCGATGATTTCCTTGACTAATGGTTTTTTTGCACTAGTATTGACATCCTACTTTTCTTACAGCCATTATATCCAGACCCGACGGCGGGTATTACAAGGGCATGGTTCGGAGCCTTCAAGAGATCCCGAGCGATTTGAGACACATCGACTTGGTGTTGACTGACTATAACTTAAGAGCTCTTGGCTTGATTGAAATAAATCAAATCATAGTCACCGAAGGGATGCTAAGGCCTGTTCCAAAGAAGAAGAAAAAGAAGAAGAAGAAAATGGCGAAGAAAAAGCTCGGAGTCGTAATAACCGAAGTGAGCGACGAAGAACGGACTCACACAGACGTCGAGCCGATGGCTGATTTTTTAGGCAATTTTGAAGAATTGGGAGAGAGACGGAAAAGCAAGGCCGTCATTTCCAAAAAACTCAAATCTAAGGGGTGGAAGTCTGTAGATGTGCCTCCTCCCACTTCCGAAGTCATAATTTCCGAGGCCGCCTCTTCTCAATCGAGAGATATTTTCAAAGGGCTTGGTGATATTCCCATCCCGGATTATATATCAATTCATCACAATCCCGGGTTGGAAGAATTCCGAGATGTTTTAAATATGAGCGAGCCCTTTCCTTTTAGTGCGGTCAACACTTCCGGTTGGTCAGGGGGTTTACACATTTACACACACTTCCACAGCACTACACGATTTCTGCATATTGGACATTATTTTTATAGAATGCTAAACTGCGGTTCCTTCTTATCGTAGGTGAGATGTCAGGCCGTGGATCCACTCTGGATAGGCTCCCAATGTTTGCCGATCTTCCTCATATTATGAGTCCCGCTGGAGGGAATCAGACAGGGATCACGGATGAGGCTATACCAGCCAGGAGCGTTATGACAGAGATCGAGATTATTGGCGTGGCCATTCTGGTCAAGAGCGTACTGATAGAGATAGAGGCCATCAGTACCGATCGTGATCTTGTTCTCCTCCGCCTCCTAGGGCCCTTATAGATCCCTTGGAGTCTTCGCAGCAACAACAGCCTTCTCAATCTTCAAGGCCTGAAACTCAGCGGCAAAGAGTTGAACCACAGGTAGCTGCCATTGTTGAACAGGCTCCGGCAGAACTAACGGGTGAAGGAGCCATCAAGCTTGCTCAGATGAAAAAGGATTTTCCAGAAATTTGTCTGGATGCATACGTCTTCCCTCCCCATTTCAAGAGGATTCCTCCGGATGCCAAGAATATCGCGCATGACTATATTCATGACTTTTATGCTCAATATAAAGAGTGGTACAAGGCATCTGTGAAAGCTTCAAAAGTAGCTTTTGACCAGGCAAAAATTATTGAGAAACGTGATGCTGACCTTGCCCAGAAAGACCGCATCATCCAGGTTCTTCAATCAGAGACGGAGTTGTCTCGAAGTTCAGAAATTCAAGCGCTCAAAAAGCATGACGAGGCCGTGGCGAAGATGGCAAGGATGCAGCAGGCACATAGTGCCTTAGTAGAAGGGATGGGCCATAGCTATACCACCGTCTTAGCTAAACGGGACACCTCCATTAAAGAGCTGAACGAGCTTAAAGCCAAATTCGCTGAAATGGTGAAAGAAAAAGATGATGCAAACACCGCTGCCCATGATGCATGCGATCAAGCTGTATTACTTCGGGCTGAACTTGATGCGGCGGTGGCAAAGGCTAAGTCTGTGGAGGCAGAAGCCGAGGAAAAAATCATGGCGGAGCAGTCCAGGATGGAAGCTGATTTTGATGATCTCCTGGTCACATATAACGCCAACGTGCTGGAGCACAGAAATTTGTCTTGGCTCGGAGACTATTATATGCTTTTGTACAATGCCTAGACTAGGCTGGTGGAGGAAAAGAAAGCAGCGTGTCCGGATGAAGCACTGGACGATATTGAACTTGAGACGCGCTTGATCACTGAGGAGGAGAGAAAGGTTCTCCATGAGGCAATGATTTCCATGGAAAAGGAGAGGCTTGGTGTTCGGCAGATGGAGACCGGTGAGAGCTCGGGGATCGAGCATCATGAAGCAAGTGCTGGAGTTTTAATTCCGACATTGCCCGAAGCCACTATCGCGGTCGATCCCCAGTCTGTCCTTGCTTATAATCCCAATCAGCCGCAACTGTCTCCCGTCGGAGCCCCTGCCTCTGCACCTGCCCATACTTCGGGTCAGGATAAGGAAGGTATTTGAACGCCTCCCGTATATACTTAGTGTGGTGAATCTGAAGCAATACATTTTGCTAACAATCTTCGCTTTTTCACATTCAGTGACCGAAGCCGTTATCTCTGCGCCTCCTGCATCTCAAGTCCCTTAGCAAGCGCAAGAGGCTATTGTTACCGAGGCGATTATGACAGCTACCGTGGTCGGCGAAGGGGGAGAAACGAGCATGTTATCTTTCGATGCTCAGATGATTGAGGAACTCCTTAGTCAACCCAACGACCCCTTCGCAGATCCATCTTTCGCCATGAGCGGGGTCACTCCAGCTGTTAGCTCCTTTATGCCAGCCACTAGTACGTCCAGCGCGACCCAAGCATCTCGTGAGGATGAAATTTTTGCCGAGATCAATGCTGAGATGACGGTAGTGACAGCAGGTAGTATTTCTGGGGGTGGTATGAATCCGTCTGGCCCTGCTCCATTAATGATGATATCGCCGGGTGGCACTGTGGTTATCGTAAGTGCTCCTGCTCCACTTCCTGTTACAGTTCCCATGCCTTCAATTCCATCCTCCAAGAGAATTTCTATCGCCTCAAGCTCCGAGGAGGATGTTGAAATTATGTCGCAATCAGAGGACAAACCGGAGAAGAGCAAAAGATTGCGGAGGAAGTCGGGTAGCGGATCCAGCGGGACTACCCCGAAAAAGAAACCGAGGAAGAAGAAAGATTGAGCGCTTCTTTAGTTTGCTCTGTCATATTCGGGGGTAGTGTTTTGTTTTGTCTTTTTGGTTTTCTATAGCCGTGTATAGATGCGGGCTCGGCCCCCGCTAGTAGGAATTTTTCGAATTAGCTTGTAATTGGATTCCTTTTGTTGATAATTGAAATGAAAACATATTCTCTTTTGTCTTCAATTCAATATTTGTTTTGGTTCTGCCCCCAGCCTCGGGGATAAGCCGTAATAGGTGTTGTGCGAAATTATCCACGGTTTAGTGTTAACATCCATACTTCGGGGACTTTGCTTTTTGACCCTGGAGTTCGTTAACGCTTATACCCAGCTCGCGATCTCGGAGTACTCTGGGGTTTGTTTTATGTTTGTGCCCCGTCTCGCATTCTGGGAATGCGGAGTTGATGTATGTTTATACTCCGTCTCGCACTCTTAGAGTACGAAGTTGAGTACAGTTTATCCTCCATCCCGCGCTTTGGGAGTACGGAGTTGATGCATGTTTATACTCCGTCTCGCACTCTGGGAGTGCAGAGTTGATTAATGTTTATACTCCGTCTCGCACTCTAGGAGTACAGAGTTGATTAATGTTTATACTCCGTCTCGCACTCTGGGAGTACGGAGTTGATGTTTATACTCCGCCTCACACTCTGGGAGTACGGAGTTGATTAATGTTTATACTCCGTCTCGCACTCTGGGAGTACGGAGTTAATTAATGTTAATACTCCGTCTCGCACTCTGGGAGTACGGAGTTAAGTGAGGGATTATCGTGTATCAACTCATTTTTAACCTGACGTGATGGCTTGCCCCCGAGCTCGGGTTTCATTTAGCAAGTGGCCGGTCGTATCACAGCCACTCCCTACTTGAATAAATTCCACTACGTGATGGAATTTAGCTCTCCGTGCATCGTGATGTCGTACATTGTATTCAATGAATCACAGCTCTGGCTCAAAGAGATGGCATTTTATTGCTGAAATAAGAAAATATGGCACATTCAGTTGCCTTATTACAAATTCTAACTTCAAAATGCAGAAATAAATTGCAAAATGGAAAGATATAATGAAATAAATAAAGCCTGTCATGTGTAATAGCGATGGAGACTCTCGCTGTTCCAGGCCCTTGGCAAGTCAAGACCGTCAACTGTCGATAGTTTGAATGTGCCATCTCCGAGTCTTTGTGTAATCACGTATGGTCCTTCCCAGTTTGGTTTCATGTGTGAAGGGACCGGATAGATTCTTTTGAGGACGAGATCGCCGATTTCAAAGGTTCGAGGTCGAACTTTGGCATTGTATAATCGGGCGACTCGACTTCGATGTGCGGCCGCTCTCAAATCAGCCTCTTCCCGCTTCTCATCCAGTAGATCCAAAGATTCAGCAAGCAATATAGCATTTTTTTGGATCATAATAAGTCACGCGATGGGAAAACACTTCCATTTCGACTGGAATAACGGCTTCGGAGCCATAAGATAGGGAAAACGGGGTGTGTCCGGTCGCAGTCTTGTGAGTCGTTCGATAGGCCCATAAAGCCATAGGTAGTTCGTCAACCCATTTGCCCCCGGCCTTTTCCAGTCGTTTCTTTAGAATGGATTTTATGACTTTATTGACAGCTTCGACCTGACCGTTTACTTGAGGATGTGCTACTGCTGAGAATTTCTTATGGATATGAAACCGTTGACAGAAATTCTTGAATTCCGCACTACTGAATTGGGTTCCGTTATCGGTGATGATGGTATGCAGGAGTCCAAATCGACAGATAATGTTGCGAACCACAAAATTGATTACTTTCTCAGTCGTAATGTTTGCGAGGGGTTCAGCTTCAGCCCATTTGGTGAAATAATCAACTGCAACTATGGCATATCTTGCCCCACCTTTGGCCAGAGGTAGTGTGCCGATGATATCGATACCCCACATTGCAAATGGTCAGGGACTGACCATTTGGGTTATCTCAGTAGGTGGGGCTCTCAGAATTTGGGCGTGTTTCTGGCACCTATCGCATTTTCTGGCATAGTTCGCTGCATCTCGGTTCACAGTCGGCCAGTAGTATCTGTATCAGAGTATCTTTTTAGCGAGAGCTTGCCCACCGATGTGATCGCCACATTCTCCTTCGTGTACATCATGTAACACTCGTTTGATTTCATCGTGCATGATACATCAGAGGAGAGGAACAGAATACCCTCTTCTATACATGACTCCGTCCTGAATGACGTAACGTGAAGCTTTTCGCAGAATTTGTCTTTTCTCGTTTTTATATTCAGGCAACGTCCCATTCTCGATGTAATTTAGGTACGGAGTCATCCATGATTCTCTACTGGGAGCGGTTTCAAACACAAAATTCGTCTCTATTTGATCAATGCTTAGGGAGGACAAAGTTTCGACGGGGACAAGTCCCATTTGCTGTGCTTCACCTGTACTTGCCAGCTTTGCTAATGAGTCAGCCTTCTGATTATGTTCTCGGGGTATATGGTAAATAGCATAGTAATCGAATTGACTTAGTGCTTCTTGAACTCGGGCTAGATAGGCAGCTAGCCGTCGATCCTTGGCCTGATAATCGCCCCGAACTTGATATATAACTAACTGGGAATCGTAGTAGATTTCCACAGCAACAATCTTCAGATCACAAGCGAGTTTTAACCCAGCAAGCAAAACTTCATATTCGGCTTCATTGTTGGTTGCGCGAAATTCGAACCTCAGAGCGTAGCATATGGATCGGCCTTTGGGAGTTTCAAGTACTATTCCGACACCTGAACACTGATCGTTCGATGCACCATCGGTGTGCAGCTTCCAAATGCATTTAGGAGGTATAGTGGTTTTAGGCAGATCCTCTGAAATAGTAAATTCAGCTATGAAATTTGCTAGGACTTGTCCTTGAATGGTTCTTCGTGGAGCATAAGTGATATCAAATTGACTCAGTTCAATGTTCCACTTGGGTAGCCTACCAGACGTATCAGGCCTCGTGAGGACCTGTCGTAACGGCTGATCGGTGTACATAGTAAGGGAATGGGCTTGGAAATAAGGGCGAAGCTTTCTTGAGGCAATGACCAGGCAATAAGCCAGTTTCTCTAGTCTTGGGTAATTTCTTTCGGCTCCTGTTAGCCTTTTACTAACATAGTAGACTGGTTTCTACACTCGGTCTTCTTCCCGAACCAAAGCAGCGCTGATTGCATGCTCCAATACTACCAGATAAAGGTACAATTGTTCGTGGTCAACCGGCTTTGACAGGATCGGTGGTGTGGAGAGATGTTGAACCAGCGATCGGAATGCGTCTTCACACTCCATGGTCCATTCAAAGTTACGCTTTCCTTTCCAGATTAGATCGAAGAAAGGAATGCATTTATCGGTGGATTTTGAAATAAACCTGCTCAGTGCTGCTACCTTCCCGTTGAGACTCTGGGCTTGTTTTATGGTTCTTGGAGTTTGTAAGTTCCTTATTGCCCAGATCTTTTCGGGATTTACTTCTATCCCTCGATCGTTAACGATAAACCCGAGGAACTTTCCAGAGGCGACACCGAAATGACACTTTAATGGATTGAGCTTCATTCCATATTCTCGAAGGATGCAGAACATTGAATCTAAATCTCTGACGTGATCTGTGGAGAATCGAGACTTTACTAGCATGTCATCCACATAAACTTCCATGGTCTTCCCGATCTGGTCGGCAAACATCCGGTTGACCTAGCGTTGGTATGTTGCTCCGGCATTTTTTAGACCAAAAGGCATGACTCTATAGCAGTAGAGTCCCAGATCGGTCATGAAACTGGTATGTTCTTGATCAGGCAAATGCATAGGTATTTGATTATAGCCAGAATAAGCATCCATGAAAGATAATAATTCATGCCCAGCTGTTGAATCCACGAGCTGGTCAATTCGAGGAAGTGGAAAACTGTCTTTTGGACAAGCCTTGTTTAAGTCAGAGTAGTCGATGCAAGTTCTCCATTTCCCATTCGGTTTTCGAACCAATACGGGATTTGACACCCATTCTGGATACAAAGCATCTCGGATGAACCCATTTGATTGTAACTTATCAACCTCCTCTTTAAGGGTGGCAGATCTCTCTGGATCCATACCACACCTTTTCTACTTGATCGGGACATACCGCGGATCAATATTCAGGGAGTGACTTGCGATGTCCGGCGAGATCCCACACATATCAGAGTGTGTCCGGGCGAAAACGTCGAGATTTGCCCGGAGAAATTCAACCAATTCCTGTTGTGTCTGTTTGCCCAGTTGAGATCCAACTTTTAGCATCCTCGAATCATCACCCTCACTGATTGGGACGTCCACAGTCAGTTCGGCTGGGGAAGCTTGATTCTCTTTAGATTCGTCTTTATCTTTGTTGTCTCTAGGGTCAAGGTCTTTATGGAATTGGTCGTGGTGCCCGGGCCGAGGCCCAGGCACTAATTGTCAATTATCAGCAAAACAGACGTGGAGAGATTCCTCTACGCCCTTTCCTTTCTCCTTTCATTGTACTCCTCGTAGTTCAACCACATAGCAGGCCCTCCCCGCTGCCTGATCTCCTTGAATGACTCCGACCCCGTGATCAGTGGGGAACTTCAGAGTCAAGCACCATGGGGCAATGGCTGCCCTAAACTCAGCAAGGGCCGGTCGGCCCAAAAATGCATTACAAGGTGAATCAATGTCCAAAATGACAAACTGCAACATCCGGACTCTCCGGCGTTCTCCAACCCCCAACTCCACTGGTAGTTCCGTCACTCCAATGGGTATTGTAGCACTTCCGTTGAAGCCGTGGACTCGAGATTGGCAAGGTTTTAAGTCCTTCGCTTCCATTTTCATTAAATCATAGGCCCATTTAAGTAAGATGTTTACAGAGCTCCCACTGTCAACCAGGATCCTCTTCATCCAAGCAGGACCTTCCTGGGCAGATATGACCAGTGGGTCGATTGTGGGGGCTTCGACCTTATCAGTGTCTCGGCTTCTAAATATGATATCATCAGACATTGTCTTCTGTTGTTTAGCCGGAGCCCCATCTTCACAATTACTGCAGCATTCGAAGTCCGCATGCCTGATAGAGCTAGCATACGACTCCATTTCCCTCCAGCTTCTGTCTACTGGATGGGGACCACCACTTATGGTATTTATAACTAGCCTTCCGCCCGTACGAGCGGGTTCTTCTTGTCTTTCTTGATTTTGCACACGATTTTGGTTTGAAGGGCCCGCACCACCAGACTGCGGTGTTCGCACAAACTGATCTAACTTTCTTTCCCTGATCAACTTCTCGATGAGGTCCTGCAAATGTCGACACTCATTGGTATTGTGGCCGTAACTTTCGTGGAATCTGCAAAACTTCCCTGTTTGAACCTGCCTCTCCTACGAGGGCTTCGAAGCAGGCTTCTTATATTGCACAGTGTTGCAAGTTTGCAGATACACGTTTTCCAACGATGTATTCAACGGCGTGTAATTATCGAACATTGGATCCCTACGCCGTGGGCCTCGATTCTGATCTCTTTTCTTATTCTGACCATTGTTGCCTCTCGGCTGAGTTTGTTTGTTATGTATATTTAACGGAACTTTTCCAGAATTCTCACCGGACTGCTTAACTGCTATGTTACTTTGTATCCCTTCACTCCTGGGCCTCGCATCGTCTTGCTTCCTAGACTGTTTCGCGTCCTCTTGCCGTAAGAATTGGGCGGCTTTGGAGTAGAAACGGTCCAACGATGCGGGTGGTTTCCCAGCTAACCAATTTCCAAACTCAGAATCGGGATCGATCCCTTTGGTTAATGCCATCAAGATCTAGTTATCGTTGGGATTACTAATCTCCACACATGCTGCGTGGAATCTCTCCAAATAACTCCTGAGTGTTTCTCCATGAGCTTGGGTGACACTAGACAGGGTGTTAACATCTTTAGGTCTAGCGACATGCATACGACACTGTTCGACAAATTTCTTAGCTAGTTGATCGAACGAAGAGATAGATCTAGGTGACAACCTTGTAAACCACATTGTTGCGATTCCTCCCAGAGAGATGGGGAAACTTCGGCACTTCACTGCATCATCAGCCCTTGCGGCGCTCATTGACCACTCATATTTCAAAATATGTTGATTGGGATCGGAATTTCCTTCGTACATAGGGAGAGTTGGCATTCTGAATCGCCAAGGGGGATCAGCGTATAATATCTCGTCTGTGAAAGGGGTATGACTACGAGAGATTCCCCAATCGTCATTGGTAAGGCCCTGGCTTTCGCGAATCATCTGACATACCATGGTTGAAATATCGGGAATCATTACATTTTGTGCATGCTGAGCTAAGGTGTGGTCGGGTTCCATAGCGCGAGTTTGGACCGGGCGCTGTTGACGGTCCACGTTTCGCCTCCTTGGGTCAGCGTCTTCTGGGACGTATGGTTCAGGAGTACGCCCACGCTGCTGATTATTCAGATCTGACAGATTTCAGGTATCAACCCTTGTTTCTACCGTGGCGGTTGTAGCGCGGTTGTCCGTGGTATACTGCGGAGTAGGGCCTCCTCGTGTTGAGGGCCCAGTCTGGAAGCTGGTCGACGGCCCTGTCCTCAACTGTCCAACGGTCAAGGCAGGTTGATATCTGGTAGTTTGTGTGTGACTCCCGTCTAATCGGGGACGGATAGATCTGTGGTGATAGTCAGACGAGGCGGAACTTTTAGTAGACGAGCGGGAAATATCATCCCTCCTAGACATTCTGCGGCTTTGGCGGTTTAGTTGGTTGGTCAATTCAACATTAGCGCGAAACTGTTCAGCCACATGTTGCCGACTTTGAGTTAGTTCTTGGAGCAACACTTGGAACTCTTGTCTGGTGACTGGCCCCGAAGGATCTGAGTGAGCAGTGTTGTCTTGATTGGATGGCTGCTGCTGTGTAAGATTCTGTCTATCCCAACCTTCTTGATCAGTGGCTGTAGAGGCAGTTCTTGTGCTAACCATCTTGAGTGGTGGAGTCCTTTCCTAGACTTTATGCAAATCTGAATAGAATGGAAGGATTCCGGATTAGATGTCTGGATCTTCCTCTTGGATTTATGAAATCCGGTGTCGGCGGTAGATCCAAGGAGCAGGAGAAACAACTGGTTACCCTCTCAGTGAAAGCACCAAAGTGTTTGTACCAAAAATAGGCACAACACTCTTTGGAAGTTTTGGAAGAGATAAAAGTGAAGAAAGAAAATTAAAACTGAGGATTATCTAACAAAAACTCCAAATAACAGAAAGTAAATTGCACAGAAGACAACAATTTAGGGTGGTTTGGCGTTTCGCCTACGTCCACTATGAAGTTTGATGATTTTATTGCTCGATACTTGAAGATCACAATTTCTTATAATGTAGTACAACAGATTTTATGATCTAAGTCTGAATTTAAGGCAGCAATGGTGATTTGGAGTAAATCTGGCAGAGTCTGGGCGCTCTTTAGCTCTTAAAATTGTCCGACCCCTTTTCTGAATGACCAGGGGCTATATTTATAGGTGTGGGAGGCTGATATTTCACCTGAATTTTGGGAGACCACTTCTGGCATGTGAGGGGGCCCACATGCCCGGCCTCAGAAAAGTTGGGCCCACTTCGAGATCGATTCGAAATCCATTCGAATAGATCAAAGAATCATCCAATCGAGCTGAAATTTGGTATGGACATTCTTCAACGTGTATGTAGGCCCCTGTGAAAATTTCATAGCATTTGGACTTATGGATCTCGAGATATGGTCGATTCGAAATAATGATCTTCGTCAGGATGCTTCGTTCGAATCGATGGTGTCATGCGCTTTCGTGATGACGTGGAGCGTAACATGTGCATCGATCCGCTTTCTTCGCCCATTTGATCGAGTCATCCCGGAGACTTCGCCGCCTTGATTCGATGGATTCGGAGGTATCAATAACATCTGGATTCGAGTGTGGTTTCGTTCGTATCGATCGTGATGTGCTTCAGTCGATCGATACGAAATGACTGTACTTGATGGATTCGAAGGACTTCAACTTGATGGATACGAAGTCTAGCTACAATTATGGATTCGAAGTAGGAGAAACTTGATGGATTCGACCATACCTTCTGCCGATGGATACGAAAAGGTCAATATTGATCGATACGAAATCAGGCCATTTGATGGATACGAAAACATGGCCTTTCCCTTCAACTTGCATCCATCATAACTTGAGCATATGAACTCGGATTGACTTGAAACTTGGAACGTTGGCTCTCTTTGCTTTTCTAGTCATGTCTTTTCAATTATAGCTCAATATGGTCTCGGACAAAATTCACCGATATCCATGGTGAGCATGTGTATAACCGATCTTTAAGATGAACCGTCATTGGTCACTAATCCAGTTCTTGGTGTCACGGTCTTGCCAACAGGTGGGATAATAGTGCCCAAACTACCATCCAGAAATGAATCATTTCGATTGATGTTCGAAGTTAGGCACGATCGCACTCAAAACATCCCAAAAAGGAACATTTATTTTATTTCTCCAAGCAATCGAAATTCGACCAAGTTCCAAAGTTGGATATGGTCATGAGCCAGCATGTGTAGATAGACGCCTTGATAATCATCCCTTACCCACCTAAGCAACGGAATGGACTAGTAACATAGTCCAATGATGATGATGAGAAGTAGATCGCAAACATGTTGAATATAAAGCGCATTTCTCAAACATTTAGTCAATTCACACAAGATTTGAGTGAAGCAAAAAGTCTATATTATTCACAATCAAAATAAGACTTGGAAAAAAGTACAAATGTAATTGACACCTAAACTAAAAGAAAAAGCGGGGGCCGAACCCACACAAAGCCGGCCTGAAAATAAAAGGCAAAACGAATCCTACGACTATACAACCAAAAATATGAAGGAGACAAATGATCACTTCTTAGACTTTTTCTTCTACTCCTCCGTAGAAGATGGCACACTGGACCCCTCTGGTTTCTTCCTTATTCTTCCTCCACTTCTTTTTCCCTTCGAAGGCGAGCTATGCAACAAGGCGGTAGACGTGCCTTAACTAGTGCTTTCGGTCATAGGTAGCATAACCGAAATGAAAATGGCCTTGCCAGGCAAAGCGACAGATAGAGGAGGAAGGATGAACTCGACCTGTTTTACTTAATTTCTGTAGTGGACTTGAGTTGGTGTTCAAGAAGATCTCTCATTGAAAGTCCTTGAGCAAGATCAATTGACCCGGTGATCTGAACATCATTGTCAGCTTTGTACCCTGGAGGTCACCAGGCCCCTCTTCCTGACCAGGGCCCTGAGTGTCACCAACTGGAACATTCAGAGTCGTCTTGGAAATAGTCACAATTGTTGAATCAGTCGTTTTTGCTTGTTGTCCTAGTCAAGAGCCCTCCTTTCGAAGACTAGAAATTACAGGCTGATCTAAAATTTGAGAAGGATGAAAGGAAAGATTAGCAACAGTGACCGGTGTCATGTGGGCCTTCTCAAATATGGGTGAGATCAATGATATACCTGCACCGGATTGAGACTCTGTATGGGCATGCGTACCATCTGAATTCCTTTCTTGAATCGGAGACATCATGCTTGTTTTCTACATTCACAGTGCATCTGGGTTGTAAGGGGATAGACAAAGCAATAGATGCAGCTGAAGGCCCAAAAGTGAAACCTGTAGCAAGCCCCTGAGAAGTAGTGACAGAGTCTTTAGCTTGATCTTTCTGAACTATAGTAGCCAACTTCGGCTGTAAAATAAGCTCACTTGCTCTGAGCGCCTCAATTTTTGTTGACTTAGAATATTGCTCTTCAACTCTGTTAGATTTACTTCACCTCCTTCTAAATGTTGTTGCTCTTCCCGCACAATCTGCTCACAGGCCAATGCTAGTGCTTGGGGATAACCTTTACCAAGCCACACCAAATCTCGAAACTTGAGTACGTTGGCGTTGTAATTGGTGACGAGTGGCTCGAACTTATCTTTAACCCGCCTCTCCATAGTTGCCACAAACTCATCCACTTTCTTGGCTTTGTCCAATGTATCGTCCCTCTGTTTACGAGTGTCGAGCATTTCTTCATAGAAGTTTTTGGCTGTTTGAAGGGCTTCGTCTTTCTCCATCTTTTCCTTTTCAAGTTGTGCATTTAGCTCCTTCACCTCTTCAGCTAGCTCAAAATTCTTGTGATGAACAGATTCAACATGGCTAAGGTGGTCTTTTCTTTCCCACTCGATCATTGCATTTAAGTCCTTGACTTTCTGGTTGGCTTCCATCTTTGCCTTCTTTAGCTTGGCGACCTCTGCATCAAGATGAGCTATAGTCTCATCCTTCTGATTTGCTATAAGCCGTAGTCATGTGGCCTCGGTCTCTAAGCTCTTAGCATATTCAGAAATTTGCCGCCAACCTCCTCCAAGTGAAGTACTGATCATAAACATCACCAACATACGCTACCATCTAACCCTTGATATCATAAGGAATATTTTTCAAATTGGGGACAAACTTACAACCATTAAAATTGATTTTTGTAGAGCGATGTTGCAATTCAGCTATATGGGGATTTGAAGCGATCAGCTCTTCTATTCGATAACAGGCCGTTCAGTAGGCTGCTCAATAAGCGCTTTACCAGCTCTTTGACGAGAGGAATCAAAAGTAGTATATTTCGAAGGACGATCAAAATGTTGGGAAGCATGAGACAACGTTGTTTGTATAGCAAAGAGGAATGTCATCATGATAGCTAGAGTGCCTTTCCAAACCCATGATGGGGGTGACCTAGATCTAGATCAATGCCTAGACGACGACTCGTATGACCTATAGTCCTTCTCTCTATCCCCTCGATCATGGCTTGAACATCGAGTTGAACCAGAAACATGACTGGATTTATGGGATCACGCAGTTGGTTTGCATCTTGGCTGATACGTCATCTGATCCTCAAGGTCCTCGTACAAACTGCATCATTCCACTGAACCTGCAAATGAAACAAAGGCAAATCATCCTTAACAAGACAAGAATACAACATAAGTTGAGCAAAGTGCAGTGCATGTGTGTGTCCGTGCAAGTGTCCTAGTGTCCCCCCCCCCGGACGGACCGTGGGTTTGAATTTTGTTGACAGGGATAATCTCCCCTGCTTTAGTTGAAGGCGCATCTTCCTGGAAATGAATGGGGAATCCAACATCCTTAATGCTCATATTGCCAATGCCAAAAGAGTTGATTACATCCGAGATCGGCCGAAGTTTACATAGGGATCCCCCGAAGGCTGCATAGGAGTTTCAAATGTAGTTGTGACTGACGAAGGCGGAGTTAAAGTCTTCCTTTTGGTGAGTTTAATCTTAAGACTTCTTCTTTGAAGAGGTTGTTGGTCATTGTCGCCCTCATCAACGGATGTGTCGTGGCCCACATCATCGTTATTATGACCAACTCTATCACCTTCACATTCATCAAACTTTCTCCTGCTCCTTAGCCTCAATAACTAGACTTCGAACTGGGCCACTAATGAATGATCCTTATTATCTCTGGATGAAGAATCGTCCTCATCACTATCAGTGGCTCCAGGAGCAAGACAAACACAACGATCTGGGTCTAACAAGTTGTAGGCTTGTAGATTCTCATCACTAAGCAATGTCTTAGCCTGTCTCTCTTCCTTCGAAATTTCGTGAAGCTGTTGGAGAGTCTCTACCAGAGCAGCATTGCTGGGTCTAAGTGGTACATCTACAAAGAATGACAAACGCATTCAATGATAGCAAAACTACAAACCTGGATTTGCATGAAAAGGATGAGAATAGAACTTACGGGGAGACAACCATCACTGTGCTAATCCAGAAGGACAGCGAACAAAGAAGAATTATCCTAGAAATAGCTTAGTTTATTCCATGTGCCAACCGCAATTCGACAACCCCTGGATGGCTCTAAGACAATGAGGGAAGGATTTCCGTTGCGATGCTTGAAGCTGAATAAATATCGAATCTCTTGATTACGGGAACTCGATCGAAATGGCGAGCAAATATAATGAACAAACTATGAAGGAATGAGTAGTTGTTCGGATGGGGCTGAGATGGAGCCAGTCTCATAAAATGTAGAACTGTCGGATGATCTGATTAATTGGTGGGACGCATCTTGCCAAGCACATATATTTGTTGCATGTTCTGTACCCGTCTGGAGGATGATATGCCCTTTGGTGGCGTGTTGGTACTATCACATCCTAAAATGGGATATCGTGTTTCTCGTAGATCCTCCTGAGTGATCCCTCCTCAATTTTTGACGATATAGTATCTATTGGATCATCTAATTTAACATCATTGTCAAGCATGTCGGGAGCATCTTTGACTATTGGATCATCCACAGGCTCTATTGGAACTTCCTGAGTGGATTGACTTACTTGCGGATTTTTAGGTTGAGGAATAGGTTGCACCAAAGATTGTTGTGTAGATGGAACTGTCGTCGGGCTTGACTCGGTATCTGACTCGGCGTATCTAGAAATTGATGGACCTGCAGCTTGAGCGGAGAGATGCTCGGAACGTCTATGACCCATAACAATCAATACTCAATATATAAGTTATATCGTAAGGATTAAAATACTACCCTATATTATAGTGAATTCCTGGTGTGGTGGTGTAAATTAAAATATTGTGTAGTGTGGTGCAATGTCAGTTTCCGATAGTATACAACATTTCATTTGAAAGTCTAGATGTCGTCCAAAGTGATCGTCATTGCTGACCGTCCCAATGGGCTTCACACTCTTATCTGTGTACTGGAAATGCTTTGGAACTCAGGAGATGACGTTTGGTATGACTCAAATAACTAATCAACAAGACAAAGTTCATAAAGAAGTTTCAAACCTAAAATCCACTAAGGGTTGGATCGGTACCGATCCATTCCCTTGGATGGATTTCGGCTCCCTTCCCATCTTCTCCCCCGATCCAAGACATGACCATCCAACGTAAAGCACCTCCAACCTCTCCAATCACCATCGCCACCTACCAATGGATATCGAAGCTTAGAAGAGGAGATGATTTGGGATTTTAATCGAAGGTTGGTACAAATTCAAGATGGATCGGGTCCGATCTAAGCATGGAAATTAGTGACATCGAGTTTAAGTAAAGGATATGTGATGACAGCGGCAGTTCAAGTGTTAAAGGCATCAGTTCAAGCTTTGGAAGCAAAGTACTTTAATAGCAGACAAGAGCTTGGACGAGAGAAGCAAGAATAAAGTGAAGAAGAAAGAGGAAACGGGTTGGGTATATAACCCCCAATCCAGAAAAATAGGCGGTTGAATCGCCTAATTACAAGGGCTAAATCGGTACTGATCTATGCCCTCAGTACCGAACGATCCATTAAAAAAGGAGGTGCATGCACGTATGCTCAGGAGACTCCACAAGAGTGTGCATGTATGTACATGAACATATGCATGTTTGACATTCAATGACCGAAATCAAGGAAAATCAAGTTTAGACCTGAAAAATCAGAAAAAGGAACTATTTCAAAATTACCGAGCTCGAAATGACAGATCATGAGAGCATACTCCAGTTTTACAGTCCCGAATGCTCATGAAACATCGTAAAAAATATCTAATGACATGGCACTTTACCGAAAAGGTCCGAAGAAAGGATAACAACTACACAAAGCACGGATTAGAGTCCGATATGGAAATCCTGACTTATCTTGATTCAAAGTACATCGTGTTTGAAACAAGATCTACTTTAGGGGGCAAGTGTTATCCAGCCTTTTGATCAGGTTGTATATGAAAAAACTAGACAAGATGAAATTGAAAGCTATCAATACACGAAGCCCAAAGATATAGTCACAAATTCCAGAAACCAAGTACAATCCAGATCATTAGACGAAAACAAAGTCATCCCATAAAAAATCCAAAGCAAAACTTTCAAAGTAATGGATAGGTACCGATCCATCTCCATGGATCAATACCGATCTATTAACTTGCACCCAAAATGCTTCATCTTCCTCCTACTACCAACTTATGGTTTCAGCAATTTATTTCAGGCCTCACTAATCATTCATACGTTGTTTTCTATCAAATGGCTCGAGCACCAGAACTTAGCAACTCTACTCCTCTGTCGATCCATCCTATTAGCCCGGAAACAAGCTCATAACCAAGCAAACAAGATAAGAATCATGAAAAAAACAACTAGACGACATCACATAAGGCAATTCGATCAACCTATAAGTGAATCTTATGGATCAGTACTGATCCATGCCCATGGATCGGTATTGATTAATAGCTACTTGTTGACCTGGCCACGTTTTCTTAAGGAAAATCACTACTGAGTAGTGGAGATCATGGAGGAAGACATGGTGGAGCATTTTCCGGCAAACTACAACTATAAATAGGAGGCCAAGGGCTCGTTTTTGGATATTTTTTTGCTTCCTGGCAATTATTATATATTTCCTTCTAATCATCTATGGAGTGGTACCGAACCATAAGAATAATACTTGTAATATATCAAGATAATCAATAGAAATCTCAAGTGGATGTAGGCAACAGTTGGCCGAACCACTATAAAAGTTTGGTGTCTTTTTTTTACTCATTTTCCCTTTACATTTCTTTATTTTCATTCTCTACTTAATTTCTTGGGTGTTTGTCCACTTTGTATAAACTAAATATGAAATTCCATTAACATATTTATTTGTTTAGTTTGGTTGTTAATGATGTTACAAAAAATTATTATCATATTTGATATTAAGTAATTAATCATTATTGAATGAATATTCCCATTAATAATTATCACTTCATTTAATTAGTCTCGGTGAGGATTAATTATAGGATTAGTATGAAATTAGTTATCTAATTCCAATTAGAATCATACTAAAGAGATAAAAAAGAAATTAATTCGAATTAAATTTATTTATGCCCCACTTAATCTGAACTCAAATTTAATATAATAAATATATTTATATTATTCCTCCATTGCACATGATAAAGAGTATACATTAGTTGTCTACATACTTGATGTTGATTAATACTGGAAATTTGTATACATAATTTAATCATTACTATTGTGAACCCGTGCTGTGCACATGGTCTTATTCTTAATATAAATAAATATTGAGTGATTTATCTAACTTGTGAAAATAAATTCTAATAAAGGAAATTTGCACTAAAATTTTTGAACTTAATTTTCAAATTTTAATCATACTGCAAAAATGAAATCAATGTACTTGAAATAATAAAGCACATGCAATTTTGGAACTACCTAGTGTTAAACATAAATCTTCCTTTTACTAAAATATAGACCAGTAATTTTTTGGTTCCCTTGTAACTTCAATAATAATTCAACTTTTAACCTCATATATAAATTGCTTAAACCGTATTAATAATCCTAACTGGGATAAAATATACATAAGAAATCAATTTAACGATGTAATATTGAAATGACCTCAATTATATTTTCGGTTTTAATAACAAATTTTACGAATTGATTCAATCTAATTCCTCAACAGGTTGCGATATCCAATATACCAACGGAGTTAAATATATTTCCCCTTATTTGGCATTTGATTGAACTAAGAATAACGAACCCATATTGAAGTTAACGAGGATAGGTTGATATACTAAGTGCACTAAAAAAACCTCCTCGTGTAAATTACAATTTATGAAGGAATCCTTTTAAAATTTGATATTTGCTGACTAATTTTGGTATCCGTATAATAATACAACTCCACTCAAGTTATATGAGTAATACATAAGATTAAACGCAGAACCTCTAGCTGAAATTAACATCTCTACCAACTCAGAATACAATATAGAATCACAAAGGTTAATGTACATATTACTCATTTGTATAAGCTATGAAAGAAGGTTTTGGTTACTGGAGTGAACATGAATGGTTGAGTAAGGCAAGAAAAGTTATGTCCTAGTAGAAAATGTTTTTTTAGTCGATTACCTATGCAGTTTTTAAGCTTACAATATAATACTTATTGGTAGTAGGTATAAAAGTGATAGAGGAATTTGAATTCCCAAATATGGGTATTAAGTCTGTAGACATATTAATATACAAATATAAATAAAGTGGAATTTTTGTGTTGGAAAATGTATAAACTGCTACAACATTTCATATGACACTGAAAATTAGAGAAAACAATTCTTGTTTACATTATATTATTGTACTTTATAAATAGGAACATGTAACAATGATACATGAAATGATTCAAAGAAAAGTTTCTTCTTTATCAGATATATTTGATGGTGCTGAAATACTTTTACTATAATTGGGAATAGGTAAAAATCTTCATTATTTCATTTTTGCTTCAACAATTATTGCATGAAGAATGTAATAAACTGAGAAGCTTAGGCACCCTTTAATGCCATATCTTTCTATGGGAACAGACCTGCAAAAAGGTGAAAAATACATGTTAGATTGTCATTCGCCCAAATAGGATAATGATCACCTAGGTATGAATAGTATTAACTAAGGGAAAAATGAATGAAAAGGTGCAACTAATGTCTGAACCAATGTAACAATCGGCATTTTTGACCCCAAATGTCGACTCTAATACATCCACGATATTTTTGTGCTGAGCATCCAAGTGCTAGAAAGTCAGATTGTTAGGGTAAAATAAAAAGAAAATGAAACAGAACAAGTGAGAAGGAACTAACATCAGAATCTCATAGTAGAATGATAGCATATAATATCAAAAGATAGTACAAAACTATTACTCTAAAATATACAGCATTTCAGAGTTATAATTCTAAATACTATCATCAACCTGGACAGTTATAACAACCTTTCCTCACAAATGCTGTTACATACAATATAGTAATACAGTGGAAATAAAAATACTACGTTAGGTGAAACATCCAGCTCATCTCTTCATGCTCTAATGAACATCCAACTAAAACATGCCTTTTTTAGACTACTCAAAAGAGCGCATGAGGAATTTAGGGAAAAAATCATATGTCAGAAATAAGTCTAGTGTGAGAAACTCAAGAAATATGCGATCAACATATAACGGTACTTTTGAGACCGCATGGAACGCCGTAACATTTATCCCCTCAAAAGAACCAGTCATCTAATAAGTACATAAAGAGATATAATAGATAATGTCTAGGGTGAAAAATATAAATCAGAAAATAGCTATGCCACTTGCATCTCATGACATAGCAATACTAGAAGTACATCTTAAATCGCTAAGGTATGTTCACATAATGGATTTTCCGTAGAGATCCCTTCGGCCAAGACGAAATCCAATCTCCTACACAAGGGTTAAAAACTACCTTCGAGCGTCATATATCTATAGATAAAATATACCAATTAGGAGAAACATAGCCAGTCCACATCTAAACACGTGATCCCAAATATCATCACCTCATATGTGCAACACCGATAAGCATACTCTAGATTTGGAGAGATGATATCATATCATGGGTCAGCTAAACCCAAACCATGAGGTCTGCTCTATTTTCTATCATTTTCGATGTTGAGGTTATGTTCGACATCTATCACACGAGTCTTCATCACTCAAATGAACATGAATCCCTAAATGGAGTCTAAATTATCGTATAGATCTCGAATCTCATATAGATTCCTGCATAAGTCCTCTGACGAATGGTAACACCGACTTCTCTCTTCGACTTAACCTTAGGATAAGCAATTCAACTCTATAGCATTCCATTTCACAACTGCTTCCAAAACATAGAACCCATATATCAGTTTTGAAGTGGTGTTCGATAAGTAAAACACTTATCGATCCTGGTATCTTTAAAACTAAATCGATGAATTTTGTTTATTTCAACAACAATGAAAATGATCGCATACAGAAACTAAGTCTTGTATACTTATCACATTTTCGAACTTCTCGACTTATACTATCCCTCGGTCAAGAGTGAAGCCAAGTAAGTTAGAGCACTGGTTGCATTATAGCCTTGCCTAGACACTTCATTCTCAACTATGGCAGATGGACAAGTCTATTTTGTCGGCATTTAGTGCTAAGTACACGACTAAATATTTTACATAAACGAGCAAACACACAAAGCACGATCAAGTCACACAAAGAACGATCAAGTCGCATAAGCGACTTCTAATCCCCTTTTTTCTTTAATTAATTCCTTTATTAATTAAAACCACTTTTATTAGTAAAACTTCTTTTATCAAATAATTTTTTTTTCTCAATTAATACTATTCATTTGTACACTCTCAATACTTCAAAAATTATTCATATACTTATCTCATCCTCGGTCAAGAATGAAGCCAGGTGAGTTAGAGTACTGGTTGCATCATAGCCTTGCCTAGACACTTCATTCTCAACTCTCCTAGATATAAAAATCTACTTAGCTGGCATTTAGTGCTAAGTACACGACTAAATACTTTCCATAAACAAGCAAACACACAAAGCGCAATCAAGTCACACAAAGAACAATTAATTCACATAAGCAACTTCTAATCCCCTTTTTATTTAACTAATCCCTTTATTAATTAAACCACTTTTATTAGTAAAACTTATTTTATCAAATAAAACTTTTTTCATCAATTACTACTATTAATTTGTACTCTTTCAATACTTCAAAAATTATTCATATACTTATCTCAAATGGTATAAGTATATTCATAAATCATTAACAAGACTTCTTACATTAAACGTTTATTTTTCTATCTTGTTCCAAAAGATTCCATACTTGTTATTACCTTTGAAATAACCATTTAAAAGGACTATTTACATTCACAAATCTAATTCAAATGGTTTAAGACTAATGTTACTTAAACATTGTCACTAAAACCCAAAACCATTTTGCTTATGCTTATTTTAAAACATCCTTTCTAAAGATCTATTTACATTCATAAGTATAATAAAAAAGGGTTAAAGACAAATGTTTTTAACACATTGTCACAACAAACCCAATACAATTCCATACTTGTCATTATCTTTAACACATTTTTTTAAATATCTAAGTATGTCGACATTTATTAAACAAGGTAATATACTTGTTAATAATATTGCAAAATAAATATCAAAAATATATTTAAAATTCAAACCAACTTTAACATAGTGAAAAATATGTTAGAAAACATCCGTAAAAATATTAGGAAAAATATCAAATTTAAATATCATTTTTAGACACCTAAAACCTCAAGCAACCTACTACATCATTTATAAATGCTGTTAAAAGTCATTGTTAAAGAACAACATAGAAAGGCACGATTTTTGGAACCAACTTTCACCACATAAACAAATTATTTAGGACTTGAAATGTTTACAATAAAAACTGCTCCTAGGGTACTTAGAAACCACAGAAAGAAACCCTTAAGAATATCTTTCAGTTTATTTAGAAAAATTCCCAAAAATAAGATATATATTTCATAGTGTATTTATAACCACCTTGTTGCTCTAACTTTAGCCCTTTTGTTTGACCAGTTCTAAAATCTTTTGAACTTTAATTTTTTCATTAATAAGTATACAAATAATACTTATTAAAAATGCAAAGAAACCCCTAAAGATGTCTTTCAAATTAATTACAAAAATTCTAAAAAACAAGGTATTTCAAAGTGCTCATATAGCGACCTTCTTCTAGTTATAACCTTTTGCACTTTGTTTCACAAGTTAACGAATGACTTAAACTTCCATATTTTTCCACTAATAAGTACTCATATATTACTTATTAAAAATGCAAAGAATACCCTAGGATGTCTTTCAAAGTTGACTCTGAAATCACCAAACACAAGGCATTTTCAAAGTGCATCCATAACGACCTTTTCACATCTAACTTTCATAATTTTGTTTCACAATTTCTATAACTTTCCAAACCATTTCCTTGGTATCCCTAGATGAAAATATATATGTATTTATATAGAGCAACCAACCAAATTACCCTAATTTAAGTTCATAAATCTTCCATTTACACATGTTAAGTTAAGGGATATCGAAGTGCACTTATAGCGAGTATTCTCACTTCAAACACTTTCAAACATACTTCAATTTAGAATACAGCCCAAAAAACCATTTAAACATCAAGTCAAGGCCATGCCACATGTTATAGATGGTAATAGGAGTGATGTTATACAATAAAGTTGTCATTTTCTTTCAAAAGCAAGAGGGGTCCAAATTTTCTAATTTTAATTAGTTAATGTCGCTTTAACTTTATATTTGCACATACAAAATATACATACAAGATAGTGGCATAATTCACCCAAATCCAAGCCAAGCCATGCTTAAACACACCCAAACTCAAGAACTACTTCCTATCATCTTTAAAAGCATAAAGATCGAACCTTTAACACATCCAAGCCAAGCCTCTCCCTCCTTCCTCATGCTCACGGCCTAAGATGGAAACCCCATATCCTCTTTGCTTCTTCCACTTTTGACTTTAGATCCATACTTCTTAAAGTGTTCTAAAGTGTTAGCGAAAGTTTGGTGGAGTTTGGAGAAGATTTGAATTAATTAGAAAGATTAGTGAAGAACAATGTGGATTAGTGCTAATCCACTTCCATCATTTTTTATCTATTGTTATATTTCAAGCTTTAGGAGATAATAAATGAACACATATGTCTAAGCCCCTCCTTTACATAGCAAAGACCCTCAATTTCCTTGCCTTCTTATTTTACTTAATACCTCATTTTTCGTTAGCAAATTACCCTTTTACCCTTACACACAAAATATCTTCCCATGACATCATCAACACTTTATTTTCCATAAATGGCAAAATATTTTATTTCATATTAACGATTTCCTAAGAAAATAGGTGCATGTAAAAAAAGTTTAAACACCTTTGGATGAGTAAAATGTTGTTTATCGATAAAATGATTTTCATTCACTTTATCGATATTTTTACAAAGTATTTATTTTTGTAAACATTTTCCTTAAACAAGTTTACCATCATTAGTTATGATTTAAAAGAGGGTAAACAAGGTTATTAAATCATCTTAATCACATTTAATCCAAGATTCAAATATTTAAATAATTCAGATACTTAAGTATGAAGTGTTTGAAATTCCGGGTCGTTACATCCACTTAGAATATTTCATCCTCGAAATTCCAACATGAGCAACAAAATGAAACAATCACACAATAATACTTAATAGTATTCAAAATCACCAGCAAACATAGCTCACGGTTTGCTCAAGTCAGAAATTCCTTTTATCGCACAAGGTCGATAAATAATCTATTAAGCGCACATTAGGCTCAATAGCCTTTAGGTCAATACGTAGACGATTATTCATGCTACCTCATAACAAATCGAAGAGCCATTACCTAAACTCCCAATAAGCCAACAAAACATAGTATGCATGTATATTAAAGTCGTACGATGTGCATGGATCATCTATACGTAATATCAAATCTTATTACTTGTTCGATCACATAATTTCACGTTCAAACTAGTATAGATCACTTGACCTCTCTAGTGCGGATTCCGAGCAGGTTCCTTGATTAAAAACTTCCGACTTTCTAACATAGCGATATAAAATAATAGAAAACTTTGGGATATTCTCAAGAATCTGTATCAAGTGTTCTCCGTCAAGAATCGAGTGAAAAATCCTTGTTCGGAGCAGTGCAAATCACCTCAAAACCATGTACTTGAATTATGGATCAAGAACTATCATGTGAATAAAATAATCTGCATAAAACTTATGTATTTATTCTATTGTTTCTTAACTACACCAATTTCCTTTTTATCACATTCTTTGATCCAAATAGTATACCTCACTCAATACTAAAATCATTTGTGGATCATTTCATAAAAATCTAACTTCAAGCTTATCAACATTTTATAACTTAAGTTCATATTCGTATAGTACTCTACTACATCCTAATACTATATACAAAACATTAAATTCGTTTTACTTATCATGAATGTTCAACAAATTAAAAAATAAGTTTAACTTATTACCTTCTCAATTCAAGAATTACAAAAACTAAACTTTTATATTTTTACAAAAACACTTAGCTTTAAGTTCTATAACGATTCAGAAGTTTTCGAATGTCCAAAATCGTTGAAAATTCCATTTCATTTTAACAATTGAAAACTACCAAACAACATATCATAACATGGTGCATATACACCACCGTCCTAATGCATAAAATACATGTGTCCATAAAATAACGTAAAAAAGTTTCCCTTATTTATTAAACACCCTTTACCCAAAAAGGGAAAACATGAAAAGGTTTCTTAATCGTTTGGGTTATGCCACTACCACTTGGGCCCCTACATAATATACATATAAAACTTTTCTATACAAATAAATTCATATCAATTTCTTTAATGAAAAATTTTAGATCTAAACACCTAGGTTTTATTTCAAATCATTTGAAATAACAATACACACACATATCTTTTGTATATCAAATCATACTTAAGGGATTAAATCATATTTCCAAACAACTTTGTAGCATCACCTACTTTGAAACCCGAAAATGAAAGCTTATAATGCTGCAATCATCACTAGAATTATTTTCAAGCAACAGAAGTGAGTTCGGTACTTCCAAATCATACCTTTCGAAATTAATCCAAAATCATTTTCACAGCGGTATTAAATACTTCATAAATATTACTAAGTACCTTCTATCTCAATTTCATAAAACAATTTCTCAAATATTTACATTAGAATAATACTATTATTATTTTTCTCTAAAATCTTAAAAAACATTTTCAAAAACACTGAGATTTAAGTTCCCAAAATACAACTTTAAATCCTTTTCGTTTATAAGCCATATTTTATAAACCATACTTATACGAAGTTACTTTTATATCAAATCTTTTCATAGATGTTTATTTACAAAATACCTTATCTTTCCTTTAAATTATAGCAAACATCTTTTACCAGATTTAACTTTTAACCCAAAATTGTCACCGAACGCCTTATAGTCAAAGTGTCAAACTTAATTCATAAGGTGTTCGTTTCAATGCCTCTACAAATACTATATACCAACCCATGCAATGAAAAGGTAAAACTGGTCATAAACTAGTTGGACACAAAACAAATAAACTGGTTGGACACAAATCAACAATCAATAGTCAATGCTCATAAACTGATTGAGCATGACTAATAAATCAACAAATGATAACAACGCTTGTAAACTGGCTGAGCAATATTAAACTAAGAATTCTACAAATGATAATAATGCTCATAAACTGGTCCAGCATGTCAAATCATTCTACAAAGGATAGCAAAACTTGCGGAGCATGCCTAAACAAATTAATAAGGGATAACGAATGAACATAATTAATTCCTACATTAATTAAACTACACTTTAACAATTGATACTTATATAAGTTACCTTGTATAAGATCTTTAATTTTCATGGTTGGAATTACCTTTATGGCATACATTTATAACAAATACAAATATGCTCTCATATGCATAATACACTCAACTCATGCTAGGGTATTCCATTACCCTATCTCTCCCACCAAAGCCAAGATTCTCTCTTAACCAGCTTTGATACCAATTGTAATGATTGGCCTTTTCGAACCCTAAATTTCGACACTATTACATCAACGGTATTCTTGTGCCACGCATCTAAGTGCTGGAAAGATGAATTATTAGGGTAAAAGAAAAAAAAGAAATTGAATAAGAAAGAAGGAACACAGTATCAAAATCTCACGGTGGAACCATAACATATAACATCAAACGATAGTACAAAACTGTCATTTTAAGATGCATAACATTTCAAAGTTACAAATCTAAATATTATCATCAGCCTCGACAGTTATAACAACATGTCCTCACAAATGCTGATACATATAATATAGTAATGCAGCTAATATAAGAATACTACGGTAGGTGAAACGTCCAACTCGTTTCCTTGAGCTCCAATGAACATCCAACTAAAACCTTCCTTTCTCAAACTACTCAAAAGAGCACACGAGGGATTTAGGGAAACAAAAACCGCGTGTTAGACATAAATCTTATATGAGAAACTCAAGAAATAGGCGATCAACATATAATAGTACTTTGAGACCACATGGAATGTCGTAACGGTTATCCCCTCGAAAGAACCACTCATCCTATAAGTACATAAGGTGATATAATAGATAATGTCTAGGGTGAAGAATATAAGTTAGAAAATAGCTATGTCGTTTGCATCTCATGACACAACAATATTAGAAGTACATCTAAAATTGCTAAAGTATGTTCGCATAATGGATTTTCCATGGAGGTCCCTTCGGCCAAGCTGAAATCCAATCTCTTGCACAAGGGTCAGAAACTACCTCCGAGCATCATATAACTATGGATAAAATATACCAATTAGGAGAAACATAGCTGGTCCACGTCTAAACACATGATCCCAAATATCATCACCTCCTGTGCGCAACATCGATAAGCATGCTCTAGATTTGGAGTGATAATATCCCATCGTGGGTCAGCTAATCCCCAAACTATAAGGCGAATTCTGATTTCTGTCATTTTCGATGTTGAGGTTACGTTCGACATCTCTCACACGAGTGTTCATCACTCGAACATAGCACAAATAAATAAACGGATTCCAGCATCTCGAATAGATCTCGAATCTTCATATATATTCTCGCACAAGTCCTCTAACGAATGCTAACATTGAAATCTTCCTTGGGCTTAACCTTAGGATAGATAGTTCAACTCTATAACATTCCACTTCACAACCGCTTCCAAATCATAGAACCCGTATATCAGTTTTGAAGTTATATTTGATAAGTAAAATAGTAACCAATCCCGGTCTCTTCAAAACTAAATCGACGAACAATAATGAAAATGTTTGCATATGGAAACTAAGTCTCGTATACTTATCACATTTTTTAAATTTCCAATTTATATTATCCTTTGATTAAGAGTGACGCTAAGTAAGTTAGAGCACTGATTGCATCATAGTCTTGCCTGGACATTCATTCTCAATTCTCACAAATAGGCAAGTTTACTTAATAGGCTTTTATTGCTAAGTACATGACTAAATACTTTCCATACATGAGTAAACACACAAAGCACGATCAAGTCACACAAAGCACATGTTGAACGAAAAATGGCATAAATACCTAGAAGATTAAGTAGAGAACAAAACGTGAAGAAATTTAAATGAAAATAAGTAGAAAAGAACACACAACAATTTATAGTGGTTCGCCTAATCTTGGCCTACGTCCACTTGGTGATTTTATTATTTGTCTTGCTGATTAAAAGCAGGAGCTCGTACAAACCGGTATAAATATGGTAGTGATTACAAGAAATTAGAGTTAGGGAAGCAAGAGCCAAAGATCCTTAGAAATGAGCCTTGCTCCTTTATTTATAGATGTGGGAAGCCTAAAATCTCACCAAAAATCTCCACCTCGTTTTCCACACCACAAACTGTTTCTCCAAAGAAATAAGGAGACACCTCATCAATTATTATGGATCGGTATAGATCTATAGGCTTGGATCGGTACTGGTCCATAAGTTGATCATATGGATTGCTTTGGCCTTCTTGTCCTGGCTCGATTGGTGGTTAGCTTTGTGATTCCAAGTTTGTTTGCATTTTGTGTCTAAGCTCAAATGATGGATCCATGGAAGAAAAAAGTTGTTAATTTAAGTGCTCGTGTATATTGATAGAGAATTGCAATGGAACAACAAAATAACGCTTGAAATCAGCTTCTAGCATCGAGTGGAGCATGTAAGCAGAATATGGGAACTTTGAGTGGAGAAAAGTTGGATCGATACCGATCCAGGGGGTTGGATCGGTACCGATCCACCACTTGGGTGGATTCCTGCTCTTTTGGTCCTCGATTGGTTTGGTATTTGTCCTATGTCTCTAGCTGCGTTTGGTTTTTGGTCCCTTGAGCTATCTCTTCGGACTTCCTGCCTTTATTACTCCATGTTCTACTCGTCCAGTCTATCCAAATATTGCTTGGTCAAAAGGCTGTATAACAATTGCCTTCTAAAGTACATCTCATTTCAAAAATGATATGCTTCGAGCCAAAACAAGTTAGGACTATTTTGAAGGATTCCATTCTGTACTTCGAATGGTCTAATCCTTTCTGCTGGTCGATTCTGTAAAAAGGTATGTCTATAGCTATTCATCGCGATGCTCCACTAACTTCTAGCATTATAAATCCGGAGTGTGCTCTAATAATTTGACATTCCAAGCTTTGTAATTTTAAATTAGTTCCTTTCATGGATTTTCCAGGTTTGAATCTGATTGCTTTGATCTTAGTTGTCGAACATTGAATATGTATGTATTCATGCATACACGTGCATGTTCTTGAACAACTTCTGGCATGCACATTCATGTATATATTTATACATATATTTAATGTTTGTTGTTTTTTTCAAGACTCGGTACCGATTTGACACTTGGGAGAGTTTACCAATTCCCTATTTATTTGCCTAAAGATACGGATCCTACTGGGTTATATAGCACATCCTTTTTCATTTTCTTCCTCATATGCCTTTGCCGATCCAAACCTTGAGGTTCTGCCATTAACGAACCTTCGTCTCCAAATAGAACTTAGGCTCCCTGCTCGACCCAAGAATGTCGCCGCCTCTGCTCCTTACGTAGGCCTACTATCGTTGTGGTTGACTTTACATCACCTTCACAGACCCGACCAATTTCTCCACCGACCCAAGACTTAAGGCAATCACCTCTTACCTTTGACATTCCATAATCGAACCCATTTAACTCGCACGAATAGGTAGGTGGTGGTGATGGATTTGGGCATAGGGAAGGTCACCGTGGGAAGCCATGATTTGGAGTTGAATGCAAGAGGGAGGAGGAGGATGAATCCCCTTTTGAAATTGGGTCGGTATAACTCCAACACTTGAGAGAATTTCACGAATTCCAAATCCACTAGTGTACCTTACCTTAATGGATTGGTGTCGAATCTCTTCTTCTTGATTTTATTGCATTTCTGAAGCATGATGATAATGTGAAGCCCGTTGGGACGGTCAACGATGATGGTCACTTCATGTGATATCCAGAATTTAAATTGAACTATTATATAATATCGGAAATCTGAACTGCACAACACCACACTAGATTCCATTTTAGCATGGGGTACAGCTTGTAGTCATCCTAATATTGGCTGTATGTTGAGTTTTTATAGAAATGGAGCACAAACGTTCTGAGCGTCTTGCCAGCCTAGCTGCAGGTCCCTCTAATTCCAGCCACATTGAATCCGACACCGAGTCAAGTTCAACTATGACTCCACATGTACAACAAACTCCAACTCAGCATGCACATTAACAAGAATATCCATAGGTTGAACAACAAGTTCCTAAAAATCATGTAGAGCCCACGGAGGGGCCAGAGGTTGAACCTACTCCTGATACTCTCGAAGATGTTATTCTTTTAGATGATCATATCGATTTCGTTGCTTCGAAGGTTGATTAGGGATCTCTTCGTAGAATTTTCAATAAGCACAGAATTCCATCCGACGACGTACTTGTCCCTTCTTGCCATTTAAGAGCTCATACCCCTCCAGAAGGCTACATTGCTTGCAATAGGCATATGTGTCTAGTGGGATGCGTTCCTCCTTTCAATCCATTCATTCGTCAAGTTCTAAATTTTATGATATTAGCTCCGACGCAGTTACACTCAAACAGCTAGGCCTTCCTTCTTGTACATACATTACCTTCGTTCAAAATTTGCACCGAGTAGCTAATGGCAAGGAAATCCGGTACATATACAGTTTTAAGAGCCAAAAGGGAAGTCCTTCCTTAACATACTTACAGCCAGCAAAGAATTGCCAAATTATCACCGGCACATGGAACAAGTTGAGCTATTTTAAAAGTGAATGGTTTCACGTATGCTGTCCACTATGGTTTCCTCGATGGTGGATATTTGGACGTAAGTTCTACCTCATTCGTTTACTACGAGTTCACCTTGTTAGTTATTGAACTTAATTCTTATTGTTTTTGTCAATTAGATGTTCCAATGAGGCCCACTGGCATGAGTCTTGTGGATGTTGTCAGAGTTCTCATTACACTTTCGAAAGGGGACAGAGAGATTGGAGTTCTCTCCGATGAGAATCTCCTAGCCCATAATCTGCTAGAAGCGGGCCGCAGCACTGGTCCAGTCCAAGTGGTCGCAAGCGATGATGACAATGATGACGACGACGACAATGATTTTCCCAGATGCGACAAGGCTAATCCAGATGCCCTCTAGTCCCGAGTCCAAGGGCAGAAGTTGAAGAAAATGTTGAAAAAGGGGAAGAACACGCCAAGGAAGGCAAAATTGTAGGTGGAAATGATGAAACTGGCCATGATGATACTGATGTGGGCTATAATTCCTTGGCTGAACAACCCACGGACAACCAACCATCTGCCCTGAAGAAGCGACTAATTGTGAAAATTTCTAAGGCACAAACTTCTACACAGCTTTACCCATTGCGGCTGCTGAGAAAACTCATTCTCTTCCTTCCACGGATACATTCTCACGTTAGGGACGATTCCTACCGAGTTTGGCTCCTTTAGCATTGGTAAAATGAGCCTCAAGGGTCTTGACTCCCCCATCTGCTTTAACAATGACATTCCTCCTATTAGCATTGGGGAGATCACTCCTATGAGCAAAGCTACAGAACATGGTCCTCGATGGAATACTAGGACACTTATGCACACGTGCACTTCACGGCACTACGTTGCACTTGACTCACATCCTTTCCAGTCGAAACTAATTCATTTTTGTTTCATTTGCAAGATCCTTGGAGAAGAAGAAATACATATAACAATCTCTTAAGGAAAATGCATCCCGATCATGTAGGCATCATCCATGCTCATATCATCAGGGCAGTGATCAAGATTGTGAGTCCGGTTACGGATCTAGTTGAGATAGATGGCATCATGAGAGAGGTAGTATGGCAAAGATTATCCATTGCATGACTCCGCTTACAAACGTCATTCTAGATCCAGGTTACCTCCACCTAGAGGCTTAGATAGGAATTCTAATCGCTGGACGACTTGCCCCCGAGCGATGTTTCTCACCCACCTCCTCCATCTTCCTTTCCTATGTAGCACTTCGCACCCTCTCACTCTAGTCGATTCTCCAACCACATGCATCATCAAAGTAGTTTTGAGGCTTCCCATCATAGATCCAGCAAACAATCGATTGAATCTGATCATCACCGCGGAGCAAGAACTTGCCGCCAGTGCCCAAATGTCTTAATTAAAAGAACAATTTCCAGATGTTTGCTTTAATAGGCTCATGTTTATGCCCAACATGAAGAAAATTCCGCTTGATGTCCAAGACATGACCATTACTTGTGTAATTGACTCTTATAACCAGTACAATGAATGGTTGCGGGTAGCAGAGAAAATAACCAAAGTCTCGAAGGAAAGGCAATTCAAGATTGATAATCTGAATCTCATAGCAGCGCATGATAAAAGAATCATTGCCCATCTTAATGCTGAGCTTGAAAAATTAAGGGAATCACAAGCCAAATTTGAGAATAAAGCCGAGGATGCTATCAAGGCGCTTGAAGATAAGAGAAAAAAGCATCGAGATGAGATCAAGGCTACGCATCATCGAAATAATGCCTTAGTGCTGGAAAGAGACGCCTCAAACAAGAAAGTGATTGAGCTATTGGCCAATCTCGGGAGCAAGATAAAAGAGAAGAATGACACTCTCCAAAAGCTCAGGACTATTGCAAAGAGTTGCTTGCTGCTCGCGGTCAATGAGACAATGCGGTTGAATGTGCTAAAGCGTGGATGCACTTATCCAGAAAGAGATTAAAGCTGCAGGACAACGGATAATGGAGAAATTCAAGCCATTTCTTAACCAGTATGTGCTCAAATTCCGCAACTTGGAGTGGTTCAACAATGATTACCCTAGAATTCTTGTGCTCTCTTGGGAATAAATCGTCGAGGAAGAAAAGGAATTTCTTAAAGGGGAAGTGGATCTGGCTCAACTAGAGAAAGAAATTTTGGTTGGAGATGAGCCCAAGGTGCTGAAAGAGGGTCAGCTTATTCTACATCGGGTGCTAGCCACTATAGTGTAGAAAGACTTAGGCGAAGGCTCCGGATCGTCGCCTCAAGATGCTATTGTTCGGGACACTCCTGGACCCAAAACCATTCCTGATCCATCCTCGGTCTCAGGATACAATCCAAACCAACCCCAAATGCATAAACCTTCTATCCTTTCTCCCATTTTGGAGGGGAACTCTGTAGACACTCTGGCCTATATAGAGGCCCAAACTGAAGAAGGTATCTCGTTGACCTCATCTATATTTCAGAGAGTCGATATGCCATCGATTGACATCCCTATTCTCTCTTTTTATATCTCCCGAGTTTAAGGTCAACCCCAGGTCATTCCGCTTCCCAACCAAAGTCTCCAGTCGGATCAAGAAGGGACTATAATAGAATCGGTGACCATGACTACTTTGATGATTGTGACGACTATTCCAATTAGTGAGACTCCTGGGCCTAGTAAGCAGATGATAGATGCTCTTCAAGATGAAGGGACTGGTAAGCTCTAAGGAGCTCAAACTGACAATGATGTTATTATTACTGGGTCCTCTAAGCCTCTACTGGGTCCCACCATAAGTACCCTTGAGAAAGAACTGGTCTTAGCCAAATAGGTCAAGTTGGAGAAAATAGAGACTTTTCCTCCTCCGCCATCCATAGATCTGCCCGGTCAGACTATCTTTGCTCCCATCACTATTCCTCTGCCCAGGAGCACACAAAGAGCACCGATTAGATCATCGTAGAGCACTCCATCCAAAGGAAAAGGAAGTGGAGGAAAGATAAGGAAGCAACTAGAAGGATCCAGTGCGCCATATTTTGTAGAGAAGAAGGAGAGGAAGGAGAGAAAGAAGAGGATCAAGAAATGATCATCCATCTTCTTTGTGTTTTTCGGTTGTATAGCAGCACTTAGGCTCTTTCTAATAGTTCACTTTTGTTTTCTCGGTTGGTATTTGTGCGAATTCAGCCTCCACTTTTGCTTTTGTTAAGGCGTAAATAAAATCTGTACTTATCTTTCCAAGTTCTATATAAATAACAAAGGTTTTTGTTTTGTTAAGTCTTTCGGTGAATTTGCCTAAGTTATTTAAGAGATGCACTTTCCATTCAATGTACTCGCGATTCGTCTCTTTTTATTATCGTCATCGGACTAAGTCCTTATCCCGCTTCCTAATTTGCCAGCCTTTCGTTGCTTTAACAGATGTTAAGTGATCATAAAAATGCCAACCCTAGGCACTAGTCGAGGTAGACCACTTAGACTAGCGGTTCTAGCATCCTTTTCCAGGATAGTGATTTTCGATCGTGCCAAACTTCGGGCGTCGATTGAAGTTCATAAGATCTCGCCTTACGTCGGGCATGGATCTTCGGCCTTGCTTACTCCGAGAAAGGCATCAGTGATCAGATGGTCGCGTCACAGCCAATTCAAGTCATGCTTCTGCTCCTATATCAGGAGCAAGAGTTTATGGATGAACGGTCATACAGCGTTCATATTTATTTATACTCCTGCCCACACATTAAAGGCCAGAGTTAGTTGATGGATGGGCAATTCACATCCTTTCTAGGTTTATACTCACTCCCACATTGTAGAGGCAAGAGTTAGCACATGGATGGTCAAATCACAGCCACTTAGGTTTATACTCATGTCCTTAATCCAAGGTCAAGAGTTAATAGATGAACGGTCGTGTCACGTCCTTTCAATTTATACTCTTGGCCCCACATCAAGGGAAAGAGTTAGCGTACGAACGGTCAATCACATCAGTTTCAAATTTATACTCCCACCCTCATGTCAGGCCCAAGTGTTAGATGGCATCGACCTCTGGACACCGAGAGTGATTGAACTTCAAGGGTCTGGTCATGGACCGTGGAAGTTTGGTTGGCACCTATCTCCATGTACCTACATACCTGCATTATACGCATGCAGCTTCATTCAAGTCGGTCACATTTCACAACTCTTAAGTAACATAGAGACAGATCTGAAAGGCCATTTATTGAAAATAGGAAATGACATATTTTATTTTATTACATGGCTTCATCCAATTTTGCATAAATTTATTTCTAAGTGAAATAGCATCGTAGATGCTCGCCATTCCACGCCATCGAGAGTGAGATCTCGTCAACCATTGCAAGCCTGAAAGTGTCATCTCCAAGCTTTTGTTTATTATGTACGGACCTTCCCATGTCAGGCCTAAGTTTTCAGGTCCTGGGAAGATTCGTTTGAGGACCAAGTCGTCAATTTCGAAGGTCTGATCCCTGACCTTAGTGTTGTAGTACCGGGCGACTAGGTTACTGTGTGCAGCTGCTCTTTAGTCAGCTTCGTCTCATTCTCTCATCGATTATGCCAAGAGATTCCAAAAGGGGTTGCTCATTCGCCTATGGATTGTAATGAATTACTCGATGAGAAGGTACTTCCAGTTCAACTAGAATCACAGCCTCCGATCCGTAAGCTAGGGCGAATGGGTTGTTTGACAAGCCCAAAGTACCAATGGTAGTTCATCAATCCACTTGCCCTTAGCCTTTTCCAAACTCTTCTTAAGAATGGACTTGATAATCTTTTTTACGGCTTCAACTTGTTCATTTTCCTAGCGGTGTGCCACCGTAGCAAATCTCTTCTCTATGCAATGTCGGCTGTAGAAATCCTTAAATCGGTGTTGTCGAATTAGGTTCCATTATCAGGAACGATTGCCTATGGAACTTCAAAATGACAGATAGTATTCTGAACTACAAAGTTGATCGCTTTCTTTGTAGTAATTGTGGTTGATTGCTCCGCCTCCGCCCATTTAGTGAAGTAATCAACCGCGATACTGGCGTATTTTGTGCCACCTTTAGATATCGGTAGCACACCAATAATATCAATCCCCCAAACTGCAAACAACCACAGACTGACCATTTGAGTAATTTCCGTAGGTGGGGCTCTTGGAATCTTAGCAAAACTCTAGCACTTGTCGCACTTTCTAGTGTAATCAGCCGCATCTCGGTTGAAAGTTGGCCAGAAGTACCCACAGTGAAGAATCTTCTTCGCCAGGGTTTGCCCTCCAATGTGGTCACTATAGGCCCCTTCATGTACTTCTCTCAAGATTTGTTTGGCCTCATCATGAGCAACACATCGAAGCATAGGGATACACTACAACAAAAAGTGTCTTTTATAGCGGCATATAGCCGCTATTAATCACAACCATAGCGGTTTGATAAGCGCTGTATATCGACATGTTATAAAAAACTGTTGAATATTTATAACACAAAATATGCCGCTATGATTGAGCTTAGTTTTATAACGCAAATTTGCCGCTATGGTACATTAATTCAATAGCTCATTATAGCCGCTATAATACAGCTAAATCTCAACGGAACTGGAAATTTTTATAACACCATTTTGCCGCTATAAAATATTTATTCAATAGCGGTCATTTCACGCTATTAAATCAACATGTTATAGTATTGATAAATTCTTTTATAGCTCATATATGCCGCTATAAAAATCGTAGATACACTTTTCAAGAGCTATGCCTATATATTACATTTTAATAATAGCAATCAAACTAAATCTTCATAAACGAATAAAGATTATAATCAACAAATATAACACAAGAGCATGCTTAGAAAGAAATGTGATATATTTTTCATTACAGTGCACAAACATTATAGCAAGTGCATAACCATTGAATAAAACATAAGCCTCCAGCCAAGTTAACACAGAGAAACAGAAAATAATGTCAATTTAATAAGTGTACAAACATTACAGAGTACAAATATTAAAGCAATCCTTCCAAATATTACAGAGTACAAACATTACAGAGTTCCAACATGCAATATCTGATCTAGTTGCGTACTAAGGACCTTGCTCCTTCCAAATAAGCCTGCGAAGTTAACACAAAGAAACAAAAAATGTTAAAACAAGTGCATGCTCAGATAGAAATGTGATATATATTTTTCCTTACAGTGTACAAACATTAAAGCAAGTGCATGAACTGCATGAACTAGAAACTACAATTGATTATTTCTACTGATCTAATTTCCCAATATGGAAAATAGATTAAAGAAATGTTAAACTCACTTTTCTCAGTTGCAGCAACCATCTGTTGAAGCATTTCTAACACTCCAACATTTTGCCATACATTTCTCCAACCATCTGCTGCAGCAACCGCTCCAACAGCCACCAGTGACTACAACTCATTCAACTGCCACAACTCATTCAACTATTCCCTATTCCACAAACCCCTACACTGTCTACCACCACCATACCCCTATACTGTCTTGTGGAATATTAACAAATCCGATGTTTTAGGAGGAAATTAAGAGACTGGTCTCAAGATAAATTCGGCAAAGGCTATCTTCTTTCAAATAAGATTAAAGAGGAGCTTCAAACTCAACAACTTCTAATGCAAGAAAATGCTTCAGACATGTAGTGTACTTTCTTGCATATACCCCAAAGTATGTTGTATGTGGTAATACACATTCATATAAGCAGCAGGTATTGTGTATACCATGTTAACACAAAATGGCCATGAAATGGAAATAATTGTGGGAATTTGAAAATAGGACATGCATGCATGAACCGAAAACATATCTAAAAAATAGATGGATGTTTTGTGTATTTGCAAACTATATGAGGGATGTATGTCAAACGCTCCCATAATTTATTGCATGGATGATGATAATAAGTGGATCGCACGTGCAACAAAATTGTCAAATTCCAACAAGACCAGGTACCAAAGGTTGAGTCGAATACAAATTGTGGATATGGAAAAATCGGGCGAGTATCTCTTCATTTCATTTTCTTTTTACAAGTAGGTTTCTCAGTGAGTTTAACACAAACGTCTATATAGCCTAGCTTCATGTTTAAATTTGTCTATGCAAATTGAAGTTTAACTCGACTTTTATTACGGTTGACTACCTAACTCAATTTGTATTTAAATCTTAGATTACTTAATGTTCACGGCGCAAGGTAATTGTGTACGCATCATTTACCTAATTAATTTGTAGACCTTGCTCGATTGCTTCTTTTCACTGAGAACTCGTTTTGAGTTTTGTCACCCTAAATACTCAGTTGATGGGTATTCAAAAATGCGTTCCTAAGGTCATTTATAAAGGGAATTGGCTTTTATATATGAAAAGGTGTTTGATATAAGGTCATTGAATTTAATCATGCTTTTGACGGATTGATAAGGTTGTCAAGTGTAGTGTTTATTCAATTGGAGATTCGTCAAACTTTTTGACTTTATCACATTCAAAACTGAAGTCCTTTTATCAGTTCCGTTCCAAATGCTAGATGGTGAGAGGGGGTGCCGATTGGATGTGGGTTGATATAATTGATATAATACAACATATTGTTAAATTTCAAATTATTTCCAAAAAACCTTGATATAAAAAAAACGTAAACGACATGAAAGCACGTAGGAACACAGTTCATTGTACCATTTTTCGATATCCATGTCCAATATGGAACAAACACCAGGTAGATACAGCTTTCATCTTGAGTAGATATACATCTAGCTTTCCACACACTGGAATATAGTTACTCCTTCACCAAGGTTGGTGACTTCTAATATGAATAGTTAGCTCAATTACAGATGTACTGCATAAAAGAAAATATGTGATTCAATTTGGTCTTGCTCAGGAAGTTGTTTATTCAAAATGGTTGTAAAAATGTGAAAACAAACCTACCTATACATGTAAAATTCAATCAATGGGATGCTTATCTGCTTGTCTAGAAGTATGTTGTGCAGAAAGCAATAGCAAAGAAAGAAACGCGCTTGCCACAAATATTGCATCAAACCAACGGTGGTAGAAATCAAATTGAATTTCATCGCCTAGTACATCTGTAATAATAATCCTGCAACCAAAATTTAATTGAACTTTATTAAATACATAGGTAAAACATTAACCATGTACTGTCATAGTTGAATAGTTTATGCATAATGGGCATATTCAAGATCGCCCTAATATCATCATTGACACATATAGGCATCGCCCAAATTGATTAGAACTTGCCTGTATTCAGTAGCTAAGCTCTTTCTTATTAAAAGGATGGATGAAACAAAGTACATTCCCATAATCTCTGACAAGAAAAGTACAACTTTGGTAGATGACCCACTAGCAACTCTTGAAACTACAAAGAAGAACTGTGCAAAGAGAATGTGTATAAATCATAAAAATCTAGTACAATAACTCCTATGATGAGAATGTCTACAGTGCCTCTTAGAGGATTACCTTCATCAGATTTGTCAAGAAGCCCCTAACTGATACAACAATCAGCATGCCTATGAATATGAGTGATATATACTGTCACAAGAAAGGATGCAAAGTCAAAATGTTGGATTTTTTATGTTAATAGAAATGGGGACATATTGTTTTTTATGTTAAAAGAAATGGGGACATATTGAAATCGATACTATACATCTTTGTAAAGAGAACATGGAAAATGGAAACATGCATATATGTCCATTGTTAGGACAATTTATTCACTAGAAGGCCCATAATTTTCAGAAATATTTACATCTTATCGCAGGTACAAAAGTTCAGAAAAATTATAGAAGGTGAACACTATACACTTGAAAAAAGAAATATCAAGACGGCTCACTAATTTTGAGTAAAAAATACAATAGTGGTTCCCTTTATATGAACTATTGATAAGTTGAAAACTTGGTTGCCCTTATGGTCTGCACCATTGGCCGAACAACTATCATACTGCTATAGATTTCAATATGTAAATATCATCCATCTAAATGTACAAAACTATTTGTCGGATGATAAGTGGAGTGCTTTCTAATGCGGGCCAAATGTTTGCTCCAGTCAAGAATTATAATTCCAAATGAAAAGGAGAAGGAAAAAATATACCTGAGACAAGAGTTGAGCATCAATGCCTATGTCGAAAAACTGTAAAAATAACTTGATTGTCAATGTAACCGGGTCAACAGAGCCAGTCTGATACAAAAGAAGAAAATAAGAATGATAAATAGAACAGTAAACAAACAAGAGCAGCATAAAAAATTGATCTAATTCTTAGTTGAGAGGATCAAGAGGATTTCTCAAGCATTTATTCTCAAACAAGGTAAAATATGATTATTCATCAAGAATAGTAGACAAAACCATACTTCCTTGAAAACCACACTCTGCAGAGACTGCAAAAAGAAAAATAAAAATATCAGTACCTATTCTTAGAGAAGACTTAAAAATGCTCTAAGATATACATCAATACTTTTGTATGAATATCACTATATATGTGACTGAAGTGTATAGCCAAAGCAATTATGCACAACCCAATGTGAACAATAGTTGTTAGTGTATTACAATAGTAGCAAAGAATACATGGTCTCTGACTATGCACTTTACTACTAAATTACAAATAAAAAATACAAATATCTCATTATTTAACTACATGTGATGGGATTGCTTGTTATATAAATATGCACTATTCATACATAGTATGGAGTATAAAAATAATGATAGTACAATGAATTATTTTGACTGGTAGCACAGACCAATATAATTTTTAAATTGTAAATACTAACATAGACTGATTAATACTTTAACCAGTAAAATAGACTAATATATGCAGATGTCAACGAGATGTTTAAACTGTAAATAATAACGACCAAAAAGTTTATAGGTAATAGGCGTGAAAAATATTTTAAATGATGTATCCAGTCATTGCAAATTGATTGATAAACAACCAAATCTAATTACATCAAATTGATATGAATAAACAATTGCATATCTTTGTGAAATTAATACCCTTTCACGAAAAATGACTTTGCTTCATAATTTCGATAAATCTTATCATCAAAACTGATATGCGTTCCTAAAACAAGTTAAATATGGCAAATATAGTCATAGCAGTCTACCTAATATATTCTAAGGAAAAAGGAAGGTACCTTACTTAATTGGAAAGGGGTGTGGTTCATGTTTTTTATTTGCATCACATCAAATGAATGTTTCAACATATGAAAAAAAAGTGGTAAGCAATGGTTAGATATTTTTGAATACAAAACATTTCATATCTTAAGTCTTTTGAACTCAAATTACAAATGCTAGAACAGGTCGCATATAATGCAAACTACATAATCAAAGTATAAATTCTCACCCTGACCCAGTTGCTTTCATGAAGTGCATCCAATCTGAGACCAGGGAATATATATCTGGACTCCAACTTGTGGTTTTGTTTCAAAAATTCAAAACCAAGTTTCGAAATGAGTTTCGAATTTAGTTTCTAAATTATGTCACTAACTGAGAATTTAGTTTCAAATATGAGTTGAAACAGGGTTTCAAAACTGAGTTTAACTCAGTATCGAAACTGATTTTCAGCTTGGAAACCGAGTAAATACCAATTGAGAATAAAACTTCAAATATGTTCTGCAAACTGCATGTGATCAAGAGTAAACATGAATCTGGAAAATAAATTTATGCCCATAATATATATGACAAATCAGTACTTGCGAGCTTCTGCCTTCTTGCTTTCTTTCGCTGCCTTTTCGTCTTCCCATTTCTTCCCAGCCTCTGCCTTTGTTGCCTAATCAAGGCTAGACGATTTGCAAACAAAATATTAATTCATGTCATTAGAACTAAAAATACACCGAATAAACTAAAAGAACCAAACCATTTAGGAACTTCAATTGTATTTCCTTATTAACAACTGGAAAACACAGTTGTTGACTTGCTTAATTTCTTGTGTAAGAATTCATATTCCTTTGGCTAAATTCGCTAAATTCTTGACTTGGCTAAATTCTTGTGTAGGCTCAATTCGCTATTGACAATGTTAACTTCTACTACTATAACTACGTATTCTGCACTATTTTAGAACCGACGCAACCTTTTCTTTTTGGCCATAAAATTCGTAATTAGGGGAAAGCAAGGGTGAAAATATCAAGTTAATTAGGTGGGGACTAAAATTCTACAAGGAGATTAATGGAATGAATACCTGGACGATGAGCTGCCATAGGGAAGCATTGAAGGAAGTGGCGGTGGTGATGACTTGAGGAAAGCTAACGACACCAGGAAAAGCACCCCCGAACTTGACGCCAGGGCCGATGTTGGAGACACCGTGCAGGATTTAATTAGATTCGATTAGGGTTTATGAAGGAGGAATGGATCTGAAGAGTGATTTGGGGATTTGATTTCACTGGTATGGAAGACTAAGGAAAAATGGAACGAAATGAAAGTGGAAAGATGGAGAGGGAAATAATTGAGAAACCCGCGACCACGAAATAATTAGGAGATTTCGCGCTTTGTGAAGCGTTACATGTGAATAGTACAAAACAAATTGAGTAAAAAAACAAATAATGAAAGGCAAACAATAACGCTTTAGAATAATGCGTTATTAAATGGCGTTATTAATAATATATTTTCTTATAGTGATAGAAAACCCTTCTTGTACAGCAGTCCTTCTTGTATGATATATCTCGGAGCTTGGCCAAGGAGTTTCCGTCGCTCATTCCTCCTATCGGGAGGGATTCATCTCTACAAGTAGTCTTTTATCGAATTCATCCTTGAAACTCTTTCAGCTTCAGCTTCAAGATCTAATCTATATCCATCTGGTCACTGCTCGATGTTGACAATATTTCCATTGGAACCAAGCCCATGAGCTGGACATCTCCTGAACTGGCCAGCTTAGCCAGTGAGTCGGCCTTCGCATTTTCCTCTTTGGGAATATGCGTTATCATATAATATTCAATGCTACTAAGTAGCTCAAGGGCTCGATTTAAATAAGGGGCTAGCTTTGCTCCTTTTGTCTAAAACTCTTTTCGCACTTGACACACCACTAGCCGAGAATCACAGAAAATATGTAAAGTCTTTATCTCCAATTCTTTGGCAAACTTTTGTCCCGTAATCAAAGCTTTGTACTCCACTTTGCTATTTGTCATAGGAAAACTGAATCTTAGGGAGTAACAGATTGAACATTTCTCGGCAATGATAAGTAAACCTCAAGCACCGGAACAGCGTTTGTTTCATGCATCATCCATGTACATCTTCCACCTAGCATTTTGCTCACCACTGCTCTCCGGAGTATCGTCTCGTGTAGTGAATTCAGATATGAAATCCGCCAAAGCTTGACCCTGGATAGTTCTCTGAGAATGATAGGTTATATTATATTGGTTTAATTCAATGTTCCATTTCAACAACCTTTCGGAAGTCTCGGGTAGCTGCAAAACTTGTCTCAAAGGCTGGTCGATAAGAACTTTGATCGGATGAGCTTGAAAGTAAAAGAGTAACCTCCTTGAAGCAATCTACAGGAAGTATGCAAGCTTTTCCAGCTTTGGGTAATTTCTTTCTGCTTCTATCAATCGCTTATTGATGTAATAGACCGGTCGTTGGATGCGGGCTTCCTCACGTACGAGTGTGGCGCTCAAAGCATGCACCAACACTGCTAGATATATAAACAAGTCCTCGTCATCCACCGACTCCGCAAGGATGGGGAGTCTCTCCAAGTGATAAGCCAGGCGAAATTTCATTTTCCCTTTGGACTTTAACCCTTCTTAATCATGTCAAAGAAGAGATGCATTTATCGGTGGCTCTGTAGATGAATTGACTCAGGGCGGCGACCCTCTCATTCAAGCTTTGGACCTCCTTAACTATCTACGAGGCCTTTGTGTCCCTTAACACCTTTATCTTCTCTAGATTGGCTTCAGTTCCATGGGAATTCACAAAGAAGCCCAAGAACTTCCCTGATGCAGCGCCAAAAGAGCATTTCAAAGGGTTAAGCTTCATCTCTTATTTTTGGAGAACACTGAACATTTATGTTAGATCGTCAATGTGGTTTCTTAAACGCCATGACTTCACGAGCATGTTATCCACGTTGACCTCCATCGAACGTCCAACCTGATCTTTAAACATCCTATTTACTAGCCTCTAGAAAGTTGCTCCAGCATTCTTTAATCCAAAGGGCATGACCAGATAGCAATACAATCCTAAGTCGGTAATAAAACTGGTATGTTCCAGATTCGGGACGTGCATTGGAATTTGGTTGTATCTAGAGTACGCATCTATGAATGAAAGCAATTTGTGTATGGCTGCTGAATCCACCAACTGATCAATCCTTGGAAGCAGGAAGCTATCCTTTGGGCATGCCTTATTCAAGTCAAAATAATCGACGCACGTCCTCCATTTCCTATTAGCCTTCTTTACCAAGACTGGATTGGATACCCATTCTGGGTATAAGGCATCGGGGATAAAACTTTCAGCTTCTCCACTTCTTCTTTGAGCGTAGCAAATCTCTCGGGACCCAAGCTGTGGTACTTCTATTTCATAGGAATGCATTTGGCATTTATGTTCAATGCATGACTAGCTATCTCCAGCGAGACCCCACACGTATCAAAGTGTGTCCAGGCGAACGCAACCAAGTTCGCTCGGAGAAAACCAATCAACTCCTTCATCATCTTGACACCAAGTTGTGATCTGACTTTAAAGATCTGTGTTGGGTTATCCCGACTGATCGGGATGTTAATTGTTAGCTCAGCTGGAGCACTCTTCCATTTAGTGGCACTTTTCACGGGTCTATATCCTTATGGAACCGACTGTGTTGCCCAAGCCAGGGTTCAGGCATAGGTTGCTATGTGTCCAAATCCTTGATGTAGAGAGTCCACTATGCACCTTTTCCTCTCTCTCTTCAGCTTGCCTCCCTTAGCTCGACGACAAAACATTTACGGCCAAGCCATTGATCTCCATGCACTACTCCAACACCATTCTCCATAGAAAATTTAAGTGTCAAACACCAGGGAGCTATAGCCGCTCTAAACTTAGCCAGGTTGGTCGGCCCAAAAATTATTTATAAGCTGATTAAATATCCAACACAACAAAACGCATGACCCATACTCGCCTGCGGTCGCCCTCTCCAAGTACCATCGGTAGTTCCACATATCCGACTAACTCCTTAGCTGTCCCGTTTGATAGAGTTAGGGGTATGCTTGCCCTAGGCGCAATTATGTAATTTGTTACATATATCTAACTCGTTGACCAATCTTGTTCGAAATAAAAGGTATTTTCTTCCTATTATATACTTGATATAATGTGATTATATTAATTAATTAACATAATTAAAAGTATATTTAATAGAAAAATCCATAAATGGTATATTTTGTGATAGTAGTTACAAAGTGTTGTAACCGCGAGTAATTTATCACAACGAAACAAGTATACCATTTTAAATGTTCCTAATCAAGATGCATCGAGACTAGAGTACGTAACACTCTCCAAATGTTGGGTAGTGTATTACTCATGACTGCTGGGAAAACCTAGGGATTACGTACTAATAGTTATTGGATAACTATGGAACAACTCACTCGATAGTTTTCTGTTGGTTAATATAACTAAGGTCAAACAGAAAATATCGATGTGACTGATTTACTTCTCTCGATTTGAGAATACTGTTGATTCTCAATATGAAAGCTCCGCTTTGATTATAGCCAAATCATGGAATGGCGTCCATCGAGTGACTATAGTTGGGTCGAGTGGAAGTATTGGAAGTGAAGCACTATTCAAGAGAGGATTCGTCTCCTCATTTATATGCGGTTAGTATCACAGTCAACTCAAAGTCAAAGTCTCTTGCCAGAGCATTTCGGTTAATAATAATTGTTATTATTGAACCAAGGACTTTGTATTTGGACTATAAAGTTGAATGTGGATGAGGTTGGAATTTTGACCATTACCAAATTCCATAAGTCCAAAGTGATATAGTTATGACGAAGAGAATTGGTGTAAATAAAGGTCACAACCAAGTAATGCATATTAAACTAAAATTGGATTTTTACCGAAAATGAGTAAGCGATAAATTTGGCCATAATGTCACATCACCTTCTAAGTGACGTGTGAATGTTAACATTAGAATAGTTCGATGTTAATCGCTGACCAAATTTACACCCAAGAGTTACACAGCCGAAATGATGAATTTCCTTAAGACCAAACGATTTAATTAGTTTATAATCGTTATAAATTAATTAAATTAATTAATATTTATGAAATATTAATTATAAAATTTGAATATGATTTGAGAAATAAATAATGTTATATATATTTATAATAGTTATAAATATATCGATCGATATACAATATCGACAAGCGATTAAATTAGATTTAATTGCATAATATTTTGGCTTGGGCTTAGATGGGTTTAAGGCCAATCATTAAGGCTGCAAAATTTCGGTTTTGGGAAGGTCTAGGGGTGGCTAAAACATAGGGTATTGGCTTGGAGATAATGGGTTGAGATCAAGTGAGAATAGGTAAAAAGGTTTCCTCGTTTCTCTCTAATACAACTTTATATATATATATATATATATATATATATATATATATATATATATATATATATATATCTAAAAATAATGATGAACTTTTTTGGGCCTCCATTACCTTCTACATTGCTGATTAAAACATAGCTCTAAATCCACTTCAAAATTCTCAAATATATTTCAGATTAAAATAATATTATTTGATAATTAGAGGTCGGTGATTCCGGACTTGCAATTTGAAGAATCAAGAACGGTAAAAGGAAGGGAAGTCATTGCTTCAACGTGGATTCAAAGGCATCATAAATTGGTAATTTTGATTCATATTACAGTAATTAAATTATATTCTATGATCCTATAATGAGAAATTTCATATATGTTTAAATATATTGCTACTATATGTTTAGTTAGATGAGATTTTGTAAGTAGATGTGGTTGTCACAAATCAGTTTGGTTATGTGCATAATTTGTTTATTATACTATTTGATTTATGTATAGACAAATGTTGTTTACATTACAAAATCAATTTTTGTCATTAATAATTGTTATATATATATATTTATTAACAAATTCATATATATATATATGTATATATGTATATTTCTCTCTCATAATAGCATATATGCATATATAAGACATATATATATATATGATTTAAAAATTTTAGTACACTTATTTATATACAATATGAATTTAAAAATTTGAAAATTAATTATCATACATATATTCATATTTTTAAATTAACATTTATTGAGTTTTTAAATTGTTTATTATATATAAAAGAATTATAACATTAAAAATTCAATTTTATATTTTTAAAAATATTATATCATTTCAGAAACATATAGAAAAAATTTAAGAATTTTGCAATAAAGTTTATTACTTTTAATAATTAATATCATTTCAGAAAAACGGTTTATGATTTGTTAAAAATAATAATTTAATTGAAAAATTCTTCAAAATTTTTTGTAACCTTTCATTCATTATCCTAGAATTTCTAAAATTTTAAAATTTGAATTTTTAATAATATATTATTTTATATTAAATAATTATTGCCGAAATCAATGTATTTTTTTTTAAAAATAATATTTCAACTTTGAAAAATCTTCAGATTTTACCTAAGCTCTATTTTATGATCCTAAATTTTTGAAAATTGTAAAATTTGAATTTTCATCAATAGATTATTTTATGTTAATTATTTATGGATAAAAACATTATTTTATTCATAATATATACAAATTAAAATACTAAAATTATTGTGTTTGGAAAACTAAGTTAATTTTGAGTTATAAATAGTTTTTAATAATTGTTCTCTCTCTTTCTACATATATTTATTTATTTATATACAAATGTTTTATGTTCATATATTATATATAATATATTTATACATACATATGTGTGTGTATTTTGTAACACATATACATGCACATATTTCGACAACATATATGACATACAAAATGAGCTAATATGTCTGTTGCGATGTAAATCCCAACATCTACATATGGGCATATTATACCTTTCACAGATTATTATGTTACACATGCACTCACACATATATGTATATGATACATTTTTGTATAAACCAAATCAAATAAAATTAATTTTCCATCTTAATATATTTGAATTTAAATAAAATAAATGATTTTATTTAAATGAAATTTAGAAATATTCTAATTCAGTTAGACTTCATAGGCCCAATAAAAGATCCAATAGGTTAAAAATTTTGAAATTCACCCATAACTTCCGCTGTAGGCTAGTCCAGTTCCAACAATGGTATCGGAGCCCAATAGCCTATGAGGTATAATTTAGTCATATTAGGGTTAACTAATTAAGCTTGCCCACTTAGTACGGTGTCTAGAAAGGTAATGTCTAGGATAAGAATTGGGTAATCAAGTACCATGTCCTACCTAGTTACCGGCCTGGCTCGAAAACTAAAGTGAGCCCAAATGTTGCTCCTAATAGAAAAGGCCCAAATTAATTTGGGCCTTGGGCTAATTTTCAAAATCGTTTTGAAAATTAATGTTAAAGATTTTAAATTTAATAGTTAATTTTAAAATAAAACATGTTTATTATAAAAATTGTAATACTACATAAGTTTTCAAAATGTTTAAAGGATAATGATATTTTCAAAATGTTTGAAAATATTTATATAATAATTTCAAATTTTAAATTTATTAAGAAGATTAATAAAATAAATTAATTAAATATGTTAATTAATTAATGTATATATGCATGTATTATATATGTTGATATATGTTATGTTGTTTTAAAATGTTTAAGATAACATAAGTATACATGTATGTATACAAGATAAATTTTGAAATTAATACATTTTAATACAAAATTGTTTAATTGGATAAATTAATTAAAGGTTAACTAATTAAATAAAATACACATATATATGATAAATGTGTGTTACACTATAAAGGTTATAGTATACACTATAAATGTTATAGTAGATATGTCCAATATAAAATTTATATTGGCATACTAATTTAAAATTAATTAAAGAGTTAATTGATTCAAATTAATTAGATAAGATTTAACTAATGATATATTATACATAAGACTATCATATAAGTAATATGAAATATAAAAGTTATATAACAATAAAACTTATATGATATGTGTATAAACTAAATTTCGAACATTAAAGAAACCCAAATAAACTTAAGAAATAAATACATATGTAAATGTACATATACCGTGATTTTTAATGTGTCTCATACTTGAACCGCTAGGGTATTTCATAAGAAATATATTATTCTATAAGTCGATATCACTCAATATATATTGAAGATTATGAATCTTCAATATAATGTTGTCCTCTACCATATATATATTAATAAATTACTTACATACTCCTTAGTTGTTGAGCAAACTCAAGCTAGGGATATTATGCGTAGTATTATTAATATATTAAACATATAATTCATAAATCAATAAACCGAGAATAATGGCTTCCAGATCTAGATCTGGAGACTAGGGTTTCTTCCCTTTTCTCCTTTCTTCTTTTGTTTTCCAAATTTTCTTCTTTTCTCCGTTTTTTCTTCTCCGTCTTCATTACTTTCTCCTCAAATTGGGGCCATGGGTTTGCGGGATGAGGAAGGATGGGAGGAGGTGAGAAGGAAAAGGGGCAAGGCTCCAGCGCCCACGGGTCCTGATCAAAGGCTAAATTTGGGAGGGCAAAGACCGAGCAGATCTGGTCCCCTTCCAGATCGGAATAGGGGGAAGAATGTTCATGCGAAATTTGCCGGGCAGCCTACGAAACCATCGAAGCAGAAAGTCCTGCTGCCTGGTAATATTCCGAAAATCAAATTCACTGTTTCTGATAACGCCAAAAAATTCTCATACAGTGAGGCAGTGAAAGTTGGTGCGGTTGGGGACCTAGGTAATCTAGATCTTGAGTTTATTGAACCTAAAATAGAGAAAGGTAAAAGGATTGGTTCCCTTACCTCTGCCGCTATTAAAGAAGCGGAGGGAGGCTGGGAGTTTTGTATTTTACTGTACGTGGTTGGGTACAAACCATGGTTGAGAACTTTTGAAGGGTATGCCAATAGGGTTTGGGTTACAAAGAAACCTTTTTCTGTTCAGTCTAGAAATAATGGTTTTTTTGTAGTAAGATTTGGATCTGATGAGGATTGTAATACGATTCTGAAGTCTGGTCCTTGGTTTATGGATCAAAATTTGATTATTATAAAGAGACTAACTCCAGACATGAAAACTGATAGAGACCTTCTTACTTCTATTCCTATGTGGGTTAGACTTCCGGGTTTAAGTTTTAATCTTTGGGGGAACAAGGCTATTAGTGCTCTTACTAGCACCATTGGTATTCCTATTAAGATGGATGAGGCCACGAAAAATAAATCTAGATTAGCTTATGCCAGAGTCCTGGTTGAAGTAAATGCTATTTTTGGCATGCCCAAAATTATAGAAGGAATGGATGACAATGGGAGGAGCTTTACCCAGGAGGTGGAATACGAGAATCCCCCTCCCATTTGTGGTAAGTGTGTGTGTTTTGGTCATGTAACTGATGAATGCCCAATGACTAAGACCTGGGTCCCAAAACAGATTCAAGATCCTATTTTTGATAAGGATAATCCTAGGGTTCAGAGTTTGGAAGATAATGAAGATGTTGTGAGGGTGGAGAACGGTAATGGGAAATCTATTGATCTTGAAATTTAGTTGAAGGGTAGATGCCTCAATGATTCTTCCCATGAAAGCAGTAGAAATTCCGTGGAGGTGGTCCCTAATGGGGAGGCTCTGAATGATACTACTCAATCAGTAGCTTTTAATGATAATCGAAGTTTAATTGCTGATTGCCTTCCTAAGGAAGGTATTTGGGATAGAACTCAGATAGTGTTCGAAGGATTGGAGACAGAAATTAGAGGTAATTCTCTTTCTGTCCAATTACAATCAGAAGATAGTCCGTCAGTTCAGGTCGTAGAAGGAGCTGCATCCTTAGATAAGCGTGGTGAGGGGGCAACCTTAGAAGCTCTAGGGTCAGAACCTGCCACTCACACCGAGGTAGGAGTCAGTGAAGATCTATCCCCGTTAGCCAGGCTGGTAGTTCCACCTGATCAAGAGTCTCTTCTACCTGCTTCTCCAACTACCCCGGGAGCCAGTATTTTGAGCCTATCGCCTCAGAAGTCACCTTCACCCCATAAAATCATTCTTAAACGCCATTCGTCATCATTGGAATCTCCTTCTGTTCCCATATCTTTATTTCCTAATAATATTTTTATTGATGATTGTATAACTAATAATGTTAATTGTAGAAGAGGCACTGAAGTTTGTATTGATTTACAGGTACAGAACGATCTGGATCAGGATACAAGATCGACAGTGAAGGCAGAGGGACAGAATCCTTATGATAATGCAGACCAAAACCAGGATATTCATGAGGAGGTTCCTACTCCTATCCTTCAAGACATAGAGTTTGTGAACATTCAGAAGGATAAGCTTGTTCGTAAGAATCCCAAGTGGGTTCAGATGCTAGGTATTCCAACAGAAGACATAGGGGAATCCTCAAGTAACAGGTCATTGAGGACCCGCAATAACAAGGTTTAATAATGTCTATAGCCTGCTGGAATGTAAGAGGGTTTCATAACCCCAACAGATTGGGAGAAGTGAGAAAACTTATTGAGAAGCACAAAATCAGTTGTTTTGGTATTTTGGAAAATAAGTTGTTGTTATCGGATATTTTGAAGTTGGAAAAAGAGTTAGATGGCAATTGGAAAATTTTTAGTAATGTTTCTTGTTATTTTAAGTGTAGGATCTTAGTTTTCATTAACGGAGATTCTTGGGATTTTAACTTTATTAGTATGAGTGATCAACATATCTCCATAGAACTGATTAATACCTCGAAATTTAAATGTAATCTCACTTTTGTGTACGCTCATAACTTTGTTGCATTAAAAAGTAGTCTTTGGAAGAATTTACAAGAGGATGCTATCAATATTTTTAGACCTTGGCTTGTTCTTGGGGACTTTAACTGTATTCGTAGTCCTTTAGAAAGAAAAGGAGGTAATCCAGTTAATTTTGGTAATTTATTTGAACTGGATGACATGTCAAATCGTACTGGGCTTAATGAGATTAATGTTAAAGGTTATTAATTTTCTTGGTGGTCTAGTCCGAGTCGAAACATTTTCTCCAAAATTGACAGGGTATTTGCTAATCTAGATTGGATCAATTTATTTACTGATTTATCGGCTGAATATTTGCCACCCTCAGTGAGCGACCATAATGCAGTCCTTGTTTCTCTCTATGCATCGCCTCGGGTAAAGAATAGACCGTTCAGATATATGAACCACTGGTCTCTTTGTGATAATTATTTTCCCTTGATTGAGAAGAATTGGGTTTCTAATCCTACTGATAGGCCTTTGTTTCAAATCATTAGTATCCTCAAGAAAATCAAGAGAGATCTTAAGAGATGGAGTGTTAACTCTCGAGACACCAAACAAGAGGTTAGTGTTCAGAGAGAGAAATGTTCTCGTCTTCAGAAATTGTTGGAAAATTCTTATGATCACAGTTTGGCTATGGAATTCCACACTGCCAGGAACAACTTGGAAATAGCTTTGAAGAAAGAGTTCTTGGATGGCAAACAAAAGGCTAAATGTGAATGGCTGATGATGGGTGACGAAGCTTCTGCATTTTTCTATGCTAAAATGTCTAGTAAGAGAAGTAGAAATCGATTTACCAACATTGGCATAGATGGGAAGGTAATTCCGGAAGAAAAGTTTGTAGATTCGGCTATTGATTTTTACAAAAGAATTTTCAACCTCCCATCTGGTGATCAATTTCCAGAGGTAATTTGTAAATCGATAATTTCTGATTATGGATCTAATTTTTTGAATGATGGAATATCTTTGGAAGAAATTAGATTTGCATTGTGGGATATTAAAGATTCTTCTTCTCTAGGTCCGGACGGTTTTAACTCGATGTTTTATAAAGTTCACTGGAAACTTGCTAAAGACTTGATTTTCAAAACTCTGAACGATATTTTTAATAAAGGTCTTATTATTAGCGAATGGAACCATACGTTTTTACATTTGATCCCAAAAAAAGACCATTCTTCTCGTATTCAAGATTTTAGACCCATTGCTTGTTGTAATACTTTATATAAAGTGTTCACCAAAATCCTTTGTAACAGATTAGTAGTTTTCTTAGATAAGCTGGTATCCCCGAATCAGACGGCTTTTATTAAAGGTAGATCTATAGGGGATGGTATTCTGTTTGCCCATGAAATTATCAGGGGACTTGGTAGAAAGAATAATAAATACATGTGTATTAAAGTTGATTTAAAAAAAGCTTATGATTCGATCAATCGATCTTTTGTCATTCACATGCTAATAAGCCTAGGCTTCCCTAATAAATGGGTAAGATTAATAGAAACCTTAATTAAGACTCCCGTGTTTTCCATTATTGCTAACGGTGACGCGCATGGTTATTTTAAGAGTTCTAATGGTCTTAGACAAGGTGATCCGCTTTCCCCTTTACTTTTTACTCTGGTGATGGAGTATTTTACTCTTTTGACGGAAGAAAAAGTCAGAGATGGTCTTATTTCTCCTATTGCAGATTTCGAAAATAAAGTTACACATCTAATCTACGCTGACGACATTATTATTTTTACTAAAGCCAATGTTAATAATGCTATTGCTATAAGTGATGTTTTTAAGACTATGAAGAGGGTTTCTGGTTTGGAGCTTAGCTTTGAGAAATCTAATGTTTTCTTTGGGAAAGGGGTGGATTGCTGTAATGACATTAGTAAAATTCTCAATATTCAGCAATCGGACCTCCCAATAAGGTATTTGGGAATTCCTTTGTCAAGTGCTAATCTAAGAGACAAGGATTGTTTTCCTTTGATAGAGAAGATTAAGGCTAGAATTGTTAGTTGGGAAAATAGAATGTTGAGTTTAGCTGGGAGACTGGAACTAATCAAATCTACCATTTACCCGATTATTCAATTCTGGATGCAGTGTTTTTGCATTCCAGTTTCTACTATTCAAAAGATAAAACATTTGATCTTGAATTTTCTTTGGAAAAGTCGCAGCAGTAAGATTCCTTGGGAGGTTCTGTGTAAACAAAAAGAAGAAGGAGGTTTGGGATTGAGAAATCTTGAAGAGATGAACAAAGTCTTACACGTCAAATTGATATGGAAAGTAATTAATTTAGAAGGTATTTGGGCGAATCTTATTCATTGTAAATATATTGGTCGTAAAAGTATTTGGGAAATTAATCAGCGTTCGGATGATTCGGGGGTGTGGAAATTCATTTTAAAAAACAGAGTTGAAGCTCTAAAATGCCTTTCTCTTAATATTGCTGACGGTAAAACTACTTCTCTCTGGTATGATCCTTGGTTAAATGGCAGCTCTATTATGGAACGTATTGGGAGAGATTCAGCTTTCAGAACTGGAACGGAAAACATGTCTCTCAGTAAGATTTTAAGTAATGGGAAGTGGAAGTGGGACTCTTATAGTTTTTTATTTCAAATACATGCTGAAATTGAAGGTGTTAAGATTCACAAGAACAGTGAGAGGGATTTTTGGTCCTGGAAGTGTTCCAAGGATGGTTTGTATCAGTTCAAGAAAGTTTGGAATTCGGTTCGATCCAATTTTGAAATTAAAAGTTGGGCGTCTTTGGTCTGGAATAACATTCATGTCCCTAAGATGGCGGTATGCCTTTTCAAAGCCATAAATGATTATCTGTTAACTAAAGAAAGACTTATACAGAAACAGATTGTTGTTGATCAAAACTGTGTTTTCTGTAATAATTACATTGAAAACATAGACCATCTATTTTTTCAATGTAATTTTACAGAACAGGTGTGGTTGTGGAGTTGTAAAATTTTTTTCAAATTTCCGAGAAGTATATTATCCTTCTCTTTGAGGGATGATTTACAGAAAATTGTTTTTCTTTCTAGCTCTAAAAACCTCAACTCGGACTTGTTTCAACTTTCATTATCAGCTTGTGTCTGGCACATTTGGAAAGAAAGGAATGATAGGATTTTTCAAAATCGATTTAAGGATAGGATGCAGATTTGTCACAATATATTCCAGACTATGAATATCAGAATGGTTAAATCTAAGCATTTCAAGAACATCACTGACTTTAATGGAACAATTGCATTGAAATGGGGATATACCTTCCAATCTAGAAGTGGGGCTTCTGCTGAATTATCATAAGCATTTTCCTCTCTGCCTTTCTCCAGATCTTTGATCCTGCTCCTGGTTTTATGTACCTGTTTTAATTTACATCTTCTTGCTTCTTTTTTCTAATTACATTATCAATTACAATTCTTAATAACTATCGTATTAGCTGGAAAGGATGCAGGTTGCAGGTAGATTTGAGTGTCACAAACTTGTTCTGGGCAATCAAGAAAATATAGATATTTCAGATTGTTTTCTCTCGTATTGAAAAAAGTAAAAAATAAGTTTGGTTATATCATCTTATTTTTCTTCTCGAGGGATGAAAGTTACTTTCTAAGATCTGAAAGAGGTAGTTGCTTGAGAGTTCTGAGGTCCTGTTCTTCCTGACCTATTCAATTAGAAGTCAGTCCAATTTCATAAATAAAGGAAGCATCTTTTAGACAGGGAATTAAAGACTTAGCTTGTGTAGAAGCTTAGGGAGGACTTGTCTTGTCCTCCTTCTCCTTTGAGTATCTCTGCGTACGAAGACATCCCATTCTTAAGTTTTCAGCGTCTTTTCTGACTTTAGAAGAATAAAGATGTCATCTTTATGGAAGAAGGAGTCTCCTCTGGCTCAGGTCTGTGAGATCTAAAGACATTGACTTCTGCTTTCGTAGGAGTTCGACTCCATTCTTGAGTCCTGTAACAACGAGATCTACTATTAGACATTTTTAAAGTTAAAAGTTAATGGCTTTTCGAGATTTGGTTACTTATCTGTAGATGCCTGTTCTCGTGGAGGATCTGTAACTTGGAGCAGAGCTTCCTTGTTTGCTTCTTGTTTAAGTTTGGGCCTAGTTGAAGAGATTGAGGTTGGAGTCATTTATCTCCCTCGCCGCCATTACTGAAGCTCTTTCTTCTTTCGTATGAGAGGAGTGAATGAAGTAGTTCGCATCTGAAGCCTTGCCTTTTTTAACCTAATGAGTAGTCTGGAAACTTCATTCGGGTTTCGGGTGTTAGTTTAGTTTGTTTTTTAGCTTTTATGTTTTGGGCCTTGGTATTGTTTTTGTCAGGCCTGGTTTCGTTTATTATTGGTGGTCTGTTGGTCTTTGTACTTTCTTTATTCTTTGGTTTCTAATAGAAATTTTGAACCCTTTTTCAAAAAAATAAAAATATATTAAACATATGAGGTAAGATAACTATATGTATTTGTTGAGCAAACTCAAGGTACATATACTATGCTTAGGCCATCACGATATGGTAGGTATTAGTGAATAATCTCTTTCGATTTGTTGAGCAAACTCAAGGTCGAAATGAGATTAGAACAAGGAAAAATGGGTTAGGAGTTATATGTGATACAACCGATAAGGATTTATCCATCGTTTGTGGGGCTATGATTTGTTGAGCAAACTCAAGGTTAGAATACCAAAACAAATGAGTCCAAACACCCACTAGTGAAGTTGTAAGACTTCTATGTTTCATCTTAGTGTTTAGAGAAACATAAAAGACTGGTGGGAGCCTTATTAGAAAAATGAAATGGTAACATTTAACCTTTCTACTATTGTAAGAACATATGCTTTATAATGTTATAATTATCTACAATGATAAATTTATGCATTTTGATTGATAAAACGTTTGTCAATTAACATATATAAACAAACTGAATTGAAAGTTGATAAATAGAAATATAATATATACTTACTAATAATTTTAATTGCATGTTATATAATGTTTCTATACCCATGCAAGTGCCTAATTTCAACTACTTAATACATTCGTAAGTTGGTCACTTATATGTTTGTTTGGTTTAGACCATGTATTGCATTTTATGCGTTTTTGAACTCTAAATGCAATTCAAGACTATGGATATTTGATCAATGTACTTTCACATATAAATGTTATATGGTGAACAGTCATAGTTTGTGTAGTACAATATTTCGATGAAGTTAGTTCATTCGAAATAAGCCAATAAACAGTATTTTAAGATCATGTATTCAACTTGAATGATTTCAAAAGGATCATATTGTGTTAATATAACATAAGACCATAAACTATGAGATACATCTAAGAACTCGATCGTTGAAATGTCATCTTGATCGTTTTACATAAAGTACAACATATTTGATGTCTTAAATGAAAAGAATAATCAAATGCGCTTTTGTAAAAAGTTTGTTATGACATTGTGTAAGGTTTTCTTTTGAATAGTTTGATTATTTGAAAGAAAAACAAATGTATAAGAATAGATGTAATTTAAGGTAAAGTTGGAATGAAGAGAATGAATAGTCACTTCTGCTTCATAGAGAAACATTGGAAACAAGAATTGTAATAATAATTGATACTTAATATTGGAATATGAAATATGATTTTTATTCTGAAATGTATTTTCATATAAAAAATTGTTTTCTATAACATTTATTTCTTTGAGTTCAAGATATTTGATCAAAGAACTCTTTTCTGTAAACTAGTTGCAGCATATGAAAAAAGTAAACAATATTAACAATATTAAGTGAATGGTGGACCTCTAAATTTAATATGCTATTATAGTAATGGCGGAATAGTGGGAGCATGCCATATAGCACCTAATGATTGCATCAAATTATGAAAATTGTTTTCGTAAAATGTACCGAACATTATTTGTGAAATAATGTTTATTTTTGGTATTGACTGAAAAATAGATATAACTATATTTCAATATGATTATTAAGAATATTCATTATGAAATAGAACTATATTATGGAATTTGTTTTCATAGTAAAATTGATGCAACAAAAATTCATATATGTCTAATATTATTTACAGTTGTTTTAGAATTATAGACTAAACCATAGTTTTGAGAAATAATTTTACTATATGATTATGAATCATATGATACAAGTTAATTATATCTCAAACAATTAATGGCTATGCACCCATTCAGTGGGAGCATCATAAGAGTTGATGAACTCTTTGAATTTGATGAACTCTTTAAATTAATACATTTTGATGTATGCAATCACAAGTCTATTAATACCAAAAGAGTTTCGCATACTTTGTTATATTCATCGATGATTTATTACCAACATGAGCATGTGTATTAGATACACATGTAGTAAGTTTATGATAAAATCATAGAATATAAAAGAAACGTAAATAAAATAACATGCAATAGAATAAAATTATTCGATTTGGTCGAATAAGTGATTATATTGGACAGAGTTTCAAATGTACCTAAAAATGAATATAGATTCAATCTCATAAGTCACTCCTCCATGTAATTCATAATAATGCATCGATAAGGAGTAATCATACATTGTTGGACAATTTACGATTAACTGTGAGTGAAGTTGAGTTAGATTCTTTCTATAAGGTCATGTACTTAAGAGTAGTACACAAGGTTGATATTATTTCATCTAAACAACAATTTACAAAATCATACAAGATAAGGGTTTGTAAGAAATCCCAACATATCATAGCCAAGGAGTTGGCAGGTTGTGCGAGTCGAAAGATTGCACGTAATAATTGTTCATGAGGATCTTGTATGAATCTCCAAATTTTTTTTGGAAAGGTCTGTCATCAAATGACATATTTATGTTTTAAACATAATTTTTATAAAATAAAATTAGTTTTATAAATAAAAAGGTTCATAAAGCATTTATGAATCGTTATTCTATTTGCACTAAGAAACAATTGTTGTTTCAAGATATATCAACTTCATTATGAAGGAATTTCTTTGAGAAAATTTTGGTAGTTAAATGGAATTGGATCCGATCCAAAGATAGAACTGATTATACGAGATGAAGTGAAATTAACTAACCAAAATGAACACTGTTTGTACCAAAAATGGGCACAACACTCTTCGGAAGTTTTTGAAGAGATAAAAGTGAAGAAAGAAAATTAAAACTGAGGATTATCTAACAAAAACTCCAAAATGACAAAAAGTAAATTGCAAAGACAAGCGATTTAGAGTGGTTCGGCGTTTTGCCTACGTCCACTATGAAGTTTGATGATTTTATTGCTCGATACTTGAAGATTACAATTTCTTATAATGTAGTACAACTGAATTTATATGCTAAGTCTCAGTCTAAAGCAGCGGTGGTGATCTGGAGTAAATCTAGCAGAATCTGGGCGCTCTTTTGTGCTTAAAATTGTCCGACCTCTTTTCTGAATGACCAGGGGCTTTATTTATAGTGTAGGAGGCTGATATTTCGCCTAAAATTCGGGGAGACCGCTTCTGGCACGTGAGGGGGCCCACATGGTCGAAATCTGGAGATCCGGGCCCACTTTGGGATCGATTCGACCCTAGGTTCGAATCGATCAAGAAAGAGTCCAATCGAGCTGAAATTTGGTGTGGACATTCTTCATTATGTACTTAAGCTTCTGTGAAAATTTCATGGCATTTGGGCTTGTAGAACTCGAGTTATGATCGATCCAAGATTGAATTTCTGGTGAATTTGGACACTTCAAATCGATCCCTTCGAATCGATAGGGTCGACTCGATGCTCGTGGTGACGTGGCACGTGCTTCTCGCATCGATCCATTTTTTACTCCGGTTTGACTGGGTCGAATCCATGGTTTCGGCCGCATCGAGTTGGTGGTTTTGAGGTAATGGATTCGAAGGTATGACTCCATCGAATCGATCGGATGAACGTTCTCTTCGAATCGATCAAGGTTGGTTACAGTCAATCGATACGAAGGCTTCTCAGTTGAATGGATTCGAAGATAGTCACGGGATGGAGTCAAAGCTCTTCAATTACATGGATTCGAAGATCTTCCCTTTGATGGACTCGAAGCAGAGGAATGGTTCATTGGGTTCGAACCGTGACTCTCTTAATGGATTCGAAGCGAGGCTAGGCATCATGGATTCGAAGTATTTTCTCTCTATGGATTCGAAGTAGAGGGTGTTTGATGGAGTTCGAACAAAGATCGTCCCGTGGATACGAAGCCTGGCCACTTGATGGATTCGAACATAGGCTCCACCTATGGATTCGAACTTAGGACTATCTACTCCATTTTTCGCTGGCGATATCTTGAGCGCACGAACTCGGATTGACTCGAAACTTGGAACATTGGTTCTCAGGATTCTACTTGACGTGTCTTATAAATTGCAGCCCGATCCGGACTCGGGTAAAATTCATCGATATCTGGGGATATCCAGTGGTTACTCGATGTCGAGGATGCATAATCCATATTCTCTAGTCAGTTCCTTGATATCTCGGCCTTGCCAAAAGGCGGGATAACATTTGCCCCCCAAAGTACGTCTTGTGTAAACATGGCGTGCTTTGAAAAGCTGCGGATTTATGTTGAATAGCTATTGCATGTTTCGTTGAAAGCCGTATTCTTTATCGTATTTCATATCGACCCTTTCCTGAACTGATGCGAAATTTGAGTTGTAACAATGTCCGTCAGTTGGTCTAGGAAGTTCCTTCGTATTAATCCTCTCTTGAATCAATATAGAAGGTCGAAGGACCGACATCGTATTGGACCACTTAGAATTCAGTGGATACGAAACACTTGTTCGTATTATAGTGGACGGAGTCGAACAAAGGCTTCGAATCGATGGAACCCACTAGCGATGGATTCGAACCGATGTGATGATGGACCTTGATTCGCTGGAATCGAATGCTCTCTAAGCCTTTCTAACATTTGTGCTTCAAATCGTTCTGATGGACTCGAGGGATTGGATTCAAAGACGCGGGAGTCTGAGTCGATTCTAGTGTTCTGTCTGATGGATTCGAACTCGCCGTAATGAATCGATTCGATTCCCTCACCTGTTGAAGCCGGTCAGGTATACCGGGAGGTGAATCGCCACTAAGTCGCTATAAATACCGGGATTCTATTCATTTTTCACTTTTTCTACTTTTGCTCTGATTCCCTGTGTCTTCGAATCGATCTTCCAAACTTCTTCGATTCGATCGAAAACTCTGATCTTTCAATCACGATCACAATAAATCAGGTAGTTAATGGATAAAAATCGAGTCAGGGACGATTAAACTGGAATTTCCATCATCCTCGAATCCTTCCCGAGATTGGTTTCGAAGGGTTCCTTAAGATCCAAACGAAATTGAATCGATGGATCGTGAACGACAATGTGTTGAGGTTTCTTGGAGAAGAAGAGTCTGAGAGATTGTATCATCTCTATGCTCCGTATCGATCCGGGATGGAATAGTTAGAATCGACCTCGACTGTATGTGGCTTCGAATCGAGGCTTGCGAGGTGAGGTGGCTCGAATCGATCGACTCGAATTCATAACACTACGACCGATTCGAAGATGCCTGGCCTAATCGATTCGAATAGTCGTCCTTGACTGATGTGAAGGTTATCTTGATGGATTCGAAGTGTTCCTTTAATCGGTACGAGACATTGTTCCAATGTCCATATCGATACGGAGCGCATCGAGTCGATGCTGATCGATTCGAAGTACATCGAGTCGTCTGACTTCGATTCGAAGTGATCGATTCGATCGTCCTTAACTTGGAGAATGCGATATCTCTGACTCGTTCTAATACCTGAACTACGGCCGATTTCGAGCTAAAATTTGATGAACTTAATGAATCTTTAGCACACGTGAATACTTAATTCCGACAAGCTTCGGCCTCGCATAATTGAACTTGACTGTAGGACTGCACGTTTGACTGCCTTTTGAAGTTCGTCGATGGAACCATGGCTTAACCAAAAACACAACAAATTTATACTTGAATCGGTCGGTAGCATTTGGATGGCGTGGACATGACGGTCAACGATGACGGTCATTTCCAGTCTCGATTTCTAGAGTTTCATCGCTCGTACACCCCGTTTTAATCTGCAGAATTTGCTTAAGTAACGCACAACACTTGCACTGTACGACACGTTCATACACTTTACACTGGGGAATGCACGGGCTCCTTATGTACTTAACGTTTCTTTATGATGAGTTAGTTAGTTATGGAATCTTCGAGCTCCCAACAACAAGAGGTACAGAGCTTGACTCCTCCGGTGCTTGAGATTCCCGATATTCCTGCCGACGTAATCGACCCGGCTCCAGACGAATTGTCGGAGGCTATATTGATCGAGGATCCCGTTGATTCGGTCCAATCTAATATTTCCGAATCCTTATTGGGCCGAATATGCTTGAAACATAACATATCTCTGGACGATGTGTTATTACCCAGTGCTGATGACAGACCGCACAATCCGCCCGAAGGATATACAGCTTTCTACCGCCATGCTTGCGCGGCCGGAACTCTACCCCCTTTTAATCAATACATTAGAGGGATGCTATCATATTTAGGAATTGCTCCATCGCAACTTCATCCCAACGGACACGCGCTGCTGAATAGTGCCTTTGTCATATTTATGGACTGTCTTTTTCGCCCACCAAGACCAACCGAGATTAGACACATATTTAATTTCAAGAGTAGGGGCGATAGCCCATCCTTTACATTCCTGGAGGCAGTCAGAAATTGCCAAGTCATTATTGGAGCCTGGACCAAACTGAGTTATTTTAAGAATGAATGGTTTTATGTCCGTTGTCCTCCTGGTTTCGCTAGGCGATGGTTGTCTAGACGTAAGCATCTTAACCTGTTGATGATGTTTCTTGACCAATAGGCGGGTATTTCAGGGGCATTGTCTGAAGTCTTCAAGAAGTTCCGAGCGAGCTGAGACATATCGACTCGGTGCTGAACGACTATAACTTAAGAACTCTCGGCTTGATTGAAATTAATCAAAGTATAGTCATCGAAGGGATGGCAAAGCCCGCCTCCAAGAAGAAAAACAAGAAGAAAACCAAGAAGAAAACGGCGAAGAAAATGCTCGGATTCACAATAACCGAAGCGAGTGATAAAGAAAGAACCCATACAGATTCGGAGCCGATGGCTGATCTCTTGGGAAATTTCGAAGAGTCGGGAGAAAGACGGAAAGGCAAGGCCGCCGTTTCCAAAAAACTCAAGTCTAAGGGGTGGAAATTTGTAGATGTGTCTCCTCCCACTTCCGGAGTCATGATTTCTGAGGCCGCCCCTTCTCATTCGAGAGATACTTTCAAAGGGCTTGACGATATTCCCATCCCGGATTATATATCGATTTCTCATAATCTGGGGTTGGAGGAATTTCAAGATGTCCTAAACATGAACGAGCCCTTTACTTTAAGTGCCGTCAACACTTCCGGTCGGTTTGAGGGTTTACACATTTACACACACTTCCACGGCACTTCACGACTTTTGCATAGTAAATATCGCTTTATCGGGTTATAATCTGTAACTTTCTCTTATCGCAGGTGAGATGTCAGGCAGAGGGTCTACTCTGGATAGGCTTCGCAATGTGCGCTGATCATCCTCTTATTACGAGTCCCGTTGGAGGGAAACAGATAGGGACCACGGGCATGGTTATACTAGCCAGGAGCGCTATGATAGGGATAGAAACTATTGGCGTGGCCGCTCTGGCCATGATCGCACCGACAGAGATCGGGGGTACCAGCACCGATCCCGATCTCGTTCTCCCCCGCCTCCTAGGGCCCCCGTAGATCTTCCTGGGCCTTCACAGCAGCAGCAGCCTTCTCAATCTTCTCGGCCCGATACTTAGCGGCCAAGAGTGGAACCGACAATGGCCGCTATAGTAGAATAGGCCCCGGCTGAATTGACAAGTGAAGGAGCCATCAAACTTGCGCAAATGAAAAAAGATTTTCCTGAAATTTGCATGGACGCATACGTCTTTCCTCCTCATCTTAAGAGGATCCCTTCGGATGCTGAGACTGTCGCTCATGACTACATCCGTGATTTCTATGCCCAATATAAGGAATGGTATAAGGCAGCCGTGAAGGCCTCTAAAGTAGCTTTTGACCGGGTGAAGATTATTGCTGAGCGCGATGCTGACATTGTCAAGAAGGACCGCATCATTCAAGTTCTTCAATCTGAAATGGAAACGTCTCGGAATTCAGAACTTCAAGCGCTCCAGAAGCATGAGGATGCCGTGGCCAAAATGGCGAGGATGCAACAGGAACACTGCGCCACGGTAGAAGAGATGGGCCACCGCAATACCACCATTGCAGCTGAGCGAGACTTAGCCATTAAGGAGCTGAACGAGCTCAAGGCTAAGTATGCTGAAATGGTGAAGGAGAAGGACGATGCCAACACCACCGCTCAGGAGGCGTGCGACCAAGCTGTATCTCTTAGAGCTGAACTTGCTGCGGCGGCGGCCAAGACTAAGTCTGCGGAAGCAGAAATTCAAGAAAAGATCTTGGTGGAGCGGTCCAGGATGGACGTTGAGTTTGATGATCTCTTGGTCACGTACAACGCTAATGTGCTGGAGCATAAAAATTTAGCGTGGCTGGGAGATGACTCCATGATTCTGTACAATGCCTGGACCAGGCTGGTGGAGGAGAAGAGAGCAGCGCATCCAGATGAAACACTTGATGACTTTGAGCTCGAGATGCGATTGCTCACTGAGGATGAAAGGAAAATTCTTCACGAGGCAATGATTTCTGCGGCGAAAGAAAGGCTTGGTGTTCAACCCTTAGAGATAAGCGAGGGCTCGGAGATCGTGCATCACGAAGCAGGTGTTGAAGCTGTAATTCCAACACTGCCCGAAACCACTGGTGCGGTTGATCCCTAGTCCGTTCCTGCATATAACCCTGACCAGCCGCAGTTACCTTCTGTCGATGTTCCTGCTCATGCCTCTGCCTATGCTCCGGACCAGACTAAGGAAGGTATTTGAACGCTTCCCGTAGTTTAGTGTGACGAACCTGAAGCAATATACTTGGCTAACAATCTTTTCCTTGTCGTATTTCAGTGACTGAAGCTGTTGTCTCTGCGCCTCTTGCACCGCCAGTTTATTATCAAGCGCAAGGGGCTATTGTATCCGAAGCCATTACGACATCCACCCTGGTTGGTGAAGAGGGAGAGGCGAACATGTTTTCTTTTAGTGTTCAAATGATTGAGGAGCTTCTTAATGAACCCAACTTTCCCTTTGCCGACCCATCCGATGCCATGAGTGGGGTTGCTCCAGCTGTTAGTTCGTCCATGCCAGCCATTGGCACATCCGGCGCGGCCCAAGCGTCCCGTGAGGATGAAGTTTTTGCTGAAATCAACGCTTAGATGGCAGCGGGGACCGCCGGTATGAATCCGCCTAGGCCTGCCCCGTTAATGATGATATCACCGGGCGGTACTGTAGTCATCGAAGCCGATCCTGCCCCACTTCCCGTTACTGCTCCTATGCCTTCAGCTCGACCCTCCAAGAGAATCTCCGTTGCTTCAAGTTCTGAGGAAGATGTCGATATTATGTCGCCATCAGAGGACAGACCGGAGAAGAGTAAGAGAGTGAGAGGGAAGTCAGGTGGTGGATCCAGTGGGGCTACCCCAAAGAAGAAAATAAGGAAAAAGAAAGATTGAACTCTTTCTTCGGCTCGCTTGTGAGTCCAAGGGTAGCGTTTTGTTGATTTTTCTATAGCCGTGTATAGATGTGGATTCGGCTCCCACTAGTAGGAATTTTTTGAACCATTTCATAATCAAATTCTTTTTGTTGATAATGGAAATGAAAGTATATTCCCTTCTGTCTTCAACTCGATATGTGTTTTGGTTCTGCCCCCAGTATTAGGGATAAGCGTGGAGTTGGCGTATGTTTGTACTTCGTCTTGCACTCTGGGAGTACGAAGTTAAATAATGTTTATACTCCGTCTCGCGCTCTGGGAGTACGGAGTTAAGTAAATGTTTATACTCCGCCTCGCACTCTGGGAGTACGGAGTTAAGTGAATGTTTATACTCCGCCTCGCACTCTGGGAGTACGGAGTTAGTTAATGTTTATACTCCAGCTCGCGCTCTCGGAGTCTGGAGTTTGTTGATGTTAGTTCCCAGCTCGCGCTCTCAGAGTACTCTGGGGTTTTGTTGATGTTTGTACCCAGCTCGCGCTCTCGGAGTACTCTGGGGTTTTGTTGATGTTTGTACCCAGCTCGCGCTCTCGGAGTACTCTGGGATTTTGTTAATGTTTGTACCCAGCTCGCGCTCTCGGAGTACTCTGGGGTTTTGTTAATGTTTGTACCCAGCTCGCGCTCTCGGAGTACTCTGGGATTTTGTTAGTGTTTATACTCTGCCTCGCACTCTGGGAGTACGGAGTTAAGTGAATGTTTATACTCCGCCTCGCACTCTGGGAGTACGGAGTTAAATATATGTTTATACTCCGCCTCGCACTCTGGGAGTACGGAGTTAAGTGGAGGGTTGTCGTGTATCAACCATTTTCTGGCCTGATGTGATGGCTTGCCCCCGAGCTCGGGTTTCATTTAGCGAGTGGTTGATCGCTTCATAGCCACTCCCTACTTGAATAAATTCCACTATGTGATGGAATTTAGCTCTTCGTGCATCGTGATGTTGTACATTGTATTTAATGAATCACAGCTCTGGCTCGAAGAGATGGCATTTTATTGCTGAAATAAGAAAATATGGCAAAGTCAGTTGCCTTATTACAAATTCTAATTTCGAAATGCAAAAGTAAATTGCTAAATAATAAAATAAATAAAGCCTATCGTATGTAATAGCGGCGGAGACACTCGCTGTTCCAGGCCCTTGGCAAAACAAAACCGTCCACGGTCGATAGTTTGAATGTGCCATCTCCGAGTCTTTGTGCAATTACATACGGTCCTTCCCAATTTGGTTTCATGTGTGAAGGAACCGGATAAATTCTCTTGAGGACAAGATCACCGAGTTCAAAGGTTCGGGGTCGAACTTTGGCATTGTATAACTGGGCGACACGACTTCGATATGCGGCCGCTCTCAAATTAGCCTCTTCCCGCTTCTCATCCAACAGATTCAAAGATTCAGCGAGTAATATAGCATTTGTTTTCTGATCATAATAAGTTACGCGGTGGGAAAATACTTCTGTTTCGACTGGAATAACGGCTTCCGAGCCATAAGATAAGGAGAACGGGGTGTGTCCGGTTGCGGTCTTGTGAGTTGTTCGATAAGCCCATAATGTCATGGGAAGTTCATCAACCCATTTGCCCCCGGCCTTTTCCAGCCGTTTCTTTAGAATGGATTTTATAACTTTGTTAACAGCTTCGACCTGACCGTTTGCCTGAGGATGTGCAACTACCGAAATTTTTTTATGGATATGAAACCATTGACAGAAATTCTTGAACTCTGAACTCTTGAATTGGGCTCCATTATCTGTGATGATAGTATGCGGGGGTCCAAATCGACAGATGATATTGCGAACTACAAAGTTTATTACTTTCCTTGTCATGATCGTTGCGAGGGCCTCGACCTCAGCCCATTTCGTAAAGTAATCAACTGCGACGATGGCGTACTTCGCGCCACCTTTTGCCAGAGGTAGAGCTCCGATGATATCGATTCCCCACATAGCGAATGGCCAGGGACTGACCATTTGAGTTATCTCGGTAGGTGGGGCTCTTGGGATTCGAGCGTGTTTCTGGCATCGCACTTTCTGGCATAGTTCGCTGCATCTCGATTCACTGTCGGCCAGTAATATCCATATCGGAGTATTTTCTTAGCGAGGGCTTGTCCACCGGTGTGATCGCCACATTCTCCTTCGTGCACGTCATGTAGTACTCGTTTGATTTCGTCGTGAGCGATACACCGGAGGAGAGGAACAGAATAACCTCTTCTATACATGATTCCATCCTGAATGACGAACCGCGAAGCTTTTCGTAGAATTTGCCTTTTCTCATTTCTATGCTCAGGCAATATTCCACTCTCAATGTAATTTCGGTAGGGAGTCATCCATGATTTTTTACTGAGAGCGGTCTCAAACACACCATCCGTTTCTATTTGATCGATGCTTGGAGAGGATAAAGTTTCAACGGGGACAAGTCCCATTTGCTGTGCTTCACCTGTGCTGGCTAACTTTGCTAATGAATCGGCTTTTTGATTGTGATCTCGTGGTATATAGTAAATGGCATAATAATCAAACTGATCTAGTGTTTCCTGAACTCGAGCCAAGTAAGCAGCTAATCTTTGGTCCCTTGCTTGATACTCTCCCCGTACCTGACACACAACCAACTGTGAATCACAATAAATTTCTACAGCGATAATTCTCAAATCTCTGGCAAGCTTTAATCCAGTCAATAGGGCTTCATATTCAGCTTCATTGTTGGTTGCGTGAAAATCAAATTTCAAAGCATAACAGATGGATCGGCCTTCGGGGGTTTCAAGTACAACACCAGCACCCGAACACCGATCGTTTGAGGCACCATCTGTATACAACTTCCAGATGTATTCGGGAGATTCACTGGTTTCGGGCAAGTTGTTTGGAACAGTAAATTCAGCTATGAAATCGGCTAGGACTTGCCCTTGAATGGCTTTTCACGGAGCATAAGTGATGTCAAATTGACTCAGTTCAATATTCCACTTGAGTAACCTACCAGACGTCTCAGGCTGCGTGAGGACCTGTCGTAACGGCTGATCGGTATACAGAGTAAGTGGATGAGCTTGGAAATAAGGGCGAAGCTTTCTCGAGGCAATGACCAGGCAATAAGCCAATTTTTCCAATTTAGGATAATTTCTTTCAACTCCTGTTAATCGTTTACTAACATAATAGACCGGTTTCTGCACTCAGTCTTCTTCTCGGACTAGAGCAGTACTGATCGCATGCTCCGATACTGCCAGATAAAGGTATAATTGTTCGTGATCAACCGGTTTTGACAGGATTGGTGGTGTAGATAGATGTTGAGCCAGCGATCGGAATGCACCTTCACACTCCATGGTCCATTCAAAGTTTCGCTTTCCCTTCCGGATCAGATCGAAGAAAGGAATGCATTTATCAGTGGATTTTGAAATGAACCTGCTTAGTGCCGCTACCTTCCCGTTGAGACTCTGGACTTGTTTTATGGTTCTTGGAGTTTGCAAGTTCCTTATTGCCCAGATCTTTTTGGGATTCGCCTCTATCCCACGAGCGTTAACGATGAATCCGAGGAACTTTCCGGATGCAACGCCAAAATGACATTTTAATGGGTTGAGCTTCATTCCATATTTTCGTAGGATGCGGAACATTGAATCTAAATCCCCGACGTGATCCGTGGAAAATCGGGATTTTACTAGCATGTCATCCACATAAACTTTCATGGTCTTCCCGATCTGGTCGGCGAACATCCGATTAACCAAGCTTTGGTATGTTGCTCCGACATTCTTTAAACCAAAAGGCATGACTCTGTAACAGTAGAGTCCTAAATCGGTCACGAAACTAGTATGTTCTTGATTGGGTAAATGCATAGGTATTTGATTGTAACCAGAATAAGCATCCATAAAAGATAACAATTCATGGCCAGCCGTTGAATCTACAAGCTGGTCAATTCGAGGAAGTGGAAAACTGTCTTTGGGACAAGCTTTGTTTAAGTCGGAGTAGTCGACGCAAGTTCTCCATTTCCCATTTGGTTTTCGAACCAACACTGGATTTGATACCCATTCTGGGTATAAAGCATTCCGGATGAAACCATTCGATCGTAACTTGTCAACTTCTTCTTTAAGGGCGGCAGATCTCTCTGGATCCATACCACGCCTTTTTTGTTTGACCGGAACATGTCGTGGATCAATATTCAGGGAGTGACTTGCGATGTTTGGTGAGATCCCGCACATATCAGAGTGTGTCCAGGCAAAAACATCAAGATTCGCTTAGAGAAATTCAACCAATTCCTGTTGTATCTGTTTTCCCAGTTGAGATCCAACTTTTAGTACTTTTGAGCTGTCATCCTCACTGATCGGGACGTCCACAGTCAGTTCGGCTGGGGAAGCTTGATTCTCTTTAGCTTCGTCTTTATTATCGTTGTCTCTAGGGTCAAGATCTTTAAGGAATTGGTAGTGGTGCCCGGGTTGAGGCCCAGGCGCTAGTTGTCAATTATCAGTAAAACGGACGCAGAGAGATTCCTCTACGCCCTTTCTTTTCTCCTTTTTCTGCGCCTCACGCAGTTCAGTAACATAACAAGCTCTTCCCGCTGCCTGATCTCCTTGAATGACTCCAATCCCATGGTCAGTTGGGAATTTTAAAGTCAAACACCATGGGGCAATGGCTGCCCTGAATTCAGCAAGGGCTGGTCGGCCCAAGAATGCGTTATATGGTGAAGCGATGTCTAGAACGACAAATTGCAACAGTCGGACTCTCCGACGCTCTCCAATTCCCAGCTCCACCGGCAGCTCCACTATTCCAATGGGTATTGTAGCACTTCCATTGAAGCCGTGAACCCGAGATTGGCAAGGTTTTAAGTCCTTTGCTTCCTTCTTCATTAAGTCATAAGCCCGTTTGAACAAAATGTTTACAGAACTCCCACTATCAACCAGGATCCTTTTCATCCAAGCGGGACCGACCTGGGCAGATATGACCAGTGGGTCGATCGTTGGGGCTTCGATTTTGTCAGCATCTTTGCTTCTGAATATGATATCATCAGACATTGTCCTTTTTTGCTTAGCCGGAGTTCCATCCTCACAATTACTGCAGCATTCGAAGCTTGCATGCCTGATAGAGCTAGCATATGACTCCATTTCCCTCCAACTTCTGTCCGCTGGATGAGGTCCGCCACTTATGGTATTTATAACTAGCCTCCCGCCTGTACGAGCGGGCTCCTCTTGTCTTTCTTGGTTTTGTGTATGATTTTGATTCGAAGGGCCTGCACCACCGGGCTGTGGCGCCCGCATGAATTGATCTCACTTTCTTTCCCTGATTAATTTTTCTATAATATCCTGCAAATGTCGACACTCATTAGTGTTGTGGCCGTAACTTTCGTGATATCTACAAAACTTCCCTGTCTGAATCTGCCTCTCCGATGACTGCCTCGGAGCGGGCTTCTTATACTGCACAGTGTTGCAAGTTTGTAGGTACACATTCTCCAACGATGTATTTAATGGTGTATAATTTTCGAACATCGGAGCCCTACGCCGTGGGCCTCGATTTGGATCTCTTTTCTTATCCTGGCCACTGTTACCTCTTGGCTGAGTTTGCTTGTTCTGTATATTTAGCTGAACTTTTCCGAAGTTGTCACCGGACTGCTTAACTGCTACATTACTTTGTATTCCTTCACTTCTGGGCTTCGCATCGTCCTGCTTCCTAGACTGTTTCGCGTCCTCTTGCCGTAAGAATTGAGCGGCTTTGGAGTAGAAACGGTCCAACGATGCAGGTGGTTTTCCAGCTAACCAGTTTCCAAACTCAGAATCGGGATCAATTCCTTTTGTCAACGCCATTAAAATTGAGTTATCGTTGGGATTACTAATCTCCACACATGCCGCATGGAATCTCTCCAAGTAACGCCTTAGTGTTTCCCCACGAGCTTGGGTAACATTGGACAGGGTGTTAACATCTTTGGGTCTAGCGACATGCATGCGAAATTGTTCAACAAATTTCTTAGCCAATTGATCAAATGAAGAGATAGATCTAGGAGGTAATCTTGTAAACCACATTGTTGCAATTCCTCCCAGTGAGATGGGGAAACTTCGACACTTCACTGCATCGTCGGCCCTTGCGGCGCTCATTGACCATTCATATTTTAAAATGTGTTGATTGGGATCAGAATTTCCTTCGTACATAGGGAGAGTTGGCATTCTGAATCGCCGAGGAGGTTCAGCGTATAGTATCTCGTCCGTGAAAGGAGTATGACTTCGAGAAATCCTCCAATCGTCGTTGGTAAGACCTTGGCTTTCGCGGATCATCTGACGTATCATAGTAGAAAGGTTGGGCATTGCTACATTTTGAGCCTGCTGAGCTAAGGTGTGGTCGGGTTCCACAGCGCGAGTTCGGATCGGGCGCTGTCAATGGTCCAAATTTCGCCTCCTTGGCTCGGCGTCTTCTGGGACGTATGGTTCAGGAGTACGCCCACGCTGCTGATTATTTGGCTCTGAAAGATTTCGGGTATCAACCCTTGTTTCTATTGTGGCAGCTGCGGCATGATTGTCCGTGGTATGCTGTGTAGTAGGGCCTCCTCATGTTGAGGGCCCGGCCTAAAAGCTGGTTGACGGTCCTGCCCTCAACTCTCCAACAGTCAAGGCGGGTTGATATCCGGTCGTTTGTGCATTACTTCCATCTAATCGAGGATGGGTAGATCTGTGATAATAGTCCGATGAGGCGGAACTTTCAGTAGATGATCGGTAGATCTGTGATAATAGTCCGATGAGGCGGAACTTTCAGTAGATGATCGGGAGATATCAATATTAGCACGCAACTGTTCAGCCAATTGTTGCCGACTTTGAGTCAGTTCTTGAAGCAACACATGGAACTCCTGTCTGGTGACCGGTCCAGACGGATCTGAATGAGCACTGTTGTCTTGGTTGGATGGCTGCTGTTGGGTAGGATTCTGTCCATCCCTACCTTCTTGACCAGCAGCTGTGGAAGTGGTTCTAGTACTAACCATTTTGAATGACGAATTCCTTTCCTAGACTTTATGCAAATCTGAGTAGAATGGAAGGATTTTGGATTGGAGATCTAGATCTTTCTCTTGGATTTATGCAATCCGGTATCGATGGTAGATCCAAGGAGCAGGAGAAAAAGCTGGTTTTTCTCAGTGAAAGCACCAAAGTGTTTGTACCAAAAATGGGCACAATACTCTTCGGAAGTTTTTGAAGAGATAAAAGTGAAGAAAGAAAATTAAAACTGAGGATTATCTAACAAAAACTCCAAAATGACAGAAAGTAAATTGCAAAGACAAGCGATTTAGAGTGGTTCGGCGTTTTGCCTATGTCCACTATGAAGTTTGATGATTTTATTGCTCGATACTTGAAGATTACAATTTCTTATAATGTAGTACAACTGAATTTATATGCTAAGTCTCAGTCTAAAGCAGCGGTGGTGATCTGGAGTAAATCTGGCAGAATCTAGGCGCTCTTTTGTGCTTAAAATTGTCCGACCTCTTTTCTGAATGACCAGGGGCTCTATTTATAGGTGTAGGAGGCTGATATTTTGCCTAAAATTCAGGGAGACCGGTTCTGGCACGTGAGGGGGCCCACATGGCCGAAATCTGGAGATCCGGGCCCACTTTGGGATCGATTCGACCCTTGGTTCGAATCGATCAAGAAAGAGTCCAATCGAGCTGAAATTTGGTGTGGACATTCTTCATTATGTACTTAAGCTTCTGTGAAAATTTCATGGCATTTGGGCTTGTAGAACTCGAGTTATGATCGATCCAAGATTGCATTTCTGGTGAATTTGGACACTTCGAATCGATCCCTTCGAATCGATAGGGTCGACTCGATGCTCGTGGTGACGTGGCGCATGATTCTCGCATCGATCCGCTTTTTACTCCGGTTTGACTGGGTCGAATCCATGGTTTCAGCCGCATCGAGTTGGTGGTTTCGAGGTAATGGATTCGAAGGTATGACTCCATCGAATCGATCGGATGAACGTTCACTTCGAATCGATCAAGGTAGGTTACAGTCAATCGATATGAAGGCTTCTCAGTTGAATGGATTCGAAGATAGTCGCGGGATGGAGTCGAAGCTCTTCAATTACATGGATTCGAAGATCTTCCCTTTGATGGACTCGAAGCAGGGGAATGGTTCATTGGGTTCGAACCGTGACTCGCTTAATGGATTCAAAGCGGGGCTAGGCATCGTGGATTCGAAGTATTTTCTCTCTATGGATTCGAAGCAGAGGGTGTTTGATGGAGTTCGAACAAAGATCGTCCCGTGGATACGAAGCCTGGCCACCTGATGGATTCGAACATAGGCTCCACCTATGGATTCGAACTTAGGACTGTCTACTCCATTTTTCGCTGGCGATATCTTGAGCGCACGAACTCGGATTGACTCGAAACTTGGAACATTGGTTCTCAGGATTCTACTTGACGTGTCTTATCAATTGCAGCCCGATCCGGACTGGGGTAAAATTCATCGATATCTGGGGATATCCGGTGGTTACTCGACGTCGAGGATGCATAATCCATATTCTCTAGTCAGTTCCTTGATATCTCGGCCTTACCAAAAGGCGGGATAACAAACACATAGCATTAGAATGTCTAATAAGTATTCTCATACATCGAAGAGAAACTATGAGTTTCTTATTAATGTCGAAAATATAAATTACCCTCGGTTGTTCAATTAAACCATTAAGATTGTTGACTCTATATGGTATGATGCACAAATCTGAAAAAATTCCAAGTACACTATCAAAATATGATTTTGTTGGTCGTAACCAAAGAGATGCGATCCATCGACCGAGATTGTGTCTTTATTGGAAAGACTAATGTGGTTGGAATTAAATGAGCAATGTTGATAAGAATAATATCGCAAATTTCAATTGTTGAAATTAGTATAACAGATTCGATATTCAACATGCTCAAGTTAATTCAGATTTACTCACAAAATTATCGCTCGATAAGACTTAGTGTTTGGTACTTATGTATTGAAACAGAAAATTCTAAATAATGATTTAGAGTAAGTCATTTACACATATTAACCAAAAATGCCTCGAAGTCAGTGGGAGCGATATTGGGTTTGTGAGTCTTTGGAATGATCCAAGAAATGATACGAATGTATCATTTTATAAGCATTAAGATTGAATAAGTAGTTTGATAGAAATATCAAATAGTTTGATTTTCAATCAAAGTGCAGAGGAAGCGTGTGTTCATAGGAAAGAACGTTAAAAGGTACATTGATATTTCCAAACTATAAATAAACAATACGTTGTTGATTTTAATAGTATGCTTGTATTAAAATCAACTTTAGTTGTTTTAATACTCAATTTTGGATTGTAAATGATGTCTTTTATGGTGAGTATAAAAGATATAGGGAATGTCCCAAAACGATATACAAGATCACCCTATTAAAAAGAGAACATGTAAGTTGGAGTCCTTATGCATTAGCAATAGGAATTATCATACAGATAATGTTGTGTATGATATTGTGTTTTGTTTATGCATTTGAAACATGGAGCAAATATAAAATCCAAATTGATATCACTAAATGGTTGTTTGAGGTGTTCTCGCATATTTATGAAATACTAGAGAATTGTTTATAGAAACAACGAACTCGTTATAATGGAACGTTTGGACACAAACTTTTATAAGTGATATTGAGTATAACATGTAAATTATAAAATTAAAGTTAAAATCTTTAATTTGAAAATGTTTCAAAATAAAAGTGATTGTGGTCGATTCAACGAAATGTTGAGAACATTAACTTGAATAGCGCTACTATAAACCAATATATATAGATATAAATGCATAAATTTATAATTAAGCCAAAGGTGATTCCAAATGTTGAGAATCCTATAATATTGTTATAAGATAAAAATGTCATGAAATTAGTCATGATAGAACTTAAAGCTCACTAGAAGTCGAAAGACATATTTCGAATCGTTCCACATGATAAAGGCAGTTTATCAGTGTCAGAGAGAGTTAATCGACAAAGTAAATAATTAAAACATAATAGCATACTCATTCACTAAGGAACTGACCTAATTGGTTTTGAGAAAATTGATTGGAGAAGCTGGAATTAGATTCCATAATTGACCCCAAGTGCAAGTGGGAGATTGATAGAGTTAGGGGTATGCCTTAGGGGCAATTATGTAATTTGTGACATATATCTAACTCGTTGACCAATCTTGTTCGAAATAAAAGGTATTTTCTTCCTATTATATACTTGATATAGTGTAATTATATTAATTAATTAAATTAATTAAAAGCATATTTAATAGAAAAATCCATAAATGGTATATTTTGTGATAGTAGTTACAAAGTGTTGTAACCGTGAGTAATTTATCACAACGAAACAAGTATACCATTTTAAATGTTCCTAGTCAAGATGCATCGAGACTGGATATCGATGTAACCGTTGAGACTGGAGTACGTAACACTCAAAAAATGTTGGGTAGTGTATTACTCATGACTGCTGGGGGCACCTAGGGATTACGTACTAATAGTTATTGGATAACTGTGAAACGACTCACTCGATAGTTTTCTATTGGTTAATATAACTAAGGTCAAACAGAAAATATCGATATGACTGATTTACACAGTTCTCTCGACTTGAGAATACTGTGGATCTTCAATATGAAAGCTCCGCTTTGATTATAGCCAAATCATGGCATGACGTTCATCGAGTAACTATAGTTGGGTCGAGTGGAAGTATTGGAAGTGAAGCACTATTCAAGAGAGGATTCGTCTCCTCGGTTATATGCGGTTCGTATCACAGTCAACTCAAGTCAACTCAAAGTCAAAGTCTCTGGCCAGAGCATTTCGGTTAATAATAATTGTTATTATTGAACCAAGGACTTTGTATTTGGACTATAAAGTTGAATCTGGATATATGAGGTTGGAATTTTGACCATTACCGAATTCCATAAGTCCAAAGTGATATAGTTTTGACGAAGAGAATTGGGGTAAACAAATGTCACAATCGGGTAATGCTTATTAAACTAAAATTGGATTTTTACCAAAAATGAGTAAGCAATAAATTTGGCCATAATGCCACACCACCTGCTAAGTGATGTGTGAACGTTAACATTAGAATAGTTCGATGTTAATCGCTGACCAAATTTACACCCAAGAATTACACAGCCGAAATGATGAATTCCCTTAAGACCGAATGATTTAATTAAATAAAATTTGAATATGATTTGTGAAATAAATAATGTTATATATATTTAGTTATAAATATATCGATTGATATACAATATCGACAAGCGATTAAATTAGATTTAACTACATAGCATTTTGGCTTGGGCTTGGATGGGTTTAAGGCCCATCATTTGGGCTGCAAAATTTCGGTTTTGGGAAGGTCTAGGGGTGGCTAAAACATAGGGAATTGGCTTGAGGATAATGGGTTGAGATCAAGTGAGAATGGGTAAAAAGGTTTTCCTCGTTTCTCTCTAATACAACCCTATATATATATATATATATATATATATATACATATATGTATCTAAAAATAATGATGAGCTTTTTTTGGCCGCCATTACCTTCTACATTGCTGATTAAAACATAACTCTCAATCCACTTCAAAATTCTTAAATATATTTCAAATTAAAATAATATTATTCGATAGTTAGAGGTCGTTGATACTGGACCTGCAATCTAACGAATCAAGAACGGTAAAAGGAAGGAAAGTCATTGCTTCAACGTGGATTCAAAGGCATCATTAAATTGGTAATTTTGATTCATATTATAGTAATTAAATTATATTCTATGATCATATAATGAGCAATTTCATATCTGTTTAAATATATTGCTACTATATGTTTAGTTATGTGAGATTTTGTAAGTAGAGTTGGTTGTCACAAATCAGTTTGGTTATGTGCATAATTTGTTTATTATATTATTTGATTTATGTATAGAAAAATGTTGTTTACTGTACAAAATCAATTTTTGTCATTAATAATTGTTTTATATATATTTATTAATAAATTCATATATGTATATATTAGTGTATATTTCTCTCTCATAATAGCATATATTCATATATAAGATATATATATGATTTAAAAATTTTAGTACACATATTTATTTATAATCGGAATTTACAAATTCAAAAATTAATTATCATACATATATTCATATTTTTAAATTAACATTTATTGAATGTTTGAATTGTTTATTATATATAAAATAATTCTTACATTAAAAATTCAATTTTATATTTTTAAAAATATTATATAATTTTAGAAACATATAGAAAAAAAATTACTATTTTTTCAATAAAGTTTATTATTTTTAATAATTAATATTATTTCAAAAAAACTGTTTATGATTTATTAAAAATAATAATTTAATTGAAAAATTCTTCAAAATTTTTCGTAACCTTTCATTCATGATCCTAGAATTTCGAAAATTTTAAAATTTTAATTTTTAACAATATATTATTTTATATTAAATAATTATTGCTGAAATCAATGTATTTTTTATCAAAAATAATATTTAAAATTTGAAAAATCTTCAGATTTTTCCTAAGCTCTATTTTATGATCCTAGATTTTCGAAAATTTTAAAATTTTAATTTTCATTAATAGATATTTTATGTTAATTATTTATGGATGAAAACATTAGTTTATTCATAATATATACAAATTAAAATACTAAAATTATTATGTTTGCAAAACTAAGTTAATTTTGAATTATAAATAATTTTTAATAATTATTCTCTCTCTTTCTATATATATATATATATTTATCTGTATATAAATGTTTTATATTCATATATTATATATAATATATTTATATATACATGTGTGTGTATTGTAATACATATACATGCACATATTTGGACAACATACATGACATACAAATTGAGCTAATATGTATGTTTCGACGTAATTTCCAACATCTACATATGGGCATAATATACCTTTCACGGATTATTATGTTACACATGCACTCACACATATATGTATATGATACATTTATGTATAAACTAAATCAAATAAAATTAATTTCATATCTTAATATATTTGAATTTAAATAAAATAAATGATTTTATTTAAATGAAATTTAGAAATGTTCTAATTCAGTTAGACTTCGTAGGCCCAATAAAACATCCAATAGGGTAAAAGTTTTGAAATTCAACCATAACTTCCATTGCGGGTTAGTCTAGTTCCAACACCGTTAAATCCCTGGATCCAAGATTTACACGGTTTCAAGTCCTTGCCCTCCAGAAGCATCTGTTCGTAGGCATTTTTGAACTGAATGTTGATCGAACTCAGATAGTCAACCAGCATCTTTCGTACAATAGTAGGACCATTCGTGGTCGTTATAACCAACGAGTCAATTATTGGGGCTTCCACCCCATCAGCACCTCAGTTCCGGAAAACAATATCATCTATCATGGTTCTAAATTGCTTTACCGGAGTTCCATCCTCAACTGCCAAATAGCTCTCATACTCGGTATGCTTCAAAGCACTAGCATACCTATCCATCTCATTCAAACTCTTGTTGGCTGAATGTGGTCCACCGATGATCATGTTTATCACCAAACATTTTTCAAGTCGCTTAGGCTCCTCACCACTAGGACCAGCTATGCCCGTTTGGATGTTGACCAAGGGGATTAGAATCCTTGCCCACCATTCTACGGGGCTTTCACAAACTATTGTAATTTTTTCTTTCGAATTAGCTCGTCAATCAAATCGCGCAAGTGCCTGATTTCATTGTATTATGGCCGTGTGTCTCATGATACCTACAGAACTTGGCAGATCTCTTCTCCTTCTTGGTCGACTCTCTTGGAGCCCGCTTCCTGTATTGCTCGGTATCTTGAGTTGCCAGATAGATGTTTACAATTGACTTATTCAGTTTAGTATAATTATCGTATTTAAGAATCCTAGGATGATTCCTATTATCTGGCTTTCGTTTCTTGGCCCCATTATTTCTCTTTTTTTGGCTATCATTCTTGCTGCCAATGTTTACATCCACATTTCTAGACTTACTTCAGATTGCTTTAAAGCAACGTTGCTTTATATCACTTCATCTGAATTTCCAGCACCGCTTCTCGGGGGATGATTGCGTGTTTCTTCCAAGTGTAGGTATTGGTTAGCCTTTCTATAGAAAGCATCCATCATCGATAGGGGTTTATTGTTAACCATTCCTCGAAATCCATCTCGGGATGAATTCCCCCAATCAATGCCATCAACACTATATCATCATTTGGATTTATTACTTCAGTCACAACTGTATGGAACCGATTCAAAAATCTATTAATGACTCTCGCGCTCCATGGAAGAGGTTTGATAATGACATCACATCCTTCGAACGTGCAATGCGTAAACAGAATTGCTTCAGAAATTTTTGCGACAACTCAGCCAAAGGCGATATGGATCTCGGTGTGAGCCAAGTGAACCACATCATTGCTACTCCTTCTAGGAAAATTGGAAAACAACGACATCTCACGACATCAGACTCTCTGGCAGAGTCCAGATTCCATTCATACTTCATCAAGTGCGGCCTAGGGTCTGTCTCTAGTCGGATGATGAGGAACTTTCAGATTCTGAACATGAATCCCTCTTGTTGATCCTTCTGTTGTTATGCATTAGTTCGTTCAATAGCCTTAAGCTCTGTTGCATCCGCTGGTTCATCTGGCTATGACTCTCCTAGAATATATCCTCCACCTGCTTCATCATCCGATCCATTTCCACTCTGGTCACGACATGAGTTGGGTTTTGGATATTTGGTTGTTTTGTTTGGGCAGCTCCATCTATATGGTGAACTTCTTGATTCTCAACATCATTGGTAGATCTGGAAGTTGTAGCACGTTCTCTCCTTGATGAGGCCATGACAAATAACTTTTCTTAGGTTATTGAAAATCTGAATAGTAGAACTGCAAGGTTGGAAAATTGGATCTATCTCTTGGATCTATGAAACCTAATAGTAGACGATGGATCCAAGTAGCCTGAAAATAAAAATTTCTCGGTGAAAGTACCAAAATGTTTGAACCAAAAATGACACAAACTCCCAGAAGATTAAGTGGAGAACAAAACATGGAGAAATTTAAGTGAAAATGAGTAGACAAGAACAAACAACAATTTATAATGGTTCGGCTAGCCTACGTCCACTTAGTGATTTTATTGATTATCTTGGTTATTACAAGCAGGAGTTCTTACGGATCAATATAAATCCGACCGTGAGTACAAGAAATTAGAGTTAGGAAAGCAAGAGCCAAAAGATCCTTAGAAATGAGCCCTACCCCTCTATTTATAAACGTAGGAAGCCTACAATCTCGCCCATAAGATCTCCATCTCATTTTCCATGCCATAGACCGTTTCTCCAAAGAAATAGGGAGACACCTCATCAATTATCATAGATCGGTATGATCCATAGGCTTGGATCGGTACCGATCCATAAGTTGATCATATGGATTTCTTTGGCCTTCTTGTCTTGGCTCAATTGGTGGTTAGCTTCATGATTCCAAGTTTGTTTGCATCAATATTTGCTTGTCTCTGAGTACAAATGATGGATCCGTGGGAGAACAAAGTTGCTAATTCAAGTGCTCATGGAGATCGATAGAGAACTGCATTGAAATAACAAAATAACACTTGTAATAGGTTTCTAGCATCGAGTGGAGCATATAGGCAGAAGATGGGAACTTTTGGTGGAGAAAAGTTAAATCGGTACTAACCCAAGGGGTTGGATCGGTACCGATCCACTACTTGGGTGGATTACTGCTCTTTCGGTCTTGGGTTAGTTTGGTATTTGTCCCATGGCTCTGCTTGAAATTGGTTTTTGGTCCCTTAGGCTATCTCTTTGAACTTCCTGCCTTGATAACTTCAAGTTCGACTCGTCTAGTCTCTCTGAATATTGCCTAATCAAAAGGCTGGATAACAGCACGATTAAGTCACATAAGCGACTTCTAAGCCCTTTTTTATTTAATTAATTCCATTTTCTTAATTAAAACATCTTTTATTAGTAAAACTTCTTTATCTAACAAAACTTCATTTATCAATTACTATAATTCATTTGTACTCTTTCAATACTTCAAAATGTACTCATATACTTATCTCAAATGTTATATTTATATTCACAAATCATTAACAAGATATCTTACTTTAAACCTTTACATTTTCTATCTTTTTCCAAAAGATTATGTACTTGTTATTACCTTTGAAATATCCATTTAGAAGGTCAAATTACATACACAAATCTAATTCAAAAGGTTTAAGACTAATAGTACTTAAATATTGTCACTACAAATCTAGAACCATTTCACTTATGCTTATCTTTAAAACATTCTTTTTAAAGATCTATTTAGATTCATGAGTGAATTAAAAAGGGTAAAAGACAAATGTTAATAACATATTGTCACAACAAACCCAAAATTATTCCGCACTTATGACTATATTTGAAACGTTCTTTTAAAGATCTAAGTATGTCTACATTTATTACACAAGGTAGTATACTTGTTAATAACTTTGCAAAACCGTTTCTTATAACATAAGTGTTATAATCTAAAACTATCCCTTATCCTTTTATAAAATATTTAACTTATTTTTCCAAACTTGTATATATATATACTTTAAAAAAACTTTTAAACATGTTTTAAATGTTTATATAAAATATTATTTAAAAATAACTAATTTATAATTTGATGAAAATAAATAAAAACATGTTTTTATATTTACTTCAAAATTCATAAATAAATATCAGAAATATTTTAAAAATTCAAACCAACTTTAAAATACTACAAAATATGTCAGAAAACAACCCTAAAAATATTTGGGAAAAATACCAATTTTAAATATTATTTTCAAACACTTGAAACCTCAAGCAACCTACCACGGCATTTATAAATGTTGTTAAAGTCCTTGTTAAACAACAACCTAGAAAAGCACGATCCTTGCAACCAGTTTTCACCGCTTAAATAAATGATTTAAGAACTAAATATTTTACAGTAAGTACTACCCTTAGGTTTCTTAAAATCTATGGAAAGAAACCCCTAAGAATATCTTTTAATTTATTTTGAAAAATTCCTTAAAACAAGGTATATACTTCATAGTGTATTTATAACCACCTTTTTCCTCTAAATTCAGCCCTTTTGTTTGACCAGTTCTAAAATCTTCTAAACTTTAATTTTTTTTCTAGTAATAAGTATACAGATCAAACTTATTGAAAATGCAAAGAAACCCCTAAGGATGTCTTTCACATTAATTACAAAAATTCTTAAAAACAAGATATTTCAAAATGCTCATATAGCAACCTTCTTGCTATAACTTTGTTCACTTTGTTTTACAAGTTGACGAATGATTTAAACTTCCAAATTTTTCCAATAATAAATACTCTTATAGTACTTATCAAAAATGCAAAGAAGACTAGGATATCTCCCAAAGTTGACTCTGAAAGTCACCGAACACAAGGCATTTTCAAAGTGCATCCATAGCGACCTTTTCGCTTCTAACTTTCATAATTTTGTTTCACAATTTCTATAACTTTACAAACCATTTACTTTCTGTGCCATATACCAAAATATGTGTAAAGAGCAACCAAATCAAATTACCCTAAATTGAGTTCATAAATCTTCCATTTACATAAGTTAAAGTTAAGGGATAGCGAACTGCACTTATAGCGATTATTCTCGCTGTAAACATTTTCAAACATACTTCAACAACCCGAAAAACATTTGAACATCAATTCAAGGCCACACTACATGTTATAGAAGGTAAAGGAGTGATGTTATACAATATAAAGTTATCAGTTTCTTTCAAAAGCAAGAGGGATCCAAAGTTTATAACTTTAATTAGTTAATATCACTTTAACTTTATATTTGCACACACAATATATACATACAAGATAGTGAAATAATTTACCCAAATCCAAGCCAAGCCAGTCTCAAACACACCCAAACTCAAGAACCACATTCTACCATCTTCACAAGCATAAAGACCCAACATTTAACACATCCAAGCCAAGCCTCCCCCTCCTTCCTTATGCTCACGGCCCAATAGGGCTGTCATTGGATACCCGAAAAATCCGAAATCCGTCCGCATTCGCATTCGAAAAGCGGATAAATATCCGATATCCGGAAAAACGGATGCGGATGCGAATATGAAGACATCCGCATCCGAAAATTATCCGTCCCGTATTTTCCAAGGTTATAGTTTAAATTATGTGTATTTTCGTAAAGCGAAAGATATTTATTTATTGTTTTACTAAGTTAGAAGTTTATATTATATGCATTAAATGCATATTAACTGCTCAAAACTATTTATTATCGTTATATTTGTTTATTTTTAAAATTTTTATAATCAATGGGATTGAAAAACGTTCATGATAAACTAAAATTTTCCAATTATGTTTTTTGTTTTATCGATCGTTAGCGGATAGGATAATTATCCGATATCCGTCCGTATCCGTGGATGCAGATATCCGAAAATGATTTCGGATGCGGATGCGAATATGGCACTATTCACATCCGAAAGTATCCGTTGACAGGCCTACGGCCCAAGATGGAAACCCCATCTCCTTTTTGCTTCTTCCACTTTTAAAATTAGATCCATTCTTTCTAAGGTGTTCTAAGGTTTTGGTGAAAGTTTGGTGGAGTTTGTAGAAGATTTGAACTAATTAGAGAAAGATTAGTGCAGAACAAAGTGGATTAGAGCTAATCCAATTCCACCATTTTTGATCTTTTGTTATTTTTCAAGCTTTAGAAGATAATGAATGAACACACATGCCTAAGCCCCTCCTTTACACGACTTAGACTGTGCATGAGCCTTGCATGCTTATTTTACTTTACATCTCAATTTTCCTTAGCAAATTATCCTTATGCACAAAATATCTTCCCACGACATCACCCATGACATCATCAACACTTTATTTTCCATAAATGGCAAAATATTTTACTTCATATTAATAATTTCCTAAGCAAATAAGTGTGTAAAAAAAGTTTGAACAACTTCTGACGAGTAAATAGCCGTTTACTGATAAAATGATTTTCAGTCACAATATTCATATTTCTTCAAAGTGTTTATTTTTGTAAACATTTTCGTAAAACAAGTTTACCATCATTAGTTATGATTTAAAAGGAGGTTAACAAGGTTATTAAATCATTTTAATCACATTTAATCCAAGATTCAAATATTTAAATAATTTGGATATTTAAATATGAAGTGTTCGAAATTTTGGGTCTTACACCTTAGATGATCCAAAATTGTAGAAAAGCAGGGTTGAGTAAATTTATTGGTTTCGACCTATATAATTCCATGCATGTCAATTAAAAGATACTTCCATTTCACCAATCTAGTTCAAGAATTTTTCACTTTTTAATTTAGATTACTTATTGATTCAAAATTTCAGTCCAAACATTTCAGTTAACATTTTAACTAAACATTATCATTTTTTGAAACATTCTCGTAATGCTTAATGTAGTAGGGAAAATTAATTTGTAAATAGTAAGTTTAAAGATACAAACATGGTTTCATAATTCATAATAAATATAATATTCAACTTTCAAAAATTGATCTACTATATTTGATGCAATCTGTTACCTAATCCACTTACTATTCAAAAATAGTACCCAATGATTATTTAGAACAAATCGACACATTACATAATCAATCCAAAACCAAATCTAACCTTCATGATCAGTTCAAGTTTAAGAATAAGCAAAACAAACATTAATAAATTTGGAAAAAGATAAAAAATACCAACAATCAATTAAAAACCAAACATGTGAACTCACCCATTCAAGTGCGACATGTTTGGAGACTGCACATTCACCCATCCAAGAATAATGTCTTTATTATTATAAATGATTTATATGAAAATAAAATAAAATTAACAAACTATCAAAGAATTTTCTTGAAAAAAAGGGGAAAAAGAAAACCTATTTGATTGGAGTTTTATCAAATTTTTTGGAAATATTACAACAAATTTTAATAAGCACATCATGGATTGAAACACAATATTTTTCTCAAAGAAAAATTCACATTACAAAGAAGTATAGTGCACAAATATTACTTGCAAAAGGAGCATCTAACTTTTGGTAACAAATCTTTTAATTTTTCTTCAAAGTTCTTAAACAGCCTGCTTTAATTATCTGTAAAAGATTATATTGGACTTAAGGAATTAATGCAAGACTATACAGTAGTATTGGTAATACTAATTCAGTTATCCATAGACCACACATATAATAGAAGAGAGATGAAAAGAGTTTGACCAAATGAATGAGTGAAAAAATTTAAAACTTCTATATGAAGCAACATTGCTATAAATTTTCTATATTTATGCATATTTGTAACGCCCCACTCTGAGACCCACTGTAACAAAGAGTGTTACGGGAGTAATATCGTCTGTTAAAGTGGAGAATAGAGTATAGTGGAAGCGACCATTTGTAATCAAGTTATAACTATCTACTGAATACGTCGAAAGGGTGGTATCTATTTTTTTTCAAGTGGTTCGACATATTCAATAAATATTTATAACGAAATTACAATCGCTAAAGATCTATCAGAATAAGCATAGTAATAAAATGATAAAACATCACAGAACAGAATCACATAACAGATATAAAATCCCAGGACAATACATCGTCAATACAGATCCAAATACTTGAAGTGGGTACAAAGCCACTGCCCACACATGTGAGTCAAAAATATGTACATATCAAAGTCTGAATAATAACAGAGTAGCGGAATAGTGGACAAATAAAAGCGTTATCTATCAGCATAGCAGATAATGTCCAAGCGGAAGCACAGAAGGTAAGTCCAGAGACCTAACCTGAAACAACTCGGTCTGACCCGAGCGAAAAACACTCGGGTCAGGCTAGCTAAACAATCAGTAATAACTGAGATATATAATAATGCGGTACATAAATAAAACAGTACTTTTCCTAAGAAAAGAGTATTTTGGACCACATGAATATAATGACGGTCTCTAATCATCAATCAACAGTAAAAATCTCCAAAGAGAATATCAGCACCAAAGTGTTGAATAAATAAAATCGCCTCATATCATCGGTGTAGCCAAAGCTATATAAAGTTGCCCATAGGCAATAATCCCAAGAGTGACCAGAGTCCGTAATCAATGCCCAAGCAAAGATCGATGCTCCAAAGAGCAATGGGGATATACTGAAAAGTCAATGAAATCAAACACTAAAAAGCAGTGTCCAGAGACACTGTGAATCCACAAGGTAATCGCACTTACATCGTATGGTTCCATAGAACCAACATCGAATGGCGGTACTCGGATGGATATAAAAATCATCAGATAATACAAGTATAGCACGCGCACCGACCGGAGTCGTTATTGCCAAGTACTGTAGAGTTGTGATCGATCACTCGCACAGATGCGGAACGCGCGAGACAGCGAGATCCTTCCCAGAAGGATAAAGGCCCAGAGGCACATGCCGTAAAAGAAACTGCTCCATAGAACAGGAGTCCAGAGACGGTTGCCCAGAGGCGTGGGGACCCAGAGGTCCAGTACTGGCTGCCCAGAGGCTAATGTGTCACAAACTTCTTGGAGAGGAACCCGTAAAGTGTTAACGATGAGTCTCATACCCCACGTTCGCACTAAACGGTTTACTAACCAATAGCAAGCTCACACTCCAAACAATAAAAAGTCCACCTCATATCATCGGTAAACTAGACCCAAAGGTCAAAACGATCAATCGAATAGGTCGGGGATTAACCGGAAAGAAAATACATACGGTTCCATAGGCCGGAGATTTCCTAACCGTTTAAGCACATTTCCACTTCACTTGACGTGCTAAAAAGTGAGTGTGATATTTTTATTATAGAAAATAATGGTTCGAAATGGATTTATAAATGATTTTGAGAACACTCTAAAACGGCTTTTGAAAACTCTCCTATTATGGAGTAAATAGTCTACTAATTAAAAATAATATTATATAATAATTTCGAAAGCCATTTCGGAGCGAAAAATCCTTTTAAAACCTTTTTATAAGGCCCGTGTACAAAATCCAGAGACAAATCTCAAAGAAATCGATAAAACCAGAAAATCACTGAAAATATTCCAAGTGTTGGAAAATAGTCTAAAACTGACGCGAACCCAAGTTCGGAAAATTATTCGGACCAGCAGACTGAATCCGAATGGCATGAAAATTGGTAGGAACGTAGTCCGACATTCCTACTTCAGAACGCAAAAAGAATTACTCGATTCCGACTTGAAACGAAGGCGTAGAGACGTTCCAAAGTTGGACACAGAAACATGAAATGCACTGTATTGCACAGCGATCTGGGTTCAACTTTGATAGGAAATTCGAAGGGCCTATGAACTTAGATAATGACCAAACTTTCCAGTTATGGAGTTCATAACTCCATCTTTTCAACGAGACCAAAATCGTCAAATTCCGACTAGCGGCTCAAAAGTTATGACCAAAATAGTTTCAGTTTCATCCACAGAGCTAATATGTGTATCGCTCTCGGGAAGATAGTTGAAAAATCAATTTTTGACCTAGTTAGACTCAAAATTACAGAAAACTCACTGAAAAAAAATTGTAGCATATGTTTTAAGCTTTTCGGAACATCCAAACCTATCTAATTCGGATCAAAAACGAGAGAGATGCATGCAAAACAATATCAGATTGAAACTCAAGATAACTTGTTAAAGACAGAATTGGTCTTCTGTCTTTGAATGCATTTCAGGTCATCTAAATAGCAAAATTACAGCAAACTCACTGAAAAAAAATTGTAGCATATGTTTTAAGCTTTTCGGAACATCCAAAATTATCTAATTCGGATCAAAAACGAGAGATATACATGCAAAACAATATCAGATTGAAACTCAAGATAACTTGTTAAAGACAGAATTAGTCTTCTATCTTTGAATGCATTTCAGGTCATTTGAATGGCAAAATTACAGAAAAGTCACTGAACAAAAATTGTAGCATATGTTTTAAGCTTTCCGAAACATCCAAAATTATCTAATTCGGATAAAAAACGAGAGAGATACATGCAAAACAATATCAGATTGAAACTCAAGATAACTTGTTAAAGACAGAATTGGTCTTCTGTCTTTGAATGCATTTCAGGTCATCTGAATGGCAAAATTACAGAAAACTCACTGAACAAAAATTGTAGCATATGTTTTAAACTTTCCAGAACATCCAAAATTATTATATTTGGATAAGAAACGAGTAACTTATGGCCAAATCAATTTCAGGGTTTTATTTTATCAACCCTATAGTTTGTTGTCAGGTCAGCGACAAACAAACGTGATTTCGACCATTCAAACCACAAAATTAGGCAAAGCTCAAAACATGAAAGTTATAGCCTACAGAATAAGCTTTCTAGAACATCAAGAAACTCTTAATTCTGATTTAAGATGAATGAGATATGCCTAATTTACTAACAGTAATAAACTAATTATAATTTCAGCTAGCATATATTACCTCAACCAATATAGCAAGCAACTTGTGTGCACACCCAAAATGAAAGCAAAGAGGATCAAAGAGCTATGATTCACATGTTACATAATAAAACATGTGTTACCAAATGATTGCTGAAATGAAAAGATGATTAAACACATATTAGAAGAGGTTTTTAGCAATATACCTCTCACAAAAGCAACAAAGACTACTATAGCATCAACCCAAGTTAGCAAAAGATGATTAGAAGGCTATAAGATCAAAAAAACACATAAAACATGTGTTACCAATTAGATTTCAGAAATGAGAAAGATATAAAAACGGATTTGAGGTGGGTATTTGCATTACCTTTGCATAGAATGACTTGCATAAGCTAAAACTAGAAGGAGATGAAGATAGAGGCCATTTTTGTTATGAAAACTTTAGGAAATGATTAGGGTTTTGATTAGGGTTGAATGAATGAGGTTATGAGAGTTTGAGATATTTATAGAGGAGGTTTAGGGTGGGTTATTGGGTTAGGTTTAGTAACCCAATAAGAAGAGAGTTATTTACATGTTTCCAAAAATTAGTCTAAGTGTTCATATATGTTTATAAATCTCATTTTTCTTATCCAAACCCATTTTAAAATCTCCCCTAAAATATTAACTTTCCAAAAATAACTTTTTATCCTCATTTTAAATCCCATATTTCCCATTTAATTAAAATAGCCTTTTTCAAATAAATTTTGTTATTCAAATCCTTTTATGCTTCAAAAATAAATAAAAATCCTAACTTTTATTTATTAATTGGTAATGCAAATCCCGGGTTGTTACAATATTCCTATATGTTTGCACCAGAATTGGTCACAAACACCCAAGAATAGATTTTGTAGAGAAGTAAGTGAAGAAGATAAAATTAAACTAAGAAAAAGATTAAACTAACAACAAATAAAAAACAATAATCAGAAACACAAAGATTTATAGTGGTTCGGCGTTGTATGCCTACGTCCACTTTGAAGTTTTTTGCCTTTATTAATCACTTATGAATCTGATTACGCTGGACAAATAAAGATAGCACTTAATTACGATGAAGTATCCTCTAACTAGCAGCGTAAAGATCCTGAAAATGAACCAAGAGGCCTGTATTTATAAGGAGAGATGATGAGATATTTTGCTAAGATTTCGGCAGAAGGCTTCCTATGTCCATAGAGGCCTACCATAACGATCGGTGGCCTTAACTTGACAACCCGGAACGATCGGCTAAACTTTCATTGATTATTTTTCCTTGCTTCCAATTCACGTGCGATCTTTTTTGGGAGGTCCCACATGCCTTTTGAAATTCCTCCTAAAATATGGAATCATTTTGAGTTGTAAATTGTGAGATATGGATCAATCTTTGTTGTACTTGGATCGTTCACTGAACTACACCGATCGTTTTGATGGATTCGGCAAGAACGATTGGCCATCCTCCTATCTCAACTTTGTGACCTACGATCGTTTTTGTAGGCTCCACTATTCATTTTATTGATGCTCTGGAAGTTTCAAATGAATTGGCCTTGTGGATTTTGAGATATTGATTGATCTCCGCTGTTCTATGGATCGTTCCTAATCGATCCATACAAATCCTTGCTTCATCCATAACTCAAGCATACAAACTCCGATCGACTCCAAATTTGAAATATAATTTCATGGGGCTATGCCAGTCACTCCATGCTGACTGCACTTCGATTGGGACCTGGTCTGAATTTGGCCGACCATCGTTTATAGTATTGTATGTAATCGATTCCTAAGGTTGATAACCATCCATTCCTAGCCAAGTCGATGATATCACGGCCTTGCAGAAAGGAGGGATAACATTTGCCCCCCTAAAGTACATCTTGTTTTGAACATGACGTGCTTTGAATCGTTGCAAGCCAGAATCGTTAGAAAGAAAACCATCCGGTTCATCGAATAGTCGTTACCCTTTCATTGAGTTATTTCCTTGTCGAGGGTCGTATTTTTCTTATTCGCCATGATGATTGGTCGATTTCCAATAGTATAAACACGGGATCACAACTTGTTAGCGATCATCTTGCTTTCTCTCTTTATGCTTCAACAACTTAGCATTAGTTTTTCTCTGGTTGATTCTAGGTGATCATTCAGTTTTCTATCGATTTCAGAAAATTAAATTTTGAAACATATACATGTTTGTACCCAACTCCCGATCACAATTACACGATCACAAGTCATTGTCAAGTTTAAAGAAAAAACTTTATATAAATAGTTTCTACTGGTTGTCATTCCCTCATGCATATTCTCCTTCTATTTTTTTATTATTATTTTTTTATTATTATTTTTTATATCCATGATCCTCCCTTTTTTTAGAAAAAAAATTTCGAATCATCCCTGCTTATGAAACGATAGGCATATGCTAGGTTGTGGAATGATCAACATATAGTTTGGATATGGAATGATCGGCATATAGCTTGGATGTAGAACGATCGGTATAATTTTAGGGCCGATAATGATCGACATAATCTTTGGGCCATTAACGATCAGCCTACATCCTACCTATATAAACACCAATATTTAGCCATTTTTCCTTCTTCCTTCAATTCATTTCGTATCGTTCCATCTCGATGTAAAGAAAACAAGCCTCCTCTTCCTTTTCTTACCGATCCAAACAACGATCTGCATCCAAAAATCCTTGCACTTCTCCAGATTTTGCTTCGATTCGACTTCGAATTTAAACTTGCTTTATGATTCGAAGATGAGACTTTGAGCTTCATGAATGTCATGGCTTTCGTCATTTATGACGAAGTCGATCCATAAAACAACTGAGAAAAGGCAATGGAAATGGAGATTGGAGAGGCGGTGGCTTTAACCGATCGTTTGCTGAGGAGGATGAAGCAGTGGAGTTGGGGAAGCTATTCGATCGATCGGCTACGATCGTTCTTGGATGATCGGTAAAAGGAGGTGAAGTGGAAAGAACGATCGTACATATCAGTTAAGATGAATGATCGGTTGGATGGGACTGGAGATGAACGATCGGCATTGAAGGCCCATAAGAATGATCAGCGGAAATGGCTACTATGAACGATTAGATGATGTTGTCTAGAGAAACGATCGGTGGAAATGCATTCATGAACGATCGGCTTTGTTTGCAAATGAACTCTTTTCAAAAAATGGAACTTAAATAAGTGAACTTGAACTAAATGATGAGATTTGGCCTTGCATACTCGAACATACATTAGGACTTGCATATGGCTTGCATACGATTTGAACTGCATATTCGGTAACAAATGACCTTAGAAACAACGACACGAACCAATGTCTTTGACTATTCTCTAGAAGCTCGTCGGTAATTTAGATAAAAATCAAACTTTTGCTTACTGATGATTGATCGCGAAACTCAAACTGGATCGTTTCTTAATGACACAGAGAAATGGTTGAGACGATCAGAAATGATGGTCTCTCCGGTTGAACCTCGAAGTCTCATTGTCTTTTCTATTTTTAGTTTCACACTACTTATTACTGTACTGCATAGCACTTCACCGCACCATACTAGCACTCACTATACACTGGGAGGTATAGGTTAAATTATTTAAACATGATTTTTACTAAGTTCAATAGCAATGGGTTCTAGACGTTCTGGGCGCCTTACAGCTATGCTAGCTGGATCATCTGCCCACCAGGATAACCCTGACGTAGAATCAAGTTCGGCAACTGAATCCGATAGTCCGCCATCTAGTCATCATTCGGAATAACCGAAAAGTATAGGCCTTCAATTTTACCTTTCTGATGTTGTTCCCATCTTTCCACCGGAGTTTATCAATCCTACTCCTGACATGTAGAGGATGTAGTTATTCTGGAGTACACTGCGGATTCGGTAGCTTCTAAAATTAAGGAAGACGGCCTTCATGGAATCTGCGTACGACACGGAATTCCTTTCGACAATGTGTTGGTTCCATCGCGTGATGATAGGGCTCATAAACCTCCAGAAGGGTATACGGTGTGCAATAAGTTCATGTGCTGGGCCGGATGCATCCCACCATTCAATTCATACATTTGGGAAATTCTTGGTTATTTGAGGATAGCTCCAGTGTAGCTCCACCCAAATGGCTACGCTCTTCTTAATTGTACTTATATGGTATTTATGGAGTTCCTACAATGTCCTCCAACCATTGACGACATTCGATTCATATTAACTTTCAAGCGATAGACAGGGAGTCTTTCATTTACATTTCTCGAGTCGTCAAAGAGGTGCTAGATTCTAACTGGCGCATGGAACAAATTAAATGCCTTTAAAAGTGAATGGTTCTTCATTCATTATCCGCCCGGTTTTTCTCGATAATGGCTGGAAAGACATAAGTGTTATGCACTATTTTCATGTTAGCACGGAAAAAATGATATCCAAGCCGTATTTCTGACTATGGTACTCCTTTACAGGTGTCGTCACTCGGCCTAGCGGCAATATTTATGAAGAGGCGGTTACGGCTCTGAAAAATGCACCTCCTGAGGACAGGAACATCGAATATCTACTTATGGAAAAATGTCTCGTTACTTTTTATCTAATAGAAGAGGGCCTCAGCGTAAGGCTAACCAAAGTTGCTCATATGGCAGGGATAAGACCATGGGCTACAATCGGTTAAAGGAACAATCGAGCCGATGTCGTGGTGCCCCCGGTCATGAATGCTCAGGAATTCACTAGCACTGATGCCGGAGGACATAGAGGTGATGTGCCCGGTCACAATGGTGACAAATCTGGTCTTGGGTTGATGTCGAATCCTCACAGGCCTCACAACCCTCGGTTCCTAATAAGAGAAAGAAGAAAATGTTTGTTTATACATTCCCAAAAAGTCATCTCGTTGATCAATCCAAGTCTTCGATGGGTCCTAAAATTGTTCAAGATGAATTTTCTTCCCAACCGTCAGAGCGTTCAAGTTTACCACTTGACTCTTTATCTGGCCTACCGTTTTCGCATGATCTTGATGCTTTTCATTTTACTGATGTGAGCATCGAGGGGTCGGAATCTCCCACCAGAATTGGCACTGAGTTTCCTACTTCTAGAGGAGCAGTTACACCAATGAGCAAGGCTCATGCACCTGGTTTGTCGGGGGGTTACACAAGGACACTTGTACACACTTGCACCCCTCAAAATTGCATTATACTTGACGTTATGGTCTTGAATGCTTAAAGTTGACTGATTTCTATTTTCCTTTGTAGAAACGATGGTAAGGAAGAGGAAAATGTTTGATTCCCTGCATGATATACACCACCAATCCACTGGTTCACGCTCTGGCTCTTACCGTGGTAGTTGAGAGTATTATGATTCCAATTATCGCCTCGGCTGGGACCGGGGTTATGAAGACAGAGGTGATATGGATAAGCTACCCCAGGACAAACATCAATCAAGATCGAGATCCCCTCCTTCAAAGGGTACCGAGAAGCCACCTGATCGCAGGGACCTACCTATCTAACCCTCCCCTGGTCCTCTTACCACTTCAGTGCCTCCACAGCCTCTGGTTCCTTCTCATTCTCAGCGGCCGAGCGACCATCGTTGCCATAGTGAAATGTTTCCGCCCATAGGCCTAGTAAGGAAAGTACTGAAGTTGAAGCTGCAACTGATGATTCTACGATCAATCCTACTGGTCGTATGGCACAGCTCCATGAAGAATTTCTGAACTTATTTTTTGAAGGGTTCTATTTTCCTCTCAACTTGAAGAGGGTTTCAGACCATGTTCAAAAAATGACTATTGACTGTGTCACTGAAATTCGCATGCAGTATCGCGAATGGATGAAGGCAATAGAGAAAATGTCGAAAGTATCCTTCAAGTGCGCAGTGGAGATTGAAAAACTAAAATGCCAGGAAGCTCAAGATAAAAGAATCAGTGACACTCTGACAAACGAGCTAGAAGCCTCTAGGACCTCCATAGCAAAAGCCAAAGGAAAAGCCAATAATGCTGTGAAATCCATGGAAGGGATGAAATCCAGACATCTTGATATGGTTCAAGTATTGCATCATCGAAATCAAGAGATAGCACTTCAGTGGGATACAGCTCAGAATGGATCCGCAGCCTTGAAGGAGATAGTGGATCTCAAGGCCAAGCTTGAGTATGCAAATAAAGAAAAGGATGATGCTTAGAAGATCGCTTAAGATGCTTGCAACGAGCTGGTAAACGTCAGACTTGAGAGAGACACGGCTGTTGAAAAGACCAAAAATGTCGATGTACTTATTCAACATGAAGCAGAAGCTACCAAAGGACAAAGTTAGGGACGAGATAATGAATGAGCTTGAACCATTTCTCAGTCTTTACAATGCCAATGTTCTCAAGCATAGAAATTTTACATGGCTCAGTGATGATTATCCCTACCACCTCTAGCACACGTGGGAATTTCTCGTTGCAGAAGAGAAGAAACTTCTTAGTTTAGAGAATATCAACCTGTCTAGAGTTAAAAAAGAAATGCTATTGTGCGACGAACCCAAAACATTGCACGATATCCAGCTTTCATTCTAGAAAGAGTCTATTTATGCTTCTTCAGACAAAGTGGGTGAAGGATCCGGGTCGGCGCAACCTGATATTACAACTAAATTTCCCCCGGCATCCATCATCCCTAGCTCCGTAGCAGGCTCTTCAACCATTCTCGGGTATGATCCAAATAAGCCACAACTTTCTCCAATTCCCGAGCACAGTTTGAGGATATTTCGGCTCAACCTGGAAGCCATACCGAGGAAGGTATTCAATCGACATTTCCCATCTTTCATAAAGTTGGGGTGTTATTAGTTGATATTTCTAATCTTTGCGCCTATTTTTTCTCAGCTTTGAATCTATCAGGTTTCGCTCCTCTCCCCTCACAAGTGCCTCAGTTAGAGTCACAAGCGACCACGATAGAATCCATTAAAATTACAACTTCGGTTGTTGCTCGAGGTGCTCAAGAAGAAGCCTTTGTTATTGATGATCAATTTATGGAGGCATTATTCAAGGAAGGGGAGACCCACACCATGAAATTCCCTTTGGTGAAGATGTTGTGATCATAGGTTCTTCCGACCCCACTAATGAGTTTAGCATGAAAGAGCGTGTTGAAAGGGAAGAACTGTTGAAAACGGAGGTAAAAACTAAGCCTGTTGATTCGGGCTTCGATGAACCGATTCCTGTCCCGCTCCAGATGATCCCTCCTGGTGGGACTATTCCTCGGGATGATATCCCCCCACTTTTGGTGTTGAGAGTGCCCCCATCCCTCCTGATTCCAAACATGATACCATCTTGATTCATACAACTAAAGATACTCCTTTGAAAAGAGCTAAGGCGGAAAAGGGTCGAAGAGAGGGTCTAGTGGCAGTTCAGAAGGAGTCGGTCCAAAGAAGCAAAGGAAAGATATAAAATCCAAGAAATGATTTTTGGATTGGGGTGATATGTAAATAGCTTGGATGATTACTATTCCTTCCCGTTGGTTGTGTTTGTTTGGGCATGACCCTCCATTTTTGGTTTGCATTTTGGATAAACTTGTATAATGTATACCAAGTTGTGTAAATAAGAATTCATTTATTCTTGTATACACTTGTTCAAATGTTTGAGCTATCTCGTTTTTCATTTTATATACTTGTGATTTGTTGTTCGTAGGATCGGATGTCGATTCGATTCATCCATCCCAAGGCCTCCCTAAGGCTGTGGCTGCGAGTCGTGTCAAACACTAGGCTCGAGCTTTAACGTTACGCTTGCCGAACCCAATGGTTTAGGTAATTATACTCTTGCCCCCGGTCTTTGTTTAGTTGAGTTAGGTGGTGGATGAACGAACTCCATCCTCAGCGAGTTTACAACCCAGTTGTTGTTTTTAGTCCAAAGTTTATGGAATAGTCAGTGGTCGAACTGCACTCATCTATTTATTTATACTCATATCCGCACTCCGGGGATAAGAGTAAGTCGATGGGTGGTCTAACCGCACCCAATTTATGTTTAGCTTCAGTCCGCACTCCAGGGACTTGAATTTATTTTGCGGGCGGACGATTCACACCTGATTTATGTTTATACTCCAATCCGCATTCTAGGGACTTAGAGTTATTTCGTGGGTGGACGATTCACACCCGATTTAGGTTTATACTCCAATCTGCACTCTGGGGACTTAGAGTTATTTCGCGGGTGGACGATTCACACATGATTTATGTTTATACTCCAATCCGCACTATGGTGGCCTTAAGAGTTATTTTTTGGGTGGACGATTCACACCCGATTTATATTTGTACTCCAATTCCGCACTCTGATGACTTAGAGTTATTTCGCAGGTGGAAAATTCACACCAGATTTATGTTTATACTCCAATTCCATACTCTGGGGACTTAGAGTTATTTCGGAGAGCAATCAGACCTTATTCTCCATAATTGATTGATTTCCCTCTATGAGTTAGGGGTTTAATTTATTGAGCGATCTGTCGTGTCACGATCGCTCTTATTTTATTTCCATCTCATCGTGTAACTGATACAATGCTACAACAAACATAAATACAAAGGAGTCCAAGGCTTTATTTTCCAAGTGGAAAAGAATGACATAATCGTCTTATTACATATCTAGAAAATCAAATGCTAAAGCAGATTCTGAAAGAAAATACAACTAAAATGAAAAAGAAATAAACTAAGTGAAATAGCATCGTAAATGCTCGTTATTCCTCTCCAAGCCTCTATTCAATGACATATGGTCCTTCCCAGATCGGATTAACGTGCGATAGGGTAGGAAAACCCCATTTTAGAACGAGATCACTGATTTCCAAGGTTCTAGGTCGGACTTCAATGTTGTAATACCGGGAAATTCGGTGTCGATGTGCAGCTACCCTCAGATCGGCTTCCTCACGCATCTCATCAATAAAGTCAAGAGATTCCAAAAGAATATCTTTATTCGTTTTGGGATCATAGTAAGTCACTCGATGAGACGGAACTTCAAGCTCAATAGGAATGACGACTTCGAAACCGTAAGTAAGGGCGAATGGAATATGGCCAGTTGCGGACTTGTGGGTGGTCTTATAAGCCGACTGTGCTGTAGGGAGTTTGTCCACCCACTTGCCTCTGGCCTTTTCCAATCGCTTTTTCAGAATGGATTTTATGATTTTATTTACAACTTCAACCTGTCCATTTTCCTAAGGGTGAGCGACTGCTGCAAATCTCTTTCAATGCGATACCTTCGACAAAAGTCTTTGAATTCAACACTGTCGAATTGAGTCCCATTATCTATTATAGTAGTTTGTGGTAAACCAAATCGACATATGATGTTTCAAACAACAAAGTTGATCGCTCTTTTGGTTGTGATTGTGGCTAAAGGTTCTGCTTCGGGCCATTTGGTGAGGTAATCAACTGCAACGATATCGTACTTTGCGCCACCTTTAGAGATCGGTAAGGAGCTGATAATGTCTATACCCCACATGGCAAACGGTCATGGGCTGATCATTTGCGTGACTTCCGTTGGCGAAGCTCTTTGAATTTTTGCATATATTTGGCACTTACCACATCGTCTTACATAATCAGCGGCATCTCGATTTATGGTTGGCCAATAATACCCGTGAAAATTGTTTTCTTCGTCAGAGTTTGCCCCATAGTGTGATCGCCACATTCCCCTTCATGAACTTCTCTTAGAACACGTTTTGTCTCATCATGAGTGACACATCGGAGTAGGGGAACAGAGAAACCTTTCCTATACATAACTCCTTCTTGCATGATATACCGTGAAGCTTTGCGAAGGACTTGTCGCTTTTTATTCCTTCGTTCGGGAAGAATTCCCTGTAGCAAATAGTCTTTGATCAGAGTCATCCATGACTCCTTCTCGGGCTCCGCTCCCAATGTCTGGTTGATTTCCAACATGTTTATACTTAGGGAATTTAATACTTTGACCGGAACCAAGCCCATCTATTGTGCATCGCCGGTACTAGCAAACTTTGCCAATGAATCAGCCTCCCCATTTCGATCTCGTGGAATGTGCAAAATGTCATAATACTTAAATTTTTCCAACAACTCTTGGACTTAGGTAAGGTATGGAGCAAGCCGTTGTCCCTTAGCTTGATAATCTCCCCTAACTTGATACACTACCAACAGCGAATCGCAAAAGATTTCAAGAGATTTTATTCCAAGTTCACTAGCGAGTTTAAGTTCAGCAATTAGAGCCTCATACTCAGCTTCATTATTTGTGGCTAGGAAATCAAGCTTTAAAGCATAATAGATTGGCCGATCTTCGGGAGTTACAAGCACAATTCTAGCCCCATAACAACGATCATGAGACACTCCATCTATATACAATTTCCACCATATGGTTGGGATTTCGCTACCTTCCGGAGGATCATTCTGTGCAGTAAACTCTGCTATAAAATCTGCCAAAGCCTGACCTTGGATAGCCTTCCAAGAGAGATAAGTAATACCAAATTGACTGAGCTCAATATTCCATTTGAGCAACTTCCAGATGTCTTAGGTGGCTGTAGGACCTGTCGTAATGACTCGTCGGTGTAAACATTGATCGGATGTGCCTGGAAGTATGGACGAAGCTTTCGTGATGCAATCAACAAGCAGTATGTCAGCTTCTCTATTTTTGGATAGTTCCTTTCAGCTCCCGTCAATCGTTTGCTGATGTAATACACCGGCCTCTGGATTCAGTCCTCCTCGCAAATCAATGCAGCACTTACAGCGTGTGCCGATACGGCCAAATAAATGTACAGATCCTCATGATCCACCGACTTAGACAAGATGGAGGGTCTCTCCAAATGATTCACCAAAGCTTGAAACACATCATTACAATCCTACGTTCATTCGAAGTTTATTTTCTCTTTCCTAATTAAATCGAAGAAAGGAATGCATTTGTTGGTAGCTCGGGAAATGAATCGGTTTAAGGCATCAACTTTCCCATTCAAACTTGGCACATGTTTAATAGTCCTTGGTGCTTGGATATCGCAGATAGCCTGAATTTTATCAAGATTAGCCTCTATTCCACTGGCACTGACAATAAAGCCCAAGAATTTCCCTGATGCAACACCAAAGGAACACTTCAAAGGATTAATCTTCATCTTGTAATATCGAAGGATGTCAACCATTTCTGCCAAGTCTCTAATGTGGTCGCTTGATAGTCATGTCTTCACGAGCATATCATCCACATACACTTCCATTGTTTTTTCGATCTAATCTTTAAACATCCTATTGATTAAGCACTGATAAGTTGCTCTCGCATTCTTTAATCTAAATGGCATTACTACATAGCAATACAATCCAACATCGGTAATGAAACTGGTGTGCTCTTGATCGGGAATGTGTATCAAAATTTGGTTATATCCCGAGTAGTCATCCATGAAAGATAGCAATTCATGTCCCACGGTTGAATCTGCCAGCTGTTCGATCCTTGGAAGGGGAAAACTGTCCTTTGGACACGCCTTGTTCAAATCTGAATAATCAACGCATGTTCTCCATTTCACATTCTCTTTCTTCACAAGCACAGGATTAGATACCCATCGAGGGTAGAGGGCGTCGCGGATAAACTCATTGTCTTTTAGTCTATCCACCTCCTCATTTAGAGCGGAATATCTCTCTGGATCCATGCCGCGCCTTTTTTGCTTCACTGGGACATACGTCGGGTCAATATTCAATGCATGGCTCGCAATGGCAGGCGAGATTCCATACATGTTAGAGTGAGTCCAAGCGAACACGTCTAGATTTGCTGAGAGAAAACCAAGAAGTTCCTTCATCATCGAGGGGCTGAGTGGTGATCCAATCTTTAGAACTCGTGATGGATCATCGTGGCTGACCGTAATATCAATTGTAAGCTCAACCGTCGCGACCTTGGTCTCTTTGGGCTCCTCTTTGTCATCTCTCGGATCTATATCTCTATAGAACTGAAAGTGGTGCCCAAGCTCAAGCGCTAGTTGTTAATCTTCAGTAGCTTGGATGCAGACAGTTTTGTCGACACCCTTACATTTTTCTTTGCGCTGGGCTTCCCTCAACTCAGCTACATAACAGGCATGTCCAGTTGCCCGATCGCCATGAACAACTCCAATACCATTATCCGTTGGAAATTTCAAAGTCAAACACCATGGGGCAAGAGCTGTCCAGAATTTAGCTAGGGTCGGTCGACCCAGAAAAACATTGTATGGAGAGTCAACATCCAAAACAACAAACGACAAGATTCGCACTCTCCTTCATTTTCCTTCTCCCAATTCTACATGTTACTCCACATAACCAACAGCTTCAGTTGCAATGCAGTTAAATCCATGAATACGAGCTTTAAATGGTTTTAAGTCTTTAGCTTCCATCCTCATATGATCATAAGCCTTTTTGAAGATTATATTTACTGAACTTCCACAATCATTTACCTTCTTACCAATGCGGGGCCAATTGTGGACGAAATGACCATTGGGTCGATTGTCAGAGCCTCTACCTTATTTGCATCTCTATTCCTAAACATAATATCATCCGCCATCGTACGTTGCTGTTTTGCCAGAGCTCCATCCTCCGTATTCAAACAACATTCAAAATCCATATGCCTAATTTTCATAGCATAGCACTTCATCTCCTTATCTGCTGGGTGCAGTCCTTCGACTATCGTGTTTATCACCAGTCTTCCACCAGTCCAAACATGCTCCTCAGCCCTACGCAGTGCTTGTCCTCGGTTGGGGTCGGAGGTCCCCTGCCCTCCATCCTGCGGGGCTTTCACAAACTGTTGTGATTTCCTTTCTCGAATCATCTTTTCTATAACATCCTGGAGATGCCTGCATTTGTTTGTATTGTGCCTATAGCACTCATGAAATCGACGATATTTCCCAGTATGTTTCTACTTCTCTGTTGATTCTTTTGGAGGCGGCTTCCTATACTGCATGGTATTGCAAGTAGATAGACAGATATTCTCCAAGGACATACCCAATGGCGTGTAATTATTATACATTGGAATCCTAGGCTTCAACCTTCAAGAATACCTCTTTCATTCTTGGTTCCTATTTCCACCTCTCTTTTGCGAATTTCATTTATTCTGAACATTCACTTGGACTTTTCCAAAACTGTCATCGGACTGTTTTATTGCAATATTACTCTGTACTCCTCCACTTGGTCCCACAACGTTCTTTTTTCTGGTGGACCTGGCTTCCTCTTGTCTCAAAAACTGAGCCACCTTTGCGTAATAGTGCTCCAACATTGCGGGCGGCTTACTAGCTAACCTATTGCCAAAATTAGACTCTGGGTCAATCCCTCTCGTCAAGGCCATGAGTATCGCATGATCATTCAGATTACTGACCTTCGTAACAGCTGTATGAAATCTCTCCAAATAATCTTTCAAAGACTCTCCCGAAGCCTGAATAACGTTGGAAAGGGACATCATGTCTTTAGGACGAGTCGCATGCATCCGGAATTGCTCTGCAAACTTTGTTGCCAAATCTTTGAATCTAGAAATTGATCGCGAGGGTAGTCTCATGAACCACATTGTCGTTATTCCAGATAGAGTTATGGAAAAGCATCCGCACTTGCACTTGGTCGCATCATCGACTCATGTAGAATCCATTACCCATTCGTATCTCATAATATGCTGCTTGGGGTCGGTTTTTCCCTCGTAGGCAGGCATCGATGGCATGTTGAATCTTCTTGGGTATTCTATGTATAGAACATTATCAATGAACGGGGTATGGCTTCTCGAGATTCCCCGGTCATCATTAGTCAAGACTTGGTTCTTCCTCACCAACTGTCCGACCATTGCTGATAAGTCTGGAGTTTGGATGGCTGGTGCCAGGCGATGGTCATGTTCCACCTCACGTGAATGGCCCGGTCGACCATTGCTGATAAGCCAGGCGATGGAATTTGTTTTCATAGTAAAAGTGATGCAACAAAAATACATATATGTCTAATATTATTTACAATTGTTTTAGAATTATAGACTATGCCATAGCTTTGAGAAATAATTTTACTATATGATTATGAATCATATGATACATGTTAATTATATCTCAAACAATTAATGGCTATGCACCCATTCAGTGGGAGCATCATAAGAGTTGATGAACTCTTTGAATTTGATGAACTCTTTGAATTAATACATATTGATGTATGCAATCACAAGTCTATTAATACCAAAAGAGTTCCGCATACTTTGTTATATTCATCGATGATTTATTACCAACATGAGCATGTGTATTAGATACACATGTAGTAAGTTTATGATAAAATCATAGAATATAAAAGAAACGTAAATAAAATAACATGCAATAGAATAACATTATTTGATTTGGTTGAATAAGTGATTATATTGGACAGAGTTCCAAAGGTACCTAAAAATGAATATAGATTCAATCTCATAAGTCATTCCTCCATGTAATTCATAATCATGCATCGATAAGGAGTAATCAGACATTGTTGGACAATTTACGATTAACTGTGAGTGAAGTTGAGTTAGTTTCTTTCTATAAGGTCATGTACTTAAGAGTAGTACACAAGGTTGATATTATTTCATCTAAACAACAATTTACAAAATCATATAAGATAAGGGTTTGTAAGAAATCCCAACATATCACAGCCAAGGAGTTTGCAAGTTGTGCGAGTCGAAAGATTGCACGTAATAATTATTCATGAGGATCTTGTATGAATCTCCAAAAAAAAATTTGGAAAGGTCTGTCATCAAATGACATATTTATGTTTTAAACATAATTTTTATAAACTAAAATTAGTTTTATAAATAAAAAGGTTCATAAAGCATTTACGAATCCTTATTCTATTTGCACTAAGAAACAATTGTTGTTTCAAGATATATCAACTTCATTGTGAAGGAATTTCTTTGAGAAATTTTTGGTAGTTAAATGGAATTGGATCCGATCCAAAGATAGAACTGATTATATGAGATGAAGTGAAATTAACTAACCAAAATGAACACATAGCATTAGAATGTCTAATAAGTATTCTCATACATCGAAGAGAAACTATGAGTTTCTTATTAATGTCGAAAATATAAATTACCCTCGGTCAGCATTCAATCAAACTCCATCATCCAAACTAACCGTAGCAGCTCCGGTTTGAATCCCAACTTGCGTAGGTAAGTTTCATTCTCTAGCAGAGGGATCAACGCTGATCATTCTTGGCAGACCACGATGGTTTACCTGTTGACGCCTTGAAGTTTCCACATGATATCTGTCAGTTCTCTGGTGCCTATGTTTGTGATATCCATTCGATGAACTAGAGCTCCCTGATGCCGAGTAAGGGGTGGGATCCCTCCTAGCTTTACCCCGCTGCTGCTGATTGATTTGGTTCATCAAATTGATATTGGTCTGAATTTATTGATTTAGCTTTCGACAACTCTCCATCAGCTCTCTCATTAAATTATAAAATTCAGCTCCTGTAACAGCATTAGTAGGATTCTGAACTTCAACCGGATTAGCATTCACATTTGTTGGTTGATTGCTTGGATCTCCTTGCTGAATGCTGGTATTCTCGTTTCCTTCCACATCCTGAGAGTGGATCTAGTATTCTCACCATTATCGATAGCCTTGCTTAGATTTCTACAAACCTAAATAGTATGAACAATTTCCTAAAAATTACAGCAGATCTTATTTGGGGGATTTATCTAATCAAGTAGCAACAAAGGGATCCTAGAAAACTGAGGATCAAGGTTCTCAGTGAAAGCACCAAAATGCTTGAACCAAAATTGGTCACAAACACCCAAGAATAGATTTAGTAGAGAAGTAAGTGAAGAAGATAAAATTAAACTGGGGAAAAGATTAAGCTAGCAACAAATAAAAAGCTATAATCAGAAACACAAAGATTTATAGTGGTTCGGCTTTGTATGCCTACATCCACTTTGAAGTTTTTTGCCATTATTAATCACTTATGAATCAGATTACAATGGAGAAATAAAGATACCACTTGATTACAATGAAGTGTCCTCCAGTCAGCAGCGTAAAGATCTTGAAAATGAACCAAGAGGCTTGTATTTATAGGGAGAGATAATGAGATATTTTGCTAAGATTTCGACAGAAAGCTCTCTAGGTTCATAAGGGCCCACCATATCGATCGGTGGCCTTGACTTGACAACATGGAATGATCGGCTAAACTTTCACCGATCGTTTTTCCTTACTTCCAATTCACGTGCGATCATTTTTGGGAGGTCCCACATGCCTCTTGACATTGCTCCTAAAATATGGAATCGTTCTAAGTTGTAAATTGGGAGATATGGATCGATCTTTGTTGTACTTGGATCATGCACTGAACTACACCGATCATTTTGATGGATCGGCAAGAAGGATCAGCCAACAACGATCGACCATCCTCCTATCTCAACTTTGTGACCTGCGATCATTTTTGTAGGCTCCACTTTTCATTTTATTGATGCTCTGTAAGTTTCAAATAAATTGGCCTTGTGGATTTTGAGATATTGATTGATCTCCGCTGATTTGAGCCGTTTTATGGATCGTTCCCAATCGATCCATACAAATCCTTGATTCATCCGTAACTCGAGAATACGAACTCCGATCAACTCCAAATTTGAAATATAACTTCATGGGGCTATGCAACTCACTCCATGCTGATTGCACTTCGATTGGGACCCGGTCCGAATCTACCCGACCATCGTTTATAGTATTGTATGTAATCGATTCCTAAGGTTGATAGTCATCCATTCCTAGCCAAGTCGATGGTATCACGGCCTTGCCAAAAGGCGGGATAACACTACATAAATTCACTATGGCTTAAAACACAAGACATTGCAAGGAATAATATATGGTACGTTGTAGTTACATATAAATGCAAATTCATATATTCCTATAATTATGTTGCAAATTGTATATGGGAGTCAAATATCCGAGAGCCTAAAATAATTCTATGTTATTATAACTAAATATGACATGGTTATTTCATGCATAGTTAAAAATACTTAGATTTCAAGGAAATATTTCAAAATTTATTATGATATTTTCATAAGTAAAAAATATACATTGAGTTGCATGAGCTTCATAGCCATACAGTATCATATTATGGAAAGAGGTTTGAACATTATTGCCCCCTTACATCAACTGATAAAAAAAATATGAACTGCCAAGCTTGTTATATTTACTAACTAATAAACTAAGTAACAAAGGAAACAATGCAAAATGTTAAAAAAAGCTCACAATATCTCGATTAACATAAAACATAATGCTAATAATCTAAACATATATTTTTTACATTTTCTTATCCATATTCTCGCTGACTTTTAAACATATTTTATTTTTGGAAATTTGGATTAGCCCTTTATTTTCATGTTTGATACATGAAAACCCACCTCAAAAACATTTTTAAAATTACACCTTAAAATTATTTTTAATAATTTTTTTCATTTTTTTCGAAAATTAAATTTGAGCTTAATCGCATGTTTCTATGACCAAAACCAATTATTATATTTTTTGAATAGTTTGTTAAGATAGTTTAAGTGTTTGCATTTTTTGCAAATATTTGCACTTTAAATTGTAAAAAATTGCACTTTTCCAAAATGCAAATATTTGCATTTTGGCTGAACTAAAAACGGGGGTGTTTTTTAAAATATATTTTTGAGGAGTGATGATTATGTTTTTGTCAATAATAAGAGTTTTATTTTATTCAAGCATAGCATTTATTTTGATGTCGTGGGGGTTCAAACCCATGACTTCTAGAACCTCAGTCTATAACGACATACTACTGTCACTTGAGCTAGTGGTCCTTAACTGGGTGGATGTATATTTTGAAACTTTGAAATGGTGTTCTACAAAAGTTCTCTATTATTTTCACTTTCAAATATATTTGAATAGTTGCAGTTTTCTTAGTATAATTAAAATCTATTTATTGACACAACCAAACTAAAATATGATAAAAACGATACCTTTGACTACAGACAACTAAAAATTGCTAGATTATGAAGAAAATGGTAACAAAATTGCATTCATTTTAATTATTATTTGAACGCTTAGAACCTAAACATTTCTATTTTGTTATTTTAGTGTTCCAAGGATGACTTCTTTTAAAATCAATTTTTTTAATAATTCTAACTAGCAAACAAAACTCATATTTAAAATATCAAGTAAAATTACTACTCACTTTAACAATTAATAACTAAAAAATCTCACCCATTGCCCTATCATCATCAAATAAAAATTTAAATGCAAAATAATCATATAAGCCAACGATTGAAATATAGATTCAAAAAATGAAATAAACATCAAAATTTGAATACACAGTTTAAGTAAAACTTAAGGATACATAATAAATTTGGATTTATTAACCTACCACCAAAATAAACATATTGAAATCCAATTTAAAAAATTATGGTTATAGTATAATAATGGCATAACTTCCAATCCGAGGGGAAAATATTGAACAATACATCTATACTTAATGCAAAATAAAACGAGAAAATAATATATATATATATATAAACTTTTGTTCACATGATGTTGGAGAAATTAAAAAAAAGTTAAGTCGGGTAAAAATGCAGAATTTTTCTAAAGTTGGAATAGCTTTTCAACTCCATAAAGCAAGCAAAAAAACATAAAGACAATTGGTATGGATGAATCAATAATTGATTACTTCAAGACTGAAACCGATATGATCTTGGATTTCTCCAAGGTTAATTTGAGCACCAAGTAGTTGTCAAGTTTATATCTTATTCAGTGTGTTCCTGAATCAAAGATGAAACTCAACTAATTACAATACATCAAAAAAGGTTAGCCTAAATAGTTAGTGAAAATAACAATCTAAATTATATGAAGAGAGACATTACCCTAGCAAAGCAGGACAGTCCTCGATCTCAAATTCCAATAGTTAGAAAGCGTAGTTATAAACCGAAATTATTTAGAGAAAGAGTAGTAAAATTTATCATGAAGTACACTATATATGAAGGAAGAATAGGCATCTTTATCAATAGTGGTGTAGAACATCATAATAAGAACTATCAGGGTAAAATATGAGTATGGCTAACCCCAGCTTCCAGACAGAGCTAAATAAGTGATGTTTTGTGTTCTAGACGTTTAGTTGAAATTAATTATGGAATAAAACCATAGGGTGAGCCTTCTCGTGCGGAACCCTAGCCAGGGCGTTTTCCGCCCCCAGATCCTCCTTCGTTCGTGCGTTTTTTCCCCTAGCTCCTCTCCATGACACCCAATCACTCTCTACCATCTCCCCCTAAGCTGTCGCCATGTGCTATTGAACCCCCTCCGGGCTTCGCCCCTGTGAATAAGTCTATTTCGATCGCTAGTACTGATAATGGATTTACCGTCGTGCAATCCAAAAAATGGAAAAGGCAAAACAGAGTTCCCCCACTAGTTTCCAAATCAAATCATGCTTTAGCTACTTCTCATAATAAAAATTTGCAACCGCCTTGTTCACATAGTGAAAGTCAGATCCATGACCATACCACAAACTATGGTAAGAATACTAAACAGCCTGAGAAAAGTACAACTCCAAACAAATGGAATTTTTCTACCTCGTCCAGCAGGGCGTGGAATGAAGTAGTAAAGGGTAATAATATTCCAGTCTCAATTCCATTGAAATATTACCCCCCACGTGAAATCAATTCTATGAAATGTGCAAAAATGCCAATTGAAGTGGTTCAAGAGGCTAGAAAACGATGGGATAATGCTATTGTTATTTACGTTGTCAGACCCAAACCCTACTATCCATACTTTCGAGACTATATCACTAGAGTATGGAAGCCAAAGGATGAATTCTCTATATTCTCTAAAGAAAATGGCTTCTACCTTATAAAATTTCAAAACAAGAAAGATTATGATAAAATCTTAGAAGGTGACCCTTATTACTATAACAAAAAGTTAATGACATGAAAAGATGGACGCTTGGCATGCAGCTCAATAGAGAACTCCTTAATTCAGTTCCAATTTGGGTTCGTTTCCCTAATCTTCCACTAGATTATTGGACAGAAGAAGGTATTAGTCGTATTGCATCGGTCCTTGGAGCTCCAATAAAGTTGGACAAATTTACAGAAGGTATAATTAAAATTGCCTATGCTAGGGTTTTAATTGAAATTAATATTTTCTGTAAATTCCCAAACAAAATTCCTATTGTATCGGAAAAGGATGATATCTTATGGCAAGATGTGGTGTATGAATGGAAACCAAATATATGTCCTAATTGCTACAGTTTCGGTCATGCTGAATCAAATTGCCAATTCGCTAAAGTTTGGGTACCAAAAGTGGCTACAACAGATGTCTCGAATACTAGCAATGAAATGAATATTGATAAGGATCAGATACAAGAAAACTTGGAAGGTTTATCTAATAATTCTCAAGTACAAACTGAGTTTGTCTTTACAGCTCAAGAAGACAATGTTGTTAACCACAAGAATGACAATATTACTGAGATACAAGAAAATCAAGTTTTAACAGAAACTGAAATAGTCCAGCCGAAGAATGTGGTCTCGACTAATATTACAAACAATACTTTAAGTGATAAGAATATAAATACAGAAATGGAATTTCAAATGACTAGTAGCAATGGGCCTGATTATTTAATCTCAAAAGAAAGAACTGGTATATCTTGTGAGCCTTTGCCTTGTAGTGTCATCTCCGAATAGGATCCTGCACAACAACAAAAGTAAAAAATTAGAACCACTCGAAAAGTACGAACTAAGGAGGTTCCTTTTGAATTTAAAGCTATTTCTTTAGAAGATGTTTTAGAAAATCCAGCCTGGACCACCTTAGTTAACCAACTGAAGGGAAAGAACAAAAAATCAAAAAAACACAAGTCTACGTGGTCTACTACTCCCCCTACTGATAGTAGTAGTCAAGGTAATAATATTTAGATGGAGTTCCTCTTTTGGAACATCCGGGGCATGAATGCCCTAACTAAGCAGATGGAAATTCTACGTCCGCTAAATAGTAATAAATTTTCTTTTATAGGTATATGTGTAAATAAGATATCTAAGGATAGCATAGACAAGTTCATGGAAAAAACTGATAATAAATGGAAATTCTATCATAACATTTCTAGCAGTCAAAAAAGCAGAATTTTAATACTGTGGGATACTTCTCAATGGTCTAATATCATCTTACATACAAATGACAAGTTCATTTCATGTATTTTGCATAATTCAAGTGGTGTTAGTATTCTATGCACTACTGTGTATGCCTTTAACAATGAAGAGTTGCGTGTTAACCTATGGAATTATCTTTCTGAGCATTCAAATAACATTAAGCTTCCTTGGATTGTGGCGGGGGATTTTAATTCTATATTATCATCTAAAGATAGGATAAATGATGGTTTGCATAATTAAACGGGTGATCAAGCTTTTATAAATTTCATTACCTTATCAAAACTAGTAGAACTGGTTTTAGTGGCAACTATTATACTTGGAGGGGAGGTAACAATTTCTCAATTCATAGTAGAATTGATCGTGTGTTCGTTAATGATTTATGGATTGATAAGTTTAGTCAAATTGGTATTCATTTTGGATATCATTCTCTAAGTGATCATGCTACTATTAATATCATATTCAAGCATATTAATAAAAAGGAGATGAGAATACCTTTCAACTACTGTAATTCGTGACATCTTCAAGTAGGCTACCATTCTTCTCTCCAACATGCCATGACTCATGATCTGTTTGCAAACCCTCTGCATATTTTAATTTGCAGGCTTAAAGCAGCCAAAAATGCCTTGAAAACCGAGAAGAAAGAGAAATTGAACATGAGTGCAGCTATTGATCAGATGAATGAAGAGGCTTATGAGTTATACAAGAAAATAGTTCACAATCCTTCAAATGAGTATATAATTGACCAGTACTCTTAGAAAAATGCTCAGATAATTTCACTTATGAACTTTGTTGCGATTAACAATGAGCAGAAAACGAAACAGAACTGGCTGCTAAAAGGAGACAGACCTGCCAACTTCTTCTATAATAAAATAAACTACACCAAGCCTAATAGAAGAAGTAAATTCCTTATGAATTCCAATGGGGAATGGGTCTCAGCATCAAAACAGTTAGCTAACGAAGCAATCAATTACTTCACTGATTTGTTTTCATCTCTCCAAGCCACAAATCAATTTCCAGATACGATATGTAAGAGAATCCTCTCGAATAATGCAAGAATCAACATATGCAAGCCCTTTGATTTAGAGGAAATTAAAATGCTGTTTTTCAAATCAATGACAATAGCACCCCTGAACCAGATGGTTTAAACTCCAAATTCTATAAAGTCCACTGGGAGAATCTCAAGTATGGTGTTTTGAATGCTATGAATAGTATCCTTCAACCAGGCAAAATTATAAAAGAAATAAATCACTCTTTCATTTGCCTTATCCCAAAAAAGGATGATGCCAATCAAATATCTAATTACAGACCAATTTCCTTGTGTAATGTCTCCTATAAAATTTAAGCCAATTTGCTTTGCAATTGACTAAAACCTTATATGGAGGACCTTATGTAACAACCCGTAAATTTTCGATAATTTAATTGTTAATTTTATTAAATTTTTGTTATCTAATATTGGAAAAACAGAAATTTGTGATTCATTAATGAAATAATACCTTAAATGAGAAGTAATAATGCTAATCTAAGTTAATTATTAATTATTTGAATGAAATTAAAATAATGGAATTAGTGTAAATGTTATACTAGGCTATAAATTGAATATAAGAAAACAAACGTAAATATTGAATTAATTAATGAATTAATATATAATGAATGGTAATTGAATAAAATCAATGTTCTGTAAGTAATTATAATATTGGTTTGGAAATGATAAACTTATAAAAATGTGATTGAGAGTTAATGGCAACAATTATTATAAGTTACATATATATTTAATCCGTTAAATTGAATTGGAATTAATCGCAATAAATCTAAATTAAATATTATGTTAATGTAAATAAATAGGAAATAATGTTAATTTTATTCATAACGAGTACATATGCACGCCCAGGTGGGCCTGCATTTAACCACAATGTGCATGCATTTTTATTTGTACCTGTGAAAGTAGATTTGATAGTAGCGTCCCCACATTTGAACGCCGCCTAGGCAGAAATCGCTATTTTTTTTGTTCTGACTGCAATAACTTCTTCATACTTACTCGTCATCAGGCAAAACTTCGATCGATGAATTCCTACCTTACATACAATATGGTACACTCGGATACTTCATTTTGTGAACGCACACTGTAGTTCTCCAAGGGGACTGACAGTTTACTTAGAAAATAACATGGCACAACATCCTCATATTTGAACTCCGCCTAGTGTAGAAGCCGCTATTTTTTTTATTCAGACTGCTATATTTTCTTCATACTAACTTGGAATCCGGCGAGACTTCGACAGATTAACTCCCACCTAAATTACGGACAATATGGAACACACGGATACTTCATCTTATGAACGCACATTGTAGTTCTCCATGGGGACTGATAGTTGTACTTAGAAAATAACAAGCTAACACATCCCCATATTTCAACTCCACCTAGTGTAGAAGCCGCTATTTATTTTGTTTAGACTGCAATAACTTCTTCATACTAACTCGGAATTAGGCGATACTTCGACCGATGAACTCCCACCTAAATTACGGACAATACGGTATAGTTGGTTACTTCATCTTGTGAACGCAAACTGTAGTACACCATGGTGACTGACAGTTGTACTTAGAAAATAACATGCTATATCCCCACTTCAACACTCACTGTAGTTCTCCATGGTGACTAATAGTTGTACTTAGAAAATAACAGACTACATCCTCATATTTGAACTTTGCCTAGGAAAAAGCCGCTATTTTTTTGTTCAGACTGCAATAACTTCTTCATACTAACTTGGAATCAGACAAAACTTCGACCGATGAACTCCCACCTAAATTACGAACAATATAGTACAATCGGATACTTCATCTTGTGAACGCACACTGTAGTTCTTCATGGGGACTGACAGTTTACTTAGAAAATAACATGCTACCACATCCCCATATTTGAACTCCGCCTAGTGCAGAAGGCGCTATTTTTTTTGTTCAGTTTGCAATAACTTCTTCATACTAATTCGGAACCCGGCGAGACTTCGACCGATTAACTCCCACCAAAATTACGGACAATATGGAACACTCGTATACTTCATCTTGTGAAAGCACACTATAGTTCTTTATGGGGACTGACAGTTGTACTTAGAAAATAAGAGGCTACCACATCCCCATATTTGAACTCTGCCTAGTGCAGAAGCCGCTATTTTTTTTGTTCAGATTGCAATATTTTCTTCATACTAACTCGGAATCCGGCGAGACTTCGACCGATTAACTCCCACCTAAATTACGGAGAATATGAAACACTCAGATACTTCATCTTGTGAACGTACACTGTAGTTCTCCATGGGCACTGACAGTTGTACTTGGAAAATAACAGGATACCACATCCCCATATTTGAACTCCGCCTAGTGCAGAAGCCGCTATTTTTTTATTCAGACTGCAATATTTTATTCATACTAACTCGGAATTCGGCGAGACTTCGACCGATTAACTCCCACCTAAATTACGGACAATAAGGAACACTCGGATACTTCATCTTGTAAACGCACACTGTAGTTCTCCATGGGCACTGATAGTTGTACTTAGAAAATAACAGGATACCACATCCCCATATTCGAACTTCGCCTAGTGCAGAAGCCGCTATTTTTTTTGTTCAAACTGCAATAACTTCTTCATACTAATTCAGAATCTGGTGAGACTTCGACCAATTAACTCCCACCTAAATTACGGACAATATGGAACACTCGGATACTTCATCTTATGAACGCACACTGTAGTTCTCCATGGGCACTGACAGTTGTACTTAGAAAATAGTTCTCCATGGGCACTGATAGTTGTACTTAGAAAATAACAGGATACCACATTCCTATATTTGAACTCCGCCTAGTTCATAAGCCGCTATTTTTTTTGATCAGACTGCAATATTTTCTTCATACTAACTCGGAATCCGGCGAGACTTCGACCGATTAACTTCCACCTAAATTACGGACAATATGAAACACTCGGATACTTCATCTTGTGAACGTACATTGTAGTTCTCCATGGGGACTGACAGTTGTACTTAGAAAATAACAGGCTATATTCCCATATTTGAATACTGTTTCTCTATAAGATAAGATGTAAAAGGATATATTTGGAATTTCAAAAGGACACTGAGTAAATCTATTCAATGAATTCTCTTATTAGTAGTAAAGATATAATAATAGGTTGAATAAAAAGAATGGAAATCAAGATTTATTAATTTATTGGAATTCAAATTATAATAATTGGATTAATTGCAAATAAATGAAATTAAATATTTAAATATTACGTTAATGATAATTAAGATGAAATTTGAGAATATTGATGTAATAAATCATGAACCAATGTTAATTTTATCTATTTGATAAATATGGATTGAATAATAGGATAAAAGGTCAATTAAATGGAATTATTGAAAATTAATTTATAATTTCTGAATTTAATGAAATTGAAATTAAACACTGAAATTAATGGATTTATCAACTTTAAATTGACATCTAAATTTGTTTTAATTATTGTAAGTGATTAAGAAATCAAAATGATAGAAATTGTAAATTATTAGATTGTGAGAAATGCGGATTATGGATCTTAATGCTGGAATAACACTAGAGGGGGGTGAATAGTGTTTTGTGGATTTTCTAAATCTTTTTGAAACTTATGTAAATTTAATTACCAACAAATGAAATTCATAGACACAGATATAATCACAAAATCAGACACAGATGCAAATAATAAATAAAAGCAGTAAAGGAAAGGACACACCGGATTTTATACTAGTTCGGAGTTACCCTACATCCAGTCCCGCACAAACGTACGGATTTCTTATCAAAAATAATCTCCCAGATTACACCCTCGATTTCTAGGCCACGAGGTACACCCTCCTGTATTCGAGTCCAGGGCAAACTCACTCTTTATTTACCAGGCCACAAGATCACCTAATTGATTTCCGGGGCAACAATCACACCCAATTGATTTCAAGGCTCGACCGCACCTTTTACTCAACAGTTTGATTTACAAATAATTCTATAACTTTGAATAACACTGAGATCTTACGGAGAGAGTGGCAGAGAATCAAACAAGAGATAATCAAGTTTGATTCACTTGGTATTTTGGCAGAGTATAGTTTGGAATTCTTTAGAATAAACGTGGAAGATGAAAAGAAGAGAAAACATATGAAATCTGGTTAAAAATTCGTTTAGAACTACTGGTATTTATATGAAATCAACAGCCATATCTATTCGTGAAAGGATACGACAAATAGACACTTCTTTTGAAAATTTGAATTTTGAATTTAACGGACATCATGTCGACATGGGGTATCCCATGATGTCGACATACCCTAGTTAAAAATAATGTAAAATTTGTTTTGAAAATGATATTGAAAGGAAAACAAGATGAAATGATTCTGGAGTAAAATAAACTAATTTCCCTATGTTTTAAAATAAAGAAGAGTAGAAAAATATATTTTTAGAATGTATATATAAATTTGAATTTAAATCTCAAGTATATATATATTATAAAGAATATATAAATATCAGAAGATAGTTTTAAAAACAAACAAAGTTTAAAACTAGATTTTGTTTAAAAACAAAAACAAAGAATATTTTAAGGCTAAAACATTTTGAAAAGCAGTTTTGAAAATCATTTTGAAAAACCATTTTGAAGTAGCTTTGCAAGCTTCTTCCTGCAGAATATCTCATCACATCAGGACTCGAGAACTTGTAAAAATCCAGGATGTTCGTGGATTTGTAAGCCACTTATCGTAGGTTTGTAAGCTACTTGTCGTGGGTTTGTAAGCCACTAAGACGGTAGAAATGGGTTCCATCTCAAATGAAATATGGAATGAAGATTAACGTGCTATTATGAAGTTTTAACAAAATTCTAGACTCAATACTTATCTTGTACTATTAAGATCTTGAACTCTTGATAACTTGATTTCTTGATACTCATGATTCTTCAATCTTGATATCTTTGATCTTTAAATTCATCAGTCTTGTATCTCTATATTGTACAGTCTTCATTCTTGGTCCCTGCATGTTTATATCCTGCATATACATATATATATATATATATATATATATATATATCTAAACTATAATGTTAGTATTTATATTTTATAACAAGTCCTAAGGTTGTTGTCATCAAAACCATCCTTCTGAAGGACTAACATAAATATTGAATGGAAAAGTGATTTAATTAATTTAATATTAATTTATTTAATTTACAGAAATATAGCCATTTTGGCCACTGACTCGGATTTCGACGAAATGGGTTTCATCGGATCCGTAACCGTGAATTATTGTAGGATTTCAAGTTTCATAGCGATCAGATTTGTCGTTTTATCATACGGACTCGAAACGCCTCGAAATCAATTTAATTAAAATCAATTAAAATCAATTTGAAATAAGCTGATTTTATCATAACTTCTTCATACGATAGAATTAGGACGTGAAACATGTTCCATTGCATTTAAAATTATCGATAACATCTATTTTGATATATGGGATGACCCATTTTCGTTCCGGAGGAAGAACGGGCTTTTCGGGTCGTTTATCGTTTAACCTTCAAATAAATCTTGTCCATTCATCTCAATTCTGACCTACCTATAAATAGTTCGTTATAAACCATAGTGTATTTCTTATCTCCAGTTGTTTTTACGTACATTTCTTTCTCAACTCCTCTTTTCAATGGCAAACAAACCCAAATTCCCAAATTTCAAATTCAACTTCAAAACCAAATCTCCTCAAACACTATCAAATTATATATCGATTTGAAGCTCTCGACGAGCGCATTTCAGATTTGCAATTCATTTTTTAATTAGGTTCATGGTTTTGCCAGAATTGCCCAAAACAGTCACGGTCGTTCGTCGTGTCTTGATCATCGTCGTCGGATCATCGATTTGAGGACATGGGGCTGTAGAGAATGTCGAGTGGGTTGCATCAGCACGGTTCCTTTGGAGATTGGACAGTTGGATTTTGCACGATAATTCTATTAGGTCAAAGATTCGAACGGCGGCGGTTGGAATCGCATCTCGATCGGAGCGAGCCTGGGGGGTTCGAGGGGTTGTAGAGGTCGGAGCGGAGTCTGGTAGGCCACGTCTGGTCAACGGTGAAGTTTGAGATGGTGGCGGCGGTATTCCATAATCACGTGCGTATAGCCGATAGTGTGCTAGGGTTTGACGTGAAGAACGATGAGGTGGAAAGTTTCTGTTGGCTGTTTTTATTTATTTATTAATTCTATTTTTAAATCGTTATGCTCTAATATCAATAACTTCTGCACACGAGGTCTATTTCACACGCGGTTCATTCCGTTGGGTTCATATCAAGATTCCGGACACCTTGACGCTGGTTTGGGCAAATTCGGAGACTGTTCAAATTTTGGGCTTATTTTGAATTTAAATTCAAAGGTGAGTGTTTTAACCCACTCACAACTTCTAAAGTTTCTTATATTCGTTAAATTTATTTTATGATGTGATTAGAAATTTATTTATGATTGTTTGGTAAATTTTAAATCATCATCTCCATTAATTTGAATTTATTTGAATTGAATCATTATTTAATTTATTACTGGATATAAATTGCCAGTTAAATACTTGTTATTGATTATCGATTATATATTGATATTTATTGATTGATTTGGATGATGTTTGTGATGGATGTGTGATCTGTTGATATTGGATGAATGGATGTTTTATTTTATATCATTATAAACTGCAAGTTCACTATGGGTTGAAATGATACATACCCGAATGATCAATAGATTAAGGAAAAATCGTTATGGGTTGAAATGATAGACTCGAGCGATTTTATGGATTTTATTATTATTTCGGGATTGCAGTTTAAAAAGATATGTAACCGTAACATTTTAAATTGCGGATTGAAATGATAAATATTCGTACCACTTGACTCTAGGGTAGAGAATTATATACGGACATCAGATTGGTTAAATTAAATGATTTTTAAAATCCTTAATTTTCGAATTTAATTAAATGATATTTTGAAATAAAATTTGATTTATACGGATTGAATTATTATTGAAAAATCAAGTTTTGTGTTGAAATGTGAATTGGTTTAAAAAGGAATTGCTTTAAGAAATTAAATTGGAAGTTTAAAGTTAAACTTTTAAGTATAAATGAAATTCTATCGAAATTAAGTTATTGAAGTTGTTTGAAAATAACTTTGAAATATTTTGAAATTGGAGCAATTCAAATTGATATTTGAACATGGATTAAAATGATATGAAATTCAATAGTTTATTGAAATGTTAAATTGAAAGGTTTGGAATTTGGTTTGTTGACTTGGAAATTTAAAATGGTCCAAATGGGTTGGAATGAAATGAATGGTTTAATTTGATATTAATTCCAAATTTTTGTTTTAATATAAACTGTTTTAAAAATATATTATTTCAAAATTTTCTAATTATTAAAATTTCAAAGTATTAAACTATTTTAACCTGTATTAATTATATTAAATCATTTTAACCTATTTTAAACCATTTAATTTATTTAAACTAATTAATCCATTTTAACTTATTTAAAATATAATTAATCTATTTTAAAGTTATTTATTCTATTTAATTATATTTAACCTATTTTAAATATATATTAACTATTTATAACTATTTAAAACTATTTTTTTTCTAAATTTCAAACTAAGTAAAATGGATGGGTTTATATTCAAATTCTCGATTTTTAAAGTGAATGTGGTTAAGCGACATTATAACCTAAGTTAGGATCTAAATAGCATATTTGGTTTAATATGATAATTTTGAAATGAGAGTTTAACCTATTTTTGAAACACGACTTTTGAAAGGAAATATAATTTTGAACTATGATTTCAATGTGATATAATTTCGGAAGTAAGTAATGATTTTGAAAGTGATATGATTTGAATTGAATATGATATTTTGATATCAATTATGAAACGATTTTGGAAATATAAAAGAACCATCTGGTGTGTAATAAGCGATTGGTTGTTAAAGAGACCGGGATCGGATATGGTCATACTCTCTATCGATACCGAAAACCACTTTGACAACTGTGTACGCGGTGGAAATTCTAGAATGAAGTAGGATGGTGGTGATAATCCTATAAGGTATATACGTGGACCTAATTCCCGTGAGTTAGCATAAGGTGGCTAAAACAGGAGCAATCGACGGGCTAAGTGAGGTCATTCCTCCGATCGGGCACATTCCATCGATACTATATTCTGACTTTGCGATTTATTTGGTGGCCACCGTCGATTTTTTTTATTCGGGAGTGTGTTCCGAGTTGGGCGGTAGTTGCTGCTATGTGTTACCAACAGTCCAGAAGTGTAATTGGTATATCTACCATGGCAATTCCTAATTGTGCTATGTCACCTACCCTAGCGCGCCTTCTACGAGTTTGTTTTATGTCGTACCTCTGTGGTATCTTCTGGCGGCTCCAGTTTACAGGGAGTTACGGTACTGTATAGACAATTGCCATTATAAAATGTGTTAAGGGGGATATGGGTAATGCTATTTTAATACTTTTACTTTACTGTAGACATATTATAATAGCGTATTTTACTACATAGTAGATAGTTTAACGGATCCTTAGGAGATGTGAATCCCGAACATCCCTTAAGTTACTGCACTCACGTTAGACACTGGATAGGAGATGTCAAACCCTGTAAACATCTCCGACGCCGTTTACACTCATATTTATTTACCGTACGTTGATTTAACTCACATAAGATCTTTTAGTTCTAACTCGAGTGTTTTTTCTTTTCAATTTGCTCGGGTCAGCCTAAGCATTTCTGGATTTGAAGACCTTATTTCTGAAGGACGAAGATGAAGATTTGTACAACTATTATTTACTATATTTATTCCACTACATCATACTGTTCCGCTGCATTATTATTTGTTTATCTCTGATATGTGTAACTCTGATTCTGTGTTGTATAAGTATAATCAAATGTTTTGTAAACAGCTTCATGAACTGTTATTTGATCATTATATTTTGTCATTTCGCTGTGAGATTCTGTTTTGTTTTATTCTTTCTCTGCCTTTTCTTATTCGCCCCAATAACAATCCGCCCTTCTGTATGGTTTGAGTCGATATGCGTGTCTGCTTAAAGCGTACAAAAAGGCGAGATGTTACAGTTGGTATCAGAGCTTTGGTTTAGCGATAACCTTAGCTTTATGGGGTCTGACTCTTTAGAAAATAGGGTAGTAATACCCTAGAATGAGTCGCTGAGTGTATATATATATATATATATATATATATGAGAGAGCGTATTTGTTAGTATTATAAAAGATTTTTGTATTGTGTTAATTTGTTCCGTTTTGTATATATAAATTCTGGTCGGTGCATAGGACGCTATGACATCGATAGGGATTTCTAAACACTTAATAGGACAAACCGACACAATATTTGTTTTGAAATATAGGTAAATGAAATAATTTTGCCTATTGTATATTTTATATATAAAATAATGATTTATAAATGATATATTTGGTTGTAATATATTGGTTGTTAGGTAGTGAAATTTATAAATATAGGTTGGAAATAAGATTTGAAAATAAAATAAATGAAATTTGGAAATTTAGAACTTAAGTTCCAGGGTTTTTTGAAAATTTCCTTCAAATGATTTTGGGATATAATAATAATATTATTTAGAAGTATTTTCTGATATTAATATTTCAATATGATTTGAAAGAATTGTTTTAATGAAATTTTGGAAAGAAATTAGTTCTGTACTCCCCTCTCTATCGCTGAAAAATAATTTCGGTGATGAGTGCACGCATCATCGACATTCATTTTCGAGTTTCAAAGTGGGAAGACCATTGTAGTAGTTTTACTATAGATCTATTTTGGTAAACAAATAAAAAAATTTAAAGATTAAATATGATTGGATATAAAAGTTATGAGTATATATATTATTTTAAATGATTTGAAATGGAATCCGGCATTTAATTCTTAAATTTCTATGAATTAGATATTTCAATTATTGAAATGGAATAAAAATTGTTACTATTTAATAATTGAAACTTCTAAATGAAAATAAGAAATGATATGCTAAGTTATAACTGAAATATACAAGGAATTTGAAATTTGTAACTTGTAAACGAAAAGAATATGAAAATAAGAAATGATAATTATTGAACCTTAAGTTAATTAAAATAAGTAAGTCAAACTTGTGTAACTTTCAATTACATTCTTAAAGACATATATATATAACTTACCAATTATAAAAAGTTGAAATGTTAAAAGAATATGTAATGAAAATTTTTATAAGTAAAACTTATGTAATGGAAGTGTTCAATGAAATTTACTTTTATAAATAAGAAATTTGATATGAAAATAGTTATAAACTTGAGTTAGAATTGTAATACTACTAATTAAATTGAATAGAAAATGAACTGTAAGTAAAGGATTTTGAACTTAAGTTAATATTGAAACTATTTGTAATTAAAGTAAATAATAAAATGAATGTAATGCAATAAAAAGAAATCGACATGATATGAAAAAATGAAAATGAATTTTTGTAAGTAATAAAGGAAAATAAATGAAATAAACACTGAATGAATGAATAGGAATAAAATTTTGTAAGAGATAAATGTAAGTTAAAGAAATAATCCTTGTATAAATGAAAAGGAAAATAAAAACTGTAAACGTTGTGAAAGAAATTTAATAAGAATAACTCAAGTACATTGTAAATATTGTTTGTTTTGGTTTATGGGTTGTTTGGGATAGGATACTTCTAATTGTTTAAGATGTATGAATAATCTATTGGGTTCATCTAAGACTGTTGAGTAAATGGTGCACTCGGTAGTTTATTTTTCATTCTAGGTGGTTAAAATTTTCTGAATCCGAACAAACCATTTGTTTGTTTGCTATGGATGAATGGTTGACTATATTGATTTCATATGATGATTTTATGCCGTGGTTGCCTGTGATTGTTGTTTATGTTGATTTGTTTGTTAGTGGTTGAAACAACTTTAAATATTTCATTTTATATAATTATTAACTCTTTTAGGTTATATAAGTGAAATACAGGTTATGGAAGCAATTGCCACTTCTTTTGGTTTCGTAATTAAGCGTTGTTTGCCCGACAAATAGGCACGTTCTCGGATTACGGTTTTCTAGCGATATAATATTGTTTTCCCGCTGTTGGGATATATTATTTTGAAAATTTTGATTTATATTATTATTGTTGATATTATTATTTTCTCCCAAGCCTCCCCGTACAAAGGAGACTCTGTCGAAATTTTTCGTGAATTTCGGACTTAGAAAATTTTGAGAAATGTTTTCCAAACTTTATTAGTTTGAGTATAAAAGGATTTAACTGTTTATAAATTGATATATTTTATTTAAATTATTTAATTTTGTAAATTTATGTGTTATAAAATTTGATATTTTAAATAAGATATATGGATTACTTAATTCCTTCTTTTCCCTTCTTTTTCCTTTTTGGGGACAAAAAGTTTTGAGTGGGGGAGAGTGTAACAACCCGTAAATTTTCGATAATTTAATTGTTAATTGTATTAAATTTTTGTTATCTAATATTGGAAAAATAGAAATTTGTGATTCATTAATGAAATAATAACTTAAATGAGATGTAATAATGCTAATCTAAGTTAATTATTAACTATTTGAATGAAATTACAATTAATGGAATTAGTGTAAATGTTATACTAGGCTATAAATTGAATATAAGAAAACAAACATAAATATTGAATTAATTAATAAATTAATATATAATGAATGGTCATTGAATAAAATCAATGTTCAGTAAGTAATTATAATATTGGTTTGGAAATGATAAACTTATAAAAATGTGATTGAGAGTTAATGGCAACAATTATTATAAGTTACATATATATTTAATCCCTTAAATTGAATTGGAATTAATCGCAATAAATCTAAATGAAATATTATGTTAATGTAAATAAATAGGAAATAATGTTAATTTTATTCATAATATAACAATAGGTTGAATAAAAAGAATGGAAATCAAGATTTTTTTATTTATTGGAATTCAAATTATAATAATTGGATTAATTGCAAATAAATGAAATTAAATATTTAAATATTACGTTAATGAAAATTAAGATGAAATTTGAGAATATTTATGTAATAACTCATGAACCAATGTTAATTTTATCTATTTGATAAATATGGATTGAATAATAGGATGAAAGGTCAATTAAATGGAATTATTGAAAATTTAATTTATAATTTCTGAATTTAATGAAATTGAAATTAAACACTGAAATTGTTGGATTTACCAACTATAAATTGACATCTAATTTTTTTTAAATTATTGTAAGTGATTAAGAAATCAAAATGATATAAATTGTAAATTGTTAAATAATGAATCAAAAAGTGATTTAATTAATTTAATATTAATTTATTTAATTAACTGAAATATAGCCATTTTGGCCACTGACTCGGATTTCGACGAAACTGATTTCATCGGATCCGTAACAGTAAATTGTTGTAGGATTTGAAGTTTCGTAGCGATCGGACTTGTCGTTTGATCATACGAACTCGAAATGCCTCGAAATCAATTTAATTGAAATTAATTTGAAATAAGCTGATTTTATCATAACTTCTTTATACGATAGAATTAGGAAGTGAAACCTGTTCCATTGAATTTAAAATTATCGATAACATCTATTTTGATGTATGGGATGACCCATTTTCGTTCCGGAGGTAAAACGGGCTTTTCGGGTCGTTTATCGTTTAACCTTCAAATAAATCTTGTCCATTCATCTCAATTCTGACCTACCTATAAATAGTTCGTTATAAACCCTAGTGTATTTTTTATCTCCAGTTGTCTGTACGTACATTTCTTTCTCAACTCCTCTTTTCAATGGTAGACAAACCCAAATTCCCAAATTTCAAATTCAATTTCAAATTCAACTTCAAAACCAAATCTCATCAAACCCTGTCAAATTATATATCAATTTGAAGCTCTCGACGAGCACATTTTAGATCTGCAATTTGTTTTTCAATTTGGTTCATGGTTTTGCCAGAATTGCCCAAAACAGTCACAGTTGTTCGTCGTGTCTTGATCATCGTCGTCGGATCATCGATTTGAGGACATGGGGCTGTGGAGAATGTCGAGTGGGTTGCATCGGCACGGTTCCTTTGGAGATTGGATGGTTGGATTTTGCACGATAATTCGATTAGGTCAAAGATTCGAACGGTAGCGGCTGGAATCGCGTCTCAATCGGAGCGAGCCTGGGGGGTTCGAGGGGCTGTAGAGGTTGGAGCGGAGTCCGGTACGCCACGTCTGGTCAGAGGCGAAGTTTGGGATGGTGGAGGCGGCAGTCCATCATCGCATGTGTATAGCCGATAGTGTGGTAGGGTTCGATGTGAAGAACGATGAGGTGGCAAGTTTTTTTTTAATTTTTTAATTCGTATTTTTAAATCGTTATGCTCTAATATCAATTACTTCTGCACACGAGGTCCGTTTCACGCGCGGTTCATTCCGCAGGGTTCGTATCAAGATTCCGGACACCTTGAGGCTGGTTTGGGCAAATTCGGAGACTGTTCAAATTTTGGGCTTATTTTGAATTTAAATTCAAAGATGAGTGTTTTAACCCACTCACAACTTTTAAAATTTCTTATGTTCATTAAATTTAATTTATGATGTGATTAGAAATTTATTTATGACTGTTTGGTATATTTTAAATCATCATCTCCGTTAATTTGAATTTATTTGAATTGAATCATTATTTAATTTATTACTGGATATAAATTGCCAGTTAAATACTTGTTATTGATTATCGGTTATATATTGATATTTATTGATTGAATTGGATGATGTTTGTGATGGATGTGTGATCTGTTGATATTGGATGAATGGATGTTTTATTTTATATCATTATAAACTGCAAGTTCACTATGGGTTGAAATGATACATACCCGAATGATCAATAGATTAAGGAAAAATCATTATGGGTTGAAATGATAGACTCGAGCAATTTTATGGATTTTATTATTATTTCGGGATTGCGGTTTGAAAAGATATGTAACCGTAACATTTTAAATTGCGGATTGAAATGATAAATATTCGTACCACTTGACTTAGGGTAGAGAATTATATACGGACACCGGATTGGTTAAATTAAATGATTTTTAAAATTCTTAATTTTCGAATTTAATTAAATGATATTTTGAAATACGGATTGAATTATTTTTCAAAAATCAAGTTTTGTGTTGAAATGTGAATTGGTTTAAAAAGGAATTGCTTTAAGAAATTAAATTGGAAGTTTAAAGTTAAACTTTTAAGTATATATGAAATTCTGTCGAAATTAAGTTATTGAAGTTGTTTGAAAATAACTTTGAAATATTTTGAAATTGGAGCAATTCGAATTGATATTTGAACATGGATTAAAACGATGTGAAATTCAATTGTTTATTGAAATGTCAAATTGAAAGGTTTGGAATTTGGTTTGTTGACTTGGAAATTTAAAATGGTCCAAATGGGTTGAAATGAAATGAATAGTTTAATATTATATTAATTCCAAATTTATGTTTTAATATAAACTGTTTTAAAAATATATTATTTCAAAATTTTCTAATTATTAAAATTTCAAAGTATTAAACTATTTTAACCTGTATTAATTATATTAAATCATTTTAACCTATTTTAAACCATTTAATTTATTTAAATTAATTAATCTATTTTAACTTATTTTAAATCTAATTAATCTATTTTAAAGCTATTTAATCTATTTAATTATATTTAATCTATTTTAAATCTTTATTAACTATTTACAACTATTTAAAACTTTTTTTCTAAATTCCAAACTAAGTAAACTAGATGGGTTTATATTCAAATTCTCGATTTTTAAAGTGAATGTGGTTAAGCGACATTATAACCTTAGTTGGGATCTAAATAGCATATTTGGTTTAATATGATAATTTTGAAATGAGAGTTTAACCTATTTTGGAAACACGGCTTTTGAAAGGAAATATAATTTTGAACTATGATTTTAGTGTGATATAATTTCGGAAGTAAGTAATGATTTCGAAAGTGATATGATTTGAATTGAATATGATATTTTGATATCAATTATGAACTGATTTTGGAAATGTAAAAGAACCATCCGTTGTGTAATAAGCGATTGGTTGTTAAAGAGACCGGGATCGGATATGGGCATACTTTCTGTCGATACCGAAAACCACTTTGACAACTGTGTACGCGGCGGAGATTCCAGTATGAAGTAGGATGGTGGCGATGATCCTATAAGGTATATACGTGGACCTAACTCCTGTGAGTTAGCATAAGGTGGCTAAAACAGGAGCAATTGACGGGCTAAGTGAGGTCATTCCTCCGATCGGGCACATTCCATCGATACTATATTCTGACTTTGTGATTTATTTGGTGGCCACCCTCGATTTTTTTTATTCGGGAGTGTATTCCGAGTTGGGCGGTAGTTGCGGCTATGCGTTACCAACAGTCCAGAAGTTTAATTGGTATATCTACCCTGGCATTGCCTAGTTATGCTGTGTCACCTACCCTAGCGCGCCTTCTACGAGTTTGTTTTATGTCGTACCTATGTGGTATCCTCTGGCGGCTCCAGTTTACGGGGAGCTACGGTACTCTATAGACTATTGGCATTATAAAATGTGTTAAGGGGGATATGGGTAACGCCTTAATGCTATTTTAATACTTTTACTTTACTGTAGACATATTATAATAGCGTATTGTACTACATATTAGATAGTTTAACGGATCCTTAGGAGATGTGAATCCCGAACATCTCTTAAGTTATTGCACTCATGTTAGACACTGGATAGGAGATGTTAAACCCCATAAACATCTCTGATGCCGTTTACACTCATATTTATTTACCGTTGATTTAAATCACATAAGATCTTTTAGTTCTGACTCGAGTGTTTTGTCTTTTCAATTCGCTCGGGTCAGCCTGAGCATTTCAGGATTTGAAGACCTTATTTCTAGAGGACGAAGACGAAGATTTGTACTACTATTATTTACTATATTTATTCCACTACATCATACTGTTCCGCTGCATTATTTTTTTTTTATCTCAGATATATGTAACTTTGATTCTGTGTTGTATAAGTATAATCAAATGTTTTGTAAATAGCTTCATGAACAGAATCACAGACACAGAATATCAGAATAACTCGCAGCGGAAATAAAATACCATAGTAGTTCATGAAGCTACTACATAAATATTCTCAAAACAGATACAAAATATCATAGTCCGAAAAACAAATACAATAGAAGTTGGAATACATAAGTCAACTAATACAAAAGCAATATTGAATAGGGAATAACTAAAATGGAAATAGATGAACAGATAGACAAATGAGCTCCAGCAAATCTCTAGCTCCAGACGATGAATCAAAAGCTGTGATACTCAGGCTGACCCGAGCGTAAAGCAAAACACAGAACACTCGAGTCAGGACATACATACTTATACAATGTAAACCAACTCAAGTGAACTGTAATAGAGATACACAAGTAACTTAAAGGATGCCTGGGATCACCCCTCCTTTAAGGATCCTTTAAACCATCTATTATGTAGTAATGAACGCTATCATAGTAATGTCTAAAGTAAAGCAAACTATGCAAAATAATAGTGTTAATGTGGCTGGGGTAGCGCAAAGCTTCAGCAATTGCCCACCTCTAGCCACACTTTATAACATCCAACCGTTATTATAACCCGTGGTTATAAATTTCAAAATGGTTTATATTTCAAATCAAAACATCATTTCCACTTCAAAACCAAATCAAAACGATATCATTTCTATTTCAAATATATATATATTCATTTCTAAAAATCAAAGCACTTTCAAAGTTATAACAATTCGAAACCAAAACACTTGAAATTACACCACTTTACAAATGTTGTATTTAGAAAATCCACAACGCCTTGAAAATTGTGATATTTAGAAATTCCAACACTTTAAAAAATCCAACCCTTATATAATAGCATTATGAATATGTTACATTTTTAGAAATAGTAGCACTTTTAAAACAAAACCTTAAAACGATAGCATTTTACAAATGCTACAAATTCTATTACATTTCTACTATAACATATTTAAAACATCATATCTTATAAATTTATCATAGCTTTTTATAAAATCAAATTTTACTTCACAAAATCATTTATTTAGGTATCAATTAAACTATGATTTAGTTAAATAAATTTTATTACAACATATCCATTTTCCAAAGTTGTATCATTTCTAAGTTCATCCATTCAATTATAACAATTTCAAAACATTGTATTTTAGCATTCGCAGCACTTAGAAAATGTGATAGTATATGTATTAACATTTGAAAATGTTGCCTTATTCAAAACAGTAGCACTCAGAAAATGCTGCTGTACATATACTGGTAATTTGAAAAACAATGCATTTCAGAAACAGTAGCACTTATGAACCGTTACTGTAGAAATGATGTTAATTTGAAAAACCAATACATTTCAGAAACAGTAGCACTTATAGAACGTTACTGTAAGTATAGTGTTAATTTGAAATACCCTACATTAAAACCACAGCATTTCTGAAACGCTACAATTATTGTTATGAGTTTATTATAACAATTTAAAATAATATATTTTCAACTTTTTCTCATTTTTAACTTATCAAACTTATTCCACTTTTCAAAATTATTTATTTGGATATTACGTAACTTATAATTTTAATAAATAATATTTTATTTAATAAATATCCAATTAAATTATAATTCATTCATTAAGTCAAATTTACATTATAATTTACTTAACTTTTCATTTTAACAAACAAATCTTAATATTTCTTTCTTTTAAAAATATCCATTTCATAACTAAAATATTTTAATTACTAAGTTAAGTTTAAAATTCCATTTCAAATCAAATTTCCAATTATTAAGTTAAATCAAATTTTAAATTTCAATTTAAACCATTTATCAACTTATACAATTTTAACTTATAGAAAATCACTATTTAAATTATTTAAATCCAATTTAAGTTAAAAAAATCCATATTTTTAAATTTTAAAATACTTAATAATTTTAGAAAAATCATTTTAAAATTTAACCACGGTTCGGTATAATATTTTCTAACCTAGGTCAAGTGATACGGATAATATATCATTTCAATCCGTAATAAATTAAAATTCTGGGTTTTATCATTTCCAACCCGCAATCCCAAGTCAAATAAAAATCGCTCGAGCCTATCATTTCAGCTCGTAATGACTTTTCCCTATTCTAAAGTCCGTTCGGGTATGTATCATTTCAACCCATAGTGATTCTATACTAACAGGGAACTTGCAATGTGAGAAGCAGAAAATAAATAAACAGTAAAACATATCATATGATGTCAGGTGATGCAACTGGTATATAATCAGGTAATATCATCATATAATGTCAGATAACAGGCAGATGTGAGCATATAACATAGCATATCAATTACTACAATTCAAGTGACATTGTTTCACATTTATATAAGTACAATTTGTCGAGAGTGATAAACTCACCTTTGAAAGCTAGAGACAACAATTCGAGACACACGAACAAACTTCGCAAAGCATGACAAATCACGAATAGATTTGAGTGGATGAAGAGCCAAGATCTAAGTTTTGTAAACAACAAATATACAACATATCTAAGTATATGATTGTACAAAAGAATTTAGACTTAAAAAAATCAAAATATGAACAAAGTGAAGCAAGAGGACTTAACCAACTCAAGTGGGCTTGGCCACATCACAATTGGGCTTGACCATCATCACAAATGGCTCGTCCATGACTAGATCTGAAGCAAGCATGCTCGTCTATGGTCAGCAAATAGAAGGCAAAGCAATGGGATGTGAAGAGGTAGGAGTTGTGAAGGCAAAGAGGCAAGGTAGGTGAATGGTCATTGGCTTCTTGGTTTGGCCCTAGGCATATTGGGCTCGGACTGGGTGCTAGGATGGTCAGGCCTGATCTGGTGGTGCGGCTATGGTCATGTCAGGTCATGTCGTGGCTGGAGGATGAGGCATAGGTGGTGGTGGCCGAGACTACAAGGAGGAAAGGTGGTGATTGCAGGAGTTCGGCTAGGGGTTTATGCATGTTTGGTGATGGCCTTTGGTCAGGCAGGCCATGGCAATGGTAGGGGGTGGTCATTAGGTGGTGCTGGCCGATCAGGTGATGGTGGGGGAGGAGGTGATGGTCGGCAAGGGGTTGTGATCAAAGTGGAGGCCGAACACTTGCTTTGAGGAAACAAAAAGGAAAAAGAATAAAAAGAAGAGGAGGAAGCCATGGAACTTACTGAAATTTTTCTATCAGGTTATGAATTGAGATGAGAAATGATGTACGTGAAAAAAAGAAAGTGGGGAAGTGTTTGTACGGCAAGAAATGAATGGCTAGAAGTGGAAAAGCTAGGAAATGGAAAGGCACCAATGTAACTAAAGTCTCTTTGCATTTCCTAAGCCCACTATCACAAGCCCACTTCAAAACAAATTTAAAACAACAAATAAAATAAAGAAAGTCCAAACAAAATAAAAGATGAAAATAAAATAGAAAAATGAACAATGAAAGTACAAAGAAAAATTGCGTGTAAAACGCTGAATTTTATCAATTTTAAAAAGTATAAAACAGAATTTGATGAAACGAAAAGCAAGATGCATATCAGAAACAAATACTGCTTCAAAGAAAAAGATTAGAAATTTAAAAATTCAAATTTAAAAATTTCAACTGAAAGTCAAAGGTTGACCAAAGTTGACCAGAATATAAAATTCCCAAAAAATCATTATTTTATTATATTTAGAAAATAAAGTATAAACAAAATCCAAAATTGCATTGGAAAATCCCAAAATTCAATTTAAAAATGATTTAAAAATCAAAGTTTCAAATAACTTAAATTTAAAATATTTGTTAAATTTTTTGGGTTGTTACACTCTCCCCCACTCAAAACTTTTCGTCCTCGAAAAGGAAGAAGGTAGGAGAATAGAAACAGCTAGAAAGAAAATAGGTTGAAAGACAAGGATAAACAATTAATTTAAAACTATATAAATTACAATTTGAATTATTTAATATTTAATAATTTGGTTAAACCCATTTGTAAAATTTCTTGCTTCCTTTATAAATAACATTTATATGTTTAAATAACACCTTTATAAATATATGAAAACTTATTTGAATACAATTATTTGTATCATTAGTTATATTTACAAAGAAGCTATTGAAAAGATTAAATCCATAATTCATAAATTTATTAATTTATCTCAAGATACTTTTCAATATTATTAATAAATCAATAATCATTTTCTTTAAATATATTTTATTTAATTAATGACTTCTAAAATATTTACAACACTAATAATTTACTATTAAACCGTGTAGTATATAAATAAACAATATTTTAAACATTTTAAATTATTTAGAAAGAGAATTGATCAAAATATCCTTTATATAATACTTTATCAAAATAATTTTATAATAAATACTGTTATATCGAAACAAATTTTCCTTTTTTGAAAATACTTTTATAACTCGATGTCTCAACAAGTTTTTCCTCATTCTTGCAGACTCTGGCCATGCGTTGATCAGGCGCAAAGCTAGATTTCTCCAAGTATTTAGTAGACTTGTTTCAACACCCAGTAAAAATACTAGAAAAACCTTCAAAACCGATATGGAAAGTACAATCCAAACAAATCAATTGAATCAAATCGAATCATGGATCGCAGATACATAATGGTTACGCCTGGATCCCCCAGGAAACATCCGTACCTGTAGGCCGTCACAGCCCCTACGAATTACGCCATGATAACAACTGTAGACCGCAGATACACAATGGTTACGCCTGGATCCCCCAGGAAACATCTGTACCCGTAGACCATCACTGCCCCTACGGATTACGCTACAAAACAACCATAGATCGCAGATACACAATGGTTATGCCTGGATCCCCCAGAAAACATCCGTACTCGTAGGCCGTCACAGCCCCTGCGAATTACGCTATGCAGTCGAGTTCATAAGACCATGGGTAACGCCATGGAATTCGATGATCACTCGAGTATCATATCCGGAAAACCAAATCAGAGAGAATAATATCGATAGAATGAATCCCAAATGTGGCCACAAATAGGATATCAAGTAGAAGGCACTTTCCATATCTTTACTTCGAAAATATGTATCATATAGTACCTTTCCAAATCAATTTCAATTATCATACTTATATAAAGTCCATTATATATAAGATTTCATTTCAAATCAAATACTTTCCACAATCAATAGTATATCAAATCACACTTATATAGACTTCGATTATATAAGATTTCGCTTTTCAAATTGAGTACCTTTCCAAATCAACAGTTTTCGAATCAACATCATACATATACAAATCAATTTTATATAAGTTCGATAACTCCAAATCAAGTATTTAGAAAAATAAGGTTCTCAAATTCCAATTCGTTTCAATACCAGTTCAGTTTCAAAATCATATACGATTTCACCAAATTATTTCTTCCAAACTAAATATCTTCAGTTTCCAAGGTAATAGGTTTAGAAAATAATCCAAGTTTGTTTCCAAATCAACATATTTTATGTCAAACAAATTCATTTCCAAAATCATAGTACTTTCAAGGATATAATACTTTCGAACCCAAACAATTTGAAATAATAATACTTTGAAATTCAAACTTTGGAAATCATAACACTTGAAATCATAACGCTTTCCTTCAAACAGTTTAGAAATTAATAATAGTATATAAAATAAAATAGTTTGTAAAATAAAATATTTAAATAAAATAGTAATAAGTTAAAACAATTTATATTAAAATAATTAGTATTTTTAAAATAGTTTATATTAGAAAAAGTTATATTAAAAATAGTTTATATTAAAATTAATATAAAAATAGTTTATATTAAAATTAATATAAAAATAGTTTATATTAAAATTAATATAAAAATATTTTTAAATATAATTTAAAATACTTTATATAATAAAAAATAGTTTCCTCAAATTTCACCAATCAATTCAAATTAACACGAGTTTCAAGATTCAAATTAACTTTAATCTCAATTCATTAATTTCAATTCAGTTCCTCAATAAACCATTTCAAATTTTATCAATTTCAAATACAGATTTGAACCACCAAATAAACCATTTCAATTTCAATATGTTTTAAAGCTTTATATATTCAATATTTCAAAACTAAATTTGATAATTTCATTTATATCTCAAATTCACTTTACTATTATTTAGTTTGAAATGTTTACTTAATCATTTCAATAATATCTAAATACAGCTTCAATTTACAACTTTAAATAAACCAAATATCCCATTTAAATTTATATAAATTTGAAATATGCATTTAAGTCACTTTTAATCAAATCCAAGTTATAAAAATCATATCTTTGAAATTTCAATTTTTAATAAATTTCAGATCAAGCTTATTTAAGTATAATTCTTAAATAAATATAATTTCCAATCAATCTCAAATTTATCTTTCCAACTTGAATCATTATAAACTCTATATTTGAAAATATATAGATATCAAATAAATACTGGGTTTTTAAATCCCAATCTATTTTCGAAATCAAATATTTTTCTCAAAATCAATTATTCCCCAAAAATGATTACCAAGTTTATAACCCTTCCTCTTAAAACCTTTAAACTATTTATTTCTATTTGAAAGATCAAATTTACCCTTTTGAAAATTATTATTATTATATATATGTATAGTTTTATAAAAGATGTTACTAAGTTAAAAACACTTAAAACTAAATTTTATTCAAAACATTTCAACTAAATTTAATATTAGTATAATTCAAAATAGACTTATTCATTTACTTACCAAAACAGTTTCAAATTTATTTAAATCATATTACTTCATACTTTAAACATACAAAACTAAACTTATATACTTCATCAAATAATTTATACCTTCGAAATTTCTTAGCTTTAAAAATTAAACCTTGATTTGGAAGTGTTCAAAAATTCAAAATAGTCGGAAAAATCAAATTTCCAATCCAAGAGTTGGAAATCAGCAACAAATTAGTAAATCAATTTCAAAAGATAGGGTTATACCAAATCAAATCCAAAATTCGAGGGCTGAACACCAGGCTCGTTCAAACTGTTCCAAATATATATACATATATCTTTCAAATATCAAATCATACTTCGGAATTTGAAATCAAAATTGGTTTCACAAAATCAATCGCATAGAAAAGCTAGTAAAGTGGCCTCTCCCCCACTCTGAAAATCGAAAATCAATGTCGATGATGCATGCACTCATCACCAAAATCTTTCTCCAGCGACATAAGTGGGTTCTGGACTTCTATTTTCTTGAGAACTTCTTTGAAATTTCATTGAAATCATTGGAACTCATTTAAAGTCATTTGAAACATTTCTTATTCGGAAAATACTTTCAAATCGTATTATTATATATTTTCAAAATCTTAAAACCAGTTCCAAAATGCCGGAGTTCAATCTCTCAAATTTCAAATTCAAAACCCTTCAGTTATAAATCATTTTTATATAAATCGATATATAATTTACAAAATTTCAAATCCTTTCGAAACTTCAAATTCTCATTTTTAAAAGGTATATAATTCTTATCTGAAACATTTCAATCTTATATATATAATATAATCATTCTTATCAAAAATAATAATTTTGATATATAAATGATTTTTAAAATACAAACAACACAAATTTTTCAAGGGATGATTCAAGAATGGATTTCAAAACAAAGATAGAGATTCAAATTAGAGGAACTCTAATCAAATAGAATTCTGATTCGAAGATAGGCTCGAACGAAGATGAGATAATTAATTACAAAATAGTAGATGGACATACTTATATAAATCGCGGGCGACCTTAACCGGGTCAACCGTGACTTCAGGAATATGATCGATGCAGGATTCTAAGGCAAATCGACATTCTATCGCCAGAAATAGAATTCGGCATAGCAAAAGATAGAAGCATCTAAACCGAGGTATAGAAATCTCTGGTGAATCAATGCCAATTGTAAGGGAGTTTCACACCCTTTACAAATCATTTAAAGATTGGCGGGATCACCGAGTTTTATAGAGGTCATTCGAAGTGGAGTTATGGGATGCTCCAGAATCAAAAGAATACAAATAGGGTAAGACAAGAATGGATTTCAAAGCAAGTGGGAGCGTTCCAAAATCCAAAGGAATCGTTAATCGATGAGAATCCTAACCAAGAAATTACCAACAAGGTGGACAAGGAAGGATAAGGTCTAGAAAAATTTTGCTTTCAAAACAAGAAAATTTATATCAAAATAATCTTTGAAAAAAAATCCATTGAAAATCATTTTATACTTTGAAAATACGTTCTCTCACAAAGAAATGATTCTGAGATTGATTTCACTCATTCTAGGGTATTTCTACCCTATCTCTAATGAGTTTTTATCCGCAGGCTAAGGTTTGCTTAAAACCAAAACTCTGATACCAAATGTAACATCCCACCATTTTGGACCATTCAAATCGACAATAAATCCACACATGTCGGACTTGAATACTTCAAAATAGCGGATTGTTAAGAAAATTTGGAGCAAATAAAATTAAACACAGAATCACAGACACAGAATATCAGAATAACTCGCAGCGGAAATAAAATACCATAGTAGTTCATGAAGCTACTACATAAATAATCTCAAAACAGATACAAAATATCATAGTCTGGAAAACAAATACAACAGAAGTCGGAATACATAAGTCAACTAATACAAAAGCAATACTGAATAGGGAATAACTGAAATGGAAATAGATGAACAGATAGACAAATAAGCTCCAGCAAATCTCTAGCTCCAGACGATGAAGCCAAAGCTGTGATACTCAGGCTGACCCGAGCGTAAAGCAAAACACAAAACACTCGAGTCAGGACATATATACTTATACAATGTAAACCAACTCAAGTGAATTGTAATAGAGATACAATAGTAACTTAAAGGATGCCTGGGATCGCCCATCCTTTAAGGATCCGTTAAACCATCTATTATGTAGTAATGAACGCTATCATAGTAATGTCTAAAGTAAAGCAAACTATGCAAAATAATAGTGTTAATTTGACTGGGGTAGCGCAAAGCTTCAGCAATTGCCCACCTCTAGCCACACTTTATAACATCCAACCGTTATTATAACCCGTGGTTATAAATTTCAAATGGTTTATATTTCAAATCAAAACATCATTTCCACTTCAAAACCAAGTCAAAACGATATCATTTCTATTTCAAATATATATATATATATATATTCATTTCTAAAAATCAAAGCACTTTCAAAGTTATAACATTTCGAAACCAAAACACTTGAAATTACACCACTTTACAAATGTTGTATTTAGAAAATCCACAACGCCTTGAAAATTGTGATACTTAGAAATTCCAACACTTTAAAAAATGTAACCCTTATATAATAGCATTATGAATATGTTACATTTTTGGAAATAGTAGCACTTTTAAAACAAAACCTTAAAACGATAGCATTTTACAAATGCTTCAGATTCTATTACATTTCTACTATAACATATTTAAAACATCATATCTTATAAATTTATCATAGCTTTTTATAAAATCAAATTTTACTTCACAAAATCATTTATTTAGATATCAATTAAACTATGATTTAGTTAAATAAATTTTATTACAACATATCCATTTTCCAAAGTTGTATCATTTCTAAGTTCATCCATTCAATTATAACAATTTCAAAACATTGTATTTTAGCATTCGCAGCACTTAGAAAATGTGATAGTATATGTATTAACATTTGAAAATGTCGCCTTATTCAAAACAGTAGCACTCAGAAAATGCTGTTGTACATATAGTGGTAATTTGAAAAACAATGCATTTCAGAAACAGTAGGACTTATAAACCGTTACTGTAGAACTGATGTTAATTTGAAAAACCAATACATTTCAGAAACAGTAGCACTTACAGAACGTTACTGTAAGTATAGTGTTAATTTGAAAAACCCTACATTAAAACCACAGCATTTCTGAAACGCTACAATTATTGTTATGAGTTTATTATAACAATTTAAAACAATATATTTTCAAATTTTTCTCATTTTTAACTTATCAAACTTATTCCACTTTTCAAAATTATTTATTTGGATATTACGTAACTTATAATTTTAATAAATAATATTTTATTTACTAAATATCCAATTAAATTATAATTCATTCATTAAGTCAAATTTACATTATAATTTACTTAACTTTTCATTTTAACAAACAAATCTTAATATTTCTTTCTTTTAAAAATATCTATTTCATAACTAAAATATTTTAATTACTAAGTTAAGTTTAAAATTCCATTTCAAATCAAATTTCCAATTATTAAGTTAAATCAAATTTTAAATTTCAATTTAAACCATTTATCAACTTATAAAATTTTAACTTATAGAAAATCACTATTTAAATCATTTAATTCCAATTTAAGTTAAAAAATCCATATTTTTAAAATTTAAAATAATTAATAATTTTAGAAAAATCATTTTAAAATTTAACCACGGGTCGGTATAATATTTTCTAACCTAGGTCAAGTGATACGGATAATATATCATTTCAATCCGTAATAAATTAAAATTTTGGGTTTTATCATTTCCAACCCGCAATCCCAAGTCAAATAAAAATCGCTCGAGCCTATCATTTCAGCTCGTAACGACTTTTCCCTATTCTAAAGTCCGTTCGGGTATGTATCATTTCAACCCATAGTGATTCTTTACTAACAGGGAACTTGCAATGTGAGAAACAGAAAATAAATAAATAGTAAAACATATCATATGATGTCAGGTGATGCAACTGGTATATAATCAGGTAATATCATCATATAATGTCAGATAACAGGCAGATGTGAGCATATAACATAGCATATCAACTACTACAATTCAAGTGACATTGTTTCACATTTATATAAGTACAATTTGTCGAGAGTGATAAACTCACCTTTGAAAGCTAGAGACGACAATTCGAGACACACGAACAAACTTCGCAAAGCACGACAAAGCACGAATAGATTTGAGTGGATGAAGAGCCAAGATCCAAGTTTTGTAAACAACAAATATACAACATATCTAAGTATATGATTGTACAAAAGAATTTAGACTTAAATAAATCAAAATATGAACAAAGTGAAGCAAGAGGACTTAACCAACTCAAGTGGGCTCGGCCACATCACAATTGGGCTTGACCATCATCACAAATGGCTCGGCCATGACTAGATCTGAAGCAAGCATGCTCGGCTATGGTTAGAAAATAGAAGGCAAAGCAATGGGATGTGAAGAGGTAGGAGTTGTGAAGGCAAAGAGGCAAGGTAGGTGAATGGTCATTGGCTTCTTGGTTTGGCCCTAGGCATATTGGGCTCGGACTGGGTGCTAGCATGGTCAGGTCTGATCTGGTGGTGCGGCTATGGTCATGTCAGGTCATGTCGTGGCTGGAGGATGAGGCATAGGTGGTGGTGGCCGAGACTACAAGGAGGAAAGGTGGTGATTATAAGAGTTCGGCTAGGGGCTTATGCATGTTTGGTGATGGCCTTTGGTCAGGCAGGTCACAGCTATGGTAGGGGGTGGTCATTAGGTGGTGCTGGCCGATTAGTTGATGGTGGGGGAGGAGGTGATGGTCGGCAAAGGTTGTGATCATAGTGGAGGCCGAACACTTGCTTTGAGGAAACAAAAAGGAAAAAGAATAAAGAGAAGAGGAGGAAGCCATGGAACTTACTGAAAATTTTCTATCAGGTTATGAATTGAGATGAGAAATGATATACGTGAAAAAAAGAAAGTGGGGAAGTGTTTGTACGGCAAGAAAGAACGGCTAGAAGTGGAAAAGCTAGGAAATGGAAAGGCACCAATGTAACTAAAGTCTCTTTGCATTTCCTAAGCCCACTATCACAAGCCCACTTCAAAACAAATTTAAAACAACAAATAAAATAAAGAAAATCCAAACAAAATAAAAGATGAAAATAAAATAGAAAAATGAACAATGAAAGTATAGAGAAATATTGCGTGTAAAACGCTGAATTTTATCAATTTTAAAAAGTATAAAACAGAATTTGACGAAACGAAAAGCAGGACGCATATCAGAAACAAATACTGCTTCAAAGAAAAAGATTAGAAATTTAAAAATTAAAATTTAAAAATTTCAACTGAAAGTCAAAGTTTGACCAAAGTTGACCAAAATATAAAATTCCCAGAAAATCAATTTTTTTTATATTTGGAAAATAAAGTATAATCAAAATCCAAAATTGCATTGGAAAATCCCAAAATTCAATTTAAAAATGATTTAAAAATCAAAGTTTCAAATAACTTAAATTTAAAATATTTGTTAAAATTTTTGGGTTGTTACACTCTCCCCCACTCAAAACTTTTCGTCCTCGAAAAGGAAGAAGGTAGGAGAATAGAAACAACTAGAAAGAAAAATAGGTTGAAATACAAGGATAAACAATTAATTTAAAACAATATAAATTTCAATTTGAATTATTTAATATTTAATAATTTGGTTAAACCCATTTGTAAAATTTCTTGCTTCCTTTATAAATATCATTTATATGTTTAAATAACACCTTTATAAATATATGAAAACTTATTTTTTTTTTTTGAAAATGGGTAAACCGCCTCATTAAAAACCTTACTAACTATCGGTGTGATAATTAGTAGGGGAAAAAGAGTGCGGTGCTTTATTGATAACATATCAATATAGAAATACAACGTTTATGTACATACAGTCAAGAAGGAAAAATAAACAGGAAAAACAACCCTGTTACAATCGACACTCCTACGTGGCAGAGAACAGAACACTCTACTTAACAAAAAGAAAAGAATAATACAACTTTAAACTTAAATCTTTCCATCTTTGGTTGACCGGTTGAGAAAACAAGCTCAGAGCTTTAACCGGTATCCATAAGGTCAATGCCCCATCTTTCTAAGATCTCCCCATTTTCTCTCGATCCCCTAGTCTTCTTCCTACTTTTGGTCATCTGAAATTTAATGTCGATTTCAGCTAGATTCCATCTTCGAAGCTTGTCAATTTGTCTCCCATCATGGATACGTGAGTTTCGTTCCAGCCATATGTGATAGATGATGGTGACGAAACTGCAGAAGGCCAAATCTTGGATCTGGTTAGCAACTCTAAAGGTGTCGTATAAAACAGTGGCTTCTTCATCGATCAGCAAAGGACCATTCAGAATCAAACCTAGCTTCATTTTATTTCGTGTCCAAAGATAGGCCGAGTAAGAACATTGGAAAAACAGGTGATTTCTATCTTCTGGTTCACAATTGCACAGTACACACATAGGATCTATAGTACAACCCCATTCAATCATTTTTTCTTTGGTAGGAATTCTGTTAAGCATAACTTTGTACGCACATAAAGCCATTTTAGGGCTGTTGCAGTAACTCCAGATAACTTTAGACCAATTAAGTGTCTGTAAATGATTTCTTGCACTATCCCATGCTGAGTAGAAGGTAAATCCATTAGGATTGTTGTTCCAAGTCCAAAAGTGAGAATCATGATTAGATGAAATAGCCACATTCTTGATTTGGTTAATTTGCTTAGTGAAATGGAATGTCTCTGGATTTATCATGTTCTCTTGTATCATGCTGCTGACCTTCAAATTGTCGCCTCCATTTAAACCGAGAGCATCCCACCCAAGTATGTTAACTAAAAGTTCATTGTTAATCCACGGATCGTGCCAAAGAAATGTATTTTGCCCATCGACTATATTCCTTTGTATATGTTTAATGCCTTTCTGTCTGTGTTTAAGGATAGATTTCCAGGTACAAGAACTGTTATTATCAATATCCATAGTCCAGAAGTGTTTATCTTTACAGTATCTGTTGTACATCCAGCTAGACCATAAGTTGTTGTTGTTAATAAAATGCCATAACAGTTTAAGGGCAGTGGCAGTTCTGATGTCTCTAAAATTTCTTAGGCCCACTCCTCCTTCCAATTTTGGTCTGCAAAGGATATCCCATGCTATTTTATGGGTTTTGCCTCCCCAGATAAAATTAGCACATATCCTATTGATTTTATCAATAGTTGCAATTGGCAGTTGGTATGTCATCATCCAATATAACACCATAGGAGTGATAACTGAGTGAATAAGCTCTATCTTACCTGCCATAGAAAGTAGCCTACAGTCCCACCCATCCATTCTTTGCTGGATTTTGTCTAAAAGCTGACCACAATCAGAATAGTGAAGATAATTATAGGACAATGGGACACCCAAATATTTGATAGGCAATACTCCTTCCCTCATATCCAAAATATTGATCAATACATTTCTGTTTGTCATCCCTCTACTGAAATATACTTTAGACTTTAAATTGTTTATATTCAGTCCCACCAGGTCTTTTAAAATTTGCATAATCTCTTTGATAGATCTAGCACACTTTGGCTTGGCTTTAGAAAATATCATAAGGTCATCTGCATAGATAAGATGAGTAACATTTGGTTCTTGTTTGTAAATAGGCTGTAGCTTATCAGTCTTATGAGCTTTGAACATCTTCAAAGAAAGAAATTCCATAGCTACACAAAAGAGATAAGGGGAGAGAGGGTCTCCCTGTCTCAACCCTCTATTGCTGGAAATGAACCCCTTAGGACTACCATTAACAAGAATAGAATAAGTAGGGGAAGAGATACAGTTTCTGATAAGTTTGACAAGTTTATTTGGGAACCTCATCATGTTCAACATATGACAAACAAACTCCCTATTTATCATATCATAAGCCTTTTGAAGGTCAATCTTAAGGCACATTTTATCACTACCTTTCCTATTGAAATGTCTAATTTGTTCATGTGCTAGCAGGATGTTCTCAGCAATACATCTTCCTGGAATAAACGCAGACTGGTTTTCTGATATTAGGTGAGGTAAAAAAGGTTTGATTCTGTTACATATAATTTTGGATATGATTTTATATAAGACATTACAACATGCAATAGGTCTATAATCAGAAATACCAATTGGCTGTTTGGTTTTAGGCACAAGTGTGATAAAAGTATGATTTAAACCTTTGTCAATTTTACCAGTGTTGAAAACTTCTTGGATCAGGTTCAGGAGCTCAAACTTCAGTTCTTCCCAGTGAATTTTATAGAATTTTGAAGTGAAACCATCCGGACCCGGGCTCTTGTCATCAGATATAGAGAATATAGCTTTTTTTACCTCATCCAGATTGATCTCAGAAGTAAGTTTAAATCTGCCTCTCTCATTTATAATTCTCATACACTGTATATCAGGGAAATTTTTTGGTAATGGATGTTTGGAGAAAAATATATCAGTGTAATAGTTTATAGCATCATTTTCAATTTTTGTACTGTCTTGTATAACCTCCCCATTACTCATAATGATCTGATTCCAATTGTTAAAGTGTCTTCTTTGTGACATCTTAGCATGAAAAATTTTTGTGCATGAATCCCCATCAGTGAGCCATTCAATCTTTGCTTTCTGTCTGGCCTTTAAAATTTCAGCAACATTCTGAGTTTTCCAGTTGTTATAAGCTGTACTAAGTTTATCAAAAAGAAAGGAGTTGGTCGGGTTTTCATCACAATCTTTAAGACAGTTCTGATATTCTTCTTCATATGTTTTTAGAGGATTCCCTTCTCTGCAGTTTTTTAGATTCCACTCCTTTAGCAAAAACTTGCAATCTTTAATGAATTTCATAAACTTGTGGAGTTTTGAAGCATGGTAGTTAGGGAAATCTGAATAATAATTTTCTAGAGCTTTATCAATACAAGACATATACCCTACCCCCATATGCCATGAGTTAACATATCTGAATGGGATATTTCTAGGACCTATGCATTCTTTATTAAAACTAATAAAAATCGGAATATGGTCACTTATAGCATTAGAGACCCCAAAAGTAGTAATCCCTGGTGTGGTTCCCAGTAATAATTGATTACAGAGTACTTTATCAATTTTAGAAGCCATACCTTTTTTCCTCCAAGTATATTTAAAACCTGTAATAGGCAGTTCAACCAGACCTATCCTTGATAAGCAATTATTAAAGCCTACCAGGTGACTAAAAGGAACAGCAGTACCACCCTTTTTGTCAGAAGGTGATAATGTATTATTAAAATCTCCAAGAATAATCCATGGGGAGTTCACTAACCCTGATTCAACAATAAGATCCTCCCATAGTTTGTCTCTATCTTTAATAAAATTGCTAGCATAGACAAAGGTTATTCTACATTTAAAACCTCCAGTGTTTTTAGCTAATAAAGAGATATGTTGATAGGATTTCATCTCAATTTGAATATTCCAAATATTAGAATCCCACATAATGAGAATCCGACCTTTGCTACCACAGTCATTGTTATCATTTATCTTCCAGTTTCTCTGCAATCTAACACTCATATTCTCTATATTCAAGTTACTTAATTTATTCTCAAGTAAGCCAACAATTGATGGCTTATATTTAGTTAGGAATTTAGACACTTCAAATTGTTTATCCAAAGCATTTAAACCCCTAACATTCCAAGCAACTATATTCATTCTTTAAATTTACTTTGGCTCCTTGTATTTGCTTTAGGAGGAGCAGGGATTGGTTTTCCTTTTTTACCTTTCAAAATCTGCTTGTTAGATGTTTCAATTTCCTCATAAAATTTTTGATTTTTTTCTACACAGTTCGAGACATCTTCAATCTTCTCTGGTGGATTAGGGATAGAATCCTCTCTAGCAAGGTTACTGATAAGTTCCTCTTCTTCATCTTCACTTAAATCTTCTACCAAGCCTTCAGATTGATGCTGACTTACAGGAAAGTCCTCTGTCTCCTTTATAGCCTTCTCCTTATTATTACTAATGTTTACATTCATTGTCTCATTCACTAATGCATTTTCTACTGCAGGGACTTGGTCATTGGGAATCTCTTCAACATTACATACATTGGGAATCTCTTCAACATAACAGTCATTGGGAGTCTCTTCAACATTACATTCATTAGTTAAGTTGTCTTCACTATTAATTATATTCTGTTCATGTAATATAGGGGTATCAGACCCTTCATTTGTAATTTCAGAATCCACAACTATAACTTCCTTGTTTAGATTATTATTTGGTTTTCCTGCTGTTAGCTCTGCACCTACTTTATTATTACTGTGTTCTGAATTAGGTTCAGAGTTGGATGAGGTAGAGGCTTTTCCTGTATCTTTAGGAACCCATTTTTCTTTACTTTTTATTTTGCATTGCTGAGTAGCATGGCCAAACACTTTGCATTCCCTACAACTAGATGGTTTGTAAAGATAGTCTACTTTAATCTTAAGTTCCTCTCCCGTATAAAGTATAACATCCACTTCATTTGGGAACTCATCACTGGCTTGCATTTCAACTAATATTTTAGCAAACGCAACCCTAGTTTCATCAGCTGTAATCTTGTCCATTTTAATAGGCTTTCCTAACACACTTGCAATGGCACTCATAGCTTCTTTATCCCATAGCTCGAGTTCTAGATTAGATAGTTTTATCCATATAGGAAGAGTTGTCAGTAAGTCTTTCCTGAATCTAGTACCCATCTCCCACTTTTTCAATATAATCACTTTGTTATCAAACAAATAAGGTCCACCCTTCAACACTTTGTCACAATCTAGTTTATCATCAAAACGTATTATAAAGAAACCATTTTCTCGAGATAATAGCTGAAACTTTCCCACAGGTTTCCATACCCGTTCTATGTATCCCTTAAGATGGATGTGATAAGGTCTGACCCCATACACGTAGAAAACTATGGAATGTTCCCATTTACTTTCCGCCCTCTTTACAACGGTTTCAGATATGGTAGCCATCTTTTTATCCTTGACGAGCACAGGTTTGATATATTGTAGATCTAGGTATTCATCTTGCTGCTCCCCTATTCCTCCACATGTTGCTTCCTTTCAAGATTTTGAATTTCCAGAATTTATGTCTTTTTGAATCGCCTTCCACTTAGAGTCTTCCCTGGTTGATACAAAACCCTCGCTATGAACCTGTGAGTATCCAAATTTGGTTCGGGTTTGATCCCCCCCCAAACGTGAATCCCTGGATGAACGAACCTTTAAGGTATTTTGATTGCTGTGAGGCAATCCGTCCCTTCCCAGGTCATGACGAACAGGATTGTATGCCACTGTTTTCCCTTTATTTCGATCAGAACTAGCTTGCGGCTCCTTGTTTGGATCCAGTATTTCAGGTGGTCTTCCTCTGTCTTTTGTAAAATCGCTATTAGGGTTTCTGTTAGCCGCCATTATTGTGTATTTTCAGGTGTATTGTTGTTTGCTGCATAGAGTAATTTGAATTTCTAAAAATATGAAAAACTTATTTGAATACAATTATTTATATCATTACTTATATTTACAAATAAGCTATTGAAAACATTAAATCCATAATTCATAAATTTATTAATTTATCTCAAGATACTTTTCAATATTATTAATAAATCAATAATCATTTTCTTTAAATATTGTATTTAATTATTAACTTATAAAATATTTACAACACTAATAATTTACTATTAAACCGTGTAGTATATAAATAAACAATATTTTAAACATTTTAAATTATTTAGAAAGAGAATTGATCAAAATATCCTTTATATAATACTTTATCAAAATACTTTTATATCGAAACAAATTTTCCTTTTTGAAAATACGTTTATAACTCGATGTCTCAACAAGTTTATCCTCATTCTCCCTTACATTTTATGTGCCAATAGATGGATCCCTACTTGGGTTCATTAAAAGTTTGAGGGGATTAAGGCAAGGGGACCCTCTTTCACCATATTTATTCTCAATAGTTATGGAATTTCTAACTATTAAACTTGATGTGGAACTGCTGAAAGGTAACATCAGTCCTATTTATAAAGTTGAGCAAATGATTACACATTTACTATATGCAGACGACATACTAATCATGGTTAAAGCCACTACACAAAATGCAGAATGTGTTCTTAAAGTGTTTCAGGAACTGAAACTTGTGGCTGGTCTGAATTTAAATGAAAACAAGTCTTCTTTGTTTTTCAGTAAAGGGGTCAAAATAAATAGCAAATTGCAGGTATATTGAACATCAACATTGGTAATCTACCAGTGATATACCTTGGCATTCCATTGTCCAATAACAAATTAAAATCCAGAGACTTTGGAAGTTTAATTGATAAAATTAATTAGAAAATTAATCATTGGAATTCAAGGATGCTTAACTTTAGTGGCAGAATTGAATTGGTCAAATCTGTCATACATCCTATGGTGCAATTTTGGCTACAATTTACCCAAATTCCTGTGGCAGTTATTCAAAGAATCAATTCTACTTGTGCTAATTTTATATGGAAATCTAAAGTGCATAAGATGAGATGGGAAGATGTTTGTAAACCAAAGCAAGAGGGAGGCCTGGGCATTAAGAAATTTGATGATATGACTAAAGCAATTGCAATCGAAATGGTATGGAAATTTCTCCAGGGGGATTCACTTTGGGCTAAGTGGATGTGCAATAGATAATGTAAAAATTCAAATTTTTGGACTGCAGACTCTACCACCAGTGCATCATATACATGGAATTTATTGCTAAAGGCTAGACAATGGTGTAAAGGCCTTATTGATAGAAAAATAGCAAAATGGGGATAATACTGATCTATGGCAAGGCCCATGGATTATTGACAGTTCATTGTTAGATAAATGTGGATGGAATAACATAAATATAGCAGGTAGCATCAACAGAAAAGTATCTACTCTGTTATCAGGTAATAACTGGAAAGAACAGCTTGTGTATGTTCCTATTCAGTTTCACAAGACAGTTCATGATGTTAAAATTCACAATCATGAGCAAAAAGATTTCTGGTTTTGGCTTCCTACTGGTAATGGGCAGTTTAGCATCAACTTGGCGTGGAACCATATTAGAAACAATCTAAATGTTTTGAATGGGACCACAATTATATGGGACTACAACTGTGCCCCTAAAATGTAGACTTGTTCATTGTTGGCAATTTTAAATCGACTTAGCACAAAAGACATAATTAAAAAATGGAACAATGGTATAGATGATCTGTGTGTGCTTTGTAAAACTAATACTGAGGATAGAAATCACTTATTCTTTCACTGCAATTACTCGAGATAGATTTTAGAGATAATAATGCAAAAGTTTCAAATTACCAATGGAAATTCATGCGACATCAACCAAATTATACAAATATTGCTACAAAATCAGACAAGCTGTAACAACCAGGAGATTTTCGACCTCGAAAATCGACATCAATACGCCCCCTGTATCGAATGCCGAATATCCAAGTGCCGGAAATACCAGGTCAATAGGGTTAAAGAAGAAGGAGGTAGAAGAAAACAACACAACAGAATCTCACATCGCAGCGGAATAAAATATAATAGATAACATCTGATCATTATACAAAAAGAACTATTATTGTTTATATACATTACATCATCAGAGTACAATACAATCAGAATCAAATACTGGACAGTTATATTAACTTGTCCCACAAACAAAATACACAGTATACACAACACAGCGGAATACACATCATGTACGGGTGATACGTCTCGCCATTCAGCTCGTCTCCTGAGCTCCACGGTAAAATAACACCCGAGTCAGTCTGGAAAACCAGCATGAGAAAACACACTCAATTGTATTATTAAAGTTTTCCGAAACCCTTTGAAATCAAAAGCATCTTGTAAGACCACGCCACAAATAAACATGTCGGGTTTTTACCTTACGATAGCCAAAACACTTTTTATCAAATTCGTCTGATATTATAATAGTGTCTATAGAAAGTAAAATAGAATCTAGCTGAAATGCTTTCATCTCACATTTCAGCAATAGTTGGGCATAATCAAAACCGTACAGACGTGTAGGGAGAATGGATTTCCAACTAATGACTAGGCACCGGGGTACCACCTGTCACAGTACCTGGTCTAGATCAGCGTACCGAGGACCACGCCCGATCCCCTGCAACACAAGACCGGAACTACCCCTTACTGGATAATTCCGAGTAAGATCACCCCGCGGTTGGGATCAGCAACCGCCCACTAAGCCGAAATAAAAGGGACATCTAGACAGGGATGACCTCACCCTAATGGGTGCTACCCACATAGCCTTGCTGCATAACCCCTGATTTTCAGTCATTCCCGGTTGATGAGGCTCGAGGCCAAGCGTTACCATTTTAGAACACATCTCTTAGAATGCCCACCATCCACCAGACGATGTTCCGAAAGCATTCATCCATACAAGTCCATTCCGGGTTCGAACGGAACTGTAGGCACTACTCCTACTACATCCATTTTGGAATCACCCTTAGGATTAGTAGCGATTAGCCCTTCCACTTCACTGCTCCATCTTCGATTCCAAACTCGTTTTCCCCACAAAAACGTACAAACCGGATCGAAGTGGTTTTCGAGAAATAAATCCCGATCTCGGTCTCTTCGAAATGATCAGCGCATTTGCCAATATTGATAGTCGGTTATTTAACTATCAAACAACATTCACAAACAATCATCAAGCCATAATAATTTCCCCCAAATTATTTATTACCCTCAAAATATCTTCGCAAGATATATTTCCACTTTTCAACCCTTTGAAAACAGTTTCAAAAACCACCTTTCTCTCACGGAGTAAAATCCCAAATATTTTCTATCTCCACTGAAATCACCAAGTACAAACACTTTAGATTTCTAAAATAATTTAAAATACTATATTATAAAATATACTTTAAACAAAACATTTAAATTAAAAGTACTTTAATATTTTATTCAAAGATATATACTTTAAGAATATTTAAAATAAAGCTACTTAATAAAATATAAAACTAGATTTGTATCTTTTAAAACATAATACCAAGCCATCTTTAAATAAATACTACTAAAATAAATTTGAAAAATACTTGCTTTAAAATTTAAACATTTAAGAATAATAAATTTTCTAAAACATATTTTAAAACAACCTTAAACTTTTAGCTTATACTTAAAAAATTTCTTTGAAAACGTTCTTGGCTATTCAGGGAAATACACTTCTCTCTCACATCTTTAAAAATAAATCACTATTTATTTTTAAAACTAATTTACCCATTCCTTTAATAAATTCCCACCGTGAATCTATTCTTCCAAATATCCACTGATATATTCACCTTTATAAACCCAGTTTATAAATTCCATAGTCTCATTTCCCTTTTAAAATTCCAATTTTAAACACTTAAATCAAATTTCAAATTGATTTCCAAATTACTCCATTTTGAACTAAACTCCTTTACTTACTCAATTTATTCAAATCCGTTAACTTCGGATTTTACTTCTTCATTATGATTAAAATCTTTTAACTGAAAATACCAATTTCAGATTTCCCAAATTACTTCTTTACCCTTTTAAATAAATTCAAACCTTGAATTTAAAAATAACTTCTTTATTTCTTGATATAATATCACTTAAGTTTAAAATTTAATATTTCTCTGTTCATTTAAAATTCCCTTCCCATACTCGGAATTTATATATTAAAATTTTAAAATCACTCTTATTCTTTCCCAATTCATTCTTAAATTTATTCATACTTAAAAATTCACTCCTTTATTTGCTTTTCAAAAATCCAATTCTATATATTTGGTAACTTTGGGTACCGAAATATTCAAGCAAACCATAGCATTCAATATTCCAATTATCAGTATAATTCATCACAGAATATCAAATATTCATAACACAGAATATTAAACAATCTAAATAATTTTGAGGAATCTAGTTGGATCCCTTTAACCTGTTTCCCTACATCCACAGATGTTAGCACAATACCAATTCCACTTCGAGGTGGAATAACGCGGTAAATGGGTTTAATATAATATCATCCGCTATTATGCGGCGCATAGGGTCTCATCCGCTATATAATGCGGGAAATCAATCACTCCAATATATACTATATATATATATATTATATATCATATCACATCCAATCAATCAATCAATAATTTAAATTAGAACTATTTAAATTAAATTCTGGAGATCCAGATATGAGTGAGATTAACTCACCTTTGATTTTTGTTTTTGTAATCGGATCCAAACCGGCTACTCCCTCCACGATTTTGGACCTTGTACAAACATTGTATGGTTTATTAATATTTGAAATAATCCAAAAAATCAATTTTCATTTAACAAATTAATTTAACTAATAATTTGGTTTTTAAACTAGTTATTTAATTTTAAACTAATTTTCCTTTTGAAACTACATATATATACATATATATATATACATATATATATATATATACTTATAAACAACCTATATAGATTCAAAATTTAATCTTTATATATAAACCTTTAACATTCAATATTATTTTCAAAATCTTATACATATATTTTCAGTTTACTATTTAAAGTAGGCATGTGAATATATTTATATATTTTCTTTTACTACGAATAAAAAAACAGAATACAGAATAAATTTGAATTTAATTACCTTAACGAGTCGTCAACCCAAACCCTACGACATCGCCTCTACCAACGCGATTCCTAAACCACTGCTCTTTCTTGCGTGCACAGCTCCCCCCTCGACCTCACCCCAAACCATCGCGCACCGCAGCTGTGAAGATCCCGGACTCGGCCTTCGAAAATCGGCACCCGTACTTCACTTGTACACAAATGTCGTAGATTCAAACGCCGAATCTGGTTCCCCGGAGCTTATAACACAGTAAGTATAACAACACAGTGGAAGAAAGAAATAGATGATATCATATACAACTCCAATGAATACAATATCCAGAATGATATACAATAATGATATCAATATGATAGAAGAATATCAGAGGTAAATAAAGATGCTACAGCGGAAAACAGAGATGATAACTCCAAATGATCCTCAAAACAGAATGAGTCCAACAACTCCAATATCAGCTCGAACCATCATCACGATGCACAAAGATAAGCAAGTGTAGTCATCCACTTCATAAACTGAACTAGCTCCAGATAATCTACTAAACCTGACTATCTGAAAAACCCAACTCTAGACTGCCCGTGTGGAAAATTGTGGGCAACCAGAGTTTAGGAAGGTAACAATAAACTCCGGGTCAGTCATGGGACTGGTATGAGTAAACAAAAACAGTTTATCTTTTAACAAACAACAAAAGAACTTTAAACATTGAAATCCGCAATGCTTTTGGGAAATAAAACTACTATAAGACCTCTCGCCACACACACAATGCAATCGCAGACTTGGAGGAGATTTCTTCTTATGATAGTCAAATATGCTTACTACGCAAAATCATTCGATATTATTACTATTAGTGCATAGTGTAGCAAACCATTTTGAAAGTATAATATTAATCTTAGCCAGCATACAACCATTATTGTATGCCTACTATAGCTACTATGATCAATAGCAGGTTACCGCCACATTCCATAGCAGGTTATACAACTAAAACCGTACAGGGTTCGTATTGTTTCTTTGGATTTCCAACAAATGGTCAGGCTAAGGAACTTCCTATGCCACATGGGAACGCCTCTGGAGGGATGCCCCGAGAACCACCTGGCTCTCTGCCAACACAAGGTCGGTTACCCCCTTCCCGGGTAGTAAACCTGAGATATTCCACCCCCGGTCCTTTGGGACCTTTATCCGAGGCGCCTCGATCACACAGCAACAATCACACAGTAAATGAGATTGGAGCAACCACACAGGTAAATATCTGGGCTCCATACCATGATACCACCTTTTTCCAGAAGGAATGGACATACCCAAGGGGAGCTACCCCTAAAACCTTGCCGCATCTTTCCTGTTTCGACCATTTCCAGTCTATGAGGCTCGATGAGGTCTCGTCCACAAAGCTACGCTTTTTCACAAAGTCATGCTTTGATCAACAAATGATCATCAACACACAGCAGCACTCAGCATGCCACACTACCAAATTGGGAGTATATCACTGATAACCTTCAACTACATAACCTCTGAGCTCGTACGTCTCAAAGAAGGGTGTTAAGCTAAGAGAATAAATTCTCCGCCACCAAGCAGAAATGAATTTGAAAGAAATCAGCTTTATATCTCAAAGTGTAGTGTCAGACACATATCTATACAAGTCTGTTCCGGGTTCGAACAGAACCGAAGGCACTTCGAAAGAAGCCCTTGCAAATCCGGATAATTTCTAATCACGTCCGGACTTCCCATCACAAAGGGTGGTAAAATCTCTATATCGGAGATCAGCCGATGCAGAGACATTCGACGAGTTGTCCTTTCGTTTTCGAAAATATCCGGTCTTCACCACCAGTCTCCAAATGCAATCCATATACGACGTATCATTATTCAAAATGGATTATATGACACAAAGTCCTCTCCTGGCTAAACCGAATAATGAGCGCAATATTTAGAAACATATGGATAATGGGATTCCAATTAAGTCACAACTTATTACCCAAAACTTTTCTTCAAATGGTTTAAAAACATTACCATTTTAATCTTTTACACAAAAAAATTCATTTCACAAAGTTCACTCAGTTTCATAAAGATCTATTCATAGATTTTCCAAATCAATTTCCATTTCAATTGGATTAACTCATTAAATCTTTAAATCAAGATTTAACTCATATCTTTCAAAAAGAATTCACTCATAACTTGGAAAACCATTTTTCAATTCAAACTTGAAATTCCTTTAATTCAAATTGGAAATTCATTTCTTATATGAAAGCTTATATTATTTGAAAACAGACAGTTTTCATTTTGGAAAATCTGATTCATTTATACGAGTTAAAATCTTTGGGTTAAATTCAAATTCCCAAAACCATACTTTTAAAATGGTTTAAACACATTCATAACTTGTATAACATCTTTAAACCATAATTTCCAAATATGAAATTCAATTCCAAATTTTGAATTCAAATTCAAATTAAATTTTGAAAAACTTTACCAAGTTATTCAAAATAACTTTTATCTTAAAACTTCTTTCCTAAGCTTTAACATTTCCCAAATCCATTTCCAAAATCAATTGAAACTAAAATTTCAATTTCAAAAAAAAAATATTAATTTTAAATCATCTGTGATTTAACCGATTTCCACGTGAAATCCATATTTGTGTGTGTAAAAGTGTAGTCCAGGGGTTTTACACAATAGTGCAACATCATCAACCATCACAGATTGAAGCATAGAAATATTGATAAGCGGTATAATCTATAACGCTTATCTTCCATTTACAGATTCACAGATAAATAAATTACATTCATCATAGCTCAAATCATATCACAGAATATCATACATCAGGGGTATCAAACAATTCAAACATTTCATACAATTCAATAATCCATAAGTAAGATTAATTTATTATCTGATTAATTTATACCAGATTAATTACTTATGAATAAATTACTAATCTTGGTTAATTAATATTAACTAATTACAAACCATTTTAATAAATTATCCTTTAATCATTTATTAATTAACTTTTAATTAACCTTAATTATGAAATTAATTAACCTCAATTCATTCCTTAATCATTAATTAATTAACCTTAATTATTAATTAATTAAATTAATCCCTTTGATTAATTATCCTTAAATTAATCACATAAGTTGATTAACTCTTAATTAACTATCTGTTACCTAATTACCTTAATTAATTAACCTTTAATTATTAATTAACCCATCTCAATTAATAAATCAATCAACCCTTAATTATTAAATAATTATCCTTAAGTATTTAATTATACTTTAATCAATTATCCTTAATTAATTACATTAATTCAATTGACCCTTGATTAATAGATTAATCAATCCTTAATCATTAATTAATTAAATTAATTAATTACTCTTTCTTAATTACTTAATTAATTTAATTAATCTTTAATTATCAAATCCTTAATTAACTTTAAGATAATTCATTATCATTACTAAGTACTTAATTATCATTAACATTTGTTTAAAACATTTATCTTTAAAAATTAACTACTTAATTAAATCATTTAATTTAATTAATTAAAAATAATAATTTAATCATTTAACTTAACAAATTTGAGTTAAACAAATTATAACTTCCTTCAAAAAAAATTAAAACATTTATTATATAATAATTTAAACTAGATCAAATTTAAGTTTAAAACTTGCTTTTATAAAATTTAAAAACTTTTTAAAATCCTGCTTCGGGTTCAACCCGAGAACAACCCCGATACGAACCCGAGCTCCCGCGTACCATCTTCTTCTTCGAGAAAATCACAAAACACCCTTGGCTATAACCCGAGCAATTTCCTTTCTTCCAAAATTTCATAACCAAACCAGATATCCTGATACTCATGCACGTGTACAAGCGATCATCCACGATCTGATCATCGATGATACCTCCGGCATGTCACCGCGAACCACCACGACTAGCCCAACCCTCCAGAATCTTCCTATTCGCCATAGATCGAAATACAGTAACTCGATCGAACGTGAACCCAAAATAGATCATCGAAAAACGCCTCGCCTGATCACCACCGACCATCCGCCACCATGCCGCTGCGTCCAGAGATGCCTCGTTGGCCAACGCAACGTCACCCCCTGGTGCGATCACCTTAAATCCACCCATGACGATCCAGCAGCCACAAAAACATCGACGACCAAACAGCACAATAAAGCCCTAGTTTAACATCGCTGAGCCACCTCGACCACGTATAAAATCAATCACCATTTTTCCTTTGTTCTACATCCTCCAAGCTTCCCTCAACCTCAAGCACGACCCTTGAATCATCGTGGTTCATCGAGAATTGACGAAAACAGGTTTTCCATTCAACTTCCTCATGCTCGAGATTTTCTAACTTAAAAATCATGAATCTATATATAAAAATCATGGTTTATGAAAGCGAACAAGTTCATGAAATCAAAACTCAAGTTTTAATCAATTAAATTTTGAACAAAATTTAAATTTGTTGTGCTTTTATATTTTCCCAGTAAACCCATTTATTTTAACTACTTAAAAGTATTTTTAAAATTTTAATCTTGCCCATTCAAACTGGTTCCTTTTAGACATCAAAGTCTATAGATGATTATAGGATGAGATTATGATTTTTAAACAGGTTTAAAACCCGTAAATGTTGAACAGAGGCATATCTGCCTATTTTCCAGACATGTTCACAAAGTATACATACATACAGGCATATTTACACAATCATACAAGCCTATTTTACTTCATAACTTCAAAGATTTCCACATACTACCCAGATATAACAAACTTAAGAATTTAAAAGGGTAGTTTGCTCACATTGGTTTGAAAATGAACAGAGTTGCTACTTGAAACAAGTTATAAAAATGCAAGCTGAACTCTCTTCTTGATCTCTGGTTTGTCTGAATATTATGTATTGTTTGAGTTGAATTTTGTTTAAGTTTTAGATGATGTTTATTTCAGGTTTACATGGCTTGGAATGGACGAGAAATGAAATGAAGATGATGGATATATAGAAATGAGTTTACTGGTGATGATATTATTTTGTTGTACAAATGAGATCAGAGATTTTTTCTTGCTTTGTGGCTGATATGATAACATTTTGGCCAGCATTAATTAAGCTTGTACAAATTTATACTATTTTTTCATTTCGGCTGTACAATGCATAAGTATAATGTAACATTCCCCCTTTTGACCGCCTCCAGTCGATAATTAAACCAACTCGAAACGTTCAAAAAGACGAATTGTTATTTAGTTTATAAGGTTTAAACAGAATCAGCCACAGAAACACAGATAATAACACTGAATTAAAACAAATGAGAATTTATTTCATTACTATAAATCTTTTTATATACATCAGAGTTTATACAAATTTAATACTGATACAGCGGAATATCTAAAAATACAATTTTCTTGAAATAAATGATTCTTTACTCTCTCTCTAACTTCGCTGCTCGAAAATCTTCAAGCTGTAGAAATACTCGGTCTGACCCGAGTATTATATTCAAAAGAAAATAATACACAGGTCAGTCTAATTCAAACCAGTTTATTAGTGCATAAAGGCAGTAATAATTTAATTAGACGACAGTCACAATAATTCCCGTCTATCCGATCCTTTTAACAAAGAGATCGGATAACGAAAATTTAACACTAAACAGTGTTCAACAATAAATCAGCAGATTTAAATCATCAACAGAGATAAACAGTGTTATTGGCTGCCGTACACGCACGCGTGTACGGCCTCGCCAATACGTCATAAAAGATCAATGCATCACGACGCAAAGAAATATCAATTCAAAACTGTCGAGTTGGGTGGCTGCAGTGCACATGTTCAACTGGGATAGCCAAGTAACAAAACAAGACAGAGGTAGCAGCTTCAAAAGCCAACAATAAATTCAAAAAAAAATAGGAATAGCAACAAGTCAGGGTCAAAGTACTAATGCATACAGACCTGAGGACCATATGAAGAATCAAATATAAATGGTAATGCCTCAACAACTGCAACAATCACACTAATACAATCTTAAGTGAAAGTGCTCGATTAAAAGGTAATGGACAGGACAAATGACTGCAACAACCAAATGCAGACTGCTAGTACATCTGAAATGCACTATATCAAACAGTGATAACGTGGATGCCGACTCAAGTACATCAAGCAAAGAACTCGACAAGTGGACCAGGCCATACACTACAAAAGCATCAACTACCAGAGTAGTAAATGACACTACATGATGCATCAGTGAAAACATCTCGATATGCAGCCCATATTTCAAACAGATCCATTTTTTAACTTAAACAATGCATAAGTGACTACAGGACATCAAGATGAACCAGACAAGAAATGACAACAATAGACTAGGCCACAACAATGCAGACATACATGAACAATGGAGTATATATATATGAACCCAGACAAAAATCAGAGAGTAGTTCAAGTGATAAAGCACTGCGACTCAAAGAGCATCAGAATGCAAACTATGATGAACTCAACAACACTCAAGTAAACCAATAATGTAGACCAGACTACACAAATACATAGACCCAATACAACAAGCTACAAGAGTAAATGAAACTCCAAGTGCAGAGTTGAATATTCAATGCATAACAAGTGTATAACTGCCCAGGCTCCAAGATAAATGTGTGCCTAAATGCATCATGAACAAATGATCAGATAAAAATAATTGGGATTTAGTTTTAAATTTAAAACCGTGTATATAAAAAAACACAGGGAAGAACAACAAATTCAGACATGCATACTTGTATCACAGCATATAATTCAAATTTCATACTGAACGTCACATAATTATTAACATGCAAGCATCAACAATCATACGAATTTTTTTCACAAGCAACAAGTTATAATTTATTTAAACTTTTAGTTTTAAAGTTTACTCACGGTTTTGAAGGTTTCAAAACAGTCCTACCTTGTTTAACTTGGACTCAAATTTAAAATTTTACTTTAGGATCAAACAAAAGAAATATCAATTTAACAACGAACAAGTCAGCGATCACAGTTAATCTTGAATTAAAGACATGAGTACAGACAAACCAAACCCTAGATTTTAGAATGCAGTGGCCATACACATATATACATACAAAAATGTATGTATACAAATGATCAGCCATCAAAGTGCAGACAAGAATGAAGTCAGTGCCAATAGTAATGACAGCAACTCCATCAAGTCGTGACTCAAACTCCAAAATACAGTCAGAGATGTCAACAAGTATGTAAACTACAAGTCAACAAATAAGAATTCAACTTCAAGTTATGAAAGCAACTACTGGACCAAGGTGGAATAAAGACTACAGGGACAATACATATATATATATATACATACATAAATGTATGTATACACATTGTTTCAGTGCCTAATCAAGTGCACATAAAGGTTCAAGCACCCAAAAGCATTTAGCAGCAGTTTCGAATAATCCAGACAACAAATACTTCAACTACATATACCACATATGTCGACCATGCAACAGATACATGATCGAGGATGCAGACTCAAGTTCACAAATGCAGAGAAACCCAGATCCAATCCAAATCAGTTCGAATAAAGTTCGATAGCAACTATCAAGCATAAATAAGTGTGCAGTCATGACCAAGGAAATGAATTTGAACGTATAAGTCAAAACATTCTTAAGCATCGAAACGAAGATCAGTGGCCAAGACAGTAGCAACTCATAAATCAAAGTCAACAACGTGATAAACGAAATTATCACGATTTAAAAATCAAGCTGGGAAATGAAAATCATCTCGGATTTCAAGTCAAAATCCAAAATAATTCAAGCCGTGGTTACGAATTCAAAGTCGAATAAATCAAACAATCAAACGACGAAAATCACAATTGAACGAGACAGATTGAATTAGATGTGAGAAATTTCTCACCTTTTACCGGGGCTGGTTATGGTGTTTTATTTTTTTTTCTTTTTTTTCTTTTTAAAAATCTAATTTTGTTTTTGTTTAATTTTGTTGTTAAAATCTAAACTATATATATATATATTCATTCGTACAAATAAAAATTTAAATAAAAGAATTTCAATCGATTTACAAATTCCAACTAAAATTTAACAACCAAATCTATATTGCCAATTGACGAAAATTTTACTGTTATAAAAATTCCAATAACAAAAAGAAATTTAACTGTCAACTTAGATCGTTTATCGATGATCAAAATTTTGGGTAAAAATTCAGGTTGTTACAGAAATTCAAATTGAATTCAATTAAATTTTATACGCGTTTATACGCCGTATATTCATAAAACAATTCTGATAAATACGAAAATTGAAATCCAGTAATAATTCAATATTACGGACCCAATGAAACTCGTTTCGTCAAATTCCGAGACTGTGCCTCGGAAAGCTATTCAATTCAAACGATACAATTTCAAAATTGAACAAATCGCTTTTAAAATCAATTCTGAAGCTTCTATTATCTTCAGTATTATCAATATGAATTTTCTAAGCCTTTAAATTATTTTTAACCGGCTTGAAATTGAAGATTCAAATTTTATTCAACTTTCAATAGATAAATTTCAAAAATTAAATCGCCAATTCATTCTGATAATTTGAAATTCAAGTCAAATCATCGTTCAAATATTTAAAATTAATTAAATATTCTCAATTTAAATTGTTCAAAATTCAGGGTCGTTACATATAATGTGTGGTGGCTTCCTTTGCAAGCTACTCTATACAATTTGTTTACTTGTTTAAATGTATATGTTTTATATTTGCATATGTATTTTGTTTTGTTCTTTTCTTTTTTATTTGTTTCATTACTTTATAATGTAAATGAACTTCTATTTTATTTTATTTTTCTTTTATTATTTTTGTAGTCTATATTTTTATTCTATCCCATTTATTTAAGATTTAAATTCAAATTAAATGTGTGTGTATATATATATATTCAAATTTACTCATATATGCACATATACATATATTCACATATATATACAAAATTTTAAATTTAAACGATTTAACATATATTCTATTTGAATTCGGGGAAACTCGAATCAATTTATCAATTAAATTTCCCAATTTTTTATTCAAAAATTAAATTAATTATCAGTTTAAATTTATATAAAATTCGGGGTCGTTACAACCTTCCCCCCTTAAAAGAATTTCGTCCTCGAAATTTGCTAGGGAGACACAAAGATAGATGAAGAATGTTTTATCAAATCAAACTGAATATTTATTCTGCATTTGGCTTACCAAATCAGAATATCAATAATAGATATGAGAACGAATCTGTTTTAACACTTCACAAGACACTCGGGTTATCCAGATCTACGAAATATGCGGGGGCATCGGTCAGTTCGAAGGGATAACTAACCATTCGTAGAACATATTGGGACCCAAATTGTATAGATATATGGATACAATTTCAAACTTTTAATTTAGAACTAAATTATACCTATCAACCATAGCAACCAATGCAACCAATTCATTCAACAAACAATTTTGACCTTTTAGGAGTTTATGTCCCATACAAATATATCAAATCTCTTCCTGGATCTACCAGGAACTATCGAAGAATTGAAAAGAGATGCTGAACAAAAGAGATTGACAAAGAAAAGATTGTTTCCTTGTTGTTACAGGGTATTGACCAATTATAGTCGTATCCCCCCTGTCCCATATCTCATCCTCTTCTTGCACTCATACTTACTATCAGTGGATAGTAAGAGAATTTACTGAGGCATACAGACAGATATCTTAGGGATTACTCATTCTAGGGTATACTTCACCCTATCTCTAATGAGCTACTTAATGTGTTATACTCCTGAGCTAAAGTTCAACCTTAGCGCTGATACCAAATGTGAAGATCCCGGACTCGGCCTTCGAAAATCGGCACCCGTACTTCACTTGTACTCAAATGCCGTAGATTCAAACGCCGAATCTGGTTCCCCGGAGCTTATAACACAGTAAGTATAACAACACAGCGGAAGAAAGAAATAGATGATATCATATACAACTCCAATGAATACAATATCCAGAATGATATACAACAATGATATCAATATGATAGAAGAATATCAGAGGTAAATAAAGATGCTACAGTGGAAAACAGAGATGATAATTCCAAATGATCCTCAAAAGAGAACGAGTCCAACAACTCCAATATCAGCTCGAACCACCATCACGATGCACAAAGATAAGCAAGTGTGGTCATCCACTACATAAACTGAACTAGCTCCAGATAATCTACTAAACCTGACTATCTGAAAAACCCAACTCTAGACTGCCCGTGTGGAAAATTGTGGGCACCCAGAGTTTAGGAAGGGAACAATAAACTCCGGGTCAGTCATGGGACTGGTATGAGTAAATAGGAACAATTTATCTTTAAACAAACAACAAAAGAACTTTAAACATTGAAATCCGCAATGCTTTTGGAAAATGAAACTACCATAAGACCTCCCGCCACACACACAATGCAATCGCAGACTTGGAGGAGATTTCTTCTTATGATAGTCAAATATGCTTACTATGAAAAATCATTCGATATTATTACTATTAGTGCATAGTGTAGCAAACCATTTCGAAAGTATAATATTAATCTTAGCCAGCATACAACCATTATTGTATGCCTACTATAGCTACTATGTTCAATAGCAGGTTACCGCCACCTTCCATAGCAGGTTATAGAACTAAAACCGTACAGGGTTCGTATTGTTTCTTTGGATTTCCAACAAATGGTCAGGCTAAGGAACTTCCTATGCCACATGGGAACGCCTCTGGAGGGACACCTCGAGAACCACATGGCTCTCTGCCAACACAAGGCCGGTTACCCCCTTCCCGGGTAGTAAACCTGAGATATTCCACCCCCGGTCCTTTGGGACCTTTATCCGAGGCGCCTCGATCACACAGCAACAATCACATAGTAAATGAGATTGGAGCAACCACACAGGTAAATATCTGGGCTCCATACCATGATACCACCTTTTTCTAGAAGGAATGGACATACCCTAGGGGAGCTACCCCTGAAACCTTGCCGCATCTTTCCTGTTTTGACCATTTCTGGTCTGTGAGGCTCGATGAGGTCTCATCCACAAAGCTACGCCTTTTCACAAAGCCATGCTTTGATCAACAAATGATCATCAACACACAGCAGCCCTCAGCATGCCACACTACCAAATTGGGAGTATATCACTGATAACCTTCAACTACATAACCTCTGAGCTCGTACGTCTCAGAGAAGGGTGTTAAGCTAAGAGAATAAATTCTCCGCCACCAAGCAGAAATGTATTTGAAAGAAATCAGCTTTATATCTCAAAGTGTAGTGTCAGACACACATCCATACAAGTCTGTTCCAGGTTCGAACAGAACCGAAGGCACTTCGAAAGAAGCCCTTGCAAATCCGGATAATTTCTAATCACGTCCGGACTTCCCATCACAAAGGGTGATCAAATCTCTATATCGGAGATCAGCCGATGCAGAGACATTCGACGAGTTGTCCTTTCGTTTTCGAAAATATTCGGTCTTCACCACCGGTCTCCAAATGCAATCCATATACGATGTATCATTATTCGGAATGGGTTATATGACACAAAGTCCTCTCCCAGCTAAACCGAATAATGAGCGCAATATTTAAAAACATATGGATAATGAGATTCCAATTAAGTCACAACTTATTACCCAAAATTTTTCTTCAAATGGTTAAAACACATTACCATTTTAATCTTTTACACACAAAAATTCATTTCACAAAGTTCACTCAGTTTCACAAAGATCTATTCATAAATTTTCCAAATTAGTTTCCATTTCAATTGGATTAACTCATTAAATCTTTAAATCAAGATTTAACTCATATCTTTCAAAAAGAATTCACTCATAACTTGGAAAACCATTTTTCAATTCAAACTTGAAATTCCTTTAATTCAAATTGGAAATTCATTTCTTATATGAAAGCTTATATTATTTGAAAACAGACAGTTTTCATTTTGGAAAATCTGATTCATTTATACGAGTTAAAATCTTTGGGTTAAATTCAAATTCCCAAAACCATACTTTTAAAATGGTTTAAACACATTCATAACTTGTATAACATCTTTAAACCATAATTTCCAAATATGAAATTCAATTCCAAATTTTGAATTCAAATTCAAATTAAATTTTGAAAAACTTTACCAAGTTATTCAAAATAACTTTTATCTTAAAACTTCTTTTTCAAGCTTTAACATTTCCCAAATCCATTTCCAAAATCAATTGAAACTAAAATTTAAATTTCAAAAAAAATAATATTAATTTTAAATCATCTGTGATTTAACCGATTTCCACGTGAAATCCATATTTGTGTGTGTAAAAGTGTAGTCCAGGGGTTTTCACAATAGTGCAACATCATCAACAATCACAGATTCAAGCATAGAAATATTGATAAGCGGTATAATCTATAACGCTTATCTTCCATTTACAGATTCACAGATAAATAAATTACATTCATCATAGCTCAAATCATATCATAGAATATCATACATCAGGGGTATCAAATAATTCAAACATTTCATACAATTCAATCATCCATAAGTAAGATTAATTTATTATCTGATTAATTTATACCAGATTAATTACTTATGAATAAATTACTAATCCTTGTTAATTAATATTAACTAATTACAAACCATTTTAATAAATTATCCTTTAATCATTTATTAATTAACTTTTAATTAACCTTAATTATGAAATTAATTAACCTCAATTCATTCCTTAATCATTAATTAATTAACCTTAATTATTAATTAATTAAATTAATCCCTTTGATTAATTATCCTTAAATTAATCACATAAGTTGATTAACTCTTAATTAACTATCTGTTAATTAATTACCTTAATTAATTAACCTTTAATTATTAATTAAACTATCTCAATTAATAAATCAATCAACCCTTAATTATTAAATAATTATCCTTAAGTATTTAATTATACTTTAATCAATTATCCTTAATTAATTACATTAATTCAATTGACCATTGATTAATAGGTTAATCAATCCTTAATCATTAATTAATTAAATTAATTAATTACTCTTTATTAATTACTTAATTAATTTAATTAATCTTTAATTATCAAATCCTTAATTAACTTTAAGATAATTCATTATCTTTACTAAGTACTTAATTATCATTAACATTTGTTTAAAACATCTATCTTTTAAAATTAACTACTTAATTAAATCATTTAATTTAATTAATTAAAAAAATAACTTAATTATTTAACTTAACAAAATTGAGTTAAACAAATTATAACTTCCTTCAAAAAAAAATTAAAACATTTATTATGTAATAATTTAAACTAGATCAAATTTAAGTTTAAAACTTGCTTTTATAAAATTTAAAAACTGTTTAAAACCCTGCTTCGGGTTCAACCCGAGAACAACCCCGATACGAACCCGAGCTCCCGTGTACCATCTTCTTCTTCGAGAAAATCACAAAACACCCTTGGCTATAACCCGAGCAATTTCCTTTCTTCCAAAATTTCACAACCAAACCAGATATCCTAATACTCGTGCACGTGTACATGCAATCATCCACGATCTAATCATCGATGATACCTCCGGCATGTCACCGCAAACCACCACGACTAGCCCAGCCCTCCAAAATCTTCCTATTCGTCGTAGATCGAAATCGAGTAACTCGATCGAACGTGAACCCAAAATAGATCATCGAAAAACGCCGAGCCTGATCACCACCGACCATCTGCCACCATGCCGCCGCGTCCAGAGATGCCTCGTTGGCCCACGCAACGTCACCCCCGATGCGATCACCTTAAATCCACCCATGACGATCCAGTAGCCACAAAAACATCGATGACCAAACAGCACAATAAAGCCCTAGTTTAACATCGTTGAGCGGCCTCGACCACGTATAAAATCAATCACCATTTTTCCTTTGTTCTACATCCTCCAAGCTTCCCTCAACCTCAAGCACGACCCTTGAATCATCGTGGTTCGTCGAGAATTGACGAAAACAGGTTTTCCGTTCAACTTCCTCATGCTCGAGATTTTCTAACTTAAAAATCATGAATCTATATTTAAAAATCATGGTTTATGAAAGCGAACAAGTTCATGAAATCAAAACTCAAGTTTTAATCAATTAAATTTTGAACAAAATTTAAATTTGCTGTGCTTTTATATTTTCCCAATAAACCCATTTATTTTAACTACTTAAAAGTATTTTTAAATTTTTGTTCTTGCCCATTCAAACTGGTTCCTTTTAGACATCAAAGTCTATAAATGATTATAGGATGAGATTATGATTCTTAAATAGGTTAAAAACCCGTAAATGTTAAACAGAGGCATATCTGCCTATTTTCCAGACATGTTCACAAAGTATACATACATACAGGCATATTTACACAATCATACAAGCCTATTTTACTTCATAACTTCAAAGATTTCCACATACTACCCAGATATAACAAACTTAAGAATTTAAAAGGGTAGTTTGCTCACATTGGTTTGAAAATGAACAGAGCTGCTACTTGAAACAGGTTATAAAAATGCAAGCTGAACTCTCTTCTTGATCTCTGGTTTGTCTGAATATTATGTATTGTTTGAGTTGAATTTTGTTTAAGTTTTAGATGATGTTTATTTCAGGTTTACATGGCTTGGAATGGACGAGAAATGAAATGAAAATGATGGATATATAGAAATGAGTTATTGGTGATGATATTATTTTGTTGTACAAATGAGATCAGAGATTTTTTCTTGCTTTGTGGCTGATATGATAACATTTTAGCCAGCATTAATTAGGCTTGTACAAATTTATACTATTTTTTCATTTCGGCTGTACAATGCATAAGTATAATGTGTGGTGGCTTCCTTTGCAAGCTACTCTATACAATTTGTTTACTTGTTTAAATTTATATGTTTTATATTTGGATATGTATTTTGTTTGGTTCTTTTCTTTTTTATTTGTTTCATTACTTTATAATGTAAATGAACTTCTATTTTATTTTATTTTTCTTTTATTATTTTTGTAGTCTATATTTTTATTCTATCCCATTTATTTAAGATTTAAGTTGAAATTAAATGTGTGTGTATATATATATATTCAAATTTACACATATATGCACATATACAAATATATTCACATATATATACAAATTTTTAAATTTAAACGATTTAACATATATTCTATTTGAATTCGAGGAAACTCGAATCAATTTATCAATTAAATTTCCCAATTTTTTATTCAAAAATTAAATTAATTATCAGTTTAAATTTATATAAAATTCGGGGTCGTTACAGCAGCGTTGCGGCAGGCCGAACGAACACGACCCGCAAATCGAACGTCAAGATCACGCGCCCCAAATCGAAAACCCACCTTGCAACACTCGAAAAAAACCCCGTCTCAAAGCCCTCTCGCGAATCGTCGCCGACCTTTACTAGAACTTCCACCTCGCGACGAGGCACTCGCGACCACTATCACATCCGAGAACACAAAAACCCACCACTGAAATCAAAGATTTCGAGTTAGGATTGAATTCAATTGCTCGATTTAGGAGAAAGAAGAAGTCAAGAAGAACGCATATATTTTCTTTCGTTTGAGATTTTTTTCAGCTTTGTTTTGAACGATTTATAAAATGAAGAAGCTGGGATGTTCGATTTTGAAAATGAAGCAGAGAAAGGGAGAGAGTTTCGTTCGTTAATAGATATTATTTTCTTCTGAATGATGTTGAACGAGAAGAGGGATTGTATATTTGAGAATGAAGATGCGTGTTGGAGAAGGAACGAGAAAGCTCAGTCTACTACAGTGATGGAGAAATGAAAAGGTCTGATGGGAAAGAATTTCAACTGATGTTTGACCAGGATAAAAATATATATATATCAATTCAAATTCAAATCCAAATTGACTCGATAACCGTAACTCAAAATCTTGACCTCCTATCGAGGCGTGCCACCAGGCGTTTATAATGTTAGACCCCTATTTCGAACACAATGGAAAAGGCTTCGAGTTCTAATTTGATCATATGGAGAAGATAGCCTTTTGGATCTAGTTATTATATTGAATTTTCGATATAAATTTCAGCGTGTTTATATATCGTACGCTCATACAACAACTCCAAATGCTATGAAAATTAAAATCCGATAATAATACACTATTATGGATCCAATGGAACTGGTTTCGTCGAATTCCGAGACTGTGCCTCAGAAGGCTATATTTTAAATTCAATTTAAATGATATATTTTCAAAACTGAACAAAACACCTTTAAGTTCAATTTTAAAAGTTCTATCGCCTTCAGTATTATCAATGTAAATTTTTCAAGCCTTCAAATTATTTTTAACAGGCTTAAAACTCTCGATTCAACATTTTACCCAACTTCAATTCATTTAATTTAATAATTAAATTACTCAATAAATAGTGATATTTCAAATTCAAGTTAAAAATTAACTTTCAAATATTCAAAATTAATTAAATAATTCAATTACAAATATTCAAAAATTCCGGGTCGTCACATTCCTCCCCCTTAAAAGAATTTCGTCCCCGAAATTATTAATTAAGAAGAATGGTCCATAACCCGTTCACTAACTTCCCAAAACCAAACAATTTCAAACAATTCTCAAAACAATCTTTTTATTAAAGTCACACTAACCCTCTTTCTAGTTTTCCAAACTTATCCATAAGTCCCAAACAATATTACTCACTTATAAATTCAAATTTAAATTTGAAATCAAATTTTGAATTATCAAAATTTTCTCAAAAATTTTCTAACTCTCTAAATTTTCGAAAGTTTTTGCCAGCGTCTCCTTTGCGTGGCTAGCTCGGTACAACTACAAAATGCCTCTATGGGCCTCCAGATTTCAAAAGAACACAAAGGCCAAGTGGCTAGATCAAAAACCCAATCAGATTTCATACAGAAATTTAAATACTTACCTTTTGTCGAGCAAATTCAATTTATCTTCTGAATCAAAAATCCAATTTCCGTTTTGCTTTTTAAACACATGTATATCCTACTTAGCAATAATATCCAATCATAGCTTTCAAAATCATTTTATACATTTCTTTACCAAAGTTTCAATATCTATTTTATTCAAGTCCGTACGATGTACATATACCATCCGTACGCAATATCAAATTCGATCGCTCGCTCGATCACACAATTTCACCTCCGAACTAGTATCGTCCACCCGACTTCCTAGTGCGGACTCAGATCTGGTTTCTTGATCAGAAACCATCATTCTCCTTGCATAGCCATATACTATGATAGAGAACATCCAGAATCAATCAAAAATCCATATCCAGGGTTCGCCGTCGAAAATCGAGTAAAAAATCCCAACTCAGATCGATATAACTATCTCGAAATTCTGTGCTCGAATCTGGATCAAATTGCTATGCGAATAAAATAATATACGTACATCTTACGTATTTATATCCATTGATTATTAACTATATCAATTTCACTTTTATTCACATTTATTTTGATTCATATCCACTTATCCACAATTATCCCCTTTCACAACTTTACTTAATCTCCATTCCAAAATTACTTAGTATATTTCCAATACCAAATTTACTTAAGAACTTCACCATTCATTTCTTAAGTTTAATATAAGCATTTTATATACTCTTATATTATTACTCTACCACTTTAATCTTTATATCACAAATTTTTAAACTGGATCTCCAATTCCATATGAATTCAATTTACTTCATTTTAGATATTGAATTCTATTTACCTTTATCTCAAATTCCAATTTGAAATCATTTGTCATTAGTGAAAATTTTAAAAATTTCTAACTCCTAAAATTTCGGAAAATTTTGGCAGAGTCTCCTTTGTACGGAGGAGCTTTTACAATTTGACAAGAGATATAAATATATATACATCGACCCAGACGGTCGGAAAACAAAAAAAACAAACAACAGTTCATATTTCCTATCTTTTTGTTGCGTAGGCGTACCTTTATTTAGCATTTTTAAGCAAGCGGCTTATTTATTTTAACAATTATCGCAACCAAATCCAGCCACACGGCTTCCCTATACCTGTACTTACTCAATTAAAACATGTAAGTGCTAAATACATACAATTCACTAGTATTTCACTTATTTAAAATAGCTGAAACATGCATTAGATAAACAATGCATACTAAACAGTCTTTCATTAGCAATTTCCAATGTTCCAATATTAATTTTAATTGTTGACAACCCATTCATATACTATTTCAATTGTTTCAATCAACCCATATACTATTTATAACCCAACTGAATCTTGATTTCAATTCAGTCCAAATTCAACTCAATTACTTTAATTTAAATTAAATCCAATTCGATCCAATTTTATTTCCCCATACAAATTAAATTTTTGAATTTTCCATTAAATACCAACCATTTTATTCTGGTTTCACAATCCATTTCTCTATTTATAAGTTCACCAACTTAAAAGCTTATATTGCTCATTTGAGTCATTTTCATCTTATAATCACAATTCCAGATTTTATATATATATATATATATATATATATCACTTAATAGCTTAAGGATATAAATTTCATTTCACAATTATAACCCATAATTATATCATTTTATACTTCAACTTTATCCAAATCAAATCAATTCCAATTTCAATTTATTTATCTTATCCCGAGTTAAATTCAAATATATTTTATTCACCCCCATATACTCAAATTAAATTTTAACTTCAGGATTAAAATTTCATTCTTCTTTCTTATTAATATCAACTTCTCTTATAAGTTCAATAGTTGATTCATCTTAACTTTCACATTTTTATTTTAAATAGAATTCCCAGAATTCAATTGCCCGGTTCAATTTCAAAACCATTTTGAAATAATAATCAACACATACCCACTTGGTACGTCAAATCAAATCTCCAGATTCCAAAACAACTTGGTTTTACCAAAACAAATTTCCCTTTTGAAATTTCTAAAATAACTTGTATACCCAACAAGTCCAAACAAATATCATACCAATCCATCCGATAGCAATCTCTCACTTATATACTCGAAAATGAATACTGATGATGTGGCAACCATCACCAGGATTATTTTCCAGCGACTGAAGTGAGTTCAGTGCTTCTTTACTTCCACAATTCTATTTCAAAACAATTTCCATTCCAAAAAATATTTCCCAAAATAATACTCTATTATTGCCTTCAAACATTTTGGAAAACATTTCAAACATTCCCAAGATTCCCAACCTTTTTTTAAATTCATTTAAAAACTTTTCAAAATTTCCGGGATTTAAGTTCTGGTTTAAATCAAATTTTAGTTATACTTCTTTGGATAAGTCATACTTATAGAATTTATTTAGTTATAAACCATTTCAAATTTTAGATCCTTATATTTGATCATAATATTAACAACCTAACATCCAAATATATATAATAATTTCAGAAAATCATTTCTTTTATATCAAAATATAAATTTGGGTAAAATTATTTCATTTACCCTCTTTAAAAACAATACTATGTTGGTCTATCTTGTTTAAGAGTTTAGAAACCCCTATCGATTATGGTTGTACTTCCCGTACCGACCAGAATTCATAAACACTCAACCGATAAGTCAACACAGTATAAAAACAATTTTTATATTCGCTAACAAATACGCTCTCATATCTATTATTACACTCAAACTCATTCTGGAGTACTGTTAACTCTATCTCTAATGAGTAATTCCCACCAGATCCAAGGTTCTCGCTTAACCTTCAGCTCTGATACCACTGTAACAACCAGGAGATTTTCGACCTCGAAAATCGACATCAATACGCCCCCTGTATCGAATGCCGAATATCCAAGTGCCGGAAATACCAGGTCATTAGGCTTAAAGAAGAAGGAGGTAGAAGAAAAGAAAACAACACAACAGAATCTCACATCGCAGTGGAATAAAATATAATAGATAACATCTGATCTTTATACAAAAAGAACTATTACTGTTTTTATACATTACATCATCAGAGTATAATACAATCAGAATCAAATACTGGACAGTTATATTAACTTGTCCCACAAACAGAATACACAGTATACACAACACAGCGGAATACACATCAAGTACGGGTGATACATCTCGCCATCCAGCTCGTCTCCTGAGCTCCACGGCATCCTATCCTGTATCTGTAATACTCGGCCTGGCCCGAGCATTATAATAAAAAACACTCGAGTCAGTCTGGAAAACTAGCGTGAGAAAACACACTCAATTGGATTATTAAAGTTTTCCAAAACCCTTTGAAATCAAAAGCATCTCGTAAGACCACGCCACAAATAAACATGTCGGGTTTTTACCTTACGATAGCCAAAATACTTTTTATCAAATTCGTCTGATATTATAATAGTGTCTATAAAAAGTGTAACGACCCGTGAATTTCGTTAACTAAGTTTGTCATAATTTCCATAATTTATAGTAAAGTGAATGTTAGGAATTAGATGTAGCAATTGTAATTAAAAGTTAACTAAGAAAAAAAATATTTAAAATGAAATTCCAATTCAATAAAATAATGTAAATGTTATGATTTGATTTTTAAATAGAATATGAGAAACAAGAGTAAGTATTGAATAATATGTTATTTATTTATGGTATTGAATAAAAATTGGTAAACCAATTGTAATTAATGGTAATAATGTGATATAAGCTAATAAATTAGATTTCAATGCAACACCCATTAATGAATGTAATTGAAATAGAATTTAGGTAAATGTACACTAGGTTATAAATCAAATAGAAGGAAACAAACGTATATATCGAATTGATTAATGAATAAATATACATTGAATAGTAATTGAATGTACAGTTAATGGAAATTGTGTAAAATCAATAATGATAATTAGATGTGCCTTATTGATAATTAATGCCATAACGGAAAGAGTAAATGTATTCATTTGAATATAAAATTGCAATTGGGTAGGGATTGTTAAGTAACAACGTTAATGCAAGGTAAGTGATGCTAAATTAAAGTCAATAATAATGAATAGTGACTAATTCAAATTTTGTAACATATATTTTAAATTACCTGCTTATTTGTTAATGGAATTAGAATTTGTAATAAAGGATAATAAAATAAATGAAGGTTACACTAATGGGAAATGAAATAACGTTCATTAAATGTTGAGTAATCATAGGGTCATATTTATTAAAAGCGTTACTTTAATAATGTGGATTAATTGAGAAATTAATACTAGAAGCAGGTAAAGTAATAACTAAAAGGGAAATATGTTATAAATTGATTTTACCTAAACTTAAGTGTAAGATAAAGGTTGAATTTGGAACTTATCCATTTAATTTGAAACTTATTAGGATAAAATGAGATTCAATTTATAATGAGGGTTTATTTTAAGAAATCGAAATAAATTCTTTAATGAGAGAATTAAGCTACTTTAAACTGAGACGGGAATTTGTTTAAAGAATTACAAATTAATTAGTAAATTTTATAAGATGAAATTAATACTAACCCTATTTAGATTATGACAGTTGGCTAATCTACAGAATAGGAAGCAATATTTATTTATTTAATTGGAAAATTTAATTACTTTCTTTGAAATTATTGTGAATAAATGAAATATAACAGTTAAATGTTAACGTTGAAGGAAGTATAGAGGAAATCTAAGAAAATAAATGTAAACAATAGTGAGCCAATGTAAATTGCATCTTTTTGATAATAATAGACTGAATAATAGAATGAAAGGTAATTAAATGAAATTTTGAAAATTTAATTTACAATTTCTAAATTCAATGAATTTGAGATAAACACTGAAATTGATAAATTTATCAATTTTTAAATTTACTTTTAATTTGGTTAAAACATTGTAATTTACTGAGAAATATAAAAGGGTTAAAATTGGTAAATTTTAAGATTTAAATTAAAAGTTGGATTTTATTAATTTTTTTATTTATTTATTTATATAATTGATGGAAAAATAGTCATTTTGGCCACTGACTCGGATTTCGATGAAATAAGTTTCATCAGATCCATAACGGTGAATTATAATAGTGTTTCAAGTTTCGTAACAATCGGATTTGTCATTTGATCGTACGGACTCAAAACGCCTTGAAATAAATGCAATTGTAATCAATTGAAATCAATTTGAAATTTTTGATTTTAGCATAACTTCTTCATACGATGGAATTTGGACTTGAAACCTTTTCCATTACGTTTAAAATATTTTAAAACACCTATTTTGATATATGGGTTTACCCAATTCCATTCCGGAGATAGAACGGGCTTTTTGGACCACTTTGGCGTTAGCGCGTAAATCTATCTTATCCATCCATTCAAACGTCAACCCTGCCTATATATTTCCTGTTATAAACCCTAGCTCCCTAATCTTCATTTGTCTGTACGTACAATTCATCTTCTTCTTAGCTCCTCATTCCAATGGTAGACAAAACCTAATTCCCAAATTCCAAAATCTAATTTCAAAAAAAAAAAATTGAGATTTACGCGCTTTGGGTCGCGCTTGGGGTTTCAAGGGGAAAAACCCTGGAGCTACTTCGAGTCGGGAAGAAAACTACTCGGGTCATCGGGTCGTTTTCGCAAAAACTCCAAGCAAGCACCGGGTATTTGAGGCGGCGGACCGGATTGAACTCGAAGTCGACTCAGCACCAGAATTTTCCAATCTTCAAATTTTCATAACTTTTGCATACGGACTCGGATTTGGACGCGGTTTCTTTTGTTTGGATCGTATCGAAATTCCGGACACTTTGACGCTGGTTTGGACGAATTTTGAAACGGTCAAATTTTTGGGTTTAAATTCAATTTAAATTCAAAAGGTGAGTGTTTTAACCCACTCACAACTTCTAAGATTTCTTATGTTTGTTAAATTAAATTTTGATGTGATTTAAAATTTTATATGATTGTTTGGGCATATATTTAATCATCATCTCAGTTAGATAACATTTAGTTAAATTTAATTGTTATTTAATTTTATTATTGCATAAAATTTGCGAGTTAAATTTATTTATTATTGCATATAAACTGCCAGTTGAACAGTTATTAAATTTTATTGAATATAAACTATTTGTTGATGCCCGTTATATTTTATATGCTTTATATTGATGTTTTGTTTAAATTGGATGATGATTGTAATAAATGGTTGTTTATTTATATTTGGATGAATGGATGCTATATTTTATATTGTATAAACTGCAAGTTATTATGCATTTTTATTTTATTCGGGATTGCGGTTTGAAATGATATATAACCGAAATTTTATTTTAAATTGCGGATTGAAATGATAAATATCCGTATCACTTGACCATATGATAGAAAATTATATACAGGCACCGTGGTCTATATATAAAATATTTTAAGGGATTTTCTATGGTTTGGAAAGAAATATACGGTTTAATAAAAATTAAATTTTGATATTATATAAATATTATTTTATATATGGTTAAATTCTAAAATTTAAGCTATGTATGACATGATGATGTTTTAAGTTTGATTTACGAATATTTCAAGTTTGAGCTTTATTTAAGTGATATTGAATTTTTTAAATAAATATTTCTAAACTAAATAATAGTAAATTGAATTAAGGTATATATAAGATTATCATATTTGGTTGGGAATTTTGGAATATTTAAAGATTTGAAATATATCAAAATTGAAATGTTTTATTGAAATTAAGGTATTATTGTTTTTCAAAGTATTTGTTTTCGAAATTGTTATAACTTTGAAAGTAATATGGTTTGAAAATGAATTTATTTGAAATAGAATTTATTTAAGAATTATCTTTAAATATATTGATTTGAAACCGATTGAAATTTTGAGTTTAAGAATATGACTACATTATGTGATTTGGGCTTAAGATGGTTTTAAAGAATATTTCAAGTTTTATAATTAAAAGTAAGAATAGTGATTGAAAATTTGGATTTTATTTAAATGATATATTATTGAATTTGGTTTTTAAGTATATACTATTTTGAAGTAAATGATATGTTTTGAAATAGCAATAATAATTTGGTTTTAAAGTATATACTATTTTGAAGTAAAGGATATGGTTTGAAATGGCAATAATATTTTGGTTTTTGATGTATATACTATTTTGAAATAAAGAATATGTTTTGAAAGGGCAGTGATTGTGTTTTTAAAAGTATATATATTTTTTAAAATGACCACGGTGTTATAATAACGATTGGTTGTTAAAGAGACCGGGATCGGATATGGACATACTCTCTGTCGATACCGAAAACCACTTTGACAACCATGTACGCGGTGGAGATTCCAGAATGAAGTAGGATGGTGGTGACGTTCTTAAGGTATGTTACGTGGATCCAACTCCCGTGAGTTGGCATAAGGTGGCTAAAACAGGAGCGATCTCGGACCAGTGAGGTAGCACCTCTTCTCGGACACATTTCTTCGATATTATACTCTTACTTGTGATTTGACTAGATGGCCATCCTCCGATTTGGGAGTGTTGTTCGAGGTGGACGGTAGTGGCTGCTATCCGCTCCATCAGTCCGTGTGCGTAATTGGTATATCTGCCCTGGCATTGCCTTGTGTGCCGTGTCACCTACCATATCGAGCTTTACTACGATTATGATTTTAAGATCCGACCGCGTTAAGGTTCTCCATCCCCTTAACGCTATTTTCTATATGATTATACTTTACTTATTAGACACTACTGTATATAGCGAATATTACTACATAGTAGATAGTTTAACGGATCCTTAAGAGATGTGAATCCCGAACATTTCTTAAGTTACTGCACTCACGTTAGACACTGGATAGGAGATGTCAAACCCCGTAAACATCTCTGACGCCGTTTACACTCATATTTATTTCATTGATTTAACTTACATAAGATCTTTTAGTTCTGACTCGAGTGTTTTGTCTTTTCAATTCGCTCGGGTCAGCCTGAGCATTTCAGGATTTGAAGGCTCTATTTCTGGAGGACGAAGACGAAGATTTTATTACTACTATTTATTATATTCCACTACATCATTGTATTCCGCTGCATAATTATCATTATCTGGTATGTGTAACTCTGATATGTATTGTATAAGTATAATCAAATGTTTTGTAAAACAGCTTCATGAACTATTATTTGATTATTATATTTTATCGTTCCGCTGCAAGATTCTATTTTGTTCTTTTATTTCTCCACTTTTTCTTATTTACCCCATAACAATCCACCCTTCTGTATGGTTTAAGTTGGCATGTGTGTCTGCTTAAGCATACAAAAAGGTGGGATGTTACAGTTGGTATCAGAGCTTTGGTTTAGTGAAAAACCTTAGCCTTATGGGGTTTGACTCTTTACTAATAGGGTAGTAATACCCTATGGGAGTCGCTGAGTGTAAGTATATGAGAGAGCGTATTTGTTAGTGTTATAAAAAGGTTTTAATATTGTGTTAATCTGTTCCGTTTTGTATTTATAAATTCTGGTTGGTGCATGGGACGCTATGACATCAATAGGGATTTCTAAACACTTAATAGGACAGACCGACATAATATTTGTTTTAATATAGGTGAATGAAATAATTTTGCCTATTATATTTTCTATATATAAAGTAAAATATTTTATATAGATATATATATTTGGTTGCTATAGATTGGGTGTTAGGTAATGAAAATATAAATAATAGTTGAAACTAAGCAAAAAAAAAAGAAAACTGGAAATTTAGAGCTTAAGTTCCGGGGTTTTTGAAGATTTCTTTCAATTGATTTTGGAATATAATAATAATATTATTAGAAGTATTTTCTGATATAAATATTTCAATAGAATTTGAAAGAAATGTTTTAAAAGAAATTCCGCAAAGAAATAAGTTGTACTCCCCTTTTTGTCGCTGGAAAATAATTTCGGTGATGGCGGCCGCATCATCGACATTCATTTTCGAGTTTCAAAGTGGGAAGGCCACTGTAGTAGTTTTACTACAAGATTATTTTATTTTAAATTGTTTTAAATATAATTGGATATATAAATTATAAGTATATATTATCTATTATTTTAAAATGATTTTTTGAATAAAACCCGGTATTTAATTCTTAAGTTTCCATTAATAAATAGTCCTAATTACTGAAGTGAATTGGAACGTAGGTAATTAATAAATTGAAACCTCTAAAGGAAATAAGAGATTTAATGCTAGGATATAAATGGTATTAAATGAAAGTTGAAATTGTAACCTATGAAATAAAGGAAATAATTATTGAACATTAAAATAATTAAAAGAAATGAGAAAACTTGTACAACTTTCAATTTCAGTCTTTAAAAGCATAAATATAACTTACCTAAAATTTATAAAAGTTGAAAATGTTTAATAAGAAAATGTATAGAAAATTGTACGAGTAGACTTATGTAATGAAAAATTCAGTAAATTTCTTTTATTAATAAGAATTAAAGTATAACTGTTATGCCAAGTAACTAAAATTGAACATGAATATTATTAATAAATGAATAAATAAAATCAAGTAAATAAATAAATATGCAAAGTAAATTAATTTAAAAATGAATAAATGAAATTAATAAGTATTGATGTTCTAGTTGTTATGGACTTAAATGTTATATATAAATAATAATAAACTTAAGTAATAGGTTGAAGTTACCTTAGAATTAAAGATGAATACTAGGAAAATGACTGTAAAACTTAAGTAATAAATTTACCTACCAAGGAATTGGTTGAATGGATAAAAATAAATGATAAATAAAGAGGAAATCAAACAACAATATATGGAATGAAATTAATAATAATGAACTTGATCTATTGTTGAATTTGTTATTTGTTTGGCTTATGGTTGTTTGGGCAAGGATACTTTAATATTGTTTGGATGTAGGAATAATCTATTTAGTTTCACCTAAGACTGCTGAGTGAAGGGTACACTTAGTAGTTTATTCTTCATTCTGTACAATTTAAAGTTATGAACCTGAACAACTATTTCTTTTGTTTGATATGAATGTGTGATATCCCGGAAATTTTGGGCAATAATCAATTTAATAATCTGTTTAAAAATTTAAATTGATTTAATAATCTTTGTTAATAAAGATTTAAATTGGTTTAACAATCTACTTTTATAAATATTTAATTGGTAAATATTATCTTTTAAAGGCTAATTAAATGGTTTTCTATTTATAATGTATATATATAATTGTATATATTGTAAATAGAAAAGTTTTAGATGAATCTAACAAATAAAACATAATTTTCAAGTTCTAATATATTTTGGTAATTTGGGATTTATGATTTAATTTAATATAAAACTTTTCAAAGTTATTTAATAAATAAATTATATGTTTTTTTTTTTGAATACTCAAAGATAAATGTTAATTGTTTAAATTTATTTTAGCTTAAGTTTAAAATAGAAATGAATTAACAAAAAGGTTTGTTTTATTTTATTTTATTTTTGAATATAGCTTGCTAAATATGATTTGAATAATGTATATATATAGTTTAAAATACAATTTTATAAAAGAAACATTAATTCATTTGGAAAGATAGTAAAATAAGTAATTTATTATTAAGGAATAATTTCTTCTATAAATTATTTAAGATTTGATAAATTGTTATTTCAAATTGAATTTGTATAGTTATATGTATATATATATAATTTGTTTTATTACATTTTTTTTTAAAAAGAAATTCATATATGTATTTACATATGAATTAATAAATTAAGTTAAAAGCTTTATTTAACATTTTAAATTAAAATAAATTACTTAAAGAACAAATGTCATCATATTAAAGCATAATAGTACATGTGTAATAAAACTAATAATGGTAAAAGACAAGTGTCCCCTACTTATTTTATTTTCTTTAATTTTTGATAAATCCAAAATTAATCTATATACACACATCTCTTTCCTCTTCTCATTCCTTTTCTCATTTTTCCAAAAGCAAGAAAATTCAAAACCATTCTCAAAAACAAAATGAAATCAGTAATCAAACTATTCAAATCTGAAAATCAATACTTCTCAACAAAAAAATCGAATTAAATAACCTGGAATCACTCCCTCAAACCAGAAATCAACTAAACATGCAAACACTTCCTCAAATCCCTGTAATACATTTCCAAATCAGGTTTGCAAAGTTTTTATCAACCTGTAAACAAATCCTCAAATCAAAATGCAAACCAAAACCTATAGTTCATTTTCTTCAATCTGTTCAAGCCTGTAACTTTCTTCAAACCTGAGATGAAAATCAAAAGCCTGCAAACATTTTCTTCCTGGAAACGAAGCAGTTCATCTATGTTTTCAAGTAACAGCATTCTTCAACATTTCAGTTTAATAAGGATGATAACAATTCAAGTTTTCGAATCCAAGAAGCAATTCAAGTTCCTTTCAAATTCCAGTCTTAAGTCGAAACAGTTTTCAAAAGAATAAGGCTCTGTCTCCATTTTTATTGGTGAGTAAACATCCTTTTTCAAAAGTTAAGATGAATTTAAATTTGCTTTCGAATGATTTCTGAATGAAGTATATTTGCATGTCTGTAATTATGAAAGCCCTTATATATTTAAAGAGGTGCATATCTGTTATTTTTAAACATCTTATTGATAGACAAAATCCTCTGCCTATAAACTGTGAACATAAATCCCTTTAGATTTGATGCAGATAATATATGTTAGGGATAAAATTTGAATGTATGTTTGAAATATATATATGCATGTTTGTTTTAGAATTTATATATGAATGTTGAAACCATGTGTGTATGTGTGTATTGAACTGTGAATGTTGTTATGTCTCTGTTCCAGATTTCAGTGTTTACCCATCAATCAAAGATTCACATCTTTTTATTTGATAAATGTTAGCACTTGGATTAAAAACAAATTAGTTTAGTTTTAGCATAATCTAAGCACTAAAAATAGAAACAAGTATGAAAGATCTAAAATATACTTGTATTTGGAAATACCAGCAGGAATCTTTTAAAACTTGTAAAAATCAAATGTTGTATTCCACTGATTTAAGTGTATATCTGGAATAAACACTGAAAAGTAAGATTTTTAAAACTACAATTTCAATTTTTAGAATTAAAATGAGGGTGCAGTCTTTAGTTAACCAGAGTTTGGACTTTGGGTCTTTTCTGTCGATCTGTGGAGTTTGGTTGGTCGTGGTCATTTCTGGAGTTGGTTGTGAGGTCATTGGTCAAGGCAAAAATAGTAGGTGGCTTTAATCTCCACCGTGGTGGCGGCAGTTCATCAAAGTAGGGTTAAAACCCAAAAAGTGTTCGAATCTGGAAATGAGGGAATTATGGTATCTCGGTTTGATCGAGTGACGTTAAATTGGGAGGATAGTAGCTGGGAAGGCTAAGGAAGATGTCATCGGAGTTGCCGTGACTCCAGTGATCGGAGACGAGAGATTCGAAGCGTTTTCTGGTGATGTTTCTGGTTCGTGCTCCACTGAATAGCTCGATTTTGAATCGGGACTTCTGGTGATGGTTTGATGATCGGGGTAGGTTGCTGGAACGATAGTGAGTGTGTGTGAAGGATTGGCGATGGTCGGAAGATCACCGTGGATGGTGCACGGTGCACAGAGGCATGATGTGTGTCAGTGCTATTAGTCTGGGTTTGACAGAGAGGATGGGTCTCGAGATTTTTGAGTGTTTTTGCGGGGAAGACTCGGGTAATTTTGGGTTACGACTCGAAGTAAATAGGCTGGGTTCGAGAGTTTTAGTGTTGACAGGTTTTGTACCTGTCAGTTTGAAATTTAAATCTAATTTAAATTTTGAAGTAATATTAAATCAGTAAATCAAAGTATGATTTATGAAGACAAGTTTAGTTTTAAACTTTAATATTAGATAATTAGTTTATGAATTTAAATGTTTAAATAGGTTAAGTGTAGATATGTTTAAATGATAAATCTAAGAAGAAATTTGATTTAAGTTCTTTTAAAAACTTCTTAGAAAATATAAGATCTTTAATAAGTAAAAGTGTTTTTTAAAATTGGTTAAAAACTTAGTTAAAAATAAATTGGTATTCATTTTAAATACAACATTTAAAATGAAATTTAAAAATAGATTTGAAATAAATATTTCAAATATAAATTATAAATGATAACTTGTTTATCAATAAAAATAAAGTTTTATCTTAAAGTAATTAAAGATTTGTGTTCATTAAATTAATTAGGAAATTTAATGGATAATTAATTTATTTTATTAATTAATCATTTGGATTAATTAAATAGGAAATTAAAGGATTAAACTAATTTATTTATGATTAAGATAAATTAATTAGGGATGATTAATTTGTAATTAAGGATTATAAATTAGAATATTAATTAATGGTTAGGAATTAATTAATAAGTAATTAAATATTAATTAAGTTATGGTTAACTCTTAATTAATTAAAGGTTAATAAATTGGTTATTAAGATGTATTAATTTGAAATTAATAATAATTAATATAAGTTAATTACTTAAGGAAAGTAATTAAATAATTGTTAATGAAGGTCATTAACTATGGATTATTAAATAATTAATTAATGTGATTAATATTAATAATTAATTAGATTAATTAATTTAAAGAAAATCAATTATAGAATTTGTTTTAAATGGAATTACTTATTGGAAGTAATTAAGAATTAATTACTTATTGTAATTAATTGAAGTTAATTTGATTTAGTTTAAGTTAATTAATTAAGTTTAATTAATTTAGAATAATTAAAAGATGATTTGATAATAATTACTTAATGTAATTATTAAGGTGTGATTATTTAGGAAGTAAATAATAAGATAATTACTTGAAGTAATAAATTGATTGGTTATGTATTAAGGAAAGTAATTTGAGTTTAATTACTTGTGAATTAATCAAGGGATTAATTAAGAAATTAATTAAGGAAGTAATTAATTTAGTTAATGAAAGTAATTAAGGGTAGTTAATTACTGATTGAAGATTAATCAAGGTGATTAATAAATGTTGTTTAATTAAAGGTTAATTACTTAATGTAATTAATTTAATTAAGTAATTAATAATTAATTTGTAATTAAGGATCATTAATTAATATAATTAATGATGTAATTAAGATTTATTAATTAAGTAATAATAAATAAATGAAGTGATTAATTAATGTAATTAATTAAGGATTAATATAATTAAGTTTAGTCGATTAAGTTAATTAATTATAGTTAATTAATTAATGAAGTAATTAAAGGTTAATTACTAAAAATGATTAAGGATAAATTACTTGAAGGTAATTAAAAGATAATTAATCAAAGATGATTAATTGAAAAAGGTAATTAGAGAATAATTAATTAATTGATTATAATTAATTAATGGTTAAGTAAGAAGGATTTATAAAATGAAGTAATTAATTTAATTCACTTTAAATTAATTAGAGATGATATAAATCATTACTTATGAATGGGTGTTAGTATTGGATACTTTGCATTGATTAATATCTCTGATGAGATATATGCTGTGTGATATGGATGTTAGTTGAATTGTGATGATAATATGGATTATCTGTTATATTGATAATGTTGATTATCTATTGTAATGTTGTGAATTATCTTTCTATGTGTATAAAGATAATTGAATTGAATTGTTTTAACCTTTAAAACAACTTGGCCTTAAAAGATACGTTTTGGATTTCGATGAGACCGGGATCGGGTTTCCGTATACCGGATTTCCAGGTCTGGAGACCCGAATACCACATCGATCCAAATTAACGATAGGTCGTGAATCAAGTGAAGATGAAGATTCAGAGTGCAAGGGTTATTGTCGTTAACTCTGAGGGTGATTCCAAAACGAGTGTAACGAGATAATGCCTTCGGTTTCGTTCGAACCCGGAACGAACTTGTATGGATTGAATGCTTTCAGAACATCGTCAGGTGGACGATGAGCATTCTAAGTGATGTGTTCTTTTCTAAGGTAATCGTGACCTCAAGCCTCACAAACCGGGAATGGCTAAAACAGGGGAGGTGCAGCAAGGTTAGTGGGTAGCACCCAAGTAGGACAAGGTTACCTCTGTCTAGATGTCCCTTTCTATTTTCGACTTAGTGGTGCGGTTGCTGATCCCAACCGTGAGGTATCTTGTGCGGGAATTATCCAGTAAGGGATGTTCCGACCTTGTGTTGCAGGGGATTGGGAGTGATCCTCGGTACGGTGATCTAGGCCACGTACTGTGACGGGCGGTACCCCGGTAGCCCTGCCATTGTATGGAATCCAAACTCCAATAAGTGCCGTACGTATTAGTTGTGCCCAACTATGTTGAAATGTGAGATGTAAGCATTTCAGCTATTTCTATATTTTACTTGAAAACCCTAGACCCTATTATAATACAATCGGATTTCCTATCAAATGTTTTGGTTAGCGTAAGGTAAAAACTTTTCCATGTTTATGTGTGGGAAGTCTTACGTGATACCTTTGTTTTCAAAAGGGTTTTGAAGTTAAGCAAGTTTAACCCGTTTACTCACACCAGACCCATGTCTGACCCAAGTTGTTTATTTCTGTTTTATAAACTCTTGGGTACTCAAATTTTTACGAGTAGCCAAGGGATTCAGGTTAGCTTTGACGAATAATTTGGAGGAGCAATGGAGAAGGAGGCTTCAGCGTTGTAGATATAGATAGTAGTTTCCGCTGTGTTGATCTTGTTTAGATCTTTGTTTTGTATTGAGATGTAATAACTAGACAGATGTTTATAACTGTCTAGTATATGATATGTAATCTGTGTAACTCTGATAAGTGTTGTATATGATACTATGTAATATTCATGTGATATAATATATTTTGTTCGTTTCCGCTGTGAGTATTTGTGTTTGTTTCTTTTCTCTTCATCTCTTTTCTACTTCTCACCCCTTTCTTTCTTATTAGCGATACGACTTTCTATGGAGAGAAAGTCGTTGGTCGTTACAGTGGTATCAGAGCCAGGTTGAGTGAATACCTAGGCTCTGAAGTGGTGTCTATCTTGAGAGCGCGTAATTGTTAGTTATATAAAAATGATTTTATATTGTGTTAATTGATCGGTTGAGTGGTATATGGATTCTGGTCAATACGAGTAGCTAACGTTATTGATAGGGATCTCTAAACACTTGACCAGGCAAACGGACACAATATTGTTTTAAAGAGGTAAATGAAATAATTTTACCCAGAAATAATTTCTATATAAAAAGTATCATTATAAATATATATATCTATTCTACCTATTTGTTGGGTTACCTGTTCGGGTTTTCCAATATAAGTTATAAAGGTAGATAAGGTGGTAGTGTGTGTAACACAATTACCAATAGTTGGAGTTTGAATGTTGAGGTTGGAAGTGTATCTGTCGAGACTGTAGACCTAATACTGTCTCGAGTAAGCTTTGCTGTGGTGAAGGATTTTATCGATCTCCGAAGGAAACTGTAATGGTTCGGAGTTTATCTTTGAAGTTTGGATGAGTAGAGTTGGATCTGTCGATGAGGCAGAAGTGAATGATGGTACCTTGATACCTCAGGTAATAGTAGCTGTATGATGAGATGCAGTGACTATGGATGTTCCTGAAGATGTTTTCTTTGGAACAAGATTAAGGAAGTGTGTCTGTTTCGGTGTTGTCGCTGAGTTCAGCATGGTGTTTCTGCTTTGGTTTGGAGTTCGAATTTCTCGAAGATCTTTGGAATAGGAAGTCCTTGGCATCAGTATCAGCAATACAGTTCGGAGTATTCTGTGATGGCAGGAAGTTTTCTGGATGAGCAGTTTTTCTGGAAGTGAAGTTCAGAAGCAGTAAGAGTAAATCCATTTCTTCGATAAATTGGATAAATAAGTGTAAGCTGTTCTGATTGGTAAAGAGAGAACAGTCTGTTTGGAATTAGGATGGGTTGATCGCAAAAGCGACTTGCGATTGTCTGAGTGTTCTCTTGGGTTGTCAGAATTTTTCTGGGTGTCTTCGGAGAAGTCAAAAGTTTGTCCGCATCTGAAGGTTGAGTTTTCTTATGACTGGATTCCAGGAGTGATACCGGTGATTCAGCTAGTGGAAGGATGTTTCCTAGAGATGGAATTGGTGAAGCAGCTCAAGTTTTGCTGGAATATTTGAGTTTTATGTATGGATCAGTGAACCTTATTTCTAGAAGTGAGTTGTCCAGTCTGTGCTTGTGTTCTACCTCAGATCAGAGTGAGCAGCGAAAGTAGTTTGGAGTGTATCTCTGGATGGGAGAAGTAAGTTTAGAATCTACTGATGTTGTGAAGTAGAGTTGTGTTTGGATCTCGTCTGTGTTCTGATTTGGATAAGTATTTGGACTTCTGAATTGAATTGTCAGTTTGGATAACTGGAATTCATTGTATTTTACGTATCTCTGAAGGGGTACGTATTTGATCTATCTCTGGTTTTAGAATCTGCAGTTTTGGGAAGTTTGGTAGTTAAGTCAGACTCGTCTGTAGTCTGATATTCTATTTAGTTTTATAGATAGATGAGTAGGAGCTCTGTAGCTTCGTAGTTTAGATTGTTTGTAAAGCGAGTATTCCGGTATATATATATACTTGGGGAAACTCGAGTAAATTCTATCCAGAATCTTTCTCTGAATAGTTAGAATTGTTTGTTTGGATGATTGGTTGCTATGGTTGAAAACATATGATTGTGTTTTTAAAACTAAAATCTTAAGTAGATTATTAAATTACCTTTGCTTTAAATTTCGGGGACGAAATTATTTTTAAGGGGGAAGGAATGTGATATCCCGGAAATTTTGGGCAATAATCAATTTAATAATCTGTTTAAAAATTTAAATTGATTTAATAATCTTTGTTAATAAAGATTTAAATTGGTTTAACAATCTACTTTTATAAATATTTAATTGGTAAATATTATCTTTTAAAGGCTAATTAAATGGTTTTCTATTTATAATGTATATATATAATTGTATATATTGTAAATAGAAAAGTTTTAGATGAATCTAACAAATAAAACATAATTTTCAAGTTCTAATATATTTTGGTAATTTGGGATTTATGATTTAATTTAATATAAAACTTTTCAAAGTTATTTAATAAATAAATTATATGTTTTTTTTTTGAATACTCAAAGATAAATGTTAATTGTTTAAATTTATTTTAGCTTAAGTTTAAAATAGAAATGAATTAACAAAAAGGTTTGTTTTATTTTATTTTATTTTTGAATATAGCTTGCTAAATATGATTTGAATAATGTATATATATAGTTTAAAATACAATTTTATAAAAGAAACATTAATTCATTTGGAAAGATAGTAAAATAAGTAATTTATTATTAAGGAATAATTTCTTCTATAAATTATTTAAGATTTGATAAATTGTTATTTCAAATTGAATTTGTATAGTTATATGTATATATATAATTTGTTTTATTACATTTTTTTTAAAAAGAAATTCATATATGTATTTACATATGAATTAATAAATTAAGTTAAAAGCTTTATTTAACATTTTAAATTAAAATAAATTACTTAAAGAACAAATGTCATCATATTAAAGCATAATAGTACATGTGTAATAAAACTAATAATGGTAAAAGACAAGTGTCCCCTACTTATTTTATTTTCTTTAATTTTTGATAAATCCAAAATTAATCTATATACACACATCTCTTTCCTCTTCTCATTCCTTTTCTCATTTTTCCAAAAGCAAGAAAATTCAAAACCATTCTCAAAAACAAAATGAAATCAGTAATCAAACTATTCAAATCTGAAAATCAATACTTCTCAACAAAAAAATCGAATTAAATAACCTAGAATCACTTCCTCAAACCAGAAATCAACTAAACATGCAAACACTTCCTCAAATCCCTGTAATACATTTCCAAATCAGGTTTGCAAAGTTTTTATCAACCTGTAAACAAATCCTCAAATCAAAATGCAAACCAAAACCTATAGTTCATTTTCTTCAATCTGTTCAAGCCTGTAACTTTCTTCAAACCTGAGATGAAAATCAAAAGCCTGCAAACATTTTCTTCCTGGAAACGAAGCAGTTCATCTATGTTTTCAAGTAACAGCATTCTTCAACATTTCAGTTTAATAAGGATGATAACAATTCAAGTTTTCGAATCCAAGAAGCAATTCAAGTTCCTTTCAAATTCCAGTCTTAAGTCGAAACAGTTTTCAAAAGAATAAGGCTCTGTCTCCATTTTTATTGGTGAGTAAACATCCTTTTTCAAAAGTTAAGATGAATTTAAATTTGCTTTCGAATGATTTCTGAATGAAGTATATTTGCATGTCTGTAATTATGAAAGCCCTTATATATTTAAAGAGGTGCATATCTGTTATTTTTAAACATCTTATTGATAGACAAAATCCTCTGCCTATAAACTGTGAACATAAATCCCTTTAGATTTGATGCAGATAATATATGTTAGGGATAAAATTTGAATGTATGTTTGAAATATATATATGCATGTTTGTTTTAGAATGTATATATGAATGTTGAAACCATGTGTGTATGTGTGTATTGAACTGTGAATGTTGTTATGTCTCTGTTCCAGATTTCAGTGTTTACCCATCAATCAAAGATTCACATCTTTTTATTTGATAAATGTTAGCACTTGGATTAAAAACAAATTAGTTTAGTTTTAGCATAATCTAAGCACTAAAAATAGAAACAAGTATGAAAGATCTAAAATATACTTGTATTTGGAAATACCAGCAGGAATCTTTTAAAACTTGTAAAAATCAAATGTTGTATTCCACTGATTTAAGTGTATATCTGGAATAAACACTGAAAAGTAAGATTTTTAAAACTACAATTTCAATTTTTAGAATTAAAATGAGGGTGCAGTCTTTAGTTAACCAGAGTTTGGACTTTGGGTCTTTTCTGTCGATCTGTGGAGTTTGGTTGGTCGTGGTCATTTCTGGAGTTGGTTGTGAGGTCATTGGTCAAGGCAAAAATAGTAGGTGGCTTTAATCTCCACCGTGGTGGCGGCAGTTCATCAAAGTAGGGTTAAAACCCAAAAAGTGTTCGAATCTGGAAATGAGGGAATTATGGTATCTCGGTTTGATCGAGTGACGTTAAATTGGGAGGATAGTAGCTGGGAAGGCTAAGGAAGATGTCATCGGAGTTGCCGTGACTCCAGTGATCGGAGACGAGAGATTCGAAGCGTTTTCTGGTGATGTTTCTGGTTCGTGCTCCACTGAATAGCTCGATTTTGAATCGGGACTTCTGGTGATGGTTTGATGATCGGGGTAGGTTGCTGGAACGATAGTGAGTGTGTGTGAAGGATTGGCGATGGTCGGAAGATCACCGTGGATGGTGCACGGTGCACAGAGGCATGATGTGTGTCAGTGCTATTAGTCTGGGTTTGACAGAGAGGATGGGTCTCGAGATTTTTGAGTGTTTTTGCGGGGAAGACTCGGGTAATTTTGGGTTACGATTCGAAGTAAATAGGCTGGGTTCGAGAGTTTTAGTGTTGACAGGTTTTGTACCTGTCAGTTTGAAATTTAAATCTAATTTAAATTTTGAAGTAATATTAAATCAGTAAATCAAAGTATGATTTATGAAGACAAGTTTAGTTTTAAACTTTAATATTAGATAATTAGTTTATGAATTTAAATGTTTAAATAGGTTAAGTGTAGATATGTTTAAATGTTAAATCTAAGAAGAAATTTGATTTAAGTTCTTTTAAAAACTTCTTAGAAAATATAAGATCTTTAATAAGTAAAAGTTTTTTTTAAAATTGGTTAAAAACTTAGTTAAAAATAAATTGGTATTCATTTTAAATACAACATTTAAAATGAAATTTAAAAATAGATTTGAAATAAATATTTCAAATATAAATTATAAATGATAACTTGTTTATCAATAAAAATAAAGTTTTATCTTAAAGTAATTAAAGATTTGTGTTCATTAAATTAATTAGGAAATTTAATGGATAATTAATTTATTTTATTAATTAATCATTTGGATTAATTAAATAGGAAATTAAAGGATTAAACTAATTTATTTATGATTAAGATAAATTAATTAGGGATGATTAATTTGTAATTAAGGATTATAAATTAGAATATTAATTAATGGTTAGGAATTAATTAATAAGTAATTAAATATTAATTAAGTTATGGTTAACACTTAATTAATTAAAGGTTAATAAATTGGTTATTAAGATGTATTAATTTGAAATTAATAATAATTAATATAAGTTAATTACTTAAGGAAAGTAATTAAATAATTGTTAATGAAGGTCATTAACTATGGATTATTAAATAATTAATTAATGTGATTAATATTAATAATTAATTAGATTAATTAATTTAAAGAAAATCAATTATAGAATTTGTTTTAAATGGAATTACTTATTGGAAGTAATTAAGAATTAATTACTTATTGTAATTAATTGAAGTTAATTTGATTTAGTTTAAGTTAATTAATTAAGTTTAATTAATTTAGAATAATTAAAAGATGATTTGATAATAATTACTTAATGTAATTATTAAGGTGTGATTATTTAGGAAGTAAATAATAAGATAATTACTTGAAGTAATAAATTGATTGGTTATGTATTAAGGAAAGTAATTTGAGTTTAATTACTTGTGAATTAATCAAGGGATTAATTAAGAAATTAATTAAGGAAGTAATTAATTTAGTTAATGAAAGTAATTAAGGGTAGTTAATTACTGATTGAAGATTAATCAAGGTGATTAATAAATGTTGTTTAATTAAAGGTTAATTACTTAATGTAATTAATTTAATTAAGTAATTAATAATTAATTTGTAATTAAGGATCATTAATTAATATAATTAATGATGTAATTAAGATTTATTAATTAAGTAATAATAAATAAATGAAGTGATTAATTAATGTAATTAATTAAGGATTAATATAATTAAGTTTAGTTGATTAAGTTAATTAATTATAGTTAATTAATTAATGAAGTAATTAAAGGTTAATTACTAAAAATGATTAAGGATAAATTACTTGAAGGTAATTAAAAGATAATTAATCAAAGATGATTAATTGAAAAAGGTAATTAGAGAATAATTAATTAATTGATTATAATTAATTAATGGTTAAGTAAGAAGGATTTATAAAATGAAGTAATTAATTTAATTCACTTTAAATTAATTAGAGATGATATAAATCATTACTTATGAATGGGTGTTAGTATTGGATACTTTGCATTGATTAATATCTCTGATGAGATATATGCTGTGTGATATGGATGTTAGTTGAATTGTGATGATAATATGGATTATCTGTTATATTGATAATGTTGATTATCTATTGTAATGTTGTGAATTATCTTTCTATGTGTATAAAGATAATTGAATTGAATTGTTTTAACCTTTAAAACAACTTGGCCTTAAAAGATACGTTTTGGATTTCGATGAGACCGGGATCCGGTTTCCGTATACCGGATTTCCAGGTCTGGAGACCCGAATACCACATCGATCCAAATTAACGATAGGTCGTGAATCAAGTGAAGATGAAGATTCAGAGTGCAAGGGTTATTGTCGTTAACTCTGAGGGTGATTCCAAAACGAGTGTAACGAGATAATGCCTTCGGTTTCGTTCGAACCCGGAACGAACTTGTATGGATTGAATGCTTTCAGAACATCGTCAGGTGGACGATGAGCATTCTAAGTGATGTGTTCTTTTCTAAGGTAATCGTGACCTCAAGCCTCACAAACCGGGAATGGCTAAAACAGGGGAGGTGCAGCAAGGTTAGTGGGTAGCACCCAAGTAGGAAAAGGTTACCTCTGTCTAGATGTCCCTTTCTATTTTCGACTTAGTGGTGCGGTTGCTGATCCCAACCGTGAGGTATCTTGTGCGGGAATTATCCAGTAAGGGATGTTCCGACCTTGTGTTGCAGGGGATTGGGAGTGATCCTCGGTACGGTGATCTAGGCCACGTACTGTGACGGGCGGTACCCCGGTAGCCCTGCCATTGTATGGAATCCAAACTCCAATAAGTGCCGTACGTATTAGTTGTGCCCAACTATGTTGAAATGTGAGATGTAAGCATTTCAGCTATTTCTATATTTTACTTGAAAACCCTAGACCCTATTATAATACAATCGGATTTCCTATCAAATGTTTTGGTTAGCGTAAGGTAAAAACTTTTCCATGTTTATGTGTGGGAAGTCTTACGTGATACCTTTGTTTTCAAAAGGGTTTTGAAGTTAAGCAAGTTTAACCCGTTTACTCACACCAGACCCATGTCTGACCCAAGTTGTTTATTTCTGTTTTATAAACTCTTGGGTACTCAAATTTTTACGAGTAGCCAAGGGATTCAGGTTAGCTTTGACGAGTAATTTGGAGGAGCAATGGAGCAGGAGGCTTCAGCGTTGTAGATATAGATAGTAGTTTCCGCTGTGTTGATCTTGTTTAGATCTTTGTTTTGTATTGAGATGTAATAACTAGACAGATGTTTATAACTGTCTAGTATATGATATGTAATCTGTGTAACTCTGATAAGTGTTGTATATGATACTATGTAATATTCATGTGATATAATATATTTTGTTCGTTTCCGCTGTGAGTATTTGTGTTTGTTTCTTTTCTCTTCTTCTCTTTTCTACTTCTCACCCCTTTCTTTCTTATTAGCGATACGACTTTCTATGGAGAGAAAGTCGTTGGTCGTTACAGAATGAATGATTGATTTTATGGTTGTATGTCTTATTGCAAGTGTTTAAATTGTAATAGAATATTATACAAGTAGAAATTTGAAATAATGAAACTATTCAATGAAATTGCTATTAAATGACAATTTAATGTTATAAGCTTAAGTATAATTGAAATTTTACCAAGTAAATATAATTACAGGTAAGTATGACAAATAGATGAGGTCATACAATTATAAAGGAATGTAATATAAATAAGAGAAATTGTAAACTGAAAGGGTTAAAGTAATTTCTAAATAAAAGTTGGAAGAAATACAATGAAAATAAAAAGATAAACCGTTATATGAATAAAAAGAATCAAACAACAAATGTATGAATGGAATGAATAAGAATAGACTAAAACTATTGCTGAAATTGTTGTTTGTCGTGGTTGTGGTTGTTGGGTAAGGAAACTTTAATTTGTTGGGATGGATGAAAAATCCATTGTGTTTAATCTAAGACTGTGGAGTAAATGATGCATTTGATGGTTTATTCTTCATTCCGTACAATTTAAAAGTTCTGAAACCGAACAACTATTTGTTTGTTGATTGAATGGTTGTTTGTATTTGTGTGTGTATGCTGTTTGTGAAATTGATGGTTGTTGTATTGATTTGTTGTTAGTGATTGAAACCACTTAAATATTTCACTTTATATAAATTGTTAACCCTTTGGATTTAATAAGTGAAATGCAGGTTATGGAAGCAATTGCTACTGTTTTTGGTTCCATAAATTAAACGTAAATTGCCCGACAAATAGGTACGTTTCGGATTACGATTTATAACGCTATTTTTATATATTTTCCCATGTTGGGATATAAAATTTTGGAAATTATATGTGATATTTTGTTATATTTAATATTATATTTTCTCCCGAGCCTCTCCGTACAAAGGAGACTCTGCCGAAATTTTTCGAAATTTTTGGGACTTAGAAAATTATTTTGAAATGTTTTTCCAAACTTTATTCATTTAAGTATAAAAAGATATAATGATTAAAATGGGTAAATTTTATATAAAGTAATAAATTTTGTAAATTAGTGTTTATAAGTTAATATTTTGAATAAGTTGTATTGTTTATCTAATTCTTCCTTCTCCCTTCTTTTTCCTTTTCGGGGACGAAAAGCTTTGAGTGGGGGAGAGTGTAACGACCCGTGAATTTCGTTAACTAAGTTTGTCATAATTTCCATAATTTATAGTAAAGTGAATGTTAGGAATTAGATGTAGCAATTGTAATTAAAAGTTAACTAAGAAAAAAAATATTTAAAATGAAATTCCAATTCAATAAAATAATGTAAATGTTATGATTTGATTTTTAAATAGAATATGAGAAACAAGAGTAAGTATTGAATAATATGTTATTTATTTATGGTATTGAATAAAAATTGGTAAACCAATTGTAATTAATGGTAATAATGTGATATAAGCTAATAAATTAGATTTCAATGCAACACCCATTAATGAATGTAATTGAAATAGAATTTAGGTAAATGTACACTAGGTTATAAATCAAATAGAAGGAAACAAACGTATATATCGAATTGATTAATGAATAAATATACATTGAATAGTAATTGAATGTACAGTTAATGGAAATTGTGTAAAATCAATAATGATAATTAGATGTGCCTTATTGATAATTAATGCCATAACGGAAAGAGTAAATGTATTCATTTGAATATAAAATTGCAATTGGGTAGGGATTGTTAAGTAACAACGTTAATGCAAGGTAAGTGATGCTAAATTAAAGTCAATAATAATGAATAGTGACTAATTCAAATTTTGTAACATATATTTTAAATTACCTGCTTATTTGTTAATGGAATTAGAATTTGTAATAAAGGATAATAAAATAAATGAAGGTTACACTAATGGGAAATGAAATAACGTTCATTAAATGTTGAGTAATCATAGGGTCATATTTATTAAAAGCGTTACTTTAATAATGTGGATTAATTGAGAAATTAATACTAGAAGCAGGTAAAGTAATAACTAAAAGGGAAATATGTTATAAATTGATTTTACCTAAACTTAAGTGTAAGATAAAGGTTGAATTTGGAACTTATCCATTTAATTTGAAACTTATTAGGATAAAATGGGATTCAATTTATAATGAGGGTTTATTTTAAGAAATCGAAATAAATTCTTTAATGAGAGAATTAAGCTACTTTAAACTGAGACGGGTATTTGTTTAAAGAATTACAAATTAATTAGTAAATTTTATAAGATGAAATTAATACTAACCCTATTTAGATTATGACAGTTGGCTAATCTACAGAATAGGAAGCAATATTTATTTATTTAATTGGAAAATTTAATTACTTTCTTTGAAATTATTGTGAATAAATGAAATATAACAATTAAATGTTAACGTTGAAGGAAGTATAGAGGAAATCTAAGAAAATAAATGTAAACAATAGTGAGCCAATGTAAATTGCATCTTTTTGATAATAATAGACTGAATAATAGAATGAAAGGTAATTAAATGAAATTTTGAAAATTTAATTTACAATTTCTAAATTCAATGAATTTGAGATAAACACTGAAATTGATAAATTTATCAATTTTTAAATTTACTTTTAATTTGGTTAAAACATTGTAATTTACTGAGAAATATAAAAGGGTTAAAATTGGTAAATTTTAAGATTTAAATTAAAAGTTGGATTTTATTAACTTTTTTATTTATTTATTTATATAATTGATGGAAAAATAGTCATTTTGGCCACTGACTCGGATTTCGATGAAATAAGTTTCATCAGATCCGTAATGGTGAATTATAATAGTGTTTCAAGTTTCGTAACAATCGGATTTGTCATTTGATCGTACGGACTCGAAACGCCTTGAAATAAATGCAATTGTAATCAATTGAAATCAATTTGAAATTTTTGATTTTAGCATAACTTCTTCATACGATGGAATTTGGACTTGAAACCTTTTCCATTGCATTTAAAATATTTTAAAACACCTATTTTGATATATGGGTTTACCCAATTCCGTTCCGGAGATAGAACGGGCTTTTTGGACCACTTTGGCGTTAGCACGTAAATCTATCTTATCCATCCATTCAAACGTCAACCCTGCCTATATATTTCCTGTTATAAACCCTAGCTCCCTAATCTTCATTTGTCTGTAGGTACAATTCATCTTCTTCTTAGCTCCTCATTCCAATGGTAGATAAAACCCAATTCCCAAATTCCAAAATCTAATTTCAAAAAAAAAAAAATTGAGATTTACGCGCTTTGGGTCACGCTTGGGATTTCAAGGGGAAAAACCCTGGAGCTACTTCGAGTCGGGAAGAAAACTACTCGGGTCATCGGGTCGTTTTCGCAAAAACTCCAAGCAAGCACCGGGTATTTGAGGCGGCGGACCGGATTGAACTCGAAGTCGACTCAGCACCAGAATTTTCCAATCTTCAAATTTTCATAACTTTTGCATACGGACTCGGATTTGGACGCGGTTTCTTTTGTTAGGATCGTATCGAAATTCCGGACACTTTGACGCTGGTTTGGACGAATTTTGAAACGGTCAAATTTTTGGGTTTAAATTGAATTTAAATTCAATTTAAATTCAAAAGGTGAGTGTTTTAACCCACTCACAACTTCTAAGATTTCTTATGTTTGTTAAATTAAATTTTGATGTGATTTAAAATTTTATATGATTGTTTGGGCATATATTTAATCATCATCTCAGTTAGATAACATTTAGTTAAATTTAATTGTTATTTAATTTTTATTATTGCATAAAATTTGCGAGTTAAATTTATTTATTATTGCATATAAACTGCCAGTTGAACAGTTATTAAATTTTATTGAATATAAACTATTTGTTGATGCCTGTTATATTTTATATGCTTTATATTGATGTTTTGTTTAAATTGGATGATGATTGTAATAAATGGTTGTTTATTTATATTTGGATGAATGGATGCTATATTTTATATTGTATAAACTGCAAGTTATTATGCATTTTTATTTTATTCGGGATTGCGGTTTGAAATGATATATAACCGAAATTTTATTTTAAATTGCGGATTGAAATGATAAATATCCGTATCACTTGACCATAGGATAGAAAATTATATACAGGCACCGTGGTCTATATATAAAATATTTTAAGGGATTTTCTATGGTTTGGAAAGAAATATACGGTTTAATAAAAATTAAATTTTGATATTATATAAATATTATTTTATATATGGTTAAATTCTAAAATTTAAGCTATGTATGACTTGATGATGTTTTAAGTTTAATTTACGAATATTTCAAGTTTGAGCTTTATTTAAGTGATATTGAATTTTTTAAATAAATATTTCTAAACTAAATAATAGTAAATTGAATTAAGGTATATATAAGATTATCATATTTGGTTGGGAATTTTGGAATATTTAAAGATTTGAAATATATCAAAATTGAAATGTTTTATTGAAATTAAGGTATTATTGTTTTTCAAAGTATTTGTTTTCGAAATTGTTATAACTTTGAAAGTAATATGGTTTGAAAATGAATTTATTTGAAATAGAATTTATTTAAGAATTATCTTTAAATATATTGATTTGAAACCGATTGAAATTTTGAGTTTAAGAATATGACTACATTATGTGATTTGGGCTTAAGATGGTTTTAAAGAATATTTCAAGTTTTATAATTAAAAGTAAGAATAGTGATTGAAAATTTGGATTTTATTTAAATGATATATTATTGAATTTGGTTTTTAAGTATATACTATTTTGAAGTAAATGATATGTTTTGAAATAGCAATAATAATTTGGTTTTAAAGTATATACTATTTTGAAGTAAAGGATATGGTTTGAAATGGCAATAATATTTTGGTTTTTGATGTATATACTATTTTGAAATAAAGAATATGTTTTGAAAGGGCAATGATTGTGTTTTTAAAAGTATATATATTTTTTAAAATGACCACGGTGTTATAATAACGATTGGTTGTTAAAGAGACCGGGATCGGATATGGACATACTCTCTGTCGATACCGAAAACCACTTTGACAACCGTGTACGTGGTGGAGATTCCAGAATGAAGTAGGATGGTGGCGACGTTCTTAAGGTATGTTACGTGGACCCAACTCCCGTGAGTTGGCATAAGGTGGCTAAAACAGGAGCGATCTCGGGCCAGTGAGGTAGCACCTCTTCTCGGACACATTTCTTCGATATTATACTCTTACTTGTGATTTGACTAGATGGCCATCCTCCGATTTGGGAGTGTTGTTCGAGGTGGACGGTAGTGGCTGCTATCCGCTCCATCAGTCTGTGTGCGTAATTGGTATATCTGCCCTGGCATTGCCTTGTGTGCCGTGTCACCTACCATATCGAGCTTTACTACGATTATGATTTTAAGATCCGACCGCGTTAAGGTTCTCCATCCCCTTAACGCTATTTTCTATATGATTATACTTTACTTATTAGACACTACTGTATATAGCGAATATTACTACATAGTAGATAGTTTAACGGATCCTTAAGAGATGTGAATCCCGAACATTTCTTAAGTTACTGCACTCACGTTAGACACTGGATAGGAGATGTCAAACCCCGTAAACATCTCTGACGCCGTTTACACTCATATTTATTTCATTGATTTAACTTACATAAGATCTTTTAGTTCTGACTCGAGTGTTTTGTCTTTTCAATTCGCTCGGGTCAGCCTGAGCATTTCAGGATTTGAAGGCTCTATTTCTGGAGGACGAAGACGAAGATTTTATTACTACTATTTATTATATTCCACTACATCATTGTATTCCGCTGCATAATTATCATTCTCTGGTATGTGTAACTCTGATATGTATTGTATAAGTATAATCAAATGTTTTGTAAAATAGCTTCATGAACTGTTATTTGATTATTATATTTTATCGTTCCGCTGCAAGATTCTATTTTGTTCTTTTATTTCTCCACTTTTTCTTATTTACCCCATAACAATCCACCCTTCTGTATGGTTTAAGTTGGCATGTGTGTCTGCTTAAGCATACAAAAAGGTGGGATGTTACAAAAAGTAAAATAGAATCTAACTGAAATGCTTGCATCTCACGTTTCATCAATAGTTGGGCACAATCAAAACCGTACAGGCGCGTAGGGAGAATGGATTTCCAACTAATGACTAGGCATTGGGGTACCACCTGTCACAGTACCTGGTCTAGATCAGCGTACCGAGGACCACGCCCGATCCCCTGCAACACAAGACCGAAACTACCCCTTACTGGATAATTTCGAGTAAGATCACCCCGCGGTTGGGATCAACAACCGCCCACTAAGCCGAAATAAAAGGGACATCTAGACAGGGATGACCTCACCCTAATGGGTGCTACCCACATAGCCTTGCTGCATAACCCCTGATTTTCAGTCATTCCCGGTTGATGAGGCTCGAGGCCAAGCGTTACCTTTTTAGAACACATCTCTTAGAATGCCCACCGTCCACTTGACGATGTTCTGAAAGCATTCATCCATACAAGTCCATTCCGGGTTCGAACGGAACCGAAGGCACTACTCCTACTACATCCATTTTGGATTCACCCTCAGGATTAGTAGCGATTAGCCCTTGCACTTCACTGCTCCATCTTCGATTCCAAATTCGTTTTTCCCATGAAAACGTACAAACCGGATCGAAGTGGTTTTTGAGAAATAAATCCCGATCCCGATCTCTTCGAAACGATCGCCGCATTGGCCAATATTGATAGTCGGTTATTTAACTATCAAACAACATTCACAAACAATCATCAAGCCATAATAATTTCCCCCAAATTATTTATTACCCTCAAAATATCTTCGCAAGATATATTTCCACTTTTCAACCCTTTGAAAACGGTTTCAAAAACCACCTTTCTATCACGGAGTAAAATCCAAAATATTTTCTATCTCCACTGAAATCACCAAGTACAAACACTTTAGATTTCTAAAATAATTTAAAATACTATATTATAAAATATACTTTAAACAAAACATTTAAATTAAAACTACTTTAATATTTTATTCAAAGATATATACTTTAAGAATATTTAAAATAAAGCGACTTAATAAAATATAAAACTAGATTTGTATCTTTTAAAACATAATACTAAGCCATCTTTAAATAATTACTACTAAAATAAATTTGAAAAATACTTGCTTTAGAATTTAAACATTTAAGAATAATAAATTTTCTAAAACATATTTTAAAACAACCTTAAACTTTTAGCTTATACTTAAAAAAATTCTTTGAAAACGTTCTTGGCTATTCGGGGAAATACACTTCTCTCTCACATCTTTAAAAATAAATCACTATTTATTTTTAAAACTAATTTACCCATTCCTTTAATAAATTCCCACCGTGAATCTATTATTCCAAATATCCACTGATATATTCACCTTTATAAACCCAGTTTATAAATTCCATAGTCTTATTTCCCTTTTAAAATTCCAATTTTAAACACTTAAATCAAATTTCAAATTGATTTCCAAATTACTCCATTTTGAAATAAACTCCTTTACTTACTTAATTTATTCAAATCCGTTAACTTCAGATTTTACTTCTTCATTATGATTAAAATCTTTTAACTGAAAATAGCAATTTCAGATTTCCCAAATTCCTACTTTACCCTTTTAAATAAATTCAAACCTTGAATTTAAAAATAACTTCTTTATTTCTTGATATAATATCACTTAAGTTTAAAATTTAATATTTCTCTGTTCATTTAAAATTCCCTTCCCATACTCGGAATTTATTTATTAAAATTTTAAAATCACTCTTATTCTTTCCCAATTCATTCTTAAATTTATTCAAATTCTCTAAAATTATTTTACTTAAAAATTCACTCCTTTATTTGCTTTTCAAAAATCCAATTCTATATATTTGGTAACTTAGGGTACCGAAATATTCAAGCAAACCATAGCATTCAATATTCCAATTATCAGTATAATTCATCACAGAATATCAAATATTCATAACGCAGAATATTAAACAATCTAAATAATTTTGAGGAATCCAGTTGGATCCCTCCAACCTGTTTCCTTGCATCCACAGATGTTAGCACAATACCAATTCCACTTCGAGGTGTAATATCGCGGTATATGGGTTTAATATAATATCATCCGCTATTATGCGGCGCATAGGGTCTCATCCGCTATATAATGCGGGAAATCAATCACTCCAATATATACTATATATATATATTATTATATATATCATATCACATCCAATCAATCAATCAATAATTTAAATTCGAACTGTTTAAATTAAATTCTGGAGATCCAGATGTGAGTGAGATTAAATCACCTTTTATTTTTGTTTTTGCAATCTGATCCAAACCGGCTACTCCCTCCATGATTTTGGACCTTGTACAAACATTGTATGGTTTAATAATATTTGAAGTAATCCAAAAAATCAATTTTCATTTAACAAATTAATTTAACTAATAATTTGGTTTTTAAACTAGTTATTTAATTTTAAACTAATTTTCCCTTTGTAACTACATATATAGACATATATATATATTACTTATAAACAACCTATATAGATTCAAAATTTAATCTTTATATATAAACCTTCAACATTCAAAATTATTTTCAAAATCTTAAACATATATTTTTAGTTTACTATTTAAAGTAGGCATTTGAATATATTTATATATTTTCTTTTACTACGAATAACAAAACAGAATACAGAATAAATTTGAGTTTAATTACCTTAACCAGTCGTCAACCCAAACCCTACGACATCGCCTCTGCCAACGCGATTCCTAAACCACTGCTCTTTCTTGCGTGCGCAGCTCCCCCTTGACTTCTCCCCAAACCATCGCACACCGCAGCGTTGCGGCAGGCCGAACGAACACGACCCGCAAATCGAACGTCAAGATCACGCGCCCCAAATCGAACGTCAAGATCACGCGCCCCAAATCGAAACCCCACCTTGCAACACTCGAAAACAACCCCGTCTCAAAGCCCTCTCGCGAATCGTTGCCGACCTTTACTAGAACTTCCACCTCGTGATGAGGCACTCGCGACCACTATCACATCCGAGAACACGAAAACCCACCACCGAAATCAAAGATTTCGAGTTGGGATTGAATTCGATTGCTCGATTTAGGAGAAAGAAGAATTCAAGAAGAACGCGTATATTTTCTCTCGTTTGAGATTTCGTTCAGCTTTGTTTTGAACGATTTATAAAATGAAGAAGCTGGGATGTTCGATTTTGAAAATGAAGCAGAGAAAGGGAGAGAGTTACGTTCGTTAATAGATATTATTTTCTTCTGAATGATGTTGAATGAGAAGAGGGATTGTATATTTGAGAATGAAGATGCGTGTTGGAGAAGGAACGAGAAAGCTCAGTCTACTACAGTGATGGAGAAATGAAAAGGTTGATGGGAAAGAATTTCAACTGATATTTGACCAGGATAAAAATATATATATTAATTCAAATTCAAATCCAAATTGACTCGATAACCGTAACTCATAATCTTGACTTCCTATCGAGGCGTGCCACCAGGCGTTTATAATGTTAGACCCTTATTTCAAACACAATCGAAAAGATTTCGAGTTCTAATTTGATCGTATGGAGAAGATAGCTTTTTGGATCCAGTTATTATATTGAATTTTCGATATAAATTTCAGCGCGTTTATATATCGTACGCTCATACAATAACTCCAAATGCTACGAAAATTAAAATCCGATAATAATACACTATTACAAATCCAATGGAACTGGTTTTGTCGAATTCCGAGACTGTGCCTCGGAAGGCTATATTTTAAATTCAATTTAAACGATATATTTTCAGAACTGAACAAAACACCTTTAAGTTCAATTTTAAAAGTTCTATCACCTTCAGTATTATCAATGTAAATTTTTCAAGCCTTCAAATTATTTTTAACAGGCTTAAAACTCTCGATTCAACATTTTACCCAACTTCAATTCATTTAATTTAATAATTAAATTACTCAATAAATAGTGATATTTGAAATTCAAGTTAAAAATTAACTTTTAAATATTAAAAATTAATTAAATAATTCAATTTCAAATATTCAAAAATTCCGGGTCGTCACACAAGCGATCAATTTCTAAATAGCCTACACCTATATGGCATATCTAGTGTGAGCACAACACAAGAGTATTTAAGGGTATTAAACTACTAATTCAAGTCAGAGCCATGCTTACAGCTCAAGATTGTACTCAATTGATACAAAGGAAAATAGACTACAAGAAGTTAAGCAGAGAAATAAACTTAGCTTACTAAACTTTGGGATAGTGGTTGATCAAAATCAAAGCTTTAGACCACCATGAATCTATAGTTGGCTTCATCCTCAATCTGGTGATGTACCTACTTTCTTTGAATGAGAATTTCTAGTTTCTGCTGCCACCATTTTTGAGTTTTGGCTGAAGCTTCTCGTTCAAATCTGGTTTTAGTAAAGTAAATTGAAGTCGGTTCTCTCTCATATTCGAAGTGATAAGTGTTATGGCTCCTTGAGTCTTGTTTCCCTGTTTGTTGTGTTGTGTGATAACACATGTACTTTATTTTTTGGTTCCCAAGTGTATTTGTTGTTGTGTTGTTCCAAGTTTTCCACTGTGGATGGTTTTGAGTGTGTTATCTATAGTTTTACTCCTTCATCTACTTGACAACTTGGACAACAGTCGTCTGTTATTGTTGTATTGTTAATATATGGACATGATATGTACTCTTTTTCCTGGTAAGGAACCCATCTAGGTTAGGGGGATTATTAAGTTTTAATGAGGCATATCATGGAAATATATGATGCCTTTGTGTTAATAAAGTATTTGTTTCCAAAAAACCATAGGGTGGGAATGTAGAGTTAAATGTTAAAGTCATGAGGACTTATTATTTGAATTGATTAAATGAGAAGCAAGAGATAAAATGGTGAATAGTCGGTTTTATATATAATAGAATAATTAGGATAGATTTCCATCCATCATGCTTCTTAATAAGGAGAATATAAACTAAATTGGATTTTGGCAAATATATAATAAGGATGAAATTGCATTAATAAAAAAATTACAAAGATAATCCATTAAATTAACAAAAGCAAATATTTCCAGTTATTAAATAGCTAGATTTACCATAATCCTTGAAGAATCTTTAAGGGGCGCTGTAATTATTATGTTCATAATGTCGAAAAGACGTATTAGAAAGCACGAGTGAATGCTTCAAATGATCTAAAAATTAGCTAAAATGAAATATCTTAATTTGAAAAATGTTAATGGTAAAAAAATAGAGAATAGATATGTCTAAAATGTGTAGAAGGTACTTTTTACATTTTTTTATTCGAGTGATTATAGTTTCACAAAAATACTCTAAAGCATCGAGAAATCTTACTTTTGGTGCATGGTACATGCATCCTAGAAAAATGGATTTATACATAGTAACCCAAAATGTTTTCAAACAATAAATGTTATGTATTAATGCAAATATACATGTATCAATGGACCAAATAAGAATGCCTTTAAACACACAAAAATTAGAGGTCGGAAATACACTTTGAAAACCAAATCTAAGAAACTTAGCAATCAAGTTAACGTAATTAGCTTTTACCTATGGTTGATACATTGATGAAGACAAAATAAAATATGTTTAAAAGAGATGACAGGAAAGGTAAATCTACTTAATGATGAAACTAAACAAAATAAAACGAAGAAAGGAATCAGAAACCTAATTATAAATCTATAGAAAATTAGGCGTAGTTTAGAAGTCATAAAAAATTAGGTAAAAAGATTAAGGCAAAACTTAAGGAAGTTGACAAAGATTTTCTTAGGTGGGATAGTTGACCTGCATGTAAACATGCAGAATATAATTGAAGATTAGCTTGATAAACAGAAGGAGAATGGTGAGTATTGAAACTGGTGGATAATTTTCTATTTGGTAACTAGGAGTGAATGAGTAGAATAGAAATGTAAGCATATAAAGAGGAAAATAAACCAAACCATGGAAATAGAAGTGGAATGGACAACTACTATAATTGTTAAAATCTGGAAATTAATTAAAATGTATTGGAGGGGTAAACGAAAAGAAATTATGAAATCACTAAGAGAATAGTATATGACATCAGATTGAATGAGAAAGAAGAATTCAAATGGTCAAATATTGAGCTTTATATATAATAGAACTAGTGCGAACCCGTGCTACGCATACAGATTTCTACCATAGTTTTTGACTCAAGTAAAATCACTATTTCCAAGATATATTTTAATTTAAATTTCTTTATATTTTGAATATTAAAAATTAATTATCCAGAAAACAAATTTGTATATCATTGTGTATGTTTGTAAAACTACATTTATGCACCATATAAAAGAAGACTAAAATAATTGCGTAATACACCTATAAATAATTTTGCAGACGCACACATAAAATTTTAAGTTATATGGCTAAAACATTGATTTGAGAGATCATTATGAATAAATTAACTCATACACAATGGCTCAATACAAGGAACTATGCGCATATATAAAAACATAAAAAAGAATTGCATCACGCATACGCTACCACTGTACCATAATGGAAAAAAAATTAATTAGTCTACATGTGATTAGTAGACTAAAAGAAATAATGTCAAAAACTCAAAAAATTTGAGCTATAAAACATATTACAACAAAATTAAAAATCTTAGTAATATCCAATGATAATACATAATTATCTAATTTACTCTTTCCAGCATTGTTTCATATCCCACAATTTCAGTTACTAGGAAAACTAATTTGGCTAGTCACCACGATGAGACTATAGTACAAAGATTGATATTGCAATATAAAAATTTGGATCCATTAAAATATGAAAGAACAAATTAAATGAGAAATAACGACATTGGAACTTTTCAAATTCTTAAATTGGATCCTACTCCCAATTCTCCTTTACTACTTCTTTGTCTTTATTAGTATCAAGTAACAAACAAAAGAATTAGAAAAAATAATTATTGGATTAAATGAAACTGGTAGAAAGTTATTCAATGTTCAAAATTTATAAAATTCATCATAATCTTATGGAAAGCCTACATCAAAAAGTATGTAAATAATAGATTTAGTGTGCATGGATTTTTTAGGAATGTCCATGTCTAGCTAAGGTATAATATGGCTAGAATATAGATTATATACGTGAAATAAATTCCATTAGGTAAGTAAGGTATTAATTGGATTTGTTATTGTTTTTATAAAGTTTTTATTCATTACGTGAAAGTTATCATGTTATTATTCGATTTGAATCTAAAAATTATTCACATTTACAGAAGTAAATAATTATTTTGATAAATTTTAGGTTTCTTAGTTATGCATAACAAATTTGTTTGGATAAATGAATGACACATTTGTAGTTGAAATGTTAACATTATTCAAGTTCATAAAGTTTTAAATTTGAAAATGCTTAAGTTAAAATATCTATAATGATTTTGAAATGATTGGATAAGAATTTAGTCCAAAAAATTAATGAGTAGACCAAGAAAACATGCAATTTTTTGGAAATACGGATGATGTAAATGAAAATATTATGAGATGATTAGAAGGAGAAGAGCAAGTTATTTTATTTTACAATTATCTAATAGATTTGAGTTTAAAAGTCACTATGAACACAGATGTGCGTGTGTGTGTGTGTGTCTATATATCATAAAGCATAAAAACAAAATCAAGCAATATTTTATCCCCTCCCCACACACACACATATCTAAATAAACGAACACACCTTGTCAATCTTTTGGCCACCTTGCTGACTCTTGGAAGCTCTCTGTCTCGACCCCAGATGCTCCTCCTCTGGTCAAGATACTACTTCCTCGTCCTCCAGTTCGTATGTGGGTTCTGAAGTCTGCGAAGTCCTTCCCTCCACATATTGTACCAGATTTAATTGTGGCTACAACGCCTTCTATATTTGTGGCTCGCCCTGCCTCTCCTACTGTTGTAGGTACTGTTCCTCCTATGATTACTCCCTCTACTATTATTATTTATTCTATATCTGCTACTACTGTTGATCCTAAAGCTTTTATGCCACTCCCGTTGATGTTATTGAATGGGATTCTTCTGAGAAGGCTTAGATACATAAACCATTTGAGATAAGATATGACCTTGATATACATGATTTTCATATGCTTATTAGTGAAGTTTATGGTGAATCCAGGCGTCTTCACTACTCTGTTTTTGGTGAAGACCTTGTGCTGACTATTGCTGGAACCTGTGGTGCTAGGAATAGGGCTACCCTTACTGATTCTAGTTAGGATAGGAAATTTATGTATTGCAAGGATTACTACGGTTTTTGCCCAAAAGTTGTGAATGTTTTTGCAAATTATTTACATGTATTAGGCCTTGAATCTTCTTATGATGGAAGTGACTCTCCTCTTTTGAGGAGGACTAGCTTTAGGTCATTTATAGTAGTTTAGGCACCTTTGTGTAACTCCTATTATGTATTTTCTTTTATTGGCTCTTCTGTGCATGCACAGAACACCTATTTCATATTATTGATAAAAGTGGAAAGGCCACTATATAACCAGCTGGCTTTGCCAATATATATATATATATATATATATATATATATAAACGTACGCACACCATGTAAAAGGTACTTTAAGAAGGAATAAATTAGTTTTTTATAGCATTATGGAAATCAAGGTCATTAAACGAACTTGCATATTTATTTTCTCAAGCATTATTCATTTTTTTCCACATACAAAGTTTATGTCTTTTACTTCTTTTATTTGTTTATTCAAAATACTTTATAAAAGATCAAGTTAAATTAAAATAAATGGAGAAATAGCTCATTTTGACATTAAATACCTCATTAGTTACCATATTAATTGCATTTCTTAATGAACTTATCTATACTGACCCATAATTTTACTAGTTTGAAAATGGAATATTTAATTTATTTAAATATTCAAATGTATAATTTTCAAACTTAAACAATCATGTTTTATATGATAAATAAGAATGGTAAACTTATTTTTGATATTGAATAAAGGTTTTGGATTTCCATTGTAAAATTGACAAAAGTCGGATTCCAATAAAGTAGGATAAATATTCGAGAAATTTTTTTTAAATGATAAATAATTCTTTTTTAAAATATATATAATCTATATCAAACTCATTTGATAATAATAGTAATTTAATTTATAATGGTTCGAAAAATATATAAAACTTGTTTTATAAAAGTTGGCAAATTTCGTCGCATATCAATAAATCGATGTCATATTTTTACAAATAGATTTGGATATTGTTTTATATTATTTTATAACTCAAATATACTTGTTTTAGTTATTTAAAGATAATAAGAAATTTTTTTTGAAGTTTGGTTTACATGAATAAATAGTTTAACTAAAACATCAAAATGTGACCGTAAAACATTTTGTCGAAAATCAACGTTTTGTCGATTAAAAGTTGTCACAACATTGTCACACCTTTATTTTTATATATAGGAACATATATTAAAATAGTATAAGTATTAATTAATTCACTAATCAAGTTTACTTTTACTAAACATACTTAGAAAATTCTAGAATTCCATTAAGAAAAAGTAAGCACAAAATTCCAAAACATATCAAATCAAACCAAACATAATTATTACTTTAATTTTCTTACTTCTTAAGTGAAATGGACAAAGTTGTGAAGTGACATTTGATGTTAAGTGTTACTATGCTTAAAATGTAAGTAAGGGAATTTTGGTTATTTTACATAATAATATTTTATTTCAAACTTTTTCCTATAAATAGCCATGCATACCTCTTCCATTCTCACACAAACCATTCTCTTCTCTTCTTCTTCTTCCTTAGAGCTTTAATGGCTTCTTCTCTTCCATTTCCTTACTAACCTTTTCAAAACCATATCAACCAAAGTCAAAAATCCACCAAACTTTTCCAAGGACCTTAGAATATCACCAAAACATGGTTTAGAATTTAAAAAGTTGAAGAATGATGGAGGATGGTGGAGAACCTATTGTGGCCGAGCCTTATGGATGTTTGGAAGTGGTGGTCGAGCACTTTGAAGCATGGTGGAAGAGTTTATGTGATGATTTGGTGAAGTTAAGATGATTTAGTGAAGCGTTGTTGCATATGAATGTTGGTAGGAAGAATTGGTTAAGTTAAAGGTGAGTACCTGTATTTACTAATTAATCCATAAATTATTTCAAGTATAATGATTTGAAAGTTTAAATACGTTGGATGATTAAATGTTTGATAACTTGGTTGCAAGTTGGTTGATTATGTGATTGTTTATATGCTTGATAAATTGGTTTGATAATGATAAGAGAAATGATTAGTAATTAACCATAGTTAATTAAATGAGAATTAAATCCATACAAATATGTGTATGGAAATTATTTAGCCTCTTAATGATTTTAAATATTCTAAAAAGGTTAAAAATGATATTATAATAATATAATATTATAAAATGAAATGAAATGGAATATGAGTTTGAAATATATTAATATTGTTTAAAATGAGTTTAAAATGAGTTTATAATGATTTAGAAATGTTTTATAAACATTTAAAAGGGTTTCCAAGAAGTTTGAAAAGAAATTGAAAAACAAGTCAAAATTAGGCGCGTCGCGTAAACGTAGTTCGTGATTTCGCGCCAAAAAAATTAAATGAATGTTCAAAGTGGAATATAGCTCGGAATTCTTCGAGATAAGAATTTGCCGGTCTATTATATCCATAGTTTCCCGACGAAGAAAGAAAATCAAGATTTCATTAAGTAGATTTTGAAATATGTCCAAAACAATTTTCTAAAAACATCGCGGTTTTGCAGTTCGGAATCCAAAACGGGATTTCTTTATAGATGATATTTTTAAATAATTAAAATATGAAATAAATTCTAAAAATCTTTTAAAATGTTTTAAAAGAGATTTAAGTTGAAAAGATGGATTTCTAAATGATATAAAAGTCGTTTTGAAGAATATAGGTTTTAAAACACTATTTGCAACGCTTTTCGCAACGCTTTTCGCAGCAGTTTTAAATAACCTTTGAAGTGTAGTTTTAAATTTAACAATTCTTTCCCAATTTTTTTGTGAATAATTTTAAAAGAATAATTAAGTATTTTAAAGATGATTTGGAAGTTTTAATAAGAGTTTGAATAAATGGTTAAGAGAAATTATTTGTAACACTTAAGTAAAAAGTGAAGAATATTAAATATAATAACAAACTGAGTTTGCGGAAATGACTAGTACATTTGTCCCACTTGTGAGAGCTAAATGGTAAAACAAGGTGTGTAACTAAGTTTAGAAATGTAGCAACCAGTGCCCTGAACTTACCTGGCCTTCGCTTTATCTTTTAGACGAGGGGTGGAACAGATCGAAAGGAAAGCCTGAATGCTCTAAAAAGATCATATTTAAGTTTTTCCAAGATAAAAAGAAACAAATTTTAGAATATTAATTAACCACTTAACATCTTTTTTATCGATGATTAGTACGAAAGAACCGAGATCGGATTTGGATGATTCCTATCCGAAAATCCAGGACGGATTTGGGTGATTCCTATCTGAAAATCACTTCAAACTAATTTTCGAAACCCCATATGAACTTAACACCTTTTTATTGATGATTAGTATGAAGGAACTGGGATCGGATTTGGGTGATTCCTATCCAAAAAAAGGGGATCGAATTAGGGTGATTCCTATCCGAAAATCACTTCAAACTAATTTTCAAAATAAAACATATTGAAGACGAAGATCTTCATGATGTTGGACTATTTTTCACTAGTCCCTAGAGGTGTAATTTACCATATCTAAGGTGGCAGTAGTGCTCTGTTATGAAAATCTTCGATTTGCAAGAATATGATTAGAAGTTAAGAAATAAATCTTTGATTAAGGTTTACTGAATGATTTGAGAATATTTTCCCTAAGTTAAAAGTTATAACTAGAATATAAGAAATCTTTGATTAAGATATAATGAATGATTTGGGAATATTTTCCCGAAGTTAAAAGTTATAACTTGAATATAAGAAATCTTTGATTAAGATTTTGTGAATGATTTGGAAAGGTTTTCCTAAGTAAAAGAGAAAATGATTGGAATTATCTCATGATCTAAAGAGGTTTAATAAATCAAATGATTTAATAAACGAGGCTTATTGATTCCATATACTCTTGAAAAGAAAATGGAATAAATTGAAAAGACTATATCTAAGAAAGATATTTGATTTAAATAAAAGATGAAGTAATTGATTAATGATTGATATCCACATATGAACTTAACATCTTTTAAAGCGATGATTGGCTTCGAAGGAACCGGGGTCGGATTTGGGTGATTCCTATCCGAAAACCACTTCGAACCAATCTACGTTCGAAGTAAAACTTGTTTGAAGACAAATGATTTTGAAGATGGCGATCTTTATGATGTAGGGTTGTTTGCCACTAGTCCCTGTTGATACGCTATATTTTGATCAATGACAATGTGCTTCAACAAAAAGGAAGAGATATGTGCAAAGCTAAAGGGAGAACTATGAAGACCAAAGATACCATAAGTATGATTTAAATATAGGTCTTAGTTTAGATTCATTGTTAAAATCTATCCTCAAGAGGCTTGCACAAAACACTAGAACACGTTTCATAACTTCATTTTTTAGAAAAACATTCACTGTGCAAAAACTAATAGTTCAGTCAACTGAACAGGTATTCCCAGTCGACTGAACCTATTACAGAATTACAACATGCACAGTTTCAGTCGACTGAAATTCCCTGTTCAGTCGACTGAATTCGAACCTGCGAATTTTTAATGAAAAGACACCTTCTTCTTCCCAAGAGTTGCAACCATTCTCCAATGGTAATGGATGCATCTCTTGCTTGAATCTTTTGCAAATAGATACACCTCTTCTACACCTATAAATACATGTTTCTATCATTTGCAAATCACGAATTCTAACTACTTTAATCTCTCTATTATCTTGATCAAATTTTCATATTTCTTAAGTTTTCAAAAGCAATCACAAACCACTTCAATTGCTTGAATCTCTGATTTATCTTAAATACTTTTTTGATTTATAGCAATTTATATTTCCTAAATCTTCATAAACACATTTCTTATTCTTGAGGATAAGATTATAGGAAAGTTATACTCAATTAGACTCATTAGTGTTATCAAGAACACAACAAGTCAGAAATACTCTTTGTATCTAGTTGAAGTCCTCTTCGGTAGTTGAGGCAAGAAATCATGTTCGGTTGTTCGGGTAAGTTGTAAACCTATTCCTCCGGGTTAAGTGAGGGTTGTTGGTTAGTTGAATTCCTAAGAGGAGCTTAGGGACTGGACGTAGGACAAGAGGTCCAAACCAGTATAAAGTCTTGGTGTCTACTTTACTTACTGCTTATTGCTATCTACCTAGACCATTCCACTATTCCATATTATACGATCCTACCACATACCCTTCTTTCAATTGGTATCGGAGCAAGGCCGTCCTATAACAATAACACCATTATTTGACATATTGATAATATGGAAAATAACACAAGCACAACAACTGCCTATATCTCTACATTTGTAGATGGATAATCTACCCAAAGACCCCCTCTATTCAATGGACTAAACTATAATTATTGGGCTACAAGGATGAGGATTTATATGCAAGCAACAAGCTTTGAAGCCTGGAATGTAACTCAAGCAGAGTTCGTTGTACCCACAACTAATTACCCTACATGGACACAAACTCAGAAGAATGAAGCTAGTGCAAATGCCAAAGCTATGAATATGCTATTTTGCGCTTTGGATAGAAATGAGTTCAATCATGTTAGCATTTGTACTACTGCACATCAGATATGGGATACACTTAGAACCATACATGAAGGCACAAACAAAGTCAAACAAACAAAGATCTCCATGCTAAAGAACCAGTTCCAAAACTTTAGAATGCGACAGAATGAATCCATCAATGACATGTACTCGAGATTTCAAGACATTCATCATACCTTAATAGGACTAGGAGAAAAATGCACGGATTTTGATATTGTATCTAAAGTTCTAAATTCACTCACTGATGAATGGGAGAGAAAAGTCTTAGCAATCGAAGAAGCAAATGATCTATCTACAATGAAACCAGAAGAATTAATCGGAAATATTATGTCATATGAAGTAAATATGCAAGCTAAGAAAGATCAAGCACAAGAAAGAAAGAATGTAGCTTTTCATGTGGAAAAGGAAGAGTAAGAATCTGAAGATGAGGATTTAGCATTTATAGCCAAAAATTTCAAGAAATTCTTAAGATATAGAAAAGGAAATAAAAACGGATTCAAAAAGAATTTCTTGAACAAACCTACATCCTCGAATATAGAATGTTTCAACTGTCACAAGAAAGGTCACATGCACAAAGATTGTCCAGAGCAAAAGAAAGAGAATTAGATAACTCTCAATAACAAAAACAAGAAAGAAAAATTCAAAAAGAAGGCATTCTCTGTAACATGGGACGATTCAGATTCATCTTCATCTGAAAGTGAAAATGATAGTGACAATGAACAAGCGAATGTATGCTTTATGGCTCAAGAATCTGAGGTTAGTAATTTAACTTTCGACGATTTAATTGATGTAAACACTGAACTTTTGAGCACAATAAAAACTCTTAAAAGGAAACTCAAGGAAACTCGTGAAAATCAAAACAAAGCTGAATTTGAAAGAGATATGTTAAAAGATGAAAAGAAAATTCTAGAAGAAGAACTTGAAAAAGTTCAAGAGTCTCTTTCAAATTCGGAAACTCAATTATCACTTTTAAGTTAAGAAATTGAAACTCAAAAGACAAAGAATGATATAATTGTTTCTGAAAATCATGAGTTAAAACTAAGATTAGACAAGTTGAGTTATAAAATAATAGTCTTCAAGCTAGATTAGATAACATCACTAAAAATGTCTCTAATTTTAACAAAGGAAGAGAAATTTTATCTAAGATTTTAGAAAATTCTCAATCCTCCTCAAATAAACATGGATTAGGATATAAAAAGGAGTTAAAAATTCCTAAAAAGAAAAATACAAATTTTAAGAGGAATATTGATTCAAAACAACAAATGTTATTAAGAGAACCTATTAGAACAAAAGAAGAAACTAAGATAGTTAAAATTTGGGTTCCAAGGACTAACAATATTTTAATTAGGAATAAATATATTAAAGCATCTATGGATAGTGTTCATAATAATAATAAAAAATATTTATAAAAAGGATACTGAACCAAATTGGGTTTGGTTTCCTAAGTTCTAACTTTTAGGACCCTATTGAAAGGTGGGTACCAATAATTTTGTATTTATTTTCAGGTCCCACTCAAAAAGAAGAAATGGATACTAGACAATGGTTTCTCCAAACACATGACCGACGACAAAGATATGCTTACAAACATCACATACTTTGATGGTGGCTCGGTTACCTTCGGAGACAATTCAAAAGGCTATATCATTGGCAAAGGAGATGTGAGCAATTACGGTACATCGAATTTACCTATTATTACAAATGTTTCATTAGTTGAAAATCTAAAACATAATCTACTAAGCATAAGTCAACTTTGTGACAAAGGTTTTAAAATAACTTTTTCGGAAAATAAATGTAGTATTTTTTATCAAAACCAAAATCTTGTTTTTGAGGGAAATAGAGATAGGAATATTTATGTTCTAAATATGAAAATTAATCATAATACAAATATGTGTTTACTAGCCAAAGATAATGATCCTTGGTTGTGGCACAAAAGATTTTGTCATATTAATTTCAAAACTATTATAAAACTTTCTAAAAATGAATTAGTAAGAGGTTTACCTAAGATAAACTTTAAAATAAAAAATCTTTGTGATGATTGTCAAATAGGAAAATTAACAAAATCATCTTTCAAATCTAAGAAAAATATTTCAACTTTACAACCACTAGAATTACTTCATATGGATCTTTTCGGACTAACACAAGTTCAATCCATTAATCATAATCGATATGTATTTGTAATAGTTGATGATTTATCAAGATATACATGGACTATTTTTATGAAAAATAAAAGTGATACATTTGAGCATTTTAAAACATTTGTCAAAAGAATTCAAAACACTAAAGATTTGAAAATTAAGAATATACGAAGTGATCATGGTGGCGAATTCGAAAATGAAGCTTTTGAATCTTTCTGTAAAAAGAAAGGAATAAATCATAACTTTTCATTTCCTAGAACTCCTCAACAAAATAGAGTAGTAGAAAGAAAGAATAGAACATTACAAGAATGTGCAAGAACATTATTAAATGGAAGCCTTCTACCAAAACATTTTTGGGCAGAAGCCGTAGCTGCTGCATGTTATGTATTAAATTGTATTTCTATTAGACCATTAACTAAAAATACTTCATATGAACTTTTTAACAATAGAAAGCCAAATATATCTTATTTTAAAATATTTGGATCAAAATGTTTTATTTTAAATACAAAAGACCAACTAGGAAAATTTGATCCGAAAGCTGACGAAGAAATTTTTGTAGGATACTCAGAACGAAGTAAGGCATATCGAGTTTTTAATAAACGAACAAATATAATCGAAGAAACTTTACATGTATCTTTTGATGAAAACTTTAATAAAAACTTGAGTATAAAAGATGATGACGAATTTATAATAAATACAGACAATACAAATCTTGAAAATATGAATAATACCGAACTTAGATCTCCACCTAGAATCTTATGAGATCACCCTGTACAAAACATAATCGGTGAAATTGATTCTCAAGTTAAAACTAGAAGTCAACTAAACCAAATGGGACATGTTGCTTTTATTTCTACATTAGAACCTAAAAATCCTAAAGAAGCATCAACAGACGACTACTGGATTGTTTCTATGCAAGAAGAATTAAATCAATTTGAACGCAACGATGTTTGGGAATTAGTTCCCCGTCCTAATGATCAATCTGTTATAGGAACAAAATGGGTATACAAAAATAAAGTAGACAAACAAGGAAATATAACTAGGAATAAAGCTAGACTAGTAGCACAAGGATATAATCAAGAGGAAGGTATCGACTTTGAAGAAACATTTTCTCCCGTTGCAAGACTTGAAGCAATACATATTCTATTAGCCTTCACGTGTTTCCACAATTTTAAACTTTATCAAATGGATGTTAAAAGTGCTTTTCTAAATGGTTTTATAAAAGAAAATGTGTACGTAGAGCAACCCCCTTTATTCATACATGAAAAATATCCGGATCATGTATATAAATTAAAGAAAGCCTTATATGGTCTTAAACAAGCACCTCGTGCTTGGTATGAGAGATTTAAAAGCTATTTACTAGATTCAGGATTTCAAATTGGAAAAGTAGATCAAACTCTATTCATTAAAAACACTACTAAAGACATTCTAATAATTCAAATATATGTAGATGACATTATATTTGGTTCAACTAATGAAAACTTGTGTAAAGAATTTTCAAATATAATGACTAAGGAGTTCGAAATGTCACACATGGGAGAATTATCTTATTTTCTCGGATTACAAATTAAACAATTAACGGATGGAATTTTCTTAAACCAAGAAAAATATTATGCTAATCTAATTAAACGTTTTGGAATGGAAAACACTTCTGGAAAACCTACTCCTATAAGTACCACAACTCATCTCGATCGAGATGAAAATGGCAAAAGTGTAGACCAAAAGTTGTTTTGAAGTATGATAGGCTCTTTACTATACTTAACCGCTAGTGGACCAGACATAATGATGAGTGTATGTTTATGTGCACGCTTTCAAGCTAATCCTAAAGAATCACATTTAAGAGCCATAAACGAATTATGTGATATCTTAATAATACTAAGGACTTTGGTCTTTTTTATCCAAAAGATTGTCCATTCGAGTTAGTGTCATTTAGTGATGCTGATTTTGGCTCGAACTGATAGAAAAAGTACAAGTGGTACGTGCCATTTCATTGGAAAATCACTTGTATCTTGGTTTAGTAAGAAACAAAATTGTGTATTCTACAATATATTGTGATAATACAAGCACAATAAATTTGTCTAAAAATCCGATAAATCACTCTCGTACAAAACATATTGATATTCGTCACCATTTTCTACGTGACAATATCGAAAAAGGAATTATCAATTTAGAGCATATTTCTACCGAAAACCTTATTGCCGATATATTTACTAAACCATTACTAGAAAACTCGTTTATAAAATTACGAAGAGAACTAGGAATAATTTCTTTCAAAGATATTTAATAGCAAATATGATAATAAATATAATACTTAAATATACTTCATCTGAACATAAGACAGAAAACTATAATTCAATAGTCAGTCAACTAACATTCTCTGCACAGTCGACTAAGTTTAACATAGAAACTTTCAGTCAATAGTTCAGTCGACTAAAAACTTTGTTCAGTCGACTGAATCTTACATAGAAAATTTTCGGGCTCCAATTCAGTCGACTGAACAGACTATTCAGTCGACTGAACGTCGTTTCCCAGGTTACTTTTCCCTTTTTTAACATCAGTTTTTTATTTTACTTTTCACTTATTATCTTACCCAAAGCTTCCTCTTCACCATTTCTCTTAAAACCCTAGCCCCCAAATCTTCATTTTAATAAAAATTCTCCACAAAATTCTCACAAAAATGCCTCCAAAAAGATCAAGAGCTTCCACTTCAACCTCCTCCGAGCCAATTGATGCTCAAATTGCGCAATGGCTTTATGATGGAGTGGCAGTCACTAGGTGGAATAAAATGAAGAATTCAAGGATTTTTGAACACTCATTCATCGATTTCCAGAGTATTCAAGCTTACAACATTCAAGCCTTGACCGACCAATCAGATTTGACATCGCTCTTAGATATTAAACGTAATGATCATGCCATCAATCATGTTATGGTAAAGCTCTTCTATGCCAACCTTAATCTTGGTCACCAAAATCCAAACGACAGTGTTTGGAGTATGGTGTGCGGTAAAAAGGTATGGTTTTCATTAGACCGCATTGCACATATTCTAGGGTCTCCTAACTTCGGAAGTAAGCTTGAGGAAATTGAATTCAATCCTCATATTCGGGATAATATAAATCATCAATTTTTGGACGATAACATTAATATCCACGATATCAAATCAACTTCCTTACGACTAAGAGCCAGGCTTCTCCATAAAGCTCTTATGCGTACCATCACCCCTCGAACAGGCTCATATGAAATTGTATATCCAAACAATTATAGAGCACTATATGCTATTTGGGGCAATATTCAAGTTAATTGGGTTCAACTCATTCTTGATGAATTTCTTACATTCAATAATGGCAAAATGAGAACAATATACTTTAGCGAGTATATCATGCGACTACTCCTCAACGTTGATACGCCACTACCAGAGTTCGAAAATACAATGGTTCACCAAATCAACCATCGGACTATAAGCCTTATGCAACTCCTGGCTAGACCTCCTCGCATCATATCTCTTGCCGAATGGGAAGAAAGACATCAAGAACCGCATCAACCTCCTTAACCCCAACAAGAAGAACCTTTCGATCAAGATGATGATTTTCGTCTCGTTGAACCAAATTTTACTACCAATCAATCATTAGGAATCCTATCAAGAAATCAACAAATTCTTGATAATCGCCTCAAAAAGGTAGATCATAAACTTGATAGGATTAAAGGTTTCTTCCACAAATTATGGGATGCCATATCATGCACAAGCTCCACTTCTGCTTCAACCTCCAGTGGAAAGCGTCCGGCTCCAACCTTCACATGGACGTCATCCGAAGAAAAACCAAGCAGCAGCACAATTGGAAATAGCGGTGGTCAAGGAGGAAGAGCATTTAGGCAACCCACCGGTGGACCCGTAATTCGTGAACCAGAGGGCAAATGAGAAGGCTCCTATGATTGGGATAGAGATTGATCACTTATGGTTTGATTGTTTTTATTCTATTTCGAACACTACTACAACGGCTTGTATAAATAGCCTTCTTTCTTTTATGCTACATTTTGCGTTGTTTAAACTATAGTTATGCATATCAAAGATTGTTATTTTCTTGATAATATACTTCTGCAATTATTACTTCCTTTTTGTCGATGACAAAGGGGGAGAAATCTATGTTACTAACCTTGTTTTGTAGGAAAGACAGTGCATATATTCAGGGGGAGGAAATAATTACACACATAAGTATTGTCATCAATCAAAAAGGGGGAGAATGTTGATACGCTATATTTTGATCAATGACAATGTGCTTCAGCAAAAAGGAAGAGATATGTGCAAAGCTAAAGGGAGAACTATGAAGACCAAAGATACCATAAGTATGATTTAAATATAGGTCTTAGTTTAGATTCATTGTTAAAATCTATCCTCAAGAGGCTTGCACAAAACACTAGAACACGTTTCATAACTTCATTTTTTAGAAAAACATTCACTGTGCAAAAACTAATAGTTCAGTCGACTGAACAGGTATTCCCAGTTGACTGAACCTGTTACAGAATTACAACATGCACAGTTTCAGTCGACTGAAATTCCCTGTTCAGTCGACTGAATTCGAACCTGCGAATTTTTAATGAAAAGACACCTTCTTCATCCCAAGAGTTGCAACCATTCTCCAATGGTAATGGATGCATCTCTTGCTTGAATCTTTTGCAAATAGATACACCTCTTCTACACCTATAAATACATGTTTCTATCATATGCAAATCATGAATTCTAATTGCTTTAATCTCTCTATTATCTTGATCAAATTTTCAGATTTCTTAAGTTTTCAAAAGCAATCACAAACCACTTCAATTGCTTGAATCTCTGATTTATCTTAAATACTCTTTTGATTCATAGTAATTTATATTTCCTAAATCTTCATAAACACATTTCATATTCTTGAGGATAAGATTATAGGAAAGTTGTACTCAATTAGACTCATTAGTGTTATCAAGAACACAACAAGTCAGAAATACTCTTTGTATCTAGTTGAAGTCCTCTTCGGTAGTTGAGGCAAGAAATCCCGTTCGGTTGTTCGGGTAAGTTGTAAACCTATTCCTCCGGGTTAAGTGAGGGTTGTTGGTTAGTTGAATTCCTAAGAGGAGCTTAGGGACTGGACGTAGGACAAGAGGTCTGAACCAGTATAAAGTCTTGGTGTCTACTTTACTTACTGCTTATTGCTATCTACTTAGACCATTCCACTATTCCATATTATACGATCCTACCACATACCCTTCTTTCAGTCCCTCGAGGTGAAAATTACCATATCATATGGTGGCTGCAGTGCTTTGTTGTGAAAATCTCTGATGCAAGGACTTCTCGCTACTAATGGAGTAGGAGAGTACCTTCGGTTTGTCCTATTCCTGGACAACTTGTATAGACGAATGTCTGACATTGCATTCTAAATTGCATTGAGTGATCTCTATAAAAACGTATATCTATAAGGTGGCGGAGAAGGCAACTTCTCTTAGCTTAACACCTTTCTCTGAGACATACGAGCTCAGAGGTTATATGTTTGTAGAAATCAGTCATGTGATTATGGAATGGCAATGTGGAATTCAAAGAAGAAAGAAGATGTGTTATGTGAAAGGTAATCGTTTACCTCGAGCCTCATCATCCGAAAATGACAGAAACAGGGTAGAAGCAACGGGGCTAAGTATGTGGTGAATGTATAACACGGGATCCCTTTAAAGGTCGGTAACGGTCGGGGTGATGACATATTTGGTACTATCTAGGAAGGGGTAGGCCAATTCTGTGTTGGTTTAGGCGTCGAGTATCTCGACCCTAGGTGCATCCCTCTAGAGGTGTACTGTCGGAAGGTAGTCCCTTACCTTGTCATTTGTATGGAATCCATTCTCCAATAAGTGCCTTCGGACTTGATTGTAGAACTTAGTATGCTAGAATTTGATAATGTAACAATTTCGGCTAAGATTAATAAGTTTATTTGCAAATGTTTTCAAAGAATGTCATTAGAAATATTTTCAAATGTTTTGATATAAATTTTTGTTAGTTATCATAAGGGAAAAACCCGTCCGTGTTTATGTGTGGGCGTGGTCTTATGAGATACTCTTTCTTTTCAAAGGATTTTATTTCCAAGGTTGATATATGACACTGTCATTTAATATCTGAGTTTTCTCACGCTGGTTTATCAAGCCTGATCCGGGTATTTTCAATACTCGGATCAGATCCTAGTAGTTTTCAGGTTTAGCTAAAGCGATGGGAGTTTCCAGAGGAGAGCTGGAGATCTTCATCATCGTATGGATGTATTCTATTATCCGCTGCATATTCTGCATTTGTTTGAGGATTGTCAGCAATTGTAAGGATAGATGTTTATAACCGTCCAAGCTGAATTTAGGTTAGGCTCTGATATATGTATTTTAAAGTTTTCCGCTGTAAAGATTATTGTTAAATAATATATGTTACTCCATTCGAGTAAGATTCTATTCTGTCTTTATTTTCTTTTTCAACCCCTAATGATCCACCTTTTCATTCAATTTGGGTTGGACATGTGTGGTTTATTGTCGACTCAAAGGGTATGGAAAAACGGGTCTTTACAATATCAATTGCATTTATGCCTTAAATTTAGTTTGATTGAATTTAAATTAATGGCAATTCACACTAAATCAATTTTAGCTCAAACAGTAAAGATTATGCCTACTTTGTTCAAATAATAATCCTATTTTCATTTGCCAGTTCTTATTTAATCATGTGTTGAAAAGTAGTATCATCAAAAATGTATAAGAACAAAATATAGATCCTTTCCTTTTTTCTTAGAAAAAATATATACCTACCATTTTGATTCAATTACTGGCTTTAGCTATTTAAAAAATCAATTTCTTTCAACATATTATCCTATAAAAATTAAAAAATAATGTAAAAACGGAATTGTCAATTGGAGAATTTCCATACCTATGATCATTTTTAGTATAAAATTATAACTCTTTATATAAATAATACCCTTATACCATTTTAAAATCTCAAACCTTAATTTAATACAAAATTTCATATCTTAATTTGATATTTAATCAAAGCGAAGGACACTAAAATTCCTCCAAAAGCATAATTAGATTCTTGAATAGAAGGAAAGAAATTAATACCATGTTATTTGGTCCATTTTAGATTTTGATGAAGATTGAGAAAATTAAGATTAAGATTGAGATAACTTTTCCTCCATTGTCAATACATTAAATATTTAGGTTTTAAGATTTGGAAATGAAAAGGAAAAAAATTATTTTGCAATAATGTAGTTGAAATGGAAACTAAGAAGAAAGAGTAAGATATATTATACAAATGACAATTTAGTAATTTTAATAAGATTTTATAAGAGCAGAATGTATTGTTTGACTCTTCCCTCAACAAAACCTTTTCAATTTAAAAATTGACTCTTTCCATTCCCCTAATCAAAATGATTCACCATTTTAACAATCACTATAAATAACTGTTGTTCCTTCTACCAACATAATGAATTATTACTTTTATTAGTCTTATTGAGTAAAATTATATTTCACTCATCTCATAACCAAAAAGTGGGGATATGAATCCATATCTACTACTAACAATACATGTAATTTTTTTACCATTGGCGCAACATTCGACCACCATGGATAATTTTGAAATCCAATGCAAAGATAGAGGGAGAAAGAATAAATGGTTTTTAAACAACAATTAAAATGCTTTAATATTATCATAATAAGTTGTATCAACCACTAAACCATGCTCATAAGCTTTGTACCTTTTTATGCAACATCGAACCATCATGGATAATCTTGAAATTAAATACCCAGAATGAAAGGAAAAAAGATCGAGGGCAGTCAATATATAGTTATTATAAATAAATTAGAAGCATATAATATAAGATTCAAACTTATGGAACATAGAAGTAAATTTTTGCTATAATGTAGAAACATACTCATAAGTAATAATTTTGCAATATCAATAGGAAAAGTAAAGAAATTATTAGGACATATAAATAGGTATTAACCAGTCAACGACATAAGCAGAATAAATCCTTTCACCCTGATTATATGTGAGATAAATAAATTAGAAGATAATAACATTAGTTAAATAAGTTATAAATTAAAGTTTGGATTAATGTAAAGAAGGATATTATAATAACGAATAATGAAGATGAACACGATAGATATAAAATTAAAATAATGGAGAAGTATATTTAAAAGGGTGTAAATAGAATACTTATAGTAATAAAATAGACATTACTTCAAAAAGTTTGGGAAAATAAAAGGAATGATGAATATGAAAAGGTTAGATGTACTTTTGATAATATGTAATTAAAAACATATAAGAAAAGAGATAGAAAGATAAAACAAAACATGACATACACAAAAGGTAACATATAAAATAATAAAGTTTGCTTTTCCAATCGTGCTTAGGATGATGAAATTTTAAATAAATACTTGATCAGCTAAAAAATGCTTTGTAAAATCAATTTGAATTCCTATTGAACCATTTTATCAATCATCTTCTTTCATATTTCACTACCAAAAACTTTCCATTCGAAACATAAGTGGTTACAATTTTATTATGATTGGTATCTTCTATCTAAAATCCAAAAAAAGGAATTAAAACATATAATGGGGAAAATGGCATAAATATTGTATGATAAGACATTACAATTTACTAACTTACATTGGTAATTTCAATAACAACATCATCAAATCCACATGTTCATTAAACCCGTTCTAAAATAACAATCAAAAAAATAAAGAAGAAAAAAAACAAATCTAAGATTGATATGTAGAAGAAAAATAAATTTAATAAAATAATAAATAAACTAAGCTATTTTTTCATGAAAATTAGGATCAACCACTATATCTTCAATTGGTTTCGTTTATTAGACAAAAAGAGAGTATTTTTTACCGTAGGATTCAAAAAAATTGTTTTTTATGATGTTTAGAGATAGTGTATGTAATTTTTTGTGAGGGAGATGAAGATGCTATGGTTGTTTAGGGATGAATAAAAAAATAGATATTGGTGGCCACAAGCATATGAAAAAAATTAACACATAATAAAAAATTAATGGTAGCCAAAAGCATTTTCTTGGGCGCCAATAGTAGCACACTAGAACAAAGGTGCATAAAATATATGTAATTAAGTAAAATTAAAAGAAATCTTAATGTATCACAAAATCAAAAGTTATTTGAACTTATGTAGTTGAGTTGCCCACTAAATTGAATTTCAATGAAAGTAATTTAATTTTAATTAGTTCTCTAATTAGTTTAAATTCAAATTAAATGAAATTGATTACTATTGCTACCCCGCCTTTTGGTCAAAGCCGGGATATCAACAAATTGGCGAAAAAGGATGGATATCAGAATTGGAGATCGATTGGAAAACAAGGCTATGATCAATACCGTCAAAATTGGACTGAGCTCCAATCAAGGTGGGATCGATCAGGAATGATGAAAAAGGCTTGGAGAAGCTACGTTTCAAATTTCAGGTCAATCGGAGTTCATATGCTCAAGTTATAGATGGATCAATATCGGTGAGAAATGGGTTAGGATCGATATCTTCGTATCCATCGAGGTGACGATGGGTTCGGGTCGATCGGACTTTGACTCGATGCATCATGTATCGATGGCTTCTGCATTGATCTATTGACTTTAGACAGGAAATAGGTTCATGGATATAGAGCTCAGGTTGATACGCACGTATCAATTAAATGGCGAAGTACATCAATACACTTCGTATCGATCAAGGCTGGGATCGATACGAAGCGGGAAGCAACAGTTTCAAGAACCCGGATGCACATTTCGTATCGATCGCTTATAGATCGATACGAAGGAGGCACTTGGGAACGATACATATATGGGTGCAAAGGATGGATACGAAGAGGACAGCAGGCATGAGAGGATCGATACGAGGTGATGGACATAAAACAATGGAACCAGATCGATACGAACAAGCGCACCAGATCGATACGAAAGGCAGGCATTCAGGAAGCGATACGAAATAAAGAGCAGCTGATGGATACGAAGGTGGTAACGTTGGATGGATACAAAGGAGGGATGGTCGATGGATATGAACAACCCATATTGATGGATATGAAAGCAGTATGGTAGATGGGTACGAAATCCATGGACACGGAGCTTTCAGCCTACTCTTAAATACCAACTTGCATCGATCATAACTCTAAATCTACAAGTACAAATGTTATGAAATTTTCACAAGTGCTTCCTCATGCACTCACGAACATCCATGATCATCTCAACTTGATTGGACCACTTTTGGATCGATACAAATTGTATATGGATCGATCCAAAATCACCCTAGATCGATCTTGCGGGCCCACCTACGCATGAGAAGAGGTATTCCATATTATGAGATGGATATTTTCGGATCTACACCTATAAATAGCAGTCCTATGGCAACTAAAAAGGGGATCTTCTTTTTCTTTTCTAGGTGAAACTCTGCCATTTTGTTTACTGACTTCAAAGGCTTGTGATTGTAATCTCAATAGAAATAAAAAACCGATTCAAAGTGGACGTAAGCCGGAGATTGCCAAACCACTATAACCCTTGTGTTCTTTACTTTCTTGCTCATTTTAACTTTCTATTTCTTCATTTTTATTCTCTACTTTATCTAGATCTGAGATCTGTGTTTGAATATTGTGGATCTGTGTACAAACACCGGTGCTTTCATGACTTTCAGGGTTTGTGACCAATTTTGGCGCAAACACTTTGGTGCTTTCACTGAGAAGGACTAAAACACGCTATACCGAATTCGGAGTTCAGATTTGGAAAGTTAAAAGATCAGATCTAGAAGGAACCATGGCAAGCAATCAACAAGGAGACAGAGAATAGAAAGGAGTCAGAAGGGAGGAAGTCAGGAGGCTTCCTTAGGAGCTAATCAGGCCTCGATCTTCATCACTAGAGACAAGATGGAAGTGATGTTGAAAAGGCAGGAGGATATGATACAGTACCTACTCCAACAGGTTGGACAAGCTGGAGTGCAAAGCCAAGGGAATGGAATTGCAGGGAATACTGGAAACAAAGATCACGGAGCTGGAGCAACAGAAGCAGTGGCAATTTAGGATCAGCGTCGAGAAAACGAAGCAAACAGGATACAGGACAGAGCAAAACCATTGGGAGCAGCTCCTGTACTCATGGGAATACCCCCAAATCATGTTGGCACAATTCCAGGAAGGATACCAGGCAGCGCTGTGCAATTTGGAATTAATCGGGATATGAATGCTCATCCAGGAGGATAGGTTTCAGGATTCCCTCAGGTGATGGTTGACATCTATTTTTAAGAGAACAATGGCACTTAAGTAGGATAGAACTCTTAGTCAAGGGTGCTAACAATGGGATCACAAGAAGTCATTATACAAATTGTAATTTGTTTAAGTCCTTGTTCACTAAGTCAAGAAACCAAATTTGATTAATTGACCGTTAACGACCTTTTTTCAAGCTTCATATTTATGCCAAGAAAAAAAATAAGAAAGAAGATACATCCTAAAAAGGCCCTTTTCCAGGGGGTACATGTCAATTTATAGAGAACACTAGCCTTCATATTTATGCCACAGGTCACCTGGTATGGATGAGCGATGGAGATTTAGCTTCGTTCATGGAGCCTTGTGTTTATATCACGATGGAAAGCATTAACTTACTTCACAAGGACTTGATCATTCTGCCTTTTAACTCACGATGGCCTTAATGACACGTCATGATGGCCTTGAGGAGTTCTTCACAATAGCTTCAAAATCTATTTCATTTGGCTTTAAGGAATGATTCACGATGGTTTTGAGAGACTCTTCATGATAGCATTGATAGTTTTTAAGGAACAATTTGCAACAGCTATGAGGAATTCATCACAATGGCTATGAGGAACTCTTCACATAGCTTTGAAAGATTCTTTACGATAGTTGTTTTAATAATTCATCTCATGATGTCTCCCATGTCTCTTTTCATGAGGACTCCATGGAATATTCCACGATGGCTTTGATATCTTACCTCACGATGGCTCTAATATCTTACTCCACGATGGCTCTAATTCTTATCTCATGATGGTTCCAACATCCCATAATGGCTTTGGTGAATGACTTGCAATGGTTTGGTGAAAGGCTCAGGATGGCTTCAAGGGTCCACTTTATAATAGCTTCTAGAAATCTCTTTAGGATGACCATGGAAGTTGTTATACGATAGACTTGGCGGCTTCGGGTTTTTTTCACGATGGCCTTTATACACAAAGGCATTGGTAGCTCTAGGAATCTCCTTACAATGGGTTTTAGATATTATTCCACAATAGCTTAGTCCCATTACTTCTTTGTTGCTTTATGAAATTACTCAGGATAACCCATGTACATCAACCCATAGGGACCACAAGAACCCTTACATGATGGTTTCTTCATATCAAATCGTGATGGCCATTGGAATCTCTACACGAGAGCTCCTTCACATCACTTCGTAATAACATGACTACTTAAGTTCTCCATCTTTGGCTATGTTTGCTCTAATTTCTGCTATCTTTCTTTGGGAATTCTTAGGGTATAACAATAGCAAGGTGGCAGTGTAGAGAAAAAAGGAAAAGTGGAATGACCGGCTCACTATTGTGCTAAAATGGATTGTTGTCGCCAACTTCCATCTACACTAGCCGTCGAGTTCCTATGTGCTTAGGATCTCAGTGACGTATGCTTGAAAGTAATAATGGATATGATTAACGGCGGCTGCAAGCCTCCCTTCATCCTAGAGCAGGAAAGGATTGCTTCATTGATGTCAACCATCAGCGCCCCAGCTCTAGATCTAGAGGTTTCAAAAAGATGACGCATGACAACAATTGCCATTTTGTCAGTGCACCTTTTAGTCTTTATTTTGTTAAGTTTTCATTTTGTAATTTTCGTAGTGGGTGTTGCCCCATTTTGTGTAATGACTTATCAATTATTGATGAAAATATTTTTTTTCAACTCTTGTGCATATTGCAATACCTGCTTATACTTACTATGTTTTTGTATCTTTTATTATGAGTTGCACCATAATTTTAGCGTAGTAAGTTGAGAAAAAATAGCACTTAGAACTTTTGGTAGAGAATTAAAGCAGAGTTCTTTTATGGATGATCTGTGGACTACTTATAATAGATTTGACATGGAGTAGGGTATGAATTTAAACTTAGCAGTGTTGTTTGTTCCTGTCTTTAGTGAGGTGGATATTGATGAGCGGTGTTGGTTGCTCATGTGTATGCCCCATAAGTGATCGTGCAACTTATTATTCGAGCAATGGTTCCTATACATATAAATTTTGAGAGGTTTGTGTTGTTTACTAGCGTAGGGTGTTTGTCGCTTAGTACCAAGCCCCAACGTGGTAGGGCTACTCCATCGAAGAGAGCAAGCAAGTTCTAGATGGCCTAATCATATCGAGGTGGGCCACCCTAACTTAGCAGAGTGGGCAACACTATGAATGCATGAATCATGACTATTAGATGGGTAATTGCACTCATTTCTACGTTAGTATCCCATTTTGCACTTAGAGGAATATACAACTGTGGGTTGTGGAATTATGAATCTTTAGGCTAATTTAACACTAGAAGGAGGTGAATAGCGTTTTTAAACTTATGTAAATCTTTTTAGTTTTCTTTCAAGATCAATATTAAATCATGGATTATCAACATAGAATTATACTAACAATCAGTCACAGATGCAATCAAATATAAAAGTAAAAGTATTAAAGTAAAGTAAACAGTTAGAAAGATGACACTAGGGATTTTATACTTTTCGGATTTCTCATGCATCCAGTCCCGTACAATTTCTTGTATAGATTTCTTTTCAAATGCCAATCTTTAACCAAGTAGAAGGAAAAACCCAAATACGATCTCAATTTCGAGGCTACGAGACACACCCTCCCGAAATTTTGAGCTTAGGGTAAACTCGCTTGATTTGATCGGGCTACAAGCACACCCATTAGATTTTCGGGCTACTAAGCACACCCACTTAATTTGAACGGGCTACAAGCACACCCAAGCAAATACAAATAGAATTGATAGTTTTTCCAAAGACAAATTCTTGTATTTTGGATACAATGGATCCTATAGCCACTTGGATAGCATTTTGATCTTTGAATTGAGAGAGATGTTTCCAAAACGGTAAGAAAGTAGTATTGAATCAAGACAAATAAGTATGAATTGATTCTATATGGTTTTAAAGAGATTTGAATACATTTTTTAATGGAATTTTCAAGGGAGTAAGAGGAGGGAAGAAAGTAAGTAATTAGTTATTAAAAAATTCATTTGCACTCCCCTTTATATAGCAAATGAACAGATGTGTCAATGTGTGAAGAGTTGCGACGAATAAACACTTCCTTTCAAAATTTGAAAAATCAATTGGCAACATGTATGTCGACATACCCTATACTTATATGTTGATATATGCTCGTTAGAAAGTGAAAATTATTTTGAAAATCCTATACTTTGTAAAATAGTTTAAACATGGTTTATAAATATTTTGAACTTTGAAAAACTTTTATAAAATATTTTGAAATTTATTTTGGTTAAAAATATAAAGGATCATAAAATTGGAGATAGAGATCAAAGATTGCTATCAAGGATTTTAACAATATATGTTGTGACTCTATACACTAGATTATAATCTTGAGATCTTCGTATCTTGGTCTTTAAACTCATGAGTCTTCATGTCTCTCTCTTGAGTCTTTATACTGTACAGTGTTTGATTCAACACTTGTATAATATTCTGCACTATACACTATGTAACTTGGCAAAACATTATCTATATTTTATATGTTTGTATATGTTTGTTGTCATCAAAATCAATAACCGAGGTATTAACAATTTCCCTCTTTTGTAACGACAACAATTAAATATTCTTGTATATAAAATATTATATAACTCCCCTTAAGTTAGATAACTCTCCATGAATATATGCATGTTTATATTTTATATTTTTCTCCCCCTTTGTCAACAACAAAAATGGATGAAAAATTAAAAAAAAAACCCTTAATGATATACTATTATAGAATATGAAGTCAGAATCAATAATGTTTTATACTAAATAATTACAGCATATATAATGATGTAATATGATATGATTATGATATATGATGATTATATTATGATATAAATGATGATATTGAAATTAGATATATGATATAATGATAAATAAGATAACACAAACTATATTTATTAATTCAAATCCATTTATTCAAATCATAGTATTGATCCAAACATACAATTAAACCAAAAGCAACCAAATCCAATTATCAATCCCAAAAAATCTAAACCTAAGAGTATTAATTTATACATATTAATAATAAGTTATATACAAATTTACAATTTAAGAAAAACGAATAATTGAACCCTCTCCTCTTTATGGTTGGGTGTGGAGATCAATCCTTAAACTCAGGGGCAATTTACTTCCACATGTCCAGCTTGTGCTTGGCCCTGCTAGTAAAGCTAAATTCTGGTTTGAACCATGGGTGGGAAGAGGAATTATATTGCATGATTTGCTCTCCTATGAGCAGAGGAATCAAACAGGCATCCCCTTGAATGCCAAGGCAGTTGATTATTTTTATAATGGTGAAATTGTTTTGCCTTACTCCTCCAACCCTATCATCAATCAGTTGTGGGCTGTTGTGCAAAGCAAGAAGTACCCTACTGGTGATGATGAGTATGTGTGGACTGCTAATCTTGGGCAGCACTCCATATCAAGAATTTATAAAGCTTTGATAAGAGATGAGAATAGCCCTATCTTTAGATGGCATGCTAGAGTCTGGAATACAAACACTTCTCATAAACTGAACTTCTTTTTATGGAAAGTCCTAAGAAATGCACTCATGACCAAGGATAAATTATGTAGGAGAGGTTTTTCTGTGGACTTGATGTGTAACATCTGCAATAATCATATTGAAGATGGCTCACACCTCTATTTTGATTGTATGGTTACTAAAAGAATCTGGAAAGCTATTCTCTTCAATGGAGGATTTTCTGAGCCAATAATGAATGGTAGTGCTGAATTGAATAGAGTCTTCAGAAGAACAAGATGGAAGGATGCTTCATCTTATAGGCTGTTACTGCTTCTGAAAGTTTATGTGGATGTGATATGGGCTGAGAGAAATGCTAGAGTTTTTGAGAATAAAATGAAACTTGAAAGTACCTTGATAAACATCATAATATCTAGAGTCAAGGAAAAGTCTTCCCTGCATGTTGCTTATGGCTCTCTGGATTAGGGTTTTTATTCTTTCCTTTCCTTGTGTTGTTCTTGTTTGGTTTGTTTTAAGTCTTTCATTCTTATTTACTTCTTAGTCTTCCCTGTTTTCTTTTGAGAGCTCTAGCTTGTTATTGCTCTCTTTTTGTTTTTGTTTTTGTGTGGTTAATAAATATGGTAAGGGACCAGTCAACCCTGCTTGCCTTTCAAAAAAACGAATAATTAGACATTCCTTGGAACTTCAACCCAACCGTCGAATCCAAAGATTGGAGTTTCTTTGATGGCCTCCTAGTCTTCATTATCCTTGTTATTAGAGCATTCTGTGTTGTTGGTTTGATCATCTTTGATTAAGGAAGAAATCAACCGTCGGAGGGCATCAAAATGCTTTTCTTGTTGTTTGATCATTTGCATTTAACTTAGTTCTAAATGCCTTTGATTTCTTAAGATAAAAGTGAAAATATCCTTGAAAGGTTGAAGTGTTTCTTCAAGTTTTTTACACAATTTTTGATGCGAAGAAGACATTTGTATTAAAAATTATTTGAGAATAAAAAGGGAATAGAGAATGAAATGACGAGTGAACTTTTCTGTAAGAAATAGGCTTATATAGGAGTGAAAAATCATTTAGAAAGTTTGAATAGATGGTAGTTATATTATTTTTAAAATTCGAATTTTTTCCAAACAGATAAGATATGTCGACATATACCCTATATGTATTTCGATGTATATGTCTGAATTTGCACTATTTAAGTTTTTGACTTGTTTTTACTTAACAAGTTTAAAGAAATACAAAGAAATGCATGAAAAGAACATGAAATTAAACTAGAAACACACATTATTAAGGAACATAAAGCTTGATAGAAAAGTTTAAAAGGATGATGAAGATGATGGTGAAGGGTCACCAAGCTTCCAAATGATCTTCCCAAAGTATTAGTCCACTTTGTTGGAGAGAGACGTGAACTTTTTCTAAGTGAACGTTTAAGCTTCTTTTGATTTTAGAGAAGCTTCTTTTGGTTCATTATAATCTCTTTGTTGGAAGGGTGAGATGGTTTGCCAAAGATCTCTAAGGAAGATTCCATTTCCCCCTTCTCTTCTTCTTAATTTCCTTCTTCTTCTACATCCATTTCGTCACCTTCTTCCTCTTATTTTTGTTGAATTTCTCACTCCTCTTCCCATACCAATCTTTCTTCCTTTTTAACAAGAGTTTCATATGGTTTCAAATGGGAGGAATATGCATAAGAGAACTGTTGGCCATGCTGAAAACTTTTCAAGGTAGAGTTAGTTCTCCTCCTTAATCAAAACCAAAATATATGAAAATTCTAGTAAGATACGCACCATAGTAGAATGTTTTCTCATGTCTATAAATATTATTTTGAAAAAAAATCATCTAAGATGACTTGTGGCTAATTGATGTCGTAGTTTCCATAGATGGCGAAAAAAGCTTTAAAATTTTTTTGAGTAGGGTTACTATAATTACCTGTCCTCGGAGTGATATTTTATTGTAAAATGAGACTCATAAGTCTCGATTTTGGTCTAAGATTTTTGTGTTTAAAATCAAATTCTTCGTCATATTCAAAAATGTCATGAAAATATTCACGAATTTGTTCACCAATTTTAAAAGTGGAGAAGTCAATTCCACTAGATTTGCAATCAAGTATATGACCCAAAAGCTCACAATTCAAAACAATTTTAGTGTCATCACGCTACTCTAAATTTGTCCCTCTTCTCCTTGAAAAAATTGAATAAAACATTTTAACTAAATCTGGATAACACACAAAATCATTTTGATAAGAATTGACTAAAACAGATTTCATTTTGAAAGAAAAGATCAAAGACCATAAGAAGAGAAATCATCAAACTTTGCAAACCTTGTGGGAAAAACTTTTCTGGAAGTAGTATACTCCATATAACTATCAATGGCTTCTTTTTCATTGAAAAGAAAGCCTTTGGTTCTCTTTGAGAGCCTTATGGTTTTTGGTGGTTGGCTTGAGGAACTCATTTTTTAGTTTTTGAAGAGATAAGAGAATGAAGAGATATTTTGAATTTTGAAATAAAGTGAGTGAATGAATGGATAGAGATAGGTTGAAATAATAGAGAGTGGAATGACATGTTCTTTGGTCAAAAAGATGCTTTTTCAGAACATGGGAACAAATGCAAAAGAGACGGAAATTCAAATTTTGAATTTGAAATGAAATTTCAAAATTCTGGCATGTATGTGGACATATGGGCCGTAAAATCCAAAATTAAAACCAATATAAAATATTCCTATGTGTATATTTATATACTTATATTCATCCAATATTATTATTAACTATATGTTATTCCAAAAACAATAAACAAACAAAATAAAAATAAAATGTAAAAAGTACCACTTTTTAGTCCTTTCCATTGATTTGTTGTGAAGACCCGTAAATTCTCACCTTTTGAATCGACTATAATCCACACAAGTCAAATCCAAACAAATAAGGATTCACGATCTTCCCTAATCAAATTGGATTCTTCACTTTTGAAAATCAACATATCATATATCGAAGACATCAATGTCGAGATCCAAATGTTAAAATCCTCATTGGTAGGGTTTGCTACCAGTAAATAACATCGGTATAAATAAGAATGCACAGCTGAAACAAAATGCTCTCGTATATATTTAGAACAAAAGATGATACAAGTTGATATTAGAGAGTCATAGATACATCACTATATACAACATCATGAAGTACAACTGAACAAGGTACACAACGGAAATAGAAACTAAAGAAACAAGTCTTCAAAGAGAGTCCAAAAACCGACATCTTCACTCTGATCCAAAAGCTCCAAATAAACACTCCAACTCCAGCTCCAACTATCTACAGGGTGATCTATTACCTGACTCTAGGCTGCCCATGTGGAAAATAAGGGCACCCAGAGTTTAGGGAAAAAACAATAAACTCCAGGTCAGTCATGGGACTGGTGTGAGAAACAAAAGTATATAGTTGCTTTTGAAAACAAGTTCCGTATATGCCTTTGGAAAATGAAACTATCATAAGGTCTCGATCCGCACACAAGATGCAAACGCACACATGGTCGAGGTTTCTCCTTATGACAGTCAAACATGCCTTTGATACGTTAAAAATATCCTTTTAATATTATTATAGTGCTTAGTGATTGAAAACCATTTTTCAAAATAACTTATTAATTTAGCCAGCATATGTTACATGATGGTATGCCTACTATAGCCACTGTATTAAACAGCGGGTAATACAATCAAAACTGTACAAGGTTCGTATTGGAGAATGAGTTTCCAATAATGACCAGGCAAAGGAACTTCCTTATCCACGATTGGGTACGCCTCTAGAGGGACGTCCCGAGAAACTACTGTTTCTCTGCCAACACAAGGCCGGGTTACCACTCAATGGTAACTACTTACTCAAGTCTATCCATCCCCCGGTTGTTACCAACCTTTAAAACGGGGCCCCGATCTTTTCCAACATCCACATCAAGCAAATACTGGGCGTGTAAGACCATAGTACAGCTATATAAATATATAATCCACAAAGTGAATACTTGGGCTCCATACCATGGTATCACTATATATATCTAGAAGGGGATAGACATCCTACACCTTGCCGCATCCATTCCTTTTTCGGCCATTCCCGGAGTGTGAGGTTCGTGATGTCCCATACCCACAAGGCTCTGCTTTTCAACAAAAGCCTTGATCCTATCCATAGCATTCTTCGGAATGTCACATTACCAATCCAAAATTACATAACTGATTTCTACCAACGCATAACCCTTGAGCTCATACGTCTCAAGGAAGGGTGTTAAGCTAAGAGAATAAATTCTCCTCCACCAAGCAGATATACGTTAATAAAGATCAATCATATAAAGTCAGAATGTAATGTCAGACAATCCATCCATCCACAAGTTCGTTCTGGGACTGAACGAAACCGAAGGCACCTTATTCCTTAACCTTCGCCCAAAAGGTGAAAGGCCCTTGCGTATCCGAAGATTCTCCAAACATCATCTGGACCACTGCTTTAAAAGTATAGGGGTATCGTTTCTATATCGGCCGCTAAACCGATGAAGAGAAATCAACAAGCAGTCCATTAGATGTGAAGATCCCTGGTCTTCATCATCGTTTCAATACGACTCATCACAATCATAGCATCGTATTATTATTTGGAATGGGAAATTCCCGTTCCCGGTCTTTTCGAATAATAAGCGTCCTTTAAAAGCCATTCGGAACCAAATGGATTTTTAATTTAAGTCTCAACAAATCAAATTCATATTTGATTTAAGTGATTTAAACCTCCATTTAAATTACTTTATTCATGCTATTTGAAATTTGGAAAATATTGATCACTTATAGCTCAAAAATCAAAATGTTGATTTAAGCGTTACAAAAAGTGTCACAAATATAATGTATTTGTACAACTAAAACCATTCAAATATGATTTAAATTACTTCTATTATCTTTTAAATCATATATATACTTCATATATACTATAAAAACTTCATTTCTCAATTCATAACCTTTTTATTCAATTTAATTGATTTAATTGAATATTTAAATAATATAATAATATTACTTTTCTAAATTTCATCCAAATGGGTGTGTATAATAAGTGTAACATGCAGTGTTATCACTATTAACATCCATATATACATTCATATCATCCAAACAAGCAGTATATGGTATAACTGAATATTTTAACAATTAAATACTGATATAACTATCATATAGTTAAAACATTCATAACTATCAATCCATTCATCCAATCACAACCAATATAAACAATATATTAAGTGATATAGTTTCTCACCGTGGGATCCACTCCTCCTTTCTTTAGTTTGTGAATGAAATAAAATGAGATATGGACTTGGCTATTTATAGGTGAAGAGAAGGGTACTTTAGTCATTTCCTATAGCCTAATTTGATTCGACCATATTTTGGTCCAATAGAAAACATTTAGATGGCTTAATTTGATTCGACCACATTTTGGTCCAATAGAAATCATTTAGATGGCTTAATTTGATTCGACCACATTTTGGTCCAATAGAAATCCTCCTTATCAACTATGGCATAACATGATTCGACCATATTTTGGTCCAATGGCAACCATCAGCATGGCAAAACCTGATTCAACCAGATTTTGGTCCAATAACAACTATCCACATGGCAGAACCTGATTCGACCAGATTTTGGTCCAATGGCAACCATCCGCATGGAATATAATAATCATTATGCTATTTTGTTTCATTAGGCAAGTAATTATACTGTTCTGTTTTTATTAGGCAAGTAATTATACTATTCTGTTTTATTAGGCAAGTTTAATCATTCTCTCTTGTTTTATTATGCAAGTAATTATACTATTCTGTTTTATTAGGCAGGGTTAATAATTCTAGATATAAAATCCATTATTTAATCATTTAAAAACATATTAACTATTCATGTTCAAAGTGATTAAATTATGGGTCGTTACATTTTAAATTTTCGAATTTGATGACCCAAAAATATGGGTCGTTACATAGAGGTGTCATGTGCATGTGAAAGGAGGTTAAGAAGAAGACATGTGTAAGGCTTCTCTTTAGTAGCATTTGTTTCATGCTATGGTTTGTTTTCATAGCTTTTCTTATTTATTTAGTTATCTATGTATGCTATCTTTTATAAATTCAAATGAATATAACTATAAACTCATATAACTTTTGAATTCAAATTCATATATTTAAATAACTACTATTATTTAAATTATTTAAATTTCTAGATCGTTACAACCGCCCCTCCTTAAAGAATTTCGTCCTCGAAATTAATAAGATGGAAAAACTGAAAAGATAAGGAATTTGAATTTACCGATAAGATAGACTAAGATGGAATGTCGACTCTGCATCTGGGATAAGCTTTCTTCATGCTTTCCTCAGTTTCCCAAGTGCAATCGTTTGGATCTCCACTCCAATGGACTTTGACCAACCTAACCACCTTGCGTCTCAATTTCTTCTCATCCCGATCGATGATTTTAAGTGGTTCTCTCTTCAATGATAATTCAGGAGTGATCTCCACATCCTGCTGAGCAATTTCTTCAATGATCTGATCGGGATCATGAACGTACTTCCTTAGATGAGATACATGAAATACATTATGGTCCCCAGCTAGCCAGTTTGGTAATTGTATACGATAAGCTAGTGGTCCAATTCTCTCCAGAATGGGGAAGGGTCCAATAAATCGAGGAGCAAGTTTACCCATCTTCCCAAAACGAATAACTCCTCTCATTGGTGAAACCTTCAAGAATACTGAATCCCTACTTGGAATTCCAAAGCACGTCTTCGATTATCAGCATAGCTTTTCTGACGGCTTTGAGCAACCTTCAACTTTTTTCTGATAAATTCAACCTTATTAGAAGCTTCCCTAATCATATCTGGTCCCAACACAAGATGATCTCCCGTTTCAACCCAACATACCGGTGATCGACAAGGTCGGCCATATAATGCTTCAAATGGAGCCATCCGATACTTGCTTGGTAGCTATTATTATATGAAAATTCTACCAAATGCAAGTGATCCTCCCATGATCCTTTGAAGTCTAGAATACAAGCCCTCAAAAGATCCTCCAGAATCCGGTTGACTGTTTCTGTCTATCCGTCTGTCTGCGGGTGATATGCAGTGCTAAGATTTAGCTTTGTTCCCAATGCAGTTTGGAAAGCTTCCCAAAAATGACTCGTGAAGATTGGATCCCGATCACTTACTATACTGCTTGGGACTCCATGCAATCGAACTATTTCTTTGATATAAATATCAGCTAAACTTGTTGCGGTTCTAGTGGGTTTTACTGGAATAAAATGTGCAGTTTTAGTAAGGCGATCCACAATAACCCATATACCTTCATTTCCCTTTTTCGTTCAAGGAAAACCATCAATAAAATCCATGGAAACTTGATCCCATTTCCAGGCTGGAATCTCCAAAGGTTGTAGAAGTCCTGCTGGCTTTTGCTGATCACTCTTGATCTGCTTACAGGTAGCACACTTGCTTATATAAATAGAGATGTCTCTTTTAATTGTCTTCCACCAGAAGGTTCTCTTGATGTCTCGATACATTTTGTTTACCCCAGGATGGATGCTATATTTTGACTTGTGGCATTCATCCAACACTTCCTTCTTTAGCTCCTTGTCATCAGGAACACAGATTCTTCCTTTCAATTTCACAATGTTTCTATTATCCAGCTCAAAACTTGTATCTTCGCCTCGTTGAATTCTTCCATATATATTTTAGAGAAACTGGTCTTCCTTTTGTTTGTTAGCGATCTTCTCTATCAGATTTGGGGTTATTACCAAATAAGCAAGGACGGAATGCTTCCGACTCAAAGCATCGGCAACCAGATTGGCTTTTCCAGGAGTATATTGGATATCTAAGTCATAAGACGCTAGAAATTCCAACCAACGTTGTTGACGTAGATTAAGATCCTTCTGAGTGAAAAGATACTTAAGCGATTTGTGATCAGTAAAAAGATCGAATTTTTCACCTAGCAGATAATGCCTCCATATCTTTAAGGCAAAAATAACTGCTAGTAACTCAAGATCACGAGTTGGATAATTCTTCTCATGGGGTCGTAATTGTCTACTTGCGTAGGCAATCACCTTTCCTTTCTGCATCAAAACAGCGCCAACTCCATCACCACAAGCATCAGTGTAAACCAATAAATCTTTATTCCCATCAATCACAGCTAATACTGGAGCTGTGGTCAATCTTTTCTTTAATTCCTGAAAAGATTCTTCGCATCGGGGTGTCCAGATAAACTTAGCATTTTTCATTGTTAGCTTTGTCAAGGGACTAGCCAACTTAGAGAAATCTTGTACAAACTTCCGGTAATATCCAGCCAAACCAAGTAAACTTCCGACTTCCTTTGGTGTAGTAGGCTGTTTCCAATCCATTATCGCTGAAATCTTACTTGGATCGACCGCAATTCCTTTCTCAGAAACTACGTGTCCAAGAAATCTGTCTTCCTTCTCCCAAAAATGGCATTTGGAAAATTTAGCATAAAGAACATTGCTTCTCAGAATTTCTAGAATAACTCTCAAGTGTTCTGCATGCTCTTCCTTTGTTTTGGAATAGATGAGAATATCATCAATGAAAACCAGCACGAATTTGTTCAATACATCCCGAAATACTCGAGTCATCGGATCTACGAAGAATGCGGGAGCATTGGTTAGTCCAAATGGCATGACTAACCATTCGTAGAAGATGTACGGTCCTCGGAATGCAGTCAGGGGAATACTATCTTCAGCGATTCTCAATTGATGGAATCCTTGAGCAAGATCCATCTTAGAGAAGAAACGAGCTCCATGAAGTTGATCAAATAGCTCATCGATACGAGGCAAAGGGAATTTATTTTTCAAAGTTTGTTTATTGAGGTCTCGATAGTCAAAGCACATTCTCAGTGATCCATCAGATTTTGCAACAAATACAGCAGCTGAACCCCAATTGGAACGGCTTGGACGTATGAAGCCTTTTTCCAATAGTTCAAGGGTTTGTTTGGTTAATTCTAGTTTCTCCTTTGGGGCCATCCTTCGAACAGAATGAACAACTGGTCTGGCGTTGGATACCAGATCAATTCAAAATTCGATTTCACGATGAGGAGGGAGAGATTTAACTTCTTCAAAGACATCAGGAAAATCTCTAACAACAGGAATAGATTTAATATCGGGATCTGGATATCCTAGGGTGTACATTAATTTATCACGTTTCGGACTAGGATCTTCGCAGGGAATATCAATATAGTTTCCAAAACTGGTTTTAACTGATATAATTCGTTTTGCACAATCAATATTAGCTTTATATTTTGATAACCAGTTCATGCCCAAAAGAGTGTCAAATTCGTCAAAGTCAAGAACATAAAGATTTTGTGGAAACTGATAATAGGAATATGAGATAGGGATCTTCTTACATCGTAAACGAAGATTCGTAGGGCCACCAACCGGATTTCTAACGCAAAGAGGATTTCATACTACTTTAGATTTAAGTTTAAGTTCTTCAACCAAATTTTTTGAGACAAAACTATGAGAAGCACAAGTGTCAAATAAAACTCGAATATCTCTATTGGAAATAGAAAGAATACCTTCCAAGACGCCCTTTCCCTTTGCATCCCTAAAAGATGAAGGCTTATTTTCTAGTGCGTAAACATTTGATTTCTGAACTTGCTTCATCAAGGGACAGTCTTTCACGAAGTGGCCCGGCTTCTGACAAACAAAGCAGTTCAGGTTCTTCTTCTTGGGCTTTGTACATTTCTGAGAATAGTGCCCCTTTTCCTGACAGTTGTAACAAGTAACATCAGATAGACGACTTTTCGGGTTTCCTCCTTTCTTGTTATTGTCATTTCTCCTGCCTTGGAACTTCCTTTTCTTATTATTTCCCCCAGAATTTCCACCTTCTTTCTTTACAACATTTTTCTCTTCTTCAGATGACTCCTCTTTATCTGCTGCTTCATAACGATAGCCCATATCCACTAAATCAGCAAAGGATTGCTTTATATGAATGGTCATCCGCCCGTGGTATCTCTTCTTCATTCCTTTCACAAATCTTTGATTTTTTCTTAAAGGGTTACTAACCAATTCGGAACCAAATCGAGAAAGCTCATTAAAGCGCTTCACGTATTCTTCAAAAGTCATGTCACCTTGTTTCAATTCCACAAACTCCTCATACAATATATCAACACCAGCTGAAGGCAAAAAATGTTCTTCAAATTCACTTTTGAACCTCGACCAGGAAAAGTTTTCTTCTGGTTCTTCCATCGTTTTAGTTTCCCACCAGTTTTGGGCTCCATCTTCCAATTGCCAAGTAGCTAGATACCTTTTTTGCTCATCATTGATATTCAAGCCCTTGAAAATCTTTTCACATGTTTTGATCCAGGCTTGTGTCTCAATTACAGTCTCTTTGCCTTTATATGTCTTTCCTCCCAAATTAGTGAATTTCTTGCATAAGACGGAGAAGTCTACTTCCGGTTGGACTGGAATAACTGCTTCTACAACAGCTGGAGCAGTCCGTCCATTAGTGGTGGTACTGCCACCTCTTCTTCCTCTTCTTCCACTCATTCTCTGAGATAAGAAGAAAGATTTAGGATTTAGATAAGAATTGAAAAGTTTGAAATTCGAACGCTCTCTCAGATATACTCATTCTAGGGTGTTACTAACCCTATCTCTAATGAGTGACTAATGTTATTACTAGAAGCTAAAGTTCTTACTCAACCTTAAGCTCTGATACCAACTGTGAAGACCCGTAAATTCTCACCTTTTGAATCGACTATAATCCACACAAGTCAAATCCAAACAGATAAGGATTCACGATCTTCCCTAATCAAATTGGATTCTTCACTTTTGAAAATCAACATATCATATATCGAAGACATCAATGTCGAGATCCAAATGTTAAAATCCTCATTGGTAGGGTTTGCTACCAGTAAATAACATCAGTATTAATAAGAATGCACAGCTGAAACAAAATGCTCTCGTATATATTTAGAACAAAAGATGATACAAGTTGATATTAGAGAGTCATAGATACATCACTATATACAACATCATGAAGTACAACTGAACAAGGTACACAGCGGAAATAGAAACTAAAGAAACAAGTCTTCAAAGAGAGTCCAAAAACTGACATCTTCACTCTGATCCAAAAGCTCCAAATAAACACTCCAACTCCAGCTCCAACTATCTACAGGGTGATCTATTACCTGACTCTAGGCTGCCCATGTGGAAAATAAGGGCACCCAGAGTTTAGGGAAAAAACAATAAACTCCAGGTCAGTCATGGGACTGGTGTGAGAAACAAAAGTATATAGTTGCTTTTGAAAACAAGTTCCGTATATGCTTTTGGAAAATGAAACTATCATAAGGTCTCGATCCGCACACAAGATGCAAACACACACATGGTCGAGGTTTCTCCTTATGACAGTCAAACATGCCTTTGATACGTTAAAAATATCCTTTTAATATTATTATAGTGCTTAGTGATTGAAAACCATTTTTCAAAATAACTTATTAATTTAGCCAGCATACGTTACATGATGGTATGCCTACTATAGCCACTGTATTAAATAGCGGGTAATACAATCAAAACCGTACAAGGTTCGTATTGGAGAATGAGTTTCCAATAATGACCAGGCAAAGGAACTTCCTTATCCACGATTGGGTACGCCTCTAGAGGGACGTCCCGAGAAACTACTGTATCTCTGCCAACACAAGGCCGGGTTACCACTCAATGGTAACTACTTACTCAAGTCTATCCATCCCCCGGTTGTTACCAACCTTTAAAACGGGGCCCCGATCTTTTCCAACATCCACATCAAGCAAATACTGGGCGTGTAAGACCACAGTACAGCTATATAAATATATAATCCACAAAGTGAATACCTGGGCTCCATACCATGGTATCATTATATATATCTAGAAGGGGATAGACATCCTACACCTTGCCGCATCCATTCCTGTTTCGGCCATTCCCGGAGTGTGAGGTTCGTGAAGTCTCGTACCCACAAGGCTCTGCTTTTCAACAAAAGCCTTGATCCTATCCATAGCATTCTTCGGAATGTCACATTACCAATCCAAAATTACATAACTGATTTCTACCAACGCATAACCCTTGAGCTCATACGTCTCAAGGAAGGGTGTTAAGCTAAGAGAATAAATTCTCCGCCACCAAGCAGATATACGTTAATAAAGATCAATCATATAAAGTCGGAATGTAATGTCAGACAATCCATCCATCCACAAGTTCGTTCTGGGACTGAATGAAACCGAAGGCACCTTATTCCTCAACCTTTGCCCAAAAGGTGAAAGGCCCTTGCATATCCGAAGATTCTCCAAACATCATCCGGACCACTGCTTTAAAAGTATAGGGGTATCGTTTCTATATCGGCCGCTAAACCGATGAAGAGAAATCAACAAGCAGTCCATTAGATGTGAAGATCCCTGGTCTTCATCATCGTTTCAATACGACTCATCACAATCATAGCATCGTATTATTATTCGGAATGGGAAATTCCCGTTCCCGGTCTTTCCGAATAATAAGCGTCCTTTAAAAGCCATTCGGAACCAAATGGATTTTTAATTTAAGTCTCAACAAATCAAATTCATATTTGATTTAAGTGATTTAAACCTCCATTTAAATTACTTTATTCATGCTATTTGAAATTTGGAAAATATTGATCACTTATAGCTCAAAAATCAAAATGTTGATTTAAGCGTTACAAAAAGTGTCACAAATATAATGTATTTGTACAACTAAAACCATTCAAATATGATTTAAATTACTTCTATTATCTTTTAAATCATATATATATACTTCATATATACTATAAAAACTTCATTTCTCAATTCATAACCTTTTTATTCAATTTAATTGATTTAATTGAATATTTAAATAATATAATAATATTACTTTTCTAAATTTCATCCAAATGGGTGTGTATAATAAGTGTAACATGCAGTGTTATCACTATTAACATCCATATATACATTCATATCATCCAAACAAGCAGTATATGGTATAACTGAATATTTTAACAATTAAATACTGATATAACTATCATATAGTTAAAACATTCATAACTATCAATCCATTCATCCAATCACAACCAATATAAACAATATATTAAGTGATATAGTTTCTCACCGTGGGATCCACTCCTCCTTTCTTTAGTTTGTGAATGAAATAAAATGAGATATGGACCTATTTATAGGTGAAGAGAAGGGTACTTTAGTCATTTCCTATAGCCTAATTTGATTCGACCATATTTTGGTCCAATAGAAAACATTTAGATGGCTTAATTTGATTCGACCACATTTTGGTCCAATAGAAATCATTTAGATGGCTTAATTTGATTCGACCACATTTTGGTCCAATAGAAATCCTCCTTATCAACTATGGCATAACATGATTCGACCTTATTTTGGTCCAATGGCAACCATCCGCATGGCAAAACCTGATTCAACCAGATTTTGGTCCAATAACAACCATCCACATGGCAGAACCTGATTCGACCAGATTTTGGTCCAATGGCAACCATCCGCATGGAATATAATAATCATTATGCTATTTTGTTTCATTAGGCAAGTAATTATACTGTTCTGTTTTTATTAGGCAAGTAATTATACTATTCTGTTTTATTAGGCAAGGTTAATCATTCTCTCTTGTTTTATTATGCAAGTAATTATACTATTCTGTTTTATTAGGCAGGGTTAATAATTCTAGATATAAAATCCATTATTTAATAATTTAAAAACATATTAACTATTCATGTTCAAAGTGATTAAATTATGGGTCGTTACATTTTAAATATTCGAATTTGATGACCCAAAAATATGGGTCGTTACATAGAGGTGTCATGTGCATGTGAAAGGAGGTTAAGAAGAAGACATGTGTAAGGCTTCTCTTTAGTAGCATTTGTTTCATGCTATGGTTTGTTTTCATAGCTTTTCTTATTTATTTAGTTATCTATGTATGCTATCTTTAATAAATTCAAATGAATATAACTATAAACTCATATAACTTTTGAATTCAAATTCATATATTTAAATAACTACTATTATTTAAATTATTTAAATTTCTAGATCGTTACATTTGTTATGATTAATCCACTATTGCACTTAAACACATATTTGCATCCTCAGTGTTTGGTTCATTGTCACTTGAAGTAGTGTCTGGTTCATCTAATGTTGTTGTATAAGTCATCTTTCTTTTTCTAGTGGCGATATCCTTGATTTATTCTGATGCAAACAATCCCTTTGCAGATGACCAAATCCGCCGTTGTTGAAACATCTAATTACAGTTCTAGTTCCAGGAGTCTTTTTTTCAGGTCTTCGAAAGTTGTTCATCTTTCAATACTTAAGGAACTTTCTGAAATTTCTGATCACGAAAGCAATTTTTCATCATTGTCATCGTCTGAATCCTGATTGTCAGTTATTGCATTGAAAGCGATGGATTTATTTTCTGTTGCCTTGCTTTCTCTTCTACCCTGCAATTGTACTTGATAGGACATTAAATTACCTATTAACTATTCAATTTTTAGAGTACCAATGTAATTAGCCTCTTCAATTGCTAATATCTTGTGATCCCATTCTGAAGAGAGTGAATTAAGGATTTTTCTAACTTGGTCCACTTCAGAAAAGTTTTTACCTAATGCTACTAAAGAATGCACTATATCCTAAAATCTACAATACATGTCAGAAATACACTCATTTGGATTCATTTTAAAAAAATAAAACTGATTAGCTAACGTGGAAATTTTGGTCTGTTTAGATTTACTAGTGCCCTCATGTGTAACTTGCAGGGATCTCCAAATTTAGTATGTAGGCTTACAAATAGAGACTCTATTAAATTCATTTTTATCTAATAAACAAAATAAAATATTCACTGCTTTAGAATTATTCTGTGCAAGTGCGTTTTGGTTGGAAATCCATTGTGCAAAGTTAGTCTAGGGTTCTGTGTACTTATTCTGAGTAATATTCCAAATATCTAATCCATTAGACTGTAAATAAATCTTCACCGTACATAAGCAATAAGTGTAATTACTGCTATTAAAAAGTAGGGTTCTAGTAATAGATTGTCCTTTGACAAAAGTGTTAACAAGTGTACCAACAGTGTTGTTAGTCATTTAAACTTTTCAAAAATCAAATTACAAGTCTTTTGAAAACCTAGTGCTCTGATACCAAATGTGGGTTGCGAAATTATGGATCTTAAGGCTAATTAACAATAGAGAAAGGGTGAATAGTGTTTTCTAATTTATGTTAATCTTTTTAATTTTCTTTTAAGATCAATATTAAATAACAAATTATAAACATAGAATTATACTAACAATCAGTCCCAGATGCAATCACAGATAAAAATAAAAGCAGTAAAGTAAAGTAAAAAGTTAGAGAGATGACACCAAGGATTTTATACTGGTTTGAATTTGTTCTACACCCAGTCTCGTACAATTGTTTGGACAAATTTCTTTTCAAATGCCAATTTTAACTGGGCAGAAGGTAAACCCAAATATAGTCTCGATTTCGAGGCTGCAAGACACACCCTCATGAATTTCCAAGCTCATGATAGACTCACTTGATTTGACCGGGCTACAAGCACACCCACTAGATTTTCGGGCTACTAAGCACACCCACTTGATTTGAATGGGCTATAAGCATACCCAAGACAATATAAATAGAGTTGATTGTTTTTCCAAAGACAAATTCTCGTACTTTGGATATAATGGATCCTATAGCCTATTGGATAGCACTTTAATCTTTGAATTAAGAGAGATGTTTCCAACACAGTAAAAAAGTAGTATTGAATCGGTACAAAGAAGTATGAATTGATTCTATACGATTTTGAAGAGATCTGAATATCTTTTTCAATGGAATTTTCAGGAGAGTACGCGGAGGAAAGAAAGTGAGTAATTGGTTATCAAAAAATTCGTTTGCACTCTCCTTTATATAGCAAATGAACAGATGTGACTGTTCATGAAGAGTTGTGACGAATAGACATTTCCTTTCAAAATTTGAAAAATCAATTGACGGCATGTATGTCGACATACCCTATGCCTATATGTCGACATATGCTTGTTAAATAATGAAAACTATCTTCTTTTAAATTGTGTTGAAAATCCTATACTTTGTAAAATAACTTGATACTTGGTAAAATAGTTTGAACATAGTTTACAAACATTTTGAACTTTGAAAAAAAATTATAAATATTTTGAAATTTATTTTGGTCAAAAATATAAAAGATTAGAAAATTGGAGATAGAGATCAAAGATTGCTATCAAGGACTTTAACAATATATGTTATAACTCTATACATTAAATTATAATCTTGAATTCTTTATAACTTGATCTTTGAACTCATGAGACTTCATGTCTATCTCTTGAGTCTTTATACTGCACAGTCTTCGATTCAACACTTGTGTATTATTCTGCACTGTATACTATATAACTTGACAAAACATTAGTGTCTATATTTTATATGTTTGTATGTGGTTGTATATAGTTGTTGTCATCAAAATCAATAATTGAGGTATTAACAACAACATCATGGATGAAGGAATTCAGGCCACTACATGGGTAGTCAAGCTATCAGTTCGCTGATGCCTCTGCCATGGATAGGAGCATTGTTGGGCTTGTGCGTCCTCACAGAGCTATACATCGTAGATGCATAAAATGGGACCATAACTTAGGTGGTCTCACCATCTATACACTGGTGTCCCCAACATGAAGGGGAGTATTGTTTGGCTCGTGCATCCTCACAGAGAAATACAACATGGATATCTGAATAAAGACCACAATGTGGGTGGTCTCTCCATCTATGCACCACTATCCCTGGCACAAACATGATCATTATTTGGCTCGTCCATCCTTTAGGAGAAGTTTTGTACATCTACATACGAGCGAGAGTTTCGTGGAGCTCTCACGCTCTCATGGAGGCACTGACTTGACTTGCCCCAAGCATGGGAAGAGATGTTGTGCACTGGTACCCTATCTAGGTAGTCATTTTCTTTCTTGTACCTCTCTGGCACGAATGGGAATTTTCTCTAGATCTCGCATTCTCATAGAGGTCTTTGATAGAGTTAGGAATATGCTCTAGGGGCAATTATGTAATTTGTTACATATATCTAACTCGATAACCAATCTTGTCTGAAATAAAAAGTGTTTTCTTTCTATTATATACTTGATATAATGTGTTATATATTAATTAATAATTTTAATTAAAAGTATATCTAATAGAAAATCCATAAATGATATGTTTTGCGATAGTAGTTACAATGCATTATAACCATGAGTTATTTATCACAATAAAATAAAATAAAAATACCAATTTAAATATTCCTAGTCGAGATGCATCGAGACTTGATGTTGATACATTCATTGAGACTAAAGTACGTAATGCTCTTCAAATATTGGGTAGTGTATTACTCATGGCAGTTGGGGGCACTAAGAGGTTACGTATTGATAGTTTTTGGATAACTATGGAATGACTCACTCAATAGTTTTTTGTTGGTTAATATAACTAAGGTCAAACAGAAAATATCAATGTGACAAAATTACACACAATTCTCTTGACTTGAGAATACTATTGATCTTCAATATAGAAGCTCCACTTTAATTATAGTTAAATCATGGCACGCACAACGTCCTCAAATGACTATAGTTGTGTTGAGTGGAAGGATTGGAATATTCAAGATAGGACTTGTCTTCTTAGTTATATGAGGTTAGTATTATGGTCAACTAAAGTCAACTTAAAATCAAAGTCTCTAGCCAGAGCAGTTCAGTTAATAATAGTTGTTGTTATTGAACCAAGGACTTTGTGTTTGGACCATAGAGTTGAATATTGGAATTTTGACAAGTACCAAATTCCATAAGTCCAAAGTGATATAGTTTTGACAAAAAGAATTGGTGTAAATAATTGTCACTGTTGGGTAATGCTTAAAAAAGTAAAATTGGTTTTACCCAAGCTAATTAAGCGATAAATTTGGTCATAATGTCACACACCTACTAAATGATGTCTGAACGTTAATGTTCGAATTTTTCGATATTAATCGCTAGCTGGATTTACACCTAAGAGTCACACAACCGAATATTGAATACTCATGCTACTACCTGATTTAGTTAAATTAAAATTGTCATAAATTAATTAATATTTATGAAACATTAATTATAAAATTTTATTTGATATTTTTTTATCAATATTGAAAGTGTGTATATAATAGATATAAATACGGTAATCGATATACGATATCGATACGCATTTAAATTAGATTTAAATATATTATTTATTGATCATCTTGAAGTGATTTTAAGGCCTATGATGGGACCTATTGAGTGCGGCTACGATGGCATAGGAAGTCGGCCATATGATGGATAAGGAGGGCTTGAATTTGAAATTCAAAGAGATGAATAGGTAAGAGAGAAAGGTGGATCTAGATCCTCCTTTTTCTCTTTAGATCTCCACTATATATTCATCTCTAACCCTTCATTTATTTTTTTACTCTCTTGCTCCATTTGCTACAGCCATGCTCCATTTTTATTTTGGGAACGGTTGTCATTGAATTACTATTTATGTTTTGAAAATAAGTTTTGTAAAATTAAAACCAAATCAGTTTTATATTTAAGGCAATTCATAAAGTGTTTATAAATACATATTTTGTTGTACTGAGAGACGATTGTTATTTCAAGATATACCAACTTCTTAGTGAAGAAATTTCTTTTCAAAATTATTGGTAGTAAAATGGATTTGGATACGATCCAAGGATAAAATGAACTATTGGGGATGAAATGAATTAGCCAAACCTAAATGAACACAATGCATTAGAATGACTAATAAATATCCTTGCATATTGAAGAGAAACTATGAGTTTCTTATCGATTTCAAGGATAGATAATCCTAAGTTGTTAATTAAACTATTAAGAGTAGCGACTCTGCCATAGGGTATGATGCACAAATCCGAAAGGACTCTAACTACATTATCAAAATATGAATTTGATAGTTGTACCCGTAGAGATTTGATCCATCGGCCATAAATGTACCTTTAAGAGAAAGACTAATACAGTTAGAATATAATGAGCAACGTTGATAAGAATAATATCGTCAATTTCAATTATTGAAATTAGCATAATATATTCATTATTCAACGTGCTCAAATTAATTTGTATTTACTCACAAAATAATTGCTTAACATGACTTTGTATTTTGGTACGTAAGTGTTGAAATGGAAAATTATGAATAATGATCTTGAATGGACTGTTTATACATAACAACCGAAGTGTCTCGAAGTTAGTGGAAGCGATATTAAGTTTATGGGTTTTTTGGATATGATCCAAGAAGTGATACGAAAGTATCATTTTATAAGCATAAGAATTGAATAAGTATTTTGATAAAAATATCGAATAGTTTGATTTTCAGCCAAAATGTAGAAGAAGCGTGTGTCCATAAGAAAGAACACTAAAAGTATATTGATATTTCTAGACTATAGGTAAACAACATAATGCTGGTTGTTAACGATGTACTTATGTTAAAATTAGTAATAGTTTGGTTGTTTAATACTTGATATTGGATTTGTAAACTATATCTTTTATATTAAGTATAAAGGACGTTGGGAATGTCCCAAAATGACAGTAGGAATTATCATACATGTTGTATTATCTACAATATCGTATTTTGCTTATATATTTGATACATAAAGCAAATGCCAAATCCAAAATAAGATCATTAAATGATAGTTTAGAGTGCCCTGGAGTATTTATGAAATACTATAGAATTGTTTATAGAAACAACGAACTTCTTACGAAGGAGTGTGCGAACTTAAACTTCATGAGTGATATTGAGTATAATGTGTCAATATTAAATTCATGTTCAAACCTTAATTAAGAAGCTTAAAGTTGGAAATGTTCCAAATGAAATATTATGGTTGATTCAATGAAATGGCTAAGTGCATTGCCTTGAGTAGTGTTAACCCACCTTTTGCCAAAGTAGCATACAGGCGGATTTAATCCAACAAACTTCACGATTATCGAGGCCGATGAGTCCACAATGATGATTGTGGGACCCAGAGATCAAGTACAGATAATAATATAAAGTCTGGATTGAATGGACTTGATGGATGTACAATGTAGGATGCTCAAAGTATGGAATATGGCTCAATGGATGGAAGGGATCGGCATGGATTGGCTCATTGAGAGGGATCGGCATACTTCATGAAGGAGGGATCGGCATACATCGAAATAGAAGAGCATTCTTGCAGAAAACAATCAATATCTCGAGATTTACAAGTCCAAAGCATATGAAATTTGGAGAGAAAGGTATATGGACCCTAGGGATCGCATATCAAATGGACAAAGTAGGAGGGATCGGTATACACCCCTTCAGAGGGATCGGAGGAAGGCAGCATCCAAGTCATTTTGACTCAAAAATCAAGCGACAACTTGAGTTCAACTAATCCAATTGACGTGAAACTTAGAGCACAAGCTAATTACAATATATGGAACACCCAATTGGGATTGTATGTCATTTGGAGAAGTTTGGAGGGATCGGCACTCTTCCCTTGGTAGGGATCGGCACCTATCCCTATTCAGAATTGGTTTAGTTGGATTTGCAACAAAGATTGATCAATAACTCGAGTTCTGCTAATCCAATTGGCATGAAACTTGGAACCTAAGCATAATACAACATGGAGAAGGTCTCCTAGGGATCGCATGGCATTTGGAAGAAGTTGGAGGGATAAGTATCTATCCCACCATAGGAATCGGTAGAAATCGGGATTTAAACAACACCACCTCACGGAAAACGCGATATCTCACAAACCGTAAGTCGAAATGGCATGAAATTCGAAGGGAAAATAGCTAACATCATGGGGAACCCACCAGAGGGATTGCACCTCATTTGGACACCAAAATAAGGATTGTTGCCGATACATATTGTGGGCTCCAATGGACCTGGAAATTTTTAGGTGGCCTCGTCTTGGTCTCCCGAACCTTCTATCGAAATTTAAGCCCGATTCGTGCATGTCTTCCCTTATAAATACAGCAAGCATAGCATCAGAAAAAGGATCTTCTTTCTGCTTCACTTCATCTTCTACCTAGGCTATATTCTACCAATTTTATTCTTGAATTTCATGGATTGTAACTGTAGTTAACAGTATAAACTAATAAAAGGAAAATCTTTGTGGTGGACGTAGGCCGAAGTTAGCCAAATCGCTATAAATCTGTGTCTCTATTTACTTGCTTTCGGATTGTTTTAATTTTGTTCTTCATTCATTTCTCTTCATATTTCTGTGATTGGATTGGATATTGGTGCTTTCATACAACTGAGTGTTGGTGGCCATTTTTGATGCCAACAATTAGCGCCAAAATAAAAGCAATGTACATAAATATAAATGTACAAATTTATAACTGAGTTAGGGATGACTCCAAGTATTGAGAATACTACATCATTGTTTTATGATAACAATGTAATAATAAGAGATCGCTAAAAGTCAAGAAACATACTCCAATTATTTAAATAGAGATAGTTTATCGGCATTGGAGAGAGTTGATTGACATAGTAGATAATTAGAATGGCAGATCCATGCACGAAGGGTCTAACTCAATCAGTTCTTATCAAACTGATTAAAGGGATGGGATTGTGAATCCAAAATTGGCCTCATGTGCAAGTTGGAGATTAATATAGTTAGGAGTATGCCCTAGAGGCAATTATATAATTTGTTACATGTATCTAACAAGATAACCAATCTTGTTCGAAATAAAAGGTGCTTTCTTTCTATTATATACTTGATATAATGTGTTATATATTACTTAATAAATTTAATGAAAAGTGTATTTAATAGAAAATCCATAATGTTATATTTTCTTATAGTAGTTACAATGCGTTGTAACCTTGAGTTATTTATCACAACAAAATAAACATACATTTTAAATATTCCTAGTCAAGATGCATCGAGACTGGATATTGAAACTAGAGTACAAAAACCAAATTTTGGGTACCGTATTACTCATGGCTGTTGGGGCACCAAGGGGTTATGTAATGATAGTTACTGGATAAATATTTTGAATGACCCACTCGATAGTTTTCTATTAGTTAATATAACTAAGGTCAAACAGAAAATATCAATGTGATAAAATTACATGGTTCTCTTGACTTGAGAATACTATTGATCTTCAATGTGGAAGCTCCACTTTGACCATGGTTAAATCATGGCACAGCGTCCAACGAACGACTATAGTTTGGTCGAGTGGAAAGATTGAAAGTGAAACACTATTCAAGAGAGGATTTGTCTCATCAGTTATAAAAGGTTAGTATCACGATCAACTGAAGTCAACTCAAAGTCAAAGTCTCTGGCCAGAGCAGTTCGGTTAATAATAATTGTTATTATTAAACCAAGGACTTTGTGTTTGGACTATAGAGTTGAATATGGACAATATTGGAACTTTGACCATTACCAAATTTCATAAGTCCAAAGTGATATAGTTTTGACGAAGAGAATTGGTGTAAATAATTGTCACTCCTAGGTAATGCTTAAATAAAATAAATTTGGATTTTATTAAATTTAAGTAAGCGATAAATTTGGTCATGATGTCACACCACCTAAGTGAAGTATGATTCGAATTGTTTGATATTAGTCGCTGGCCGGATAACACCTATGAGTCACATAACCGAAACGTTGAATACTCATGTTACCACCCGATTTAATTAAATTATCATTGTTATAAATTAATTAATATTTATGAAATATTAATTATAAAATTTTATTTGATATTTGTTGATCAATATTAAAGGTATGTATATAAAAGTTATAAATACCTAATCGATATACGATATCGATACGTGTTTAAATTTGATTTAAACGTGTTATTTATTGATTGGGCTTGGAGTGATTTTGAGGCCCATGATGGGACCTATTACTTGTGGCTACGATGGCATAGGGAGGTCGGCCATATGATTTCTAAGAGGGCTTGAATTTTAAATTCAAAGAGATAAATAGCTAAGAGAGAAAAGTGGATCTGGAACCTCCTTTTTTGCTTTAGATCCCCACTATATATTCGTCTCTAACCCCTCATTTTATTTTTTACTCTTTTGCTCCATTTGTTACAGACATGGATGGCCAATCCCCCTCCCTTCTCCTTAAAATTTTCAAGTTTAAAACATTAAATCAAATAAGATTCGAACACCGGTGTCAACTGCATTTAGTCTAATTGTGTATTTTGGATCCTGAAATGGTTTCAAGGAGTTTTGATTTCACATTTCAAGGTGTACATCTAGGCATTAGGTGAAGGTAAAATTCTCTTTTTACAATGATATATTAATATATATATAATGTTCATTATATGATATATGTGGTGAGATAGTAGTTGAGTATATCACGAATTTGTATAATATTGTTCTATCTTCATTAGATGGATTGTATATATGTATGTACAAAAAATTATTTTATGTATGTATAATCATACATATTTCATACAGCCATGAAAAAAATTAAATAATAACATTAAATGGTTTAAATAAAAATAATTTAAAATATACACTATTAAGTAAAATATGTTTTACATTAATATATACATTTATACATTTATAGTTTCGAAAAAATTATATATATATATATATATATAATTTTATATTTTAATACAATGTAGTATTTTATTCAAATTAATGTTATATCTATATATACACACACACTATAAATTATATAAAAATATGTTTATATAAATATTTAACATGATACATACATATATTATTTTCAAAATAAATTTTTTTTTCATAGATTTCTGCACAAAAATCAAATAAATAATTCGTTATTTGACAAAAATAAATTAAAGGAAAAAAAAAAGAGTTTTTGTATGGCTAAAAAATATATATATATATATATTCATACATACATGTGTATGTATGTATTTTTATATATTATTAATTTACAAAATATATATATATGGTACACACATACTAGTAGTATTTCTAAATGTTATTTAATATATACAGTACACATGCGCACCGGATATATATATATATATATATATATATATATATATTAAAAAGATCGATTTATATATATGTGTGTGTATATGTATTTATAGAAAATTAGTATATTAGTTTTAATTTGAAAATACTGGATATTTCATTTTATAGATCTAGATCAAGATCCAATTTTAAATTTTGAATCTAATAATTGAATTTGAAATTTATAAATCATATATATTAAATATATATTTACTTTATAAACTATGTATATACATATATATTGATAGCACACATGTATACATAGGAGCTAACATATCCGTTGCGGTGTAAATCCCAATATATATTACGAGCATGCCAAACCATGTTCACCTTTTATATTGCATATGAACGTACACACCTATGTGTATATGATACACATATTACATTATATAATATAAATTTAAAATAAATAAAAATTTATTTGTAAATTAAATAAAATATTGATTTTATTTAAAACAAATTCAGATAAAATCTAAATAAATTTAGAATTCATAGGCCCAATAAGATCCAAAATGGAATAAAAATTTTAAAATTTACTCATTTACCCTGCTGCATGCTGAATCAGTTCCAATAGTCTTTGCCTGGCTTGCCCCTACATGTCCAAAGGCATTAGGCACTCATGCCAAGTTGATTGGTAGAGTTGTAAGGCTGAAGTACCCTATTTATTTCACATAAAATAGAAGCATTATAATAGTTGATTGACCCATAGTGTGGCATACATGCTTTTTGCGCCTTATAATTTTGGCATACAAGGAGTGATTAAATATAATAGGCTTAGTAGTGTTGTGTATTTTACATCTTAGGGACGTTTGTGCTGTCTGGATAGGTGATGCAGTATTCCCTATTAAGGCAGTGCCGATTACATACGGCCCCTCCCAATTAGGTCCCAAGACCCCTTCAATTGGGTTCTTTGTGTTGGTAAAGGGTCGCAGTAAGATGAGGTAACCTATAGTGAAGTTTTGATGTTTGACCCTGGCATCACAACCTTTTTTTGTAAGCTTCCATTTAATGTTCTTATTCCGCTCTCATCTCCTCTAAAGCATCAAAAGTTGGCCGTAATAGTTCTTAGTTATGTGCAGCATTGTGGGTGAGGCATCTTGGCAAAGGGGATAACCACCTCTATGGGAAACATTGCTTTATTAGGCAAGAGAAAAGGGGAAATACCCAATTGACATTCAGGTTTTGTTTCGGTATATCCAAAGAACATGTAGATTTTTGGCCCAATTCCTTTGGTTGTGGTGAGGCGCTTCTTCAGGGTGGATTTAATTATTTAGATTTCCTCTACCTATCCATTTACTTAAGGGTGAGTCATAAAGGAGAAGCATTTATCAATTTTGTTCCTTTCACCAAACTCCAGGAACCGACTGCTATCAAATTGGGTGATGTTGTCAGTGATGATCTTATTCATGGGACCAAAATGGTAGGCAATGTTTTTGATGACAAAGTTGAGTATTTTGGGCATGGTAACCCCAATGAGGGGCTCTACCTCTAATAGATTTAAAGGTATTTCATAGGGGCAATTATGTAATTCGTTACATATATCTAATTCGATAACCAATCTTGTTCAAAGTAAAAGTTGTTTTCTTTTATGTTATACTTATTATATTGTGATATAATTAATTAGGTAACTAAGTTAAAGTATATTAAATAGAAAATCCTTAAATGATACGTTATGTGATAGTAATTACAATAGGTTGTAATCATGAGAAATTTATCATATTAAAAATAACATATTATTTTAAATATTCATAGTCAAGATGTTTTGAGATGGGATATCGATATATCCGTTGAGACTATAGTGTGTAATGCTCTCCAAATGTTGGGTAGTGTATTACTCATAGCTACCGGGGACACCAAGAGGTTACTTACTGATAGTCATTACATAACTATGGAATGCCTCACCTGAGAGTTCTCTATTGGTTAGTATAACTAAGGTCAAACAGACAAACTCAAAGTGACGATGTTACACAATTACCTCAACTTGAGAATTCTATGGAACTTCAATATGGACGCCGCACTTTGACTACTGTTAAATCATGGCATAACTTCCATTGAATGACTATACTTGGGTCAGGGTTGAAGCATTGAAAATGAAACACTATTCAATAGAGAATTTGTCTCATTAGTTATATGAGGTTAGTATCTTGACCAACTGTAGTCAACTCAAAGTCAAAGTCTTTGGCCAAAGTAGTACGGTTAATAATGATTATTATTATTGAACCAAGGATTTTATGTTTAGACCTAAAAGTTGAATGTGGACGATGTTGGAATTTTGACCAAAATCAAATTCTACAAGTCCTAATGTGATATGGTTTTGACGAAGAGAATTGGTGTATATAATCGTTACTACTGGGTACCTCTTATAACAGGTAAAATTAGATTTTACCAAAAAGATGTTTAAGCGATAAATTCAGCTAAAAGGTCACACCACTAGCTAAGGTGATGTGTAAACGTTAATATTCGAACTGTTTAATACTAATAGCTGATTGAATTTACACCTTTGAGTTGCACAACCGAAATGGTGAATACTCTGAATGAACCACATGATTTATTAAATTTAATTAATTAATCTTTATGAAATATTGATTATTAAATTGATTTGTTTAAATACCATTAGTATTTAATAAAGTGCGTATATAAAGTTATATACGTACGTATAGATATACGATGCGCGTAGAATATTTAAATTTGATTTAAATAGAATAAATAATAAGTATGTTCTTAAATTATTAAATTAATTAATATTTACTCAATATTAATTACTAAAAAAATTGAATACCATTAGTATTCAATAAAGTGCATAAATAAAAGTTGTAAATGCGCATATCTATATATGATATCGGTAGAGAATTTGAATTAGATTTGAATGAATTAAATACTAAATGCATTTGGAAATATATTTTTAAGGCCCATTCCCTCCTTGATATGCCAGCCAAAATAGGGAGAGGAGGAGTTATCAATTTTGAAATAAAGAGGCTAAGAAGAAATTAAAGGAAGGAAAAGATATCCTATCTTTGATCTTGATTGCCTCCTTTATGTCATTCTTTCATCTAGTCATTTCCTTCTCCGCCCCAAGAGTCATGACCAAAAAAAACATGGAAAATGGGAAAAATTTCCAAAACCAAATATAAAATAAAATCAAAATAAAAAAGGTGATTTTGCATTTTGATCATTGCAATATCTGGAGATTGATTTTTACATCTATGAGCTTTTGATTCATCATTCAAGCTGTGATTTATAGGCAACATTCTAAGGTGGTTCTCTAATTAATTAATTTATATGTTTTATCATTTATATGCTTGGATTTCGATGATTCATTATGTGTTTAATTGACTATCTTGTAGCATGTGAATTAAAACCCCTTTATCTCAATTAAATGTATGTCTATTGTATTGATTCAATTTAGATCTATATATGTTTTTCATTCCCTTATAATATATGTTCATCTCAATTAATATGTTTTTGATTCCATGTTACCTTTGTTTGTTTATTATTGTTCTATGTATTACATAGACCTATTCGTTCCTATCACGAATTTGCATATGCCAAACTTGACCAATTTCTTTTCTTTTGTTAAAATTTTATTTAGAAAAAAACTTTGAAAGCTAATTTTGATTTAGATATATTTTGTACTATGAAATTTACATTCACAATTGTAAATGAATTATATATGTCAATTATTTATTATTTCTTGAAAATTGATTCCTACAATTATATGGCTAATTTTTGAATGTAAACATTTTGAATATTGTTTATATAAAAGAAAAGTATTTTTGGTTTAAACTTTACGAATAGACTTTTGTACAAATATTAAATCTTTTTTTCCTTTTCTAATTTTATTGTTTTAAGAAAAATATATATTAAAATCTAGTTTCATTTCTAAATTAAAAGTTTAATCTAAATTGTTAATAATTTAAATCCAACTTATATATGTGTGTATGTATGTATGTACATGTATACATACATACATATATGTGTGTGCGTGTGTGTGTGTCATAGTTACATTGTTCACAAATACTTGATGTTCTAAATTTAAGATGTTAAAGTGTAATTTTATATACATGGAAATTTACATGTGTTGTTTCAATTCAAATTTATAGAATAGATCTTGTTTAATAATTTAACATTTAATTTTAGACTTTTCTTTAACTGAAATCAAATTCATAAATGTTAATTTTGGATTTCAAAACACATAAAATTATCTAATATGATTTTAATACATATCTATTTCTATAATATATGCATATATTTAAATCAATATTATGGACAACAAAGGCATATTTAAAGGGGAAATGAGTCTGTTACAGAGTGTATCCTAGCACCTACATATGGTTCTATTAACTATGTACATATCTTTTAGAGATATATTTTATTGTCTCCTCACAACGTGAACTGCTCGCCTCATTACCATTAACTTTTTCCTCGACAACCTTCTGCAATAAGCATCCGACCATTACTGTGTAAAAGAAGCTTTCCTCCAGCCTTGTTTCCTGGAAAAGTGTACTACATAGCACTATTTATCTGATAAAAGTACAATTGTGTATACCAATTACCTGTCCACTGTGGCATGCCTGATAAAAGCACACTCACTCATATACTATGCTGCTTTGCTTTGCGCAAAGCATGGCTCTAGTACGGAATGCCAACTGGCATGCATCTTAGCTATACGGTCATACCACCTTTCCAGCTGTCCTCCATCAGCCTAGGTGACCGGATCAATGACCAAAACGTGATTTTCGCCCTTCGACTGTGCAATCTCGGCCATCCAAAATCCAACTTCAACCGCTATAAATGACCCTTGCCATGCAACTTCATAAGGGTTCAAACTCACATTTCCCAGCATAGAAAAATACAAGGACTATTGAGTTTAGTAACTATTTGCACCAAAAGTTGGTACAAACACCCAATAAAGATTTTGTAGAGAACTAAATGAAGAATATAAAATGGAAATAGAGTAAACAAGCAGTTAAATAACAGAAAATCAAAGCAATAGTGGTTCGACATTGTTTGCCTACATCCACTTTGAATACATAGCTTTATTAATCACTTTATAAATGAGTACAAAAGGGATCGAATGAAAATCCTTAGTTCCAATAGAGTACAAAGCAACCAGCAGCGTAAAAGTCCAGAAAATGAATAATCAAGCCTGTATTTATAGAGGAAAATGGCGAAATATCTCCCTGAAAATTCGGCAGAAGGATCTCCAAAACCATATGGACCCACAAGAGGATCGCATGGCCCAGATCCCAAGGAATAGGGATCGGTGCTGATCCCTATTTTGGAGGAATTTGGGAGTGCGATCCTTATGGAAGCTTCCCTATGTTGTAATATTCTTAGCCTCCAAGTTTCATGCCAATTGGATTAGTAGAAATTGAGTTATTGCTTAATTTTTACTGCAATGTGAGTTGTTTCCTGATTTAGGCCGATCCCTATAGAGGGAAGAGGACCGATCCCTCTTGCTTAATCCTTTTGAGGTACGATCCCTAGAGTAGGCTCTCTAGGTTCCCCACATCTTGTTTCCAAAGTTTCATATGTATTGGACATCTAGATCTTGAGATATTGACTGTTTTCTACTACTGTACTTGGTTGGCTGAAATATGTCAATCCCTATGCTTGAGAGTGATTATAGCCAATCCCTTTTTTAAGTTAAACTATATTCCATACTTTAAATATTATGTATTGCATATCTCTTAATTCCGTTCGATCATGGATTCGTATTATCATCTGTGCTTGATCTTTGGACCCCATAATCATCGCTCTATACTTACTGGCCTTGACAACAGTCGAATCTAACTTTTCCAATTAGTTCGGATGCAGCCGGGTCAAAATGTCGGATAACACTTGTCCCCCAAAGTACGTCTTGTGCTAAACATGACGTGCTTTGGATCGAAGCAAGTTAGAGTCGTTGGAAAGAAATCCATCCAGTTTTCTAAATAATCGCTATCCTTCCGTCGAATTATTTTCCCAAAGTGTGGTATCTCAATTTGATCGTCATGCCACTTGGTCAATTTTCAAAAGTATAAATTCAGGATTATATTCCGTCGGTTGTTATTTATGTCCGGTTCTATGAGGCTAGTAAGCTTTGGCTATCTGATTCAGCCTCGACCTTTAAAACTTCAGGTTTGAATTCAATTTCTATCGATTTCAAAAATTGAACATTTAGAACATTCGCATGCACATTTAGGTATACGTTCTTATCGTTGGCTCCCAGACGCGTCTGCACGCTCACGGGTCATCGCCAATTTTTGTTTAATTATATGCAATTCCATTGCATTTTATATTTACTTTATATAGTTTTTTAGGTACATGTTTACATGCACATAGGGTTTGTAACCGACCCCTTCTCTCTTTTTTTCTCCCTTTTTTGTATACATATGGCTGATCTGTTCCTTATTCTTTTTTGTTTTAATAGGGATTGGAATTTTTATAACCGATCTCTTTTTCCTTCTTTTTTTAGTGTTGATAGGGGTCGGATGGATCCCTAAGTCAAGGGATCGTACCCGATCCCTTCTTATGTTGGGAACTCAATTCAATTGGCTTCGTGGAGAATGGAAAGGCGGGTCGAACCCTCAACTCTCATATATAGGTTAACATCTTCCTTATCCATCTTTCACTTATTCACTTTACTTCCATTTTCTTCAATACTGAACCCTTCTTATATTACCTTAGAGCCAAACCTTCCCCCTCTCTTTCTTCCTCAATTTCGAACCAAAACCCATCGCAACCCAACATACTTCTATATATCCGATCCCTCTTCCCTAAATTCTCAATCATCTCCATATATCACCACCAACACATATATACACAAGTAGGTTTTCAGTTTGCATATAACTTCGATTTGTGACGAGATAATGGGTTTTATTTGTGTCAATCATGGGTTATGTTTGAAGGAGATGAGATAGATGATAGCGATGCTAGGTTCGACGAGGTAGTATAGGAGGAGAAAAAAAGAGTGAAGCATGAAGGAAACAGAGGGATCGGTCATGGTAGAGTATGGTGGAGAGGGATCGGTATTTCACATGCTGCTTGTGGGATCGGCATAAAGATTTGAGGGAAAACGTGAAAACAACTAAATATAAAGGTCGGTTCGTAGATGGGATGGAAGGATCGGTGATGTTGTTGCTTGAAGGGATCGAAAGAAATATTTAAGGGAAGCGTGGGAATTGCTAAGTAAAGGGATTGGTGGTGGTGTGTTTGAGGAGGGATCGGTCATAGGCTTTTCAAGAGGGATTGGTTGTTTTGCTTCATAAGAGGGATCAGTCATTTTTTGATAGATGGATCGGCTATGGGTACTTAGCCGATTCTAAGCTTTTTGAATTGAACTTGAACATATGACGATAATGAACAACTAGACTTGCATATCCAATGTCGAACTCGAGATTGAGCAACCAAACCCCTGGGACTTAGAATATGAACTAAAACTTAACATATGGACTTTAATAATGGACTTCACACTACAGCATGCTAAGGGTCGATCCCAAAGCTTATACAACCAATCAATCTGAATGTCGGTTGAGACAGTCAGAGATGACGGTCACTCTGGTCGGAATCCAAAGTCTCGTCACTTACTTTTGCTTTTAATTTCGAACTGTTTATCTCTGCACAACACTGCACCACACTAGTTTACACTCAGCATGGAGGGATAGGTAAATTTTTCTAATCTTGATTATCTACTAAGTTTAGTTGATATAAGCTCCAGATGTTCATAGCATTTAGCCACAATGCCTTCTAGACAGCCTTCACAACACAGCAATCCTGAAGCCGAGTCAAGTTCTGCAACTATATCCGGCAGACTTTCCCTTGACCATCAAATTGAGCAACCGGAGGTTTCCGGCTGGATGGCCGACCTTTTTTCTGATGTTCCTATCCTTATGGTAGAAGAGATAAGTCCTGCCCCCGACACTATAGAAGGTGATGTATTTTTGGATAACCCGATTGATTCCCAAGCCTTTAGAATTGGCGATGCTGCTCTTCATAGACTGTGCTCTAAACATGGGATTCCGTTTGGAGATGTTCTAGCCCCTTCAGTGAATGACATGGCTCATTTGCCCTCGAAGGGATATACGACATCTAATAAATTTATGTGTTGGGCCGAATGTGTGCCGCCTTTTAATTCTTTAATCTAGGAGATGCTAAACTATTTAGGAATAGCTCCTGCTTAGTTGCATCCGACTAGTTATGCTTTTCTTCATGGCACTTTCTTGCTATTTATGGATGTTCTGTTCCGCCCATCATCTCCTAAGGACATCAGGTTTAATTACAACTTCAAACGACGGACAGGAAGCATTTCTTACACTTTCCTCAAGTCTTCACCCAACTGTCAAGTTCTAACTGGCGCTTGAAAAAAGCTCAGCATCTTTAAACACGAATGGTTCTGCGTTCGTTGTTCGCCTGGCTTCGCGAGGCGATGGTTGGAAGGACGTAAGAGTTGTCTTGACTTTATTCTTAAATTCTTTATCCCAAGTCATATCCTGAACCAACTACTGCTTTGAAAATTTACAGGTGTCCACCCACGTCCAGATGGCGATAGTTTTTTAAGGGCGGTTTCTACAATCCGGGCCACCCCAGTTGAGGACAGGGACATTAGATCCCTTATAACCAATGAATGGTTATCTCTTTTGGGGATGTTAGAAGAAGGTCACAGCATCGGGCTTCCAGGAAGCCTGGCACCACCAAGGAATTCTGTGGAACAAGAAGGCGGTACTAATAGGTTTGTCATGCCCCCAGTCGAGAGGCTTAGGACGATGCCGAAGAGGGTGAAATTAGAGGTGACGAAGCCAACAAGCCTGGCGGCCGATGCAGGTCCGGGCAATGCATCTATGGTCGAACCATCATAAGGCGCACAATTTCATATGCCAGCAAGGAGAGGAAAAAAGCTTGCTTATAAACTCCGCATAAGAAAAACGCTAAAGAGTCTGAGTTTATCATTACCTCTGTTGAAGAAGATCTTCCTCTCAACATTTAGAAAGTTCGATGGAAAGGTTCCCGAATCTTCCGATCCCTGATGATATCATGACCTATGATTTTCCCAACATCAGTATTGGAGGGCTTAATTCTCCCACCAGGACTGGTGATGACATTCCTCCCACCAGTAAAAGGAAAAACACTCCTATGAGCAAGGCTATATAACTGATCCATCAAGGGGACACTAGGACACTCACAATCACACGCTCTTCATTGCACTATTTTCATCTATCTTTTATTTAATGGTCACTTGTACACTCTTGTTTGGTTTATAGGTGTTATGTCTCATTCACGTGCCTTCGATCGCTTGGGGGGCTCCTCAACAAAGTATGGATCCAATCGTGGTCTAGACTCGGGCAGGCATCGAGAAAGAGAAGACAGACGGGAGAGAAGTCATTGTTCGAGGGAGTCTTCATCTTATAAACACAAGTCTCAATCTCAATCGTTTCATCAGGAAATTCAGCCCAATCTTCTTGTACATAGCTACGATCGGACTTTTTCCCATGCTCCCAAAACTGTTGTGCCACCTAAGCATTATTCAGGTTCATCTGGTTTTAGACAGTTCTGCGATTGTAGGTCGAGCAAACGCCCAATTGCTACTTCTGATCTAGCTCTGGCTACTACGGCTCCTGAGGCTTTTACGGCAAAAATATTAGCTGAACTTAAGGTCAATTTCCCAAAAATTTGCTTTGATGGGCTAAAGTTTCTTCCTTTTGTTCTTTCAATTCCAGGGAGTGCTAAAGCAAGTTAACTTGCATGTGTCAATGACATTTTTGTGTAGCACAAAGCATTTCATCATTTAGTTGAGAAAATCACTGAGGTGTCTATCGAAAGAAAACATTAAATTGGTCGTCTTAAGCTAGAGGCGATTCATGATAAAGACATAATGAAACATCAATATTATAAGATCTCGAAGTTGACAACGAAGCTAACCGCGGCAAAAAAGAGTGCTAAAAGAAACATCCGAGGCGGTTAGTCATTTGGAAACGGCTCACAAAAAGGAGCTGAATGCTACCCTCAACCATAGCAGTGTGCTTGCTTTAGAGAAAGATACACTGCAGAAAGAGAAAAACCTTTTGGCCCACCGCGTTGAGGAACTCGAAGAACACCTTACAAAGAGAAAGAAGAAAAACTCGAAGCTCAGGAGGAATCTCAGAGATATTGTGAAGAGGCCATTGAAGCCCGGGGATTGAAAATTAAACTTGACGAGCAACTCGTTCAAATTGAAGTCCTCAAAGAAGAAGCAAAGGAAGCTGGCCGTAATGAAGTAGGAGAAAAAATCAAGGCTTAGTTATAAGATGCTAAAGAAGCTGGCCGGAATGAGATTAAAGACATGTTCGATCCTCTGATTGTTGAATATAATGCTAAAATCCTAATCCATCATGATTTGAGTTTTCATAGAGAGGGCTACCTTGAATCGCTCGCCGAGGCTTGTGAATATATTGTTGAAATAGAGAAGAAAGCCATCGGTGAAGCTGATATAGATGAAGAGAAACTAATACGGGAGATTCTTCGTGGGGGTGAGCCTTTAGACCTTGCTGCTGTGAGGCTCCGATACTTTGATATTTTAGCACCCTCCAACAAAGGGAAAAACGTTGCTGAGGCTTTGAAGTCTAATCCCAAAGGTCCCCATTCACTTCAAACAACCAGAGCATCAGCTTCACTTAGCCCGGGACAAGATCTAAGCTATGATCCGAACAGACCTGGTTATCAATCAAAGGTGTTGACTCCTATTCTAGAGGGGAGCATTTCGGTAACAACTGAAAGTCAGCCGGACACGGGTATCCTGCTTTATTCTACATTATTCAAAAGATTTTGTTCCTCATGCCCAATAGTCATGGGCTTATTTTCTTGTTTTCGCGAATCTGCAGGTCTTTCGGGTCACAGCCAAACTCCAGGAAGCGGTGTCCTTGTGGAGCAATAATCGAAATCTACTGAAATTCCGGCAGCTACTGACATTCCAGAGCCCAATGCTCAAGTTAATGTAGCACTTGATGATGAAAAAGCCAATGACCAGTTGCTGCCAGATGAATCAAATAATGTTGTGATCACTTATGCCTCTAAACATACCAAAAATGAGCTCAACTTGAAGGAGTGCATTAAGAGAGAGGGCTTATCGAAGAAAAAAGCTAAAACTGAACCCACTGATGTGGACATTGACGATCCAGATCTCTTCCAACTGCAAGTCATTCCACCCGGCGAGTCGGTTCCCGAAGAACTCCCTCCAATATCTGAAAGCTCTCCTGCCAAGGGCGGTAAAGGATCAAAGAGAAGAACAGGCAAAAGCTCGAGTGGTGCCACTACCAAAAAATCCAAAAGAGAGAAGGGGCAAAGGAAATAGCCGTCACTTTGGCTTAGTTTGTATGTAGCTTGTATAGTTTTTTTTTCTTTTGTCGGCCGTGGTTATGCGGGTACGGCCCCCGCTTTTGAATACACTTGTACTACGATTTCCAAGTTTAATGTGTAAATAAAAGTTCATTATTTTCGATCGAACTCTTATGTGAATTTTATTTAAGTAGTCGAACTATTACTTTTCCATTCAATGTACTTGTAATTCATTGCTTGTTGATTCGGATGATAATCTGTTAATTCTATCTCAGAGCCTCCATGCAGTTATGGCCTTGAGTCATACCAAACACTGGGCTCGAGCCCTAGTGTTACGCCGTCGGATTCAGCAGTTTGAGTGATTATACTCCTGCCTCTAGTTTTGGGTTAGTGGAGTTAGATAATGGATGGTCGAAATCCATTCTTAGCGAGTTTATACTCTTATTGTCGGTTTCAGGTCGAAGTTTACCTAATAGCAACTAGTCAAACCACACTCATCTATTTGTTTATACTCATATCCGCACTCTGGGGATAAGAGTTAATTAGCAGGTGATCAGCTGACACCCAATTCATGTTTATACTTCAGTCTGCACTCTGGGGACTTAGAGTTATTTCGGAAAATAGTCGGACCGTACTTTCCTTAATTGGTTGATTTGCCCCCAAGTCCAGGGTTTAACATAATGAGCGATCGATCATATCACGACCGCTTTTCATTCATGTTCGTCTCATCGCTTGGTGGGATTAATTTGGTTATCGGATGGTCAAGTCACATCCATTTCTCCTTAGGTACTCCATCCATCAGGTTATGATCGAGAATCATCGAATGAATGGTCGGACCGCGTTCATTTTGTTTAGTTCAATCATGAACTTATGCAATCGGCTAGCTCCAGACTTTGGAAATCTGCTCGGACATGTCAATATTAGTTAGTCGGGTATCGTAACTAATATGTAATGCTACAGCACAAATATGAAGGAAATTTCAAACTTATTTGCTAAATGGAAAGAAATGACATAATTTGTCTTATTACATATCTGGAAATCAAATGCTCAAGCAAATTCGAAAATTAAATACAACTGAATGAAAAAGAATAAACTAAGCGAAACAGTGTCGTAAATACTCCCTATCCATGCCCTTAGGATTGTGATGCCATCAACAGTCCCAGCTTGAAAGTTTCTCTCCAAGCCTCTGTTCAATGACATACGGGCCTTCCCAAGTAGGATTCAAGTGTAACGGGGTAGGAAAGATCTGTTTCAAGATGAGATCGTCGATTTCAAATGTTCTAGGTCGGAATTTAGTGTTGTAGTATTGGGCAACTCGGTGTCGATGTGCCAGTTGCTCTCAAATCAGCTTCTTCGCATGCCTCATCTACAAAGTCTAAAGATTCTAAGAGGATATCTCTATTCATCTTGGGATCGTAGTAGGTCACTCGATGAGAAGGGACTTTGAGTACAACGAGAATAACGTCTTCGAAGCCATAAGCAAGAGCGAATGGAGTATGGCCAGTCGCGGACTTATGGGTGGTTCTGTAAGCCTATCATGTTGTTGGGAGCTCATCCACCCACTTGCCTCTAGCCTTTTCCAAACGCTTCTTGAGAATGGACTTTATGATTTTGTTCATAGTTTAAACTTTTCCATTTGCTTGAGGGTGAGTAACTGCCGCAAATCTCTTTTCAATACGATGTCAATGGCATAAATATTTGAATTCAACGCTGTCGAATTGAGCCCCATTATCAGTTACAATGGTTCGTGGGAGACCAAAACGACAGATGATGTTCCGGACAATGAAGTTAATTAATTTCGTTGTCGTGATCGTGGCTAAAGGTTCCGCTTCGGCCCATTTAGTGAAGTAATCAATTGCGACGATGGCGTACTTCGCACCACCTTTAGAGATCAGTAAGGAACCGATAATATCTACCCATATGGCAAATGGCCATGGACTGACCATTTGTATGATTTCCATCGGCGAAGCTCTCAGAGCTTTTGCGTACATCTAGCACCAGTCGCATCGCTTAGCATAATCAGCAGCATCTCGGTTGACAGTTGGCCAATAATACCTGTAACGAAGTGTCTTCTTTACTAAGGTCTGCCCCAATGTGATCGCCACATTCCCCTTCATGAACTTCCTTTAGGACTTTTTTTATTTCATCATGAGTGACACACCAGAGCAGGGGAACGAAAAAACTCTTTCTATACATGACTCCTTCCTAGATGATATGCCATGAAGCTTTGCGGAGAACTTGTCGCCTTCCATTCCTCATTTAGGAAGGACTCTTTGTAGCAAATAATATTTAATCGGGGTCATCCACGACTCCTTCTCAGGCTCTATCTCTAGTATCCAGTCGATTTCCATCTAGTTTATGCTCGAAGCGTCTAGTACTTCAACTAGAACCAAGCCCATTTGTTATGCATCCCCGGTGCTAGCAAACTTTTCCAATGAGTCGGCTTCTTTGTTTTGATACGAGGAATGTACTTGATTTCATAATACTCAAAGTCAGTCAATAGCTCTTGGACTCGGATAAGGTACGGAGCGAGTCATGGTCCTTTAGCCTGTAATCTCTCCTGACTTGGTATACCACCAACTGGGAATCGCAAAAGATTTCAAGAGATTTTATTCCCAGTTCTCTGGTAAGTTTGAGTCCAGCAATCAAAGCTTCATACTCAGCTTCTTTGATCGTTGCAGGGAAGTCGAGCTTCAAAGCATAGAAAATTTATCGATCTTCTGGAGTTACTAGCACGATTCCAGTTCCAAAACAACGATCATTGGATGCTCCATCCGTATACATTTTCCATCGAATGGTAGAGGCTCCACCGCTCTCTGGGAGATCATCATGTGCAGTGAATTCTGCTATAAAGTTCGCCGGTGCCTGTCCCTGGATGGCTCTCCGAGAGAGATAAGTGTTGTCGAATTGACTCGGTTCGATGTTCCACTTGAGTAACCTTCCAGACATCTCAGGTTGCTGTAGGACCGGTCATAAGGGCCGATTGGTGTAAACATTTATGGGATGAGCCTAAAAATAGGGGCGGAGCTTTCGTGAAGCGATCAACAAGTAGTACGCCAATTTCTCTATCTTCGGATAGTTCCTCTCAGCTCTTGTTGGTCACTTACTAACATAATGAACCGGTCTCTGGATTCGATTCTCCTCGCGAAGCAGTGCGGCACTTATAGCGTGTACCGACATGGCCAAGTAGATATACAAGTCTTTGTGATCCACCGGCTTTGACAAGAGGGAAGGTCTCCCTAAATGGTTCGCCAAAGCTTGGAATGCATCTTCACACTCGTGTATCCATTCAAAGTTCATTTTCCCTCTTCTAATCAGGTCGAAGAACGGAATGCATTTATCGGTAGCTTTGGAAGTAAATTGACTTAAGGTGGCAACCTTCCCATTTGGGCTCTATACTTGTTTGATGTTTTTGGGGCTTGAAAGTTCCGAATTGCTCGAATCTTCTCGGGGTTAGCTTCAACCCTACAAGCATTGACAATAAAACCCAAGAACTTTCCTGATGTGACGCCAAAGGAACATTTCAAAGGATTGATCTTCATTTTGTAATATCGGAGGATGTCGAACTTCTCTGCAAAGTCCCTAATGCGGTCGCTTGATCGTCGTGACTTCACGAGCATATCATCCACATATACCTCTATCGTCTTTCCAAGCTGATCTTTAAACATTAGGTTGACTAGGCGCTGATAAGTTGCTCCAGCATTCTTCAATCCAGATGGCATTACCACATAGTAATACAATCCCACGTTAGTAATAAAACTGGTGTGCTCCTGGTCAGGGATGTCCATCGGGATTTGATTATATCCGGAGTACGCATCCATGAAAGATATCAACTCGTGTCCTGCGGTTGGGTCTACCAGCTAGTCGATCCTTGGAAGGGGAAAACTGTCTTTTGGACACGCCTTGTTTAAGTCCAAGTAATCGATGCACATCCACCATTTTCCATTTGTCTTTCTCACAAGTACAGGATTGGATACACATTTAGGATAGAGGGCATCGCGAATAAACCCATTTCTTTTAAGTCTATCCACCTCCTCTTTAAGGGCGGCAGATCTCTCTGGATCCATGCCACGGCTTTTCTGTTTTACTGGAACATGCCTCAGGTTGATATTTAATGCGTGGCTGGTAATGGAAGGAGAGATCCCACACATGTCAGACTGAGTCCAGGCGAACACATCAAGATTTGCTCAACGAAAACCAGCAAGTTCTTTCATCATCGGGGGGCGGAGCTATGATCCAAACTTTAGGACCTGTGATGGGTCGTCTGGCTGACCGTGATGTCAATCATCAGCTCAGCCGGTGCAGCCTTCATCTCTTTGGGCTCCTCCTTGTCATCCCCCGGATCTATGTTCTTTTAGAACCGACTATAGCACCCGAGCCAAGGCCCAGGCGTTGGTTGTCAAACTTCGGTGGTTTGGATGCAGAGAGACTTATCCACACCCTTGCATTTCTCCTTCCGTTGAGCGTCTCTCAATTCAGCCACATAGCAGGCACGTCCGGTCGCCTGATCACCATGCACAACTCCAACACCGTTATTAGTTGGGAATTTCAAAGTCAAACAATACAGGGCAAGAGCTGCCCGGAATTCAACTAGGGTTGGTTGGCCCAGAAAAGCATTGTATAGAGAGTCAACATTCAAAACAACAAATGGCAACATCTGCACACTCCTGCGGTCACCTTCTCCCAATTCTACAGGCAACTCGACATAACCGACAGCTTCAGTCACGGCACCGTTAAAGCCATGAATGCGGGCTTTAGACAACTTCAAGTTCTTGGTTTCCATCTTTATCTGATCGTAAGCCTTTTTGAAAATTATATTCACGGAACTACCACAGTCAACCAAGATCCTCCTCGCTAAGGCGGGGCTGATCATGGCCAAAATGACCATTGGGTTGATCATTGGTGCCTTCACCTTATCTGCATCTCTATTTCTGAATACAATGTCGTCTGTCATTGTACGCTACTGTTTTGCTGGAGCCTCGTCTCTATATTAGAACAACATTCAAAATGCACGTGCTTGATTGCGCTAGCATAGCGCTATCTCGTACCATCTCTTATCAGCTGGATGCGGTCCTCCGACTATTGTGTTGATCACTAATCTTCCACTAGTCCACCCAGGCTCCTCCGCCCTGTGCGGCGCTTGTCCTCGGTTGGGGTCGGATGTCCCCTGCCTGCCATCCTACGGGGCTTTAACAGCTGTTGTAGTTTTTTTCCCGAATTAGCTTCTCGATAACATCCTGGAGATGCCTACATTCATTCGTGTTATAACCATAGCAATCGTGGAACCGGCAATATTTTCCAGTTTGCTTCTCCATCGATTCTTTCGAAGGTGGCTTCCTAGTTCCTATACTACATGGTGTTGCCTGTAAACAAATAGACATTCTCTAGAGATGTATTAAGTTGTATGTATGTATCATACATTGGAATTCTAAGCTTTCCTCTTTCGGAATCCCTCTTTCGCTCATGGTTCCTATCGCCACCTTTCTTTTGTTGATTCGGTTTCTTTTTGACATTCACTTGAACTTTTCCGAAACTATCCCCAGATTGTTTCACCGCAACGTTACTCTGCACTCCCTCTCCACTCAGTCCCACAACATTCTTCTTCCTAGAGCATTTAGCTTCCTTTTTCCTTAAATATTGAGTTGCTTTTGCGTAGAAACGCTCCAACGTTGTAGGCGATTTGCTAGCTAACCAATCGCCAAAGTCAGATTCTAAGTCAATCCCTCTTGTTACCGCCATCAATATTGGATTACTGACTTCTGTGACGACCGTATGAAATCTCTCCAAATAATCTTTCAACGATTCTCCTAGAGCCCGGATCATGCTGGATAGGGACATTATCTTTGGGGCGAGTTGCATGCATACAGAACTGCTCCACAAACTTTGTTGCCAAATCATCAAATCTAGAGATTGAACGTGGGGGTAATCTCATAAACCACATCGTTGCTATGCCGGAGAGAGTAATATGAAAACAGCTGCATTTTGTTACATCATCAACTCGTGCGGAATTCGTCAGCCGTTCATATCTCATGATGTGCTGCCTGGGGTCGGTTTTTCCCTCGTAGACAGGCATCGACGGCATGTTGAACCTCCTTGGATACTCCGCATGTAAGATATTGTCGATGAATAGGGTATGGCTTCTCGAGATTCCTTAATCATCATTGGTCAAGCCTTTGCGCCCCCTCACTAGTTGTCTAACTATAGCCGACAAGTCCGGCGTTTGGATAGTTGGAGCTAAGTGGTAGTCGTGCTCCACCTCACGTGAATGGCTGATCGATGTCTGTAGGCCATTCCACGCCTTCTTGGCTCAACATCCTCACGATGTATATCACATACATTCACTTCATCGTCATTTCGGGAAGGTAACTGGTCTGCATCCACCTGAACTCCAGCATCCAAATCAATGGCAGTAGCTCCAGCTTGTGCTCCAACATGTAAAGACGAGCTTCCTCTTCTAAAGGAGGGATCGGCCCCGATCCCTATAGAGGGATCAGCTTTGATCGGTCTCGGCAAGCCTGGTTGGTTTGCCTGTTTATGTCCAGAAGCTTCTGCGTGATATCTGTCAATTCTATGATGTTTGCGGGTATGATAATCATCTGATGAAGTAGAGCTCTCCAATCTAGAATAAGGGGTTGGCTCTCTCCTAGTTTTCCCGCGATGTTACTCCCTGAGTTGATTTATTAGATCGATGTTGTCTTGAATCTAGTGGTTAAACTATCGACGGTTATCCACCAGCTCTCTCGGCAGATTTTGAAAATCAGTTCTTGTAATGGAATCGGCCGGATTCTGGATATCAATTGGATTGGCAGCATTCACATTTACTGGTAGATTGCTCGGGCCTCCTTGTTGGACGCTAGCGTTCTCGTTTCCTTCCGCGTTTTGAGAGGTAGATCTATTGTTCCTAACCATTGTTGATGGTTTTCCTTAGACTTTTTCAAATCTGAATAGAACGAATAAGCTTCTTGAAGACAATTATGGATCTTTTCGAAGGATTTATGCAACCAGTAGCAGCAAAGGGATCCAAATAGTGGCTGAAAATCTCCTTCTCGGTGAAAGCACCAAAATATTTGCACCAAAAGTTGGCACAAACACCCAATAGAAAGTTTGTAAAGAACTAAATAAAGAATATAAAATGGAAATAGAGAAAAAAAGCAGTTAAATAATAGAAAATCAAAGAAATAACAAAAAAACGATTTATAGTGGTTCGGCGTTGTTTGCCTACATCCACTTTGAATATATAGTTTTATTAATCACTTTATAAACTGGGTACAATATGGATCAGATGAAAATCCTTAGTTACAATAGAGTACAAAGCAACCAGCAGTGTACAAGTCTCGAAAATGAACAATCACACTTGTATTTATAGAGGAAGATGGCGAAATATCTCCCTGAAAATTCGGCAGAAGGATCTCCAAAACCATATGGACCCATAAGAGAGATTGCATGGCCCAAATCCTAAGGAATAGGGATTGGTGCCAATCCCTATTTTTGAGGAATTTAGGAGTGCGATCCCTATGAAAGCTTCCTCATGTTGTTTTATGCTTAGCCTCCAAGTTTCATGTTAATTGGATTAGTAGAAATTGAGTTATTGCTCGATCTTTGCTACAATGTGAGTTATTTTCTGATTTAGGCCGATCCCTATAGAGAGAAGAGGGTTGATCCCACTTGCTTAATCCTTTTGAGGTGCGATCCCTAAGGTAGGCTCCCTAGGGTCCCCATATTTTGTTCCCAAAGTTTCATATGTATTGGACGTCCATTTCTTGAGATGTTGATTATTTTTCATTGAGTTGTACTTGGTTGGCTAAAGTATGCCGATCCCTATGCTTGAGAGTGATTATAGCCGATCCCTTTTCTATGTAAAACTATATTTCATACTTTGAATATTTTGCATTGCATATCTCTCAATTTCATCTAATCACGGCTTCATATTATCATCTGTACTTGATCTTTGGACCCCACAATCATCGCTCTGGACTTACTAGTCTTGACGACAGTTGAATCTAACTTGTTCAATCAATTTAAATACAGCCGGGTCAAAATGTCGGATAACGGTAACATTGTAATCTTAAGTGCTCTTAATCTCCTAATATTACCTTGTAAATCCTTGTAATTGTACGAGATCAATATAATCAAGAAATCTTCACAGTGGACGTAGGCAAGCCTAGCCGAACCACTATATATCTTCTGTCACTTAACCTTAATTGCTTGTTTACTCCTCATTTTAAATTTTAAATTCTAGTGTTAGCAAAAGTTTTATAAGAAATTATGAGGGTAGAGATGGAAAGGATGATATACTTCTATATGATGAATTGACTATGTACTACATTATTCTCCATTTTTACATTTTAACCTTTTTTCAAACTTTCCCCTTATTTTTTATTCCGCTTGGCCAATATAATAACCCCTCTAAAAATCCCCTTTAATTTCAATGGATTAGAATGTACTTTTGGCCTTTTTGTTTGTTCTCCATATTTTTTTACCTTTTTTTGTAGTTATTTTCTAAAACTAGAAAATTTTCTTATTTTCTTGGTCTTTCCTGCATTATGTTCGGTGTAATTATCAATTTTGGTTGTAGAATGGAGAAATATTTTACGCGTCCAGAATAAGTTAATTTCCAAGTATAATGTAGGTATTATCTCCAAATGAAACTTTCAAAACATCAAATCTCTTTTATGTGTTGATCGATATAATTTCCACATTTTCGATTAGTGGTTATGTATGATATCTATTATTTTGGTTTATGATATCTACCTTTTTTGTATCATTGTTATTCGTTGGTATAACTAAGAGAAATGACTTTAGTATCGTTTTTCTGTTCTTCATGCAAAGCTTGAAAAATGAATCTAGTTTTAGTGATTGTTGTCATATTTATGTAAGATGTCTAAGTGATATTCTCTATAAAGTTCATACAAATTTCAATGTTTTACGTTATCAACAATGGTGAACGTTTGAAGTGGTTTTTTACTTCTTTATCGTTATCTTTTTAAGTGACATTGGACAGTGTATTGATGGATGCATATAGTAATACCATTTAACTATGAAACGACAAATTTCGTTGAGATAATAGTTGGATTTTATCTGGATGAAGAAGTAACAATTTGAATCAAAATGAAGATAAATGAAATCGAAAGAAGTGACTAAGGGTATTCTGGAAATTAAGATAGGTATATTTCAAAAAATTAACAAGTTATCCTTGCATATTCTCCCTTGTTAGAAATGCTTTCCTTTTTAACATTTTCTTTGCTATTACTATTTGAAACAAAAATAATATACACTTTAAATTTTTATTTTTTTGAAATTGATTATTTAGATTTTGGTACATGGTTGTACAAAAAGTCTTTGGTAGGATATATCATACTACAAGTCAACATATGTTAGTGGTTTGAATCACGCATTACGTTGGATTCGAACACGAGTCCTCGTGAACCAAAGCTAAAACACATAACAACTGAGACAGTGGTGCTGAACCAAAGTACACTTTAAAATATTACAGATAATACTGACACAAATAACCACTTTCTACCACAAAAACCAAAATTAATTATGATTGAAATTAATTCACTGACCTTTGGATAGACTAAAATAAGTTGCTTTATTGCTTTATAAAAGCAAAAGTCAAAGAGTCTATTTAAAGTGGACAAAAGTGAACAATTTTTAAAAATCACTATTTAACTAACTTGAAAACCAATGGTTTTTTTTGCTTTTTAACACCCAAAAGTAATTTTGGAAATAGAAAAACATTCAAAGAGACCTCAAAAAAACAAAAACAAAATTTTGAAATTCAAAACTTTCAAACTAAATTTTTTTTAATTACAAAATTCAATTTTGAGAAACCAAAATTTTAGACTTCAGAATTTCAAATACAAAATTTGACTTTCAAATATTTAAACTGAAATTTCAAATTTTGAAACGAAAACTTCAAATTCCAAAATTTAAAACTTTGAGTTTTTAAAATTTTGAATTTTCAAAATTCAAAATTGTTTAAAATAAGAATTTTGAAATTTTTGAAATAAAAATTTCAAACTATTATTGAATTTCCTATAAAAGAATTCAGATTTCAGCTATTTGAATTTTTAAATTCAAAAACTTTAAATTTTAGAATTAGAATATTGAAAATTTCGAATTTTAACTTATAAGTTCAAATTTCAAAATTTTAATCATCAAATTTTCTAGTTCCAAAATTTGAATTTTCTAAATTTCAAAATTTTAATCATCAAATTTTCTAGTTCCAAAATTTCAAGATTTGTGTTCGAAAACTTTTTAATTCAATATTTTCAAAATTTGGGTTATTTAAATTCAGTAAACATTCAAATTTTGAATTTTCAAGATTTCAAAATTTGTCTCCATACTTCCAACTTCAAAAATTATACTTACAAATCAAAATTAGAATTTTTCAAATTTCAAAGTACGTGCTTTCAAATAGTAAAATTCAAAATTTGAATTTTCAAAACTACAAATTTTGAACTTTAAAAACTTGAATCGTCAAATTTCCAAATTTTGAATTTCCAAAATTTCAAAATGCTTTCAAATTTTGAATTTTTGAATGCTTCAAAGTTTAAAATTTCGGAATATGCATTTTCAAAATTTAAATTTTCTGAATCTCAAATTTAAATTTTAAATCAGTGAAATTTCAAAATTTTGAATTTTCGAAATGTCAGTTTCCTAAATTGGAATTTATGAAATTTCAAATTTTAAAATTTGGGACATCAAAATTATTACAAAAGAGTGATACTTAATATAAGCAGAGTATTATTTTTGACAACCCGAGGAATCGAACTTAAGACCTATAAATTACAATCCAGAGATGTTACCACATAAGTACAAGTGTTCCTTAAAAAAATTTCGAAGTCTTCAAATTTTCAAAAATTGAATTTCTTTTAATTTTATATTTTCACTATTTGAATTTTAAATTCAAAATTTTAAATTCAATCTGAATTATTTGTTCTTTTTGACTTATAAGTCAAAAGTTTATCAATTGAACTTTTTAACTTCTTAAAATCAAAATCACATTCACTTGTGGTTCACAAAGGGGGTCTAAAAGTCTACTCTTATCCCAACTAATAAAAATCCTTAAAATACCCTTATTCATAAAGTATTTTCTTTCAAAACTTTAACTCCTTCGAAGTTGCAAAATCACAAGCGAATATGAATTGTTGAAAATAAATGAATTGGTGGCATTTTGAAACTTCATATAAAAGTGCTTAAAAGTCAATTCACAAAAATAGTCACACTAAAAGATGAAAGGAATAAGAGGAGGATGATACGCACATACATAGGAGGGATCTAGATCCACTTTCTTATAAATCTCATTGAAAACCTCCTCCGTCTATTTGTGCGAAAAATCGCAATATTTGTATATGTGATATAATAAAGCAAAATTTGAAATCGTGCAAATAGTAACTCCTTCAGAATTGCAAGACAAGGCAAACCATCAACAATATCTATTTTAAGCTTTGATTTGAAATACATTTTTGAAAAAGAGAAGTTCTACCAAAATTTCAGATTATACATAAATGATCTTTCTGATGAAATAACATATCAACAAAAATTCACTTCAATCCTTTTTACGAAATATTAAAATGAAATTTTAGAAGGATAAACAAAAGAGAGGGAGGAAGGGTGGTGGGGGCGGTGTAGAGAGAGAATCCATACTTTCTCTTTCATACCGCTGGCATCGGTCCACACGGGTTCACATTTAAAATGTGAACCCGTGTGACCAACGTCCAAAATCCAACATATACAAAGCTTTGATGTTTTATCGATTGACATATCGATAAACAAAAGAGATGGGAGATGGGGAGTGGGGGAGGGGAGGAGGGGGATGGTAGAGAATCCATAATTTCTCTTTTATACTGCTGACGTTGGTCCACACGAGTTCACGTTTAGAATGTAAACCCATGTGACCAACGTCCAGAATCCAACATATGCACAAAGGTTTGATGTTTTATCGATTGACATATTAACTTTATAATTTCCAAAAACTTAGAAGTTTCAAGATGATTATTTTAATGGACACAATGTTTGTAGTGCAGATCAAACATCCATAAAATATTTGTTTTCTCAAAAATACCATAGCATCGACGTTAAACTGCAAAAGTGATAAATTGCAAGGGTAAACTGAGTGTTTTACTCCATTAGGTAGAATATTCCCGGAACAAGATAATTTGTTGTAGACATGTTATGTACATCACCAACATTATCTATACAAATTTATTTGAATCATTTCTAAATTCTTAAATCTTTCAAAGTTGTAAACTTCAACTCTTTCAACATTAAGTACAATATCAATAAAAGTACATTATATATTTTCAAGTGATAGTTAAAGTAACAGAATGAACGAGATAGGTTATCTCGTGTATTATTATTTTGTAATAAGCGGTGCGGGTATAAAAGCCCAAAGCCCATTTTCTTTCTGCTTGCAACGACTGTATAAATACAGTATGTTTTCTGTATATACATTTTAATACAATAATCATTTTGCTTCTTTTCAATCTCTCTATTTCTACAATACAAAATTTCATCAAATTATAATATGGTATCAGAGCCATTCAAGGCTTAAAAGCATCAAAATTCATCCCACTGATAAAAGAAGAAACTGATTATCATCAGATTGATCATCATCATCTGATAATCAGAACCCATCAGAGATTATTCTCATCATTTGGGTTTTTATCAAGAATTTATCATAGTTTTGTGTCATGCCTGAAACATAAGATCTCGGATGCAACCAGACTCTGACAAATTCAGAGATTCAAAGAAGGAAAATCAAAGCAAAATCAAGAACTCGATCAAATTATCAAGAAAAGCAAGTGTCGTGCCAGAAGCTTATCAGAGAAGACTCGTCACTTAAGCTTGGCTGCATCTAACCTGGTTCTTGACTGTTTAAGAAGTTCTTGCATCTGCTCATTTCCTAATCCTCTCTTTTCAGTCTGATTCTTGCCAAAGTTCATCATGACTGATGATAACAGCAACTCTGCAACATCTGAAAGTTCTGCCAATACACAACAGTTAGAAACTGCAACTGAGAGTCTCATCAAAACAGCGATCGGTCCTCAAAGCCAATTGCAACTGTTCATCTTGAAGATGACAATTATCTATTGTGGAAGCTCCAAATTGAAACTGCACTTCAAGGCTATGGCCTTGAGGAGTTTATTCTTGGCACCATCTCTGTCCCTCCTAAGTTTATAATTAATCAAGAAAACAAAGTGATTAGCAATGAAGAATACACAAAGTATCATAGACAAGATAGACTTATAAGTTCATGGTTATTATCATCTATCAGTACAAACTTGTTATCTCAGGTTCTTGGCTGCAAAACATCTAATGAAATATGGGGTACTGTTGAGAGAATTTTCAATACACGGTCAGCTGCAAATGTGATGCACTACAAAAGAATGTTGCAAAATATCAAGAAAGAAAACTTACCCATGAAAGATTATCTATCAAAGATCAAAGTGACATGTGATATGTTAGAAGCAGCAGGCCACCAATTATCAAACACAGAACAAGTTTTAACCATTCTAAATGGCCTTGGTGAAAAGTATGAATCAGTTGTGGCAGTGATCACATCAAAGAAAACCATGCCATCTCTAGAGTACATTCACTCTACACTTCTTGCCCATGAAAGAAGAATTGACCATAAAAAGCCACTAGATTCAGATATGTCTATCAACTATGCAGCTAATTACAAGGGAAAAGGTCAAGAACAGTAAAACAGATCAAACATATCAAAGAGGTGGTTACAGCAACAAAGCAAGAGACAGAGGCAGATGGAACAACAGTAACAGGCCAAAATGTCAAATATGTGAAAAGGTTGGCCACACTGCAGTCAAGTGCTATTTCAGATTCAATGCAAATTATACAGCAAAACAAAATCAAAACAGTCAAAGAAGAGCTAATCCAAATGTTAACATGGCACAAGTTGACTCAAACAATCAATCAGAAGCATCAAGAAACTGCCAACAAAACATAGTTTTAAAGACAGATGATGCAACAGATGAAAGCTGGTATCCTGATTCAGGGGCTACCAATCACATTACAAATAATCTGGAAAATATGAACTTAGGGAAAAAGGAGTACAGAGATAAAGAGTCCATACATATGGGCAATGGTAAGAGTATTGAAATCACACACACTGGACTCACTTGCATAAAAGGTCAAAGACTGTTGTATCTCAACAATCTGTTGAGAGTACCACAAATAAAGAAAAATCTCATAAGTGTATCACAATTTGCAAGTGATAACCATGTTTACTTTGAATTTTACCCTAATTATTGCTTAGTCAAAGATATACTCACTAAGGATATTCCCTTGCAAGGTAATCTTGACTAAGGATTATACAAGTTTAATCTTGCTAACTCAAGAAAATCCAAAAGTTGTGAAAAATCCTGTAATCTGTCTATTGTTACTGATGAGAAAAATAGTGTGTTTGACTCTTGGCATAGCAAGTTAGGGCATCCCAATATCAATATTGTAAAGCAAGTTTTAATAGATAATAAAATTTCTATTTAAAATGTTACTCTACCATATGTATGCACTTATTGTCAGATGGGCAAAAGCCATAAGTTATCATTCACTGATTCACAAACTGAGTATGAAAAACCACTTGAATTGGTTGTTGCTGATCTTTGGGGTCCAGCACTAATCAATTCAAATTATGGTTTTAACTATTACATATCATTTGTTGATGCATACACCAGATACACATGGATATACTTTCTTAAAACCAAATTAGAAACTTATAAGGCAACAGTGCACTTTATAACACAAGCAGAGAGACAAACTGATCACAAGTTAAAAATTCTGCAAACTGATGGTGGTACAAAATTCAAACCACTTAATGATTTATTTCAAAAAAGAGGAATCATTCATGGAATAACATGTCCATATACTTCGGAACAAAATGGTCTAGTTGAAAGGAAACACAAACACATTGTAGAGTGTGGTCTTACTCTATTAGCTCAAGGGTCTTTACCTATGAAATTTTGGCCAGATGCTTTTAGCACTGCAATCTATCTAATAAATAGGCTACCATCAAAAGTGTTAAAAAATAAGTGTCCTTTAGAAATTTTATTCAACACAAAACCAGATTATCATAGATTAAGAATTTTTGGATGTTTGTGCTTCCCTTATCTAAGACCTTACAATGCTCACAAACTAAATTCAAATCTACTGCTTGTACATTTCTAAGCTAAGCAAGAAATCAAAAAGGTTACAAATGTCTGAACAGCAATGGTAAAATGTTTATAAGCAGGCATGTTGTCTTTAATGAAAGTGTTTTTCCATTCTCTAGCATAGGTGTAACAACAACACAGAAAGTATACCAGATATACCTTTATATCAGAATGAAGAAAGGAAGGAATGGATTGAAGAAGGCTCAAATCACTCTGATCCACAACACACTGTGCTTAATGAACCAGGTCATGAACAAGCAGAGCAATATGATCAACCCAATCACACTCCTACAAATAGTCAATCATACAGAACTAGTCAAGAAGGAGAATATGAGCATCATGATAATGTACACCAAGACAATACAAGTGAACAAGCATGTACATCTCAACCAACAGAGAGCAGACATCCTATGATTACCAGATCAAAAAGTGGGATTTACAAACCAAAAATATACAATGCAACAATTATATCAGAAGAACCAAGCAACTTTAATGAAGCAGTGAGCAACAACAACTGGAAAAAGGAAATGGATGAAGAGTATGATGCTCTTATGAAAAACAAACATGGACTTTAGTTCATTTACCAAAAAACAAAAATATTGTGGGATGCAAATGGACCTTCAGACTAAAGAAAAACCCAGATGGAACCATTGCTAGATACAGGCAAGACTTTTTTTTTGAAATGGCACTTAGATACAACATGTCACTAGGACAACATAACACAAATCACATGTCAATATATGTTCGAATCACGCTACGCAAGTTTCGAACTTGTGACCTCTCGCACCAAAGTCGAATCACTTAACCACTGAGACAATGGTGCTTGTCCAAGGCAAGACTTGTGGCCAAGGGATATACACAACAACAGAGATTTGATTTTGATCAGACATTTTCACCAGTTGTTAAACCAACTACCATCAGAGTTGTATTTACTATAGCATTGAACAACAAATGGAAAACCAGAAAACTTGATGTAAACAGTACTTTCTTAAATGGAAACTTAAAAGAGGAGGTCTACATGGAACAGCCTCAAGGATACAGAGAAAGTAAAGACCTAGTTTGCAAATTAAATAAGGCCATTTATAGTCTTAAACAAGCTTCCAGAGTCTGGTTTAACAAGTTGAAATCCACACTAACAAGTTAGGAATTTCAACCTGTTAAGTCAGACAATTCACTTTTCATAAAAATCAACAATGCTTCTATTATATATATGTTGATGATCTAATTATTACAGGAAGTGATGAGACAGAAATCAACAACATTTTTCGGTTCTTAGATCAACAATTTGCAATAAAAGATCTTGGAGCACTAAGTTACTTTCTGAACATAGAGGTTACAAGAATGTCTGAATCGGAAATGTTCTTATGTCAAAGAAAATACATAATGGAAATCTTAACAAAGCAAAAATGGAAGGAGCAAATTCATTACCAACACCAATGGTGACAAACCATCAACTATCAAAACAAAGGGGAGAACCCATATTTAACACTAAACAATACAGAAATATTGTTGGTGCTTTACAATATGCAACTATTTTTTTATATTTTTTTTGAAATGTTACTTTATATACAACATGTCACTGGAACAACTTATCACATGTCAATAAACGTTTGAATCACGCTACGCAAGTTTCGAACTTGTGACCTCTCCCACCGAAGCCGAATCACTTAACCACTTGGACAATGATACTTGTCAATATGCAACTATTACAAGGTCAGAAATATCATACAGTGTTAACAAAGTGTGTCACAGGATCCAAAAGATGAACACTAAAAAGCAGTAAAGAGGATTCTTAGATATCTAAAAGGAACAATCAATTATGGATTACAGTTTAAAGCATGCAAACATCTAAACATAATTGGTTATGCAGATGCGGATTGGGCTACGAATCCTGATGACAGAAGGTCAAGAACAGGTCATTGCATATATATAGGAAATAATCCAATCTCATGATGTTCCAGAAAACAACAAATTGTGTCTAGATCAAGCACTGAAGCAGAATATAGAAGCATAGCATGTGCAGCGGCAGAAGTTCTATGGATACAATCATTGTTAAGTGAACTAAAAGTAAATACTAACACTATACCAGTGATATGGAATGATAATCAAAGTGCAATCTCACTGTCTGCAAATCCAGTTCTACATTCCTGGACAAACATATGGAAATAGACTTGTATTTTGTTCGAGAGCAAGTAGTGAAGAAAAAACTGTATGTAAATCACATACCTTCAACTTACCAAATTGCAAACATATTCACAAAAGCGTTGTCTACAAAGAACTTCACCAAACTTAGAACCGAGCTCAAAGTGAATGAAAAGCAAGGATCTTTGGACCAGATTAAGCATAGATCTGCCACAAAAGTGACAGATCTACACTGATAAGGTTGTCTGCATGCTCAAACTCTCTCTGGTACGTACTCAAAGTGACAAAAGTGTCAGATCTTCAGAAAGCAAGGATCTTTGGACCAGATCAAGCATAGATATGTCACTAAAGTGACAAATCTATACTGATAAGGTTGTTTGCATGCTCAAGTCCTCTGGTTGGTGCTCAAAAGTTCCTCTTCACAAAGACGAACACAAGTTTGGTGTGTTACGGTCTCTGCATGTCTCCTTTCTCTCGAGATTCACTTTACAATAGCGAATCCATGACAAATCTGCCCAAATCTCACCAGATCTGGTTGTATATGAAGAAGATCTGACTGCATATGAAGCAAAGTCAGAAGCTTTTCATGATATTTCTCACTTTCACTCGATTCTCAATGATTGTGGAGAAATAGTGAGATATATTGAACGAGTTGTTGCTTTTCCTTCAGACTGCACTCATTTTTTGAAGAAAAATTGAAGATTGAAGAGATTGAAGCGAAGCCGCCATGAAAAGGCAAACCCTAGACATTTTTTAGGGGGAGAGTTAAAGTAACAGAATGAACGAGATAGGTTATCTCGTGTATTATCATTTTATAATAAGCGGTGCGGGTATAAAAGCCCAAAGCCCACTTTCTTTCTGCTTGTAACGACAATATAAATACAGTATGTTTTTTGTATATACATTTTAATACAATAATCATTTTGCTTCTTTTCAATCTCTCTATTTCTACAATACAAAATTTCATCAAATCATATTAGTGATGTTAAACTATTGCTTCAGAAAGCATAAAAAGTAATAGAACAATTTGCATTTAGAAATTTTAAAATATGTTTTCAAGGTGTTAACCGCCATTTTGCAACAAAAGACGGAAATTGCTGACGACAAATTAAATACCAACTTTAATACATAATATATAAAAATATAAATGCTGTTATAAGTTACGTTTTTTATATAATTCATCCTATAACAACTTTAATACGTAAAAAATATAAAAATAAAAATGCTGTTATAAGTTACGGCTTCTGTATAATAACTCTGATATAACATTCAATCTATATACACAGACGTCGAGTCGTTTAACATATTATCATTCTTCAAAACATTCCGACGTCGTCTAATATATTATAATAACTCTGAACTCTAATGGTGGCTCCATCATAGTCTAAGTTGTAATAAAACCATTTCTTCAATCGTGTGCTTGCAGTTATTCTCTATACTTTAAATTTTGATTTTACCATCAACATAAATAAACAGCAAGGCAAACTAAAGCACTGATTCATTGTGAACAAGCCTCTTAATTTAGTGTTTTGCATGTTTTCCAGGTAACCTTTGGTTTAATCAGCAAAATCAGTAGAAATGACTCCCCTTAATAACTTAAAGAAACCCTAGAAATTACATCAAAGAATCCCATTACTTGCAGGTAAACATGTTAAATTCTTAATACATTCTTTAATTATGATGACCTTCTGAAGCGCATTTTACTGCTTAACAGCTTCCATTTCATTTTTTACCCCCAACACATATTTAGTCCAACACAGTAAATAAAAGTCCTAACTATTGTAAGAATTTTGCTTGACCATTTCACAACCTCAAACTAATAACAGAAATAACGTGCTAAGTATAGGTATCTTACAGATGAACAATCCTAAAATAAGAATTTTTTCCTAAATTTTTTTAACCAATTGCTACCACCATTCATTACCATGACAAACTTAGATATTAATCAACAAACTTTTCCAAATCAGGAAGAACTCACCGTATAAATTTCTGCATATTTCAAATGTTGAAAATATTGAAAAACTCAATCAACTTCCTACATGAATTCTAATCTATATATCACTTACATCGTAGCTGTATTGGCATGCATTGTCAGTGCAGTTTTGGCTGGTCCAGCTCTATCAATTACTAAATATGGTGCTGTGGGTGATGGCAAACACGATTCCACCAAGGTTAGTAATCAATTAAACATCGTAAATTCAGGCAGGGCCGATAATCTTAAATTCAGAGACGGTTCCTCTCTGACATGTATAATCAAATTTTATGTTTGATATAAAGAGGAAACTGAATATGTGATAATAACGCTGTGACCTCTATTATTGCACAAATGACAAAAATGCTCCTGAAGAGATCAAACTGAAAATTACCCCAACATGAGCATTTTGGTCGGTTCAATGCAATAAAACATGTTATTGACACAACAACCATCCTGACCAAAAAAAAACTCTTAGAATTAATTTTACGGAAGATTTTCAGATTTACCAAAAATTCAGTGCATCAATAATTATCATGGCAGCGATGAATTTGGGGACTAAATTCTAGAACTGGCCCTGAATTCTGTGAATTGCTACCTGAGAATTGTGTTAAATTTTTGTATTTTTTATTTTTATTTCATTTCAGGCTTTGGAACAAGCATGGGCTGATGCCTGTGCATCACCAGGAGGTGCACAAATAACAATCCCAAAAGGCAATTTCTGGGTAGGACCAGTTGTATTTAATGGTCAAAAGTGCCAAAATGGGACATATGTATTTCAAATAGATGGAAACCTACTAGCCGATACAAATCTTGGGAAGTACGTAAAGAACTGGTTAGATTTCCGATACATCAACGGCCTTGTTATTAAGGGTAGTGGTACATTAGATGGCCAAGGTGCTTCTGCATGGCCCCACAATTTCTGCCCCAAAAAATGGGCATGTCATTTACTCCCACAGGTACGCACCACTTGTTTTTTAAAATTTATATTCTGGTCTATAGTACAACGCCAGTAGCTTTGCTAAAGTAGCAAAGAGGAAATACAACCATTTTTACCCACACTGATTCTTTTGTCATTAACACCTAATTACTAGTCTGATTTCAGATGAAAGGTTGTTAGTTTGATTCATTAGGGTGCATGCAGACATGAAGTTTGGGGACATGAGAGCTTACCACTTTTAACACTTTATTTTACCCATTCGGGTATAATGGAATGTAAAATTTAATGCACTTATCACTACTCTTATTTTATCCCTACCCTAAGTCCTTAGATTCAAGTTGCTCACTGCTTTTACATTCTATCAAACAAAATATGGAACTCTACATAACATATGTTGTCTTACTCAGACTATGTCCTTTGAGTTTGTCACCAATTTGAAGATAAACGGTATCACATCACTCAACAGCAAGCAATACCACATGAACTTTTTCCAATGCAGTGACATCCACATCCAAAATGTTAACATAACAGCACCAGGAAACAGCCCTAACACAGATGGAATTCATATGGGAAATTCAAGAAATTTGAATATAGACCACGTGAGTATTGCCACAGGAGATGATTGCATTTCAATTGGTTCAGATACCCACAACGTTACTATAAGCAACGTAAAGTGTGGGCCAGGACATGGCATCAGTGTTGGTAGTCTTGGCAAAGATGCAGACAAAGGTGATGTTACTGGTCTAACTGTGATAGATAGCACTATAACTGGAACAATGAATGGTGTCAGGATCAAGTCATGGCAATCCTCCAAAAAAACTGCTGCTGGCGTTTCAATATATGTGAAGGACTTCACATTCGACAACATCATTATGAATAATGTCTCCAATCCTATATTTATCGACCAGGAGTATTGCCCATTCACTGCTTGTCCCGAAACGGTACGTACTAACTTATAGGGCCTAAAATGTCACTGTAGGCTATACATAACATTTTCTTAGTATACCAGTGCTTCTACACGTGCATTATAATCCATCCACTATCCTGTAGTTCTTTAATACTATTTATTTATTATTGCATATATAAAACAAATGCATGAATAATTTAATCGATTCGAAAAGGCTTCAACATACCAAGTATTTGCTTTTATGATATCACTAATCAAAAACATTCCATGAAGGTGTCTAAAATTACCCACAACCTCAATAACTAACAAAAATAATCACTACCACAATATATCTATAGTCAAATATTAAATTTCACCATGAAAGGTTATTAGGGAAATTTCAGAAAGGCATGATATGGAAGTATGCTCATTAATATAAGCTTACTTTTGTTTTTTATATAATGCAGGAGCCTTCTGCAGTGAAAATTAAAGGAGTTAAATTTAAGAACATAAGGGGAACATCAGCCACTGCTGAACTGATCAAGTTAGTATGCAGTAGGAAAAACCCATGTGAAGGTGTCGAATTAAGCAATATAAACCTGAGATATACAGGAACTAACATTACTAACCCGCACTTGAATGCAACAGCGATCTGCAAAAATGCTTATGGTACTTCTAGCAATGTGAAACCTGTCACCTGTTTCAAATAAGCAAAAGTAAAAGCTGCAAAGGATTATGTAATAATAATATGTTTACTATTTTGACTTCATATGTCAACTGAAACTAAACAGTGTGATGAAACATTGTAATATGTACATGCAATCTGAAGCTTTTGTTGGAATCTATGCATGGCAATTTATATGATATCGTTTGTAGTCTGTGTGAATTGTATAAGCTATATTTATACTTCAATTGTAACTGTTTCTTTGATGTAGTTATGCTTATCACTTATCACGGCATGAACCTTATTTACAAGATTACTAATGAATTAATAGTATATAGGTTAATATTTATTAACAGTATTGTAGAGACATATACATATGTTTAATTGGTAAGATGACATATAGTTGAATATTAATTTTACTGGTATGTAGGAAACATTATTCTAACTCTCTTACTGAGATTAAAGATACATATCTTTCTTTATTAATAGTTGGCTTGGAAGCGCAATTTTTTTATCCGACCGTGAATTTCCCAAAATACCCTTCACTCGTATATAATTCAAGTATTATCTGAGATTAAAGATACATATTCTAACTCTCTTACTGAGATTAAAGATACATATCTTTCTTTATTAATAGTTGGCTTGGAAGCGCAATTTTTCGATCCGACCGTGAATTTCCCAAAATACCCTTCACTCATATATAATTCAAGTATTATCTGTACTATTCTCTTTACAATCACCTAAAACAAAAAATATTTTTTGTTATTTCTAACCTATTATTTCTACGCTAGACTGGAACAATTCAAACTAAGTTAAAACTTGAATATTTCAATGAATATATTTCTAGGTTTGTTTGTTCGCTGAAATGAGAATAGGTCAAATATGCACATCAGATAATAAAAGATTCTTCTGGATAATTCAACGTATCTTTAATAATCTTCTTTAATAATAGTTGTAATAGCTTTGGTGTCACGGTTTGTTGGTATCAACGTGAAATACCAAAAAACGTCACTCTATATATTATCAAATCTTAATCACTTAAAAATAGGATCTAATATTAAACTTTTTTTACAAATTCAAATGGCCCTAAAAGTTGGATCTAACAATTAAATATGCTTTGCAAATTCAAAACGCTTCTAAAAATAGGATCTAAAATTAAACTTTCTTTACAAACTCAAAATACTTCTTTGCAAATATGCAATTCTTAATATCACTTGAAAATATAAAAAACCGTTTTTTTTTACTGATTTAAACATATACAATTTATAAGAAAAACAACTCACGCGCAAAGCGCGTGCCGTAACACTCGTCGTCGTTGTCGTTGTTGTTATTTTGAAAAATCATGTTTACAGTGTTATTTATACACAACAACATGAATGTGAAAGTAAATATGAGAAAGTTTGCATATAATGACACATTGCACAGATTATATTGCTTTTCCTGGTCCACTATACAAAAATATGATATAAAAAAGGCGGTAAAAAGAGGGCAGTGAAACAGGGGCTAGTGTTCTGAAGTTAAGATGTTTGCTAATCAATATACTTTGATTCATAATCCAATAAGCAGACAAATACAAGAGTAAATGCTATTTTACTGCAGTAGCAGATTTTTGTTAACTTAAGAACATATCATAGTATGTCAGCAAAATGACTATTTGATGAGAAAAACTGATATAACTAACAAGATTTAAGATGTTGTAGTATGCTATTCTGCTTCATCGGATTTTTCAACTGTCAGCATTAGCGTCTCTAATCTGCATGAAACAAAAGAACAGAGAAAACAAGTTAGCTAAATTGGTCAAAGTAATTCAGTTGTGTTAGAAAAATAGTTATACAGAACAAAATAATTTACCAGTTAGACTACTGGTACTCAGTAATTTGGTGAGAAACTTGATATTTATAGCATTGAGTTAAAAATTTAAGAACTATTCACATTATATAAAGGTAGTTGTTGCAGGCTATATTTTCTTGAAAAGGATTTCATGTTTTCATGTGCATAAAAAGTATATTAAGAACAAGTTATATATAACTCAGAGTGATTGGATTTAGCTATTATTATGGTTTTTAAGTTTCTCTTAAAACACCCAAAAACAAATCCAGAAAAACTAAGAATTGTTGCCTCTGCATGAAAAGCTGCTGTTTTTTCAGAAAAATAAAAGGAAGAAGCAGGAGGAGGAGAAGGAACAAGATAGAACTACGCATATGCTGCCTTGTAAGTATATATACTATATATAATAGCAACATATTTTGCTCCTGAAGTTTATGGCTAGTTGAAAGAAAGAATAATCTCAAAAAAAACATCCACTTAAATAACACAAAAAGATCCTACATTCACGTTGACTCAAATTCAATATTTGCAATACTGAACAGAATTCTAGAAAGTGGAGGAGGAAAGTGGAAATTAGCTACAAGGGCCTCTTTAGCAAGTGGAATTAGTTTCTAGGACACACAACTGAAATAATTACTTTTCAAGGACAAAACGTAAAATAATTAGTTTCTAGGGCCTAAAAACCTATGAAATTGTGTCCTTGAAGGTAATTGGACCGCTGACTTTGTCCTTAAAAGTAATTATTCTACTGACTTTGGCCTTGAAAGTAATTTCTTTGAATGTGTGTCCTAGAAACTAATTGAACGGTAAAGTTTGTCCTTCTGACGAAATGCCCCTTCTAGAAAAGTTACAAGGGGAGAAACACACGGAATGCACAAAGATCTTGACCCAGTATGTTAAATTCTCTTTGTAAATTAATCCTTTAAATACCAGTAATAAACTTACATCAATATTATTTTATTCAAGGATAAGGTGCAAATTCTAACTGGACAAATTTTCACTCTAGACCTCTTAAAAAAACTTATTTCAAGTTTGGGTCTCGTTCGAAACTTATTATGAAATATACATTTTTTTCATTAGTCAGCGTTTTGTACTTGCGCATTCTAAAAATGAATGCGCAAGTACAAATTTTTAAATTGTACATGCGTATTTTCAGAATGCGCATATACAAAAAAAAATTAAATACACATGCTCTTTTTCAGAATGCACATGTGTATTTTTTTTTTATTTCTACATGTACATTATGAATGCATATGTACAAGTACCTTGCATTATGAAAAAGTGGCATATTTTCATAACAAGTTTCGAACGAGGTCTAAATTTGAAATAAGTTTTTTTCGGAGGCCTGGAATGAAAATTTGTTCATTTTAACTAGAAACACATATCATAATCCCCGCGCATAACACGGCAAACCATATATCTATAGTTGTCCTCCCAACCTAGAAGGAAAATAATAGTTTTTTGAACTGATATTAGTGTGGTCTATCTTGAATATCTATCAACATTTACAGCCGTTGACAGTTTCTTATGGGATATTTCAAGACTTCAACACTAAAAATAGAAACTGAAAACCTCCAATAATTGAAAAGAAACCGAAACATGCCAAAAGTATAGGTATGTTTGAAAACATAACCTTTTTGGCCATGGAAACATCATGATTTACTGACTAAATGACATGCCAGCATTTCAGGTACCTCCATAATTGGGAAGTTTTCACATCCAAATAGTTGATGGAGTCTAAAGTCACAGCGTATAGTTGTTGGGTCTGCTGGATCCTAAGTATGACACAAAGATATCACACTCGCAGTTAAACTAGCATATTATTGCAGTAATGATGAACTGAAAACAGAAGTAACTGCAGTTCAACACTTCTACACATACCTACATCCTGCATAGTTTACTGAATAAAATCATATAATGAATAACACCAATCACATTATATGCAAATTTTTGTGAAGTTTGTTTTAGTGATAAGAATAAGAAAGTTTTAAAGTGTCTTTTTAAGAGGACCAATATGTACACACATGCAATAAGGAGTGTACAGTTATATCCCTTAAGTTGGATCAAACAACTATATCTAATACTGACATTATGTGACAATTATTTTATTTTATTACAAACACACATGTTAGCCAGTGGCCTGGAGAGGAGGGATCAACGTCTCATCTAATATTTTCCTATTTCCTAATTCCTAATTAATACCCACCTTCTTAAAATGCATCGATTTTTTGTTGATATGTTATATTTATCATCAATTCCATACATTTGGATCATTCTAAAACTCCTGACCCTTCAAAACTACATTCTGGAAAGACAGTTAAAGTTACCATGAGTCAAGCATTTCGATTCGATGGTCAAAAATCAACCATAAATATCTATTTGCTTTTACTTTGTGAAAACATGAGTTTTTCTTTCTTTCTTCTTTTCTTCTTTTTTTTTTCTTAAAAGTTAAAAGGTTGAATATGATAGTGACCCTTTGTTGGATAGTTGCATTATGGTGAATGTGTAATGGGCTTTTCATAGCTTAGTAATTTTATGTTGCCCGTACATTTAATAGAATTATGGAATAGTGCAATTAGGAGTTATACATATAGATACCAAGCATATCATTCTGGTGAATCTACAAGAGTTATGAGCTAGGTGTGCTATAATGCATTTCACACTAAGCCTGCGCAGGGTTCAGAACTAGAGATAAATCATTGTTTATTGGCTACTAATTTAATGCGTTTCAAGTCCAGATGCAGTCATGCAAGATAAATATAGTTATTAACGTAGATAGCAATGATAGAAAATAAAACCAGTAGCAATAAAAGAAGCTCACAAAGAGAAAATGGAAAAACAATATTAAGACCGATGCTCATTATACAAAATCCATTAGCATCCATATCCAAAAAACAGATAAATATTTAATAATATCCAAGAAAATTGATACGGATGCGGATATGAAAGCATCTGCATCTAAAAATTATCCGTCCGGTTTTTCTCAATATTATGGTTTATATTACGCGTAGATCTTTAGTATAATGAATGATATGTATTTATTATTTTAACAAGTTACTAGTTTATATCACATAAATTTAGTGCATATTTAATGCTCCAAACTATTCATTATAATCATATCTGTTTATATTTCGTACGTTTAAAATCAATAGAACCAGAAAAAAAAATTATAAAAAAAGGTGGAAACCAGTGCACGAGGCTCCCACACGATAGCGGACTCTGGGGAGGTCGATCATGTACGCAGTCTTTCCCTCACATTGCGAAAAGGTTGTTTCCGGACTCGAACCTGGACGTCCAGATCACCATGCGGGTGACTTAACCGTTGTGCCAAGGCTCCACCTTGGGAAAAAAAATTATATTAAACCAAAATTTTCTATTTATGGTTTTATATTTATCAATCATCAGCGGATAAGATAAATATCTGGTATCCGTCTACATCTGAGGATTTGTATATCTGTTATCCGAAAATGATTTTGAATGCAAATATGATATTATCCGCATCCGAAAATATTCGTTGACAGACGTATCTAGAATATCTTTTTGAACTAATAGCATAGATATCTAAAAGAATTTGGATCCACATTAATTTAGTGAAAATTAGAGCGAAGGGTTTTGTTACGGACATAAGCCTCTAAATTTTTCTTCTTGACTAAATTAAGGGCATGTGATGTGTTTAAAAAAAACATCCTAAAACCAAAATGATATACAAATTCTTATTTCTTTGACTTTACGCGGATATCCTTAATTTATATAAAAGATTTAGAGAAGCCTGTTGAGACATTTTTTCCCACATGTCAACCCTCGAGCCTAAAATTCCCAATATTGCTTAATCTTATTAGCATTTCAAGGAGATGACTAAATACAGTTGTCCCACATGTTTGACAAATCATATGCTTAATCAAACTAAGCATGAGAGATGAATGACCAAAAGCATTTATTTACTTTCATGGATATTGGCATGGTTTTTAGACAACTATCAACAACTTGAATATCCCATCTCAACCACGAACCACAAATGCAATACAAAAGTTTAAACTCCATCACGAACAAAAAAAAGACTGATAAGTGTAGAGCTTATATGCATAATCATGAGGCTAGGATTCACAGCAAAAAAAAAAATCATGCATAAGATATATTGTTCCGATTAAGATAAAATGCTTCATTATGGTACAAACATGGACAAAATATAACCAGTGCCATGAAAACGATCAGACAGCCATTCTTCCAAGACACTGGTTGACAATTTATATAAAACAATCGAGTAATGCAGCTTGCTTAAACTAAGCAGCAATACCAGATAACCATAATTGAGTATAGGTGAAGTATCTAATTTTTTTTAACTATTTTCTTTTTGCGCATGAGCGCACGCGCACACACAAATGTGTGTGTTACGCACATATACATACAGCATGATAAATGTTGCTTACGTGCATTTCAAAACATTGTACAAGGAGGACTACCAAGTTATGTTATAAAATAAATCACCATTTCAGGCAAAACATGTACTGATAAAGTTGGAAAAAAGAAATAAATTGGAAAAGAATGTTTGATTTCATTTAACAGATTAGAAACATGGTCAAACTTAAACTAGTCATGATTAGAGTCAAACAAACTCGATAAAATAAGAGCGCTTCAAAGTCTAACGAGTCATATCAGTAATCTCATAGCTATTACTAACCTCTAACTGATTTTCTTTTACATAATCTAGGACACGGTTCAAAGCCTCAGACTGGAACATTTCTTTGTCTTCGGTACCAAGGAATTCAACTAATGAATCAGAAAGAACCACAGGTTGTTCAGTTGTTGTGGAAACAACGTGAGGTTGTCCACCTGTGGTAGAAAATGTCTGAGGTTGTTCAGTTGTGGTAGAAAATATTTGAGGTTGCTCAGTTGTGGTAGAATGTATCCGAGGTTGTTCAGTTGAGGTAGAATGTATCTGAGGTTGTTCGGTTGTGATAGAAAATTTCTGAGGTTGTTCGGTTGTGGTAGACAATATCTGAGGTGGTTCAGTTGTGGTAAAAGGTATCCAAGGTTGTTCGGTTGTCTGAGGTTGTTCAACTGTGGTAGAAGATATCTGAGCTTTTTCAGTAACATCAGGCACAGTTGTGATCCCTTCTTTCAACTTTTTTAGATCTGGACCCATATCCTCTGTATGAATAATACCCTGTTACATACCTAATATTTTTATGTGCATGTGGCTGAACGTTAAGTATTAGGTAAGCATACCTGAGTCGTTAATTGTTACAATGTGTTTGGCTAAAAGCTTGTTCATTTGAAACATGTCAGTTACATCTGTCTCAAATACTAGGCGCAGTTTGTCATTGCAGTTGATGATCCTTTTGTTGTACTGATCTTGAAGCCTGTGTTCACGTATATATGCCCATAATTTCTTCACAATCTGTAAATTATCAAAACCACCAGATGAGATTGCACAAAATTTACAATTTCTATGTTAGTACTTTATGCCAACACTTATACCCACCTTAAATCTCCAAGTCAATAGGTGTACAATAAGAATACAATGGTTTTGCACCATTGGGTTTTGAGGTGGTGTATGTGCTGACAAATCACTTCATGGTACAAGAAAGAGTGGTTAACTTGCATCGACTACTTGTAATAATATATTTTCATGAAAATCTTAATGGATCTTTTACGTATATCCAAAATGAATACCTGAGTTCTTGCCAGGATTGGTTCGCCAACAATAGCCTGAAGTTCGGGTGTGACCTTGCATAGCATGTTTAGACCTCCAGCTTTACCTTTCCTTTTAGGAGTGGCACTAAAATAAATGAAACATATTTATCTGGTGAATAATTATAAAACAAATATAATATGAGACAACAATCTAACATCACAACATCAAAAACCAAATGCATGAGTTAACTAAGAAGAAGTCCACACAAGAATCTGTGATGCAATATTGCTGAGCATAGTTCAGCAAGACTGGCAATCTACCTCTATGACCATTCATATCTTTTGCGGCAAAAAGACTCGTAACTAGGCTTGGTTCATGTGATGGAGGTGGATAGACAGTGCACAATATTAATGCCGAGTGGAGTGCTACAGTATGTACATCTTAAGTATTAAACAAGTAAACGTTTCTTATTTCATCCAAATGATACTCTGCTTATTTATTCAATTTTTTTTCTGATCAAACTTATTATACATTATTAAAAAAGGATAAACAGAATTATGTCTTATTACAATCATATAACCTAATATAGTATATGTAGCAAAATCTATACTGAGTAATAACTTAAAAAATATAATGATATTGTTCCACCTTTAAGACTCGCTTCTCAAACAGACAAATAAAATGCTACACTCCAAACAATCAAAAAAATTATGAAATTCTATTTTGTACATATAATAAAAGGTTTCTTGTAATACATCGATGTCTTTTGAGAAACAAAAATATACATCTCGGTATGGCTCATGCAATAAGGAGATTTGACTTATGGGCAGATACAATATTTATTGTGCGGGGTGGGAGACATACAACATATTGTTGCTTTAAAGTGGTATCACATGAAAACTCTTCTTGTTTCATCCAATTACCATGTTACTTTATCTTTGTTCTTTTGTAATAACATGCAGGTGATTCAATGAGTCAACTTGACTCGCGACATACCAAAGTACTTAGTACAATATTAAACTGAAGTCGTCTGATTATAACTTATGCACGTTCATTCGTATAAATTTTGAAATATCTCGAAACAATATTTAGATATTTGACGAGTTTAGTTTGTCACCTTATTATTTGCATCGTACTTGAGCATGTAAGTAGAATACATCAGTTATTCAGTTACATTCTCCCAATAAATAACTGGAAGAAATGCCAACTAAATTTTCTCGTGATACCTAACTGAGCTTTTTTGTTAAATCAAATTAGTCATTCGATGTTGTGGTGTACTAGAAAGATACTTCAAAAGGTAGAGATAAAAGCAAAAAAAAAAAAGTAACACGAGAAGGGAAGTGGAAAGTTCAAAGACCGCTAGCTCAACTAATTAGTGCTATGATGCTCTAGACATAGATTCTTGAGGTCATGGATTATAACCCGGACATCAAAATGAGTGCTCTCCTTGAATAAAGTGCAACTCTTTAAAAAAAAAGGTTAGAAAGATCTACATTGTACAAGTTTGAGTGACTAATAATTTTGATCAACTTACTTCACTAAAAATCTTGGTTGCTGAAACTTTATGTCAGGTTGACCAATAAGGTCTACCAATCATTGAGTTGGTCAGTTGGGTTGTTTTCAAAACCCAGTATTAACTTTTGAGATGGTAATCTATGACCTTTTCGAGAGTAGGGTTAAGAAAGTGCGGCAAAATAGATATATATTTAACCAATTTATATGATATTTTCAAAAAATATAATTGTTTTTCTTCTTAAAACACAAGACTCAAACATCAAACACTAAAATTTTATATATATATATATATTCTAGTTTTTTCCTCCTAACTTGATGTTTTTGTAGAAAAGACTGACCAAAAAGGTCTACCAATCACTGCGTTGGGTTGTTTTTTCAACCTAGTATTGATTTATGAGATGGTTCTTCATGAGCTGCATTTCAAGACTAGAGTTAAGGAAGTGCTGCGAAAAAGGTGTACTTCAAGTTTCAACCAATACATATGATACTCACAAAGAAGTTATTGTTTTTCTTCTTAAAACAGTAAAAGTCATTTTTACAAGAATTAAATAATTTACTCATGAACTTTATGTTTCCGTAGAAAAAGGTCTACAAATCAGAGTCAGGTTGCTTTTTCGACCTAGTATACTTTTGAGATGGTCATTTATGAACTCCTTTTCGAGATTAGGGTTGAGAATGTGCAGCAACATAGAAATTTTAACCAATATATATATTTTCAGAAAAATTATGGTTCTTTTTTAGCCGTTTCCACTTCAATAACATGAACATTTTATAGTTCTTTTTATTTCTCATCAAGCGAATGATATCTTTCGAAAAATATAATATTGTTTATGTTTGATTTGTTCATACATAGCTCCATTGAATTACTTGAACAAAGCACTTTAATTATCTCATGAAATTTCATTACTAACACCTAGGTTAAATTTCAATTTGTTTATCATATACACATGGTTTTAAATCTCCTATATATCGCCCGAAATCTCCTTTTCACACTTAAACGAGACGGGACATCAAATCTCCTCCATATCTACCTCGACACTCATCTCGTCCGAGATATTCAAATCTCACCCGATAGGATCAAAATCTCAATCCGAGATCTCACCCAAAATTATACATTTTTCTTATTTTCCATAATATTTTTTATTTTCATATTGATTCAAAAGAAACTACTCGATCCAATTATAATTTAGCAACTTCTTGAACATATTCTTTACTTTTTATTTTAAACTTAATGAGTCATAGCGAAAGGTTTCACTTCTTAATTATGTTCAAATAAAAGGATATTATTCAATCATTACCAAATCAATTAAGTTAATCAAGCTACTACTCTTTTAAAAATATTCCTTTTTTCATGTAAATCAAGTATGTTACCATTTTTATTTTTACTAAGAAAGTTATAACCGTCAAATAAATTTTTGACACATCGATTTAGACATATAAGTACATCTGAGATATTCCCGAGATGTATTATAAGACCCGAGATGTCAATCCAAGATGTACACCCGATATGTACTCATCCCGTCTGAGATCTCCCCCGATACGAGATAACTTGTGTAAAAATTTCGAGATGAAACGTGACCGAAATCCGATATTTAAAACCTTGCATATACATTCTTTATATATATTATGAATTTACATATATTTTTGAGTTAATTTTATTCACGTTGTTGGGTTACTTCCCCACTTTGGAATCTTAAATTGTTCAAACAATGTGACTGGCTTGTAGGGTGGCTAACTATTATTATATTTCAAATTCAAATAGTTTTTTTGCAACGAATCGTTTATTGTTAGATTTTTTGAATACTGAATTATTAAATTTTACGACTTACATATTTATCATTCATCATACATTGTTTATTTCAGTTTTCTATAATAGTTTATCCGAGTTTGTCAAATGGTTCTTTCTTTGTTTCATTTTTCATGATTTTAAACATTCTTTGCTAGAATCAGTGCAAATTCTAGATAAAGTAAGCCTTGAGCTTCGACAAATTTTTTAGAAAGGTAGCTTTCTAATAATTTATTCTATAGATTTCATTACATGTTCGCGTATAAAGTGATATCGCAGCAAGAGTTATCGTTATGGTTTGGTATCGAGTAACTTGTGTACAAGCCTCAAAGGCTTTATTGTGGGCACTGATCGAGTATTTTCCACAACAAATTAGTAAAACTGCTTAACTCAAGATGAAAATTTATAAAGATAACAAATCAACATAAAGGGAGATATGTTAATCACCCCTTACTGGGCGTTTGGTTAACTACAAGATTTTAAGTACAACTACCAAATTTGTGAATTGGTACAATGCATGTATCAAAGTTTTGGATACATACATGTTCACTTTTCATATTTCTAATACTTAGCTTTACTATAACCAAAAAAAATGATACTTAAAAAAATGAAAATAGTACATGATTAAAATTGTAAAAAATCTAAAAAGGAAAAAACTTTTTGATTCTCCATTATTTGGCTAGGAGAACACCAAGTCGTTGATACATGGAAGATGAACATGTTATGTTTAGAAGACCAACCTCGAATTATTAAATTACTATTGAATAATTTTATTTTGTATACATAAATGTGACTTATATGTACCTTGAATAATTAGTGCTACGAAAAGGGACCGAGAGAGAGAGAGAAAGAGCAACCTTATCCTTGTCTCATATTCATTAGGGTTGTCAGCATTAATCATATTGTAAATAATCAAAATTAGCGCTGCGAAAACAATTTTATTTTATTTTGTAAATATGGTATGAGTTTAATTAGTGTAGGTATTGAGTTTAATCATGTTATGTTTTGAAGTATCATCATATTGCATCAGAATGTACTACCATATTTAAACTCATACCTACACTAATTAATAGCTCCCTCCTCCCCCCCCCCCTCCCCCGAAATAGGATAAAGGGACCAAGAGAGAGAGAAAGAGCAACATTATCTTTGTTTCATATTCATTAGGGTTGTTAGCAAACTCGACCACAACCTGGGCAAATATTGATCTGACATATTTAGGTTTAATTGGGTTTTATCGAGTTCTGTGTGTGTGATTTGAGGGGGTGTGGGAAGGATCGACTACACCTCTAATCCTTTGATTTCCACCTCTAATCCTTTGATTTCCACCACAAGTTCTGATTTAAATGATTAAATTTTTTCTCTCTTCCCACTACACTATTAAAATATTATTATTTAAATATAAATATATATATATATAGGAAAGGATCGGCAGCCCCCCTAAATTCAACCTCTTAATTTCAGCCACTCATTTCCATTTAAATGGAACTTGTGGTGGAAATCAAAGAAAATTGAATTGTAGCCAATCCGTGCCTTACACGCCCCCCAACACGCGCGCGCACATTTCAAAACCTTATAATTCTCTCAACCTACTCGCTACAAAAATATACATTATACTTGAGCATAATTTGGAACTTATATCTACCACGTTCTTTCAAGATGTTGATTATGGAAACAAAATGCTTACCCCTGGAGTGAACATTTATGGTTTCAAAGTTCAAACCAAATAGACCAACTAAATATTATAAGTTTGGTTAGTTTGATTCTGTATAGTTAGTTAATTGATTGGATTTAGTTTCTATCTTCATGCGTTTTTGTCTTTTTGTTGATTTCGGTTTTCAATATTGTAAAAATCAGACCGATCAATTAAATCATATATAAAACTCAAATTGAACGTAATTATTAATGTCAATATTGTTATTTACATTAATATCCTAACAACTTTACCTTTTATCAATTCATGTTATTGTTTTCAAAAGATGAAGAAACTTTTACATAAACATGGACTTGATCAATGGTTTAACCATGTATCATGTAAGTAACTAAACAATCTAGTTCACTTAAAAAATCATCCAATTAAACTAACCAAGTTGAATCAAATATTTTTAACTCGGTTTGGTTTCTATTTTGAAAAATCTAGGTTTGGTTTCATTTGCAATAGGTTTGTTGAATAGTTATTTTGATTTTGACATATATTTCTTTGACTGCAACCCAAACCAACTATTTGCTCACCTCGGTTACCCTAAAGTATCATTCTTTACGAGATGGCGGAGTTCTGATTGACATTAGAATTGCACTTAGAAGGCTTTCCAATAGGATAAAGCTTTCAAATATTAGGTCTTACCTGTATACAACCAAAGACTCGTCTTGACTGGTCAGATAGGTTTGTGGTTCAAAGCTAGATTGATTCTATGATTAAGTGGAATGGGATTTGAATGGTTTGGCAATATTGCAGTATATATAAAAGATTTATTTAATCCTGATACCTCTCAGGCAACTGTAGTTCCGAGCTGTACCCCTGCCCAAAAGCTCTAAAACAAATTTTACAATAAAAACAAACTATCACCTTTCGCTGACATCAAGTTTGGATCCTATCGGCTTCGCGCCGGCAACAACAGCCCCATGACCATATTGTTGAGGCGGCACAACCGCGACAAACTCAACCTCCTCCGTACGGGCCCCACCACTACTACTAACTCCTTCAAATTGGATTTCTTCACGTGCCTGGTTCAAGGGCTGAGGGTGAAACACTAATGGATTTATAAACTGAGCCGCCTGAGGCGGTCCAACTCCATCGCCTACTTGATTGAAAGGCGGAGGCTGAAAGAAGATGGGATTGTACGGCTGGAACAGGAACTGAGGAGTCTGAACCGTCTGCGATGGACCAAGCAGCAGATCGACCTGCTCCTTGATGAACTCCCTCTTATGCGAGAGATCGGCAGCCAGGACTGATTCCACGTGGCGCACGATTGACGTTAGGGTTACAGAGGCGCCGGCGTTCGCGGGGTCGGAGAGCTGCGCGTTGATTAGGGTTTTCACGGCGGTGGCAATATCTTCGTCCGATGCCGCCATTTTATGCGCAATTGATTTAAAAGAGGAGGGAATTTAGTTCTGATTTTAGTTTTGAAAAAAGATAAAAATTGTCAGTCTCTCTCTTCCCCCCTCTCTCTCTCTCTGGAGTTGGGACCGGCTCTCTACTTCCTTCTATACATCTCTCTTGCTTGCTTGTCTCTCCGCTTAATATCCGTAGGCGGTCAAATATGCCCCTGATTAATTAGTAGAGTGTGCAGAGTATATTTTTACAAATCATTCCAATTCCATATACGTTATTCGTTTGCAACAAGCATTCATGTAGGCCTACTGATGAATATCAGACAATTAAAAAAATAATAAATAAGTAAATAAATTTGTTTCTTCTTTATTTAATAATAAAGAATAAAAAATGTTGTTATTTGTAAAAGAGTTCAAATATGGATATAAGAGTCTACTTTCTATTAGGATATTAACGAACGAACGTGTTATTGAGCTTGAATATATGAGTATGAGAGTTTAGAATTTGCTTTCAACAGTGGATTTCAAGGGCAAATTTACTGTTGAGTGGTTTAGATCATTTCGGATCTAACATTTGTCATTAGTTTTGAGCCTCGTTGAATTTTTGTTAATGAATATAACGTGGATTTAGTATGTTGCATGGATAAATAGGAATTTTTTCAAATACCGTAATCTATACTTGATGGATTAAAGTCTATGTTTACTATTACTCGCTTAACGTGAGTTATGTAGTTCTGGTATTGAAAGTTCAAAAAGGTTTTGATTCCCTTTTTTTCTAAAGAAGATTAATTCATCTAAAGGTTTCAATTTATATACTAATCTTGTTTGCCCATGAAGGTGCTACAACTTTCAAAAGTTTGTTGTTCAAAATTTGGAGGAGAGAGAAATATGGGGATGCACACTACAAAGAGCTCCCCCTGTCTTTCAAAAAATCCTAAGCATGAATTTTTAGTGGGCATTTTTAAAAGGACTCCAAATATGGATAATGGTGGTATTTTTTAAAATTAAACACTTTTTATTAAGGGATGATATTTATAAATTGGTGTCCCCTTATAAACATTTATGCAAATTATCAAATTAACCATTTTTTAATTAAACCCCAAACCCTCTCAAAATTCTAATCGTCTTTTGTTTTTTCGATGGAATGGGAGCAACGTTGTGAAGATGACATGAGAAAGGAAGAGGGGCTGGTTGGAATGTAGGAAAGTGTCATTTTCGTCGATGTCGACAATGTACGGTATTTATTTGGGGAAGACAATGAAGGTCGATTGATTAACAGTTTTTACAATTAATCGATGTGTACCTATCATGAAACTTTATATAGCAAAAATTATTGTCCTTGTCGAATTAGTGTAGTTGAGTAAGTATGTAGGTCAAACGACTATGTGTTTGTCGAACCTCGTAGGCAAAAAATAATTTTGGTATGTCGTCGTTGATTTTATAATCTTTAGCGGTAAGATTTTATCGAAACAACAACTTTGAGGATAATGGCATAGTTCGATAAAAACATGTCAATGTAAAACTATTTTTCAACAGGATTCATCACTTAACTTTTAGTTGGCTATGTATCATTGTTTTTATTAACTTTTCATAATGCGGACTTATTCATTTTTGCATTTGGTTTCAAATGAGTAAACAGACAGGAGGAGGAAATCAAATTAGATGCCGCAAAAGATGAAAAAGATATAGTTGTTGATGAAGAGATTGATAATTCTAACACATCAAACAATGATAATGCAGAATATTTAGATTTAACTCTATTATTTACAACTGATCAGGCACGTTTGTAAATTCCATTTGTGTTTTATTATGTTGTTGTTGTACATTTTCATCTATCAAATGTTTAACTTGTTGCAGTTATTTGACTCAAAAGAACAACTATGAGATTGGTGCATTGGTGTGGAAGGCCCGTCAATTGCGTAATTGTTATTAGAAGAACTCGACTTTGGAACATAAACACTGTAGAATCGAGTAATATAACCTAGAGGAGGGTGAAGGGTATCTAAAAAAATTCCGCATAATTGCTGATAAAATATAAAATAGAATACTAAAAACATAAATGTAAAAAATAAAGAATATAAGATATACCCGGCTTCGGCTTAATGCCTACTGCTGTCCACAAAGCTATTACTAGAGTTAAATATTCAAATGCTTGCAAACAATAAACTCGCAGATACTACTAACAAATATTCTAACTTTATGCCTAATAACTCTGCCTGAACTCAAACCCTTGAGATCGGAATCCCTGAACTACAACATGTAGTTCACCTAGAAGATCTAGAGTTCAAATTAAAAAAAATACAAATCAAACTTAAAAAAACTTTAATAAAAGAAAATCCCTCCCCTATCACGTGACTATTCCTTTAACCCTTCATAATTTAGCCCTCATTTAAATCAAAACTCCAAAAACTTCACATACGAAGCTCCTTAATGTCGCAAAGTCTGTCTTGGCCGCAAATAAGAAATCGCCACAACTGAGTTCCTCATTGTCGTCGCTAAATAGGTGCAACCGTCATTGTCAAAAATTGTGTTTCGTTTTAGATCCGAGATTGGTTGATTACTGTGTTGCTATTGTAGCAACCCAAAAATTCGAACACTTTGTCTTCGAATATCAATACATTTTGAGATATGTTTAAGTGTTATAAATATGATTTTATAACCTTTTTTAACAAATAACGTTAAGAAACTTGTTTTTGAAAAGTGTTTACAAAAATATATTCTTCGAAGAAAAATTGATAATGTGATCGAAAATCGGTTTATCGATAAACAGCTTTTCGATCGATATAAGTTGTTCGAACTATCGTGCACTTAACTAATGATCAAATGAACACATTAGCAATTAATTAACACACTCTCCTCTTCATAAAGCATGGAACATTCTAAAATGTTCAAATGGATAAGAGATATTATCATGAGAATGGTATAATGGTAAATAACATAAAGAAGAAGTGGCATAAAGTTATCATGTGAGATGGATGCTCCATTGTGACCTTCCATGGAAGGTAGGAGGTGAAAGTAACCCTTTGCACAAGCCTATATAAGATAAGGCATACCCTTAGTATCATTCACAATATTTACAAAGCTTAGAGTTCAAAAACAATATCTTCTTCATCTTAAATTTCTAAAGCAAATAGTTTGCAAACATCTCCAAATCACCTCAAACTTGAAGTGAGACCTTACCACTACATAACAACACCTTCTACCTAGTTAGATTGTGAAAAAACAAAGCCAAACTCCCCCACCTGCCTTGGGACGTGAGTATTAAAAGGCTAAAGTAGGCTTGGAGCAAAGCAAAGCAAGGAAGATAGAGGAAGGAAAGAAGGTTGCTAGCTTGAGTTTGAACTCGAGTGCTTAAGCGTGGTTGTTTGTTGAGTTTAAGGTGAGCTAACTCACCACTTGGATTGATAATATAACTCATATATGATTATATTTTGTTATGTTAAAATTGTTTGATTTGTTAAGTGACATATGTTGGAAACATTGATTTTGATCCTTGTTTTGAGAACAAGTGGCACATAGAATTCTTATATGGACTTGAATGGGCTTATATGACATATGACTAGGCCTTGAACAAAGCACATAGGTTGTAGTTGAACATAGTTTGAGATATGACTCAGATTTGAAAGTGCACTTATAGCGATAGTAGCTATGGATGCAGTTCGAAATTGTCTTGTTTTTGACAATTGTTATGGAACTTTGTAGAAAGATCCATAAGGATTTCTCACCATATTTACATTGTTATATATGTATGTTTTCTGCTATTAAAAGCTTGAATAGTAAAAAGTTAAGTAACATCTCAAAAACGGCCAAAACATCACTAGTGCAAAACTGCCCCGTTTAGTCTTGATTTTTGAACTTCAATTGTTTCAAAAAGGATTTTAAGTTCAAGCGATTTGTTTCATTCTTTTAAAAAGTATTGCCTAACTATTTTTAGAGTATTTTAAAAGTAGTTTGAGATATTTATGAATTTTTAAGAATTAGTTATGAAATTTCAAAGAGAGGAATTTTAGAAACATTTTCTTTTTTCAAATTTTGTTGATTTTTCAAACTTATTATTTAAGTAATATTTTGGATAAATGTTTTAAAACCTATTATAAGTATTTCCAAGTAATTTAAATGTTTTTGAAAAGGGGTTAGAATTGTTAAATAGCTAAATAGTTGATTGTTTAATTACTTATTAGGAAAGTAATTAACTATGCTTAACATTAATAAGTCGATGAAGTAATCTTATCTATTTGTGAGAGTTAAGATTGATGTCGAGTAGGGATGGAACAATAGAGCTCTAACCTACCGGGCTTCCCTCTTAACCGAGGAATAGGTAAGTGAAAAATGTCAGAAATGTGTTAATCGAGTTGATTCCTTATTGTCTATGGAAATCATTACTACTGTACTTAACACTAAAAGCCGACGAGGTATACTTATTTATTTGTGAGATTCAAGGCTGAAGTGTCTAGGCAAGGCTTGGAGCAACCAGTGCCCAAACTTACCTGGCTTCGCTCTTGGGAGAGGAATAGTTAAGTTGGAATGTCGGAAACGAGTTAAGCATATGAATCGTGATTTGTATAAGCAATTGTTTTGATTAGATATCGATTATTCGATTATCGAACTTGACCTAATATTAACTTAGGAAGTTATCGAAATGCTTCGCGATTTTATACCAATAAGAACCCCCGGGGAGGAGTATTGGTACGAAATGTCTCTAGCTTTTGCTTACTTCTGAAAGAACCGGAATTGAGTTTACCAGAAATTCATCGATTGGTTTTGAAGAGTCCGGGATCGGTAAGTGTTGTACTTACCGAATACCACTTCAAAACCAGTATACGAGTTCTACGCTTTGGAAGCGGTTGAAGAAAATGAATCCATATAGAGATTTGAGATCTGTTTAAGATGCTCGAATCCATGTAGTGATTCGTGATCTGTTTAAGATGCTCGAATCCATGTAGTGATTCGTGATTTGTTCGAGATATGGAAATCCAATTAGAGATTCGTGTTCTGTTCGAGTGATGAAGACTTGAGTGAAAGATGTCGAACGTAACCTCGACATCAGAAATGGCTAAAGATAGAGTATGATGCATAACCTGGGGTTAGCAACCCATGTCAGGATGTTATCAACTCCATATCTATAGATACTTATCGATTGTTGGCCAGGAGGAGTTGATGATATTTGATTCACGTTGTTTATGTTTATATTCGGACACTGGGCCGCTTGTGTTTACCTTATGGTATGTTTTATCTAGAAATATACGACGCTCGGAAGGTGGTTTTTGATCCTTGTGCATGGAGATTGGATTCGGCTCCTCCGAAGAGATCCCCATGGAAAATCCATTATGCGAACGAACCTTAGCGGTTTTAAATGTAACCTAATATGTTGTAGTGTGACCAATGTAAGCACCACAACTATTTGATATTATTGTATCCCACATCCTAGACATTATCTATCATATCACTATATTAAACCTAATAAATGGTTGGTTTCTTTTGAGGGGAAAACCGTTACGAGGATTCGTTCGGTCTAAATTGTCACTGTTACATATATTCATGTATCTCGAGTTTTCTTATACCAGACTTATGTCTGACACTTGGTTTTTGTTTTCCCTAAATTCCTCGCATACTCTTTCGAGTAGGCTGAGTATCAGGTTTCACCTTAGACGCTTCAAAGTTCAGAAGACGAGCTAAAGGCTTCCATTATCTGTCTATATTCTATTTCAGTTGTTCCATTTTAGTTAAGTGCATATATCCACGTTGTAAAGATAGGCAGCTATAACTTTCCAAGCTGATGATAGTACTTAGGTTTTGTAACTCTGAAAATCTTGTAATTAGAGTAACCCTTTGTACCGTTCTTTTGATATTATCAATTACCGTTTTGCTATGAGATTCAAATGTTGTGTTCTTCTTTTCTTTTTCTATTCTTTTTATTTTATTTTACTCTAACTTTCTGCCTTTTCGGCACTTGGGTGCTCGGCACACGAATGTCGTGGATGTATTAGTGTCGACATTCAAGGGTCGAAAAGTCGGGTCGTTACATTTGGTATCAGAGCCCAATGTTGAGCGAACGCCTTGGCTTTAATTGGGTATGGTTCATTAGAGATAGGGTAAGCAACACTCTAGAATGAGTCGAGTGTATACGAGAGAGCGTATTTGTGTTCTATAATCCTATACCACTTTTTTCAGCTTTCCTTAGGAATAATCTTTTTCTTTGAAATAACTCTAGCCTTTTATATCCTAAATATATTGTTATGTTCAGGTAGTGCATCATATGTACTAGAGCTGCCAATGCTTGAGAAGGTAGAGGTAGAGGTGGTCGGGGTAGTACCGTCACTAATGGTGGAGATCGAGCACTAGGGAATGTTGCTCCAGTCGGAGGACCAAGGGTGGATATTGTAGAGGAGGTCGTACAGGTTAGGCCTTAGGTGAACTTCGCTTTGCTCTGTCATGATTATGAGAGATTGGGAGGTAAGAGGTTTAGTCGTACGGAGACGATCATAGAAGTCCATACTTGGATTAAGTTATGTGACCGTATATTTGGGGATAAGGAGTTAGATGACAGCATTAGTTGGCATCACGACATCTAACAGATGCGGCCATGGATTGGTGGAGTACTATCACTGTATATGTCCAAGAGAATGACTTCTCTTGGGCCCAATTTAAGGAGGGTTTTGAGATGAAGTTTGTCCCGGAGGCTGGGAAGACTTTTTTGTTTAGGAGCTTCCTCAACTTGAAGCGGGGGCCATGACAGTGGCATAGTATGATAACTGATTCACTGCCTTATCTACATTCGGGCCCAGTTTGGTAGATATGCCTTTTAAAGAGGAATAAGATGTTCGTCGCAGGGATGCGCCCGGAGTTCAAAGGTAATATGACTAATCACATCTTGGGGTCTTATGTGAATATGATGAACATGGGGTTGAGGTTTGAGAGTTTGGCTCCGAAGCCGTTTATTTCTGCTCCAGTTGGGGAAAACAAGCGAAAGTTTCAGCCACCAAGGAATATTTCAGGTTTGACCTTCCATAATTATGGAAAGAAAGGGCACTTTGCTGCAAATTGTAGGTCGGGTATGAGAGGGCAAGTGGCGAATGCACAGTTAGTTAAGGCACCTATTACTAAGGTTACGAAGATAGAGCCTCAGACAACCAAGGCACGGTTTGCACCCAAGAGCTACTACAACTACCATATGCCAGGCCATTTTGCTAGGGAGTGTCCGATGCTCAAGAAGGGGGAATAGCCTCGAGCTTTTGCACTAGGTCCAGCACCTTCCACTTCCGCCGCAGCAAAGGGGAAGCAAGTTTTAGAAGGTATTCTGTCTATTTTTGGCATTCTCATTCATGTCTTATTTGATACTGGTGCTTCTCTTAGTTTAATTTCTCGTACTCTTATTGATAGATTGAAACTTGAACCAACTATAGCTTTGAATTCTATTTGTATGTCAAACCCTATCGGGGGCTCGACCAATCTAAGTATGATTTGTTTAGGAGTTCTGATTTCTATCTTCAACCAACTCTTCCCTATCAATATGTATGTTCTGGGTTTTAGGGGTTTTGATGTTCTGCTTGGGATGGATTGGTTATCATAGAATAATGTAGTCTTAGATTGTGATAAGCGAACGGTTTTGTTGAAGAAGGGGATGGAAGCTTTAATAGTGGATTGTAAAGGACCTAGCTCACTTATGACTAGTTTTCTTTATTCTCTTGATGTGGCGGAGGAGGAGTTGGGTTCTATCCCTATTGTTCAGGAATTTGCGGATGTCTTCGAAAAGGTGTCAGGTTTACCACCTCATAGGGAGATAGAATTTCGCATTGATTTAGTGAAAGATGCGAAACCTATTGTATTACTAGTTCGTATACTTGCACCAAAGGAGAGGATGGAGCTAACAAATCAGGTTAGTGATTTGTTGCAGAAAGGCTTGATCCGACCAAGTCGTTCGAGTTAGGGAGCGCTTGTCGTCTTTGCTACGAAGGCGGATAGTTCCTTAAGATTGTGTGTAGATTATCGTGAGCTCAATAAATGGACTGTTAGGAACAAGTATCCTTTTCCAAGGATAGATGACTTGTTCGATCAACTTCATGGAGCTTGAGTATTTTCTCAGTTTGACCTTACTACAGGGTTTCATCAGTTAAGGGTGGCAGAGAAGAGTGTACCCTTGATCATTTTTAGATCCGACCAGTTTTATGAGTGGTTACTTATGTCGTTCGGCCTAACTAATGCTCCAGCATATTTCGTGGACTTAATGAATGGAGTTATCCGAGATGTGTTGAATATGTTTGTCCTTGTTTTTATCAATGATATTCTGGTCTATTCCAAGACTAAGGAGGAACATTCGTACCATCTAAGGATTGTTTTAGGAACACTAAGAGAGCATGTGTTGAAGGCTAAGTTCTCGAAGTGTCATTTTTGGCATTCAAAAGTTAGGTTCTTAGGTCATGTTGTTTCGACGGAGGGTATTTTTGTTGATCCAAATAAGGTTGTGGTCGTTCAGGACTGAAAGAGGCCAGAAAGTACAACGGATATTAGAAGCTTTCTGGGTCTAGTAGGTTATTACAGAAGATTCATTCAAGATTTCTCAAAGATTGCCTCTCGCTTAATGAATTTGACAAAGAAAGATGTCAAAGTTGTATGGACGAATAAATGCAAGCAAGCATTCTTAGAGCTAAAGGAAAAGCTGACCAGTGCTCCTGTTCTTACTATGCCAGATGGAGGTGAGGGTTTGACTGTTTACACTAATGCATGTGGAACAGGTCTTGGTGCTATGTTGATGCAGCATCGGAGGGTGATCGCTTATGCAAGTCGGCAGCTCAAACCGCATGAAGCGAGGTATGCAACTCATGACTTGGAGTTGTTGGCAGTGGTATTTTCATTAAAAATGTGGAGGCATCTTTTGCTAGGTGAAAGTTTCGAATTATACATGGACCATAAGTCTTTGAAGTATCTTTTTATGCAAAAAGACTTGAATATGGGGTAGTAGAGGTGGTTGGAGTTTCTTGTAGCCTATGATCCGGATATTATGTATACTCCAGGAAAAACCAATGTCATAGCTGACGCGCTCAATAGGAGGTATGCAATTATGGAGAATGTTAAGGTCCATCCGACTCTGATTAGTCGTATCAAGGGGAATTGGCATAGAGATCTTCATTTTGCTAGGATAGCTAAGAATGTAAGTGAGAATGAGGCATCGGAGAGGTAGCCGAGATTCGAGGTGGATAGCCATGGCATTTTGAGAATGAACGGTAGGTTATATGTCCCAAATGTTGATGGGACTAGGCAGGAAGTTTTGGTAGAGATTCACCATTCTAGGTTGACGATACATCTTGAGGTCGCTAAGATGTATCAAGGTATGAAGAGGACATTCTGGTGGGAGGGTATGAAGAGGGATGTTTCTATCTTTGTGAGCAGGTGTGCTAACTGCTAACAGGTAAAGGGTAGTCATCAAAAGGCGGCCGGACTGCTTCAACCATTTGAGATTTCAAAGTGGAAGTGGATGCATATTTCTATGGATTTCATCGACGGGTTGCCTAGGTCGAGGAGGGGTAACGAAGGTGTGTGGGTTATTGTGGATCGATGGACCAAGAGTGCGCACTTCTTACCTGTCAAGACTACGAGGATGGCTTCTAGTTCGGCTAAGTTATATGTTAAGGAGATCGTTAGGTTACACGGTGTTCCTTGTGATATCGTTAGTGATAGAGATCCGATATTCACAAGCTAGTTCTGAAAGGCTTTGCATGAAGCATTAGGGATCGAGCTTAGTTTGAGTACCGCTTACCATCCATAGACAAATGGGCAAACGGAGAGGGTCAACTGAGGGTCGGAGGAATTGCTTCGAGCATGCATTTTAGATTTTGGAGGTTCATGGGAATAGCACTTACCGCTTGTTGAGTTTTCATACAACAACAGTTATTAGGCCAGTATTGGAATGGCACCATTTGAAGCATTGTATGGAAGGCCTTGCAAACACTACAACAAAAAGGACTTTTTATAGCGTGTAAAAACCGCTATAAAAACTTTCTATAGAGATTCTATAATCGCCATAGATCAACATGTTGTAAAAAGTCTGGTAGATACTATAGCGTGTCATACTTGCAATGGAAAACATATTTTTCTTGCCATCTAAAATAGGCCATATTGGTGCAACTGCTTTTCTATAGCATTATGAAACGTGCTATCGAACTTTTTATGACGCATTTCAGTTGCTATAAATATGTCGACATGTTATATTATTATAGCATTTGAACGCGTTATGGAATCATCGTGTCAACCTTTTATGACACATTGAAATGCTATAGAAAATTCATTACTATCTATTATAGCATCGTCTTATTGCTATGAAAAGTATGTACTCTTTGCAAAATATTTTGTATAGCACTAACATGATGCTATAATATAACAAAGCTGAACAATTTTTCTTTTTATTGCATAGTTAGAACGCTATAAAAAAATTCTATTGCACATTTTTTGCTGCCATAACATTCAAAGCTTACAATTTTCAATTCTACTTATATATTATAACTCAAAAAAACCACATTCATCACATTAACATAAATACACAAATTGAGTCATAAGCCAAATCACAAAAAAAATATATATATATATATATCCATAATATTTCATACATGAAGAATTAAACATAAATATTTGTGATAAAAATTAAACATAAGTAGACAAATTGAGTGTAGCATACCAAAACGATACATACTAAAAATATTTTAATGACCGTCGACAAGCATGACCGATTTAAAGGAGAAAGAGTGCGACCGATTTAAAGGAGAAAGAGTACGGCATCATGTATCAACCTCAAAAGCATGACCGATTTAAAGGAGAAAGAGTGCGACATCATGTATCAACCTCAAAAGCATCATACAACACCTGTGAAGAAGAAACACAAACATACATATGTTAGTCAATATATACAAGTATGTATAAGTACGAAAGATGCATCGCCAAAGACTAAGTTACTGAAACTAGCATAACCCGTAATGAATCTGTTATTGTGATCAATCTATACCCTAATATGGTACAAAAAATGCATTCCTTTTCAAAACTTGCATGCAACTGCAGTTGTAATTCAAGCACTAAAAGTTCAAAATGCAAAAGCAAAGCTAGCCTGCATGCAAAATTTAATCAGCAAGCAACTCAGTTTTTAAAGCATAGAAGTAAAAGCATTCAACTGCAAATTTTGAAATCAGTTTCAAAAGCTTTCCAAATCTGTGCTCTGTTTCATGCTATATCAGGTGAAATATGAAATGTGTTGTGCATATATCTGTATTTCCTATGATTCTAGTTCCAGGTCTACCTACAGTTGAGTATGTATCACATAAAAGTATACAAGTCTAATCATTCTTTGGTATCATTTCACAATGATGACCGGTTTCTTATTAACATCAGTGGTTCAATTTGAATAATTTGCATCAAAATTGATTTTAATACAAACATATATAGATAGCAACATAGAAATATCAATTTTGACTATGTTAACGTTACCAAGAAATCTAAAACTGAGAAATAGATCACCAGTCATCAGACATTATCATGAAATCAAAATGGTATTGAGCTTGCCAGTCATATGGCCAAAACACATGTGTCACATTTCTACAAAGTTGGGATGATACACATACTCTACTGCTTTAACCAGTAATATCTTAGCTGAGCCCATATGCAGTAAATCTCATTCCAGTCCTGGTTAGTTAGACTGCTAATTATGATCCAAGGTGGAGAGGATTGAAAAAACTTGCAACATATTTTCATGGCACTAAGGTGAACTGTCAAAGTTATTTGATAATTTCATGTTAACAACAGTAAATGTAAAACGACTTAAGTTATCCAATCCACGATTTTGTAGCATTTACGTATCCAATCGAATACATAGTGTAATGTCTCAAAGTGCATAAGTCTGACATGTCATAAATTTCCTAGTGATGTGTTGGCAAAGGCATTTCAGATTGATAAGAAATTAGTAGATTGGCTCCAGGCTCAGTTTTGGGTTGACAGCAACTAGAACTTTTCTTAAATTTACAAAGAGTGCCTATTGGCCTTGTTACCTGTATTCATACTATACGTTTTATTTTCTGAATAAGCAGTATGATATTTTTGCATGTGTGTCTTCTTCATTGCAATGAATAATTTGTCACGGTAATCTAATGTCAATTCAGTAAGTTGCTTTAGTAAATCCACTGAATAAATAAATCTGCCAGCCATAATTTTTTTTTTTTGATGTATAGTACTTTATAAGCACCCAGGCTCGGCCCAAGATTTCTCACAACTAGGAAATTGGATGAGTAGTTAAACACTATAAAATGGCTGCCTCCAGATTTGAGCCTGGCGATTCACTATGTATACATGGATAAAATGAAATGAGATAAGGACTACACGAATGAAATGAAAGTGAATAGATGCCAAGGAAATAGATTGAGTAGGATATTTTTTGCCTTATAGATGACATAGTTAGCTAATTATTTAATTCCTACCAGCAATCAACAAGTAATTTATCACAATTATCTAATAATTTAAGATACCTAGAAATATAATCTATAATATATTCTAATCAACTAATTATATAGAAATTAAATTGAAAAGAGAACAAAGCTTGAATTATACTTACTAGAAATCGATTCCATTATAACGTTCGTAGCAGGCCAAGCTATCGTAGTACCAAGTGCATCTTCAACGACTTCTAAATCGGACGTTGTTCTCCATAGACGTGCTTTTGGAATTATTACAAGATCTACCCAAACTTTAACTGCATTTTTCCCCAAAGGGACACAATTAACCATTGTGTTTGGATCGGTTGAAGACACGCGACCTAACGCAACTATTTCTCTCTTTCCCGACCAATCAATCAACTTGCATTTACTTTTTTCCATAAAATTCGTACTCTATCAATTAAACAAAAAGGTTATTTTAGTATGTGCTTCAATAATTTGTCCGATGAAAAATAATTGAATCACATATAAATAAGTTTGATACCTACCTGCTCGACAACTCCAACATTACTCGTATGATTATTTGATGACGCAGTGTTAATTGTTTCGATAACTACTTTCGATTCAGGCCATGAACTTTGGTACCAATGGCTTCTCCAACTTGGGTCAATCCTTTAGTGGACCTCCATAGAAAAGCATCTTCGATTTTTGGATTATCTATCCAAACTGCAATGGCAGCCGGACCAAGAGGAAGATCATTCACAAGTTCTTTTGGATCACTCGAATGCAGTCGTCCATCTGCAACTAATTCTTCACTCCCACTCCAATCGATTAATTTGCATTTACGATTTACGCTGTTACTTTTACTCTAATAAAAAAACATATTATTATTTTTGTACATTGAAAATAAAAAATTAATTAGTAAAAAATATGAAAGATTACCCCATTATCAGCTTTTTCAAAGTTATCGAAGTTGCACAAAACAACTCTAGTAACCGGCCATGCTACTATCTCACCAACAACGTCTCCAATGTTTATCGAATAAAGTGAAGGTCTCCACAAGAAAGCATCTGGTTTTCTCACAGTGTCTATTATAATTTTATTAGCATCAGACCCTAAAGAGATTTGTTGGACAAGCTCCTTTAGGTTACTTGGCACAACTCTTCCTTCCGCAACAATTTCGTCTGTCGCGGTCCAATCCAGTAAGTGACATGTGTCATATTGTTTACCATGTTTGTTCTATTATTAATCAAAAGCAAATTATATTAATAATGAAATTAAATGTCAAATATAATATTACACTAGTACTATAAATAACTTTTACCGCTTGATGCACATTTGCTTCATCCAGGCTTTCTTTTCTCTGTCAAACAAAAAAAAATAGTACGTAAAAAAACAGCAACGATATATAATTTCATGATATTAATTAAAGATAGTCCGATAAAGCATAACTAATGATATTAGCAAATATAACGAGATTTTAGTTCATGCCATCATGTCATCCTATGGTAATCTGATTTCTATGCTTTCTCTGATTGCACATTTGCAACCATGCTGGCAGATTTTGGTGATATCAATATCACTAAAGCCTTAAGTATACTTGACTGGATTCACCAATGATTTAAACAGACACAAGCAACTTGCAATGGAACAGTGAAAAAAATTACAGTAAGATAGCTTTCTTCAGACATTGAAAATTAATGTCATGCTTAGTTAGATGTCACTGTATCAGTGTACTACAAAGCTTTGAGCTGAACTTTTATAAATATGTACATGTGAAGTGGTTTTAACATTTTTGTGATGGTATTAGAAATCTTGAATGTCACTGTATCATCATTGTGTGCCGTAGTAATTTTGTTCATTGGCATTTGCTTTTGTATGTAGTGTGTTCCAAAACTTTAAGAATATAGCATCATAGAGTCATAGTTGGACACATTTGTATTGTGTTAATACAGTCATGTTATGGATCACATTTGAGTATCAAATAAATAAAATGTTTGTACCACATAAATATTAATTTTCACTGTTAAACAATAGGTATCCAAGTACATGAGTGACAGTAGGCGCTTCCCGTTAACTGCGGGTGACCATGCTGTTCGACTTAACCTGCTCTACAACGTTAAAGGCATTGAACAAGCTGAGAATTACTTCAACAACATCCCAGAACAATATTAAGTTCACCAGACTTATGGGGCTCTTTTAAACTGTTACTATGAAGAGAAATCCATTGACAAAGCTGAGTCTATATTCAAAACAATGAAGCAGCTCAAGTGACTCACGTCTTTTCCTTTCAGTATCTTAATGTCACTCTACTCACGAGCTGGTCAGCATGACAAGGTGGAAACTATATATGAAGAAATGAAAGACATGGGTGTTCTTGATGATACTTTCACTCAAAATAGTAGACTACAAGCTTATGCAAATGCTTTAAACATTGAAAAAATGGAAGAAGTTCTAAAACAGATAGAAGAGCGCAATGCTGTTGTTCCTCATAAGTACGCAATTGCAGCCAGGGCTTATATTAAACTTGGGTTGATAGAAAAAGCTTTGGAGTATATAAAGAAGGCAGAGAAGGTGATTTGTGAAAAGGATGGTAGATCAGCATGGGGATTTTTATTATATGCTGAAATCGGGAGCAAAGATGATATGTATAGAATATGGAATGCAAACCAGTCGACTTATGCAAAGCCATCCAACTCTATGTACATGTGCATGATTAGCGGTCTTTTGAAAATTGGTAATATTGGTGATGCTGAGGCTTTTTACAGTGAGTGGAAATGGCAGTTCACTGTCTATGATATTAGAATCACAAAAGTTATGATAAATGCATATTGCGAGAAGGGTCTATTAAGCAAAGTGGAACCTTTACTGAGTGAGGTCGCTGAGAGTGGAGAGATGCTTTCCTCCAATACTTGGGCTGTTTTGGCCGATGCCTATCTTAAAGTGAATCAAATTGCTAAAGCAGTAGATATGATGAAGGAAATAGAGGTAGGGAAAACGTATTGGAAGCCAAGTAATGATAATGTGAATATGGGACTTGAGTATTATGAAGAGAAGATAGATGTTGAAGGAGCAGAGGAGTTTGTTAAGTTAGTGAAAATATTAATACCTTTGACTAGGGATGTTTATGAAAAATTAATATCATTATATTCATTCACTGGGAGACCTATTTCAGAAGTAATTAAAAGGATGAAAGCTGATGGGTTTGATTTAAACGAAGAAGTGGAAAAAAAATTGAATAAAAGTTAGGAGGATTGAATGAATCTGTATCTACTTCTCTGCTATCATGCAGCACATTGTATGCTCAACTACTTCGTACATATTCTACTAAAATCCAAATATCATGCATGTAGATTTAGCACACTCTGGTGCACAAATACGAACTAAAGTGAATCAAATTTCAAGCTAACTCAGAGATGATCATAAACTATATCATGCTTCTAAGTAGTAAATCAAAATGTTGAATATACCTGATTTTTCATAAGCATACGAACCATCGCGTCTAATTCTGAAATTTTATTTTGCATTTCGACCGTTTGTTTATCCCTTACGTGTGACCATATTGCTTTGGTGTAGGTCATACCCCTTCCCATTGCTCTCAATCGCCCTAGTCTATCCGGTCCCAATACTTTTGCAAGCGCATCATCTTTATAATTACTTGTTGAGCTAGAATTTGATTCATTCTGTATTTGTTTAATTTTTTCCTACACATGTTGTCATACATGCATATCATACACAATCAAACTATCACAATAGCAAACATATTGTTATCTAATAAAATTTTAAAGTACTTACAATGGCATCTGCAGCATTACTGGTTCGCCATTTTTTCGTGTGTGCAATTTGATCCACACTTGAGTTCGACCAACAAAAGATGGATGAGGACTCGTCTTTTTCTATGTTTAAAGAATATTTTTTTACAACACGTCACAATGACTAACTAGCTAATAAATATTATGGTATATAAATTAGTAATTCTTACCAAATCATCGGCCACTCGAGCCATTCCTTTACGACTACATGTGTGTGGTATTTGATTGTCTCTAATAGCTTGAAATTTCTGACTCAATTCCTAAGAATAAAATGAAAACATGCATTAAAAAATCCAGCTTGGTTTTCGCATCTCATCAACATTTTAAAATGTAAATGTTACCTTAAACTCTAGAGCCATTTTAGACTTGACAAATTTCTTCCACTCATTCATACTTAGGTTGTCGGGTTTCAACCGATTTCTTTCTTCTTCGTTCCTTGCTTCCGCTATTTTGCGAACTAATCGAGATTTTGAACCTCTAAAGATGCACCCCATTTGATGAAATATGCACGCTTTTTGCCATTCCTCATCCAATTTAAATCTAACCTGCAATATTTAAAGGCATATGAACTTGTGAAAAAGAGTTTAAATTTGTCATAGTACAAGCTGTGCACATGTAAACAACAGTACTTACATGTGAAAACAAAGAGTTACACGCTTTGCACATTGAAACAGCAGTAAAAATGGTACAAGAAGATATCGGCACATGCATGAACGTCAAATTGTCATTGTACAAAAATTCTGACAAATCATTAATTCATCTAATTACTCTACCATGAATTGGACTTGGTGGACAATTATGTTCATCTTTTTAATAAGTTTTCTAGCTGAATTAAATTTACATGCGGCAGTAACAACTTGCAATTTCTAGCTCAACTAAGACGTATAGAATTTTTACAAACCTAAAGTGTTTTACGTGTTCATAACTAAAGTCAGTTAGACTGTACAATTTTGGTTAACAATTACACTTGTAGCTGAGATGCGCTCTAATCTCATAGAAGACCTCTGAATTGCAGTGGGGTATATGCAGGATATTATAGTTGAGATGCGCTCCAATTTTGGTTAACATTTCTGAAAAAGAATTATAGTACAGTAGAGAAAATAATAATCTTTGCACATATTAGATTTCTTGCATGCATGGGGTAATCTTATTTTAAACAAAAATTGCAAGATAACTGGAGCTATATGAGACAATGTTATATGGAATTAAGTGTATAGATTATTCAGATGAAAATAAGAATACATGATGCAAGGTTAAAGTAAAAGTTAGATTCACTGTCTATATTGGGTACTTGTAATTGCATTTTGAATCAGTTTAATTCCTATATGTAGGATGATGGCAGATCTATCGATTAGTTTATAACTGCTGATCAACCTCCAATTAATAATTGCAGTGCTTATCCAAATTACTGTGATCATAATTCTGTCAGAATTTACTGCTGATCAACCTCCAAAGTAAAAGTAAAAGTGTTTATTCTATGTGTTAATAATTCTATCAGAATTTACTGTGATCATCCAAATTACTGTTATCAAAACAAATTGACCAAAAAACAAAACAAAACAGCAAGCTATAACAAATAAATAGATATAAACAAATGAAGATATACCTGAATGCAATCCCACAAAGCAACTTGTAGTTCGTCACTTAGATTCTTCCATTTATCAAGCGTAACCGGAACATGCTCCCTTACTAGCGGACCTAGATATGACGATAACTTGACAGATCCATCTCCTATTGGTTTGCCATTCAAATCTAATTCGACTTCAATACGGTTAGAAGGATTCAATGGAAGTCTTTTCACTTTAGTTGGACCTCTGCCATTGCGCTTCACCACTGATTTTCATTGACATCTCTAGTAGTTCCCTCATTCGTGTCAACTTCAAAATTTTCTAAAACTTGCATTGTATCTTTGTCAACTACTTCATCGTTGTCTTGAATTCGAGCATTGTTATTCTCAACGTTTACATCTATTTGGTTGCCTTGGTTTCCAAGTTCTTGCGAGTTGTCTTCAATACGAATGTTGTTATCCACCATGTTGTCCTTGCCTTTTGCATTATCATTGAACGTGGTGGATTCTTCGATTGTTTTTAGCCATTTTTGAGCATCCCTCTTCCTTTTAATCATTTTCTGCATATAAAAAAAGATTATTCGAAGTGTGCAGGAAACTAAGATTCAGTGTACATTGCATTTTTTGTTTCCTATTTTCTGTTACAGTTTTTATGCATTACACTACATTTTATGTTCATTTGAATTTGCATTTCATTTTACTGTTATAGTTACATTTCATTTGAATTTGTATTTCAGTTTCATTTCATTACCAAGAAAAATGGTTTCATTTTAGTTGGCATTTCATTCACATGATAGTTTCAAACCTCCAAACAAATTGCATTTTTTGTTTACATTTCATTTTCTGTTTACAACCCAGTGTTTCTGTTCATATTCTTTGTTACTAACTTGCATTTCATTTACATTGCACCACACTTGCCATCACTAAACAACAACTTCCACCAACAACATGCCATCACCTACCATTGCCTTCCAACTCCTTTTACCACCACTTCAACATCAATCTCCAACATCCTTCCCTCTCCACGACCAAAACTGCAACCACTACCTTCATCAAAACTGCAACATTTCCAATACATCCTCACCTCCCTCCATCCCACTATCGCAACCATTTACCGGACTTCATCTCCCCACAATCACTCCTCCTCCTCACTGCATTTCCTTCCACCTACACATACAACCTTCACCACAACATTCAACTTCCTTCTGCCTACAACAATTTCAAACCAATCACTGCATCAACGACCAACTTCCAACATCGATACACAATACACATACACTTCATTCATCACCTAGAACTCCTCCATCCAAATGCGTTGTCATTTTTCTTAGCTTATAATAAAAATCAATTACGGTTACTTGTACTCTAACCATATACTAAGGCGACACAATAAGATAACAGTACACGGATAATGTTAACTCATACCTTGCCTACTTCCATTCAAATCAGCTTAAACTCTCTGGTCTATGTCGTTCCAGACTGGAAGAGATGATTTAGATGAAGCCCGTCTAGCTGTATATGATGAAAATAGGCATTGAAGTTTATTCATGTAAATGTTAATTGATCAAATCAATTTCAATACATATATATCACATTAAAAAAATCAACTTTCCACTTTCTTTCCTTTGTAATCAGACTCAGTAGTGGCGGTATCATCGTTTTGGGTGGAAACATTATCAAAATTTGTACTTTACTCACTCAAAGTAGTTATCTGAAGCATGTCTAATGGTTTAGTCATAAGTTTGAAAAAGAGTGGTGTTTAACAAATATAAATAGTGTAGAAATTTTTTTTACATAAGGCCAAAAATAGTTTACCTGAGACATAGAAGTGGATAATTGAGAGGACACGATTTCATGCTTATTCTCTCTCCAAGCTATCATCAATTAAAAATACAGCATCTACTCCCACTAATTTTTGAAAAATGTTTTGCACCTTCAGTTCACCATTTTCCTGAATCAAACAACAGAACATGTCATTAGTTAGTACAGACAATGTGTATAACATGTTTAGTTAATAGGAAAAACAATGTGGATGTACATGTTAATAAACGATAAATTTCTGCATAAGAAGAAAATAGTGAATACTGAATAAAAGAAGCTAGTTTTGACTTCTAAAGTGGACAAAGATAAAATATAAAATGCAAAAACTGAATTACCTACACTAATATGTAGAGCTAATCTTTACTCATCACCATTTTCTCTAAATTCATCGTGAGCCTAAGACACTCAAAAGAGGTACATATATTCATGCAAATGCAGACAATATATTGTAAAATGAACATGTTTCCCCATGTAATCATGTAAGGTTTACCTATAGTTTCCAAGCGTAATCAATGACGGTTTTTAAAACTTTTCTCCAATATGCCTTCACAATCCTCCCTAACATAGCTAGCATCCTCCAAAAAATCGACATCCATCTCGTTTTCTTCACAATCTTGGACAACACCGCTTGTGCTTTCAATAGAATCAATTGTCTCTAATTCATGAAAACCTCTTGGTGGTGCCTTCATTACAACATACCAATTAGAGGAGTCATTCTCTCTTGAATAAAAAACTTGTTTCGCTTGAGATGCAAAGATATACGGATCCCTCGAAAATGAAACTTGATTTTGATGTAAATTAACAATAGTAAATCCATCTTCAACCTTCATCCCGTTTCCAATGTTTGCCCAATGACACTTGAAAATTGGAATATAAAATTTGTGATAGTCTAACAAGATTATGTCGGTCAAAATCCCATAATAAGTGACTACATTTACTACTTGAGAGACATCTTTCGCACTTGCTCTACACATGGTAGTAGCATCATAAGTCACTCTAGAATTCTGAGTTTCTCTCTCAACACCTTTTGTGTGAAAACATAACCCGTTAATTATATATCCTATGTAGGACAAAGCAGTGCTACTTGGGCCATAGGCAATCCATTTTAATAATTCCTCATGTTCACTTGAGTTAATAGATATCTGGAAAAAACTCAATCCACTCAATATAGTCAAAAATAATATTTTCAAACCTATAAATGAAATTTAAAATATTTAATTAACCTTCTTTTTAATCCAATCGGCGAAGTTTTTTGTGTGAGTTTTCCATAGCAATGTAGCATTTCTTTCCATGCGCTTGTCCAAACTTTGTAACTCTTCCAAATGCATACTAACATAATATAAAAAATGCTAAGTTACATTTATAATTACACATATGTTAAGACAGAAAAAAATAAAAAAATATGTGCTTACTCTAAATATGGCTCTGTTATAGCCATATTCATTAGCACGACCAAATGAGCAACTTCCTTCTCATTAGCCGTCAATGTAATTGTCTTGCATGATGATATTGGACGTCCTTCGAGTATTGCATCATCATTCTCATAATCTTCATTTCTACCTTCTTTCTCCCCTAATTCTGATGATTTCTGTAGAAAATCGCGAAAGAATCTCATGGATTCGTCTGCGAGATAGTTTTCTGCAATGCATCCTTCAGGTCGTGCATGGTTCCTTACATAGTCTTTAAGTGTTTTCATATACCTTTCGAAGGGGTACATCCATCGAAAATGAACCGGTCCACATAATCGAGCTTCTTTACTAAGATGAATTGTTAAATGTATCATTATGTCGAAAAACGAAGGTGGAAAATATCTTTCAAGATCGCATAAAATTTTAACAATCTCATCATCCATTTGTTGCAACTTCTCTCTATCAAGAACACGCTGGCATATTTTATTAAAAAATATACACAAACGAGTTATTGCTTTCCTTGGCTTTTTCGGGAGCAATCCTCTAATTGCAACCGATAGCATTTGTTGCATTAAAACATGATAATCATGCGACTTCAATCCACTAACTTTGCAATCCTCCAACGACACACATCTTTTGAAATTTGAGCAGTAACCATCAGGTCCCTTAAAGTCATACAATCTGTTGTATTTTTTTTTTCAGAACTAGACAAAGTATATGGAGCCGGTGGAAGATATGTTCTCTTCCCACGAGGTTATGCATATAGAGCATGTCGAATTTCCCCAATCCTTTAAATTCTTTCTAGAATTAATACCATCTTTTGATTTGCTATCATGCAACATTGTGCTGAGTAAACTTTCGCCAACGTTTTTCTCAATATGCATCACATCTAAATTATGGCGGAGTAGAAGTTCCTATAAACATCATTAATATGACAATTTAATATTATATAATTTTATAGTTAGATTATTACGAACAAAATAAATTTTGAACACTAACCTCCCAATATGGTAATTCAAAGAAAATTGATCTTTTTTTCCACCTTGATAGCTCTACTTTTGTAGGATCGGTTTTATCTTCTTCGTAGGCGGTGCATTTTCTTTTCTTTGTCTTCTTGCCTTTTTCTATTTCAACATTTTCAATTTTTCCAAAATCATTTGGAAAATCTCTCAAAATAACAGAAATATCTCTACCTGTAAGAATTCTCGGTTTATTACCTTTCTCCACTTTGTTATCAAACCAAGCCTTTTGTTTTCTTAATGGATCTAATAGAGGTAAGAATCTTCTGTGCCCCATATAGACATTTTTCCGACTATGATTTAGCCATCGATGATGAGTATTAACACCGCATAATGGACAACCTTTTTCCCTTTTACACAACATCCAGCAAGATTCCCGTACGTTGGAAAGTCGTTTATAGTCCATAACAAAATTGCTTTTAAGTTAAAAAGTGCCTTGCTAAATGCATCATAAATCTCCACCCCGTTACTCCATAAGTGCTGCAAATCTTCTATCAAAGGAGCTAAATATATATCAATATCATTCCCAGGTTGCTTTGGACCAGGGATCAATAATGTTAACATAATATTCTCTTTTTTCATACACAATATAGGTGAGAGATTATATGTCACAAGCATCACTGGCCAGCAACTATACTTGGAGCCCTTAATGTCAAATGGGTTGAAACCATTGGTAGCAAGACCAAGTCGAAGGTTACGCGGATCACTTGAAAATGATTTCCATTTACCATCCACCATGCTCCATGTCAAAGAATCCACAGGATGACGCATTTTATCATCATTGCTTTTATTACTAAAATGCCACCTTAGATCTTCTGTCATCTGTTGGGATCTAAACATTCTTTTGAATCTTGGAATAATTGGAAAATATCGCAATACTTTGGTCGGAATACCTTGCATTATCTCTTTCGTCCGCTCATTTGTCTTCCATCTCGAAGAACCACATTTCGGACATCTATCCAAATCTTTGTACTCTTTCCTGAAAAGACAACAATCATTCTTGCAGGCGTGAATCTTCTCAAATCCCATGTCAAATACTTTGAGAAACTTCTTTAATTCGTATAAAGTCTTTGGAAGGACATTATTTTTGGGTAATAACAAGTGTTGCACACTTAGAAGCTTATCAAAACCAGTATCAGATAATCCAGTTTCATATTTAAGGTTATACAATGCAGTGATAGTAGATAATTTCGTTTGATCTACACAATCAGGGTACAGTGGTGTTTCTGCATCTTCCAAATTTTTAAGGAAATCATCCGTTCGCTTTTGTGCATCATCATTCTGCTTATCATCGGAGAAAAAAGTATGGTTGACAAAATCTTCATCTTTAAAGTGAATGGCTTGAAGTAATTCATATGTGTCATCCAACTTCACTTTTTTAGCTACATTTACCTGCTCACCATGACTATACCACATACTGCACTTGTATAAAGGATCCATTCCCCTTATAATCAGGTGCTCAACAATAATGTCATCATGATGACGACTAAGATTTCGACAATCTGAGCAAGGACACAATTTTTTTTCCATATTTCCTGAATTTCTCTTTGCTGCATGCACAAAATTCCTTGCTCCTTGCTCGTACTCCTTACTAGTTCTACGGTAAAAATAAAATATTTAACGATAAAAAAATCATTATTATAAATTCCAAGTTCAATTTTAAGCTAAAATTGTACTATTACCTGTGTAAATGCACCCAATCTTTTTCCATCGCCATATACAATATTGCAACAAGCAAATTTCTAAAAAAACATGACAATTTAATACTCATCGATATTTACAAGTATAAAATTGAGAAGACAGCTGAACCTATCCAATATCTTGTATGTTAAACAAAAACAAGAAATAATAAAAATAAACTGTTCAAAAATGACCAAGGTCCCATATTAGTACCTACCAGCATCCAACAGTTCTAGGAAGAGACACCTCAAAAACCAACAAACATAAAAAATAAAATAAAACTTAGATGTTTAAAAATGTCCAAGAGCCCATCAATACATGAACTGATACTGTTACTAGTCTAAAATAACATCCATCATTAAGTATACTAATTGGACTGATTATGGTCATACAATAAAATAACATCCATCATTAAGTATAAAGTTCCAACAAATATGAAAACATCCATCATTGGTTAATCATAAAGTTCCAACAAATAATATCTTAAAATAGTGCAATGGTACAAAATCAAATTCATGATTCTACATACTATTCTTTTCTAGATCTATTGAGATTAAAAAAATACAGAGAGTGAAAGAAAATGTAAGAATGAAGTATTATATAATCTAATGAAAACAGGGGAAACATGGGATTTGTTATGTCCACATGATTCAGAGAACAACAACATAATCACCTGACCAAAATCAGATATGAAAAAACAAAAAAAGCCGACTACATCTGACCATCATATACATAATGTATGGATACACTAAGACTGATTAACACATAACTTTGATTAGGATTAACATAATAATTAAGCATAGTAGAAATAGAAGATGAGTGCTAATTCATCATAATGTTACAAGTTGCTTGTAGTGTGATGGAAGCATAAACCATTGTATCATTCAAATTATTACTACAGTTTACATCTAATATATTTATTTAAGGACACAAAATTGATCCCAAATGCTATGAATGAATAATTTCTCTTAATAGACAAAATTAAGAAATGCAAGCAATTCAGGTGCTTCAGGAAAGAGAAAATTATACTGCTTTATGAATAAATAACATAAAATTAGATGATCGTAACATACATGAAAGGGGTGCAGTTAACATTTCATCTGACTGCTTCACCTAATAAAAATAGGTAATAATTGTACCAGTTGATTAGCCACAGCTACCAACAGACAATCAATTTTTATATTCTCAAGACTAGAAAATGATTGAACAAGGCTATTGTTTTGAGGACTAGTCTAATTTAATAGCACATGACTAAAACTATGTATTCAAACGTATCCATCACAGTTCACAGATTCATTGCACACAGTTTCTATTTTACGAAATTAAGTATCCAGCTGAAATTTAAGTATTCAACGACAACAAGTTCAGGTAATGCTAATCACAATAACACAGGGAAACATGACACAAAATGTTAAAAACTAAAATAAGGAAGAATATGGTTGGTATAGACTATGGTTGGTAAAAACTAAAATAAGCTTCACATATTCAAAACCTGAAACCAGTGTTTACGATTAAACACTTAAAACCAAATATGGTTGGTATAGACTATATGACTGCTTGATACTATTTATAGCTATTAAATCCAGTGTTTACGATTAGTCATATAGACTAGTTTTTATATGACTGCTTGATACTATTTATAGCTATTAAATCCAGTGTTTACGATTAGTTTAATAATCAAAATAATCATTATATATCATAAATATATCAACATTATCTATAAAAATCACAAAATGCTTAAGTTTAATAAAAAAATTACCGACACCCAGTTCACGAAGTTGAAATACCGAGAACTGCTTGAGGAAAGCGAAGTTGAAATACTTCTTCAGCTGCCTTGAAGAACCGCTTGAGGAATCGAGCCTAGAAGACACACTTCAGCTGCCTAGAAGGATTCCAGTGAATCACTTGAGGAATCGTGCTTTGAGGGTTGCGGAGGCTTGAGGAATCGAGAGAAATCACTTGGAATCAATGTTGAGATCTGAAATTAAGGAAGAATTGCAGTGACGAGGAGAATCTGAAGAGGAAGTGATATCAAAAAGGAAAAGGGGATTTGGGCGGCATAGAAAAATAATGGAGGGAAATAAAATTTTGGACCGTAAAATTTTCTCAACCGTTATTATCAATGGCGTTAAATTATTATTAAGACTAACCAATATAACCATTACCTAGTTAACTATAGCAAGCAACCTCCCGTGCAATCCCCACTTGCTATCAATATACCATTTTCTTGTAGTGAAATCTCTATCGTGTTGGGTAAAACTTGGAAATCGTCTTGTGCTTGGGCCGAATATGATCCGAGAGGCATCGGATAAGGTTATAGAGATTCGGAAGCAAATCAAGGGAGCGCATAATCGATAGAAGAGTAATGTAGACGAGAGGCGCAGAGACTTGGAGTTCTCGGTTGTAGATTTTGTATTTGTAAACGTTTCTCCGATGAGAAGTGTAGTTCGGTTTGGAAGGGCTGGGAAGTTGGCTCCTCGGTATATTAGGACCATTCTCGATTCTTGAGAGGATTGGTACACTCGCATATAGAGTCGAGTTACCGATTAGGCTATCCGGTGTGAACAATGTATTTCATGTATCACATTTGCGTAAGTTTTTACATGATCCTTCAATGATAGTGGAAGCGTCGCAGTAAGAAGACTTGGAGCTTGAGCCAAATTTGACTATGTTGAGGCAGCTTGTTTGTATTGTTGATAGAGATACGAAGCAATTGGGGACTAAGGTTGTAAAGTTAGTCAAGGTACAATGGGGCGAGGATTCTCGAGATTGTATGTGGGAGACTGAGGATAGTTTGAGGGAATCCTATCTGGATTTGTTCTTAGACTAGAGTTTTCTTATCTTAGTTTGTGTTTGAGTTGCATTTTAGTTTGTATATAGTTTTAGTAGTGCTATATATATCTTGTTCTTTTATCTTCTTTTATTATCGTTCTTGTTGAATTTCGAGGACGAAATGTTCTAAGTGGGGGAAAATGTAGCGACCCAAAAATTCGAACACTTCGTCTTCGAATATCGATACATTTTCAGATATGTTTAAGTGTTATAAATATGATTTTATAACCTTTTTTATCATCATTTAATTAATAAATAATATTAAGAAACTTGATTTTTAAAAGTGTTTACAAAAATATATTCTTCGATGAAAAATCGATAATGTGACCGAAAATCGGTTTATCGATAAATAGCTTTTCGATCGATATAAGTTGTTCGAACTATCATGCACTTAACTAATGATCAAATGAACACATTAGCAACTAATTAACACACTCTCCTATTCATAAAGCATGGAACATTCTAGAATGTTCTAATGGATAAGAGATATTAGTATGAGAAGGGTATAATGGTAAATAACATAAAGGAGAAGCGACATAAAGTAATCATGTGAGTGGATGCTCCTTTGTGACCTTCCATGGAAGGTAGGAGGTGAAAGTAACCCTTTTCACAAGCCTATATAAGAGAAGGCATACCCTTAGTATCATTCACAAATATTTACAAAGCTTAGAGTTCAAAAATAATGTCTTCTTCTTCTTCTTCATCTTAAATTCCTAAAGCAAATATTTTGCAAACTATCTCCAAATCACCTCAAACTTAGAGTGAGACCTTACCACCACATAACAACACCTTATACCTAGTTAGATTGTGAAAAAGCAAAGCCAAACTCCCCCACTTACCTTGGGCCGTGATTATTAGGAGGCTAGAGGAGGCTTGGAGCAAAGCAAAGCAAGGAAGAAAGAGGAGGGAAAGGAGGTTGCTAGCTTGAGTTTGAACTTAATTGCTTAAGCATGGTTATTTATTGAGTTTAAGGTGAGCTAACATGCCAATTGGATTGATAATATAACTCATATATGATTATATTTTGTTGTGTTAAAATTGTTAGAATTGTTAAGTTAAATATGTTGGAAACATTGATTTTGATCCTTGTTTTGAGAAGAAGTGGCACATATGATGCATATATGGATTTGAATGGACTTATATGACATATTACTAGGCCTTAAACAAAGCAAATAGGTTGTAGTTTAACATAGATTGAGATATGACTCGGATTTGAAAGTGCACTTATAGCGATAATCATTATGGATGTAGTTCGAAATTGTCTTGTTTTTGGCAATTGTTATGGAACTTTGTAGAGAGATCCATAGGGATTTCTTGCCATATTTGCATTGTTATATATGTATGTTTACTGTTATTAAAAGCTTGAATAGTAAAAAGTCAAGTAACACTACATGATTTATTACTCACTTATCATGAGTTATGTATTTTTGGTATTGAAAGTTCAAAAAGGTTTTGATTTCCTATTTTCCTAAAAAAGATTAATTCATCTAAAGGTTTTAATTTATATACTAATATTGTTTGCTCACAAAGGTACTACAACTTTCAAAAGTTTGTTGTTTGGAATTTGGAGGAGATAGAAATATGGGGATGCACACTACAAAGAGCTCCCTCTCTCTTCCAAAAAATCCTAAGCATGAACTTTTAGAGGGTATTTTTAAAGAGACTCCAAACAGTATGGGTATTTTTAAAATTAACACTTTTTACAAAGGGATGGTATTTATAAATTGTTGTCCCATTATAAACATTTATGAAAATTACCAAATTAACTTTTTTAATTAAACCCTAAGCCCTCTCAAAATTCTAATCGTCTTTTGTTTTTTTGATGGAATGGAAGCAACATTGTGAAGATGACATGAGAAAGGAAGAGAGGCTGGTTTGAATGTAGGAAAGTGTCATTTTTTTCGACGTCGGGTATGATGTTTATTTTGGGAACAAATTGAAGGTCAGTTAATTAACATTTTTTACGTTTAATCGATGTGCACCTATCATGCAACTTTATATAGCAAAAATGATTGTCCTTGTCAAATTAATGTAGTTAAGTAAGTATGTAGGTCAAACGGTTATGTGTTTTCGAACCTCATAGGTAAAAAATGTTTTCAGTATGTCGTCGTCGAGTTTGTAATTTGTAGCTGGCAAGATGTTATCGAAATAAAAACTTTGAGGATAGTGGGATAGTTCGATAAAAACATGTCAATATAAAATTATTTTTCAATAGGATGTCATCACTTAACTTTTATTTGGCTATGTATCATCGTTTTATTGATTTTTCACAATATGGACTTATTGATTTTTGCATCTAATTTAAAACGGGTAAACAGACAGGAGGAGGAAATCAAATCAGATGCCGCAAAGGATGACAAAAATATAGTTGTTGATAAAGAGATTGATAATTCTAACACATCAAACAATGATAATGTAGAATATTTAGATTTAACTCCATTGTTTACAACTGATCAGGTACGTTTTTAAATTCCATTTGTTTTATTATGTTGTTATTGTACATTTTCATCTAACAAATGTTTAGCTTTAAATTAATTATTATCCATTTTAATTTCCATGTCAACGTTATATAAATTCAAAATTTGAATTCGTTTGAATTATTTTAAATTCAAAAACTTCAAACGTCAATAACTTTTCGTTTGAAGACCGGTCGTATAACTTTATATATGAAAGTTAACCAACAAATCGCCATTATAAATTTGCACTAGAAATGTTGCGGTCCTATTGGCACTTTTAGCGAGTCTATCCATTATAATTCAAATAGCTTCATTGCCACTTTGACTCCTAGGCAACCCAACTATAAAGTCCATCGATATATGCTCTTGCTTTCAAGTTGGTACTTCTAGTGGTAACAAAAGTCCTACAAACTTCCCTTGTTTCACCTTTATCATTTGGCATGTCAAACAGCTAGAAACATACTCCACTACCCTCTTCTTTATTCCCGGCCAATAGAAAATCCACTTCATATCCTTATACATTTTATCTCCACTAGGGTGAATTGTCATCTTAAAACAGTGACACTAAACCAGAATTTCCTTTAAAACATCCTCCACCATAGGAACAAAAAGGCGTCCATCTCTTCTCAAACTTCCTCTTTCGTCAATCGCATATCTACCACCATGGTGAATATTCTCTCATCTACTTAGCTTGTCCAAAATATCTACTATTGTCACATCCTTCTTCTGCTCTTGCCTAATGTGGTCATTCAATGATTGGCCAACTTCCATGCTGCCAAATTGCCAAGAGTGGGTTCCGTTGGCGGTTGGAAATTGAAATTCGAGAGGAACTCCAACTGCCTTCACTCATAAATAGCACCCAGAGTAGCATGCACTCAACTAAGGGCATTGGCGACGATATTCTCTTCCGTAGGGATATGCTGTATCTCAAAGTCATATAATGCTATGAACTCCATTTATCTCCGCTGCCTAAGATTCAAATATTTTGGGAAAAATAAGTATTTAAGGGATTTGTGGTGGTGAATAACTAAAACCATTCTCCTAAAAGATAGTACCTACACACCTTCGTAGAAAAGACGGTAGCTGCTAACTCCAAGTCGTGAATTGGGTATCTCATCTCATGGTCCTTCAACTGCCTACTTGTATAGGCTATCACTCAATCTCCTTGCATAAGAACATCTCCTAATCCTATACCATAAGCGTCTATGTAAACAGTGAAACTCTTCGTCCCATTAGGAATAGTAGGTATTGGCGCACTAGCTAACTGCTCCTTTAGCTTCTCGAATGCTGCCGTGCATTTCTCATCCCATGCAAAAACTGGATTTTTCTTGGTTAAACGAGTTAGTAGGACTGCTATCTTTACAAAGTCCTTGATGAATTTTCTATAGTAACCCGCTAGCCTATGAATACTCCTGACTTTCATGGTGTTCTTCGGAATCAACCATTCTTGAATAGCTTCCACCTTTGCAGGTGTAACAACCCGCATATTTTACGATTATATATTTAAATGTTTGGTTTAAATATATCATCGTTTCTTGAATTTAAAGTCCGAAATGTTACTTTTTGTAAACAGTCGAATTTAGACTCGAGACCACTTCCGTTGAGTTCAAAACGACGTTTACAACTTTTTTGAGTATAAACATTCATATATTTGGAGTTGATTAAGATTTTGGTATTTTCATTTGGGCTTTGGGTTTGGTTCTAGCCCACTAACCCAACAAGGTAACCCAACTCCTCTACCAAATACCCTAACTCCTCTACTCTTCATTCATTCTACTCCTCATTTCATAACACTCAAGCTAAAGAGAAAAATGGGGAAAAAGAGGGAAAATTAAAATTCCTAAGCCCTAGATTCTTAGGAAATTCGAATTCAAGTTGTAAATCAAAGAGAAGCTTAGGTAAGCATCCTCTTCACCTTCTCTATCTCAATCTCTCTTCAATTTTCAGAAATTCCTATAACCTAACTTATGAAATTCATTTCATTTGATAATATATTGAAGATTCTTGAGGTGTTGTTGAGGAGGAATCAATCTTAGCTTGTTTTAGAGCATCTCATTTCTATATTTGAGTTTAAAAGTGAGTTTTTTTGAACTCACATCTATGTCTATACCTTTGATAGTTGTTAGGTATGAATTCCTAACATCTATTTCATGTTCATTTTCTTCTGAATTGAATTGGTTTGGTGAATTTTCCAATTTTTGGTATTATGAAGTCAAAATCTATGAAAATCCTACTATGGATGTTTGGACATGTTTTTTGGAGTGTAATTATGAGTCTATAGGGCTGGGTTGTCGCTTGGCATAAATCCCTAGCCATCGTCGTTCATTCGATCGCTTCCAAGTTGAATTGGCCATCAATGGCCTAGGCTAATTTTTGCCCTGAGCTTCAGCTCAGACGTTTGGTAAACGCTCAATCGTCTGGGTAGTCGGAATAAAAAATTCCAGACTTACAGCTCAGACGTCTGAGGTTATTCCCAAACGTCTGGGCGATCTGGAAGAAAATTTCTAGACCTTCAGCTCAGACGTCTGGGAAAACCCCCAGACGTCTGTCGCTGTTAAATTCAGAGGAATTGCCTATTTTTATGTGGCTTTCCATTTATATCGATTTTTGGTTGATCTGATTAGATGTTATCACTATTTATCGTCTTTGATGACTTCTTTTTTGGATTTTTGGGAATATCCATTTGATGGATTTGATATCGATTTGTATGGTTTTAATTCACGTCGTCGAATGTGAACTTTTGGTGGTAGATTGTTTTTACAATCGTTTCTATGATTTGTCACTTTAGAATACAAAGGTTTCTATACTAGTAGTAAATACTCAAACTCTTTCACAAAAATGATTTCAACATTTCTTTAATACAAAGCTCATTTTTAAAATCGTTTTCCAATCTATTAGTATATACAAACCTTTACCTCATTCGTATGAGAAAACTAATTAAACGACTTAGCAAAACAAGTGGTATGAAATGCTTGCGTTTACTTCGTCGATTAATTCTTGGACTTGTTCGATTGAACTCTTGTGACAATTTTAGAGTGGAAATCTACAATCTGTTCCTAAATATTTAAGTTAAGCTAGTGGTTATGGGACATGAAGCTAAACTCATTTATTTACTAGCTTACTGTAATTTACACTTATCAATCAATGATGATCATTTTGTGATTTAGACTAGCGATGTGCGATGTCTCTTTGTTTGCGTGGGGACTAAACCCCATTTGTGGAGCTTCGGTTCAAATTGGTGGGGTAGCGACCAATGGTCTTCGGGCCGTTTGTGGAACTTCGGCTCAAATTTGATGGGTTAGTGACCATGGAACATCGTTCCGTTTGTGATACACGTGCTGGTGAGTTTTCATGCTCCCGTTTGTGATAGGCCTCCCCCTTTGTGATTTCTGGATTTCTAATTGATGATTTCTAGAATTTGTGTTTCACCAATTTTTGCGGTTTGCATTGATATGTTTTGTCAATATTTGAGGTTTGGTGAATAGGTAAAGAACATGATATTCTTTTTGGATATTTAAGGTGATTTGAGATATTGTATGATTTTCATTGTTATCAGATATATACTTGTCACAGTATGACATTATTGTTATCATATATTTTTGTCATATCTCTTATCTTATCTCATATTGTATGATATTTATAGCTAGACTGATCCGTTTATTATTTTTCTTCTTAAATAATACTCGGGTCAGACCGAGGTGTTTCAGGTGCTTTCACTTGACTTCTTAGCGGGGCCTAGCTTCTGACTTTTTGGCTAACTACTTTAGCTCTATAGTTTTTGTTTTTATACATTCAAGATAGAGACTCCTTGATGTATACATATTCTTTTGTCTAGCACTTATACCTGTTCTTTTGTGATGTAGTGGATCTTGTATGACCACTACTTTTATGTTCACTTCTATGTGATATATTCATATCTGTTTCCGCCTTAGTGATATGAATATCTATGACTGATTTTGTGTTATGCTTATTTTATATTTGTTTTCGAACGCCACATAGCCACTGTGTAGTAGCTTTGAGTTTGTATTTGATATGTAAGATTTCCTCTTGAAATGAAATGCATGACCTTCTATCTGGCATATCGGTAGTCGTACAAATCAATTACACAGATGGTCGCTCCTCAACAGCCTTATTCTTCGTGCTAGTTGACAGCATTACTCCGTAGTGTCCTTGGCTAGTGTGAGTATAGAGGAGGGGCGTCACTGCTTGGTATCAGAGCCAAACTTCGAAACAATTTAGAATAATCTAGCAAGGATCATTGTCCTAAGTCTGTCTTAGGAATCATGCCTTAGGATTTAATTCGAGTCATAGGACCCGTTCTATCCTATTTTCTTTTATGATGCCTTGTTTTATCAATCAAGTTTGTTTGATATTCATTCTGAGAATAACCTTTTTCTTCTTCTTTCTTTCTTTCTTAAAGAAGAGAAATGGTTAGACCTGGCCGACCCAGCGCCAGTCAATCCAGTGCTTGTCCTCAGGATGGCGTATTCATATCTGCTCAACAGCTTTTGGATCTTGTGAAGAATGCCCAAGCTGCCGGACCCATTCCTGAGCCTACTCATCCTAAATCCGAGTTTGTAAGTTTGTGCAGTGATTATACCAATTTGGATGGAAGGCCATTCAAGGGTTCCGAAAGTGTTATAGAAGTCCAAGCTTGGCTTAGAACATGCGATCACATCTTTTCTCGCATGATCTTGTGGATCTACATCGAGTCCAAGTGGCTTCTAGCACGCTCCACGAGAGAGCATTAGATTGGTATAAGCTTTTAATTTCAGAAATTGTTGAAGTGGATCTTACTTGGGAGCAATTCCGAGAAAGGTTCGAGTTAAAGTTTATGCCGGAAGCTGAAAAAGTAACTTTAGCCCGACACTCCATTGACCTAGTTCAAGGTGAATCTTCTGTGACAAAGTATGTCGCATCTTTTGAATCCCTCTCAAAATATGGGGTCGAGTATATTAATACCCCATTGAATAAAAATCAGAGGTTTATCTATGGGTTGAATAAGAACCTCAAAAAGCCTTTACTTCTGAAACTAGAAGTTTCATTCGATCAGCTTGTAGATATCGCTCTTCGACTTGAAGAGGCCGATAAAGAAAGTGATGTTGAAGTTGTGGGTGCCAAACAGAACTTCAACAACAACAAGAAGGGGCAATTCGATAGTAAGTTCAAAGGCCCTAATCCCAACAAGAAAGGGAAGAAAGCAACTTCGGTAGCAAAGACTCCTACCTCTAGCCGTGGAGAATTCTACAATTGTGGTTCTAAGGACCATTATGTGAATAAGTGTCTGAAGCCCCTTACTTGTTGTTATTGCAAAAGTTTGGGTCATCCTAAATCTTCGTGTCTCAAACTTCAAAGCAAGAAAAAGGGAAAGCTGAATGTTGTGCAAGCCCCTAGTAACACTTCTCTTGGTCAAGGTATTTCTCACTCTATCCTTGATGGCATTATTATGTTTCATGATCATCCTATTCGAGTTCTTATTGATACGGGTGCATCTCACTCTTTTATGTCAATAGAACTTGTTGATACTTTGTCTTTAAATGTTATGGGCTTGATGACTTCATTGAGGATTGCGAATCCAGTTGGTGGATCTGCAACACTCAATCTATTTTGTAAAGATGTCGAGATTATTTTATGTGATTATGCTTTCCGAGCCAATTTTCATGTTATGCGTTACTTAGGTTTCAGAATGTTTTTGGGAATGGATTGGCTTAATCGTTATGAAGCCCACATCCTATGTCCTGAGAGGACCATCCATCTTCGACATCCCCAATCTATTAAGCAGATTTTTATTGTTCTTAAAGATTCAGATTCCAATTCAGTAGCATCCTTATATTCTCTAAATCCGCGTGATGATGATAATGATGATTAGGAAGATGTCATTTCCCTCATTGACATTGTTCATGAATTTCCCGATATATTTGAGCCCGTTTTCGGATTCCAACCTAAGCGAGCAATTGAGTTCAGAATTAATCTAATCCCTGAAGCTCTACCTATCACTCGTCCTCCTTATCGCATGTCCAATAAGGAAAATGAGGAAATGCGTAAACAATTATCCGAATTGGAAGCGAAACAGTTTATTCGATCTGGTTCCTCTCCATGGGGAGCTTTAGCTATCTTTGTGAAGAAATCCGATGGTACACTTAGGCTTTGCGTTGACTACCGCAAGCTTAATGATCTCACCATCAAGAATAAATATCCCTTGCTTCGGATTGATGATCTATTCGATCAACTTAGCGGTGCTAGAGTCTTTTCACAGTTAGACTTAGCAATCGGTTTTCATCAACTTCGAATTGCAGAGGATAATATTCCTTTGACATCGTTCCGTACTTGTTATGGATCTTATGAATGGCTTGTTATGCCATTTGGTTTAACGAATACTCTAGCTTATTTCGTTGACCTTATGAATCGAGTTTTCAAAGACTTCCTCGATCGATTTGTTCTCATATTTATTGATGATATTCTTGTTTATTCTAAAACCGAGGAAGAGCATGAAAAACATCTTCGGATTGTGTTGGAAACTCTTAGGAGTAATCAATTGAAAGCAAAATTTTCTATGTGCCACTTTTGGCAATCTCGTGTGAAATTTTTAGGACATATTATTTCTAAATCTAGAATTTTCATGGATCCTTCAAAGATTGAGGCGATTCAAAATTGGAAGAGACTGGAGAGTGTGATAGAAATTCGTAGCTTTCCTGGATTGGCGGGCTATTACCGTCGGTTCATAAATGACTGTTCTAAAATTTCTATACCTCTTACTAGTTTGACAAAGAAAGGAGTTAAGTACATTTGGTCAGACAAATGTGAATCTGCTTTTCAGAAATTAAAAGAACTCCTTTCTAATGCTCCTATTCTTGTGATTCCCAAGGGGAACCAAGACTTTATTGTTTATACCGATGCTAGTTGTGTTGGTTTGGGAGTCGTTCTCATGCAAAGGGAGCGTGTTATCGCTTATGCTTCTAGGCAATTAAAGCCTGCCGAGACTAGATATGCCACTCATGATTTAGAGCTCGCGGCCATTGTTTTCGTCCTTAGAATTTGGCGTCATTATCTTTTGGGAGAGAAATTTGTTCTCTACATTGATCATAAATCTTTGAAGTATTTGTTCTCTCAAAAGGAACTTAATTTACGTCAACAACGTTGGCTCGAATTCCTTGCATCTTATGATCTTGATATTCTTTATACACCTGGAAAGGGAAATCGTGTTGCCGATGCCCTTAGTCATAAGCAACAAGCGGTTGTTTCCATGATGATATCTGAATGGAATGATCTCGAGACTTTGTCCACTTGTGAGATTCGAGATCGTGAATCCGATTCATGTTCGTCCCTTGTTCTATGTAGCCTTGAGGCTCATTCATCTCTTTTAGACCGCATTCTTGAAGCTCAAAAGCAAGATCCCGAATTGGCTCTTCTTAGCCAAAGTTATAGGGATAAAAATAAGGATGATGGTTTGAAAGACTTTGAAATTGATGCTCATTGGGGCATTCGAAAATTTGGTAGACTTATTGTGCCAAATATTAGTGATCTTCGTAAAGACATTTTAGAAGATTATCATCGTTCTAAATTTACCATTCATCCCGGCAGTAGTAAAATGTACGCGGACATGAAGCGACTTTATTATTAGGATGGAATGAAATCTAGTATTGCTAACTTTATTAAGTGTTGCATGACTTGCCAACTCGTAAAGGCCGAGCATCAAAGGCCCGGTGGGTTATTGCAACCTTTAGACATTCCCGTTTGGAAATGGGATCAAATTTCCATGGACTTTATTGACGGTCTTCCCCATTCTTGTTCGGGTCATGACAGTCTATGGGTGATTGTAGATAGACTTACTAAATCTGCCCATTTTATTCCCGTTCGGTCCAATCGGACCGTACCTCTTTTGGCCAAACTCTATGTTAAAGAAATGGTTAAATTGCATGGAGTTCCTAATTCTATCGTTAGCGATCATGATCCATTATTTACTAGTGGATTTTGGAAGGGTCTTCAAAAAGCTTTGGGAACGAAGCTTAATTTTAGCACGGCTTATCATCCTCAGTCCGATGGACAAACAGAGCATGTGAATCAAACTCTAGAAGATCTTCTTCGTGCATGTGTTCTTGACTTTGGTGGAAGTTGGGAAGATCATATTTCTCTTGTTGAGTTTTCTTATAATAACAGCTTCCAATCTAGTATTGGTATGGCACCTTTTGAGGCACTCTACGGAAGGCCATGCTGATCTCCTTCGTGTTGGCTTGAAGCCGGTGAGAAGTTGGTTTTAGGTCCCGATTTTATTCGTGATGCCACAGAAAAGATTGAACTTATTCGTCATAGGTTGAAAGAAGCTCAAAGTAGACAAAAATCCTATGCCGATAACCGAAGAAGGAATTTGGAATTTTCTGTGGGAGATCTGGTATTCATTCGTGTTTCACCTATGAAGGGTGTTGTGCATTTCAGTCGATCGGGTAAGTTAACACCTATATATATTGGCCCATTTCCCATCACCGAGTGCATTGGTTCCGTGGCGTATCGCCTTTCATTACCGGCTCAATTTTCTGCTATTCATGACGTATTTCACGTTTCTCAACTACGGAAATGCCTTAGAGATTCTGATTCTATTCTTGAGCCCAGTGTTATTGAAGAAATTGAAGTTTCACATAATTTGACTTATGAGCAAAATCCTATTCGTATCATTGCTATGGAGGTTAAACGCCTTCGTAATAATGATGTTCCGCTTGTAAAATTTCAATGGTCCGCAAATCATAAGGATTGTTCTTAGGAATCTAGAGAATTCATCGAGCGAGCACATCCAGACTTACTCTCTCGTGCTCTATCAGGTGAACTTCTCACTTCAAAATTTTCTTTTGTGTTGTTATGCCTTAGAATGGTTGTTACTCTTTATTTTCTTTTAAGTATTATGAGGACGCAATTTCTTTAAGGAGGGGAGTCTGTAACAACCCGAATATTTTACGATTATATATTTAAATGTTTTGTTTAAATATAGCATCGTTTGTTGAATTTAAAGTCCGAAATGTTACTTTTTGTAAATAGTCGAATCCGGACTCGAGACCACTTCCATTGAGTTCAAAACGACGTTTACAACTTTTTTGAGTATAGACATTGATATATTTGGAGTTGATTTGGATTTTGGTATTTTCGTTTAGGCTTTGGGTTTGGTTCTGGCCCACTAACCCAACAAGGTAACCCAACTCCTCTACCAATTACCCTAACTCCTCTACTCTTCATTATTCTACTCCTCATTTCCGAACACTCAAGCTGAAGAGAAAAATGGGAAAAAGTGGGGAAATTAAAATTCCTAAGCCCTAGATTCTTAGGAAATTCAAATTCAAGTTATAAATCAAAGAGAAGCTTAGGTAAGCATCATCTTCACCTTCTCTATCTCAATCTCTCTTCAATTTTTAGAAATTCCTATAACCTAACTTAGGAAATTCATTTCATTTGATAATAGATTGAAGATTCTTGAGGTGTTGTTGAGGAGGAATCAATCTTAGCTTGTTTTAGAGCTTGTGATTTCTATATTTGAGTTTAAAGTGAGTTTTTTTGAACCCGCATCTATGTATATACCTTTGATAGTTGTTAGGTATGAATTCCTAACATCAATTTCATGTTCATTTGCTTTTGAATTGAATTAGTTTGGTGAATTTTCCAATTTTTGGTATTTTGAAGTCAAAATCTATGAAAATCCTACTATTGATGTTTGGACATGTTGTTTGGAGTGTATTGATGAGTCTATAGGGCTGGATTGTCGCTTGGCATAAATCCCTAGCCATCGTCGTTCATTCGATCGCTTCCAAGTTGAATTGGCCATTAATGGCCTAGGCTAATTTTTTCCCTGAGCTTCAGCTCAGACGTCTGGTAAACGCTCAGATGTCTGGTAAACGCTCAGACGTCTGGGTAGTCGGAATAAAAAATTCTAGACTTACAGCTCAGACATCTGAGGTTATTCCCAGACGTCTGGGCGATCTGGAAGAAAATTTCCAGACCTTCAGCTCAGACGTTTGGGAAATTCACGTCGTCGAATGTGTCCTTCTAAGATCGAGGCTATTCAGAATTGGAAGAGGCCTGAGAATGTTCACGAGATTCGTAGCTTTTTGGGGTTGGCCGGTTATTATCATCGCTTTATTAAGGATTTCTCTCGTATCGTGCTTCCTCTTACAAACCTTACTAGGAAGGGTGTTCGTTATGTTTGGTCAGATAAGTGTGAGGCTTCCTTCCAACAATTGAAGGAGCTTCTTACACATGCTCCCGTGCTAGTGGTTCCTGAAGGGAATCAAGACCTTATCGTTTATACCGATGCCAGCCATAGTGGTCTCAGTGCAGTTCTGATGCAAAAGGATCGGGTAGTTGCCTACGCTTCAAGGAAATTACGTTCGAACGAGGCTCGGTACGCTACCCATGATTTGGAACTTGCAGCTATCGTCTTCGCATTGAAGATATGGCGTCATTATCTCTTAGGTGAGCATTTCATCCTTTATACAGATCACAAGTCCCTCAGATATCTCTTTTCTTAAAAAGATCTGAATATGAGGCAACGGCAATGGTTAGAGTTCCTCGCCTCATATGATTTCGATATCGAGTATACCCCTGGAAAGGGTAACCGTGTAGCTGATGCGCTTAGTCGCAAGCATTCGGCCGTAGTTTCTTTGATGATAGCCGAATGGGATGTTTTGGAGACCTTATCTTGCTTTGATATTTGCGATCGAGCACCATCATCTGATTCACCTGTGTTATTATTCAGTATGGAGGCTCGACCATCTCTTCTAGATCGTATCTCACAGGCTCAAAGGCGTGATGCTTATACTATGCACCTCATTCAGTCATGCTCATCTGGGTCCCATGATGAGGAGTTGTGGGATTTTTCCATTGATTATCACGGTTGTCTTCGTCTGAAGAACCATATAGTTGTGCCTTCAGATTCAGCACTTAGGCGTGACATACTTGATGATTGTCATTGCACTAAGTATACCATTCATCCGGGTAGCAGTAAGATGTACGCGGATATGCATCGCCTTTACTATTGGGAAGGCATGAAGCGTGATATTGCAAGTTATGTAAGAAATTGCATGACTTTTCAGCTTGTCAAGGCCGAGCATCAGCGGCCATCCGGTCTTCTTCAGCCTTTAGAGGTCCCATAGTGGAAGTGGGAACAGGTATCGATGGATTTCGTTGACGGCTCACCTCGTTCGAGGTCGGTTCATTCTAGCATTTGGGTTATCGTGGATCATCTCACGAAGTCTGCACACTTTGTTCCTATTAAATCTAATAGGAATGCTCCTCTTTTGGCAAAACTTTATATAAAAGAAATCGTACGATTACATAGTGTTCCTTCTTCGATCGTATGTGATCATGATCCTTTGTTTACCAGCCATTTGTGGACCAGTTTTCAGCAAGCTTTGGGAACAAAGCTGAATCTTTCTACAGCTTATCATCCCCAGTCTGATGGACAGACTGAAAGGGTGAATCGTATTCTTGAAGACCTTCTCTATGCATGCATTCTTGATTTCAGTGGTTCTTGGGAGGATCATCTACCATTGGTAGAGTTCTCCTACAATAACAGCTATCAATCCAGTATTGGTATGGCTCCCTTCGAGGCACTGTACGGAAGACCGTGCCGATCTCTATCTTGTTGGCTAGAATCTGGCGAGAAGTTATACTCGGTCCAGACTCAGTTCGTGATTCTTCAAAAAAGATATCTCTTATTAGATAGAGGATGAAAGAGGCATAGAATCGCCAGAAATTCTACGCGGACAACCGTAGGAAGCCTCTTGAATTCGCTGTCGGTGATCTTGTGTTCATTCGAGTATCTCCTTTAAAGGGAGTGATGCGCTTTAGCTCTACAGGGAAATTGGCTCCTCATTTTATAGGACCATTTCCGATTACTGAGCGCATCAGTCTAGTTGCTTATCGAGTGACTCTTCCGTCTCATTTATCTGGTATTCATGACGTTTTCCACATCTCTCAGCTTCGGAAGTGCATTCGAGACTCTGATTCCGTTGTTGATCCATCCGAGCAGCTTGAGCTTGAGATCTCACCGAGTCTATCTGTAGTTCAGCAGCCTATTCGCGTGCTTGATTCGAAGGTGAGACGCCTTTGAAGCAAGAACGTACCTCTTGTCAAGATTCAATGGTCTGAAAACCCCAACGATTGTACTTGGGAAACCAGAGAATCTATCGAGTGATCTTTTCCTGGCTTTCTTTCTTCTTCCGGTGATGGTGAGAATTTATTATATCAAGCTATTTCTTGTTTCTTTTGTTGAATCTTTATAATAGTTATGGTTTTTCCCCTAGAAATTGCGTGGACGCAATTTTGTTAAGGGGGGGGTCTGTAACAACCCTTGTTGGAGATTACCACTAATATTAAATTATAATTAATTAGAACTTAATATTGGATTTATTGATTAATTGGAAGTAAATTGTGAATTATATTATTTATTTGATATAAACAATATTGTATGAATTAATCTTGGGTGTATAAAATTAATTAAGAACATGAGGTTTATTTCAATTTAAAATGGTTGAAATAAATTTAAAATGGAAGAAAATAAAGTTAACTACTTTATTTTGATGATTGGATTGATAATAATCATTGTTGGTATTTGATTGGGAGTAATAAAAAGAATATTGGCAATTAATCCCAATATTCTCCGTTCATTGTAAAATTTGGTGATATTGTAATTTATTGCCAAAATTACTTTTTCTTTGTTAATAATACAAAGGAAAATGGTTATTAATTAACTAATTACAATAAATATTTTTAGTAATGGTGTTTTTATGCTTTAGGGATGTTAATATAATTATTTACACTTTATTGGATGGAACATATATTTTATTTAACAAGTATATGTCAAAATTTGCATTATTTTTTTAGATTGTGCAAATTTGTTAAAAATACGAGTTTATTGTTAAAATAACTTTCAAATTTGATAAAAATAGGATGTTTATCATTTTGATAAATTCTAGACGTTGCAACGATCACAACGCAATTTATTTCGTAAAAAAAACATTAAAAATTGAGAAAGTTATGAATAAAAACATTGTATAAGTGTAAATTGATCAACTTCATTATTTTGGCTAAGTAATTAATTTTGGGCTAATGGGTTGAATCCAAACCCACTTGAGAAGCATCTGGAGAAAGGAGAAATACGTACAGACATTTCGTACTCCTTCTTCTCTTCTTCTCAAAAAAAATAGAGAAAGCTTCTGGAAATAGAAACAATGGCCTCCATGCTAATTTCTTGTTAATTTCCTAATTAAATTCGTAAAATCTAGAGTTTCTCTTGTTAAAAGCATAAACCAAGGTAATCTCCTACCTTAGAAATCTCTAATTCATGAGAAATCTCTGGTTCAGTTACTGTAAGTTTGGTTTTGATGTTTTTCCTTCTTGCATGCTTCTATTTTAGCTTCTACAGGTTCTCTAGGCTCAAATCTTTGCTGAAAGGCTTCATCTTGCAAGGAAATTTAGCATCTTTTGCCTTCTTACAGTAAGTTAAAGCTTATGCTAACTGAAATGGTTGGTTTACGTATAAAATTTTGCTCTTAATATATGTTATGTCTTGCTGAAAATGGTGCAACTTTGTTTGCCCATATCTCGTTCATCCGGCGTCGGATTGCCGTCAAACTTTTTCCAGTATATAGTGCATTTGTTAGAGTTCTATTCTGCTAAATTTTATTGAGTTTCGATTCCTTTTGGACCTCCTTGTTTGCTGTCAAAGTTGCAAAACCGAGAGGGTATTTGCACAGAAAATAATAATAGTGCTCTATTGGCTGAATAGTATTTCTGGCATAACTTTTGCGTTTCAAATCGGAATTTATAAATTTTAGATGTTTTGAAATGAGGGAATTAGGCACAAGGACAAACTTTTTGGAAAAAATTTAGGTTGAAGGACACCAAGTTTCTTTTTTGGGCTGAAGGACAAACTTTGAAAGAAAATTAGACTGAAGGACAATGCTAGTTATAACTAGCATTATATTCAGTTTTTACAGTATAGAAAATGCTATTATAACTAGCATTATATTCAGTTTTACACTATACAAAATGCTAACTACGTTTAGCATTGTCTTTCAACCTATTTTTTTTCAAAGTTTGTCCTTCAGCCTAAAAACGAAACTTGTTGTCCTTAAGCCTAATTTTTTTTCAAAGTTTGTCCTTATGCCTATTTTCCACTTTTGAAATCCTTGTGAAATATGCCACAACTTTTATGTTTGGTTTTGAATGATTTTGAAGTCTACATAGTGAAAAATTGACTTTTTCATCACTGGCCTGTGTTGATAGCCAGTGCACATAATTTTTTTTCTATGTAGTATTTCGATCATAACTTTCACGTTACTGATCGAAATCTTGAAATTCAAGATGTTTTGGAATTCTTAGGAAATATGCTACAACTTTTATGTTTTAAGTTTTGTATGATTTTGTTGTTTACATGATGGAAAATTGATGTTTTTACTGCTGGCCTGTCATTGACAGCCACAATATTTATATATTTGTCCAATTTCGACGATTTCATTTGCACTCTTTTGCAATTTTTTTATATGAAATTTTGATGCTAATATTTGATCATTTTGTCCAGCAATGAACTAATCAAATTAGGATGAGATTTGAATTTAAATTAATTTAAATTCGATTTAAATTTGAATATCGGTTTAGGCCGATTAAATTGCAAAATGATGTTTTCTTGAGTTTTAAAAATCCGAATAAATTCCAGAAAAATCTTCTAACATCATGGTTGGAGTAATAAATGTTTTTATGCATTTTTAGAGGTTTTTAAACAATTATTCTTTATTTTTAAGGCTTTTAAAAATTATTAAAATCCTTTTTAATGATGTGTTTTCTCTCAAAATCTTTTAAATAAATTTCTAAAATTTGTTTTATAACCCCGTTTTCTCAAGTAAAATCTTTTATAATTAATTTTATTTATTTTAATTACTTTGATGCTTTTTCAGACATATGAGGAAGTAAATTAAACTGTTTAGTAAAATTATGAGGTATGGGACTCGTGAATTTACTTTATTGGTTAATTTCGAACTTGTACGATCTAAACAACTTTTGGGAATTGTTTGAATTCCTCTTTGATGACAACCACTTCGTGGTATGTTTTTGATGTATTTAAATCCTAATTGGGGCATTATTCCATATCAATTTATTTGGTTGATATATATATAGTCCGAGAACTCCTAAATAAGAGTATATTCGATGATGGGCTATATTGATGGAGATGCTCTTGCCAATGATATGAGGCAAATATTTCGATGGAATTTGATGATGATTGATGACTTATGGTATTTCTTACTTGTCGATGAGATAAGACAAGTTTGGCATTTCATACCATTCGTCGATGACATGAGGCGATTCTTATGATGATTTAGATGATTTTCATGGTGTGGCATCGACTAGCGGCTAGAAAACCGCTAAGTGAGAACGTGCGGTATGGGACGTACGTTACCACTTTCCGAGTTACTATCTGAGGGTTTCTGACACATTCTAGAAGGACTACCAGTACTTTGAGTCCCGATCGGGTCAAGCAATGTTTGGCTCGATCACTATGATGGTGGGGGCTCAACGGACACCGATTGGAGTGAAGAGTCCAATCACTATGATGACGGGTGTTCGGGATGGATATAGATGATGTCATAGACCGGAACAATTTGATTTGAGGACTCCGGTCAATAGATGGATATGGTACCATAATGATGGTAGTACTGGTAAGTAGCACATGCAGCATTGCTTCGGCATGCGGGATCTGGCCAATCCAAGGTTTCTTTTGATGATTCATGATGATTTCGATTTCACCACCTTTTTATGTGTTTTCTACAGCTTTATAGATGTGAGAAAGGCATATATGATTTCTTGGTGGATTTTGGTGATTTCGAATTTATGAATTGATACTTGGGATTTTATATGATTTTGGAAGGTTGATTATTTCATGAATGATTATTAGGATTTTTCCCTTATACCATACTCACTCATTCTCTTATGTTAAACCCAAGTATATATATATATAGATGCAAACCACCTGTAGTGACATGTAGAGGTTATATGTTATCTACTCTAGTAGCTCATATCTGCATATGTTTCCCTTTAGGCTATAAAGGAAAATCCCCTCTTACCTTATCGTATTTCTTTTCTAAAGATAAGATTCAGTTTGCCTGACCCGTGTGTTTATCACTCGGGTCACACCGAGTTGCAGGTTAGGTCGAATATCTATCTTTTGTGCTTGGACCCATTTTTCTTTTTGAGGGGCTCATGACTATGGACTTGGCTACATCTTTCGTGTTGTGTCTTTTGTGTCGGCTTATTGTACATATTCTTTATGGGGACGGAGATGTATGTATATTGTGTGGTTACACGCCACTATGATGTAGGGTATTACATTTGATGTTTGGCTTGTATTAGTATATATATCTGTGGCTGCTGTTCTGTGATGTGATTGTTATATTTATTGCATTTTGTTTCTGAATAGATCCTATAGCCGTGTAGTATCATATTAGTTAAACATTGAGTATGTCGATCACTTGAGATACACGAAAAAAAACATATGGTAAAAATCGCCGTACTTAGTCTTTAGCAAATGCATTACTATTCGGTCGCCCTTAACCAGCCCTATTCTCTGCATTAGTAGATGGAATTACTCGTTAATTCTCTTTACTAATGTGGGTCTCGGGGTGGGGCGTCACAGCTTGGTATCGATGGTAGATTGTTTTTACAATCGTTTCTATGATGTGTCACTTTAAAATACAAAGGTTTCTATACTAGTAGTAAATACTCAAACTCTTTCACAAAAATGATTTCAACATTTCTTTAATACAAAGCTCATTTTTAAAACCGTTTTCCAATCTATTAGTATATACAAACCTTTACCTCATTCGTTTGAGAAATCTAATTAAACGACTTAGCAAAACAAGTGGCATGAAACGCTTGCGTTTACTTCCTCGATTAATTCTTGGACTTGTTCGATTGAACTCTTGTGATAATTTTCGAGTGGAAATCTACAATCTGTTCGTAAATATTTAAGTTAAGCTAGTAGTTATGGGACATGAAGCTAAACTCATTTATTTACTAGCTTACTGTAATTTACACTTATCGATCAATGATGATCATTTTGTGATTTAGACTAGCGATGTGCGATGCCTCTTTGTTTGCATGGGGGACTAAACCCCATTTGTGGAGCTTCGGTTCAAATTGGTGGGGTAGCGACCCATGGTCTTCGGGCCATTTGTGGAGCTTTGGCTCAAATTTGATGGGTTAGCGACCATGGAATAGCGTTCCGTTTGTGAGACACATGTTGGTAAGTTTTCATGCTTCCATTTGTGATAGGCCTCCCCCTTTGTGATTTCTGGATTTCTAATTGATAATTTTTGGAATTTGTGTTTCACCAATTTTTGCGGTTTGTATTGATATGTTTTGTCTATATTTGAGGTTTAGTGAATAGGTAAAGAACATGATATTCTTTTTGGATATTTGAGGAGATTTGAGATATTGTATGATTTTCATTGTTATCAGATATATACTTGTCACAGTATGACATTATTGTTATCATATATTTTTCTCATATCCCTTATCTTATCTTATCTCATCTTGTATGATATTTAAAGCTAGACTGATCCATTTATTATTTTTCTTCTTAAATAATAATCGGGTCAGACCGAGGTGTTTTAGGTGCTTCCACTTGACTTCTTAGCAGGGCTTAGCTTCTGACTTTTGGCTAACTACTTTAGCTCTATAGTTTTTGTTTTTATACATTCGAGATAGAGACTTCTTGATGTATACATATTCTTTTGTATAGCACTTGTACCTATTCTTTTGTGATGTAGTGGATCTTGTATGACCACTACTTTTATGTTCACTTATATGTGATATATTCATATCTGTTTCCGCCTTAGTGATATGAATATCTATGACTGATTTTGTGTTATGATTATTTTATATTTGTTTCCGAATGCCACATAGCCACTGTGTAGTAGCTTTGAGTTTGTATTTGATATGTTAGATTTCCTCTTGAAATGAAATGCATGACCTTCTATCTGGCATATCGGTACTCGCACAAATCAATTACACAGATGGTCGCTCCTCAACAGCCTTATTCTTCGTGCTAGTTGATGGCATTACTCCTTGGTGTCATTGGCTAGTGTGAGTATAGAGGTGGGGCGTCACAGTAGGATCCATGGATAATCCCTTCTTGGAACTATATGGCCAAAAAATCTCACCTCCTTCTTCTAAAAATGACACTTTGAGAATTTTGCTTTTGGTTGGTGCCTTTTCAAGGCCTCTATATCTCCATTAAGTGATTTTTGTGTTCACCTTCACTTTTGGAGAATACTAGAATGGCATCCACAAACACTACGACGAACTTATTCAGGTGCCCTCTAAAGACTCTACTCATCAGATCTACAAAGTATGTATGGACATTTGTCAATCCGAAAGGCACATTTCCCATTCATACAGCCCATCCAAAGTTTGAAAAGCAGTCTTCTGCTTACTATCCTTAATTGATGGAATCTAGTAGCTAAGTCCAATTGGGAAAAGATTTGGCTCCAACAAGCTGATCAAACAAATTATCTATTCTAAGTAAGGGAAATGTATTCTTCTTGGTCGACTTGTTGAGTTCTCTATAGTCAACGCATAGCCTTAAAGAGTCGTTTTCCTTAGTAGCGAAGAAAACTGGTGCTCCTCGTTCTGAAGTACTTCAGCGAATAAATCCCTTCTTCAACAGCTCAGAAATTTGCTTATCTAACTCACTCCTTTCTTTGAGGCCATGTGACTTAATGGAAGAGCGATAGTTCTAGCATCCTTTTACAAATCGATTCTGAATTCTATCTCTCTTCGGGGTGGGAGGCCTGGGACTTCTTCAAAAACGTTAGGAAATTCTCGAACTATAGGCACGGATGAGAGCTCATCTTGTGATAGGCTTAGCGAATAAATAGCTTAACTCGACTGAGTTTTTGGATGTACAACAAACATCCACATCTTGCCTCTTATAACTCTTTAACCAAACGATCCTCCTATCACAGTATAAGACAGCCCCGTAGTAGGATAACCAATCCATTCCACGTATAAGTCCACACCCCTCAAAACCAAGAACATATGCGTTACATATAAATTGGCGTTACATATATCCACCACTAAGTCTTTACAAATTAAAGAAAGGTGTGTCGACTCAGCATTAGGAACTGACATGACTATTGGATTGGTGGCAACTAGGGTTTTAGACTCAAGAGTTAACTATATTTCAAGCTATGAATGAATGTGATGTTCCCGAGTCAAATAAGATACGAATAGTATTCCCAAAAATAACAATGTACCTTCCATTGCAGTTTTTCCTCGATCCATATGAGGAGGTCTACTTGAGACAGATACATACTTAATGGCATAAGCTTGCCCACTCTGTCTCTCCTTTGCTAGTTTTGGACACCAATTCTTGTAGTGTCCCTCCTCATGGCAGTGGTAGCATCTTCCTTTAAACTCTTTCCTCATTAAGCTTAACTTGTAGTCCTTGGCAACATGTTCCTTATTTTGACATCGATGGCATGTTATACTTCCCTTCTTAATCTCCTTATCCTTCTTGTCATCCTAAAATCCTCCTTCATCAAGCTCACCTTGCTTTTACGTCGTTCACATCTTATCCTTCTCCTCAGTATCAGTTGTCTGCAGCAGGACCGTTTCAACTATCATCTTATAAGTGGCGCCCATGGGTACTGGGTGAAAAGTAGCTCATTTAGTGGAGAATTCAGGTCTTTAACGAACTTGATAGCCTTCTTCATGGGGTTGTCGATCAAGCTCAATCCAAACTTAGCCGATTCCACAAACTTTATTGATATACTCCTTCCTCAGCATTCTCCTCAACCATTATAGTCCACCAATCTAGGGTTTCTCCTTTTGATGCCATACAATCATCCTCCCCTTGACCCGATCTTCCCATCCAAACTCCCGAAATATATGTTTACAGTCATTAATCCTAGCCTTTGTCTCCACAGAATTTTTAACTCCCATATAAACTCTCCCTTCCATATTCTGGAAGTCTTTACATAATTTGGGGAAGTCAAGTAAGTGAGGTGCTGCTTAAGCAGGCGTGGCAGCAGGGTGCAGCTTGTTGAGGAATGAGAACTGGCTCTACATGTCTTAGGTATTGCTTGAACCATTCTGGCATCCACCTAATTGTCGGTATTTCTTGGGTGGAGGGGTTCCCAGCCTTAGAGGAATGATTTTAAGTCATAATCAACTATCTGTTGGTTTAAACTTTAAGTTACAACTCCCAAAGATAGTATTATTTGTTGAAATAAAAGATTTGCCTAATGTATTTGCGTATGTTCGAATAAGTATATATATAGTATGGTTTTGAAAAATACTTTCAAATATGCTCTCTTACATATACCTATCCCCATTGATCGACTAACCTAAGCTCTAATACCAAATGTAACGACCCACCTTGAAACAGGCTTAATTTTCAACCGAATAAAAGCCCATCGAACCTTAGATCCATTCTAAAGTGGGCTATTGGTTGGTGAAATTGATATGATGAACAATATACAAAGCCATCTATCCATGCTTTCAGAATCTCGCAGCAGAAAGGATAAAATATAATATCAAAAATGAGTATCCATTTCATAAAAATTCAAATCTCATAAATATAGCATATCATCTCAAATATCCAAAAAACAATGTCCCAAAATAATACTAAAACTTGGTACATCAAAATATATCAAAAAACATAAATAGATAGATAAACTGCCACACACCTACACCCTCATTTTCTCGATCAGCATCGTTACCCTAACCTGTGCATTGTAATAAGAAGGGTGTCAAAACAACAATATACGGTGAATGAAAATATCAAGTCTTACCATAACAGTATTTCGGCACTATCCTTTAGATAAGTAATTTGTCTTACGCGTTCTATACAATCCTACCAAGAATACTACTAACTATAAGCCTGAAGGCTCTTCCATCCCAAATCCATAATGTACCTTTCACTGTAGGCCAAAGGTCATTCCCAGTCCAACGCGACTACCGTCAATCATGTCATAATAATGTGAGAGAAAATTTCTGAGCCGCTTAATACCTCTTTAATGGAAATTAGATAGACTCCGACCATTTAATACTTGTATCCTAGGCAGATCCCCGTCATTTAATACATAACCCAAGGCAGACCCCTCTTTGGTATTCCCCTACTAACATCGCACGAAATCTCATCAGTCGCTTAACACTCCTTTATGGGAAGAGGAAGACTCTACATGGCCACTTAATACCTCAACCTCGAAGCGAACCCCTCCCGAGATTCCCTACTACCGCACCTAAATGATATTCTCGACCATTTAATAATGCTCAAGTGAGAAGGAGGCAGACCCTACAACTGCCATTTAATACCCCCGACCCAGAAGCAGGTCCTATGTCTTATGATCCATAACCCAAACTATGACGTCTCATATCAGTCCAACTATCCGTAGATGCTGGTAGCCAGATTAGCTAGGCAGACTTACCCTACAGAGTTATGACTAACTTGCATCCTCCATGCATACTTATTGTAAGAGATGTCTCACATCAGTCCTAAAGTCACACTGTTGGTAACCAAATTAGCTGGACATACTTCTGTGTACTTTTGACTGACCTCGCATCCCTGTAATTTAGTCATAGTTCCACTCCCCTAACATACTACCATACATACCTCACAACATTTCATATTAAGACCATATAAGGGAAAAACCTTCTTCCATCTTTAATTATGGATTAATTTCCATAATTATCCTTACTTTATTACTATGAGATTTAATGCTAATCTAACCTATTTATTTTATACGATATGATTAACACATTATTAACTATACGTTAATAATATATTTGTACGCTAACATATTTAGACGTATGTAATTTAAGCTAACTAAATATTCCTAAGCGTGCGTAGATTTCTGCATCCTATACTAATCGTTTCAAATGTTAAAATTTCCAATTCATACAAGCCTAACTCCATACAATAACTTACAAATTAGTTAATATTCTGAGCCAAACAATAGATTGCATAAAAAATAGAAACAAATACCAAGCTTATTTTATATTAATACAGTAGAATCAACATCTATAAAAATTACAATTCAAGCCCTTTATATTCTATTCAATTTTTACATATGTAATGAAAAAGGAGTTCATATTTAAATTATGGAAATAGGCAGTGCAAACTGCGAATAAAAGAATTCGTATTTTACACACTATTTTCTAGCTTATTTTCTTTTTAGAACCGTTTATCATAACAAAAGAGAAAAGTTGGAAGTAGAATAAAATATAAAATATTCAAACTACAATAACAAAACAAATACCACTATTTTAATATAAAACAGCTGTGATTCCAATAAACATGAGAATTAACATTTTATTTTAGGGAAATTTTGGGGTTTTAGTTTTAGGATTTCATGAACAAAATTCCCCAAATCCTAAAACAAATCCAAACTTCTACTGTACAAATACTAAAAATGTGAAAAACTAAGATTTCCACTTGTAGATGGTTTCCAGCTTCCTTTTGGATTTGATTACGCCTTTTTCTAATTGCTTCTTCAGATTTCTTCTCATTGAAATGTATAATAATTCAACTGTATATTAGATTTAGAATTCAGAGATTGGGAGAGAATAAAAATAGAAAAATGTATATTTATATAAACTATTACCTTTTACTCTTGAACTTGAACTCTTGAATCTAATCGAGGAAGAAAACTGACATAGCTTCACTAGTGTTTCAAATATTTTTGTGAATAATAGTGAAGGGGCTAGCCTCTTATTTATAGTGCTCAGAAGGCGTCCAAACCATATGATTTAAGTCGGATTAAAATAATAAAATCATGGCCGTTCATGCCTAACAAACCCTAGCTGCCTTAACTTTACTGATCGACCGGCCCTAGTGGAGGCAGTCGACCGACCGATTATATACGGCGAGTATTAATTGTGTTTACATCGTTTATTTATTTTCCTTATCTAATCCCATACCGTTAACTTTTTCATTAACGTTAATTTGACCTAACTTTAAATTAATTTTATCCATTTTAATTTCCATGTTAATGCTATAAATTCAAAATTTGAATTCGTTTGAATTATTTTTAATTCGAAAACTTCAAATGTCAATAACTTTTTCGTTTGAAGTCCGATTGCAAAACTTTATATATGAAAGTTAACCAAAAAATCACCACGAACACAATAATATAACTTTCATGGCCAAATTCTGACATTTATGAAATTTTCATTTTTACCCTTGTTACTGATTAGTTAATTTCTTATTAATGTTTATGGGATGTTATAATAGTAGTTGATGTTTTTGAAATAATTTGTAACACTTAGTCATACTTTAATAACAAATTTTAAGAGTAAAAGAATGCTTTAATTACAATACAGAATGGAATTTGGTTTTCTACTCCACTACTTGATTGGAGGGGCTTGGTAATTCTGCAAGTAGGATTAGAGACAACTGGATAAGACACGTTCTTATACCACTCCATGTAATTAGCATCACTGTCCCAAGTATCGTTGACTTTGTTCGTCGTCAAGCTTTCACTATGAAGATGTTTTTGTCATTCATTCTAACTAAACTCGCATATATTCGAGTATGCTGCCTTGAACGATTTAGCCAATGTTTCCAGTTTCTTTGCTTGAAGCATAGATATAGAAGTTGGGATTGGCTGCACAAATCCGAATCGACGAAGAACTCTTCGTGGAAGATAAAGTTCAACTGTTTCAAAGCATTCTAAGGGAAAATTAAACAAAGAATAGTGTTGAAAGTTATATACATTCCTACTCCCCGTATAACAATCCCAAACTACATCATGAGCTTCCAAATCATTAATTCTTTCACCAAGACTAACTAAATCGTAGACGAAGTTAGTACCAGGTTTTCATGCAAAATAAAATGTTGCCTCACCTCACCTTCATTAACTCCCTCTGTTCGATGATGACATCTTAATATTAGGAAATGTTAATAATCCCCGCTTGTAATAATGTCATACAACCAACAATTTGTTGTGCGCCCTTTCGTGTACCTTATCCTAAGTTGTAGAACAACCAACTTAAATAAGCAATGGCCCAAGAATAAATATAAACTTGACATAAAAGATGAAGACATTGTAAAAAATGAACAGAAATTTATTTCATATTTATCACCATAAAACAATATGCCTATGATGTATAATAAATAAGCAGTAGCATGTTAATAAACAATTTTACTTTTCATGTTATTTGACTCTTTCGACCCAAAATAATTTGTCCTTAATCATCCTAAACGAAATTTTTTCCCACCACCTAACACACGTTAACCAATTATTTTTTCAATCCTAGACATTTATCCAACAATTCACTTTATTATCATATGAAATACCCCTCGATCTACCTAGCGGACCATTCACGGTTTTCCCAAAGACTAGAAGGTCAGTTATGTGAAACACTTCATCTATATTTATGGTCATGTGCAGAATGGAAGATGAAATGTATCGGTTTTAAGGTAAAATCGTTTAATAAAAGCATTAATAAGAACTTTATCCAAATTTTCATATGCTTTATTGATTGTACCTATAAAATCAGAGGAAGCCACTTCATCCCTCAAAAACTGACATTCCTCTTTCAAAATTTAAAGTTGATGGGTTCCCACATGAATATGAAGCTTTATAACTATAGTTCTATGTACCTACAACATCAAAACGATAGTTAATAACAATATTTTTTTTGCAATGCATTCAACTATTAAAATTAACCTAAATTACAAATTAACTATAGAAGACCAAATATCATTAGCCATATGATCTTTGTAGCCGACAAGTAGTGGTGGTTACTCCTCACTTTAAAAATCTTCAATAGGTGCTTTTCTTTTTCTTCTTTTTCCTTTCTTCGCTAAAAAAGAAACCTTTTCTTCTTCACTCATCTCATTTTCATTTCTATCATTAACATTCTCCAATTCTTTCGATTTGTCCGCCTCCTCCAAAGAATCTTTTTGTTATAACCACTCCAATTTGTCTCCTTATGAACATCCTTTCTACTATCATAAGCCACTGCTTCTTTTTCAATACCAGTATCACTACTACCCTCCTCACCACTACTCTCATCATCTACACTTTCCTTGCCATTACTTTTAATGGAACCACAACTCTCAGCATAACCACTTCCTTTACTAGCACGTTCCACCTTTTTATCATTTTCTTTATAACCTTCTGTGACATTCTATGAAGGCACGACTACATATTATTTGATAACAACTTTGTTTTTCTTTGGTGCTTTTTTCCTTCGGTTCGATCCCGTGGGTCACAGTCTTCTTTCTCTATCCACTATTTCACTTGCGACATTCGACAAAGATTTACTACAAATGATACACTGTGAATCAATAGTAGAATTCAAATAAATTATCAAATATTTTAAAATTTGACAACAACCAATCAAATAACAAGTGTACAACAATTATAAAACAAAAAATCAAACTAATCACGACAACTAATAGTCGAAAATGAATTGAAGGACAACATGTTATCGATAAACTGAAAGATTTTTGACAAAGCCTCGTCGCAAAAAAATAAACTAAAGAATATTGAATAACATGAACACGGCAACTAATAGTCGAATATGAAGTTTACGGCAAAATTTTATCGAAAATCCTAACAAACTTCAATAATAGCATATCGTGACAGCATTATTTATATAGTAAAGGGCACATCTTCAATAAAAGCTAATAGATAACATGAATACGACAACATGAAGTCTTAAACCTGAATCTATTTCGTCGATGACTAGTCAAACCATTATTATTTATAGTAAAATGATGTTTCATCATCGTACTTTTGAATTCAAGCATAGATAACTGCATATAAAAATATAAAAATGATATAATAGCATTGAATAAAGAAAGTTAATAATTTTCTAACAATCGACAATTTCCCATCAACCCTGCACTTTTATATATATTAAAGATCGATACATGTTAAACAAATAAATGATTTCGATGCTACAATGAAAACCTTTTCAATTAATTGCATCCAAACATTACTAGAATCGAAAAATTACCTCTTATGTTTATCGCCATTGTCTCCATCCATGTTGCATTTGCTCATCGCATCACCGCCAGCTTCATCTGACATGTTTAGGTTCTTCATTCTCACCATTGTTGACTAGGGTTTTTCACTTGTAATATTTCAATTGTTAATTTTTGACTAGGGTTTATTCTTTTTGTTTGATGTCAAATTGATGGATAATCAAAAACTACTTTGAATTTTGGGAGAAGAGCCAGGGAAAAATGGGAAATGTGGTTAAATAGACTAATATTTTTTAGATATAAATGGTACATCCCATGGCAATTTAACAAATAGCCGAGTCCCCTAAAAAAGTCCCCTGTCTATATTTGGAGTCACTTTAATAATGCCCTTTCTAGATGTGTTACCATTAACATGTTTGCATTTGTAATTAATGTTGTACACACCTTTTCACCACTAGCATATTTTTGAGTTGGAAAACTATTGACTAAACTATAGGGAATCCCCACATATTCACAACAATATTGTTTGATTCGAAAATATTATTGCATCGATAAAAGTAGGGAATCCATATGCCTTTCTTATTCCCTTCACATATCTTTTCTTTAAATTATTTTTTAATAATTTTAATACTTATTCTTTAAATATTTTAAAAATGCAAAATATAGTTTCTAATGAATCCTACTAATAATTTTTTCTTATATGATAAAAATTAAAAATACTCCAAAAATTTCCATTTGAATTTTATTTTTCGATATTAGTTATTCAAGACTGAACAAACCAATTTTGATTTGCTACTAAAGATCAACGATTAAATTGAGTTTAGAAGACACTAATAGAGCTAAGAGTGTCCCATGGGAGGAATTATGTAATTTGATTATATAACTTAATTCCTAAGTGTATGTTGTTTGAAATAAAGTAAGTGATTGTTTTATTTTGTATTGCATATATTGTTATATGGAGATATAAATAATGTTTTGAATACATTAAATATGTACAATGAGAAAATCATTACAAAAGTATTTAATCAATCATAGTTACGAATGTGTTCGTAATTATGAATATTGAATTATGTTAATAAATACATATCCTTAAATGTTCCTAGTCAATGGGCATCGAGAACGAGATATCGATACATCTGCTAAAACTAGTGTATATAATTCTCTCCATACGATGGATGTAAATTACTCATGATCGTTAAGGGAAACAAGAGGTTACATATGTGTGATTATTTAAAACAATTACAAAATGACCCTATAGGTTAAAAGTCAAATTGAAGTTCTCACAGGATGATGTGTAGTGGTTTTTTAACTTGAGTTTTCTGTGAATGTTAACTATGTAACCTATATTTTGATTATGGTTAATCACACGACAATGACAATCGTGTTAAGGCCGTAATTGGGTATAAGTTGAACAGTGTGAAGTGAAATACTATTTAAGAGAGCATTTGTCTCCTTTGTATAAATGGTTAGTATCACTATAATTGGTAGTCAACTTAAAGGCAAAGCATTGGCTTCAACTTAAAGACAAATCATTTAGCTAATGCAAATTGGATAATCGATAAATATTATCACATTGAACCATGAGCTTTAATCTTGTGCTTCTTAATTAAATACGGATATTATTAGAATGTTGACATTGAACTCTAGATATCTAAGTGCTATAGTGATGGCGAAAGCAAAATGTGCATAATACATTGTTACTTAAGATTATACCTTAAATGATTAGAAATATGATTTCATTCAGATAATTTATAGGCAACTAAACTTGTGTTCACTATAATGTTTTAGCAATGTTCGTGTAGACTTACCATTTAAATCACTTAAATACTGCTAAGGGCCGAGTTCCTAATTGGGAGTCACACATTTGTGACTCTCATCTTTCAACCGAAACTAATTTAATGATATAGTTTATAAAAGAAATAAACAATTATTATTTAGAAATTAATATAATGGCTATACTAATTATTTTATTATTATTTATTATTATTAGAGGTCCAAAAATTAAGTATAAAATATATAATTGTAATATATGTATAGATGGATATTTATTTTTGGGCCAATATATTAATTTAAATATGATAAATAAATAATAATTTTTTTGGTAGCTGAAATTTTTAAACTTGATTTAAAATAAGACGTATCAAAATATGTGTGGCTATGGACTAATCAAATATGTTTAATTATTTAAATTAAATGAGATCTCAGTAATAATGGGTTATCCCTTGAGCAATAGATCTAAATAAGATATTTTACATAGCCTATCATAATTATAAATACACCTAATGGCTTCATTTTAAAACATGTAATTTTTATCATCTATCTAACCGAGAGGTAACTAGTTCAAATCCTGTCCCCGTGCAGACTCATATTAAAATGAAACCTACTATTCTATTACCAATGGTCTAACTATTCCCAGTATTTAGTTCCTGCTACACCCGGTGGAGACTATGCAGGAGTATCACCAATCATATCCAATCCCACCGTCGAGGGACTAGAAAGAGGAACTTGAAAGACCCTACAGCAACAAGTCAGAATATGCGCTTTCCACATCATGAAACCGATAAAATGGTTACTCATGGAATTTCATTTCGCACCGGAAACTCTTCTAGGAGAAGTTCGAATCTGTTCCGTTCGAATATTGATCGATCTTGGTTTGACATGGTTTACTTGGCTAACTTATAAGTGGAAGATCTTGCATCAACTAAAGATGTTCGAGAAGATTCCTATCTAGACCTTATTGGAACTGTATCCCCGACCAGTATAAACATCGGTGAACCACGAAGCTTTGGCTAAAGAACTGAACCTCTCCAATCTTGATAGTTGACCGAATCGAAAGACAAATCATACATAATAGGATGCGGTCCCAAAAAGCTTTAAGACTTTTACTAGAAATATTGGGTATAACGATGAATTGGCTTCCTGTCTTAGCTGATAATTCATAACTAGATGGTATTAAAGAATCGGAGCAGGGCCTAACTCCACTCAATGAATCCTTTTTTTATACATGGGAGCTTAGTATCCATGGTGGCTGGCGTCAAAGAGGTCCCCTTGAAAATTGGCCAGGAAAACCCCCACTAGCCGGCTTTTGTAGCAAATTCTATTTGTTCTTCGCTGCTTTGGGTTTGTAGGGCTTACTTCCTAGCACCAGCAAAAGAAAAGAGAGTCAAGGCTGTAGGACACAAGTATAGTGGTCTAATGATAAAGGTCGACGACGAGCAAATAGAGTTCCTTCAGCTTCCCGAATACAACGTGAAGTCAACGCCCTATATTAATGCTCCTCGTTTTTATTCAATGTTGATATGACTCATTTTGATGGAGATTTGTACTAAGCACCTTCTCCCGTCACCTCAAAGAATCGAGCAGCCTCTTGAATGTTTATACTGGACTTGGTATACCCCAATTTATCAGGGTCGCTTCCGTTTGTTTTAACAACTTCTCCTACGGTCCACAAGTTCGGTAGAAAACTGGAAGCAGCATAAGTTTTCACTCCTATATGGCCGATTGATAGGGTACGAGACTGCCCTAAAGGAAGACTTCGGGCTTGGGGGCTCTGATGCGTACCAACAAGTATCTCAAATGGTCCCCTCTTTTTGAAGGCTCATTCAAATTACTTATCAATAGGGGAGGAGGTCAGGCCTACTCTTTCACTTTTAGGCTAACTAAAAGCCGAAACAAAGGCGACCAAAGGGAGAGGCATGTAACTGAGAAAGATGGGAAGAAGAGGCAGATCTAAATATGGTGTGGAAAAATCAAAATCCAAATGAATGGAAGATGCCTCTGGAACGTCTCTCGGTCCAAACCATGGCAATTCAAATAGTGCCTTCAGCTGCCCCAATAGTCGTTCAATCCGCCTCTTCAATCGTTTAAAAAAAGAGTTGACCTGACTTTCCGTATTGCCTTCCCATTGTCGTATACCTAGACAGAGAAGGATAGACTACGCTTTCAATAGTAGTGGCAATAGCTTATGGGTTTGTTGGTCTAACTCCGATCTATAAACACACGCGATCGTGAAGACAACATTATAGCTCAATGGTAGAATTTTCAACTTCACCATTGGGTTAGAAAAATGTTTTCTCTGAGACGAAGCTGATGCTCCAACGTGTAATCAACCGACTGGATATCGAAGAAAAATTAAAAATAGTTTTAATTAAACATGATTTATACAATTAGTTTTGCAAAAAAAATTATTTCCAAAATTATGATTAAAAAAAATTATTATTCACTCATAAGTACGTGCCGTTAAGTCATGATGTCAGGATCGAATATGGCCGAATATATATAACCATATAATGTAACTGCATGTAATGAAAAATTTAAAGTGGATCACGCCATCGATTTTATACTGGTTCGAACCTCTCATCCTACATTCACTGCCTGAACTCCTTTTTGGAATTTCACTAATTCAACCCTTACTTCATCCAGATGAATAGGTGTACAACAACCTTGCCCGAGCCGCTGAACATGACTTCACAAATTGCTTGATGATTTGGCAACATGACTTCGACTTCAATGTAAAAATGTATTTGTTGACCTTTGTATTTTGCTATACAGATGTCTTTTTTTAGTACAATCTTTTATACCCCAAATAATAAAATCTTCAAATTGAATGAATAAGAGTTATAGAAGTGTTTTGACTATTTTAGATATGGAAATGAATGACCATAAAAGAATGACTGCTTTGAAATTTTAGAGAGCCATGAAAGTACAGAGCAACAGACGAAGAGAAAATAGTAGTTTAGAATAATTCTTAGATTTAGTAAATACTTATATAGGGTATTTTTGAGCAGTTGCATCTATTAAAAACGAAGATGAGTGATTTTTGGACAAAGAGGAGGAAGGACGAAGTGAAAAGACACGACCAAAAATCACTAGGGTTTGAAAACTTCATGTCGGGAAAAATACTCTTGGTAACTTTGGGTTATGTATGAAAATGAGGAAAGGACCCAAAGTTGACCAAAGTATTTTTGTAAAAAATCCACTATATCATACATGCCGACTTGTTCCTTTCATACAGGTTGACATGTATAATACACAGGTCAACCTATGTGAAAGATGAGAGAGTAAGTGGTATGCCCTAGGGAAAATTATGTAATTTGTTACATGCATCTAACTCTATAATCAATCTATTTCATAACAAAGGTGTTTGTTTTCTTTTATATACTTTGTTCTATTATGATATAAATAAATCAAGTAACTAATTTAAAGTATATTAAGTAATAAGAAAACCTTAAATAAAATGTTACGTGATTGTAGATCCAAATAGTTGCAATCATGAGTAATTAACCATAATATAAAATAACATTTTGTTTTAAATATTCATATTCTAGATGTTTTGAAAAAAGATATCGATACATCTGTTGAGACCAGAGTACATAACTCTCTACAAATGTTGGTAGCTATTTGTGGCACCAAAAAGGTTGCGTACTTATATTTATTAGATAACTATAGAATTTCTCAACCGAGAGTTTTCTCTTGGTTGATAACAACTAGGTCAAATATGAATCTCAACGTGCAGTTCTCTCGACTTGAGAATATTTAAGAACTTCAACGTGGATACTCTACTTTGATTATAATTAAGTCATGGCATGGTGATCCTCGAGCAACTATAGTTGGGTCGGAGTTGAAGTGTTGGAAGTGAAGCACTATTCAATAGAAATTTGTCTTCTTAGTTGTATAAGGTTAATATCATGGTCAACTTAGTCAACTTAAAGTCAAAATCTTTGGCCAAAGTAGAGCGGTCAATAATAAATGTTGTTATTGAACTAAGGACTTTGTATGTGGACTGTGCAATTGAATGTGGATATTATTGGAGATTTGATCAATAATAGACTCTGTATTTCCTAAAGTGACATAACATCGACTAAGAAAATGTGCATGTATCATTGTCACTTTATGGTACCACTTAAGGTGATTTTAAAATTTGAGATTACCAAAAAGGTTTATAAGTGATTAATTTGACCAAACTATCACACCGCTAGCTAAGGTAACGTGTGAACGTTAATATTTAAATTATTCAATATTAATCGCTGACTAAATTCACACCTTCGAATTACACAACCATATTTGTGAATTCTTCGGAGTAACACATGATTTAATTAGTTTATAAAGTGTTGTTAATTAATTATTATTTAAGAAACATTATTTATTAATGTTTTTTATGTTTGGGGTGTTATTAGTAAATGAGGTTGCTCCAAGAAGTTTTCTAGGTGCTATTAGTAATTATTTAGTTGTATATATAAACATTATATGTGCACGTATCGATGTACAATATATATTTTAACAAGCTTTAAATATAAATAATTATTTAAATGTGAAAAAGTTAGGGGCATGCTATGGGGTAGTTATGTAATTTATTACATATGTTTAGCTCTATAACCAATCTCGTTCCTAATAAAGGTTCTATTTCTACTATACCATTTGTTATATAGTGATATAATAAATTAAATAAATAAATTTAAAATATATTAAAATAGAAAATCCTTAAATGATACGGTATGTGATAATAATTACAATGAGTTGTAATCGTGAGAAAATTATCACAATATAAAATGATAAATTATTTTAAATATTCCTGGTCAACATGTTTTGAGAAAGGATATCGATACATCCGTTGAGGTCTAAGTATGTAACGCTCTCCAAATGTTGGACAGTGTATTACTCAAGGCTGGTGGGGCCATAAAGGGATTACGTACTAATAGTTATTAAGATAACTATGAAATGACTCACTCGAGAATTTCATGTTGGTTAATAATAACTAAAGTCAAATAGAAAATCCCGTAGTAGTGATATTACACGGTTATCTCGATTTGAGAATACCGTTGACTTCAACGTGGATACCCCTCATTGGTTATAGTTAAATTCATGGCATGGCATCCATCGAACCACTATAGTTCGGTCTGAGTTGAAGCATTGGAAGCAAAACACTATTCAATATAGATTTGCCTCCTCAGTTATATGCGGTTAGTATCTCGGTCAATTGTAGTCAACTCAAGTCAAAGTCTCTGGTAGAGCGGTATGGTTAATAATAAATGTTATTGGTGAACCAAGAACTTTGTTTTTGGACTAACCAAGTTGAATGTGAATGGTATTGGAATTTTGACCAAAATCAAATTATATAAGTGATATAGTGTTAATGAAGTGAATTGACGTAAATAATCATTATTAAAACGTACCGCTTAAAACTGTAAATTTGGATTTTACTGATAAAGATGTATAAGCGATAAATTCGACCAAACTATCAATCCACTAGCTAAGGTGATGAGTGAACGTTAATATTTGAATAGTTTGATATTAATCACTGATTGAATTTACACCTATGGGTCACACAACCGTATTAATGATTTCTTTGAAATACCACATGCTTTAATTAATTTATAATGGTTATAAATTAATTGAATTAATCAATATTTACGAAATATTATTTATTTATTTATTTGATGTGTTAGGTGCTATTAGTAATTTTTTAGGCACCAAATCGATGTGCACTTATATAAAAGTTTTATACGTATGTGTCGATGTACACTTGTATACGATTTAGACAATATTAATTACTAATGGGGGTGGAGTGATTTGGTGGCCAAAGTAGCCTATTATATGGTCAGCCTTTCACGGTAATGGAAAGGCATGGTTTGATTTTAAATTCTGGATCTGGAATTAGTAAACAGAGAACTAGTAAAAGGTGGTGAATTTATCTCCTCCCTTTTCTCCATTTAAACATGTCCCCTTCACTTTTCTTCTTGAATTCCTTGCCCTCTTTATGGCCATGTGCTTCTCCATCACCTATGGTCTAAAGTTCAATTAACCCAAATACATCAAAAAAATGCAAATCGTGGTACTCCATGCCATTGTAATGCTAGGAGATCGATCCAAGGTGGATCTAGTAGAACGCATCGGTCAACTTGTGTTCAAAGGCCACTTCCTTAAGGTATAAACTCTAATTTGTTTCATATATTATATTTGTCATATGATAGTCAATACATATACAAAGATTTTATATATGCATTAGTTGTTTCATGTTTAATATGTAATTAATATTGTTGATTGAGTTATGATAACCAATATTGTCATTTATATTATAAAAATTGTTATATTTAATCTTCAACCATGATATGTATATCATATATTTTATATTTTAAATATTGATATCAATTTTCAGTTATTTGAAGTAGCTATTCATTGTTTTTAATTTATTTATATAAATATAAATTAATTTAAAAAAAATTAAAATTAATAATAAATTCATAGTAGTTTTGAAATTAAATTTTTTTATTGAACATTAATTATAATGTGTATGTGTATACACACACACATATTTATGTGTTTAATTAAATGTTTTAAATTTATACTACATATTAACTCATGATATATACTTTTAATTATCTGTGTGTGTAAGTATTTTATAAAATAAATTGGTTTTGGAAATTTAAAAAAAAAATTGACCAAAAAGACTTGAATGTAATACATATTATAATATATGTATAATTTGCTTTATTTTAATATTTTAAATGTTAGAAAAAAATTAATTTTAATTTTTGCTATACTATTATTTTATGATATTTATATATGTTAAACAACTAAAAGATAAAATTTTATTTTTATTTAATAAATTTAAATTTAAAAATCAAATTGTTTTACTAAGTCAATGTTGGTTATTTTAGATATTATTTTATATAATTCAAACTTTATTGACTTATTCTAAATATATTTAGATATTTGAAAAAACATATTTTACTTTATATTTTGTAAATCTGATTTTAAAATTCAAACTATTTTGCAAAGTTAAAAAATAATAGATATTAATTTAATTTCATATCTGTTAACTCATTCAATATGTACTTCTAAATATTTAATAAAATGGTTTATTTTATTTAGAAAACCAATAAATTTTGAAACATACACCTTTATATTTTAAATTATTCTAAGACAACTACTGCATATATAAATGGTTAATGCATACGTTATATATGCAAATCTCAACATCTATATATGTATAAATTTACTGTGTGCACCCATCTTATGTTTTTCATGCATGGTTTTCACATATGAGTATATAATGATATGCTCATAAACCATATAAATATTTATTAATTAAATCCATTAATTAAAATTAGAAAATAAAAAATGGTTTTATTAAAATAACTAGATTGGAACTAGTACAACTCAATAGACTTAAGGCCCACTATGATCAAAAACAGAAAATAATAATTAAAATCCACTTATTTACCCGCTTCCGACCATCATGGTTCCAACAATGGTATCAGAGCCCTAATGGTCTATGCAGTCTAAATTAGCAACTTTAGTGCTGAATAATAAAGCTTACCTATCATCTTGGCGTCTAGAATAGTAATGTCTAGGTTTGAGGTTGGATAATCAAGTATTCTCTCTCCCTAGCTACCAACTAGGCTTAATGATGGAGTAAGCCCAGAAGGTTAGCCCAATTGTAAAGGCCTAAATTGATTTGGGCCTTGGATTAATTTTCGAAGTCCGGTTTGAAATTTTAAAAAATATACTTAAATTTAAAATATAAAATTAGTTTTATAAAGGTTATAGTGTACTTTTAAAAAAAATTATTTTGGAAAATAAATTCATATTTTTATAATTACATAATAATTTGATTAATTGGATATTATTAAATAGTTAGTTAATTAATTGAAATAAACATATATACTGATAAGTGTGCGTGTATAAATCTATAAATGTTACAAATAAATAAATAAATATATCCTATATTGTTTAAGGTAAATTAAACATATATATTTTTGAATTTATTAAATTATTTAATTTAAAATTGTCTTAATTAAATAAAACAATCATTAAATATAAAGTATTTAAATGTTAATTAATAAAACATACAAACATATATATTGATATATGCATATGAATCTATAAATATTATAGTTAATATTCATCTTAAATTGTTTAGGATGAATGAAGCAAATTTTTAAATTTCAAAAATTATTTAATTAATTTTTAATTTAATTAATAAATTAAATTTAACTAAATAAAATTTAATTAATAACGTGTATAAGAATATTATTATTACGTCAAAAATTGACATAACACCCTAACTCCAGTAAAAATGAGAATATTAAGTGAAAAACATAAATAGAAAGACGAGATCATTAAAATGGTCCAACCTCAATTAAATTGCCTACGTCCACTATTAATTTATTTTAGATGTTCCTTGCATTTACAACCACTTTTAATAATAAGTATAGCTAAAAAATAAGCTAACAACAAAAATGGCAGTAATTAGGTGTAAAGATTTAAAAGTCCATATTTCGTTGCTAAAGGATGGATATTTATAGTCAAAATCTTCCATCAAAGTCGCTAGCTCGCGTAGGAACAAGTAAAATGTTAGATACACGCTTTTAGGCATGAAGAACGAGTAAAACTCGACATCCATAATAAGTCGATACCAACATGATCATGTCAATGCCAACACGTTTTTTCTAGCTTGCATCATCAACTTTTCTACGTGTTTGTTCAAGTCTCCAAGATTCTAACCTTGGTTGACAAAATTGCTCCTCCAAATCATGTCGCTACCGCATGATTTTTCCTATGCAATTCTTTGTATTTTTCTTCAAAGTACAAGGCAACACCACCTATAGTTCAATGCGGGTCCCATTTCTAAAAAACACGGTACTGACATGGTCAATCAGGTCGGTACCGACATGATTTGTCCTGTGCAAATCATGGCCAATCTTCTTGTGCGTTACTAATTCATCATTCCTGACATTTCTTGAGTTTATTAATCCATTTCTTCATCATCTTAAAGTCTATATCTATCGAGATGTCGCTTGGTCGAAAGCCGGATAACATTTATCACCCAAAGTATGCTTTGTGGCAACAAAACATGCTTTGGATCGAGATAAGCGGTAGACTTTCATATGAAAAGATGCTCTCGTTCTTTAAACTATTACCTTGAAGTGTTGCATCTGCTCTGTGTATATTAGTGCATCTCTTCACATGGTTGGCGAATCACATCGGTTTTGCAGATTTAAAGGCCAAACTCTTCCCATCTAAAATATTCAACCACTTCTGAGATTCTATGGAATCTACTCTGTTTCTTGGTTAGATAGACTTCTCTTTTATCTCCTCCCACTTTTTTTCTTTTTTTTAAACATGAGGTTCGGAACCTATCACGAACATAGTCATGTTGTGACCACATAATTAACTAGCTGAGTATAAATCAAATGCTTAGAAAATTTTCTAAGTTTTATCTCCACCTTATTTAGCATATCTTTTCCTTGCCTTGCGAATTTCAACTAGCAACTACTTAGGCTCTCTCAATGTTGTTGCTATCCTTTAAGTGTTGCTACCGTTCATCTCACCAATACCAGTCGTCGACTGTTCTTGCCAAAGCTTCATCCAAATCTTGACCAATTTGACATTTCAAATCTCAATTCAAGGTGGGTTTCGATCTCTTTCTTAGTGCTACCACCACGTTGATCTTGGCACTGCCGTCGCCCCCGGGGTCTTTACCACGCTATAGACGTTGAATTTGAGTTGCTGCTGCTAACCCATCTTCAAATCCAACTTGTTCACCTCTCCCTTGTCAATGCCGATTCGTTTCTATAAACCTAGGGATAACTTTGGATCTCACTACACCATACTGACCATTTTGTTACACTCCAATGTGGAAATTTTTCCGCGGTCTTAAGCCGTGGCAATTTTGCCATGGTTTTTAACCGTTGCAAAAGAAATGACAACGTTACAAGCCGTGGCAATTTTGCAACGACTCCATACATTTCTAAAGTTCCTCTATTTTCCCCCCTTCCGTACACTACTCTCAAATACACTATCCCCGTTCAATATGTTACCCTAATCAAAACAACCATTCTATGATGAACAATAATGCTATAGAGCCCGAACGAAACCCGGGCATTTTGTGAGGGCTGATGTGGAATTGCGTACGCACCTATTTCTCTCAAGCCTTATACCGCGTTCTGTCTTTCTCTCTGAATCTCTTCTCTCAAAACAAATACCTCACCCTGCATCTGTAAATGCTACAGTCCGAATTTTTCAACAGCCTTGGCAATTGATCCATCCCAACCTATAAATTCCATTGAAAAGTAAAAGTAGAATTCATATTTATAAGCAAATGAGCCAACTGTGTTGTTGACGAAAGTACATAAACTAATTAATTCAGTAAAATAAAGCATGTTATTTAACCCAAATGTTTAAACACATATAATGTTGGCTTGGGTTACGATTTGCCATTAATTTATTGGCCTTCGATTTCACCTGCAGTTGTATATTTCATAAAGTCCGAAAATGATATGGAAAAACAGTGTTTGCTCTGTCAACTTCTTCTTTGTCATGTTCGACAGGTACGTAGCATCCCTAAAGTAGAATCAATTTTCAGCATGAGATCAAAATTATGGTGACAAACCATTTAAATTTAAGAATATACAATAAACAGTCTCACATTATTATAGCTTGGTCCTACAGTGGAATTCTAAACCATGCCAGAAGGTGTTTGCTGGGTTTTAAAAGAAAAGCAAGGTGCGAAGATAGACGACGTGACTATATATGGACTATTTCTTAAAACATAATGAGGTTCCTGATATATAAAATTAAGTATATGGAATAAGAATCAATAGATGTAGTAGTAAAATGTATACAGACTTTACCATGACATTATATTGATCATACAAACATTGCCTGTGTTTTCCATACTCCCACGTCGAATTCACGTTGTCTGCATTATAGTATACATAGAAAACATCACTATATAATTTAATAAATAAGCAAAAACTTAAAAGGATAAAACTTTCAAATATAATTAAAAAATACCGTCTGTTCAAACGGTGAAACAAGAAAGTTTTCCAATAAATTTTCATTTCCAACCATGGTATCTTGTGTTGAGGATATTCCAAGCTGTAGAAAAGAGTTGTTGCCATTTTCCACATTATCATAATATTGTGAAGTATTATTCTCCCTCTTTTTAGCCAGTCTTGGTTTCTTAAAATTTGAAAATGAATCATCAATATCATCCTGACACAAGATTATATTTTGAGCATGTTCAGTGCAATTATGAAACCAACTGTCAAAACTTAGCAACAAGTAACAAAATAAAATGAGAAAAAATGAAGGTATACATAGGAAAAATAACCGCAACTTTGTATATTTGCAAAGTTCCAGATATGAAAAATTTATGTCCAGCTCTATATATGGCATGCGCATAGTTCAAACAGTAAAGCTCATGTTTGTACCTGTCTCTTCTTACTTGCTGGAGTCCGTCATCTACTTTTCTTTGCGTTTTTTCCAGTGATGATTTAAATCTGTTTATGCAAGTGCAGCCTTTCCTTCAATTTTTCATGGGATCTTGCACCTTCAAACGGGTCTTGCTTGTAGTTCTACTTTCTTTAATGCTTGCCTATTCTTATGCTTTGAGATGTGCATTGTATTTCTTTGAGTACAAGTCCTTCTTATTATTTCTTACCCACTCCTTAATAACATTAAAATGGTCCTAGTCATTAGCTGCTAAACTGCTACTTTAGAAATTCAGCACACATCTTCATCTCCATAATTGAGTCGGATCCTTGAATGAGATCTTAACTTGTCTTTTCTCCATCTATCCAAAATATATTTTTTTGGGACCATTTTCACATTATTTTTAATTAGCACAAGTAATGCATGCCTACAAAGTATCCTACAAACTCAAACTTATAACAATTACATCTAACTTCGCAATTCTCTTTTTCGAATAAAACTTTATACTGCATTACTTTCCTATAATTTTTGAAAGCCGCGTCTTCGTGCACGTCAAACAATACTAACTCCTTCTGAAATTCTTTAAACTTTTTGAGCATGTAAACACCTTGAAACTGCTTCTCTATATTGTATGTAGTTGCACAACGAATGCTTTGTGAAAAAGATTCGAAGTCTGCTTGACGTTCCTTTTCTATTTTGGCTTTCAGTGCATAATTGTCTTGCTCTATAAATTGATTTAAAGTGGTTTTGGCATTAACATATCTGTGACAAGCACCATTGTCCCAGTGATTAAGTAATTTGACTTTGATGCGAGAGGTCACAAGTTCGAAACTTGCGTAGCGTGATTTGAACGTTTATTGACATGCGATATGTTATCACAGTGATTTGTTGTATATAAAATACCATTTTAAAAAAACATATCTGCTAAAAAAAGCATTAATACTTTCACTTCTTTGGGTGGTGGACATCTCCGCCCAAAAATTCATTTCACTAAACATGGCACCCAATGATGTCTTTCCTTATATAATTCTATTAACCAAGCATTTTCATGTAATTCAGACTTATCTAACATTATTTTCCAACTATCTTTAAACTCCTTCAAGTCTTGTGTATCATACACAATTCTTTGCAAATTACTTTTGATTGACTCATAATCATCGTGACTTCCAAAATTTTCAAGCGACTTCTTCATTACATGCCATAAACATAGTCGATGTTTGCCATTAGTAAAAACTATTTTTATTGCATTTTTCATAGCCTGGTCTTGGTTGGTAATTATTCCTTGAGAAGCAATGTCAAACATACAAGCAAGTCACATTCTAAAAAGCTATAAAAAAAAGTTTGTTATCTCACTTGAAATCGGCCCACACCCTAACAAAATTGATTAACCATGATGGTTAACCCCGACAAATAGAGCAAAAGGCATATCGTATTTGTTCTTCAAGTACGTTGTATCAGAAGTAACTGCATCACTAAACTCTTTATAAGCCTCTCTACTTCTGCCATCTGCCCAAAAAACATATTTGAGCCGTCCATCATCATCCAAGTCCATACTGAAAAAGAAATTTGATTTTTGTGCTTGCATTTTTTAAAAATATTTTGAATCGCAACCGCATCTCCTTCTCCAAGGCGCAGTTTTCTCGCCTTATCAAGATAGTTTCTACGGTCCTTCTCTATGAATGGTAAGCTCTCATGGCCACCACCTTCTACTACTAATGCATTAAAACCTTTTTAGGACCAATTCCTGCAATATCACAAACTTCGAGTTGTCTTTTCACATGATCATCAATTTGTCTGTAGCATCGAAAGAATCGAGCTTTTGTAGGACTCAAGTCATGGTTGTGATCAAGAAAAAGCTTTGATGCACCATTTTCCATCTTGACCTAAACTGGAAGTGAGCTTACCTTGCAACCTATTTTATTTGTTGGTTGTGGCGTCAGTGGATTTCCGACTGTACAGTCAAGCTTCAAATCTGGTTTCCTACATCGACCACAAGCAAATATGACATACCTTAAGTTCCATCTTCATCTCTCCTGCTTGATCTTCTTCTTACCGCAAATCCCATTTGTTTTGTGTAATCCTTAAAGCATTGAAATACTTGTTCGATGGTATCAAATTTCATGTCCATTTTGGGTGTACTAACTTCTTTTTCAAGTACAATTGCATTCTCATTTACCGTCTCGACATCAACCAAGTTTTGAGATACCTCTTTACTTAAAGTAGAATAATTAGATATGTTAATTTCATTGTGTAATAATTATATACCAAAATTATTAAAGGAGTCGGCATTTGGTTCTGCAAATGAAGGTACACAGTTAAGCACCAAGTTAGAAAATATATATTCATGAAAGCTATACACATAGTATGGAATAAATTTAAATTAAAAAAATGTGAATGTTCTACTGTATACTGTTAATTGACATGTGATATGTTACCACAGTGATTTGAACGTTTATTGATATGCGATATGTTATCACAGTGATTTGTTGTATATAAAGTACCATTTAAAAAAAACATATTTGCTAAAAAAAGCATTAATACTTTCACTTCTTTGAGTGGTGGACATCTCCGCCCAAAAATTCATTTCACTAAACATGGCACCCAATGATGTCTTTCCTTATATAATTCTATTAACCAAGCATTTTTATGTAATTCAGACTTATCTAACATTATTTTCCAACTATCTTTAAACTCCTTCAAGTCTTGTGTATCATACACAATTCTTTGCAAATTACTTTTGATTGACTCATAATCATCGTGACTTCCAAAATTTTCAAGCGACTTCTTCATTACATGCCATAAACATAGTCGATGTTTACCATTAGTAAAAACTATTTTTATTGCATTTTTCATAGCCGGGCCTTGGTTGGTAATTATTCCTTGAGAAGCAATGTCAAACATACAAGCAAGTCACATTCTAAAAAGCTATAAAAAAAATGTTTGTTATCTCACTTGAAATCGGCCCACACCCTAACAAAAGTGATTAACCATGATGGTTAACCTCGACAAATAGAGCAAAAGGCATATCGTATTTGTTCTTCAAGTACGTTGTATCAGAAGTAACTGCATCACTAAACTCTTTATAAGCCTCTCTACTTCTGCCATCTGCCCAAAAAACATATTTGAGCCGTCCATCATCATCCAAGTCCATACTGAAAAAGAAATTTGATTTTTGTGCTTGCATTTTTTAAAAATATTTTGAATCGCAACCGCATCTCCTTCTCCAAGGCGCAGTTTTCTCGCCTTATCAAGGTAGTTTCTACGGTCCTTCTCTATGAATGGTAAGCTCTCATGGCCACCACCTTCTACTACTAATGCATTAAAACCTTTTTAGGACCAATTCCTGCAATATCACAAACTTCGAGTTGTCTTTTCACATGATCATCAATTTGTCTGTAGCATCGAAAGAATCGAGCTTTTGTAGGACTCAAGTCATGGTTGTGATCAAGAAAAAGCTTTGATGCACCATTTTCCATCTTGACCTAAACTGGAAGTGAGCTTACCTTGCAACCTATTTTATTTGTTGGTTGTGGCGTCAGTGGATTTCCGACTGTACAGTCAAGCTTCAAATCTGGTTTCCTACATCGACCACAAGCAAATATGACATACCTTAAGTTCCCATCTTCATCTCTCCTGCTTGATCTTCTTCTTACCGCAAATCCCATTTGTTTTGTGTAACCCTTAAAGCATTGAAATACTTGTTCGATGGTATCAAATTTCATGTCGATTTTGGGTGTACTAACTTCTTTTTCAAGTACAATTGCATTCTCATTTACCGTCTCGACATCAACCAAGTTTTGAGATACCTCTTTACTTAAAGTAGAATAATTAGATATGTTAATTTCATTGTGTAATAATTATATACCAAAATTATTAAAGGAGTCGGCATTTGGTTCTGCAAATGAAGGTACACAGTTAAGCACCAAGTTAGAAAATATATATTCATGAAAGCTATACACATAGTATGGAATAAATTTAAATTAAAAAAAATGTGAATGTTCTACTGTATACTGTTAATAATGTGTACTATTTTGGATGTGAAGCAACCTCCTTATACAATTGATATATATATATATGTGTGTGTGTGTGTACACACACACAGATATATATATATATATATATATATTAATGACCATGTGCAATATGACACAGTTGTGTAATTCAATTTGTTTTTAAAAAAATCACTAACAAAACTAGTTACTGGAAGAAATGAAATAGCGATGATTTAACCAAAATATTTTAAAACGTGATGAATTAGAGTTTGATAAGTGTATCATAAAACATAGTTGTTAATGTTGCATTTTGAATACTTAAAGGTGGTTGTACCTTGGGATGCTTCAGGTTGATCAGAAAAACTGTCCAAATTAAGAGGAAAAATTCTAACCATTAACCAAATGAGTTGCCGACACGTTTCCAAGATACGGAGAAACAAAATAATAATAAGTTGATAAATTAATGAAGGAAGGAGAATGATAAAAAATTTGGAAAAGAATAGAACGATTTAGAGAGAAAGACCGAATGTTGCACAAGGTTTGAGAGAAATAGGTGCGCGTGGAGTTCCACATCAGCCCTCACAAAATGTCAGGGTTTGGTTCGGGCTCTGTAGCATTATTGTTCCATGAAATTTGCCTGCCCTAATTATGTAGTGGCAAATTCTATTTAAACACAGCAAAATTCTGAGTTGCCCCCCTCCCCTAATTAAGAAAAAGGAAGACAAAAATACCTCTCGTCCATTATATCATCCACTTCGTTTTTTACCATATTCATTTTTTACTTTTCTTCCAAAACCCTAAAATATCAAACCATTTATCAAAATCCAATCTACATTCATCAAAATTTTGGATCAAAGTGATGGATTTCGATGAATTTATGAGTAACGTAGATTTTCCATATGCGATAAGCATTCAGATCTTTGGTTTTCTTTTTGAAATTATAGACGTCGCAGAAGTGCCAATGCGAGGTTGTTTCAAACAACCGCGCATTGGTAGTGCATGGCTATGTGAAAAGACCACGCATTGCCAATGCGTGGTTCCTAAAGACTGCCACGCATTGTAACTGCGTGGTCTCTTCACATAACCACGCAATGGCACTACGTGTTGCATATTTTTAATTTTTTTAGTTTATAGATTATGGCACGTCGAATGAAGATGTAATTGGGAATGAAATTTTATTGGACTACGCCAATGAGTTTACAACATATGATGTGAGTATTTTTTTTAGTTTTGAATGCAGTACATAATTTGGTAATACGATATTTTGTTTATGTGGATATACCAATCACGTGAAAAAATGGTTGAATAGGTTCACAACGCGGACAAACATCTTGGTTTTGTAATCACCATTTTGAAATCGAATACTGATGCATCTAGTAAAAAACCAAGAATAATGTTTGCATGCAAGCGTAGTGGTGTTTATTTGAGGAAGAAAATTAAAGATTCAACAAATTATAAACTGATTAGTACCAAAAAATGTAATTGCCCATTTAGGCTTAATCGGATACCGCTGCATCTATATTGATGTTAAATCTAGGCTAAACTAATTTACTACAAATTGAAATTGAATATGGAATTTTGGCAATTACAAATGATAAATTCACAAGTTTGGTTGATTGTAATTAAAGTTGCAAGCTTACTATAATTGAAAAATTAATAAGCAAAGGGAACAATAATCGATAAGTAAACTAAATATAGTAAATGACAATGACCACTTACTAGAGCCGGTCGACAACAAGCGATCGACTGCTCTAGGAGAAAGCGATCGACCAATTAGCATTTTCTAAGCACGGTCCTTGGGCCCAACTTATAAATAAAATAGCAGAGTGTGTGTGTATAAGTAGGGAAGCTAGTTCCCTATATGATGACACTAAGACGTTGCGGGACTGGGTATATGCAATTTATCCAGCATGATCAATATTCGATTGGGGCGATTCTATCTTAAATTGCACTCAAAGGAGGTTCTATGGTGGATGTGCAACATTGACGATGATGCCTGATGGAGTGTGTGGCCCGACACTAACGAGAGTTCCCTAGTATTACAGTGATGTGACATGATGTTTTGTTATTGATGGATCTCGATGCTGTGCAATAAGAGGCGTTACGTTACCATTGAGAGGTGAACACGGATGCAGCGATGACAATACACTTCGACGAGTCGGCATTGCAGGCTGCCCCTCAATGCGTAACTAGGATACGTGTAGTCGTAGCAGTGGGAAATGTAGTCCCATGGTGAAAATTATAGGGAAACCTAAGTTGGAATAGTTACGTGTAGTCGTAATTGTGGGAAATGTAGTCCCATGGTGGAAATTTTTAGGGAAACCTACGTGGAATAGTTCTAGTAGCTAGTAGTCGATCATTAGTTGTCTTGAGGTTCATTAGTTGTTCGATTCTAAGTACGAGCATGCACAAGTAGTTAGTTTAGGTGTGTATTGAGCTAAACCTCTTAATAAAGAAACAAGTAACTCACAGACACTTGTAGGACATCCTAGGTCAGATAGAGTATTACTAAAGTCAATTGCAGTTGATCATCATATAGTAATGATGTAACTCATTCACCGGACTTTTGTTTGACCCATCTCTTTTCCTTTCTTTTTCCTCACCATAGGGGAACAAGGCAGCATGTGATAGACCCAAAGTTATTACTTGGAGAGGTTAGCTTGGCATTAGAGTTGCTTTTTATTTCCTATTATTCTCCATGTAACTATTATTGTATTCAGTACCTAGTATTTACCAGACTAAATATTGTATTTCTATGTACTTTGGATATGACTACGTTCTATTTTTGAGACCGTGCTTTAAGATATTTCTAAGACGGTTATTTATTTTATTTATATTTTGTTGCCTTCCGTTGTGAGATCTAAAGGTGTAGGATGTCTTAGATCATATCTATATATACTTAGTCTTTGAAATGTTTGAAAATCCCGACAGCTCGTACTTGGCACCGATGCAAGTCCGAAAGTCACCTAGACTTTGGATTGGTGTGTCGGGAGGTGCGGGTTGTCACAGTTGGTATTGGAGCCTAGATTTAAACCTCCTCAGGGATTAGGGGTGTATTGAGAGGACGTATTTGAATTTTTTTTTCAAAAAAAAGGTTTTTCAAATGTTTTCCAAAAGGTTTTCAGGATGGATTTCAAAGTGTATGAATTTGTATAGATAAAAGCTTTTTAAAAGTTTTATGTATATAAGTGTAATGCAAATAACTGTTTTCCTTATTCTTGCCTATATTGGCTGTGGAAAAGTTGCTAATAGTTTCCTAAAACCATAGAGAGAAAGGAAGAACGATCATGTTGGCTTTGGCGATGCAGCTAGGATTCCGAGTGTGAACATCCCAATTTGGTTCCCCCGGTATCTGCAAGCAAGTGGATAAGTCAAGCTTAACTCTAATAGAGGACCCACAAGCAAGCGCCATGTGACGTTCATGCCCACCCACCTGCCGTCGATTTTGCCAAGCTTTGTAAGGACTTTGTGAGCTTAGGAGGGAAGTCATATGTGGGGACTGAGTCGTATGTAGATTTGAGGACATGGATTCATACTTGTGAAAGGATTTTTGGATCGATGGGTCTTAGAGATGATGTTGGAGATAGCTTGCCATTTGGCATTTATATAGGATGCTCTGAATTGGTGGGATGTGGTGGTTGTTGAGACCGATGAGGGAGAGATTACATGGGGGGTTTAGAAGATGTTTTGAGATAAAGTTTCTGTCCAGTACTGAATAGGGAGTACAGTTGGAAAAGTTTATTTATTTACAGTAAGAAGAGATGACGATGAAAGAGTACGCTAATTATTTTTATGAGTTGGCTAGGCATGGAATGGAGTTGATTAATACCCCTTACAAGAAGGCTCTGAAGTTCGCAAAGGACTGAATCAACCTTATCAGGATTTGGCCCTTAGTCATATTCCTATGGGTGCGATTTTTGAGGGATTGGTGGAAATGGCTTTGTTGAATACTACTTCCAAGGAGGAAGGAAAAAGTGAGCCTGAGAATACATGAGGAAAGATAGCCTAGCAAAACCAGCGCAAGGGCGTAATGGGACCCAAGGGAAAGGTTAAGAAGTAGGATTTGCAGTGCAGGAAGTATTGTAAGAATGGGCATTTTGCGAGGGAGTGCAGACGGACAATTCAAAGATTAAGTGTTACAACTACAACCAATACATACACATGAGGTGGGAGTGTCTAGCACCTTAGAAGACCTCTACCCTAGTGGTTTTAGCTTACGCACTGGACGTTGTTCCTAGCTCGAGTGCACCTCCAATTGCGGACCAGAGGAAGAAGGTTGTAATCGAAGGTGTGTTAACTCTATCTGATTTACATATTCGTATCTTATTTGACACGGGGCATCACACTCTATGATTTCGAGTAGACTTGCGGATGAGTTACATTTACACACTAGCATAGTTACATACCATGTAGTTGTATCAAACCCCATGGGAGTATCAGCTTATTTGTGTATGATATGTAGGAGTTTGAAATTATTCATTTTGGGGGTCGAGTTCGATTTCGATGCTTTTGGCTTAGGGTTTTCTGGGTTTGGTTTGATTTTGGGCATGGATTGAATGATGATGTATGGGGCGATCCTAGATTATGATAGGAAGGCTGTTAGGTTGGGTGCTTGTGGTGGATGCAATTTAGAGGTTTATTGCAATCCCAAAGTTTCAGTTATGTTGAGTTACCTATATTCATTAGACCTAATACATGACAAGTTAGATTCACTGCCTGTAGTTAGAGACTACCCAGATGTTTGTTCTGAGGTTACCGGTCTCCCACCCTAGGGAGAGATTGAGTTCCGCATTTATCTTATGGAGAACGCATGACCTGTTGCATTACCCTTGAGGCACATGTCTTTGAAGGAGAGATGCAAGTTAAATAAGCAAGTGAATGAGCTGTTGGAAAAAGGCTTCATTAGGAGGAGTATTTCAAAGTGGGGAGCACCAGTTGTCTTTGCCACCATGGCAGATAGTTCTTTGAGGCTTTGCGTCAATTATCGGGAGATGAATAAGACGATGAAGAAAAATCATTACCTATTGCCCTATATAGACGATCTCTTTGATCGGTTGGTTGGAGCGAAGGTGTTCTCACAACTTGACTTAGTTACCAGATTCCACCAGTTGCGTGTAGCTGAAGATAGTATTCAGAATACCGCCTTTCGTACACCCGATGGACTGTATGAGTGATTAATCATCCCATTCGGACTAACCAATGCACCCACTTACTTTATTGATTTGATGAATTTAGTTTTTAGAGGTTTGCTGTAACAACCCGCATATTTATCGATTTTTATATTTAAATATTTTATTTAAATATTTTAATCGTTATTTGGATTATAGTCCAAAAAAGCTACTTTTTGTATACAGTCAAATTAGGACTCGAGACCCCTCCCATTGAGTTCAAAATGATGTTTGCGATCTTTTTAAGTATAAACTTTGATATGTTTGGAGTTGGTGGAATTTCGCTACTTTTCTCCACTTGAGTCTTTGGTTGGTTTTAGCCTATTAGACCCAACTCTTCACCCTCACTCTTCATAACTTCCTAACTACTTCAAGCTTCTTCATTAATGGTGAGTGGAAAGAGAAATTAAAACTCCAAACTCAAATTCAATTGCAAATCCAACATTCAACTCCAAATTCAAGTAGAAGATAGTGATTCAAGCTTGTGGTTGTATCTCCATTAGCTTCAAGCTTCATCTTCATCTAAATTGTGAAAAGGTGAGATTTTTATCTCACATTCTTGTCTATAACTATCTTGGATGTTTGGAAATGAATTCCTATCACTATAGCATGTACATTTGCATTTGGTTTGGATTGGATTGGCGAAAAACCCAAATTTTTAGTGTTTTTGGTGAAAAAACTGCACTTAGGTCGTTCTGCCTTCGCTAAGTCGTTCGTGAGTTAAGTGTTAAGTCATCCGCGAGTTAAGAGCTAAGTCGTCTGCGAGTTAAGAGCTAAGGCATTCGCGAGTTAAGCGCTAGGTCGACAGGGGCTTAAGTCGTAGGTCGTTAGGCCTTAGCTCGTATGGCCATTATTGCGCGTCTGGAGTTAAGTCGTGCGCGGATTAGGCCTTAAGTCGTAGGTCGTCCCCGACCTAACTTCACTAGGTCGGCCAGCCTTAAGTCGTAGGTCGTCCCCGACCTAACTTCACTAGGTCGGCCAGCCTTAAGTCGTAGGTCGTCCCCGACCTAACTTCACTAGGTCGGCCAGCCTTAAGTCGTAGGTCGTCCCCGACCTAACACCCTGCCCCACTTAGGTCGCGTACCTTAACCATTAAGTCGTAGGTCGGGTGTTCCCTAGGTCGCGCACATCTATAAGTCGCTCGGCCGATTTACTCGTTAGGTCGCGAGCACTTTAAGTCGTGGGTCGCTCGCCTCCCTTAAGTCGCTCGAACCCCGTACCCCCCTTCGTAGGGGATCTTATCTGAAAAACATTCAACAAAATTTCTACTATGATGGTTTTGGGATTGATTTCTTTGGACTTTACTCACGTCTCTGAACGTGAATTGATGTGATTCGATTTGTTTCAACAATCGTTTTGTGACTTGTCACTTTAAAGATATGAAGGTTTCAATACTAGTAGTAAATATCAAAGCTCTTTCATCAAAACGATTTCAACTCTATTTTATTACAAAGCTCTTTTTCTCAAACCGTTTTCCAATATACTAGTATCTACAAGCCTTTACTTCACTCGGATGAGAAATCGACTTAAACGACTTAGTAAAACGAGTGGTATGAAACACTTGCGTTCACTTCGTCGGTTAGCTCTTGGACTTGTTCGATTGAACCCTTTTTGTGACAATTTCCTAGTGAAGATTTACAGCTTGTTCGTAAATATTTAAGTTAAGCAAGTGGTTATGGGACATGAAGCTAAACTCATATATTTACTAGCTTGGTGTGATTGACACTTCCTTATGATCATGACGATCATTCTTGTGATTTAGACTAGCAATTGTGCGATGTCTCTTTGTTTGCAAGGTTAGACTAGTCCTCATTGGTGTGATTCCGACTCACACATATCTATTTGCCTGCGAGGTTAGTCTAGACACCACTTGTGTGATTCCACTCACACATACCTTTTTGTTTGCGAGGTTAGACTAGACACCACTTGTGTGATTCCACTCACACATACCTTTTTGCTTTTTGGTTAGTCTAGACCTCAATCTGTGTGATTCCGACTCACACATATGGGGTAGCTCCCCATGGTCTTCGGACCATCATGTGATAGGCCTCTTTCTCTTTTTATGATTTCTGGATTTCTTGCTTTGATTTCTGGATTTTTATTATGTCATTGACTTGTTATGAGTACAAGTTTAGGGTATGATGCCCTCTTTGGATCTTTGAGAAGATTCTTGTGATATTGATCATTTCTCATCGGTTGATCTCCTATTGATCATCATTTGCATACTTATAGTAGTATGTCAGTATGGATATTTTATGTTTATGCCATATCTTTTATTTTATATCATGTCATCTGATATTTATAGCTAGACTGATCTGTTTATTATTTTCTTAAATAATACTCGGGTCAGACCGAGATGTTACAGGTGCTTCTGCTTGACTTCCTCCTGGGATTTGCTACTTTGACTTTTGGCTAACTATTTAGTTTAGCAGTTTTTGTTGTATACACTTGAGATATGAACTCATAGTTGTATTCTTTTGGTATAGCACGTGTTGCTATTCTTTTGTATTATTGTGGATCTTTTTGACCACTACTCTGATGTACACTTTCATGTGTTAGTTATATATTCATATCTTCTTCCGCCTTTGTGATATGGATGTCTGTGACTGATTTGTGTTATGTTTATTTCTATGTTTGTTTCCGAAGATTATTTTATAGCCACCGTGTGATAAGCAATTACATGGATGGTCGCTCCTCAACAGCCTTATTCTCCATGCTAGTTGACAGCACTACATCGTAGTGTTCTTGGCTAGCGTGGGTATTGAGGTGGGGCGTTACATTTGCTTAATTAGTCTATTCAAAAAGTGAGGAGGAGCATAGGTTACATTTAGAAGAAGTGCTCAATATACTCCGCGAGCATAAGTTGAAGGCGAAGTTTTCTAAGTGTTATTTTTAGTACGACAAGGTACGCTTTTTGGGACACATTGTCTTGAAAAGTGGGCCGACGATCAATCCTAGTAAAGTAGCTCCAGTACAGGCTTGGCATGTGTCAAAAATGTTATAGAAGTACGGAGTTTCCTTGGTTTGGCTGGCTAATATAAGAAGTTCATTAAGGACTTCATGAAGATCTCTGCCACTTTAACCCACATCACCAAGAAGAATCTGGTTTCCTCATGAGATGTGAAGTGTGAGGATGCTTTCATTAAGCCGAATGAGGCATTGACTAGTGCACCTTTTCTACTATTACCCAATGGCATGAAGGCATTCATAGTATATACCGATGCTTGAGGGACAGGATTAGGTGCGGTTTTGATGCAGGAAGAGAGTGTGGTGAGCTATGCTAGTAAACAATTGAAGATTCATAGGAGAAACTATTCTACCCATGATCTAGAGTTGGCGGCCATTGTCTTTGCACTCAAGTCATAGAGACACTATCATTTAAAAGAGTGGTTTGAGCTATATATGGATCATAAGTCTCTGAAGTATTTATTCTTCCAAAAGGATTTGAATTTAAGGCAGCAAAGGTGGATTGAGTTTTTATCATCATATGACTTCGATATCTCATATACTCCAGGCAAAGGCAATGTTGTGGAAGATGCCTTAAGCAGGCAGCATGTAGTGTTGAGTCCTTTGTGCTTAGAGTGCAAGCATTTGGAGTTCATTTCTATGTTCGATTTCCAACCATCGTCAGATATCACTATAGGATTGTTAGCAGCTTTGGATGTGCAACTTACACTTATGGACCGTACTGGGTTAAGTCAGAAGCAAGACAAGGAGCTCTTGATATTTTTGACAGGATTAGTAGAGGAGAGTAGTCGAGTCATTTCAAGCGTTCTGCCATTGACTCGAAGGGATGGTTACGGAGAGTGGTAGATTATGTGTTCCTCTCATTATGGATTTGATTGACATGGTACTAGCTGAGTCTCATCGTTCTATGGTAACCATTAATCCCGATGGAGACAAAATGTACCGTGACATGAATAGAGTCTTTTATTATGATGGTATGAAGGAGCATGTGGCAAAGTATATGGCCCAATGTATGACTGGTCTGAGGGTAAAGGCGGAGCAGAAGAAGCCGGGAGGATTGTTGCAACCATTGGATATTCCTCAATGGAAATGTGAGAGTATTTCTATGGACTTCATTGATAGACCACCTAGGAGTAGGAAAGGAATGAGAGTATTTGGGTCATGGTTTACCGACTGACCAAATACGCTCATTTTATTCCGGTTATAAGTAGAAGGACTGCTATGTCTTTGGCGATACTATATGTGCGATGAATTGTTAGGTTACACGGAGTCCCATATAACATCGTTAACAACAGAGACCACTTTTCACCAAAACGAGTTTTGGAGGAGTCTACATGAGGCTTTAGGCACTAAGTTAGGCTTGAGTACCGCTTATCACCCATAGATAGATGGACAAATAAAGGGGACAAACCGAGTGCTGGAGGACTTTCTTCGGATGTGTATCATGGATTTTGGAGGCTCTTAGGAGGATTACTTGCTTTTAGTGGAGTTCACTTATAATGACAGCTATCAGGTGAGTAATAGGATGGCACAGTTCGAGACGTTATACAAGAGGCCTTGTAGATCACCGTCTTGTTGGTAGGGCACTACGGATAGGATTATTCTTGGACTGAATATGGTAAGAGAGACATCAGAGAATGTAGACTTGATTCGTAGGAGGATGAAAACCGTCCAGGATAGATAGATGTCTTACGATGGCAGGAGACACACGGTGATAGAGTTCGCAGTGGGCGACATGGTTTTTGTGAAGGTCTCACCGCTTAAGCATGTTATGAGATTTGGTAGTTTTGAAAAGCCAACACCACGGTTTGTAGGGCCTTTTACGATTACTTGTAGAGTTGTAAAGTTAGCTTATAGGGTGAAGTTTTCTGAGAAGTCAGTGGGAGTACACGACGTTTTCCATGTGTCACACTTGCGGAAGTGCCTACACGTTACTACCATTGCAGTCGAGCCGAGTCAGCTTGAGGAGGTGGAGATAGAAAGGGAGTCTCTTGTTCATCATGCACCCACCCGTATCCTTGAGCATGATACAAAACGACTTCGCAACAAAGTTATCAGGCTTGTTAAGGTCCAATGGGGAGATGATCCAATGGAGAGTACATGGCAGCCTGAGGAGAAGATTCGAGCTACCCATCCACAACTCTTTTCTAGTACGTTTCCATTTATCGAGTAAGTATTGACTACTTATGTGTTAGGTTCTAGCTTAGTATACCCTATAGGTAGGGGCTATCGAATGTTAGCACTACAAGAAAACTTGCTATTTGTTGTATTAATTAGTAGTGTTTAAGCTTAAGCACAACCACAAAAACGAAATTAAACAAAGAAACACAGCTACAATGCTACTGAGTGTTCTCGCAAAAAAATTAATATAGTTTTGAAGAAATTTTTTCTTCGGTCGCTCATTTTTCTTTTTCTCCCGCTTATTACTTGACTAATTTTATTAAGCTTCTCATCCTCAAAGATTAAAGGAAAATTTTGAACGATAAAATCAAAACCCTAGCTCGTAGTCGACATCAAGTCACGCCTTGACCTCAGCCTACCATTGCGCCTCAAACTCTCATCTTGCCTCAACCAATCATCATGCCTCATCCTATCGTCATGCCTCAACCAGTTTAATGGCACTTGTGGATGTCAAGGAGGTACCAGTTCACCTAGGACAATTTTATTTCTCGAAAGAGTTTCTTTGGAAGTACCACATAAACCTTTCCTGCCTTATGCATGCTCATAAATGCTTTAAAATCATATTTAGTTTTTTTGAAAAAAAAGAAAAAAAGAGATCTATAAGCTTATAAATAAGCTTATGTATTTTTATCTTACAATCATAATCATTTAAATTATTTTGATACAAATACAAATATATTGAGATTCAACTGAATTCAATTCAAAGACAAATCTGTTGTTACTTTAGATAATTGTGTCCATTCTTTTTATGGCATCAATTTTTTCTAGGGAAGGTAGACCATTTTGTTAGTGTTACAGAATGGATATATGTAAATGAATACTGATGTGGCCACTTTTTATTAGTTAATTTGACGTTCTTCAGGCTTCACTATATTATACATCTGTAATCATATTGTAGGAAGGGTATTTCAATCGCATAGTTATTTATTTGATTTTTTTAACTTCACCACTTTCCGATATTTGGGTCTGCTGGTGTTATAGGAAATCCTATTGGCTTTGCAAGGAAAATTGAACTTGGTATCAGGGTTTTTCTTTCAGTGTCAAGGAAAGAGAATATTTGGGTGCGTAAAATATTTCATTTAGTCCTGTAACCATATTTGTTTTGAGCAATAAATTTGAACTTGTGCAGAGCCCCATTGAACTATTGAATGGCATCACACAAGGCTTAAAATGTCTTATTACCAATACAGTATATGTCTTAAGTAGTGCTACTACTCAGTTTACAAAAACTGCTCACAAGGTGAACTAGTTTGGTCTCCGATTTAATGCCAATAGAGTTTCATTCATCTATACTATACTATGAATACCCAGTTTCATTTTAAGAGCACATAAGCCCCTTTAGATTTTGCAAACTCAACCGTCTTCAGATTTGTTTACCTTTTCACCGTTCGTAATTTTATCCTTCCCCTTTTTTGTCCCCCTCAAGCTTCCGTTATCTCCATCGCCATTCTCCTTTTTTCCCCTTCCCTCCGCGTGAGATAGATCGATTCCCCTTACCCTTATCCCCTCTTCCCCCTTTTCCTCAACTGGAAATCGTTAGATTCCCATCGATTTCTGCCCTCGCCGTTCCTTTACCACCAGTATTACCACACATCGTCGGCATTTGTACAAACCCTAGCCTCACTGCCCTACCCGTTGATGCCTCTCCGTTTTTAGCCCTCCTCTCTCTCAAGCACTTCCGACCCAAAGTTTACTCCATAGTAGACCCAGATTATTGCATTCTCAAAACCCTAGAATTTTGTTTTCTCCTAGCAGGCCACGTCCTCCTTCCAACTATGGACCGGCTTCCTAATTTCAAAACTTCGCTTATTCATCCTCTCCAACTGCTCTGCCGCGTAATCCTATCGGATATATGCAAGGTATCGCCATTTTAAATGTTGACGTTTATGTTTTCTTTTTTAGTTGATAATTCAAAAAAATTGTTACAATATTAAACTTGCGTATGATTTTACTGGTATTTAATGTTTCCAGTAAGATTTTACAATTTGGTACCAATTGTGTTTTTTTAATCTCCGTTTCAAGTCAAATTAAGTTAAAGGTTTCTAATTTATATTTGATATTCTAATTGCAGTTTGTTCTTATCCAACCACTTATATTTGATGGTTTCTTTTGTTTTCTTTGGCATAGTACCTGCACAAAAAATGAATTCAGTATAACAAATTTAGTTCACTACTTGTAGGTTAATATATATGTAGGATCATAACTTGAAATTTTTTACAGAGAAGAGGTTCATCAATGATTTAAGCATGGTACAAAATTAGGTACTCGACTCTGAAAAGGTTCTTGCTCCTTCAATCGAAATGAATTAGAAATTTTTGTTTTGGTCTTAATACAATAGCATATCCCCGTACAATGAATATGTGATTATTGTATGTTGGTTTCTTGCACTAAAGATATATGGACTTCTGATATATATCATCTTCTCTATTTAAGAATGAGCGTGTGTGAGAGTGTTTAGTGACACCCCTATTAAGAAGCACCTTTATTGGCCCCCTAATTTCCACCACCCATTCTGATTTAAATAATAGTATGCATTTATGTATATGTACACATGTAAGTATGTGTGCATGTTTGTATGTTTACGTAAATATGTATACAAGTTTACAAGCACGTGATTGTACATGTATGTGTGTGTACACACAATTAGTTAAATTCATAATTACCAAATTGCTTGACCTAAACACCATATTAATTTGTTCGTATTTCGAAAGAGAAAATGGGAAAAATATTTGTGTGTGTATACAAAATATATGTTTGTGGGACTTTAGATCGGCTAATGAAAATATAATTCATAATTTACTCTTAAGCTAGATTTAAAAATTATAAAATATTCATCAATGCATTCCTAATGGTAAACTTAATATTCATATCATTCATGTAATAGAATGTGATCAATAAAGCTTATGTGCCAACTGATAAAGCTTTCGTGTTAATTGTTTTAGGCGATAAAGATTATCCTAGGTATTGATAATTTTACTTGCTTTTATGTCAGAAGATAATGCATGTTCATGTGAATACTGCCTCTATAATAAAAAATGCTAAACACGCTTGGGATTAAAGAATCTATTTTAAGAAAACTCCAGGGACTACTCACACATCCCCTAAAGGTGCACAGACAAATGCTCAGTTCAAATTGTGTCAATTTAAGTTGATATGGCAGGAAATTTAATATCTTTATTACTCAATACTTTTCTAAAAAATCAACGTTGGTCAATATTTATATTTTAGTACTATTATTTATGTTTCTTTACTGCATACTTTTTGTGGGACCTTTGATGGAGGGAAAAATTGCAGTATAGCTACTGCTTTTTAATCATGACAATGCTGTAGATTAGTTTCATGCTTTTTTGCACAAGCCGCATTTTCAACCAGTGGTCATTTCACATGGGTTTCTTAAAACTAAAAATTAAAACCACTGTGTTTTTCAACTACCGGAAGTTATTGCACGTTCTTGCGTAGTGGCTTCATCTTATTACATCTGTTTAAAGCATGCTTGATTTGAAATTGCTAATTGAATGTATTGGGGAACATGAACGAATATGTGTGTGCATTGATGTGGATAATTGTAGTAGCAAACTTGCATGAAAATAAACATATAATGCCAGTTCAAGCAAAAATATAGCAGGTGGGTAAAAAAACTATTGTTGATGGAGATGAAGTTAATCAAAGTGAATATTTAATAGTTTATTATCATATGTAAGTAACTTGGTTATTTCATGGCTTTAAAACCTATATTTTTATAGATTGGATACTTTACCTATTTAAATGGAGTTATCAGATAACTGATCAACTATAATATTCAATTTATAGTAACATAGATGTGATACAGTCAAAATATAAATTAAGCATTTGTTACATATTGAAATAGCGATCCAGTTCAGTCATACTCAAAATTTACTCCAAGTCTACAACCATGTCATAGATCCCAGTTGTAATATTAAATTTTGGTTAACATTTTCAGAGTTGTAGAGTTTTTACTTAAGTAGTACCTGCTTTGTAGATTTTACAGATCAGTGTGGTATATTTTGTTGATGTCGTTAAATCAATAACTTAGCATGTCATTTTTTAAACCAATGTAGCTGTGATTCACTGCTGTTAAATTTATTTGTGTACATGAAAAATATAATCAGTGTACATGCAGAAAGGAAAAGACTGTAAACACTGTGGCATAAGCTACATTTTCGTTCATCAAACCTACCTTACCTCTAAGTAAGACAATACACCAAAATTAATATTACTCTTTTGAATTAGCCTTGCTTTATAACTAAGTTATTGAAATAGCCGTTGTTGCTTTAAAAAAAAATCCTATTCTGCCTTATTTTTTTGATTTAACTTTTGTTGATGCATCATAGTGGACATTATAATTTAAATCTATCATAGTTGCCTTTATTTTACTGTGAAATTTGTTGGATAAATAGTTTATTAGCCAAATTCATTGGCAGAGGTCTTAAACTCTTATATACTATGCTATCAAGAAGTTTTTGTTTTCCAGACTCTGGTATAATGTTACTTTTCAACTGCACCTTTTTTCAAATAAAAAGTCCATCGACTATTCAGTAGGTACTGAAATCATTTTGCTTTCGTTTGCTTACCGTCAGACTCAATATGATTTTGGTAATGTGGTGGGTGTTAACATGGATATATTTCAAATTTGCAAACAGATTTCATAACCTGGATCTTTTTAAATTATACCACTGAGTTAATGAGAGAAAAAAACAACTATGCAAGCTATAGATAATACCAAAACATTTAGCTGCCGTAGCCTTTTGTTTGTTTTGTTAAATTCTGGCGACACTATATGGAGAATTGTAGAGGTCGGGAGTAGCTTTGCAACGGAGAAAACGGTTCGCAAATCGGAGTTCGGAGGTGAAAGTTATAAGGGAAAAGACGAAGTGGGTTGTGTTGATACAGCTCAAACGTCTGACCAAAAGGGTTAGACGTCTGAATCTGGGCATAAAAGCTTCCAGAGCTTTTTGTCAGACGTCTGACCAAATGGTCAGACGTCTGAGCCGAAGCAAACTTTTCCAGAGACTTCAGTTAGACGTCCGACCATTTTGGCCAGACGTCTGAGGCGTCTATCGTCTGTTTTTGCTCTACGGACTTGGCGTGAAGATTTGTGACAACTCCCGGGGCAATTTCGGAACATTGCCTAGGGTTTCTATTCTCCTATATAAGCCAACTTCAGGTTCCAGATCAAAAAAGACGTGCAAGCGACTGCAATAGATTAGCCTCCACAAATTAGGGTTTATCAAAACCTAATTTTCTTCAATTCTCTTCTCCATAAATCAATTGCTTATTAGAATTTTGATCATTGTAATCAATCTCTTATACTCTTCTCATCAATATTAATAAAAGCTCTCTTTTAAAGTGGATGTACACTAACATAACGTTAGTGGAACCACTATAAATCGCTGTGTGATTTACTTTTCGTTATTGCTTTGATTTTTGAATTGTTTGTTTGGGATTATGATTGCTTTTGGATTGATTGAGATTGAAATTGAGTTATTGATTGGTTTTTTTACACTTCTTACCATGATCCCGTCTTCCGCTGTGCTTGTGGGGTTTTGATTTGAGTGGTCTCTAGTTGAAATCCTGACTCCAACATTTGGTATCGGAGCATTGGTGCTGGTATGTGGTTGTAGAAATGCCAAAATCAGATAATACCTCAAGTAGTTCCTCAATGGGTAATCCAAGTGGTGTAGCTCCTTATGTATGTGGTTCGTACACAGCTTCAGGATCACAATTGGTTATAGACAAGTGGAATGGCGATAATGATTTTGAAAAATGGTAATGGAAGATGAAAGCGGTTCTAAGGAGGAATCGGGTACATCGGGTAGTGTTTGACACACATTTGTTGCCAGCAGACATCTCGGATGTTGAGAGAGAGGAGATGAAAGAGTGGGCATTCACTACACTTCAACTTGCTATGGGAGAGAATGTTATCTCTGAAATTAGTGGTGAGACAACCGCTAAGGGTATTTGGGACAAGTTGGAGGAGTTGTATATGAAGAAGTCACTGATAAATCGTTTGATCTTATTGCGAACGTTCTTCACCTATAAGATGAAGGAAGGTATTTCGCTTAAGGTGCACTTGAATACTTTTGATGATTTGCTAATGAAGATGAAGGCGGTAGATTTGAAGATTGAGGAAGAGCAAAAGGCGATGATATTTTTGTGTTCGTTGCCAGATCGCTATACAGGTTTCTCAAATAGTTTGATCTATAACCGGGATACATTGACTCTTGATGATGTCAAGACGGGTCTTTTTAGCGAGAATTTGCGGGATCAAATGAAGGAGTTAGGTGATGGAAGTAGTGGTGCTAGTAATGGTCATGGCTTGTATGTGGAGAAGGAGAGGTATGTGAAGAAGGAGAACCGGGGACGTTCTAAATCAAGGAACCCCGGTTGGAGAGGAAAGTCGAAGGAAAGAAAAGGTAGGTGCTATATTTGCAAGAAGTCCGGTCATTGGAAGAATAAGTGTCCGGACAAGGAGAAGGCAAAGAAGGAAGTAGCATCTTCATCTGTAGCGGTGGAGAGTGGAGTTAGTGAGGGAGATGTAGATGTTTTATCGGCGGTAGCATCAGATGTTTCGGGTAGCGATTGGGTGCTCGATTCGGGGGCGTCTTATCATATGACACCAAATAAGAATTGTTTTTCTTATTACATCGACAAAGAAGGAAATTCAATTTTTATGGAAAATGGTGCTATTTGCAAGTCGAAAGGCATTGGTTCCGTGAAAATTCGGATGTTTGACGGAGTGGTTCGTACTCTCACTAATGTGCGCTATGTTTCGGGACTTCAGAAGTCTCTTATCTCTTTGGAGCAGCTGGATTCTTTAGGTTGTAAGATCACTATTGAGAGTGATAGCTTGCGGGTTTCGAAGGGGGTGCTTGTGGTGATGAATGGTGCTAGGACTCATGGTATTTATTTGCTTCAAGGAGTGACTATGGAAGGTGAAACTTGTATAGGAGTTGATAGTTCTCGTGGCTTGGATGCGACTAGGTTGTGGCATTTGAGGTTAGGTCATGTCTCGGAGAAGAGTTTGGATGTTCTTCGGAAAAGGAAGATGATCGATGGAGAAAGTTTCAACAAGTTAGAGTTTTGCGAAGAATGTGTCATGGGGAAGCAAACTAAAGTTTCATTCGATGAGGGAAAGCATGATTCGAGAAGGGTTCTTGAGTATGTTCACACGGATGTTTGGGGACCGACACCTGTAGCTTCTTTAGGTGGAGCTCGCTATTATATTTCTTTTATAGATGACTTTTCTCGAAAAATTTGGGTGTATGTAATGAAGGACAAGTCAGAGGCATTTGCAAAGTTCAAAGCATGGAAGGCTCTTGTTGAAAATGAGAGTGGAAAGTCTTTGAAGGTTCTAAGGTCCGACAATGACGGAGAGTATGTTTCCAGAGAATTTTTGGAGTTTTGTAAGCATCATGGTATTCGGAGGCATTTTACTACACCTAGAGATCCGCAGTCGAATGGTGTTGCGGAGAGTATGAATTGTACTCTACTTGAGAAAGCTCGATGCTTGAGATTGACATCGGGTTTGGCGAAGGGATTTTGGGCTGAAGCTTTGTTAACCGTAGTGCAAATTATTAATCGAATTCCATGCTCAACTATTGGTAACAAAATTCTGGAGGAAGTGTGGAAGGGAAAGAGCATTGAGTTGAGTTATCTTCGTGTGTTTGGTAGTCCTGTTTATGTGCATGATCCGAGAAATGATAAGCTTGAACCTAGAGCTTTCAAGGGGATTTTGCTTGGTTATACGGATGGAGTAAAAGGCTATCGGATTTGGAATCGGGAAACGAAGAAGGTAGTGAATTCTCGTCATGTTACTTTTGATGAGTCGGCGATGCTCAAGGAGAATGTAAGCTCATCGGATGTTCCGGACTTGGTTCATGAAGAATGAAAGGAGAAGGAAATTATTTCCACATTTTGTCCAAGGAGTAGAGAGAGTAGAGTAGTTGGAGATGCTTGCGAGGAGGTAGCGGTTGATGTTACATCACATAGTCCACAGGGTGCCTCTAGTAGTGTTGGTGATGTGCATGATTCTAGTGAAGATTCGGTTCAAGGTGGAGCCGAAGGGAGTTTAGGTGATGGTATTACTACTCGGGTTGGTCGTCGTACTATAAGGCCACTCGAAAGATATGGTGATTGGAACTATCTTAGCTTTTGTGATAACTTGGACTATGCTCTTCATGTAGTCCAAGATGAGCCGATGGACCTTGATGACGTCATGAAGTCGAGTGATAGCTCGAAATGGATTTGTGCTATGGAGGAAGAGATGTAATCATTGTTGAAGAATCAAACTTGGGATTTGGTTCCACTTCCTAAAGGAAACCGTGCTATTAGGTGCAAATGGATATACAAGGTGAAGGACGATGGAAGATACAAAGCTAGGCTAGTGGCTAAGGGGTTTGCACAAAGGAAGGGGAAGGAATATGATGAGATATTCGCACCGGTTGTGCGCCATACTTCTATCCGGATATTACTTGCTATAGTTGCTATTCACGACTTGGAGTTGGAGCAACTTGATGTGAAAACCGTCTTCTTGCATGGTGACTTGGATGAAGACATCTACATGGAGCAACCGGAAGGTTTTGTTGTGGATGGTAAGTCAAATCTTGTTTGCAAGTTGAAGAAATCACTATATGGATTAAAGCAATCACCTAGACAATGGTACAAGAGGTTTGATCATTTTATGCTTGAAAATGGTTTTGATAGAAGCATCAAAGATGCTTGTGTTTATTTTAATAAGTTGAGTAATGATTGTTGGGTGTATTTACTCTTGTATGTGGACGACATGCTCATTGCTTCTAAGGATAAGAATGAAATCAACAAGCTAAAACTGAGTTTGAAATCGGAGTTCGAAATGAAGGATCTTGGAGAAGCAAGAAGGATATTGGGCATGGAAATTGTAAGGGATCGAAAGCATTTTGAGTTGAAACTAAATCGAAAGGAATACATTGAGAAAGTGCTTTGTCGGTTTAGCATGGAGAATGCAAAGGTGTCAAATACACCTTTACCTTTGCATATGAAGCCTTCGAGTAAAGGATCACCTATCTTAGAGCAAGACAAGGCTTATATGGAAAAGGTGCCATATGCTAGTGCAGTTGGAAGTCTAATGTATGCTACGGTGTGTACAAGGCCCGATATTGCAAATGCTGTCGGGATGGTTAGTCGATATATAGCTACTCCGGGAAAATCGCATTGGGAAGCTGTGAAGCTTATATTGAGATACCTTAAAGGCACATCATCTCATGGTCTTGTTTTTGGCGGTAGTAAGGCGATGGATTGCAAGTTGGTTGGTTATTGTGATCCAGACTACGCCGGTGATAGGGATCGAAGAAAACCAACTTCTGGATATGTCTTCACACTTGGGGGTACAGCCATAATTTGGAGATCTAGATTGCAGACCGTAGTTTCTTTATCCACTACGGAGGCGGAGTTGATAGCCGTAGTGGAGGCGGCAAAGGAGGCACTCTATTTGAAGCGATTGTTGTGTGACTTGGGATTCGAGCATGATAGTATTGATGTTCGATGTGATAGCCAGAGTGCTATTCACTTGGCAGAGAATTTGGCGTTTAGCTCACGGACTAAGCATATTGAGGTGAGAGAGTCATTTCTAGTAGCCATGGATGAGGATAAGCAAGTATATCTTCGAAAGGTGCACACAAAGGATAATGCGGTGGACATGTTCACTAAGGCATTGCCGGTTGGGAAGTTCGAGCATTGCTCGAACTTGATTCGCTTGGAGAAGTGCTAGGTGCCACGGGGTGGCACGGTTAAGGGAGGAACTTGGTGGTAGATGAGGAAGAGTATCGGTGAGAAATTGAGGTTCTATCTTCTTGGTAAGTGCTAGTCTTTGGTGAGATAGCTTAGGATTTGGATGTTTTCAACATTTCATTAGCGGGTGGGGGCTTTGCCTGAGCTCGTTGGTGGAGTGCAATGGGCGGTGGCTTTGCCGGAGCTCATTGGGAAAGAATTCATGTTTGGTTGAAGGTAGAATAAGTGATAGTTGGGGCTATCGGTTGTTGTTGATGGTATGGTACCATTAGAGTTGGAGATGGATATAGTGTCAAGGTGGAGTGTTCAATTCTGGCGACACTATATGGAGAATTGTAGAGGTCGGAGGTAGCTTCGCAACGGAGAAAACGGTTCGCAAATCGGAGTTCAAAGGTGGAAGTTATAAGGGAAAAGGCAAAGTGGGCTGTGTTGATACAGCTCAGACGTCTGACCAAAAGGGTCAGACGTCTGAATCTGGGCAGAAAAGCTTCTAGAACTTTTTATCAGACGTCTGACCAAATGGTCAGACGTCTGACCATTTTGGCCAGACGTCTAAGGCGTCTATCGCCTGTTTTTGCTCTACGGACTTGGCGTGAAGATTTGTGACAACTCCAGGGGAAATTTCGAAACATTGCCTAGGGTTTCTATTCTCCTATATAAGCTAGCTTTAGGTTCCAGATCAAAAAGGGCGTGCAAGAGACTGCAAGAGATTAGACTCCACAAATTAGGGTTTATCAAAACCTAATTTTCTTCAATTCTCTTCCCACAAATCAATTTCTTATTAGAATTTTGATCATTGTAATCAATCTCTTGTACTCTTCTCATCAATATTAATAAAAGCTCTTTCTTAAAGTGGATGTACACTAACACAACGTTAGTGGAACCACCATAAATCGCTGTGTGATTTACTTTTCGTTATGGCTTTGATTTCTGAATTGCTTGTTTGGGATTGTGATTGCTTTTGGATTGATTGAAATTGGAATTGAGTTATCGATTGGTTGTTTTTACACTTCTTACCACGATCCTATCTTCCGCCGTGCTTGTGGGGTTTCGATTTGAGTGGTCTCTATTTGAAATCCCGACTCCAACATGTTGCATTTTTAATTAAACTGTATTGGTATTACTGTGTCAGATTACAATGTGTTACAACTTACTTTTGTTACAACACAGAGTGAACTGTGTTTGAGCTCATTTAACTTAATTTGACTTGGAAATTCAACTCAATTCAAATTTGTTTTCCTAAAAATTTAAATCAACCAATTTATTTTAATTTTGTTCAATTAAAGATAGTGATTCTTGATTAAGCAAAAGAGTGCATTTTGAAACAAAATTTTCATGTAACTAGATTCAATATCTCATCAATTATGCGTCTTTATTAATAAAGTGTCAAAGAAGAAATGCTGTAGTGATAATTTGCACAAAGTTGCAATATTAAGCCTGACTTGATAGAATCAATCAAAAAGTTGTATCGTTTTTTAAAAAATTGTTATTTAAATCATAAATGTAAGAAATTTTTGGTCAACTTTTTGTATCATTGTTATCGGCTTTACTTTAATATTGCTTGCCATATTCGGTTAAGTTTCTATGAAGTATGTTTAGATTTTACACATTAACATTGTAAGTTCAAAATAATATGCATAAAACAAATAAAACAATAACTCAGTTGTTTTGAACCTTATGTATCCCCGGTAATAACAATATTTAGGATTTCATATGTATTTTTTCTAAACATCGCCTTCTATATTGAATTCAAATGTTATATTTTACATTTCGTTTTTAAAGTTCAAGAAAGGTCTTTTGATATTACATACACTACAACAAAACAGGCTTTTTACAACGGGCAATGCCCGTTGTAATATGTGTTCCACAACGGGCAGCCGACCGTTATAATAGGCGATGTTGTAATAGGTTGACCATATTTTACAACGGGCATTGCCCGTTGTAATAAATCTTTTTACAATGGGCGATGCCCAGTTTAATACACCTTTTTACAACGGGCAATGCCCGTTGTAATACATGATATTGCAACGGTTCCTGACCGTTGCAAAATAAATGCAAATTTTAAAAAAAAAATTGCAGTAGCATACATCCATACCAATAATGAATAATTCCAAAAAGGAATTTTAAAACCAAAAAAGGAATTCCATTTCATTTTGCATTTACAATTTTTTTCTTTACAATTTCTTTTTCTATTTACAATTTTGCATTCTCTGTTTCATTCTTCTTTGTTTCATACCATCTCATCATTCTCTGTGCACGCTGTCATCTACACTACAGCCTAACTTCACTTCTGCAATACCAAACATCAACACACCTTTACTTCACAACTGCTATCAACCTGACAAGCAAATCAAACCATCCACACAACACTTCTTTCTCCGACCATCTGCTTCTGCAATACCCACATACTTATGCAATTCCCCCTCCCATACTTCCATACTTCACAATCATCAAACAAAACCATCACCAAAACCTTCTGCATCTCCTTCAAACTGCAACCATCACTCTTCATTAGCAACTTCAACTGACTACAACCATATACACTATGACACCATATCCACTGACCAATCTATGATAGCAAACTCTGAACAACTCCAACCAATGCATTCACAAACCATCACAGCAACAGTGCACACCACCAACACTCTCTACGAGCATCAGCCACATATCACCATCATACATACATCCAATTCCAACCTCACTTCAGTCAACTTCAATCACCAGTGCAAACTCATCCTCGACCAACCACTTCAGACTAAGGAGCTGAGCAGTGGGATGGTTACAGTTCAGTTTGAGGTTGATTTGGAGGGGAAGGCAGTGTCGTGTAGGTGATGGACTGGTGGCGGTTTTGTAGAGGGAATGTAATGTAGGCTATGTAGGGATTGTGGATGATGGTTTGTGTTGAAAGCAGGTAGAGATCTGCTGTGATGGTTATTTGCAAATGGAGGGGCAGTGGTGGTGAAGTATGGGTAATCGGGTGATGTAGGGCAGTTTTGATGAGGGAGTTTGAGTTGAAGAGGATGTTTGAAGTGTATGTTTGTGGTCTGTATGTAAATGTGCATAGGAGGGTGTAGTTGTTGTGATGGGTTTGGGGCTGCAGGAAATGGGTGATGGAGGAGATTTATGTATGATGGATGGATGGTTGACGTAAATTACTCTATTGGGAAAATTTTATAGTTTAGCAATAAAAGAACCTTATAGTTACCTACATTCCGTCAACTTCGCTTATGCCAATACCTATATCTACTTCTAGAAGCATACCACATCATTTGCTCCATCTCCAATTGCCAGTGTCACTTTAACTGTTCCTTCCTTGACTAATCTTGTGACCTAATAATTATAAAACAAAGAAATGAGAACACATACAGAAAAAGGAAATGAGAATTAACATGAAAATTTGTGTGATAAATTCAGTTATATGGTTACTTTTTGGTAGGAACATTTATATAATTTCAGCTCTTTACCATAACACCAAAAATTAAGAACTAAGTCCCACCACAACACGATTCCTTCCCTTTAAAGTTAATATGCTTCTGAGATCTAAAATCTGAAAGCAACTTCCACAACTCTACGTGATCAAAACTAGACAAACACTTCTGTTAATAAATATTAATTAAACGACTTTTGTCATTAAGCATATACCGTGGGCCTTACTAATTAGACAACGTTTTGCATGATTATAAGCATCGAATACATTGTCGATTAAGCAACATTGAAATCTTTTTCTCCATTCATAAATAATGACAAACAATGAAATACATCCTTAACTAACAGCTAAATCTATGTTTCTTTCTTCCCCTAACCTCGTCGTTGTCTTAAAATTCATATTCAACAATTCATAAAAAATTAATTTTGTACCTGTAAAACAAGACAGATGGTGGATACTGATAGTAAATTCCAAACGTAAAGCCTGCCTCATCCAGTGATTCAAATATAGTCTTCTGTGGCAACCCTTCAATCAGCTTCTTACTATCGTTGCTTGTAAGTCCATGTGAAGTCCCAGAATGCACAAAAAGTCTATTTGGTTGAGTTGAAGACGGCATCGATGCAAACCATTTGTCACACACTGCAAAGTTCTCCACTAAGTCCTTGTAAACGGGCACGCTATCGGGTGTGAAACCATTCATAACCGCTTGTGTTGTCCCTGATCATGAGATAATGCAAATAAAATACTGAAGATTTAGTCCTACGTATCTTTTTATTGTGAAGTAACACCTATGTTATTATGCAAATAAACCACTTGATTGAAATATGTAATTTTTAACTAATAATAACTAGTAAACGTTTAAGCATTTTTGTATTCCTTGTTATGTTTTTTGAGTTGTTTGTAATTATAAGTAACAACTCTAAATAAGCAGAATTTTTAGGTTGAAAACAAACACAAATATATCCAAAAATCAAACTTTGTGTTCAAAACAAAAAGAAAAATAAGCGCTTGATGTGATCAATAGAAATGATGAATTCCGATGAATGATGAGGTGATAGCAGACAAAACATCATCTTTTATAGAAGTAGACATGAACATTTGTACCTTGTGCATCTTTTTCAGCTTGCTGGACAAACCCGTTCATGGTAGGAGCGTTATCGGGTGTGATGGGCGTGGATCCAGCAATGAACGGGACACCATACACCTGTTCATATATTGCTTGGATGGAGTGACCCGGATCAGGATCCACGTACTGTGCACCGGATCCGAAATGAACGAGGGTGGAGTTGGGGTCGGTGGTGGACGTTGGATTAGTTTCAGATCCATCCACACCATTTATTTCAGGGTTCAAGGATTTCATCCAGCCAAGCATGTGATCGAAGGATCGGTTTTCCTGGACAAGCTATGGGAAGAGCAAAGGGATCAGTAACTCCCTTAACAATCCCATTCACTGGCAAGATTTACCAACAGAGGCTACTACAGTTTAACAAAAAATGAAGAGTAAAAAAGAAGGCCCACTATGCCCATGCTTGTATAACGAACAAGACTCTCATTAAAGTTAATGGCTGACCTACATGGCTCATTACCATTTACCTATTGCACAAAATAAAATAAATCTTCAGTGAATAACAGTCTTTCGTATTTAGATCTTGTTATTAATGCCTTTAGTTTACCCTTAATGGAATCATCCCAAGATTAACGTTGAGTGTCGGATTTTCCTGCACGAAATAGAAAAATAAAAAGTAAAAAACGGGCCACTCGACATTTTGCAAGAAATAAGTAAAGCTTGTGACACTCAAAATGCACCTTCGAATTTCTTGTCTAGTAGAAAAGAATTGATCTACAGTCAGCTTAGAAATAAATATAATGGGAAAGACACCTTTTAGGAACAGATAAGCCAAAACAAATGGACATTTGCCTTGTTATTTCATGAAGAAACAACTAATTCCATTGATATTGACATTAATCTCGCAGAAAAATCAAAAACATTTCCCTAAGAGCATCTCCAGCGGTGCTTTATTCATGCTGAACATTAAGCACTTGGAGAAATTATTTCTCCAACAAAAGTGATCTAATGTAATACTAAGGGTAATATTCAGAAACATATTCAAATTGATCCAGGTGTCTATTTAATAGACGCTAATGTCAGGCGCTTATTAAATGTGCGCCTAACATTTGCGCATTCATTTAATAAGTGTGGGATCTTGAATTTCTGAAAACATACAAATATCGGACACGTATTTAATAAACGTGTGAAACAAGAAGCTTATTAAATAAACGCTCGACTTTGGGCTGTTCTCTGAATATTCAAGAATTAATATTCATGGTCTGAATATTAACCCCTTGAACGGTTGGACGTGCTCAAATAAAAGGAAGAATTCATTTAAAAAAAATCCAGTTGAAAGCTTCAAGAGTAATACTATAATATGTTTTCCCTTAAAAAACAGGGTAGCTTCGCAAAATTCAGTGCTATGTTAAATTCGTTGCTAACAGTCCTTAGATCTTCTTATATACGTATGCGCACACACACATACATATGTATGTATGTGTGTATATATATATATCTACGTATGTATATAGTATGAATTCAATTTATTTTTCACAGTTGAACTATCTACAAAGGTTACCACAAATTTGTAGCTAGCAACGATCAGACAAAACTTCAGACATCATTCTTTTGATTTAAGAGCAACAGCTCTAAGAAGCTTTGGATTAGAAAATTTATTCAACCTTTACAACCAACAATGAATAGGCCCAAAATGTGACATTGATACAGATTCATTTTCCCCCCCCGAATTCATTAGGATTAACTCTTAAGAAAAAAAGATGCAGATTTCAAAAGAATTGTGTATTAATGCCTAATCACTAACATATTACCGTTGCTTACTGAGCCTAATTTAAGAACGCGCAATTAGTTGTTCTTACGGAACCAATCCTAATATAGATATTACGACTGGTGCTTTTACAAAAAGTAGCAAACTGGAGTGAGCAAATAGCAAAGAAACTCACTGATCCTAGGATGAGTAAAGCAGAATCATTTCAATTTTTGGGACTACAAAAGCCTAATTGGAAAATCAACATTAGAAACTCCATCAATTGAAAGCAAAAGCTGCTCTACAGTAGAAAAATATAATGAAAATTCTAAATGATTTGAAGGAGCTGGACAATTACTTTGCTGCTGTTATTATAAAGGAGGAGGAAATCTGACAAAGTACCTGGTGAGATAATGAGTACGATGGAGGAAATCTGACAAACTCACCATATACTTCGCTTCGGCCACTTAGACAACCGCTGCCATCAACAGCAAGTCGCAACCATTTCACGACCTCAGCCCATTCACCAACCCAAATCGCCTCATCTCCTACAACCGCCGATCCAACCGCGACATCAACGCCTGAAACTTGCTTCAATCGCGACCCCAAGCGCGGCCGCACCACTCGACTCACCTCAAATCGCGCAATTTCGAGCATCGATCGATAAAGGAAGCACGTAAATCCCAAAGCCCTAATTTGGAGCAAGAACGAGCAACGTAAAGGAATGAAATAAAAGGTCGGCCTTGTTTTTTTAATAAAGCTTTTTGTCCGTTGTAATTTGTGACTAGGGGACCGTTGTAATTCGACACCTTTTACAACGGGCAATTTGTGACCATTGTAAAGTTGGCATCTATTACAACGGGCCTGAATGGACCGTTGTAATAGCCTTCTATTACAACGGGCAATCAATGCCCGTTGTAAAAAGGTCTTTGTATATGACATCTTTTACAACGGGCCTGAATGGACCGTTGTAATAGCCTTCTATTACAACGGGCAACCAATGCCCGTTGTAAAAAGGGCGTTGTAATAGGGTATTTTTGTTGTAGTGATAATAAATTTAAATTTAAAAGACTTTTTAGTTTTACATATTGAATTTTTTTGCCAAAATAGTTTCACATTTTGTCAGCATAATCTGACAAATATGTACTTTTAGGACATTTACAGTTACGAACAATAATATATATAGACTTAGTACTACTGAGTATAATATCCACTTATTGCAATTTAAACAAAATGTAGTTCATGCTGATATAACCCAATTGTTTTCAAACATTATGTTTTCTCGGTACTAACAATATTTCGCTTTCCAGATTTAAGAAGTTGTATTTTCAAATCTTTGTTTTTTATATATAATTTTAATTTTTCGTTTGACATATTGATTTAACGATATCAAATGGCTTTTTGATTTTCGAATATTGATTTAATATCTCAATAAAGGCTTTCTAATTTGACATATTACCTTTTGCGGAAAATAGTTTCTAAATTTTTATTTTATGTTTCTGCTTCTCTGAGTAACCCGTTTTTTTTACTAAATTAATACTTATGAATCATAAATTTTATTGATTTAATGGTATTGAATTTTGATGGTTGCATTTTGGAAAAGAATATTGGTGTTCATACCGATCAGACTATATTTTCCTTACTTGCCTATAAGTGTATGTATTTCACTTTTTTGAGTGATAGGGATAGTGTGGTAATTGTTTCCAGTCTTGAGGGTTATTATGTATTCGGTCTTTAGAAGCACATAATTATTCTACTGCTCTTTGTTTAAAAATAATGAATTTATAGAAAGGGATTTTTAGGCTCAAGGAAAAAGTTGAAGAAAACTTTAGCTTTAGGGACAAGAAGTTTGCTTTTTAGGCTGAAGGACACTTTCTAGTGTAAATCACATAATGATAGTTGTAACTATCATTTTCTGTTTACACTAAAAAGTGTCATTCAGACTAAAAAGCAAACTTGTTGTCCCTCAGACTAATTTTTTTTACAATGTCTTCCCCGTGCATATTTTCCTGTTATACAAATTGCAATTTGGAAAAGATGTATTTACTAAACTTCATCTTTGATTATGTATTCAGTCTTTAGAAGTGCATATTTATTCTACTCTTTGCTTAAAAATAATGAATCTATAGAAATTGCAATTTGAGAAAGATGTAATTTCTAAACTTTATCTTTCAAAATGTACGAATTTCTTATTTATATTTTGAATTTAAAAAGCTTTTAAATTGAAAATTATCATATTTTCCCCGAATCAAAGTTTCCGCTCAATTACTAATACAGGATTTTTAAGACTAAAATTTTCTTTTTCTTTGTTTATATACTTCTCAAATATTGTGTCTACTTTATACTTCTCAAATATTATGCCTAAAATATGATTCCTTTCGTCAATTATGGTAGTGAAATATTTTCATATCTTTGTATATATGTATACTTCTAAACTATAACTTTGCAAAGACAAATTCTATTCATACATCAAAATTTGCCTAACATACACCATTATTTTACTAAGAAAATCTATGACGAAGTTACCCTTCTCCTTAATTGAAGTTTTCATATTTTTCTTACGACCCGTCAAATAAAAATATTACAATTAATGATATTCGATCAAATTAATGTGCAATATCATCAAAGCATCAAGTTTATTCTCAAGAATGGTTGTTGTGATTTCTTTTGTTTTCTGCTTCGTTTGATGGGTTTCTCGAACTCAAACAGGTAAAATTTCAACCTTTAAATGATACTTTATTTGAAAGATAAAAATTATACATACATTATAAGCTTCCACTGTAAAATGGCATTCCATATGAAAATATGGGGCTATATAACTTGATCCCATACATTTCCTACCATTCAGCATTTGCAGAAAACAAAGAACAATTGAAGTAGCTTTCATTTATATATTTCATTTGGATATGATTATGTCTATTATTCATATCATTAACGGTATCATCATTTACCAAGTTAGTAATTGACGTTAAGTTCAAATCTTATAGTATTATATTTGGAGCTAGCACCCAAACTTGAGTTTAAATTCATAAGCATAACAATACATAATGACGTTGTGAATGAATTAAATATGATTTGTGTACTTATGTTTTTTTTCTTCAGAATGCTTATAATTGAACTATAATAGAACTCTCCCAATATGGAAGTAATCACTTTAAATTAATTATAAATAGCAAAGTCATTCGTACCGATGATGGTCCGAGTTATCTAATATCTTGATCACCCCATAAGCATAAAATTTAAATTTCTTACAACTTGCTTTATCATTTCATGTATATAATATAATATGTCCCAGTCTTAATTTCTTTGCTATATGGTTACATATGTTTATATTCCATTATGCAATTTATCAGTTTTCCAGGCCAAGAATAAGTGGAGATGGAATACTATATGGTGTATGTAAAATGGCTTTGATAAAAGTGCTTAGTATAGTTCAATCAACCATGGTTTATTTTAGATGACTCAGTTGAACCCATATGTTTGAATTTTCATTTATAACACTGTTATCTAACACAATTAATGTACGTAAAGCATGAAAATGACTACCAGCATGTCTCCAAAAAAGAAATTTTTGCTATGGATTCGAAATGATAAATTATTACCCTTGGATTGATTATTTTATTTGATTATTTCCCATTATGAGACTATAGAATTCATATATTATATGGATTTGTATATAACCTGATTTACAATTCCTGATATCGGACATTTATTCAACTTTTGGTAAAGAAATTAATAATACCAAAGGGAACTGCATCCATGGTACTAATATAAACAATGTGAATATAAATTGGTAAACCCATATTGAGAAAGACCTCTTTTTTGTTACTTCCCTATTTGTTTATTAGATGGTAATACCATGTTTTCTTGACATATTTGAACCATCTAATAAAATCATTCTAACTTATCAATATAAATAATAATTAGATTTAATTTGTAGTCCACCTTCAAATTTGATACCCGAATTTGATTGTCTTACAAGTCTAAAGATGGAGCTTTATGGTGATTAAATTTTTACATCTAATCATTGCAGATTTTTGGTTCTTAGATGTCTAGATATAAGTTTCTATTTTTTGGGATACATTCATTCCCCGAATGGTTAAGATATGATTTAGATCTCTATGTCTAGGTATCCTGGAATGATGCATTAAAAGTGTAAACTTCCATTAAAATAGATTTGTAAATAGTTTTATCAAACTCTTTTTCTGAAATTTTGGATATATCACAAAGTACTCTAGATCCCACAAGTATATGACATTAAATACTTTTGATTACATCGCATGGAAGTAATTTTACATTTTAATGTTTTATTGTTAAATTTTTGGTCTCACTACACTTTTTTTCCTCCTGACGCGAAAATACTTTGTGATTAAATTCCACGCTAAGCCTGTTATGACAAGACTAATTAACCGTTAACTACTAAACAAATTTAAAGTTAGAATTATATTTTCTTGAAACAGCCAATGATAATAGAAAATGCATGGCATAAAAGTTCAACAAAAATTTCACATTGATAAAAGCTTTAAATATCTTTTATGATTATGAATGTTTAATGCATATCTATAACAGATGGTGATGTAGACTTAGATAAATGCTTAGCTTGATGACTATGAGCAAATGACATAGGAAAAAACTATTAATGACATAATTTACCTTAATAAAATGTGAGAAATTTTATAAAGTAAGAAAATCATTACGATGTTGAGTAAATGAGAATATGCCTTCATTAGACCACGTTCATTAATTCTTAAAATGAGTTATAGAAAAGATTTTTTATATTAAAGTTATGGGCTTAGGTACTTATTACTATTCTATTTTGCATCTCTAGCATTATATTACTTCGTAAAATTTTGACAAAGGTAAGCTTTTAATTGATTTCGAAGGGTTAAATTTTGTTTCCAAGTCTACGTGATTATCATGGTCACTTAGTATGCCTCGTTTGCCTCGGTCTAATCATTATTGTTCCCTACCAAATGTGATATATATTACCTTTTTATAGATGACATATTTATGTAGCTAAAAATTTGGTTGTTCTTAGAAAGCAGAATTTACCTTTTTCCAAAAGAAAAACTTAGATATTATGCATTATCATTTATCAGTTTCATCATAAACTTGCTATTTTAATGTCTATGATCTTAGTTTAGAACTCATTTTGGAAGGCAAGCAAGTGATATAGATGAGTTATTCGTCCCAGGTGTATTAAGAAGAGGCAGATCCAAAGGTACGAAGAATGAAGTGTTTTAGGAAAAAGGAGAAGAGTTAAGAATAGTCTTTATATGTCATGGCGATTTTCTAACTCTAATAGAAATTGTATGAAGTGTTGCAAGAGAGGAGGTTGACAATCCAATGTGGCATATTGTTTACTGAGAATAAGAGTGTTCCTTATTGAAGAAGAGCACTAGAAATTTGCCATATTATTATTAATAGATCCTCTTCTTCTTTAGTGCAACTCCATGTTTATGTATTAAGCAAAATAAGAATTACTCTGTATTTTTTGTGCATATGAGGACTCTCTCACTTTCCTAATAGTTTGGTATCATAATTTTTCCATTTTCTCAGTTTGTGTTTAAGAACTGTTAGCTACCCAACCGAGGTTCTTTTTGTTGTTCCCGTAGTTTTCATTTTCAATCTATGGTGCATCATCTAAATGCTTAACGTTAACATTAGTGGTGTTGTTTAAATGCAGTCTGTATAAACTATCTTAAGTTCATTGCACACTCCAAATGTCTCCTAGCTAATAGGTCTATTTTATAGATATTTCATTCGGTTATATCTTTATGTTCACTTTGTTTCCATGGGCGTGAAGGATATAAGGATTAATTTTGAAAAACTAACTATGGTAAAACTTAGTATTTCAGAACAAAAGATTACTTTTTGGAATTACAAAAGAGTTGATAATGAAATGCTAAAGTTCATTATCATTACAATAGAATATCTCTAAAATAGGAAGGATTGTCGCAAAAGATATAGTTATGTTCCGTATGCGTAGCATGGGTTCACACTAGTTATTGTTAATTTTAGCATATTGATTCATACTGTAAAATCTTGTCATTTGCAGGGATAGTTGCCCTCACATCTGATGAGCAAGCTGTTGCTAAAATGGACACGCAACATATGGATGTAGAATCATAATGCAAAGGAATATTAAGTGAATTCCTTGAGGTAACTGTTTTCTTTTTTTTCCTTTTTAAATTTATTCTACACACTATTATTGCTTCTGATTACGCAACTTTATCTTCATGGTGTCCCTGAATAACAATTTTTTTTGTATGTTAATGCTAATTGTCAACGATGTACAGTATTATGTGATGTCTTTTTTCTGTTAAGACAGTTTGTCACCATATCACACAAATGATCTCCTAGTAAATTCTTTGGAGAAATCTGCTTAGTATGCTATATACTTGTAACTAGTTTTGTACATGAAAGTCTTAATGAGTCATGGAATCTTCAAAATTATGACATATACATGCATCTAAGATGAGCGTAATACTACATAAGTTGGCTATTTGAACTTATTTTCAATATTAATCACGTCTTTCATTCCGATATTTGTTCCATAAATACATAATAAATGAAACAGAAAAGTAAGTTTATACTCCATGTTGATAAAAAAAGGATAGCGAAGCCTGATGCACATGATTAAACCTCAGAAATATATTATCTGTTTATAGAAGACAAACTGATGTATCTTGTTCAGGGTCTACTTGATACTTAAGAATGAGCACATCTAAAAAATACAGTTGACTTATGTTAATTTGCATTAATAATAGGGCCTCGTAGGGCTACTCTAATCTCCTATCAGAGGTGTAGAAAGGCATGGACTGCATGGAGTTCCCTCAGGTATTTTATCCTTCCATCTTTATTTATTTTTCATGTGATTAGATGAGTATTAGATGACTACATTTTCTTTTTTGACTTTATATGGTTTAACAAGTAGACTGCTTGTAACGACCCTAGATTTTAATTTAATTTAAATTTATAATTTATTGAATTTTTGAATTAAAATTGTATAATTTATTTTAAATTGAAGCGAGTTTCCCCAATTCAAATAGAATATATATATTGAGTCATATGAATTTTTAAAAAAAATAAAAATAAATGTTTAAGCTAGAAAAATTATATATATAAGATAACCAAAAAGTAAATAAATTTGGGAAAACTTAACAATAAAATAAAATATGGAGATTCATCTATATTAATAAATAAATTTTATATATATAGTTTTATACCAATTTAAATCTTAGTTACATATTTATAAACTAGTATAAAAATAAAACAATAGGAATTTATTCAAGTAATAAATAAAAACAAAAGAAAGGATATAAAATAAAATATCTCTAGCACACAATATATATCTCTCAGCCACCAAACAAAAGTAATAAGACAAAATAAAGAAAAGATCTATCTACATAACAAATAGTATAAGTTGTAAACCAAATAGGACTTGCATTTAATGCCCCCATCCTCTCAGCACAAAAGAAAGAAAAATCTTTCAGCCGAAGTGTAAACTTCATTTTAGTTTACAAAGTAATAGTTTTAGTCAACAAAATAAGTAACTTATACTAGATAGCACCTATCTGTACAACTATCCTCTTTATATATCAACTTTGTTCTGGTTCGTTCAGTAAAAAGTTAAGCAAATAGCAAAACCAAAAAGGAAATACAAACAACATTATACATTCAAATATGAACAAATAAAAGGTAAGTGTAGACTTGAAAAACAAATAAACAAACAAAGGAAATAAGTATGTAAAGTAACAAATAGATAAGTATAAGGCTGAGAAAAGAAACAAGTAAACAAAAGGAAATATACAAAGTACAAAAGCTTGCATAGAAGCCACATCAAATTTTCTTCAACATGTACAGCCGAAAAAGAAAATTTATAAAATGAGATATGGTACCAACAAATTAATGCATGCACAGATAATCATCTCATCAGCCCCCAAGGATAAAAATATCACTGATCAATTTGTACAAAGCAAACATAAAAAAATATAACATTACCCTGTACAAAACCTATCACCTGTAAACACATTCTTTTATCAACCTTTCTTCATTTCAAATCCGTTCCTTCAAAACTAAGCAAACCTCTGAAGTGAATATCATTTCAAACCATAAAAAAACTTCAATCAAAGTCAATTCAAACTAGAGATCAAGAGGATTAAAGATAAAGACTTCAGTTAGCAGTTTCCTAAGCCTGTTTCAAACAAAGCAGTACTTTGTCTTTCAATCATATAGGTGAGTAACTTCATTTTTAAAAATTTAAAGTATAAATTAGTTTGTATGTTATTGCTGTGATCAACATTGTATTGTGAAGTGTGTTTTGAGTATTTATTTTCTGAAGTATGATGTATGCAGGCATCTGAGTATTTGCAACTTCTCTGTTTCTAGCCTTTGTTCATGTTTTGATTTAAATTCAAAAAAAAATCTTTTAATTTAATTTTTGTTTAGACTTAAGATTTAAATGAAACTTGTTTGTTTCATTTCAAACTTTAGTTTTGGATATCACCTAAGTTAAAATAATATTTATATGACTTTGGAGACCAAATTAACTGACCAAGATAAAAAAATAAGTGAAATCCGAGTTTCATAATTCAATGCTCCAGTCTTAGGATTGGAAACGACATTTAAAATATGAATTTTTAAAACTAAAATCTTAGTTTCTAGTTGGAGTTGAGACTGCAGTTCTCGTTTGAACGGAAATGGGTTTTTCGAATTTCCTGGTGATCGATCAAGTGTTGGACTTCGGAATCGAGGTAGTGGGTGCTGGAATGATTATAGATGGTAGGAAAAATGCAAGTAAAATTTTATATTCAGTATCGTTTGAGATTGGAATCAAAGTAGGGTTTAACCCTGCGTTTTGCAAGTGGTAGTCGAAGATAAATTCTGTCGTCACCACCATGTTTCTGGCGATCGCACCGTGGGGATAGCAGCGTTTGATTGAGACGAAGCTTTAGATAAGCTTTCATGGCCTCCGATGGCCAGAGGAGGAAAAACGACGTGTTTTCTGGCGACCAGTTTTCGTTCCTGTGGTTCGATTTAACTCGATTTTGATTCAACGGCGATTTCGTGATTTGGGCTGTTCGATTCGACTCTGATGATCGTGGGTGATGTTCCGGTGGCCTCGACATCGATCGCAGGTGGTCAACGTGCTTATGCACGTGTACGTGCAACTCTTCGTATTAATGGTTCGAGTATTTGGGGAAGAAGGTGGAAGGCTCGAAGCCAAGCACGGGAAACTGATCCATTTTCTCGAAGCAGATGAAAATTTGGGTTAGTCCAGGGAATAGCTCGGGTAAAACAGGGATTTACTCGTGTCTGGTAAAATTGATATAAAACAGTTTTTAAATCTTAAAATAAATCAAGTTTTAATATTTAAATAAATCCACTTTTGAATTGTTTTATTAAATAATTTTTTTTGTAAATAATTGATGCTTATTTAAGTGTTTGAATAAACGGGAGTTGTAAAATTGTTTTAACTTAAGTTTATTCAAATGATATAATTAATTAAATGATTTGGAAAGGGAAAGGTTTAATTGTTAATTAACTTAAAAGTTTTTAGTTAATTTATGGGATAATAAATAAATCCATTTCAAAGGTTCATTAAAGTAAGATTTAATGTTGCAATTAAGTAGTTAATTAAGATAAAAGGGTTTATCTTTAAAATTTATTTAAGGTTTTGATAAATTAAAGAATGATTAATTACTGTGATTAATTTAAGGTTAAATTGTGAATGAATTAATTAATTACTAAATGAAAATGATTAAAAAGAATAATTACTTAATGGAAGTAATTAAAAGGATTAATTATTTAAAGATTTAATTTATATGATTGAATAAATTAATATGATTAATTAGAAGTTTATTTAATAAATTAAAGGTGAATTAATTAATGATTAAAGGTGAATTAATCTATGATAAAAATATAATTACTTAATGAAATTAAGAGTTAGTTAATTATGAAGTTAACTTAAGGTTAATTTAATTATATGATTAATAAAAGGACAATTGATTAATTAAGTAAGGGTAATTAATTAAGATGGATAATTAAGGATTAATTAATAAATTTCATTAATTAATATCAAATGATTTGTAATTAATCAGGATTGGGTAATTAATTCTTAAGTAATTAATCAGAAATTTAATTGGTTTAATTGGGGATTGAACAATTAATTAATCCTACTTATAAATGATTATTGAATGCTTGGATTTCCTATAAATGCTTGAATTGATTGTTATCCCTAATCTGTAATATCCTGTGATGTGAATTGTTTTTAATTAAGCTGGGTGTGTAAATTATTTACCTGTGTTGAATTTATATATCTATCTGTGAATCTGTGAATGAACGATAAGCGTTATAGTTTATATCGCTTATCAACTATACTTCTGTATTTTGATTTGTGATGATTGAATGATGTTGCACTATTGTGTGTTACACCCTGGACCACACTTTTACACACACAAATATGGATTTCACGTGGAAATTGGTTAAGTCACAGATAATTTAAATTTGATGTTTTTGAAATTCAAAATTTTAATTTCAATTGATTTTGAATTTAGAAATTTGGGTTTAAAGTGAAAAGCTTTTGAAATGGAATTTCAAAGATGAAAGTTATTTTGAATAACTTAATCGAGTTTTGAAAATTTAAATAATTTGATTTAAATTTGAATTCAATATTTGAAATTGAATTCTATGATTTGGAAACTAGGGTTTAAAAGAGCTATTCAACTTATTTATGAGTTTATATGAAATTAAACCATTTTAAAAGTATAATTTTGAGAATTTGGATTTAACCCAAGAACCTTAACTCGTATAAATGAATCAGATTTCCAAAATGAAAACTGTTTGTTTTCAAAGAATAAAAGCTTTCAGATAAGAAATGAAATTCCAATTTAGGTAAAGGAATTTCAAGATTGAATTGAAAAATGTTTTTCCAAGTTATGAATGAATTCTTTTTGAAAGCTATAAATTGAATATGTTTATTTTTAACAGATTTAAAATGATGGTTTATTTAAATCATTCGAAATGAAATTGTTTTGAAAGCTATAAGTTAAATCTTTGATTTAAAGATTTAACGAGTTAAATTGAAATGGAAATTGATTTGGAAAAATCTGTGAATGAATCTTTTGTTTAAAAGATAAAAATGTGGAAATTGTTTAAACCGTTGTAGGTTGTTAAAATGAATCTTTTTGTTTAAAGATTTGAAAATGGTAATTTGTTAAACCATTTGAAAAGAGAAGTTTGGGTAATAAGTTGTGACTTAATTGAAATCCCAATATCCATATATTTTTAAATATTGCGCTCACTATTCGGGTTAGCCGGGAAAAGAGCTTTGTGTCATATAACCCATTCCGAATTAGTGATACGTCGTATATGGATAGCATTTGAAGACCGGTGGTGAAGACCGAGTATTTGCGAGAACGATAGGATAACCTATCGATTGTCTCTGCACTGGGTCGCTCCTGGTATAGAGATCTCCTAAGTGATGGGAAATCCGATCGGGATTGTGAATACCCAGAATTGCAAGGGCTTCGTAAGAAGTGCCTTCGGTTCTGTTCGAACCCGGAACAGACTTGTATGGTTACATGTCTGACATTACACTTTGAGATATAAAGCCGATTTCTTTCAAATACATTTCTGTTTGGTGGCGGAGAATTTATTCTCTTAGCTTAACACCCTTCTCTGAGACGTACGAGCTCAGAGGTTATGTAGTTGAAGGTTATCAACGATATATTCCCAATTTGGTAATGTGACATGATGAGTGTTGCTGTGTGATGATCATTGTTTGATCATTTGTGATATGATCATTTGTTTGATCATTTATCTTTGTGATCATTGCTTTGATCATCTGTTGACCCAAAGCATGGCTTTGTACCAAAGCATGGCTTTGTGGACGAGACTTCGTCGAACCTCACAAACCGGTAATGGTCGAAACAGGAATTGTGCGGCAAGGTTTCAGGGGTAGCTTCCCTAGGGTATGACCATTCCTTCTGGAAAAAGGTTGTGTCAGGTATGGAGCCCTGATATTTAACCTATGTGGTTACTGCAAATATATTTCTTTGTGGTTGTTGGTGTAGAGGATCCTCGTTTAAAGGTCCCAAAGGACCGAGGGTGGCATATCTGAGGTTTTGTATATTCCCCGGGAAGGGGGGTAGCCGGCCTTGTTTGGCAGAGAGCAGTTTGTCTCTCGGAGCGTCCAGCCAGAGGCGTTCTTTCGTGGAATAGGAAGTTCCTTGGCCTGACCATTTGTTGGAAAATCCATTCATCCGATACGAGCCTTGTACGGTTTTAGTTGTAGAACCTGCCATCTACTTATGGTGGCGCCCCACTGTTTGGATGGTAGCTATAGTAGGCATAGTTCGAAATGTCTATGTTGGCTAAGATTGATATTCTACTTTTGAAAATGTTTTCTACACTATGCATTAATAATAATATCAAAAATGATTTGATTTTGCGTAGTAAGCATCTTTAACTATCATAAGAAGAAATCTCCTCCAATTCTGCGTTTGCATTGTGTGTGTGGCGGGAGGTCTTATGGTAGTTTCATTTTCCAAAAGCATTGAGAATTTACTTTAGATGCTTTTGTTGTTCGTTTTTAAAGATAAACTGTTTTTGTTGCTCACACCAGTCCCATGACTGATCCGGAGTTTATTGTTTCTTTCCTAAACTCTGGGTGCTCAAAATTTTTCTACACGAGCAGTCTAGAGTTGGGTTTTTCAGATAGTCAGGTTCGGTAGATTATCTGGAGCTAGTTCAATCTTTGGATATGGACTGCACTTGCTTATCTTTGTGCATCGTTATTGAGAGTTCAAGCTATTTCTGGATTGGAGCATTCTATTGGAGATTATCCGCTGCTGATGTTATCGTTTTCTTTTCCGCTGCTATTTGTTGTATCATATCTCTGATGTATATTGATATTCATTTTATCATTCTGTTGTATCAAAGCTGTATATCAATGTATTATTCATTTCTTCCGCTGTGTTGTTTACTTAACTGTGTTATAAGCTCCGGCGACTCGGATTTGAACGGTCGAATCTATGGCATTCGAGTACGATGTAAAGTATGGATGTCGATTTTCGAACGCGAAAATCCAGTTCGTTACACTGCTAATGTCAACTGCAGACAGTGGCTTGGATATTAGGGGAGTATTCAAAGTTTCATGGCTACTCACATGCTATTGTGATAGAAAAGCCTATTGTAAATCGGACTTCATCTTTATCTACCCTTTGTTGTTTAGTTGCTAAAGCTGATACCAATATATTGTAATTATTATATAATCCACAATAGAAACTTGTTCGAAAGTGTGTGGTTGTAGGTGTAGATGGCAGGTTGATGCAGATTCAGGCGGCAGAGGAGGAGGATGAGATGGGGACTTTGATGATAGAGGTGAAGCAAGTTTGTAGGAGATGGTCGGTAGCAAGTTGGTTGCAGTTGCGTAGGAGGTGGTTGGTGTTTGGTTTCTGTTTTGTTGATGAGGTCGCGGGAGGTGGAGTTGTAATGAAGGGTTGTTACAGGTAGTGGGTTGAGGGTGGTTCAGGTGATTGATAAGGTTGAAATATAATAGGGGGAGGAGTTTGAAGGAAAGTGTACTGTTGGTGGAGGAGGAGTTTGACTATTGTGGTTGATTGGTTGAAGTGAAAGAGGGATGTTGGGCTAAATGTTTAGGTTGACGTTGATTCGGTTGTTGGTAGGAGATGGAGGCAGTTTTGTTATTTGGGACAGGGAGTTGGTGAAGTTCAGTTGGTGTTTGCTGTTGAGATGAGTTGTCGGGTGCAGTTGTAGAAGCAAGTTAGGGAAGTGAAGAAGCAGTAAGGTGATTGAAGTAGTAGCTGGTTTGAGGAGTTGTGATGAAGGTGAATTTGTGGTTGTAGATTGGTTATGTTTGTGTTGAAGTGTATTTGTGAGTGAGTGTTTAGGAGGTTGGAGGTGTTTTGTAGTGCAATTGATAGTGGAAAGCAGAGGGAGGTAGAGGAAGACAAAGAAATATAATATTGTAGAGTTTGGTCGTGATTGCTTTGGAGGGAAATGGTGATGTAGTGGCAGGTCAGTTTGGTCAGGCTGAAGCAGGCTGGTTGGAGAGGGATTTCTAGTTGCGTGTGTGCGGTTGATGGATCAGTTTTTGGGAGGAACCGATTTGTGATGGTGATGTGGAGGAGCGGAGATTGTAGGTAGAAGTACTGTAGGATGCAATTTGTGATGACGAAGAAAAGTTGGTGCAGTTTTGTGTTGGAGTAAGGTGGTTGTATATCGTATTGGTTTAATATATTTTGTATCGAATTGATTGTATATCGTATTTTGTATTTTATTATGTGATTAATGTGTTTTTTGGCTGTTTAAATGTGATAATTATGAGTGATTATTGGTTTTATATCAAAATATATTAATTATTACTATATAATACATCTAAGCTGTGAACAAAATGAAGTGGACACTGAACGAGCTACCACAGCGAGGGAATCTTTATAAAAAATCAACAATTTTTGGCAACTTTTAATAAATGCTATCAAAATATATATAGTGGCAGACAAATAACGCTAGTATAATATTTTGTAATAGCGTCAATAATACTTTTTAGTAGTCTTTATACAACGTTATGATAAATATTTTTGGTTGCGTTTAAAAGTGTTGCAATGTGTTGCTTTTCGGTAGCGTTTGTGAAAACGCAACAGGTCCTAGATTTTTAGTTGCGTGTTTTTTAGCGACGTTCTCTAAAATGCTACCGCAAATTATAGTAGCGATTTTTGTGCACCACCAAAAATACCTTTTTTGTAGTGTAGGAATGGTTATGAACGTGTCAATAGTACATTTTTTGGATAATGGATGTTAATGGATGTAATTATTTGTTCTTTGCACACTTAGGTAAATACATTCTTGAGTTAACATACACACACATCATCACTTGTTTCATTTCATTGAGTTGTATGTATATGGTTGTTGCATATGGATTGGATGATTGCACATACATGTAGAATTGTCAGTATATTTATATAGGATGTTAGATACATTTGGATACATGACATATGCACTTGCATTTCAGGAGGTCGACTAGATCTGAAGACTGCCTAATTTTTGTATTAGTATAGGTTCATATGCATTTCACGCTTGCATGTACATATTGCATCAAAAATTTAACTAAGGACGACGATTGCCGATGGATGATGAATGATTAGATGGTTGTGGTTATTGATTTTTATACGTATGAGTTACATTTTTCCCATCCTTGGAGATTTCGGGATGAAATTCATTTAAGGGGGGAGAATGTAACATCCCGAAAATTCGAGTGGAAATTTAATAAAAGATAACAAGGGGAAAATGCAATATTCACAAACGTCCGAATTTAGCTATGAAACTTGCACCATTGTGTTCGTAGCGATGTTATAGACAATTTTCATATATAATGTTTCGAAGTTGGAGTTAATATAAGGAAGTTATTAACGTTTTAAAATTTAAAATAAAAAATAATTAAATAAGCAAAATTGGAAAGAAATAAAAGGTTAAAAAATTAAATAGCGTCGACACCCTAGGTACGACCAGTCGATATGTAGCAATCGACCATCCAAGTCCCAAAGGTCGACCAGTGGGTATTCTAAAGCTAGGGTTTGCCTAGGCCGAACAACCAGATTTAATCGTATATTTTTCAGCGTTTGGGATTTGATCGTATATTTTAGACGGAGGAAAATGAATCTTGTGCTTGTAAATAAAACACTAATATAAACCCTAATTCACAAATTACAACCAGTACATCCAAACTCCACCCCTTTGAAAAATGAAATCCGCTTTCTCCTCGAATCATAAATTTCTTCAAATTAAATTAAAATAAAAGTAGAGAGATCGAAGAAGAGTAAATCAAGCGGAGGTCTAGCGGATGGAGGAGATTCCAAGCGTAATCCGAAGGGGATAGCTTTGGGTTGAGTTAAATAGGTACAATGTTAATTAAATGATTTACGTACAATTAATTTTAATATACCTTATTTGATCTAGGTTGTTAGAAATTGAATTAGAAACATGGTTTGATTGAATTGAAAATTTAGTGGTTATTATATGAATATGATTCCTCATTTGTAATATAGATCTAACCAATGTTAACCTGTAAATTAAGAAACTGATAAATTTGAGTATACCTCATTTGGTTAAATTGATAATAATTGATACCACTTGTGGATGTTGATGTTAAACCTTGGTTAAACCGATTTACAACAAATTGAAATTGAATATGGTATTTTGACAATTACAAATTATAGATTTACAAGTTTGGTTGATTGAAATTAAAGTTGGAAGTTTACTATAATCGAAAAATTAATAAACAAAAGAAATGATTATCGACAAGTGAATTAAAAGCAGTAAACGATGACAAGCGGTCGACCACTCACTAGAGCCGATTGACAGCAAGCGGTCGACTGCTCCAGGAGCAAGCGGTCGACTGGTTAGTATTTTCTGAGCACAATATTGAGCTCGACCTAACGCCCAACTTATAAATAAAATAGTGATGTGTGTACATTATATATATATATATATATGTATATATATATATATGGATGTCCATATAAGCTGGGAAGCTAGTTCCCTATGTGGCGACAATAGGACATTGCAGGATTGGGTAGATGCTATTTATCTAGCAGGGTCGATATTCGACTAGGGCGATCCTATCGCAAATTGCACTCACAAGAGGTTCTATAGTGGACGTGCAATATTGGTGATGATTCCTAATGGAGTATGCAAACCGGCACTAACGGGAGTTCCATGGTATTCACAGTGACATGATGTGATGCTTGTTGATGGATTCCGACACGCTGCAATAGAGGCGTTACGTTACTATTGGGATGTGGACACAAATGCAGCAATGATGAAATACTTCATCGAGTCGGCATTGTGGGCTCCCCTTCAATGTGTAACTAGGATACGTGTAGTCGTAGTTGTGGGAAATGTAGTCCTATAGTGAAAATTATAGGGAAGCCTATGTTGGAATAGTTACGTGTAGTCGTAGTTGTGGGAAATGTAGTCCCATGATGGAAATTTGTAGGGAAATCTATGTGGAATAGTTCTGGTAGCTATTATCCGATCATAGTTGTCTTGAGGTTTGATTAGTTGTTCGACTGTTAGTATGAGTCTGCATAAGTAGTTAGTGTAGGTGTGTATTGAGAAGAACCCCTTAAATAAAGAAATAAGTAACTCACGCATACTTATAGGACATCCTAGGTCGGGTAGAATATTACTAAATTCAATTGCATGCAATCACCATATATTAATGATGTAACTCATTCACCAGACCTTTGTCTAACCCATCCTTTTTCCTTTTTTTCTCTACCATATGAGGATAGGACAACAGGTAATAGGCCCAGCGATAGTACTTAGAGAGGCGAGTTTGACATCAGAGTTGCTTTTATTTCTTATTACTCTTTATGTAACTATTATCGTATTTAATACGTGGTATTTATCAGACTACATATTGTATTTCTATGTATTCTAGATATGATTACATACTACTCTGAGATTGTGTTTTGAGATATTTTCCGAGATGGTTATTTTCTGTATTTATATTTTCTTGTCTTAAGCTGAGAGATCTGAAAGTGAAGAATGCCTTAGATCATATATGTATAATCTTAATCTCTGAAATGTTTAAAAACCCCTGACAGCTCGTACTTCTAGGCACTGATGCGAGTCCGAAAGTCACCCTAGACTTTGGATCGATGTGTTAGGAGGTGTGGTTGTCACAACACTTGAATTGGATGAACTTGAAAGTAGAGACGTAGCTTCCTTGATACAATCAACAAGCAGTAAGCTAGCTTCTCTAACTTCGAATAATTCCTCTCTACTCCGGTAAACCACTTGCTAATGTAATACGTAGGCCTTTGGACTATGGATTTTTCACATACCTGGGCAACACATAGAGCATGAACATATACCTCCAAATATATATATATATATATAGATCCTCTTCAAAAGGCTTCAATGGAACTGGTGGTCTCTCCACATGATCAAGAAAAGTTCAGAAAGCTTCCTGACACTCCTTTGTCCAGACAAACTTCCTCTCTCCTTTCTAAGGGCATCAACGAATGGCAGGCACTTGTTTGTAGCTTTCGAGATAAATCGACTCGGTGAAACTACTTTTCATTTAATCTTTGCAACTCCCTCCTTGTATCTAGGGCTTTGGCATCTCTCAGTGCCTTAATCTGCTTTGGATTGGCTTCTATGCCCCTTGAGTTCACTATGAAACCCAAATATTTACCTGATGCAACTTCGAAGGAACATTTCTATAGATTGAGCTTCATCCCATACCTACAAAGTATATCAGACATCTCTGATAGGTCTCTCATATGGTTCACCAATCGCTAGGATTTCACCAGCATATCGTCCACATAGACCTCCATTGTGCATCTGATTTGATTTTTGAACATTGAATTTACCAATCTCTAGTAGGTTGCTTTTGCATTCTTCAAACTGAACGGCATAACACGGTAGCAATACAGTCCCAGGTCAATAATGAAGCTAGTGTGTTTTTGCTCTGGAATGTGCATTGGTATCTAATTGTAGCAGAGTATGCATCCATGAATGATAGCAATTCGTGTCCAACCGTTGATTCCACTAACTAGTCGATATTCAATAGTAGAAAGCTGTCTTTTGGGCACACCTTATTCAAGTCTGAATAATCGATGCATGTTCGCCAGTTTTTATTAGGACTAGTACTGGATTGGACCTATTTAGGGTATAGAGCATCGCGGATGAAGCCGTTGGCCTTCAGCTTATCCATTTCCTCTTTCAATGCAATGGATTGCTTCAGACGCAGGCTACTCCAATTTTGTTTCACAGGAGGACATATGGGGTTCAAATTCGATGTATGGCTCGCTATCTCTGGTGATATTCCATACATATTGGAATGTGTCCAAGCTAACACATCCAGATTTGCTCAAAGGAACACTGCCAACCGTCTTCACACTGAGCTGAGATCCGATCTTCAGGAACCAAGTAGGATCATCTTGATCAACTGGGATGTAGATTCTTAGCTCAACTGAGGATGCCCTCACATCCTCTGGCTCTCTCCTCAGATTCATAGGGTTGTAGAATTCACTATGCCGTCCAAGCTAGGGCTTAGCATGGTTGCTATGCATCAATTGATTTGATGCAGAGAGTCTTCTATGCATCATTTCCTTTTTCATATTGCTTTTGTTCTCTCAGCTCTACGACATAACATTCACATCCCATACTCTGGTCACCTTGATGACTCCTACCCCGTTCTTCGTGGTAAATTTCATTATTAAGCACCATAGGACTAAAGCCACCATAAAGCTAGCAAGGGTCGTTCAGCCCAAGAAAACATTATACGTAGAGAATGTATCCATAACAATGAAGATCTAAACCCACACTATTTTGCGGTCACTGTCACCTAACTCCATTGGCAAGTCCACACATCCAACAAGCTCTACGGTCTCTCTAGTAAATCCTTGAATTAGGGATTTACATGGCTTTAAGTCCTGACCATCCATCATCATTTGGTCGTAGGATTTCTTAAATAAAATATTCATCGAGCTTCCATAATCGATGAAAACTCACTTAATGGTTGTCGGCCCAATCATGGCCATTATTACCAAAGGATCGAGCATCGGTGTAATACCCCAACATCGAATGTGAGAATTATTTACAAAATAAGATTATGGGTTTAACGGACTTAACCCGTTAAGGTTTGACTTTGAATCTAAATGGATATTTTATTCTTGCTTCCCTCTCTTATTGAGTTTTTGGAAAAAGTACGTACATTTCATTTTCTTCCTTACTCCACTACTCTCTTTATCCTCTTCCTCTGTCTTATCACAATTAAACTAATTGTAAATCAATTTCAAAAAATAAATATACCACATTGATCAGCTCAAGAAGAGGAGTTCGATTATACCATCTATTTGGCGATTCAGGGGATTTGGTTAATCGCATTTTTAGGCCATCAAGGATCGAGAGGCTAATTCAGTAATTTCTAGGGCTAGGAGACTTGATTTGGTGAGTGGAAATCATCTCCTTTGGCTATAATGCTTATATGCAAGTACATCATTCTATAATCACTATTAGGGTTAATGATTGAATAAATATGTAAATAAATCATATAAATTGAATGTATATCATAATCTGGAATAATATGAATGAGAGCCACCCTAAATTATTGCCTAAGTGATCATTAGAAAGATTAATGGTGTTCAAATATTGAAATAATTGAATTTGAGTTGACAATATGGGATGGTTCTATGAAGTTTAAATCGGTAGGAATGTGTGGTATAATGCCCTAAACATGTAGAAAACCTTATAAATCAGAAATATAAATATCTAGATGGAGTTTAGTGAGATTTGGTTGCAGAATGGCTTTAGGCCGTAGGTAGAATACACTGTCTGGACCGTGAACTAGTCCATCGGTGTATACCACACCGGTGCACTGGTGTGACCTATAGATGTAGGTTGAACTTAGGCTCCTTTAGGGCCAAATCAAATAAGCAACTGTCTAACATTTTGGTTTCTATGCAATGCAAAGATCTCGTACGACATTTATATGAGTGTTACTAGGCATTATGTAATGTATTAGTACATGCGTTTGGATGTGTATTCGAGTGTTAGTTTTGTTTAACTAATACTAGTGCATTCAAAAACTAATCTCTATTTCACTAGTTCAATGTGTTCTTGTTGTGTTAGACTATGTTTATCTAACATAATCCTCATTTATACCAGTCTATGTTTAACTGATTATGGTTATGCTATGTTTATCTAATCACTACTCATTTATAGGTTAATCTGTGTTTAACTAACTTATTTGATTTTACGCTATGTTATGGTGTCACTGTCACAAAGTAGTTTAGGCCCACATTTTATGTTTATTATGCCAAGCTAACTTTGTGAATGCAGGTGCGGCATGTTGAGGTACGTTTTTTTCTAGATGTAACCTTTATATAATGTTATGCGATCATATATGCAATATACTCTTAGTAGTGTTTTTTACTCGTTAGACTCATGTCTAACCCCCTCCCTCTATGTTTCCTTTTGTTTATGGATTTATAGGTTATGATGATGGTCTTGAGTAACATGGACAGTGCATGCAATGATGGCACGACAATGATGGCATTTCTTATGTATATAGTATGTTGTATTTATCACTTGACAGTATTAGTGTATGATGTATCGATGTACATGGATTTGGATTTGGTCATGTCTATTGGGATATGATATGATACTTGATATACATACATACATACATATATATATAATGTTTGTTTCCTTCCGCTGTGAGATTTTGAAAGTTTTAGTTAGTTAATTTATATAGCTCTCTATATAATGTATGTTAACCACAATGATTTGCGGTTCTCGGTTTCTGTTAGTTTACATACGGAGGTCAAAATGGCAGGTTATTACATTTGGTATCTATGCTATGGTTAGGACGTACTAAGAGAGCATACATGTATATTTTATAACATGTATTAATATTTGAAAGGAGTATGCGTATATATTGTTTGTTTCGGGGTTAAATTTACTATCTCTACTTACTATTCTATGAGGAGTTGCTAATGAATCCCATTTTAACAGCAGTAGAGATGAGTAAACCAACTGAAACTAGCACTAGAGAGGAGGCTATAGAGATATAAGGGGTGAACATTCCGTTGTGGTTTTGCCATTATCTACAAGCAGTAACCAGGCCGCTATTAATACTAAAGTCCCTACGTCTTCAGTACAAGGTGTTGTAGCCGCTCAAACTCATGCTTTGAATTTTTCAAAGTTGTGCAAGGAGTTTATGGGCTTAGGAGGTAAACCATTTAAGGGAATTGAGTCATTTGTAGAAACATGTGAATGGATTCGTTTTGTGATAAGATTTTTAATTTGCTTGGATTGAATGATGGTATTAAGAGAAAGCTTATCTCTTGGTATTTAAGCAGAGAAGTGCATAATTGGTGGGAAATTGTAGCGGTTGAGGTTAACGAGGAGTAAATTACCTAGGCCGACTTTTAGAAAAGATTTGAGGTAAAGTTTATGTCTGGAGCTGAAAGGGAAGTGATGCTTGAAAGGTTTCTCAACCTCCATCAGGGAGTAATCACTATGAAGGAGTATATATATAAGTTTAATGAACTGACGAGGTTTAGATTTGAGCAGGTGGACACTGCATCAAAGAAAGCCATAAAATTTGTGAAAGGATTGAATTCTGCACTAAGGGAAATGGCACTTAGTCAGATTCCAATGAGAGCGACATTCGAGGGTTTAGTGAAGCTGCATTGTTGAACGTTGTTGTTGTGGAAGTTTCTAAGGTACCGTTTAAGAAGGATACTTGTTTAGGAAAATGTAAGGAAGGTGGAAATCAGAGTAGCCAAGCTAAGAAGCAAGACATTAAGTGTAGAAGGTATAATATGAGAGGAGAGATGAGAAGAACTTTAAGGTCAACGTCTCGAAGATCAAGTGCTATAATTGCAACCGGATGAGGCATATTAAGGGAGAATGCTTGACTTTTTGCAAGGAACTGAAGGTGTGTTATATATTTTGTTTTGATAATTTATGATAGGAGTTTGTACGTTACTGATACACATACATAGTTATGCATGTTTATAGATGTGTATGTTACGTGATACGTTAGTGTACAGAATGCATTTTTCATCCTTTGGGAATTTCGAGGACGTAATTCTTTTAAGGAGGGAGAATGTAGTACTCCGTAAAATTTTATAAATTAATATTAATGCTATATAGTTTTTGGAAAAAGTATGTACATTTCATTTTATTCTCGACTCCGTTATACTCTTCATCCACTTCCTCTATCTTCGCATAACTCAACTAATTCAAACTCAATTTCAAAAAATAAATATACTAAATCGATCGACACGAGAAGTGGAGTTGATTATACCATCCATTTGGGGATTTGGGTTATTTTGGTAGATTACGTTTTTATGCCAACAAGGATCGAGAGGATAAATCAGAGATTTTAGGGCTATATGACTTGGTTTGGTGAGTGGAAATCATCCACTTTAGCTATAATGCCTATATGCAAGTATATCATTCTATAATCGCTATTAGGGTTAATAATTAAATAAATATGTAATATTTGGAATCAAACGATCTAATGGCTAAAACAACATCGAAATATGTGAAATTATCATCTTGGAGTGCCATTTCGAATGACAATGAAATGTATACCATCAGGACAAGAAAAATGAAGACAAATGCACCAACGAGTTTCGTGGCGATCCGGTGTACCTTGTGATCGTACGATCTCAAATGTAACGATTTATTTAAGAATATATATATATATATACACATAGATATATATATATATATACATATACACACATACACGCATACACATACACACATATATATAACCCCTCCTCACATAACACTCTCTCTAATTTCATTATCTTTTCCTCCATACCATAGAAAGAAAAATTGCTTCTCTTCTTTTAATTAGAGAGCCTCGACAATCGTTTGGGAAAATTGAGAGTGGCATGGTGTTCCACTAGGCAAGACACATGATGCGCTAGTCGTGTTGGCCATTGTAATGGAGGTTTAGGGATGGTGTGTTTTTAGGGGTTCAGATTGGATGGCCTAGGGAGAAGCTAGAGGCCGAATTAGGCAAACGTGAGGGTGCCATTGAGTCTCTCTTGCTATGCCGCTTTGTTTGGGGTCGGTCTGAGATGGCACGGTATGGAATAAGGGTTGTGATAATGACCTGGATGAGATAGAAGGGGGGTGTTGCGATTTGTAGCGAACGACTGGGGGTTGAGATGGTGGTATGGCAAAACTCAGCTCAAGAAGGAGATCGCATTGGAGGTGCTCTGGTGGTCCGTGGAGGCGGTAAAATGATGATGCCGTGGGTTGAGAATGGGTATGAGCATGAATTTTAAATTAGGGGAAGAGGAAGATGGGTTAAGGGGGTAATTATGGTATATTATTAATTAATTAGGTTAATTGGTTAATTAATATATACATTTCTCATAAAATTCATATCTCTTGCATACGAGGTTCAATCGAGATGTGGTCTTCGCCGTTGCACTCATAGTGAGATTATCTACGACATGGTATGGGCTTGGATTTGATTTGGGCAATTGAGAAATTATAGCTTAAGTGATTAGAATTATAACTCTAAATTTATATTATAGTATAAATCCCCATATTATATATATGTGAAGCTATTACCTAGAAGAGGTAGAATAATATATATATATATAGTTATTTACCCATATGGTTGGATTGGTTTGAGTAGATATTCGAGATAGTTGATTAAGATCCCCCTCCACGCACACGCAAATACACACACACACAAATATATATATATATATATATATATATATATATGTATGTATGTATGTATGTATGTATGTATGTATATGTATATGTATATGTATATGTATATGTATATGTATATGTATATGTATATGTATATGTATTGATCTATTCGTACCAAATAGAGTTAGGTGGAGCTCGTGTTAATTTATAACATGGTTATAAGTGAATTAAACTCTAATTTGTAGTTAAATTAGTGATATAAATATTATTATATATTTTATTGCGGATATTCGGAATAATTGATTAAGATCCCCTATATATAAACATTTGTTCTATTCATATTGATAAGAGATAGATGGAGTTGATATTAATTTATAACATGGCTATAAATTAATTAAACTCTAATTTGAAATTACATTAGTGATAGCCATATTATTATGTATTTTATTACTAATCCGAAGTTAGAGGTATGACTTTTAAAATAAGCTGTAAGGCTAAAATAATGATTTAGGCAGGTTAAAATTATATTAAAATGCCTTTGAAGTTTGTCTGGCCTTGATACTGGTTTATTATAATGTAAATCAATAATTAACTAACTAGTAAATTTCCATAATGGTGATTTGAGAAGTTAGAAATTACAAAACGTGTATTGTATTATTTAATAGGGCCTGATTAAGGTAATAAAATCCTAAATATTGTTATAACATGACTTATTAGCTTTAGACCCCAATAAATGTTTTAAGATATACATGTATTCACACACACACACATGTGTATAGAAATAATATACATGAGCTATATAATATTCTGAGGCCTTATTGATAGCTAAACTTAATTTAAATAGAAAAATTAAGTGAAATTAAGTTATAATATGATTGATTTGTAAGTGTATTAATTTATAAAATAAGTTTGTGACTTCTATAACATAATACGAAGAAGATGTGATTTGAGTAAATAAATAAATTATATGACAGTTAGATTAATTACTCAAGTAAGATGCATTTGGTTGAATTGAATGTAAGGATTTATAGGAATTACTTAATGGTGTGAATTAGCTGATTAGTCGACATAATTGTATGTAATGCATTTGTGAGTTATACAAAGCAATTAAATAAGTTGAATGGGTAAACTACGTGAAAGAATGTGTAAATATTTATACGTAGTGCATATATATTCAATCTAAGCTCACAGATATATATATATATATATATATATATATATTTAATTGAATCCGATACTCAAGGAATATATTTGGACGAGCTGATTAATTAAAGGATAGAAATGTCATAGATTGTATTTTAGTTGCCAAGGATCAGGTATCGAGTTTTGGTAACAAGACGACGTAATGAACGTAGTCAAAACGATGTTTGATTGATGACCAGTCATTAGATGGAATGGGTAATAAGCCCATGTCTTAGGTGATGTGCACCTTGATTTCAATCTATTTCTTTCGATACTTGGTGTATAAACTATAGGAAATCTCTACGAGGACCTGGAATCATCATATGCGATGCAAAACAAGGCGAGACCCACATATGGTTTCGAATGAAGAAAGGAATGCTTATAACGAGATGGAACTTGTGTGATGTTTTCATTCAATGTGACCAAGATGTAATCTGCGAGGTATGGCGATGGCACGACTCATTAGGTAGGACTAGAGTTATATATTAACTCTTGTTGCTTGATACGTATGTTTTAGAGATAATACGTTTAATAAGGCTTTGGTAGGCCGATTAGAGCCACCAAGAGCACATTGTACGGGGTATGCTCGTTGTCTAAATGATATGGATATGGAGCAAGTAAGTATATAATCCATGATACCACATGATAATTCCACGACATGCATACGAGATTTCGGAGCATGTTTGGAGAGAGATGGCAACGACTATCTAGAAAAGATCATATATCACCCATGCACGTAGTTGAGATCAAGGTGAGATATATATGAGTCTATTACATTGTGATGCAACTCGAAGTCTACGGTATGTTTTGATACTGACTTATTTTGGTTTATTCTCCAATGGGTAGTTAATGGAAGTTAGATCACGTTGGAGGTCCTTAGGACTTCACCCGCCATCGATTGGCTGGTATATCGTATAATAGACGATTAGTAATGTATCATACAATAGACGGTTGATACTACGAATAGTAGACGATTAACATTATATCATATAATAAATAGTTTGTAATAGTCAGTGTATGGTATGACTCTATTATCGAGTTCTTGTACAAATTGCATGACATTAAAGGTAGACCTAGATTAGGATGCATATGTCACCATCATTCTCGAGAGAGTGCAGTTTTGACCTTGGACTCATATATTAGGATGTAACTTACATCTCATTATTGTGCATGCCAGTTTATAGTCATAATATTATATTTATGATGGAATAACCTTAGGGATACATGAGAGTAGGGTAAGGTATAATTCCCTATCCATTGGAATGAGTATACTTTACTTGTTTACAGGCGGTCTGAATTACTCCCGAGCCACGTTTGTAGAGAGGACCGACTGTGTAGCACCCCGTAAAATTAACAATAATTAATAATTTTTTTAATAAGGCTTCAAAAGTAGAATTTAAGAAAACGACGAAATTTGGCCATGAAACTTGCACCATCACGTTCATGGTGACTTTTTGAGCAACTTTTATATTTGGAGTTTCATGATCGGAGCTCAAACGAAAACGTTATTAGCGTTTGAAATTTTTGAAGCGAAAATAATTTAAAACGAAAATAGAAAATAAATTACATTAAATGCGGACCCCAATAGTCGATCCCCTCCTTGGACCGTGGTCGACCGCCTATAGGAGAGCGGTCGAGCAGTCATATGGCGGCGGCTAGGGTTTGAATCTTGGCCAAACGGTCCGAATTTAATTATTTTAATCTAACCGTTACAATTGATTCGAGCGTCAATAAATATAGGCCTAACTCCTCACTTCTCTTTTCATATTTTATAACCAAAGCAGTGAAGCTCCGCCATTTTTGCTTCTCCTCTATTTCTAAAAATTATAATATATTGTGTATATATGTAATTAGAGAAGGACATAAAATAAAATAAAAGAACAGAAGAAGCGAATCAAAACCGTGGAAAACAGAATTTTTTTATAGTTATAAATTTATATTCCCTTTAACATTAAATCTCTTCTAATATGTAATTTTAATAGATGTATATACCTTGTCATACATATTCTTTTGGGATAGAATGGAAAAGAAGTCAAGTAAAGGAATGAATTCAGATTTGGGAGATTTGGAAAGCTAGAAAGGTGAGTGGAAAATTATATAATTTATTTATAATGTTGAAATTTATATCATTATATTTTATTTAGTTATTATGCATATATAAGATATGATGAGTTGTAGGCTTAAAACAAACGGATATGAGTATCGCCTACATATTCTATAAAATAGGTAACTGGAATATGAATAGTATGCACAACCTAATCCAGAAATTTGAAACCAGTCCTAAATATTTATTTTTGTAGCATTCTGTAAAGTTGTAAAGTTTATTCCAGATTTATAATTGGGTTGTAAATTAGGTTGCCCTAGTTGATTTGGAATGTGAATTTTTATGTTTTAACTTATTGAGAGAGGGGTATAATTTAATTATATCTACTTCTGTGTAATTTCCATAGATTATCCAATTTCAAAAATATGTATAAAATGTGCATCGTTTGAATTAACAAGGAATATACCAACAAGGAAAGAGAGGTGTAAAGTATGGATATTCTTCTCTATAGTTTACATTGTTTATTTCAATAAAAGAAAGGAGATAACTCCTTGTGAATTTCAAATGGAGCAAAAGTCTCATTTTTAGGTAATTTATGGAAAGCCGTAATGGTAATCCTTTTTGAAATGATTGCTCTTATAAATTAAAACGTGGAAAAGAATGTTCTAGTTTAGGAATTAATATTTAGAAATAGGAAAAATATTTATATATACGTATAACCACACTTATCGATTAGAAATAAAAATATATACATAACGTAATTTATGACGATATTCGTATTAGTAATTATGGGACAAGGAGGTTGAAAAAGGAAGGAATAGTAATTTCAAAATTTATGGACAATAACTACAAATTTAATAGGCAATAAATTTGTAGTTAATAGAGAGTTAAAAGAATTAAATGAGGATTAAGAGTTTAATATGACATTTATGGAGAAGTAAATAGGCATAATAGAATTAAATAAGGAAATAAATGTGTTAATGGATTGATTAAAGGATTTAATGTGACATTTATGGAGAAATGAATAAGCATAAAAGGTTAAATTAGAACTAATACATAAATGTTATTTGAAATTGTCCAATTAGAATAATGATGACCATTTAGTACAGATAACTAATATTTATGGAATATCATAAATAAGCGAATAAGATAGGAATTAAATTCCTAGAAGGCAGTGTAATTTTCACAATGGGAAATTATATAACCTTAATTATACGTTTAGGATAAGCGCGAATTAAGTTAGTGGGCCTAGCCTAATGTTTAGGCTAGGATAATTGGTTTGGTTTAGTAAGGATTGGGATTCGAGGTCAGTAGAGTTACACAACATAAGTCCGCCCTTCACCAAGAGGCTACCAGTAGTTGTGTATGCTTACTACTTTTGTGAGACATCTCTAATTGTAGGACCCGTGGGGAAGGGATATACGTTTGCAGATAGGTATGGGAGAATTTACCAAGGGTTCGCCTCGGATTTAAAGTATTAAATGACCCAATATTTTTTAAGGAAATGAGGTTTAATTCATTTCTAATAAGAGTTATTAAATACCGAAGGGGTATTTTCCTTGACTTACATTAGGATAGTCTAAACGGGATGTCAGTTGAGTTGAGGGAGGTTGACGGGCTATGTTAGTATTTCTATTGGACCAGTATTTAGCAGTAGGGCTCACAAATAAGCTATGACAACCAGCGGTCCCCAGTGAGCGGTAGAAAAAACTTGGGTTATGCCTTGACGATTTTTCTTCCTGCTAGTATAGAGTCTGTATGGGATACACAAAGACCTCAAAGTTATTGGTTAGACGTAATTTGTTTGTCGAAGGTGAGGTAGTTAACCCTTAGAGGAGTCTTTAAGATGTGTTGGTAGAACTACAAGTAAATTATAAATTATAAATCCATATATAGAGGTCATTGATCTCTGTAGCTCAGACCAATTGATTAGCATTTACTTTGCAGATGGCCCGCTTCGGTGATTGAGGTATTAAATAGCCATTGGGTCTGCCTCCTCCCTATTTTAGAAGTATTAAGTGGCCAAGGTTTTGTGTAGTATATGTTTAGATATATATGTACATAGACACATATATAGTTAGTTATACCTCGGAGGAGGTTAGACATATTGTACATGCATATATGATCTAACGGTTGAGCTCTAAATAATAGACATAACACTTACATAGAAATCAATCGGCATAAATTAATGTTATAGGTGAAGTGTGTATTCTCTAGTCACCAAAATATTGTTTTGACTCCCCTTCCTCATTACAACCCATAGGATAGACTTAGTGGGACAAGCTTATTGCAAGACAGGAACGGTAGATGGTGAAGTCTTCTTATTCATGCTCTGTCCTGACAAGGCTATTTGATATCCAAGGAATACCATTGATTCCAAGGTAGTAGTCTTAGTCAGTATGTATGTTCTATCATATTTTTCTATTCCGCTATGATTTTATATTGATCGCACTCTGATATACTTGCATTTATTACAGGTTACCAAAACCAACGATCGGTGCCCTAATAGACTTGGGTTTCGATTCAGTCAAAATTTTGGCCCATTAAGGTACTTGTAGTTATATTTGATATCCAAGCTTAGGTCAGTCGATCATAGAAATTAGGATATGCCGAGAGAACGTATTTCTATTTTTACCTATACTTATATATATTATATGCCTAGCTCTATAAATTCCGATTATAGATGTAGTTATGACCATATTCCAAAAGGATGGACCGGTCAACTTTGAGTGTGGCTAATAAATAGAGCTAAATTTATACTTCTAATTACCCCATGAGCCAGAGATCGTATCATAAGGAGTGGACCAAGAAGAGCATGAGCATGACATATAGAAGAATTCCGAAAGCTTGATGATACTTGACTCCTTTGTTAGGCCTAGGCTGCCTTATGATTGTGGCTTTTGACAGGTTACCGATTGAAGATGTTAGAATCTCGATTTTAACCGTTTTGATTGTGACAACTATATAAATCAATTTTTGTGTGTACTAGTCAGTTATGCAGGAGATTCGTTGCAGATTTGTATTCCGAATATTTTGAAGATGATAGTCTTTTGTTTAGAGTCTGTATACTATTTAGAAATATGTTAAAATTTCTCCTGAATGGTATATATATATAAACATACACACACATGCTCAAACATGCACAAAAGGCTGAAAACAGCCGGCTGAATGGACTCAATCAGTCGTCTGTTTGCTGAGACAATTTTATTGTTTCACAATATTCAGCCGACTGAATGAGTTATTTTAGCCGGCTGTTTTAGACCAAAATTTGCCTATTTCTTTGATGTTTTCGATTTTAACTAATTCAGAAGGCTGAATTATTATTTTAGCCGGCTGAATATTTTCAACAGCTATTTTATGAAAAGACACTTCTCTTCATCGAAGAGAAACTTCTTCAAATCAACAGTTGCACCTATTTCTTTTCAATATTATCCTCCATGATTAATTGCAACTATTTAATCTCTATAAATAGATTTCAGAATTCAACAAACAAACAACTTAACTGATTTTTGTATTCTTGAATTCTTATCTCTTATTCTCTATTTTCAAACTGCACTAAAACTGCTTACATTCTCTGGTCGTTGATCACTCTATCTTCCACAATTCTCAAGCACATTGCACTATATATCATAAAGGAGAAGATTATAGAAAGATTGTACTTAATTGACTTATCAGTGCTATTCAAAGAGCACACTACAGTCAGATAATTTTGTCTAGTTGTAAAGAAGTCATGTTCGGTTGCTCAGGCGGTAGAAGTCCTTTTCGGTTGCTTAGGCGGTAGAAGTCCTGTTTGGTTGCTCGGGCGGTGTAAACCTATTCCTCCGGGTTAAGCGAGGGTTGCTAGTTTAATTCCAGAAGGAGTCTGGGACTGGACGTAGAACGGGAGTTCGAACCAGTATAAAAATCTCTGGTGTTATTTACTTTACCGCTTTAATTACTTACTTACTTAATTATTATTCCGCACAAGTAGTTTATCCATATTGCACGATCCTATAGCACAGTCACTTTCATTTGGTATCGGAGCAAGGCAATCATATAACCGTAACATAGTTATCTGATATATTTTTAATATGGAAAACAACGCCAACAATGTTGCTAACACTACCTTTTTAGAAGGTCAATCTACTGCACGACCACCTCTATTTAATGGAATGAACTATAACTATTGGGCTACTAGAATGAGAATCTATATACAAGCAAGTATTTATGAAACCTGGAACATTATGCAATCTGAATATACTATTCCTACTACTGAATATTCAACTTGGTCTAACACACAAAAATTAGACGCTACTGCAAATGCTAAAGCAATGAATATGTTATATTATGCATTAGACAAAAATGAGTTTAATAGAATAAGTATGTGTAAAACTGCTCATGAAATTTGGCATACACTTAAATTTACACATGAGGGTACTAATAAAGTCAAGCAAAGTAAAATATCTATGCTCAAAAATCAATTCCAGAATTTTAAAATGAAGCAAGATGAGACTATAAATGAAATGTACTATAGATTTCAAGATATATATCATTCTTTGATAGCATTAGGAGAAACTTATTCAGATTTTGATATTGTGTCAAAAATCCTCAACTCACTAACGGATGAGTGGGAATGAAAAGTCTTAGCAATCGAAGAAGCTAACGACATTTCGACGATAAAACCAGAGGAGTTGATTGGAAATCTAATGTCTTATGAAGTTAATCTCCAGGAAAACGAGTATAGGCTCAAGATAAGAAGAATATAACATTCTAGGCAGAAAAGGATGAATCAGATTCAGATGAAGAAGATATGGCGTTCGTTGCTAAAAATTTTAAAAAGTTTTTAAAATTTAGATAGAACAACAAATTCAGAAATAACAAGAACAGTTACAGCAGCAATAATAACACCAACAAACCATCATCATCTGCTCTATAATGTTATGAATGTCACAAGAAAGGCCACATCAAGAAAGTCTGTCCTGAGAAAAAGAATGACAAAATTAAGCATAAGAAAGACAGATTCAAGAAGAAAGCTTTCTCTGTCATGTGGGACGATTCAGAATCATCTTCATCATCAGATAGTGACTCGGACAGTGATTCAGAACAAGCCAACGTTTGCTTTATGGCCACAAAAGACAAGGTGAGTGATCTAACTTTTGATGATCTTTTGGAAATCAATTCTGAATTACTTGATAAATTAAAAGACAAAAATATAAAGTACAAAGAAACTCTTGAAAAATTGAATAGAACTGAAATCGAAGTAGAGATGCTAAGAGATGAAAAGAAAATTTTAGAAGAAGAACTTCAAGTTACTCAAGAATCTTGTTCTAATATGACATCTTAACTTTCTCTGCTAAGTCAAGAGATAGAAACTCAAAAAGAAAATAATGATACTTTATTAATTGAGAATCATGACCTTAAAGCAAATATCAAGATTTTAGAGTTAGATAACTCTAGCCTTATAACAAAGTTAGAAGACATTACTAAATATGTCTCTAATTTTAATAAAGGCAGAGAAAACCTTTCCAAAATTATAGAAAATTCTCAAACTATTTCAAATAAAAGGGGACTAGGATATAAACAATCCTCTAAAATTATTCCAAAGAAAAAGAATTCTTCATATAAAATGAATAATAAAATTGAAAAACCTAGTTCTAAAGTTTCAAATTTTACTAAATCAATTAACTACCTAGATCGGATATTTTGCTTAAGTCGTTGGCTAACAACTTTTTTACTTTTTCTTTGAAAGCTCATTATCTTTTTAGGTTAAGTGGTCGATGCTTTTGATGGACGAGGGTGGCTTTACGTTCAATGTTGGGTGCATGGAAGATTATAACACCCTACCTCCATACTTATATTATCCAAGAGTATTACAAAGTAATACTCTCAGATAATACTGAGAATGAGGCTATATGAGGTACACACATGAATATTTCCTTAGACTCTCACTGGTAGTATTAAAACATCAAATAAATAACTTATCTAAACATACACAGTATCAATACTAAGCAATAAACATGTGTGCCTCCAGGACAAAATAATATATAGTAAATAATAGATAACACAGAATCAATCACAGCAATAACATACAACATATAATATTCATACAATAATACAAAAAAGTGTAACTCATCTCAAATGATGTCTATCTCAATAAATGAGACAAATAATCATCAAGGTATCACATTACCCAAATATCACTATATAAAAGAATCAGAACTATTATCAAAAGATGTCTATAATAATGGGATCAACATCATTAATATACAAATAAGATTTGTCAATTTATCATATTTTGGACACCTATCCAGGTATAATCCCATCTCCTCGTATATGAATAAATCAGAATGGTATGGATATACGAGGACTGACTACACTTTAGGCACATAGTCTTTAATATAGCCACCTTATGGGATAGTGAAATAATATATGCCAATCCACAACGCTCATATAACCCTGAACCAGAAAGGGAGACTATTAGCACATAGCACACTCTAGGAACCCAAGGTCATTAGCCTCCCGCTAATAGCTGGATCTGCTCCTACAGTCATCGGTTACCATTACCTCTCTCCTTGCACTACACCAAAACAGGAAAATCCTAACATTTATAAGTGTTACAAATAATTTCAGTAACACTTTTTAAGTGTTACTAATGGACTGTGAGGAATGAAACGGCCAAATTTGTGACACTTATAAGTGTTACGAACATACGTATTACTAACACTTATAAGTGTTGGTATAGAAATATACGGTAACACTTATAAATGTTGGTACAGAAATATGTGGTAACGCTTATAAGTGTTGGTACAGAAATATGCGGTAACGCTGGTACAGAAATATGCGGTAACGCTTATAAGTGTTGATACAGAAATATCTGGTAACGCTTATAAGTGTTGGTAGCGTTACTAATTGAAATTATGTTTTTACACTATTTTATACACAATTAATATTAAATTCTTAAAACAAATGAATATAATATCTCATAAATGATGACGTCCATATCATATATAATTCATCATATCAATTCAATATGAAGTCTAAAATGCTTCCATATCTCAAATGCAACAATATCATATTTAGATAATACTATAATATGAGCTACAAACTTTCCAATTTCAAAATACCACAATATCATATCCAAATTACAAAAAAGCAATTTCATATCTAATTTTAAATATGCAATATAATACGAGCTACTAATAAATAGAATTTTAGATACCGCGAAGACGAAACACAGGCCATATCACAAAGCCCCCATCTGAAAATTCACAAAGCTTGTGGTGCCCATTTTGAGGACCATCGTAAATTGGTGCTTCCGGTTCTAAAACTTCTGTTATCCAAACAACTTTCTCAATATTTGGAACTATCTCTCTGAAATGACACATAGTTTGTGTTCCAATATAAGCTTTTGCTACATCCTTCTTCGTATCCTGTGATAGTAGCATTACAAATTGTTTACCTCTTGTAGATGATCCAACATCATTTGACAGAATACTAGCAACTCCAATATTCAAAGGAGATTTATTCAAGTTAGAAGCAGTTTCATTCATAGGCATCACATTACCACCATTAAGATTATGTTGTAACCCCGGTACCATAGTTAAGAAAGATGAAGCAAATGATTTAAGAGCCTCATTGATTTGGCTCGACACTTGATTCGCCACTTGATTTGCAACTTGATTTGCCACTTGGTTTTGTAATTCCGATGACCATTGACAAAAATCTTCCTTTTAATTCTTATCGGTAATTGCTTTTGAAGCTTGCATCAACTTTACTTGTTTTGCAGAGGAAGTGGAGCTAATTGCACGACAATAGTTTTTCTTTCTATCAGACCCACATTAGACAAACACCTATTCAATAATTTAAACATTTAGATATGCTTTGAACTGATATAACAGGTTTAAACAAAATGTAAAATAGTAGCAGCTTTGATAATAAACTAGTATGAAGCCCGTGCTTCGCACACGGGCAGGTTTTGGACAAAGTGGTATTGGTGTAGATGATTATGTAGTTATGACAACCAGTATGTAGGCACGTCTATTGGACATATGCATAAGAAATAAGAAATAGTGAGAAAATTCATACCTTGGTGCAATTACTAAAATAACTCCGGCTCCCTCCATATTGACACCCAAAACCTACAATTTTGAGGTAAATAAGTATACAAAATTGTTGATATCTGTAAAAAAAATACCACCTCAAGTATAGTATCTTTGCTTAAAAAAGTGCTAACCCATCACAATTTCAAATTGATATTTGTACAAATTATTACAAGGCAATTACCACTTTTGTCTTTAAATGATAACTGTCACTCAAGCACTTCAATTTTCTTTTAAATTTCAAAAAAATAATATAAACTACATAACAAATTTAGCACTGCCTGTACAAACACCTACTGCCTTAAGTTCATGCATCATGTGCGATTTGATCTGTTATATGAACAAATAAAAGTTATACTATGAAACTGGTGCACTTTCTATGTTAACCATACAATTTTCATGCTTTAATTTTAGAAACTCCCACGAAGTTCTAAGTTGAGAAGAGGAATTCTAACTATTACCACAATGTTTGTGTCGAAAAATGATAAATCGGCTTACAGATAGGCACAATTGTTATATCCTAAATCCAGAAATATTAATGCTCTAACCCAAGCTATCCACCATTATTCCACATGCATGCTCAACATGTAAAAAGGCACAATAAATGTATAATGCATAACAGTTAAAATATAAGTAACACCATTTCTATTTCGATTTTCTTATAGTGCATAGACAAACATTACAATTAGTACCATAAGTTGGATCAGGTGGTAAGTTGTGACGGTCAAACTCATCAAACATCAGGCAATTAACCTCTAGAAAAAAGAAACAGTAAGTATGAATTAATCATAATTCACTAATTACAAACTAATGTCCTATAGTTGTTGAAGAAATAGAAATAAAACAACTATTTGTATAGAACTTAAAAGTGTACAAATCCCTTTCCGAAATCTCTATGCAGTTTACAAAAACTCTACAGATATCACGTTGTTTATAGTTTTGATACAGTTAAAATCATATTTGGTCAACTCTACAGAAACAAAAAAGAATATGTAACATGCACTAATTTGTGAGTTTCCACATTCGAGTGCCACCACTTTCACTTGGTCAACTCTTATCGAGCGAAATCAGAAAGATTTGCTTCATCACCAACATACATACATCTATATATGTTATCGAACTGCACTACTACAGAATAACAAATTAAAAATATAATTAGAAAAATGTTTTAATATGGGGTTAATAATTGAAAAAAAATGAGACGTTGGTTGTTTTTATCTGAAAACTATAACAATTGTTCTCCTTAATAGTTTGTGGCTTTAATATATGGTTGAATGTACACAGGGTTATGTCTGTGTCAATTCAAATACAAGCACAATTATCCATTGTCAAAAATTTCTGAAAATTAAACCTTAGTCTGGAAAAAAATTACTGCAATAATACCAAATTGGTAGTGAATACACAAAAGACAAGCAGGATTAGTGGACTTGAAAAATGACTTGATTACTTTTATTAGCTCATAAATTATCTGAAGATTAAAACTTAGTAGGATCATGGGTATTAAATTACCTTTGTAAATGGTAGCATCAGTTGGCGAAATGAACACAAACTTGTAAATTTGTACATATATTGATTATCATCATCATTATATAAATCTCTGGAAAATATAAGAAAGAGCAAAATGTACAAACTAAATTACAACTTATTGAAATAATAACTCAATTATAACTGAAATACTAACAAACAATCCCATTATATCATGACACATGCAACTTAAAAATATTATTAGTTGAAAACTTGAATTTAAACTTATGTACTCAGGTGCAAACCATTGTGGATGAGAAACTTGAAAAGTGTAGATAATTATAATCATGTGGAGGCATAAAATACTCGTAATAATGTAAAATAGTAGCAGGTTTAAACAAAATGTATATATACACATTTAGATATGCTTTGAACTGATATAATAGGTTTAAACAAAATGTAAAATAGTAGCAGCTTTGATAATAAATTGATTAATTCAAAACTTGAAAAAAGTGCAATACATGGACAATCACTTAATACCTATAAATCAACCAAGCGTGATACATATAAATGCATACGTATTCACATGCTGAAACAAACACATGCAAGCATACACACATATATACTCAACTCAGACACACAAACACTCACACATACAAACACTCGCATGCACACCACATAAACACAATACACTATACACATCATTAACGCACACTCGTGCGTCAATACTCACCCACTTACTACCAGGTTTACATGCACGGAACTCAACACCCATTCACACAAAGGCATACACATACACATACAATATATATATATATATATATTTATGTTTATATATATATTTATACTAATAAGCACAGAGAACCAAAACACTGAAATATACCCAGTTAAGAAATGCACTATACACATACACACACATATATGTATATATACACATATATATGTATATGCACACATATATACACATATATATGTATATGTATATATGAATTATGAATTACTATAGCATGTATATATAAATATGTATATAGTGGCACGTGCTCATAGGAAGTTGAAACTCAACAAATAAATGTTCCTTTATATTAATACAGCAAAATTAAACATGAAATAATATACCAGTAGTTTCACAATAAGAAAAATGGTCAAGCAGCAAAGCCAATATCTTGGAAATGCGCATCAATTAAGGTAAGGTACCCCAAACATAAACAACTACGAGACTTAATCACATGAATATATGAACTCACACTTACATACGAGAAATGATATTACAACAATTTTTCAGTAATGAGGTAAATAAGTTAACTAGTCCATACACGTAAGATATATATACTTCAATACATAGAGAAGAGTAAAATGTGCGCATTTGCAAGATTGACAGTATAAAAATGCAGACTACCATATATGCACACTCACCTACATATCCGCCACCACTTACACACACATGAGGATATACAAGCACACAGAAGTTCACGTTTGCAGGCAAAAAGCACAAGGTAGTGGCACCACAACAAATTATGAAACCAAAATTTATATATAAGCACCTACATAACACACACCAATCACAACATAGAGACACATGCTTACATATGTAGTTGAACACACAAAATACTAAAACACATATCTCATCACTTGTATACATACCTACAAGCACACATAGATCCAGCATCACCAAACACATCAATCTCCTCCATCTCCGTTCTGTTCTTAAGGTACCAACCAACGTCGTACCAAATACTCCAGCCTGTAGCCATTAAGAATCACCGATCAACCTTGTCAGCATCTTAGCCCTGCTTCACCTTAAGGATGAAGTAAAAATGATTATTATTTGGAAATTTATCATGAACACATGCATCATATGAAATCATATCTAAGTCAAAAATATATAAACTTATCACAGTTCCCCTCAACCATATTGGATGTTTCAATACTGAACAAGCAATACACACACGATCTTCAAACTCAAAATCTTCATGTTCACATTTCTAACATCATCCACAAATCTCATTTATTTAGTAAACAATATGTAATAAAGTAAACGATCCTTGAAATATTATGTCCAGATGGTACAAGCTTGCAAGCTGGAACACTTGCTCAGAAATAAATCAACCAAAATTGCATCTTTTGATTTTTAGTGTAAATTTCTACACAAACATGGATATGTATAGTTGAAAGAAATTGTATTAAAAAGAAAAACACAACAAAACATACTTGCATTAACTCATGCTGGACCAAGAGATTGGGCGAATTGAAAGAGTTCACGATGAGGTATGGGGATCGACAGTTAATGGGTTCGCGATGAGGTACGGGAATCAACAAAACACACACAGTGCCTCGGTTTGGCCTCAGTTTCGCGATGAGGTACGAGGACCATGAGACAGGGCGAATTGAAGTTGGCAGTGGTTGAAGTCGGCGTTCGATATTGGGAAGTGGATGAAGTCGGAATTGATTTTAGGAAGTGGTTGAAATCGACGTTAATTTTGGCGAGGAAGAGAAAACCCTAAATTAAATTTTTTGCGGCTGAAATATGTCTGGGAATGGGTAAGTGTGAGAAGAGAACGCATATGTTTAAATTATAGAAGACTTCTCTTGTTAATAAATTATTTACATTTTTACCAACTACGGTAACACTTATCTGTGTTGCAAAGTTTATTCAGAAAAATATTTATTTTCACCAACACTTTTCAGGTATCCTAACACTTTTTTACTGTTAGGAGTTTGTAGCGTTTATAAGTGTTAGCAATTAACAGATATAAACTGTTGCAAAATCACTGATTTGGTGTAGTGTTGGTATTGTGACAATGATCCCCCAAAGGCTCATCAACGCGTAGCCTCTTCGGTTACGACTACCAACATGTGCCCCTTGGTGTCTGACTGCTAGCTTATGCGACACAAGGGGCAACCAACTCCAATCTTGTGATGCACATCGAATATCATAACAACAATAGTGTCGTGGATTTAAGGCACGATCCTACGATCAGGCCCCCAGAATGAATACTGGCCAATCTAATTCACTCCCGAACCATAAAGGGAGCTGGCACAAGTGGATGACATATAGTACTCGCATCCTATATCAATATATATCTTTAGTCGCAAGCCGACACATGGCTTCGTATAGCTCAACACATGACTGTAATATACTAAAGCTCTAATCCCTCGTCGATACAAGGCTTTACATATAAGCCAACACATGGCTACAATATACTCTCCACAGCGAGTATCATCTCATACGCATAAGTAATCCTCATTTGAGTGACATTAACTTACAATGAATAATCAAACAAACAACATAACGGTGTCCTATACTACTGCATGTTATTTGGATAATTATTCGATGTTTATAAACTACACTTGATCCACACTAGGTATTTCTGTATGACAAGTCCGATGGATAAGCGGAAAAGTGTTACCAAAAGTCCCATGCTAGACGGTATCACTAAACCGTTTATTCAAATTTCTCATTATGTATAAATAAGAAATACTCAAATACAATAGTAAAGGCAATCATATAAAATACATATAGATATATACCATATTATAAGTCTCATATAATGGTTTGGATATAAAATGAAATAAATATATAAACACCATTAATCATCATAAACAAAATATTCCAAATATAGTAATTTTACAAATTCGTACTAAGGGATGTCATCGCCGTATCATCTCAAATCATCCACTAAATCAATATTAACGGCGAATCACTCATATCCTTGAAATCAATATAAAGAAGATAAGAAATTAGAAACTAATACAAATAAATTATTCAAATAAATATAAACAAATGAATCAATACTCAATAAACAGTAAGAGATGGATAATAAATACATATTCCAAAATTAATTAGATGATTACTAAACTCAAATATAATATACTTTATACAGTAAATAATTAATTTCTCAATCTCTTATAAAATTAAATAATAATTTTAGTATTCACAAACTTCATTAAAAAAATCCTTTTCTTTCATTTGATAACCCAAAGTAATTTGTGAAACTAAATATTACACATAAGAATCAATTCATAATTTTCTATAACAAAATACTATTTTAAAACAATTTTATAAATTGTTCAACAGTAAGTCGTTTTTATCATATATGTATAATATAGTAAAACTCTAATAAATTTTATATATATATATATATTCATGACTAAATAAATAGCCAATTAAAACTAAAAATAAAACTTTCTTTCAGATAAATTACTAGTTTCTCAACTTTCATGATTTTATATAATTGTTTAGTGTTTACAAATAAAATTTGAAGATCCTTTTTCTTTCATTTGATACACAAAATAGACTATAAAATCAAGTATCACATTTAAGAATTATCCCATAACTTCCTATAACTAAAAACAATTTTATTATTAATTATAAAACATTCAAATCAATTTAATACATTTATTTAAATCAATTAGTTACATTTTTGAAACTTGAATCATGTTAAAATCTCATGAATTGTACTTCAAAAACTATTATATATCCTTTAAATACCTATATATATATTAAAGTTTAAGCATATTAAGTTCAGTTTGTTGTAAAATATAAATAAACACATTTATCTATACTATATTATTATTAGTGAGTTCACTTTCAAGCTCACACAGGCCTCCTTGAAATTTGGCAACTGAACAGTCTCCGAGTCTGTACTATTATATCATCGTTGAAATTTGGGACTGAACAGTCCTATTTTATATTTTTTTCCTTCTCCTACCGGCTCTCGCTCTTCGCTTCAACCTTTTTTCCCGTAAACTAAAAATAAAAAGTGTATTTTAATTCCTTCGCAATCCCTTTTACCTAACCCTAATTTCAATTCAACCTCGAACAAGCAAATGATGTACCGTTGATCGATCGTTACGAGTGGGTATCTCTGAAGGCTTCTCTTCGCGGCAAGCTTAGCATTTCCAGGTATTTCTCCATCGCTCTTTTTCGACGTCTTTCCTAAACTTGGTCAGCCCGATTCAGTTGGATTTCAGTCGATTGCTTCTTCATGTATTTAGGCGTACGTCTTCCAAAATCGCGATTCTATTCTGATGGTTTTTATTTATTTATTTTCCTTTTGAAATTCATGAATTATGGACTTTTGAGACCAGAAGAGAATTGTTCAATCATCGATTCTGTTAAACAACATAAATCTAAGATTAAGAATTTCTAGATTCATGTTTCATAGATCTGTGGTATAGGATTTGTCAGCAATACAGGGTTTTAATGTAAAATCTTTAATCTAGAGCGATGTCGTAATTATTATCTATAGATTGTAGTTTTGTTTTTACGTTTGTTCTTGATGGATTGATCCACACTCAGATTTTTCATATTTTATATTACATAAGGTACCCAGACGTGCATTATAAACCAATCCTCCTCTTCTTTCCTTCATTTCTAATTGAAACTGCATTCGTTAGTAGTTTTAGTTGCTGTGGTATTCTTATCATGTACGCAAGCATTGTTCATTTGAGCATGTATGTCTACCTGAAACCTTGGCTTTATCTGTATATCCTTGGACAATATTGTTCTTAACAATAGTCCCATAGAAGGCCTATGGCAGAGTAAACTTTTAACTAAATGAATAATTAATGGAATCAAGGCAGGCACTATGTGCCAGTTCAGCTTGACTTGAATATGTAGGTACAGTCTCATTCGAGTTTTCATATATTCACTTACTTTGCCCTTCAATTAGAAGTTTGATTGTTCGTTATAGCTCAGTTGAACTCTGAAACAAAGTTTGGGTGCTAAAACTAAATTGTAGAACTTATTGCTTGACTTGATTAGATCCTACAGTAACTCATATCTATACACACACATAGTAGATAGTTGCAAGGTTATGTAAACATTTTGTTGAACATGACATTAATGTTTCACTTAGTCTGTTTGTGTGATGTGGGCAATGTCATGTTCAGCTTCATAGCATAAGCTTCTCAGGAAAATTTGCCTTTTATCATGAGATTATAGGATTGTTTGGATTACTTTATGTATGTATGTGGCTGGCTTCATCAGTTTTTATTAGAGCCTTAGAGTGAAGTAGCTAGGTTCCTGACATTGTTGTCCTTGATTGATGACACAGATGCAGATTTTTGTCAAGACACTTACAGGAAAGACCATCACTCTAGAGGTGGAGAGTTCAGATACAATATACAATGTCAAAGTGAAGATACAAGACAAGGAGGGAATCCCCCCTGACCAACAGCGCCTAATTTTTGCAGGTAAACAACTCGAAGATGGCAGAACATTAGCGGACTATAATATTCAGAAAGAATCAACTCTCCACTTAGTCCTGAGATTGAGAGGAGGTATGCAAATATTCGTGAAGACTTTGACGGGGAAGACCATAACGCTTGAGGTTGAGAGCTCGGACACAATAGACAATGTAAAGGTCAAAATCCAGGACAAAGAAGGTATTCCTCCAGATCAGCAAAGGCTAATTTTCGCTGGTAAACAGCTTGAGGATGGCCGCACTCTTGCCGATTACAACATCCAGAAGGAATCTACCTTGCATCTGGTGCTCAGACTAAGAGGTGGCATGCAGATATTTGTAAAAACCCTTACTGGAAAAACAATTACATTGGAAGTGGAGAGTTCTGACACCATCGACAATGTGAAGGCCAAAATACAAGACAAGGAAGGCATTCCTCTAGATCAGCAAAGGTTACTTGAAAGTTGAAAATGAAAGGTATAAGGGTTCGCTATTAGTTTTGACAATTTATATTTAAGTTGGTTTACTATATAACTTATGATTGTTAAAACAATACATTTTACTTGGAATTTAGTTATATGTTTTCTTATTTCTTTTGAATTTTTCAAATTACTTGGCAATTCAACACATGTTTTCCCTGACCATTCTTAATGAATAAATTGTTTTTCATTTGCTCTATCCTTTAATTTATGTAGCCAGTTCAACAAGGAGTTCTAGAAGGTCTGTAACTACATTTGGTGTTTGATGATTCAACATGTATGTTGTTGATACAAAGGCATACAATAGATTTTTACAACACTTAATTTGGGTTTGTATTCAAGTTCTACCTATTACTAATTTTTTTTATTCTACCACAGTTTACCAACCTATGTTTACGCATCATGCTAAATTTATTCACTCCTAATCGGACACATTTTATATTTTCCCAGGTTGGTCTTACGATTTTGACCAAGCTTTGCATAGATGAACGACATGAAGCAAACAGGTATCTTTCCATTGAAATTTATCCATCTGAGATGCATTGATTATTATTAGATTTTTACTATTTTATGGTTTGCCTTCAGTAAAAAAGTAAAAAACTGTTCTTTGACAATGTAGCGCTGGGCTGGTTTTACACTATTTTCTATCATGCCCTAACATTTTGACAATGCTAATGTACTAGCTATAAGAGAGTCGAAAATTGCTCTCTTCAAACTTATCTCTATCTGCAATAATCAACACTTCCAGTTGTTTATATTTTAATAATTATATTTAGGCATCTTATATCACGTAGACAAGATGAAACTATGACATAACCTGCTACTGAGATGAACAGGAATTAGATTTAGTTCTTTGGAAGGACGCATGCTCTAACACACATAGATAATGCATATTTAGCCTAAGAAAACGTGGACCATTATTATTCCTTCCTTTCTTCCTAAATCTAAGCATATTTACTCATGTCCATTGCTTTTCAAATTTAGTTTTGTTTGGTATTTTCAGTGCTCTATTTTATGATCTTTACAAACAGAGCAAGATTTCCCTAATATACATCTTTTGATAAGTGAAATAATAGAAAATTATTATGTCCATAAAGTAGACAACTACGAGTAAACCAACTATTTTTTCTTGGTCATATTGCTAATTTATTTATTCAAATTGGCTTTATAACTTATAGTTCACTGCAATACCCAATAAAATAGTATACAATATTCTATTTAGAATTCACCTTTTTTATTCAGATTACTGTGACGAACTACATACTCAAATATATGCAGACCCGAAATATGTTTTAAAAATATATTAGCGAATGAATTTGGTAATGTTGGTAACTAGACAATCCTTGGACGCTTTAGCATATGTTCAGGGTTAGGATACATGGTTGTCAACTAATTATGGCTTCCTTGGACGCCAGAGATGAGCCTACAAATAATACGAGAAAAAAGTTATGCACAAGCAGGTTTGACATTACTTTCTACTTTTTTCTGTTGCAAGCGTAAATGAGTGCAGTATCCAAAATTATGATTTTCATTTTATTGATTTATGTAGATATAAATGCACATTAATTCTTGAAATTCCATTGGTATGCCTAATCTACCGAGTTCCCCTCTGTGCTAAAGTAATTCAACTTGGGCTCCTGCCAGTAAATTTTATTTTCATATTTATATATCAATCAGGTTCAGTTTTAAAATTAAGCATACATAAAGCTATGAATTTTACAGTCATCAACGTGTGAAGGACAGGTTTACAAAAAATGATACTTGATCTAAATATACTTATGTCAAAATTAAAATTCTCTGACTACCACTTTACTGGCTATAAATTTAACTATTTTTCATCTGTCTGTAAAATCTTTGAGAATTTTAAGCTACACCTACGTTATCACTTTTGTACCAGTCTAAGCATTTACTATAACATCTTTATACATCATAAAAATATACAGGGTTGTATAAAACAGAACAAAGCTTCTACATTACTAAAATTATTTTTTTGGCTCTTCATCTCAGTTAATGACGACCTTGGTATTGGCTAAAGTATGGTTCATGGTTGATAATGATACTAAGGCTTTGAGATGACTTTGTAATATGGATTGTATTACAGGTATGACCGCTAACTCCAACGATGATATATTTACACCGCTTGATCATTTACTTCTTAGACAAGAATATATTTAGTTCCAAATTTGTGCAAGTTACATGTTTTGTTTAAGACTGTAAATTATATATGTTGAGAAAAATAGTGGTAATATTGTTTTCTTGATAATTACAAGCTATAATACTAAAAATTAAAACATGAACTAGGTCTTTGTTAAATTTAGCAATTCTAAATTCTTGCTATCAGAATTCTAATGGTTTACAAAAAATGAAACTTAAATTAGTTTTCTTAAAGTTTTAAATATAGTGTTTTTAGCTTAATACCGAAGTTTTCTAGGATATTTTATTATTATCATAGTAAATCACAGTTTCAGGTATGCTAATATTAAAAAGAATCTAAAAATCACTATGGGTACTCAATAACCTTAAGCCATTTCTTTAACAAAATAGTTAACGATGTCTATGTTTTAATTTTTTAGGATTCTATATATTAATTATTCAATGGAAAGTATTTAATGGATGTGAAAATGGGGAGAATTGAACATGTTTCGACCAATAAAACAATGTTAGAAATAACAAAATGATTTTGCAAATAACTTTCTCTTGAATTTTTTAGTTTAAATAAATACAATGTTATCACCGTTACCACCTCTACCACTATTAACACTATTATTATTACTAAAACTACCACAAATTACTTTTATGCACAATAAGGATTTGTTATTAGGCACTTCTATAAGGTCGACAAAAAATCATCATGACTTAGGTGCTTATTTTCTCTCTCAAAGAGTAAGATTCTAACCTATTATGTAATGAACAAAATGATGTCACATCAACTTCTATAGTTATCTTTATTATATCTTAAATTTGGTCAAAATTGTCAATAATATGGTTAGTTATATTATAACAAGATGACTATAATCTGGCTTGAATATACATCTAATAATTCTTAGTTTTGTTTCTTTTGATTTTCTGTAGAAAAGAATGAAACATCTAATTTGGCTATTTGAGACTTTGTTTTCTAGGAAAAGGTTTTATTAGGAAACAAAATGGGTTTAATTTTTATACACTTATATCCTATGTCCATATGGATGGCTAATATATATTTTATATTATAGCTAGAAAACTACAACGACCGTGCTCCAACATAAAAAAGTTCATGCGTTTTCATATATCCATGGTTTTAGTGGTGCATAGTAAAAGAGAAATCAATAAGATATATTTCTACATTTACAATAACATTTTCTACTGTTTTGCCTAACCAACGCTTCATGCCTAAATAAGGCTGTAAATGAGTACTCAAAAATTGCGAAATCCATCCGTATCTATATCCGAAAAATTAACAAAATCCAAAGTTCAAAAAACTGATATAGATACGGAAATAATAGCATCCACGAAAAAAAAATTATCCGCTTGACTTTTATCAGGATAAGAGTTGACAACATGCGCGCGCGCGCGCGCACACACACAGATATATATATATATATATATATATATATATATATATATATAGTTTTATCATGGTAAAGTTCATATTATGCATGTATACATGACTATTTGCTATAACACATTGATTATTATCGTTGTATTTTTTATTTTATTTGTATGTATGTTAACATTATTGTTCAAAAGGCTTTATGTTGCATCAGAAAATTTCAAATTTTTACTTCTTGACTCATGAGTGAGATGGATAAATATTCGATATCCATTCATATCCAATGATACAGATTACGATATCCAAGAATAAATTTGAATGCGGGTATCAGTTCTCATGCCCATGCCTAAATGAGGGGAAAGATCGTATAAGATGTTTATATGACAATTAAAGCGAACATCATTTTTACCTTTTTTATAGATTAGAAACTATAGAAAAGTTTTTGTAGGACCTCTTTGGGAGCAACATTCATTTTCTATATGAAATGGTTTATTGAAGATTGGAAACTTTTTCTGAATTGGTGATGCAACATTATTGAAATTTGAAATTAAATATATATTCTCTTTTAACATTCGATAAATTTGGTTTGTCACTAAAATTCATGTTTAAATGATGGAAAAAAAATCATATAGTTGTATACATGACCAATTTAAGGCAGTTATCATTTTCTATATGCATGATTTTTCTAAAGGTTAAAGAATTCTACTTAATTAATTTTGCGACGTGATTATAATTTTGAAGTAATTGTATTCACACTTTCAACTTCGAAGAAATTTGTTTTCTCAACAGAACCGTTATTTAGTCATATGGCTACTTCTTTTCAAGAGGGAATTCACTATGTGCGCGAGGTATATATACTACACATTAGCTTTTAAAAATGTTGGAAGAAGTTTAATAGCCTTTAACAGTTTATCATCTTTTTTAATAGAATATCCAAGATGCAGGTACTTCAAAATTTAAGTTTGCAAATACATGCAACGAAGTCCTTCCACCTACAAAATCAGTGCATCCTCACTTACTTGCTGTTCTTTCATATTTGGCCTTTCAACTCCTTGGCTTTCACAGGGAAAAACCTACTGTACTACTATAAGGTAATTTTAAGGATTTCTGTGCCCAAGTTTTCTCTTTCTCACTGGCCTTGAGATTTAGTGCATCTAATGTTGAATTCACTTTTCATCTACATTAATTGTTAATTATTTGACTAATTAAACGAAAGACTAATTTAGTCAACCAATTCGACTGATTTTGGTGTTGATTGTCTCATATTTTTTCTCTAAATCTATACTATACTATTAATAATACCGAGTATGGAATACTTAACTTTGAAGCCCCGCATCTCTCAATGAAGTTGAATAAGGAGCTGCCACCTATTTTTCACAACAGAATAATATATATGGGATATTCACCATATTGTTAGAACCTGTTGCTGGATTTTAGTTGATAATCAAAAAATTCATTACACCATCTACTAGCTCAAAATGTGAGAAATGGGAAAATCTGAAACAATTGTTTCCTTATTTACCTTTTTATTATTGTCTTTTTTTTATTCATTTATTGTAAACGTGGAAGGTAGGTTTTGTGGATCTTCATCTACTAAGTTCATGTATGGTTCACAAGAAATGAAATGACCACATAATGTAAAAAACCTGTAAACCAATTTACCGATTAATTTAGTAATTCCTAAACCCAATCCCATTTTGAAAAATCTCGATTACAATATAAGAGAATTTTTTTTACATGTTTTATTTTTAAAAATTGGGTTTAAGGATGCTGTTATTAATATACAGACTTAAATAGGGTTACTGATTACTTATAAAACTTTTTTACCTTTAAAAATTGCTTTTTCATGGATTCAAGATTATTACTTTGCCCTGAAACTATATCACTGTATTTTTCCTGACATTTAAGTTTTCCAATAGCCTATGTTTACGCACTGATATTGTTTAAATTCTTACTGTTGCATGCCTACCTTTGTTTTTTCTTCATAAATTTGCTTATGTGCATAAACCTTTCATTTCAAACTACGAATTATTAAGACTGAAAGTTAGTTAAATTACTTTAAAGTACTCAAAGTTGAATTTATTTAAAATGTAGAAATAAATAAAAGGTCAAACGTTTATATTATAAAAGATTCATAGGTTGAAATTAAAGGTTAAGGTTCTAATTTAAGATGGTCAAAAGTTAAAACTTCTAAATGTAAAAATAAAGTTAATAGCTTACTATTTAAACCTAGAAACTAAATTTTGATAAGAAATTCAAAGTTATAGAAAAAAAATTCAAATTTAAGAAAAACAAATTTTAATAAATACAAATTAAAAAGTCTGAAAAATATCATATTTGTGCTCTATAAGTCAATTTAAAATTTAAATTGCTTAAATAACTAGAAATATTACCCATTCCACATATTAGAAAATTCTACCTTTAAAGAAAATCAAACTGTAAGTTTGGATCATAAAAATAACAGAGTTTAAAATTGTAATTATGAACACCGTGTGCGAAGCACGGGTTCAAACTATATATGAATACTTCAGCTTGATAAAGATTAGTTTACACGTTGATCAATAATTTCATCTGCCTTTAAGCTTCTACGTGCTTGGTTTACAACGAAGGGTTTTTTTAATATGTCATATTAGTCTGTTGCACCTACCCTGTTTTGCGTCATTACGAAATCTAATAGGTTTTCTTACATGATAAATAGGAGAACGTTCAGTCCAATTGGGTTGGCTGCATGGATGCCGTCAACTGACAAATTCAATCAACAACTGAGGCTTGATCAATGAAGCTCCATTTTAATCTGAAAACTTTTTCTAAATGATTATGCAAATAACCTATCATTCCACTTTGGTGATGTAAACATTTGTTCTTATGAAAATAATTGAGTCAAACTTGCAATCTTTGCTTTGCATAATATAGCATGTCTGTATTTTCTTAGATTAACATTACCCACTTTATTTTCTCTATCAAGTGATATATATTTCATTTCATTCAATACTGTACATCTGTTTAATTTTTGGTCTCTAACAAGATTTTACTATGCATTCAATTAATTTTGCTCAGCAATACCACATGTTAATATCTAGAATATTATGAAAATATGTGCGTTTATAATTTACAATCTACAATTTTGTTTGCTTATTACAGTTTTATTGAAGGATGTTTAGCATATTAGATTTTTATTTCAAATATATCTTGATGAATATTATGGGTCAGCGCTATGTATGTACTACTGTGTTGTGCCTATACTTTTATTTTGTTTGTTCCTTTATTTCTTTTAAATTATTTTCCACAGCCTGTTGATGTTCCGCTAAGCCAACAGTTTGCTTTAAAGGGTATATTGCACTGCAAACCTCTATTGCCAGTTCAAAATGTCATGAATAACAGTTTATTGTCTGACAATTCACTATTGTGTACAAATATTTTTATACTTGCATGATTAGAGCATGATTTACAAAATGAATATACTGGTAAAGTGCCAATAACGTGACTTATGACTAAAAACAAGTACTGATAGTGATTTTAAGGCAATTTTTACGTAGTCGAAGTTTTAACTATAATTTTGACTAAACATTATTCATTTTCAAGGTTAGTTCTGTTTCCGTTAGGTTTTTCAATTTTACTTTACTATAAGAATGTGTACAATGCTAATTACTCGCCAATATTTCTTCTCACTTTGCAAATTTACTTCAAAAGCATAAAAATATACCCTTGAAACATAATGTTTGTTATAATTTAAGATCAAGCCGTGTGCGAAGCACGGGTTCGCACTAGTTTACTATTATAAATATCAAGATTTAATGTCCACACGAAGTTGCGTACAAACACACCTGCAGCATGCTCACAAGGCTTCTTCAATGTATGTATGTATGTATATAGGAACACATATGGAAAACAGAGATAGTAAAAGAAATGTTCAGGCTAAAATAAAATAAAAACACCAAAGAGAAAACATGAAGATAGAGAACACAATCCCTTACAAATATTCTCATAATTCATGCTAATTATAACAGCAACACTTTTTTTTTTGTAAAAAGATATATATATATAGCAAACAGGAAATTATTGTCAAGGACAAAAAATTTCAGCGTTTTTGCCTCAAGGACAGGCCTTCAATATTTTATCCTGAAGGACAACTTTCTTTAGGTATCAGTTTTTAGTCATTGATAGCATTTTTTAGGTATCAGTTTGTAGTTATCGGTAGCAGTTTTTAGGTATCAGTTTTAGCTTGGTAGCAGTTTTGTTGTTCTTATGAATAATTTTGAAAAATATTTGTCCTTATGAATAATTTTTAGAAGAATGTTTGTCCTTATGGTAAAAATATTGAGCTTGTATCCTTGAGGCAAAAAAATATACAAATCTTTGTCCTTTAAATTAATTCCCCCTATAGCAAAAGGAGAAAAAAAATCTTTTTCCGGTGGCTCACAAAAGGAGGCAATACATACGGAGAACATATGCCTTCCAAAAACACAGACAACAGAACAAAACCGGTACGAAGAAAAGTAAAAGAAAATAAATAACCTCCACTAACTAACAACACTTACATATATTTATGTATATAAGTGCACACCCATCCAAACATAAAACATCATACACATGCACCTATCAGAAAATATACAAATGCGCGCACACACACATATACATACAGACTACACTTCCATACATAAGTAATTCACGCACACAACACACATTGATACACAAATACCCAACACTTCCTAAACAAAAACACAACACTCATGTGTGCTTGTGTATACACACATACACTAACACACCCACACACACTAACGCACCAATGTGCACAACCCCCCCCCCCCCCCCCACACACACAACATAGTACATACGAACATATATATACACATACATAAACATAAATACTCACGCAACCCACTCAAAATGAACACAGCAATTTGCAATTGTCTACTGTTTGGTGCCCAGCCTCCAACTGCAGCTCCTACCACATCGCATAAACCTATTCATGTAAACAACCTTCTGCATATATACGCAAACGCACACAGGGAGGAACTCACGCAAACACACGCATATATAGGTTCAACCTTGCACACACACACACATATGGCTCACGCACTGCTCACATCATCACGCAACCCACACAACATGCTTCACATATTAATACACACATACCCCATAAACACGTACAACCTCCATAATCTCACCCGGCACTCATTAATAATGAACGCCTAGTTCAAGATTACATACAAAATCCAGAGCTATGAATTATGCACTACAACAGCGTTAAATTTATATCAGGTTACAAAGTAGAAAAAGAATAAAAATATACAGTAGCAATGCAATTTGTTGATGGGGCTGATATTATAGTATTATTATTAAAGTGGCTGAAACTCTGCTAATATTCAGGACATGAGTGTCAGTTCAATACAACTTATATGCTGTTACCGGTATAAATGGGTGGTTGCGCCAAGTTTGAAGACCTTAAAACTACTTGGGTAAATCTTCAATAAGGTATCATGTCCAAATGTTTCCATACTTTTAGGACATTATCAAAGTATACACATGCATGTAGGTCCTCACATGAAGCAACATTCTATATACACTCATTATTCTTATATTTACAAAAGAAGTAGCACATACGTGTTCATTAGCTCACTTATAAAAGTAGCAGCATATACAATTGGATAGAAATACACATATACTCAATTCGGATTTCAAACATACAACTGAAATAAGCAAGAATTTGGCACAGATGCGAGTGCAAGAAACACTCACCTGGAATGAAGAACTTCCCTTAATCTTCAGCGCTCCTACTTCCTACTCTCCCTCTCTTTGCTGTACTCACTTTCTTCTTCAAAACTGTGAATGGATTCTTGATTCCTTGCTTGCAAATTAGTGTAGTGATGTTGAGAAGCTATGGTAGAAAACTATTTTAGTTTGTAGGATTTAATGTGATTTTTATTTGAATTAATTAAGGGTAGGGTTTGGGGATAGAGATGATTTGTGAAGTGATATAAGAAAAACGCATGGGTTATATTCATAAATGGAGTAGAAATGTCCAGAGAAAAGGGATTGTTTGGAGTTTAGAAACCTCATAAAACTCATTTCTATATTTTGATTTTGAGCATGTTGGGCTTTACTTCTTCTTTTGTTTGCTTTATGCCTAATATAATTTATAGGAAATTATTGTCAAGGATAAAATTTTCAGCGTTTTAGTCTTAAGGACAGACCTTCAGTATTTTAACCCGAAGGACAATTTTCTTTAGGTATCAGTTTTTAGTTATTGATAGCAATTTTTAGGTATCAGTTTGTAGTTATCGGTAGTAGTTTTTAGGTATCATTTTTTTAGTTCGGTAGCAGTTTTGGAAGAATGTTTGTCCTTGTGAATAATTTTGAAAAAATGTTTGTCCTTATGATTAATTTTTAGGAGAATGTTTGTCCTTATGGTTGAAATATTGAGGTCGTGTCCTTGAGGCTAAAAATATACAAATTTTTGTCATTTAAATTAATTCCCTCTATAATTTAATTACTTTACCAAATCATTATTATATTTCAAACCCATTACTTTTATAAAATATTTTTCCACATTTTAACTTAATTTAAATTTTTAAATATCTCATCTTCACAATTTAAATCCTTTTATTAAATAATTACCAAACCCACTAAATCTAATAAAGCTCCAAATTCCAATTTAATTAATTAAATTATTTTTATTAACTTTAATTAATCATTACTTAAAATCTGGGTTGTTACAAAGATGATCTTGGGATCAATGCCAATCATATCTATGTGCCCCTTGGAAAAAATGTCTTTGCTTTGCTATAGGAATTTTACTTGCTCATCTTTAAGCTTTAGGATAAGCTCGGTGCCGATCTAAATGGCTTTACTGAGGTCAGCATTATCAATAGATTTCAATTCCTATGGAGTAATCGGCCCGCCTTCAATGTTTGAATCTCTATGCGGGATCGAGGGGGTTGTCACCAGGATATGAGCTAGTTTCCAAGTCACATCAATCAAGTGTGCAAATCATGTGCTCTATGACATCCTCGACCTAGATAGACGTTTGTGCTTGAGTTGAGGCTGCTGTAGTTCTCATAGATGAGTCTACTAGCGTTAAGATGATAAGAGTTAGTGTGTGGGATGTCCCTACCTACTAATGGAGGTGACTTAGTCATTCCATATTGTAATGAGTTCTTTAGTTCTTTAGGGAGTGGTCAAGGAGATAGGATTTTTGCCATCTCACTATTCATTGTGGTCAGTGGTGTCTTTATGACCTTAAGCACAGTTGGGCTCGAGGATACACTCGGATAACATGACTAGTTGGCTTAGCTTCACTACTTTGGGTGGCCCTGGCATGAACTAGAACGCTGAGGGGCTCAAGGTTACTCTTGGGTGACATACCATCAGCAGCTACATCTTCAAGGGCAAGGATGGTCCCGTCACGATCCTAAGTGCTGCTAGGATTAAGGGTACTCTTGGGTGACACATCGCTAGTTTCTATGGTTTGATTGTGTATGCCGTTATCCATAGGGGAGTTGCTGATGTTGATGCCTCAACTTTAGGGTTAGGAGCGGTCCTGGCATGTACATGAGCGCTGACCGGCTCAAAGGTTCTCTCTCGAGATTTTCCGTTGACAGTTGCCAGTTTCTGCTGAAGCGTGAGGACACCTTTCTTGGCTTACCTTAAGGAGGTCTTATAATGCTCCCTAGCTTTCTGTTGATTGCCTCGGATTTCTCCAATCCCGCCTAGGATAGGGAACTTCATGACAAGCCGGTTGTAGGACACGATCGCATCCAGTTCCCCAAGTGTTGACTGTCCCATCAAGAGATTGTAAGCATATGGGCAATCATATATTACAATGTTTATCCAAATCTTTGCTGTAAGGGGCTCTTTGTTGAATATGGTTACGAGAGAGGCAATGCACATTGGAAAAATGCTCGTACCCTTAAAGCCGTAGATGTGACAAATGGGAATTTTCGACCCTCGAAAGTCGACACTAATACATCCCCGATACTCACGTGCCACAAATTCAAGTGCCGGAAAAACCGATCGTTATGGGGAAGAAAGAAGAGAGAAGAGAAGAAGAAGAAGAAGAAGAGAAGAGAAACAAAAACAAACATAGAATCTCACAATTGCAGTGGAAAAACATACAATATAATATCAATGAGCTTTATAAAAGAGAAACTATAGTATAATTTTACATATATCCATCGAAGTACAACAATCCAATCACAATCGCCAGCCTGGACAGTTATAATAACCTGTCCTTACAAATGCTGATAATTTAAACAACAATGCAGCTGAAAATAAACATATACGTGAATACGACCAAAATGACCTCCAACTCGCCTGTTGAAGCTCCCAAAGCACCAATCTGAATTTGTAAATATGCTCGGTCTAACTCGAGTATTGAAAGGGAAGAACGTCCAGATCAGTCTGGTAAACCAGCATGAGAAAACACATCTCAAATTTATTTTAAAGTTTTAAAACTTTTCATTATAAAAAAAAGGTATCTCGTAAGACAAAATATGTTAGGCTCTACAAACAAAATGGCAGGCACGTATTGGAAAATGAATTCCATACAAATGACAAGGTAAGAGACTACCTTCCGTATAGTACACCTCCAGAAAAATGTACCTAGGGTCTAGATACTGAACTCTTAAACCAACACAGAACCGGCCTACCCCTTCCTAGATAGTATCGAATATGACATCACCCCGGTCTTTCCCGACCTATCCGTGGTCACAACATATAAATACTCAGCATATAGAGAGTAATCTATATAGGTGATGAACATATCCTTATGGGAGCGACCCACATAGCCCTGTCGCTTCTACCCTGTTTCTGTCATTTCCGAGTGATGAGGCTAGAGGTAATGATTACCTTTCACATAGCACATTTCACTTTGAATGCCACATGGCCATTCCATGGTCACACAACTGATTTCGACAAACGTATAACTCTTGAGCTCGTACGTGTCAGGAAGGGTGTTAAGCTAAGAGAAGTTGCCTTCTCTGCCACCAAACAGATGATATGTTCATAAAGATCAATTAATGCAATTAAAAACGCAACGTCATACATTCGTCCATACAAGTTGTCCAGGAACTGGACAAACTGAAGGCACTCTCCTACTACATCCTGTCGGGAATTACCCCTATAGGATTAGTAGCGAGAAGTCCTTGCATATCATATATTTTCATAATGAAGCACTACTGCCACCATAAATATATGATACGGTAAATTTCACCTCAAAGGAATAGTGGCAAGTAGCCCTACATCATGAAGATCTCCGTCTTCAAAATCATAATCATAAACCTGCACTTTCTGAACATGACACTAACTAAGCTACCGCCATCCACGAAGGCTTGATTCACATTTGAGTTGGCGATTGCAAGAATGATGACCATAGGATCATGGTGAAGGTAAGAGATGACTTCCCTGTCATCGGCAGTGATCACGATGGGTTGATCTATTTCCATCCTGGGTGCTTTGGATGCTCGAAGCTCTAAAGAATAGATCTAGCCTGCTTAACACATTTTTTTGATACTAAGATTATGCTCCCTGGTTGCTTTTGACCACTTTTGGGAATATGCATATGGTCAAATGTCGGTTATGGCTACAACGTTGTTGTTGGGTTGCTAGAGTAGTGTCGGTTGTTTGTTCTAAGCCATCCTTTGTTTCACTTGATACCGAACAAACTCTAAAAGCATCCCTTTCGGTATTAGTCTTTCAATCTCGTCTTTAAGCACCCGGGACTCATTGGTAGAGTGACCATTGATTTGATGGAACTGGCAGTACTTGCCATTGCCACGAGGTTCCTCCCTTCTTCCACCTCTAGTGGTGGTCGGTCATTGAAATTGCACCCGGTCCTAGGTCGTGAGGTATATTGTCTCCATATCCATGTTCAAAGTAGCATAGTTAGTGTATCTAGATCTGTGTTGGTGCGGGTCTCTACATGCCTCCTGGCATTATTTAGCCGATCATTGCCTTGTTGTAACATCCCCTATCTGGAGGCCCGAAGCTAAACGCTACAGATGCTGTAGTCATCCATAGTAGTAACTTTCGGTGACCAAATACGTAATGTTAATGGTATCCATAATATCAGAAGCACTTGAATATGGAATAAAAACATCACAAATTAAAACATTTTTCTGATTACATTTCAAAATAACATTTTATATCCAAGTTACATAATCCCAAACTTTTCCCAAGTTTAGATCAAATGTAATTATTACAAAATACGCCAAGAGCGACATATGAAGATGCCCCCTTGGTTGTCTAGAGTACTATATAGTCATAACTGACTTAATACAACATAGCGGAATCAAACAAAATAAAATAGCAACTCCTAAATAGCTATCCGTCAGCCACCTGCTCGTCTTTGGAAGCTTTATTCGCCAACCTACTAAAACCTAAAAAACTCAACCCTCGGCCTACTTAAACCAATTTTGAGAACCCGAGAGTTTAAGGGGGAAAACATAAACTTTGAGTCAGACATAAATCCTGGTGTGAATAATATTGTACATCTCGGTTATTTGATATTAAGTGAGACCACACCGCTTAGCGAAATGGGTTTCCCCTCACTAATATCCTTTTAAAACATATCTTTTGCAAATCATAATCCTGCAACCAAAACTGGTTAAAACTGTAAAGCAATATCATGTAAACTTACATGTCAGGTAACAAATGAACTATCTGTTTGAACACTATAGTTTTGTTTGGCTAACTACTAACCTTTGGATGACTCAGGCCTACCAGACAATATAAACAAATAATCTAACATCTGTTAGACACTCCTCTTCTGGATGGTCTGTCCCTAACTTAACTCCTCCTAGGATCACCCGATCCTAATGTTTTTGCGGGCTCACCAATAACCTACCTCTGTACAAATATATTCCCTTCTGTGTGTAATATCATTTTAGTCTTACATGCAACAAAGCCCTACACACTGGAATTTTGGACTAAACTAGCTTGGGGCTAATAGCTAATGTATAGGGCGCGACCCTATACTAGTCCCATCTGGTATACAAATATCTGAGTCATTTTACTTAGGGTAATCTTCCCTTAAAATTTCCTTGAAAACCTTTTCTTCTCAAAATGATTTAAAACCTTTAAAATCAAACTTAAATAAGGAAAATATATACTCTATGCTTTACTCAAAATCACCTTGCCATGTTATATATACTTTACACAAATCTTTGTCGATGAAAACATTTAAACCTTTGAAAGTACCCCTTTCGAATCCATTGAAAGTACCCCTTTCGAATCCATTGAAAGTACCCCTTTCGGAACCAAGTAAACCCCTTTCTTTCACCTAGGCCGAAAGGCCAAAACATTCCTTTCGAAACCATTCATATAATCCTTTTGAAACAATTGAAAAACCTTTCCTTCGAAAGCTATAAAACCTTATACATCCTTCTTTAAAACCTTTAAACATTGCCTTTCGAAACCATTGGAAAACCTTTCCTCTCAAACCTTTCGAAACCATTGGGGAACCACCCCTTCGAAACCTTCATTTAAAACCTTTTGAAAGCATCAAAACTTTTGTAAACAACAAACCTTTTGAAAGCATTTGGGTTAAATTTAAAACATGTGCAAACACCTTTCGAAACCATTTAAAACTATCATCTTTGAAACCTTTGGGTTCTACCTTCAATAGAGCAAGGGGTCACTAAAACCATTTAAGTCAAAAGCATTCCTTTCGAAAACAATTCCTAAGTAAAGAAGTGATGGTGTCGAAACCAACTTCCGAAAGTGTAACGACCCAGAATTTTGGATATTTGAAATTGGAATATTTAATTGATTTTAAATATTTAAGAGTTAATTTTTAACTTGAATTTCAAATATAACCATTTATTGGATAATTTAATTGTTGAATTTAATAGTTGGACATTGGTTAAAATAGTGAATCTTGAGTTTTAATCTTATTGAAAATAATTTAAAGGCTTATAAAATTTATATTGATAATATTGAAGATAATAAAACTTTTTAAATTGAATTTGAAAGTGATTCGTTCAGTTTTAAAAATATATCGTTTGAATTAACATTTAAAAATAGCCTTCCGAGGCACAGTCTCGGATTTCGATGAAACCAGTTCCATTAGATCCATAATAGTGTATTATTATTGGCTTTCAAATTTTGTAGCATTTGGAGTTATCGTTTGGTCGTACGGAATATAAACGCACTGAAATTTATATCGAAAATTCAATATAATAATTGGGTCCAAAAAGCTATCTTCTCCATACGATCAAATTAGGACTCGAAACCTTTTCTAGTGTGTTCGAAACAGGGGTATAACATTATAAACGCCTAGCGGCATGCCTCGATAGAAGGTCAAGATTTTAAGCTACGAAATCGAGATGATTTAAATTTAAATAAATATACATTTATATTGATTGACATTATATTCACATCAGAACTTTTTCCTTTCTCTTCAAATCACTGTTCCTGCCATGAAATATACGTTTCTTTTTTAAAAAATCACATCTCCCTCTCCATCTTTTTAATCAGCCGAGCATTTAAAAAAAAAGAGAAAACGCAACAGCCAAAGAAAATAATAATAATATGATCATCTTCTTCCTTTTAAATGCACAGTCATCCTATGGCCATCATCGTGAGGGGCCACCAGAGGCTGTAATAGGCCTCGAGTTCAACTAGAAAAGGGGGCACAACAACGTGATGTGGGCGACCAACGGTGGAGATGGGGTTTTACATGGTGGGTGGGTGGCAGTTCCAAGATGAACGGCGATGGGTTTTTCGTCGATTGTGCCAATTCGGCGAGGTTTGGGGGGCACCTTCGACGTGAGTGTGGTGGAGGCCGATGGCTTGTAGCGGCGATGAGGAGGAGATGAACGGAATCGGGTTTGGTGGGATTTTGTGCTCGTGGTGGCATCGATGGCGATGTCGTTGGGGGCAGAGGTGCAGGAATTATATGGTACAGTTACTGTTCGAGGTACTATACTGTACATATAAACTCGTTTCGTTCTTCTAAGAGATTTATAAGGAAATCCGTTCACTAACGGTTGGGAGGTGATCTCCGATCTTATTTTCCTCTGTTTATTTCCTAAAGAACCAGAGTTGAGTTTACCGGAAATATCGATTGTTTCGAAGAGACCGTGATCGGATAAGTTATCCGAAAAACCACTTCAATCCAACGAGTACGTTTTCGAAATGAAGACAAGAGCATGGAGTCGAAGATGGAGTAGTGAAGTGCAAGGGCTACTCGCTACTAATCCTGAGGGTGATTCCAAAAATGGATGTAGTAGGAATAGTGCCTTCGGTTCCGTTCGGACCCGGAACGGACTTGTATGGATGAATGCTATCAGAACAGTGTCATCGGAGGACAATGAGCATTCTAAGTGAAAAATTCCTTAAAAAGGTAACTGTAGCCTCTAGCCTCATCAACCGGGAATAACTAAAAATCAAGGGAGATGCAACAAGGCTAAGTGGGTCGCACCCAAGAAGGGTATGTATATCACCTTTCTAGATAACCTCGGATATTATTTATTACTACGGTATATGGAAGGAGCTCGAAAGAGGATGGGAACACCCGGGGTGATAGCATATTCGGTCTATTCAGGTTAGGGATAGTCCGGTCATGTGTTGCAGGGAATCCCGGCGTGGTCCTCGGTACGCTGTATCTAGACGTGTACTGTGATAGGTGGTACCCCAGTGCCTGGTCATTCGTATAGAATCCATTCTCCAATACGTGCCTTTACGGTTTTTATTGTAGATCCTAATATGCTGGAATTTAATTAATGTAACAATTTTAGCTATTTGAATAAGTATTTGTACATAGACACTATTATAATATCAGAGGATTTGATATGAAATGTTTTGGTTATTATAAGGTAAAAACCCATCGTGTTTATTTGTGGCGTGGTCTTACGAGATACCTTAGATTCTTAAAGGATTTTGATAACCTTAATAATTCAATTTGAGTGTGTTTTCTCACGTTGGTTTTCCAGACTGACTCGGGTGTTATTTTATTATAATGTTCGGGTCAGACCGAGTATTACAGATTCAGAATAGGATGCTATGGAGCTCAGGAGACGAGCTGGATGATGAGACGTATCACACGTACTTGACTTTTATTCCGCTGTGTATTGTAGACTATATATTCAACATTTGTGAGGACAAGTTATTATAACTGTCCAGTATTGTATTATTGATGTATTGTACTCTGATGATGTAATGTATAAATAAAAGTTATAGTTTCTTTTGTATAAAGGTCTGTTCTTATCTATTATATATTGTTCCGCTGCGATTGTGAGATTCTGTGTTGTTATTTCTATTTTCTCCTTCTACCTCTTCTCCTTTTCCCTAACGATCTGGTATTTCTGGCATTCGATTGTTCGACATGTAATATAGTGGGCGTATTGATGTCGATTTTCGGAGGTCGAAAATCCCGATCGTGATATTTGGTATCAGAGCTGAAGGTTAAGCGAGAACCTTGGCTCTGATGGGGATAACTCATTAGAGATAGGGTCAGTAGCACCCTAGAATGAGTTTGAGCATATTAATAGATATGAGCGCGTATTTTTTAGTGAATATAAAATTGTTTTATATTGTATTGATTGATTTGTTGAGTGGTTTATGGATTCTACTCAATACGAGTAATTAACATCATTGATAGGGATCTCTAAACATTTGAACAAAGCAATTTGACACGGTATTGTTTTGAAATGGGGTAATGAAATAATTTTACCCAAATTATTTTTATATATAAAAAAATAATTTTTTAGAAAATTATTATAGTTATATATGGTTGTTTGGTTGCTAGGAAATGATAATATTAAACCATTATCATTGTTGTTGTGGTAATTGAATAAAAGTTGATATTATAACCAAAGGTTAAGAATTAATTCATATAACAAAATGAAATTTGTAAATATGAGTTTATAAATGTGATTTACAATTTGAAATGGAATAAAATCCCGGAGGAATATTTAAAGATGATATGGTTTATAAAAACGATTTATAAAAGATTTAAAGGTTGGCAATTTGGGAATTTAAATCCCATTGGTTTTGAAAATGTGTTTTTCAAAGTTGGGAAATAATGGTGATATTATTTGAAAAAAAATTTTGAATCGAAAATATTTAAAAATGTTTCTAAAATGTTTTGAAGGAATAAAAGCACTGAACTCACTTCGCTCGCTGGAAAATAATTTCGGTGATGACTGTAGCATCATTAACTTCCATTTTCGAGTTTCCAAGGGACGGATTGCTACTTGAATGTTTGAATTGGAGTTTGTTTGCAAAACTGGTTTTGATTTTGAAATTCAAAGTAATAATTTGATATACCAGAGAATTTTGGGTATATATGATTTCAAAAATGAATTTGAATGTTTAAGAAATTGTTTAAACTCTGGAGTTTATTTAAAGATGTTTATGGAATATAAATAAGTTTGAAAAAAACATATAAAATTTGGAATTTGATTATTGGAATAAAATTTAACTTAAGAAGAGTTAAATAAAAGTAAGCGTGATAATGAAATAAAGTGGTAAAGTAAACCAATTAAATGAAGTGAATTGGAAGAGATTAGTGAATGGAATGTAAATAAGTTGGAAAACTTATAGAAGTTTAAAATTTGAATTGAAATGGAATTTAACTAAATTAAGTTAAATAAAAGTGAATTTTGAGGAAATAAGCCTAAGTAGGCTAAATGAAATGGTTATTGAAATAAAATTTATTAAAATTGAAAATAAATTAGTGGATGAACAAATTAATTTTATTTGTAAGTAAATAAATTTTAAAATTGAACATTGGAATGATATTTAATTTGAATTATGTTAAATAAGGTGAAATTGAAGAATTAGTTCGAGTGGACTAATTAAAATAAAAGTTTGGAAATAAATTTTGATTGAGATTTGAAGTAAATTAGTGAATGAACTAATTAATTAAATTAGCAAGTTAAATGGATTTGAAATTGAATTAGATTGGAACTAAATTAGTAGATTGAACTAATTTGAAATAATTAGTGGATAAAATATGGTTTGAGATGTGGTTGATAAAATCCAATGTTTAAAGTTTAGAGATAAATTGAGTTAAATTTGAAATTGAAAATTTAATTTGAATGGAAATGGATATAAACCAAAGTGATGAAGTGGAAATAAATATAAGAACATTGTATAAAATGTTATAATAGACTTAAGAAATTGATGATGAAATTCTTAAGTGAAATTGGTATTGGGAAATATACTAAGTAGGAATTTGAATGAAGATTAAATAAAAGTTGTGTAAAAGGGTAAGTGTGAATAAATGAATGGAAATTAAAGTAAACATGAATAGAAAGGAATTGATATAGCTAATAATCAATTGGAAATTAATACGTAAGTTGTACGTATATTATTTTATTCGCAAAACGATTTGATCCAGATTCGACCACAGAATTTCGAGATAGTTATATTGATCCGAGTTTGGATTTTTCACTCGATTTCCGACGGCAAACCTTGGATATGGATTTTAGATTGATTCTGGAATTCTCTATCATTGTAACGACCCGGGATTTTGGATATTTGGAATTGGAATATTTAATTGATTTTAAATATTTAAAAGTTAATCTTTAACTTGAATTTCAAATATAACTAATTATTTGATAATTTAATTATTGAATTAAATAATTGGAAATTGGGTAAATTGTTGAATCTAGGGTTTTAAGCCCGTTAAAAATAATTTAAAAACTTATAAAATTTATATTAATAATACTGAAGATGATAGAACTTTTAAAATTGAATTTAAAAGTGTTTTGTTCAGTTTTGAGAATATATCGTTTAAACGGACAATTAAAAATAGCCTTCTAGGGCACAGTCTCGGAATTCGACGAAACTAGTTCCATTGGATCCGTAATAGTGTATTATTATCGGATTTCTAATTTCATGGCGTTTGGAGTTAACATTTGGGCGTACGAGATATAAACGCGCTGAGATTTATATCGAAAATTCAATATAATAACTGGGTCCAAAAAGCTATCTTCTCCATACGATCGAATTTGGACTCGAAACCTTTTCCATTGCGTTTAGAATAGGGGTATAACATTATAAACGCTTAGCGGCACGCCTCGATAGGAGGTCGGGATTTTAAGCTGCGGATTCAAGACGATTTAAATTCAAATAAAATATATATTTAAAATTGATTGACTTTAATCACATCAGAACTTTTCCCATTTTCTTCGAATCACTGTAGTAAGTCACTGTAGCAAGCTTGTGCAGTCACGCAAGAGATTCAAGCATGCAATCTCCCTCTTCATTCTTTTAAAATAGCCGGGCCTTTCATTCAAATTTCAGAAGAAAAAAAAAAGAAAAGAAGAAGTTGCTTTGAAAAATCGTAATGGCTGAGCTCAAGAAAATCGCCTTCATTCTTTCGTCCCTTTTCCTTCCTTGTTCCAAGTTCAAAAATCAAAGCCGAGCCCCTCTTCCACTTTTGAAATCGAATCAGTGAAATAAAAATAAAAAAAAGAATCCAATCCTCTTCAATTTGTAATCAATCGTTCGAGTGAACGGTCGCGAGGGGACAGGGATGTGGGTTCGCATTGGATTTCAGGCACGTTAAGGGGAAGGGCGACTAGCGCGCTCGCGTAGGAAGGAGCCACGTGACGTCAGGAGGCGATTCAGCGATATCGCGATGTTGTTTTTGATCGTTGTTCGACTTTGGGGTTCGGGGTCTGGTGGTGACGTGAGGGCGTGCGCCTGGAACCAAGTGTCGTGATCGTGGGTGAGAGCCGCGTTTTAGTTAGGGTTGGTGGTGGAGGCCATGGACGCGGTGGAGGTGAGCGTCGAGGTCAGTGATCGCGTGCAGAGCAGAGCTCGTTGATTTTGTTTCTTGTTCGATATCTAGGTTAAATTATTTTAAATATTTTAAATGTATATTTTTACAGTAAAGTAAAATACCATTTGTTGATTTAATTTGTTGATTTTTATTTCATTCATCAAAAATTTTTACAGTAAAATAAATTACTATTTGTGTTATTTGCTAAAAATACACACACACACACACACACATCAACTTACTGTTTAATTTTAAAAGATGTACAAGGGTAATTAGGATATATATACACCCTGTTATAAAATTTATAATTTGGTCAGAAGAAAAGAAAATGTAAACTAGGTTAGTTTAATTATCATTTAAAATTAGTTAACTAAATTTATTAAATGGTAATTTATTTTTAGATTATCTCAAATGTTAATAAACCGTATAATGTTTATACAAGGTTCGAGTGAAAGAACAAGTCGAGATGGAAACTGTTTGCAAATAAAAATCACAAGTGATTTAATCTAACTCAACTTGGAATTTCTGCAATTAATTTTAAGTAGTAAAATTAATTATTGGTTAATTGATTAAATTCGATAATTATTAGCAGTCTAGATGTGATAGTATATATATATATATATATTGGAGTGATTGATATTCCGGTATTATATAGCGGATGAGACCCTATGCGCCCGGCATAATAGCGGATGACCCTATATACCGCGATATCCCCCTCAAAGTGGGACTGGTATTTTTATACTGTGCTAACATCTGTGGATGCAGGGAAACAGGTTGAAGGGATCCAACTGGATTCCTCAAAAATATTGGAATTATTTTCATATTCAGTGATGTGATTTTTTTGATAATCTATGATAGGTTATAATGGAGATTGAAATTATTGAATGCTATGGTTTTGCTGAATATATTTTGGTATTTTAAGATATCCAAAAATATAAAGATTGGATTTTGAAGGAAAATAAAAAGAAAATTTTAAGTAAAATATTTATAGTGAAGTTGGATAAATTAAAAGAATTAATTTGAAAAAAAGAAAAAGGTTTGATTTTAAAGTCCTATTAAATAAAATTCCAAGTATGGAAAAAGAGATTTTGAATAAATGGGAAAAAAGAGTTTTGAGGACTTAAGTAATTAAGAATTAAAGGATTTATTTTTAAATTCAAGAATAAAATGGTTTGGGGAGAAATAAAAGGAAAATTTTGAAATAAAATTGTGGAATTGATGTTCCTGATTTAAATAAGATTTTAAATCATAATAAAGGAGTGAATATGGAATTAATGGATTTTGGAATAAATTTGGGTAAATCAAGAAATAAATTTCAAAATGGAATTAAAACAGAAAATCGATTTGAAAATCGATTAAGCGTTTTGAAACAGTGATTAAAAGGAGAATGAGACTATGGAATTTATAAACTGGGTTTATAAATAAAGTGAAATATTTATCAGTGGATAATTTGAAATTATAAATTCACCATGGGAATTTATAAGATGGTAATTCGTTTTAAAAATAAATAGTGGTCTTATTTTTAAAAGTGTGGAAAAGGAAATTTACGGGGTTGGAACGTAAATTTTAAACTGGAGATAAATCGAGACGGATTTATAAATGTCAAGGCCGGTTTTATTGGAGTGGAAAGTGTATTTTCCTGAAAAGCTAAGTGTATTTTCAAAAGAAGATTTTTAAGTATAAAGTAAAGATGTTTTAAAAGAATGTTTTTAGAAAAAATTATTTTTAATTGTTTTAAAAGTGTTAAAGTAAATAGAAATTAAGTTAATTATAGTAGTTAATTATTTTTAACGGTTAAATTAGTATTATGATTTAAAGGATAATTATTAAATATTTATACTTTATACAATAGTTTTATTTTAAAAAAGTAGTTTTTGGCTAAAGTTTTATTTGGAGAATTATTATAGAATTTCATAAGTATTATTTTGAATGAAGAATTTGAGTAGCTTATTTTAAATATTTTAAGTGTATTGTTTGGATAAGGTGATTTAATTTATTTGAAAACTAAATTTAATAAGGCTTGATGCTTTCAGTGGAAATAAAATATTTGGTTGAATGATTGTTTATTTGATAGTTAAATAACGACTACTGAATCTGGACCCGAATATAACTTTGGAAATATCTAGGAGAAGTACGGGAATTATATGGTACAGTTACCATTCGAGGTGCTATACTGTACGTATAAACTCGTTCGATCTTCTAGGATGTTTATAAGGAAATCTGTCCACTAAAGGTTAGGAGGTGATCTCTGATCTTATTCTCGTCTGTGTATTTCCTAACGAACCAAGGTTGAGTTTACCGAAAATAGCGAATGTTGTTTCGAAGAGACCGAGATCGGATTTGTGATCCGAAAACCACTTCGATCCAATGAGTATGTTTTCAGAATGAAGACAAGAGCTTGGAGTCGAAGATGGAGCAGTGAAGTGCAAGGGCTAATCACTACTAATCCTGAGGGTGATTCCAAAATGGATGTAGTTGGAGTAGTGCCTTTGGTTCCGTTCGGACCGGGAATGGACTTTTATGGATGAATGCTATCAGTACATCGTCATTGGAGGACGGTGAGCATTCTAAGTGAATGTGTGCTAAAAAGGTAATCGTAGCCTCAAGCCTCATCAACCGGGAATGGCTAAAACAGGGGAGGTGCAGCAAGGCTAAGTGGGTAGCACCCAAGTAGGGTAAGATTTCCCCTGCCTAGAGTCCCTTTATTTCGGTTGTGTGATGGTTGCTGATCCTAACTGCGGGGTGATCTTATTCGGCTATCCAGTAAGGGGTAGTCCGGTGTTGTGTTGCATGGGATCGGGAGTGGTCCTCGGTACGCTGATCTAGGCCAGGTAATGTGACGGGCAGTACCCCAGTAGCCTTGACATTGTATGGAAACCCAATCTCCAAAAAGCGCTGTACGGTTTTGATTGTGCCCAACTATGCTGGAACGTGAGATGCAAGCATTTCAGCTATTTGAATAAGTATTTGTACTTAAACACTATTATAATATCAGAGGATTTTGATATAAAATGTTTTGGTTATCGTAAGGTTAAAACCCAACATGTTTATTTGTGGCGTGGTTGTAACAACCCTAGATTTTTGCATATATTAAAAATTTGACTTTATTTTATTTTGAAATTATTTTTAAACTTGTTTTATTTCAAACATTTCAATTTTAAATATAAATTTTGATTATCATATGAAATATAATTCCAAACTTGTATAAATTGAATATTTTCCTGAAAAGTGGATTTGTGGTCAAACTGGTCAAACTTTGACTTTTAAATTTTTAAATTTAAATATTTAAATTCTTGAATTTTATCTTTTATTATGAAAATAGATTTAATAACATGAATACTGCTTTTCGTTTTGTTGGAAACAGAGTTATATTGTGAAAGTTATACATTTTTTAATATTGTGTGTAAACTGATTTATTTAGCAATATTTTTTATTTTAAATCATATAAATTATATTTCTATTGTCATAGTTCGTTTTAATATGTGTTAATATGTTATTTTATGTATATTTTTGTCTTTTAATATTTTTAAAGTAATAATAGAAATTTTCCAAATTTCATTTCATTTATTTTTCATATTTTCAAGACTAGTTTGCAATTTTTGTTGTTTTATTAATTAAATTATATATAATTAATATTTATTTATTTATTTTTGTTTATTTATTAAATTTTCGTGTTTTATCTGAATTTATATGCATTTTTCAGTTATTTAAAACTTGCAAAAAGAAATGGAGATATTTGAAGAGTTTTGTGACTTTTGTTATTCCTTGACTTTTTGTATTCACACCTTTTCAATTTCAACCATCACTTTAATTCAATTGCTGCCATAACTCCTCACTATCTTCAGCCGACCACTCCCATCTTATTTACATGTGAATTATCTTTCTCATCATCAAAAATTTCGGCCATCTTCATTGTGGAAAAGTTTGGTATATTCTCTTTTCTTTTCATTGTTTTCTACTTGAATTACATGTAATTTGCACTTGCTCTCTTCACCTTTAGGATCGGCCTGCCATCTCCATCAGCTGTGCCGCCTCCAACACCACCTAAACCAGCCTCCACCACCTCCTCTCCAAACCCATAGCCAAGCCGAGCCACCATTGGTTGATGATCCATCACAAAAATGCGCTTAACTCCACCTATACACCATAGCCGATCACACTAGTCTTCCACCACCACAAACTCCTCCTTGGCCGCCACCTACACCACCACCACCTGCCATAGATGATCTGAAAACACCTCTGCCACGTCACCCCTGATCCACCTGAACCTGGCCCTGACTTGTATTGCTTTGGCCGAGCCTTTGTTTGCCTTGAATACATGTTGTATTGCCTTGAAGTTGTGTATACATGCACATATTTCTTTGCATCACTTTTGCCCCATCACCATATATATTTGGCCGACCCTATGGAACCCAAAACCAAATCCAAACCCACCCCTTAGCCATGCATTTCAGACCTGTAGCTGAACCATAAGTGGTTGAAGGCAAGTGCAATAGCTTTGGTTTTGTTTTATTCAATCATTTCTAGCATTGTTTATTTTATTTTGGTTTGAAATTCATGTTATATATATTGTTTTGTTTCATATGCACAAGACAATTAGCTTTGGCTCTCCCAATCTCAAATCATTGTCGTGCTTTCGTGCCTCGGGAAATCTTTGTTGTATGTTTGTGGTTGTCATCTCCAGCTTATACAAGTGAGTAAATCTCACCAGACTAATATGTACTTATATAGTTGATAAACTGACATCACTTGAATCTGTAAATGCATATCATCCTGTTATAACTGCTATATTATAATCATATGATGTTCACACCTGTATTTACACCTGTTATACCATATGTTACTGTTATCTCATGCTATTATGTTATTTATTTCAGTTATCACACTGCAAGTTCCATGTAGATTAGAATCACTATGGGTTGAAATGATACATAACCGAACGGACTTTAGAATAGGGAAAAATCATTATGGGATGAAATGATAGGCCTGAACGGTTTTTTATTTATTTTATTTAACTTGGGATTGCGGGTTTGAAATGATAGAACCCGGTTTTCTTTGTAAATTTCGGATTGAAATGATATATATCCGTATCACTTGACCTAGGCTAGAAAATTTTATACAGACCCGTGGTTTATATATTTTTCTAAAAATTTTAAAATATTTTAAAAATGTAAATATTATGATATTTTGATTTAAATTTTATTAAAATGATTTCTATAAAATATTTGTAATTTCTACAAATTAAATAAGTGAATTAAGTAAATGGTGAAGTAGAATTTGAAATATAAGTTAATTTTGGAATTTATGATTTTGTTTATAAATGGAATTTATGTAAAGTAAGAATATACGACAAATTTTGATTTAAAAATTAATTTAATGATTTTTTTAAATAATAATAATTTTTAAAAGTGTTAATGATTTTGTATAAATTGAAATATGGAATAAATGAATGTTTAAGTTGAAATTTTTGAAATATAACTTAAATTGGGAAATTGTGAATTTTGTTAAAAGTGAAATTTTAATTAAGTAAAATAAATGGAAATAAGTTATATTTTGGAAATTTAAACTTAGTTGTTAAGTTAAGAATTTAATTAATGAAATGAAAATTTAATTGTTATTTAATTTGATTTTTGTATGGAAATTTGACTTTATAAAATCATAGAAATAAAGGTATTTAAATGATTGTTTTTAAATGTGAAAATATATGATTTTATAAGTTAAAATGATTTATATTAAAAGTTAATTATGTGTGAAATTGTAAATAAACTCTGAATTTGATTTGACAACATTTTTGAAATGTAATGTAAAGATATTACACCATTGGAAAATGCTATAGTTGTTTTAAATGAACCAAATAGCAAATTTGAACTAAGGGTTATTATAGCACTTTGTTAGCGCTATAGTTGTTAAATTTAACTAAAATTTTAATTGAAACTAAATTAATACATTACAGCATTTAAATGCCGTCTTTTGTTAATGAACTGTTTTTAAACATAACATTTCGTAGCATTTTCTAAGTGCTGCGAAAGTTGAATTTTCTTTGTTTAATAAATTCAAATGAATAAATGATCTTTGAAAAAGATTAAATTTTGGAAATTAAATATTTAATTATTAAATATAAGGAATTGACTTTAAATGATTTAAATGGAATAGTTGATTTCGGAAATACAACTATTTTGAAATATGATTAAATGGTATTTAAATTTAAATTAAATAGATGATGTTTTGAAATGATATTTTGATATTATGAAATGAATTTGAAATGATATTAAATCTTGGAATAAATAATTGAAGTTTATATTAGTATGAAAAATATTTGGTTTACTTGTAATTTGAATCTATTTAAAAGATATTAGACTTATGAAATATAGGATAATAAAGCTTTGGAATTTATTTTATAATTTGAATAGTTATTTTGTGGATTAAATCTATATTTGAAATTTATAAGATTTGAAATGGTCTATGGAAATTTATTTGAAATAAATGATTGAATTGAATTGAAACTTTGGAAATTGAATACTTGATTTGAAATATAATACTTACACTTTTAAATGAATTTAAATGAATTAATTTGTTGGAACATAAATTATTTAAAGGTGACTTGAAATGATAATAAATGAAGGATATCTTTGAATTTAAAAAGGTATTTAAAGTTGAATATTTGGATTTGAACTCAAATGATGATTTGAACTCAAATGATGATTTGAAATATAGTTTTTGAAAGGATACGATATTTTGATATATTAAAATGATTTGAAATGAAGTTTTGAAAAGATATGATATTTTGATATATTAAATGATTTGAAATAAAGTTTTTGAAAGATATGATATTTTGATATATTAAATGATTTGAAATGAAGTTTTTGAAAGGATATGATATTTTGATATATTAAAATGATTTGAAATGAAGTTTTGAAATGATATGATATTTTAAATATATTGAAATGGTTTGGAATTGATTTAATCTTTATTTTGATAAAGATTTGGATTTGAAATGATATTCTATTCTGAAGTATAAACTGTTTTTAAATTATAACTACGGGTTATAATAACGATTGGTTGTTAAAGAGACCGGGATCGGATATGGACATACTCTCTGTCGATACCGAAAACCACTTTACCAACTGTGTACGCGGTGGAGTTTCTAGAATGAAGTAGGATGGTGGTGACGATCCTAAGGTATATACGTGGACCCAACTCCCGTGAGTTGGCATAAGGTAGCTAAAACAGGAGCGATCAACGGGCCAAGGAGGTAGCACCTCTGATCGGACACACTTCTTTGATACCATTCTATTACTTGTGATTGATTTGGTGTGCACCCTTGATTTGGGAGTATTGTTCGAGGTGGGCGGTAGTGGCTTCTATGCGTCACCACCATTCCGGATGCGTAATTGGTATATCTACCCTGGCATTGCCTAGTTGTGTCGTGTCATCTACCATATCGAGCTTTACTACGAGTTTCTATTTGTGTTGTACCTATGGAGTATCTTCTCATAGCCTTGTGAGGTATGCAGGTACTGTGTAGACTATTGGCATATTACGTGTTAAGGTGGAAAATGTAAAGCCTTAACGCTATTTAAAAGTATGTTTATTTTATGATTAGACATTATTATAATAGCGAATATTACTACATAGTAGATAGTTTAACGGATCCTTAAAGAATGGGTGATCCCAAGCATTCTTTAAGTTACTTGTACCTTTATTACAGTTCACTTGAGTTGGTTTACATTGTATAAGTATGTATGTCCTGACTCGAGTATTTGTATTTTTATTTACGCTCGGGTCAGCCTGAGTATTCACAGATTTGGATTCCACTTTCTGGAGATTGGAATCGATGGAGATTATCTGCTTATCTAGTTTTATCTATCTCAGTTCTGTTGTTCTATTCAGCTTGTACTTGGTTATCATATTGAGACTTCTGTTGTACTTTATTTCTTCTGCTGTATCTTATTTAACTCTGATATATTTACATAGTAGCTTCATGAACTACTATTTCCTTTTCTTCCGCTGCACTTCTTACTCTGTGTCTGTGATCTGTGATTATTTATCTATTGTGTATTCTGAGATTTGCCAAATTTTATTTACAACGCGGTATTTTGAGCAATTCAAGTCCGACATGTGTGTCTGCCTATGCACTTGGCGGGTGTAGCATGATAGGGGGTTCTCGCATTTGGTTTTGTAGCGAGCGAATGACTCTTACTCCTACATGTCCATGCGGGGTTGGTGCAGTCGAGAGGCTTGCGGTAAAGGCAGAACACAGGTACAGCTGTATGCTATGGTGGGCGTTACCCTACTGACGCGGTCCGTTACAGTTGGTAGCAGAGCTTTGGCTTTGAGGCAAAACTCAGCATATGGAGTAGATTTATTTACATAATCACTTTCGTTCGAGTTTGAATCTTTTCCTCTTGATTCGAATTTCCTTTGAATTTTTGGAACTTTCCCTGCGGTTCCAAAATTCATTCTTGTCCCTCACTATTCATCTTCTTTTGATACCGGAGTATCACATAACTCCACTTCGAATGAGCTTAATAGTGAATTGGCGGTCTCGCCAATATTCTAATGACTTGTAAAGGGGGAAACTCCTTTACAAATTAGCATTGATTCACCAGAGATTTATATTTATCCTTAGTTTAGATGCTAATATCTTTTGTTGTTCCAAACTCTATCTTTTGAGATCGGATGTAGATTTACCCCAGAAAAATCCACATTTGACCTTATTCATTAAGTCATTGTTGACCCGGTTAAGGTTGCTCGCGATTTATCTAAGCTTATCCATCTTCATAATTTGTTAATTAATCATCTTGTCTTTGTTTCCAAAATATCTCCAAACATTTTGAATTGTACTTGTAAATCTATGTTTTGTTTTATATATTGTGTTGTTTGAGCTGTTGATGTTGATTTGGGCTTCCGATCGATTCGTTTGATCAACGCTATCGATAGGATTTCTAAAAGACTTTGATAGAACAAACTGACACAATATTATTTTAAAATTTGGTTAATGAAATAAATTTTGATATAAGTAAATATTATGGAACTTAATAAATTGATTAAAATTGATTATTTGAAATGATAATACTTGATTTATCACTCTATAAATGAATTTATAAATAGTTGTTTATAAATTTGATTTGGGAACTGAAATGAATTTAAATCAAGAATTTGAGAATTTAATTTTCCGATGGTTTCAAACCTTGTGTTTAAAGTTTTAAAAGGATATATTATTTAAAGTATTTGTGAATAGAAATTTGTTTCTAAAGAATTCTAATGTTTTAAATTTTTAGTGCTCTTCTCTTTGTCGCTGGAAAATAATTTCGCTGATGACCGCGGCATCAACGACGTTCATTTTCGAGTTTCGAAGTGAAGAAACCATTCTGTAGTTTTGCTACAGCTTTGTTTTGGGAAAATTAATTGTAACGATTTGGATTTTTCGTGCTCGAAAATTGACATCCATACTTCACATCGTATTCGAATGCCGTAGATTCGACCGTTCAAATCTGAGTCGCCGGAGCTTATAACAACATTAAGTAAACAACATAGTGAAAAAGAAAAAGAATATAGATATACAGCATCTGATACAATATCCAGATACAATGATGATACAATGAATATCTATATACATCAGAGATATGATACAAGAAATAGCAGCGGAAAAGAATATAGATAACACCAGTAGTGGATAGAATATCTCCAATAGAATGCTCCAATTCATAGCTAGCGGAAAGCAAGGTCAGTCGTCCAAGGACTGACTAGCTCCAGATAATCTACTAACCTGAATATCTGAAAACCCCAACTCTAGACTGCTCGTGTAGAAAATTATGAGCACCCAGAGTTTAGGAAAGGAACAATAAACTCCGAGTCAGTCGTGGGACTGGTGTGAGCAACAAAAATAGTTTATTATCTTTAAATCAAACACAAAAGAACTTTAACATTGAAACTCGCAATGCTTTTGGAAAATGAAACTACCATAAGGCCTCCCGCACACACACACACAATGCAAACGCAGAATCGGAGGAGATTTCTCCTTATGATAGTCAAAGATGCTTACTACGCAAAAGCAATCATTGAATATTATTACTAGTGCATAGTGAAGAAAACATTTCGAAAGTATAATATTAATCTTAGCCAACATAGACATTCCGAACTATGCCTACTATAGCTACCATCCAAACGGTGGGGCGCCACCATAAGTAGATGGCAGGTTCTACAACTAAAACCGTACAAGTTTCGTATTGGAAAATGGATTTCCAACAAATGGTCAGGCTAAGGAACTTCCTTTCCTACTGCCGAATGGGATCGCCTCTGGCTGGACGTCCCAAGAGACAAACTGCTCTCTGCCAAACAAGGCCGGGTTACCCCTATAACAGGTAACTCACGACTATGCCATCCCCCGGTCCTTTGGGACCTTTATCCGAGGCCTCGGTAACCAACATCACACATAATAAATAAAGTGTGTCCATATGAGTAAGTATATGGGCTCCATACCATGATACCACCCTTTTCCAAAAGGAAATGACATACCCTAAAGGGCGCGACCCTCATAACCTTGCCGCAACATTCCTGTTTCGACCATTTCCGGGGAGTGAGGTCTGACGAAGTCTCGTCCACAAAACTACGCTTTGTCATAAAGTCATGCTTTAGGTCAACAGATGATCAACCTATGATCACAAAGATAAATGATCAAACACTGATCATCACATAGCAACACTCAGCATGCCACATTACCAAATTGGGAATATATCGCTGATATATTTCAACTACATAACCTCTGAGCTCGTACGTCTCAGAGAAGGGTGTTAAGCTAAGAGAATAAATCCTCCGCCACCATCAGAAATGTATTTGAAAGAAATCGGCTTTATATCTCAAAGTGTAATGTCAGACACGTAACCATACAAGTCTGTTCTGGGTTCGAACAGAACCGAAGGCACTTCCAAAGAAGTCCTTGCAAATCCGGATAATTTTCTAATCACGTCCGGTCTTCCCATCACAAAATGAGTGATATAAATCTCTATACCGAAGCAACTCGGTGCAGAGACATTCGACAGGTTGTCCTTTCATTTTCGAAAATATCCGGTCTTCAACACCGGTCTTCAAATGCTATCCATATACGACGTATCATTATTCGGAATGGGTTATATGACTCAAATGTCTTTTCCCGACTAACCCGAATAACGAGCGCAATATTTTAAAAACATATGGATATTGGGATTTCAATTAAGTCACAACTTAACAATTCCAAACTTTCTTTCAAATGGTTTAAACCAATTACCATTTCAAATCTTTTAAACAAAAAGATTCATTTACAGATTTTTCCAAATCAATTCTCATTTCAATTTGATTAACTCGTTAAATCTTTAAATCAAAGATTTAACTTATAGCTTTCAAAACAATTTCATTTCTAATGGGTTAAACAAAACATCATTTTAAATCTGTTAAAAATAAACAGATTTAATTCATAGCTTTCAAAAACAATTCATTCATAGCCTTGGAAAAACATTTTCAAATCAATCTTGAAATTCCCTTAATTAAACTGGAATTTCATTTCTTATCTGAAAGCTTTTATAATTTGAAAACAAACAGTTTCATTTCAGAAAATCTGATTCATTCATACGAGTTAAAGTCCTTGGGTTAAATCCAAATTCTCCAAACCATATATTTTTTTAAAATGCTTTAATCTCATATAAACACATTTATATCATCTTTAATTCCTAGTTTCAAATCATAGGATTCAATTTCAAACTTGAATTCAAATTTAAATCAAATTATTTAAATTTTCAAAACTCGATTAAGTTATTCAAAATAACTTTTATCTTTGAAATTCTATTTCAAAAGCTTTTCACTTTAAACCCAAATTTCCAATTTCAAAATCAATTGAAATTAAAATTTCAATTTCAAAAACAGCAGATTTAAATTATCTGTGACTTAACCGATTTCCACGTGAAATCCATATTTGTGTGTGTAAAGGTGTAGTCCAGGGGTTTTACACGGTAGTGCAACATTAATCATTACAGATATATCGATAAGCGGTATAATCGATAACGCTTATCTTCATTCACAGATTCATAGATAAAATAAATTTATCGGTCATAAAGATTCACTATTACAATTCGATGTGGGTTTCGGATAACCAACTGGAATCCGACTCCCTGTCGCATTGAAATTTAAGTGCCGTTTTACGGGTCAAAGGTTTGCATATTCATATAACAATATATCACAGATATAACAGCTTAGCACAAAACATTTCATAGCATCCCATCACATAACAAATATATCTACCCATCACATAACATCTAATAACAATCAAACATCTATAAGTAAGATCGTTTAATTGTTTGAGTAAAACAGTTTTAAGTACTTACGAATAATTCCTAATCCTGGTTAATTAATATTAATAAATTACAAATCATTTTGATTAACTCTTCTTTAATCATTAATTGACCATTTATAATAAATTTATTTAACCTTTAATTGTAGTTTATCAACCTTTAATTATTAAGTAATTAACCTTTGATTATTTAATTCACTACTTAATTAATTATCTTCAATTAATAAATTAACCCTTAATCAATTACCATTTAATTAATTAACCCTTAATTATAAATTAATTAAATCTTAATTTTTTCAATAAATAACCTTTAATTGTAAATTTTATAGAAAAAATGAACTTTAATTAATTACAAAAATTAATTTAACCTTTTATTAATTAAAGACAAACCATTAGTCTTGACTACTTTAATTATTATTTAAACCTTAAAAAACCTTGATTTAAAACTGAAATTCCAAAACTTGTTCAAATTTTAAAATTTTAAAACTGTTTTCAACACAAACTTCCCAGACCCGAGTCCAACCCTTAGGTTCCCCGAGCTCTTCCCCGTGCACTCACGAATACTTCACATACTTCGAGTCACTCACGCAAAATTCACGAGCCTTCCCCGAGCCAGAAGCTTCTTCCCCAAACTCGAACGACTCCACCTGATACAAGCGACCACTGGTGCACATGCACACGAGCTCAAGCGCCTTCCGATCGCCTCTCTAATCATCGGCATATCGACCACGACTCCCCCAATCGGTACAACCACCCAGGTTCACGTTTTCAACCTTGAATCAAAATCAAGCTCCTCGCTCGAAAACTATAGCTCACCACAGTCGAAAAAACAACTTCGCCACCGCCGCCGAGACCACCTGAGATCCTCAACTTTTGGCCACACCACGCCAACGCTTCAACCTTCCATTTCCCGAAATCTCGAGACACTCGATCACGTGAGGGCGACGAACACACCCTGTTACAGACATGTTCAAAAACTCCAACTAAAACCCTAAATCTAATTCGTTCCTTAAATTTATACAATAGAAAATTTTTCTTATAATTTTCTCAAGATCCATGATGTTAATACTAGCTCCAATTCAAGTTTCAACATTTAATTTTGATTCAATCACTAGAAGTTGATAAAAATATAATTTTTGCAGAAGTACAAACTGTTCTCGAATTACTGCACTAAAAATCTTCATTCTAGTTTTAAAAATCATAATTTTCAGTAAGCATTCCATTTATAAACTTGAATTAGCTTTTATTAACAATTTAATTTATCACTTTATTTCTTGATTTCCTGTAACCATGCCTTCCAGTAAAGATATTCCAGCAATCATGTTTTAACCAACTTGCAAAACCTTATTTTAGTTTTTAAAATCTCATTTGATTGCAACTGAAAGTTTTACAATGATTTGATGAGCATAAATTTAAGTTTGGAAAGAAATATGAACCTGTAACAACAACATAGAAGTACAGGGCATCACAGTGATATATTTAAACAATAACAAATGCAAACTATATTTCCAATAAATCTAAAACCATTTTTTTATCACTTAAAGCTTTAAAATTAAAGTTACTCACTATTGTTTCCAGGAAAGAACAGAGATGCATTTTTGTTGAACAGGCTTTGAATTTACAGGCTGAAGATCTTTCTCTTTGATTCTCTGGGTTTGATTTGATTTTTCTGTTGTTTAAGTTGATGTTGGTTTTAGGTTGAGATGATGCTTGCTTCATATTTTCTCAGTTTGAAATGAACGAACTGGTATGAGGAAGGCTTGATAAAGAAAACGAGTTTGCAGGGTATTCATTTTGTACAAACACCAGAGATATTTACTTTGTTTTGTAGGCTGAAACATTACTTTGGTGGCTGATGAGTATTATATTGTGTACTTAGGATATTGGCATTAATTGCCTGAGTACTTGTTGTTCCCTTATGATATTTATTTTTCTTTTCTTCTTGCCTACTCTTGCTTTAACTCGGCTGAGATATGATTTTGTTATGGTGGCTAAAGGTATTTTACTTCTTTGTTTTGTTTGTAGATATTTGGTTTACTTGTTTTCTTACTTCTTACCTACATACTACTTCACAGCTACACAATTTACTTGTGTCTTCATGGCTACATTTTCTTTAGTCTTGTTACTTGATAATATGAATACATTTCTATTTTGATGTGTTGTTAGAACTTTGCTAATGTCTACTTTATATTTTTATTATAAGTGAATTCCTATTATCAATATGTGGTTTGAACTTATTTATGTATTTATTTATTTTATTTATTTATTGGTTAACTTAAATACTTATCATAATGTATTTACATTGTATTTGTATTTTACTTTATTCATTTTACTTTGTAAATATATTTTTGTTTGTATTCACACATATTTATTAAAAGACAATGTTTTGAAATCAAATGCATATTTAATGAATTACATAGATATATTTATTTCTAGCTTAAATATTTATTATTATTATTTTACTTTAATATCTATGGTCTTAATTAAATTTATAATTCAAATTATTATTAACCATCCATTCTAATATTTATTATTATCATTTATTATTAAACAATTTATTTACAATTCAAATTCAAATCAATTGTACATACATATATATTCAGATATATACAATATTCATTAAATTTAAATGATTTATATAGAATATATTTGAATCCGGGGAAACTCGCTCCCATTTTATCGATTTATTTTACTATTTTTATTCAAAAATTCAATAAATTATTAATTTATATTAAATTAAGATCTGGGTCGTTACAAACTTCCCCCCTTAAAAGAATTTCGTCCTCGAAATTCGCCAGGGAGACACAAAGATAGATGAATAATATTTCATCAAATCAAACTGAATATTTATTTTGCATTTGACTTACCAAATCAGAATATCAATAATAGATACAAGAACGAATCTGTTTAACTTTCACAGGATACTCGGGTTATCCAGATCTACGAAATATACAAGGGCATCGGTCAGTTCGATGGGATAACTAACCATTCGTAGAATATACCCGGACCCAAAGAATAGATAGATATATGGATACGATTTCAAAACTTTCAGTTTAGAACTAAAGTATACCTATCAACCATAGCAATCAAAGCAAACAAGGCAACCAATATATTCAAACACAATTTTGGCTTATTTGGAGTTTATTGTCCCATATTAATATATCGAATTTCCTTTCTGGATCTACCAGAAACCATCGAAGAATTGAGAAAAGATAACGAATCAAAGAGATTGATAAGGAAAAGATTGCTTCCTTATTGTTACATGATATTGACCATTTCATAGTGGTATTCCCCTGTCCCCTATCTCGTCCTCTTCTTACACTCATACTCACTATCAGTGGATAGCAAGAGAATTTACTAAGGCATTCGAACAGATATCTTAGGGATACACTCATTCTAGGGTATACTTCACCCTATCTCTAATGAGCTACTTAATGTGTTATACTCCTGAGCTAAAGTTCAACCTTAGCTCTGATACCAAATGTAACGATTACGAGACAGTGGGCACAATCGGTAGGCTTTTCAACCATCCCAGCCCCACCGTGGCTTACACTGGCACCTCGCATTTACTTTTACGGCCAGCCTCTCGACTGTCACGGCCTTCGCCTAACCAACCCATTCCGCTCAGGGACATGTAGGGGTAAGAGTCTCCCGTTCGCCACCAAACTGCGAAGCGAGAACCCCCCATCATGCTGTAATATAGCAAATGCGATCCATATACGACGTATCATTATTCGGAATGGGTTATATGACTCAAATGTCTTTTCCCGGCTAACCCGAATAACAAGCGTAATATTTTAAAAACATATGGATATTGGGATTTCAATTAAGTTACAACTTAACAATTCCAAACTTTCTTTCAAATGGTTTAAACCAATTACCATTTCAAATCTTTTAAACAAAAAGATTCATTTACAGATTTTTCAAAATCAATTCTCATTTCAATTTGATTAACTCGTTAAATCTTTAAATCAAAGATTTAACTTATAGCTTTCAAAACAATTTCATTTCTAATGGGTTAAACAAAACATCATTTTAAATCTGTTAAAAATAAACAGATTTAATTCATAGCTTTCAAAAACAATTCATTCATAGCCTTGGAAAAACATTTTCAAATCAATCTTGAAATTCCCTTAATTAAACTGGAATTTCATTTCTTATCTAAAAGCTTTTATCATTTGAAAACAAACAGTTTCATTTCAGAAAATCTGATTCATTCATACGAGTTAAAGTCCTTGGGTTAAATCCAAATTCTCCATACTAGATTATTTTTTTAAAATGCATTAATCTCATATAAACACATTTATATCATCTTTAATTCCTAGTTTCAAATCATAGGATTCAATTTCAAACTTGAATTCAAATTTAAATCAAATTATTTAAATTTTCAAAACTCGATTAAGTTATTCAAAATAACTTTTATCTTTGAAATTCTATTTCAAAAGCTTTTCACTTTAAACCCAAATTTCCAATTTCAAAATCAATTGAAATTAAAATTTCAATTTCAAAAACAGTAGATTTAAATTATCTGTGACTTAACCGATTTCCACATGAAATCCATATTTGTGTGTGTAAAGGTGTAGTCCAGGGGTTTTACACAGTAGTGCAACATCAATCATCACAGATATATCGATAAGCGGTATAATCGATAACGCTTATCTTCATTCACAGATTCATAGATAAAATAAATTTATCGGTCACAAAGATTCACTATTACAATTCGATGTGGGTTTCGGATAACCAACTGGAATCCGACTCCCTGTCGCATCGAAATTTAAATGCCGTTTTACGGGTCAAAGGTTTGCATATTCATATAACAATATATCACAGATATAACAGCTTAGCACAAAACATTTCATAGCATCCCATCACATAACAAATATATCTACCCATCACATAACATCTAATAACAATCAAACATCTATAAGTAGATCGTTTAATTGTTTGAGTAAAACAGTTTTAAGTACTTACGAATAATTGCTAATCCTGGTTAATTAATATTAATAAATTACAAATCATTTTGATTAACTCTTCTTTAATCATTAATTGACCATTTATAATAAATTTATTTAACCTTTAATTGTAGTTTATCAACCTTTAATTATTAAGTAATTAACCTTTGATTATTTAATTCACTACTTAATTAATTATCTTCAATTAATAAATTAACCCTTAATCAATTACCATTTAATTAATTAACCCTTAATTATAAATTAATTAAATCTTAATTTTTTCAATAAATAACCTTTAATTGTAAATTTTATAGAAAAAATGAACTTCAATTAATTACAAAAATTAATTTAACCTTTTATTAATTAAAGACAAACCATTAGTCTTAACTACTTTAATTATTATTTAAACCTTAAAAAACCTTGATTTAAAACTGAAATTCCAAAACTTGTTCAAATTTAAAAAATTTAAAACTGTTTTCAACACAAACTTCCCAGACCCAAGTCCAACCCTTAGGTTCCCCGAGCTCTTCCCCGTGCACTCACGAATACTTCACATACTTCGAGTCACTCACGCAAAATTCACGAGCCTTCTCCGAGCCAGAAGCTTCTTCCCCAAACTCGAACGACTCCACCTGATACAAGCAACCACTGGTGCACATGCACACGAGCTCAGGCGCCTTCCGATCGCCTCTCTGATCATCGGCATATCGACCATGACTACCCCAATCGGTACAACCACCTAGGTTCACGTTTTCAACCTTGAATCAAAATCAAGCTCCTTGCTCGAAAACTGTAGCTCACCACAGTCGACAAAACAACTTCGCCACCGCCGCCGAGATCACCTGAGATCCTCAACTTTTGGCCACACCACGCCAATGCTTCAACCTTCCATTTCCCGAAATCTCGAGACACTCAATCACGTGAGGGCGACGAACACACCCTGTTACAGACATGTTCAAAAACTCCAACTAAAACCCTAAATCCAATTCGTTCCTTAAATTTATACAATAGAAAAATTTTCTTATAATTTTCTCAAGATCCATGATGTTAATACTAGCTCCAATTCAAGTTTCAACATTTAATTTTGATTCAATCACTAGAAGTTGATAAAAATATAATTTTTGCAGAAGTACAAACTATTCTCGAATTACTGCACTAAAAATCTTCATTCTAGTTTTAAAAATCATAATTTTCAGTAAGCATTCCATTTATAAACTTGAATTAGCTTTTATTAACAATTTAATTTATCACTTTATTTCTTGATTTCCTGTAACCATGCCTTCCAGTAAAGATATTCCAGCAATCATGTTTTAACCAACTTGCAAAACCTTATTTTAGTTTTTAAAATCTCATTTGATTGCAACTGAAAGTTTTACAATGATTTGATGAGCATAAATTTAAGTTTGGAAAGAAATATGAACCTGTAACAACAACATAGAAGTGCTGAGCATCAGTGATATATTTAAACAATAACATATGTAAACTATATTTCCAATAAATCTAAAACCATTTTTTTATCACTTAAAGCTTTAAAATTAAAGTTACTCACTATTGTTTCTAGGAAAGAACAGAGATGCATTTTTGTTGAACAGGCTTTGAATTTACAGGCTGAAGATCTTTTTCTTTGATTCTCTGGGTTTGATTTGATTTTTCTGTTGTTTAAGTTGATGTTGGTTTTAGGTTGAGATGATGCTTGCTTCATATTTTCTCAGTTTGAAATGAACGAACTGATATGAGGAAGGCTTGATAAAGAAAACGAGTTTGCAGGGTATTCATTTTGTACAAACACCAGAGATATTTACTTTGTTTTGTAGGCTGAAACATTACTTTGGTGGCTGATGAGTATTATATTGTGTACTTAGGATATTGGCATTAATTGCCTGAGTACTTGTTGTTTCCTTATGATATTTATTTTTCTTTTCTTCTTGCCTACTCTTGCTTTAACTCGGCTGAGATATGATTTTGTTATGGTGGCTAAAGGTATTTTACTTCTTTGTTTTGTTTGTAGATATTTGGTTTACTTGTTTTCTTACTTCTTACCTACATACTACTTCACAGCTACACAATTTACTTGTGTCTTCATGGCTACATTTTCTTTAGTCTTGTTAATATGAATACATTTCTATTTTGATGTGTTGTTAGAACTTTGGTAATGTCTACTTTATATTTTTATTATAAGTGAATTCCTATTATCAATATGTGGTTTGAACTTATTTATGTATTTATTTTATTTATTTATTTATTGGTTAACTTAAATACTTATCGTAATGTATTTACATTGTATTTGTATTTTACTTTATTCATTTTACTTTGTAAATATATTTTTGTTTGTATTCACACATATTTATTAAAAGACAATGTTTTGAAATCAAATGCATATTTAATGAATTACATAGATATATTTATTTCTAGCTTAAATATTTATTATTATTATTTTACTTTAATATCTATGGTCTTAATTAAATTTATAATTCAAATTATTATTAACCATCCATTCTAATATTTATTATTATCATTTATTATTAAACAATTTATATATACAATTCAAATTCAAATCAATTGTACATACATATATATTCACATATATACAATATTCATTAAATTTAGATGATTTATATAGAATATATTTGAATCTGGGGAAACTCACTCCCATTTTATCGATTTATTTTACTATTTTTATTCAAAAATTCAATAAATTGTTAATTTAAATTAAACTAAGATATGGGTCGTTACATTAATAGATTTGAAATTTCTAAAATATGACTTGATTTATATTATATATAGATATATGATTTAAATTTGATTTGACAAATTGGATACATATATTTATTTATCGCTAAATGGTTTGAAAGGAATCAGAAATATAATTCTTACAATTTATCTTAAAGAATAATTGCAATTATAAAAGAAAATCAAATTTTTGAATAAATGATTCAAACTTGAGATAATTGAATTAGAAAGTTTTATTTGTATAATACTCAATTGCATTCAAATATAACTTACCTTAAATTTTAGAAGTTAACAATGTAATTGGATAATATACAATATAAAAGGTTTTTATAAATAAAATTTGAGTGGTTATAATAAATGTTATACACTTAAATTTTTGTTATAAAAAGATTAACAGAGGTAAATTGAATAAAAGGGTTAATTGAATCATTTACAATATAAATGATGTTAAGGGAATTAGGAATAAATTAAAATAGTTATAATAAGTGTAAGTATATTTAGCATAGGTGATAAAATATATTGAGAGGGATAAATTTAATTTTAATTAGGAATAAAGAGGAATTAAATTTATTAAGTACATTATGAGTATAATAAATAATGAATTTGCAAATCCATGATTTTTGAAATTGTTAGTTTAAGAAATTAGATGATAAGATAATGAAATTAGAAATAGTTAAGATTTATTTAACTTGTGTAAAATTAATTATCAATTTAAGTTGAAATTTCCATGGTTTCAAACTTATTATCCTATTTTGTTTTCAAACTGTCTGTTAGTTGTCCTTATTTTTCCTTATCTTACTACAGACTGGTATAGGCATCTTTCTATGGTCTTTCTGTTTAGAAATCTTTCTATAATCTTTGATAATCTTTGGTACCCATTTTGAATCTGAGCACTGCTTGCCATCCACAGACCGTCGGTCAAGCGGAAAGGGTGAATCAGATTCTAGAAGATCTTTTCATGCTTGTATTCTTGATTCTAGAGGATCTTGGGAAGATCACCTCCACCTTGTTAAACTTGCCTATAACAACAGTTATCAGGTACAATTTCAATCTTCGTGTCATCTTGTCTTAATCCTATATCACTCTATCTTTTTTTTCTTGTGCTTTCCCGTACCTCATTCCTTTTTGGGGACGAAAAGTTTCGAGTGGGGGAGAGTGTAACAACCCTAGATTTTTGCATATATTTTAAATTTGACTTTATTTTATTTTGAAATTATTTTTAAACTTGTTTTATTTCAAACATTTAAATTTCAAATATAAATTTTGATTATCATATGAAATATAATTCCAAACTTGTATAAATTGAATATTTTCTTGAAAAGTGGAACTGGTCAAACTTCGACTTTTAAATTTTTAAATTTAAATATTTAAATTCTTGAATTTTATCTTTTATTATGATAATAGATTTAATAACATGAATACCGCTTTTCGTTTCTTGGAAACGGAGTTATATTGTGAAAGTTATACATTTTTCAATATTGTGTGTAAACTGATTTATTTAGCAATATTATTTATTTTAAATCATATAAATTATATTTATATTGTCATAGTTTGTTTTAATATGTGTTAATATGTTATTTTATGTATATTTTTGTCTTTTAATATTTTTAAAGTAATAATAGAAATTTTCCAAATTTCATTGCATTTATTTTTCATATTTTCAAGACTAGTTTGCAATTTTTGCTGTTTATTAATTAAATTATATATAATTAATATTTATTTATTTATTTTTGTTTATTTACTAAATTTTCGTGTTTTATCTGAATTTATATGTATTTTTCAGTTATTGAAAACTTGCAAAAAGAAATGGAGATATTTGAAGAGTTTTGTGACTTTTGTTATTCCTTGACTTTTTGTATTCACACCTTTTCAATTTCAACCATCACTTTAATTCAATTGCTGCCATAACTCCTCACTATCTTCAGCCAACCACTCCCATCTTATTTTCACGTGAATTATCTTTCTCATCATCAAAAATTTCGGCCATCTTCATGGTGGAAAAGTTTGGTATATTCTCTTTTCTTTTCATTGTTTTCTACTTGAATTACATGTAATTTGCACTTGCTCTCTTCAACTTTAGGATCGGCCTGCCATCTCCATCAGCTGTGCCGCCTCCACCACCACCTGAACCAGCCTCCACCACCTCCTCTCCAAACCCATAGCCAAGCCGAGCCACCCTTGGTTGATGATCCATCACAAAAATGCGCTTAACTCCACCTATACACCATTGCCGATCACACTAGTCTTCCACCACCACAAACTCCTCCTTGGCCGCCACTATGATGACCGCCCATGACCCCTGCACTGAACAAGGAAAATAGTGCGTTGTAAGGTGTGCCAGGCAGCCATGGACGATCACCAAGGTAAGTTAAAACAGCAGAATCTATCGTATTACTCACAGCGCATGGATAAAAATACAATAGAGAATATATATAGTGAAGTTTCACAAAATAGAATCTCATCAATTAAGCTTCATAATAGTTGAATACAAACATCTGAATAGTCAATACATCAAGCCTCACTACATATCACTCAGAGAATTATACAAGCAGCGGAACCTCAAGTACATATAGTAAGAAAGTAATATGCAAGCCTCCAGCTCGTCTTCGTCATCAGCATCGTTGGAAACTAAGAACATCACCTGTCACCTGCTACCTAGTCTTCCCATCCCAAAATGGATGAACAGCCCAAGGTAATAAGAGTTGAAAATAAAACCTTGAGTCAGGCAACAGTCTTAGTGAGCGGTAAATTAACTAACAACATAACAAAAGAGCATAAAGGTAAAAGGAATAGGAATACAATCCTCCCACTCCACCTCTTTCTACAGTGATAGCCCCCAGACACACTAAGCAGAAATAACATAGCAAAGCAGACATTTAAAGTAAAACAATTATCACTCGAGTCAAGGTCGATGTTTTCCAAGCACAAACCCCCAAGGCCTAAACCAAGATCAAATAAGCACCAAGAAAATATCACTCTTGAGACCGAATGACGATACAACCAAACATCCAAGACTCTGGCTATCACTGTTATCATTGCTTCGATACCACCGTTAATTGAATGACCGGCACATTCTTTCAGCCATCCGTCAAGGGCCAATGGTAACCCCGGTTCTAGACAGAACTCCGCACGTCGTCGCAGCCCGTGCCTAGGACTATCGAATCTGCCTAGAGTACTCGACCACCAACTGTAGTCTTTTGGGACTATCGAATCTGCCCAGCGTACTCTTGCTTTGAGCCTGCTAGAACCTTCAACAACGATGAAATCTTAGCCTCCTAGTCATCCTCCTCGACGACTATTCTCATACTAGCTCAAGCGCCTCTTGAGCCAACCATTTTCCTCAAACTCGAACCCTTTCACCGAGTCATCAACATGCTTGGAATGATCCCGTCTGGATTAAACCAAGGCTATCTCACATCATGCCTCGCTTCATCTCATCATAGCAAAGCCTCATCTCAACATCATCATCATCAAATCTATCCATATGAGCTCTATCATCCGCGTCATATGCCACGAGCAGCTTTCCTTATTCAAGAGCCTTTCCCTTAGCTTTTGAATCATCTTCGACCAACTTATCCAAATCAAATCATCAATCAACTAATTTATAACAATCAATCAAGTCAAACATTAATCCAAGTAATCAAGCATTCAAACATGATCTAATAAACAATTATAACAATAATGGCAATCTTGTAAATAATGAATCCAAATCTAACAAGCATGAAACATGAGCAATATCTCTACAACTTGATGAATGAACTTGCATAGATTAACATGTAGTAAAATGGATGTCAAATCATCATGAACAATGGATCTATACTTAAGTTTACGAAAATGCATGAAATCACTATTTTAACACATAATCAAGCCATCGATCCGATATACTCCTTTGGATCCGTGTGAGAGATAACCACCACTCACTGAATCTCCTAAACACCTAAAAGCAACACACTTCAGGTCTGGACAGCGAAGGATCTAGCTTGATCCGCCAAAATTCCACTTCTAACGATGAAATCTCTCTTCGATGGTTGAAGATCTTCAATCTAAGCTCTTGGATCTTCGATTTGATCTTCGATTTGGATGGAAGGAATCACAAGATTAGTGTGGAGAAAAGAAGTGAAGAAGTGCAGCACTCGAGCTCACAAAATGGCAGGACTTCATCGCTTCAAAATCCGGATCCCCAAAAAGTGAAGAAAAAACCCTGTATTTATAAGCTGAAATCCCTAAGTCGTCCACGACTTAACAAACCCCACGACTTACGACTCAACAGTTCAACGACCTAAGCCATAACACACGTGCGCGACTTACGACCTAACCTTAGCTCGCTCCTAGGTCGCTCATGACCTATCACTCAACGACCTACCCTTTAAGCCTTCGCACGACCTAACGACTTAACAACATAAGTCCTCACGCGACTTAACTAAGATACGACTTAACGACTCAGTACATATACGACTTAACACACATAGGCGGCTTAGCGACTTAATGCTATACGACCTAACGACCTAACTACAACGCAAGTGCGCGACCTAACTGCACTCACGACCCAACGACTTAAGTCCTTACGCGACCTAACGACTCACGACTTAATCACCTCTAGATTGTCTAACGACCTAACTACACACAGGGTCACAACGACCTAGATTGAACGACCTAAGCTATCTACCTTAAGTCGCTCAACCAACTTATCTCCTTAACTCGTCCACGACCTAACTTTCTTAGGTCGTTAACTCGCCTAATCTCCTAAGTCGCTACTCCTATGCCACGAATCCTTAAGTCGCCAACTCTCTTAAATCGCCAACTCTCTTAAGTCGCTAACCCTTAGATCGTCCACCCCTTAAGTCGTCTACCCCTTAAGTCGCAAACTTCCTTTAGGTCGCTCCACGACTTAATCTTCCACACGACCTAACTTCTACACGACTTAAGCTCTAGTCGACCTAAACTCTGGATGACTTAACAACACTAACAACCTAATAACAACTGTTTTACAATCTTTCGATCCGTAAAAAAAATACGGGTCGTTACATTCTCTCCCCCTTAGGAATTTCGCCCCCGAAATTCCAAACAAACAAGAGCAATCAAAAATTATTCCGCATGCCTACCATCCATAGCAATCAACAAACCATGCGTCCAATTCTAGCCTAGCATGCAGAATTCTAAAACTAGAACAAGTTACAATGTCGTGAGATGACTCGACACCTTATGGCCATACCTCGAAGAGTTCAGGATGAGCTGCCTTCATCCTCTCTTCCACCTCTCATGTACAGTCGTTAACATCATCACTCCATTGTATCTTGAGCAACCTAACTACCTTCCTCCTAAGCTGTTTCGTGTCAGTTTCCACAACACGAAGCGGCTTACGAGGTCTCTTATCGACTGGATCAACCTCGAAATCTTCACAGCTATCAGCAGAAACTACTGTATTCGAGTCATGCACATACTTCCGTAGATACGATACATGAAAAACATTGTGCACACCCGCCATCTTTTCTGGTAACTCTAATTTGTAGGCGAGCTTTCCAATTCGCTCGATGATCGGGAATGGTCCAACAAATCTCAAAGTCAATTTCCCTTTCTTCCCGAATCGAATAACATTCTTCAATGGAGAAATCTTCACAAAAACCATATCACCTACGTCGAATTCCAAATCCTTACGACGCTTATCGGCATAACTTTTCTGTCGGTCTTGGGCTGCCTTCATTCGTTGCCGAATGATCTCTATGCAATCTGAAGTCTGTCGAATCATTTCTGGCCCAAGTATCAGCTTTTCTCCTGTTTCTACCCAACATGTCGGAGAGTTACACGGTCTTCCATACAATGCTTCATACGGTGCCATACCAATGCTTGACTGGTAACTGTTATTATACGAAAATTCTACCAAATGAAGGTGATCTTCCCATGATCCATCGAAATCTAAAACACAAGCTCTAAGGAGATCTTCCAAAACCCGATTGACTCTCTCGGTCTGACCATCTGTTTGGGGGTGATAAGCTGTACTCAAACACAGTTCAGTTCCCAAAACTTCCTGAAAGCTCTTCCAAAATCCACTAGTGAACAATGGGTCTCGATCACTCACTATACTCTTCGGAATACCATGGAATCGAACTATCCACTTAACATACAGCTCATCCAACTTTGATGCAGTCCTGGTTGATCGAACAGGAATGAATCTTGCACTCTTATTCAAACGATCTATGATGACCCAAATCCCTTCATTTCCCGTTCTTGTTCTAGGTAGTCCATTGATAAAATCCATCGATATTTGCTCCCACTTCCATGTAAGAACTTCTAATGGCTGAAGCAATCCACTGGGCTTCTTTTGCTCAGCTTTTACCAACTGGCAGTTCATGCACTTGGAAATAAAATTTCCAACATCCTTCTTCATACCTTCCTAGTAATAGGTTCTCTTCATATCCCGATACATCTTATTTCCACCTGGATGAATTGTCAGCTTCGAGTGATGACTTTCCTTCAGAACTTCATTTCTCAATTCACCTATATCGGGAACAACTAGTCGTCCTTGCTTCCGAAGCCAACCCTCTCGATCGACCTCGAATCCTTTATCCTTCTCTGGGTCCAATCCAGGTTCCAAATCACGGATAATCTTGACAAGCTTATCGTCTCGCTTTTGGCTCTCGCCAATTCTTTCCACAAGAGTCGGTCTTATCGATAAGTTTGCCAACATCTCAGGTTCCAATTCACATCTGGGCCTGAAGTCAAATCCAGCCAAATACTCGAGACTCTTCCATTCTGAAAACATGGCTCCCAATCCTGCATGTCTTCAACTTAACGCATCTGCCACTGCGTTACCCTTTCCCGGAGTATAGGCTATACCAAAATAAAATGATGCCAAAAACTCTAGCCATAGTTGCTGCCGAAGATTCAAATCCTTTTAGGAGAAAAGATACTTCAACGACTTATGATCTGTAAACAACTCGAATCGAACTCCCAATAGGTAATGTCTCCACATCTTAAGAGCAAAAACAATCGCCGCTAACTCCAAATCATGAGTCAGATAATTCCTTTCATGCGGCTTCAGTTGTCGACTTGCATACGCAACAACTTTACCCTTCTGCATCAGCACTGCTCCAAGTCCAGTACCACATGCATCGGTATAAACCACCATCTCATCATTTCCACTTGGGAGAGTCAAAACAGGAGCACTTGTTAGTCGCTCTTCCAGGATTCCGAAAGCTTGCTCACACTTAGCATCCCATCTGAATACTTGGTTCTTTTTCGTCAATCCTGTTAATGGTGCAGCCACCTTGAAAAAGTCTTTGATAAATCGACGATAGTATCCTGCTAATCCAAGAAAACTTCTCACATCAGATGCATTCTTAGGTCTAACCCAATCCTGGATTGCTGCCACCTTAGCGGGGTCAACCGCTATTCTGCTTCCAGAGATAATATGGCCTAAGAACCTCACTTCGCCCTTCCAGAAGTGACACTTCGAAAACTTAGCCTTCAGCTGATGTTTTTGTAAGATTTCCAAAACAATACGCAAGTGCGTCTTGTGCTCTTCTTCAGTTCTGGAATAAATCAAAATATCATCCACGAATACTAGTACGAACTTATTCAACTGATCTCTGAACACTCTATTCATAAGATCCACAAAATATGCTGGCGCATTGGTCAATCCAAACGGCATTACCAGCCACTCAAAGAAACCGGATGGTGTCCTGAAAGCAGTCTTCGGCACACTATCCTTAGCCACTCTTAACTGGTGAAATCTCGTTGCCAAATCCATCTGAGAAAACACCTTGGCTTCGTGAAGCTGATCAAACAAGTCATCTATTCTCGGCAATGGATACTTGTTCTTCTTAGTCACTTTACTCAGCTCACGATAATCCACACACAACCTCAACGATCCATCTGCTTTGGTTACAAACACAACTGGTGCACCCCATTCGGACACACTACGCCGAATGAATCCTTTCTGCAAAAGATCGTCAACTTTCACCTTTAACTCTTGCTGTTCTCTAGGCGCCATCCGCCTAAGAGGCATCACAACAGGTCTGGCTCTTTCAACTAAATCGATACGAAACTCGATCTCTCTATGCGGCGGTAACCCTTTGACCTCATCAAAGACATCCTCAAATCCATTAGCGATTGGCACCGATGACAGTCCATCTCGTGGAACAACCAACGAATACATGAAGCTCATGAAGACGCCTTCCTCATGCTTACATCGTACACCTCCAACCTTTCACAATCAGCCTTTGCCGCATACTTCCTAAGCCAATCCATACCCAAAATAATTCCGAACCCCGCAAAGTTCAGAACAAAACAATCACAAACAAAAGAGCAATCATGACTCGATACGACCAAACCACGGCATAGCATACACAAACAGGACGAACCCCCAACTGGATTAGTCACAATCAATGGTCTATCAACAATATCTGGTTCTAAACCCAACCGGCCTACAAGTTCATTACAAATAAAAGAATGCGACGCCCCAGTATCGAATAACACTCTAACTGGAACACCACATTTCGAAAGAGTACCTTGAACCACCACACTCTTTCCTTTCTCTTCAGCAGTAGGAGCTTTTGAAGATGATGGAACAGCCCCCAAAGCATAAGCTTGCACAATCTGCTTGTCCCTCCGTGGTTCTGGATAATTCTTCTTAATATGCCCCGGCTTGTCACAGTTGTGGCACTTCACCGGCACCTTTGGATTCTTGCAATCTCTGGAGAAATGGCCCTTCTGCTGACAATTGTAGCAGGTCACTTCGCCCTTCGGCTTCTTCTGACCATCCTTACTCTTTTGCTGTTGTTGCTTCCTCTTCTTGTTTCCACCTTGTTGTGGTTTAGACTCTTCCTTGGTCACAGCAACAACAGATCCTCCTTTAGGAAACAGATTCTCATGCCTGAGAGCCTTCTCTACAAGCTTCTCAAATGGATCGTCCAAATGATCCACCAACTGCCTCCCAAGATAACTGTCCAAGCCTGTCACAAACTTCTCGTTCTTCTGATAAGGAGATTCAATATACGACCGGGCATACTTGGACAAAGCTTCAAACTCAGATACATACTCAAGAACTGTCTTCCATCTTGCTTGAGCTCTACAAACTTCTTAAACAGAATAGATTTTTGAGCTGTAGAAATGAACTTAGCTTCAAATCTGGCTTGGAATTGCTCCCAAGTGATTTCTTCCTCCGGAGTATCAATGGTGATAGAGTTCCACCAATCAGAAGCTCTTCCTTGAAGCTGTCTTGATGCGAGCTTCCTTTTGGTTGCATCCTCGATTCCCAAGTCACCAAAGATCCTTCTACAAGCATCTATCCACCTCTGGACTTCAATGGTTGACTCTGTTCCCAAGAAAACCTTTCCTCCAAGAGCAGTATAATCTTTACACAGCTTAGCAAAATCCACCGGTTTTGGAGTTTGAACTTGAACTCCAACATCTACTGATGGCCCCGGAGCTGGCATCCTTCTCATGATCGAAGTCATCATAGCTTCGAACATAGCAGCATAATCAGCAGCCCCCTCAGCAGCACGGCCTTCCCTAGCAGCTGGTCTCCCTCTTCGACTCATTCTTAATATCTATAAAAGGAATGATTAATACACCTTGAGAACAACTGCATAAGGGGTTCAAATCCTTCTAAGCTACTATATTATATATAGTAATCATCCATCAAAATACAATTACGTCTCTCATACGTAGTTACGTCAGCGAACGTTGGGTAAAATCGATTAACCAAAGCTCTGATACCAAATGTGACGACCGCCCATGACCCCTGCACTAAACAAGGAAAATAGTGCGCTGTAAGGTGTGCCAGGCAGCCATGGACGATCACCAAGGTAAGTTAAAACAGCAGAATCTATCGTATTACTCACAGCGCATGGATAAAAATACAATAGAGAATATATATAGTGAAGTTTCACAAAATAGAATCTCATCAATTAAGCTTCATAATAGTTGAATACAAACATTTGAATATTCAATACATCAAGCCTCACTACATATCACTCAGAGAATTATACAAGCAGCGGAACCTCAAGTACATATAGTAAGAAAGTAATATGCAAGCCTCCAGCTCGTCTTCGTCATCAGCATCGTTGGAAACTAAGAACATCACCTGTCACCTGCTACCTAGTCTGCCCATCCCAAAATGGATGAACAGCCCAAGGTAATAAGAGTTGAACATAAAACCTTGAGTCAGACAACAGTCTTAGTGAGCGGTAAATTAACTAACAACATACCAAAAGAGCATAAAGGTAAAAGGAATAGGAATCCAACCCTCCCACTCCACCTCTTTCTACAGTGATAGCCCCCAGACACACTAAGCAGAAATAACATAGCAAAGCAGACATTTAAAGTAAAGAAATTATCACTCAAGTCAAGGTCGATGTTTTCCAAGCACAAACCCCCAAGGCCTAAACCAAGATCAGATAAGCACCCAGAAAATATCACTCTTGAGACCGAATGACGATACAACCAAACATCCATGACTCTGGCTATCACTGTTATCATTGCTTCGATACCACCGTTAATTGAATGACCGGCACATTCTTTCAGCCGTCCGTCAAGGGCCAATGGTAACCCCGGTTCTAGACAGAACTCCGCACATCGTCGCAGCCCGTGCCTAGGACTATCGAATCTGCCCAGAGTACTCGACCACCAACTGTAGTCTTTTGGGACTATCGAATCTGCCCAGCGTACTCTTGCTTTGAGCCTGCTAGAACCTTCAACAACGATGAAATCTTAGCCTCCTAGTCATCCTCCTCGACGACTATTCTCATACTAGCTCAAGCGCCTCTTGAGCCAACCATTTTCCTCAAACTCGAACCCTTTCACCGAGTCATCAACATGCTTGTAATGATCCCGTCTGGATTAAACCAAGGCTATCTCACATCATGCCTCGCTTCATCTCATCGTAGCAAAGCCTCATCTCAACATCATCATCATCAAATCTATCCATATGAGCTCTATCATCCGCGTCATATGCCACGAGCAGCTTTCCTTATTCAAGAGCCTTTCCCTTAGCTTTTGAATCATCTTCGACCAACTTGTCCAAATCAAATCATCAATCAACTAATTTATAACAATCAATCAAGTCAAACATTAATCCAAGTAATCAAGCATTCAAACATGATCTAATAAACAATTATAACAATAATGGCAATCTTGTAAATAAAGAGTCCAAATCTAACAAGCATGAAACATGAGCAATATCTCTACAACTTGATGAATGAACTTGCATAGATTAACATGTAGTAAAATGGATGTCAAATCATCATGAACAATGGATCTATACTTAAGTTTACGAAAATGCATGAAATCACTATTTTAACACATAATCAAGCCATCGATCGGATATACTCCTTTGGATCCGTGTGAGAGATAACCACCACTCACCGAATCTCCTAAACACCTAAAAGCAACACACTTCAGGTCTGGACAACGAAGGATCTAGCTTGATCCGCCAAAATTCCGCTTCAAACGATGAAATCTCTCTTCGATGGTTGAAGATCTTCAATCTAAGCTCTTGGATCTTCGATTTGGATGGAAGGAATCACAAGATTAGAGTGGAGAAAAGAAGTGAAGAAGTGCAGCACTCGAGCTCACAAAATGGCAGGACTTCGTCGCTTCAAAATCCGGATCCCCAAAAAGTGAAGAAAAAACCCCGTATTTATAAGCTGAAATCCCTAAGTCGTCCGCCCCCTTAAGTCGTCCACGACTTAACAAACCCCACGACTTACAACTCAACAGTTCAACGACCTAAGCCATAACACATGTGCACGACTTACGACCTAACCTTAGCTCGCTCCTAGGTCGCTCACGAACTATCACTCAGTGACCTACCCCTTAAGCCTTCGCACGACCTAACGACTTAACAACATAAGTCCTCATGCGACTTAACTAAGATACGACTTAATGACTCAGTACATATACGACTTAACACACATAGGCGGCTTAGCGACTTAATGTTATACGACCTAATGACCTAACTACAACGCAAGTGCACGACCTAACTGCAGTCACGACCCAACAACTTAAGTCCTTACGCGACCTAACGACTCACGACTTAATCACCTCTAGGTTGTCTAACGACCTAACTACACACAGGGTCACAACGACCTAGATTGAACGACCTAAGCTATCTACCTTAAGTCGCTCAACCAACTTATCTCCTTAACTCGTCCACGACCTAACTTTCTTAGGTCGTTAACTCGCCTAATCTCCTAAGTCGCTACTCCTATGCCACGAATCCTTAAGTCGCCAACTCTCTTAAGTCGCCAACTCTCTTAAGTCGCTAACCCTTAGATCGTCCACCCCTTAAGTCGTCTACCCCTTAAGTCGCAAACTTCCTTTAGGTCGCTCCACGACTTAATCTTCCACACGACCTAACTTCTACACGACTTAAGCTCTAGTCGACCTAAACTCTGGACGACTTAACAACACTAACAACCTAATAACAACTGTTTTACAATCTTTCAATCCGTAAAAAAATACGGGTCGTTACAGCCACCTACACCACCACCACCTGCCATGGATGATCTGAAAACACCTCTGCCACGTCACCCCTGATCCACCTGAACCTGGCCCTGACTTGTATTGCTTTGGTCGAGCCTTTGTTTGCCTTGAATACATGTTGCATTGCCTTGAAGTTGTGTATACATGCACATATTTCTTTGCATCACTTTTGCCCCATCACCATATATATTTGGCCGACCTTATGGAACCAAAACCAGATCCAAACCCACCCCTTAGCCATGCATTTCAGACCTGTAGCTGAACCATAAGTGGTTGAAGGCAAGTGCAATAGCTTTGGTTTTGTTTTATTCAATCATTTCTAGCATTGTTTATTTTATTTTGGTTTGAAATTCATGTTATATATATTGTTTTGTTTCATATGCACAAGACAATTAGCTTTGGCTCTCCCAATCTCAAATCATTGTCGTGCTTTCGTGCCTCTGGAAATCTTTGTTGTGTGTTTGTGGTTGTCATCTCCAGCTTATACAAGTGAGTAAATCTCACCAGACTAATATGTACTTATATAGTTGATAAACTGACATCACTTGAATCTGTAAATGCATATCATCCTGTTATAACTGCTATATTATAATCATATGATGTTCACACCTGTATTTACACTTGTTATACCATATGTTACTGTTATCTCATGCTATTCTGTTATTTATTTCAGTTATCACACTGCAAGTTCCCTGTAGATTAGAATCACTATGGGTTGAAATGATACATAACCGAACGGACTTTAGAATAGGGAAAAATCGTTATGGGATGAAATGATAGGCCTGAACGGTTTTTTATTTATTTTATTTAACTTGGGATTGCGGGTTTGAAATGGTAGAACCCGGTTTTCTTTGTAAATTTCGGATTGAAATGATATATATCTGTATCACTTGACCTAGGCTAGAAAATTTTATATAGACCCGTGGTTTATATATTTTTCTGAAATTTTTAAAATATTTTAAAAATGTAAATATTATGATATTTTGATTTAAATTTTATTAAAATGATTTCTATAAAATATTTGTTATTTTCTACAAATTAAATAAGTGAATTAAGTAAATGGTGAAGTAGAATTTGAAATATAAGTTAATTTTGGAATTTATGATTTTGTTTATAAATGGAATTTATGTAAAGTAAGAATATATGACAAATTTTGATTTAAAAATTAATTTAATGATTTTTTTAAATAATAATAATTTTTAAAAGTGTTAATGATTTTGTATAAATTGAAATATGGAATAAATGAATGTTTAATTTGAAAATTTTGAAATATAACTTAAATTAGGAAATTGTGAATTTTGTTAAAAGTGAAATTTTAATTAAGTAAAATAAATGTAAATAAGTTATATTTTGGAAATTTAAAATTAGTTGTTAAGTTAAGAATTTAATTAATGAAATGAAAATTTAATTGTTATTTAATTTGATTTTTGTATGGAAATTTGACTTTATAAAATCATAGAAATAAAGGTATTTAAATGATTGTTTTTAAATGTGAAAATATATGATTTTATAAGTTAAAATGATTTATATTAAAAGTTAATTATGTGTGAAATTGTAAATAAAACTCTGAATTTGATTTGACAACATTTTTGAAATGTAATGTAAAGATATTACAGCATTGGAAAATGCTGTAGTTGTTTTAAATGAACCAAATAGCAAATTTGAACTAAGGGTTATTATAGCACTTTGTTAGCGCTATAGTTGTTAAATTTAACTAAAATTTTAATTGAAACTAAATTAAGACATTACAGCATTTAAATGCCGTCTTTTGTTAATGAACTGTTTTTAAACATAACATTTCGTAGCATTTTCTAAGTGCTGTAAAAGTTGAATTTTCTTTGTTTAATAAATTCAAATGAATAAATGATCTTTGAAAAAGATTAAATTTTGGAAATTAAATATTTAATTATTAAATATAATGAATTAACTTTAAATGATTTAAATGGAATAGTTGATTTTGGAAATACAACTATTTTGAAATATGATTAAATGGTATTTAAATTTAAATTAAATAGATGATGTTTTGAAATGATATTTTGATATTATGAAATGAATTTGAAATGATATTAAATCTTGGAATAAATAATTGAAGTAAATGATTGAATTGAAATGAATTTGAAATGATATTAAATGGTCTATGGAAATTTATTTGAAATAAATGATTGAATTGAATTGAAACTTTGGAAATTGAATACTTGATTTGAAATATAATATTTACACTTTTAATGAATTTAAATGAATTAATCTGTTGGAATATAAATTATTTAAAGGTGACTTGAAATGATAATAAATGAAGGATATCTTTGAATTTAAAAAGGTATTTAAAGTTGAATATTTGGATTTGAACTCAAATGATGATTTGAAATAAAGTTTTTGAAAGGATATGATATTTTGATATATTAAAATGATTTGAAATGAAGTTTTGAAAAGATATGATATTTTGATATATTAAATGATTTGAAATAAAGTTTTTGAAAGATATGATATTTTGATATATTAAATGATTTGAAATGAAGTTTTTGAAAGGATATGATATTTTGATATATTAAAATGATTTGAAATGAAGTTTTGAAATGATATGATATTTTAAATATATTGAAATGGTTTGGAATTGATTTAATCTTTATTTTGACAAAGATTTGGATTTGAAATGATATTCTATTCTGAAGTATAAACTGTTTTTAAATTATAACTACGGGTTATAATAACGATTGGTTGTTAAAGAGACCGGGATTGGATATGGACATACTCTCTGTCGATACCGAAAACTACTTTAACAACTGTGTACGTGGTGGAGTTTCTAGAATGAAGTAGGATGGTGGCGAAGATCCTAAGGTATATACGTGGACCCAACTCCCGTGAGTTGGCATAAGGTGGCTAAAACAGGAGCGATCGACGGGCCAAGGAGGTTGCACCTCTGATCGGACACACTTCTTCGATACCATTCTATTACTTGTGATTGATTTGGTGCGCACCCTTGATTTGGGAGTGTTGTTCGAGATGGGCGGTAGTGGCTGCTATGCGTCACCACCAGTCCAGATGCGTAATTTGTATATCTACCCTGGCATTGCCTAGTTGTGCCGTGTCATCTACCATATCGAGCTTTACTACGAGTTTCTATTTGTGTCGTACCTATGGAGTATCTTCTCATAGCCTTGCGAGGTATGCAGATACTGTGTAGACTATTGGCATATTACGTGTTAAGGTGGAAAATGTAAAGCCTTAACGCTATTTAAAAGTATGTTTATTTTATGATTAGACATTATTATAATAGCGAATATTACTACATAGTAGATAGTTTAACGGATCCTTAAAGAATGGGCGATCCCAAGCATTCTTTAAGTTACTTGTACCTTTATTACAGTTCACTTGAGTTGGTTTACATTGTATAAGTATGTATGTCCTGACTCGAGTGTTTGTATTTTTATTTACGCTCGGGTCAGCCTAAGTATTCACAGATTTGGATTCCACTTTCTGGAGATTGGAATCGATGGAGATTATCTGCTTATCTAGTTTTACCTATCTCAGTTCTGTTGTTCTATTCAGCTTGTACTTGGTTATCATATTGAGACTTCTGTTGTACTTTATTTCTTCTGTTGTATCTTATTTAACTCTGATATATTTACATAGTAGCTTCATGAACTACTATTTCTTTTTCTTCCGCTACACTTCTTACTCTGTGTTCTGTGATTATTTATTTACTGTGTATTCTGAGATTTGCCAAATTTTATTTACAACGCGGTATTTTGAGCAATTCAAGTCCGACATGTGCGGATGCGAATGGTTGAAAATATCGGGTCGTTATAGTGATCTTACGAGATACCTTTGATTTCAAAGGATTTTGAAAATTTTAATAATTCAATTGAGTGTGTTTTCTCACGTTGGTTTTCCAAACTGACTTGGATGTTATTTTATTATAATGCTCGGGTCAGACTGAGTATTACAGATACAGGTTAAGATGCTATGGAGCTCAGGAGACGAGCTGGATGACGAGACGTATCACACGTACTTGGTGTATAACCCGCTGTGCGGTGTAAGCTGTATAGTCAGCTTTTGTGAAGGCAAGTTATCATAACTGTCCAGTATTGTGTTATTTATTGTGTTGTACTCTGATGATGTAATGTATAAAAACAGTTATAGTTTCCTTTGTATAAAGATCTATTGCTGTCTATTATATATTGTTCCGCTGTGATTGTGAGACTCTGATGTTGTTTTATATTTTCTTCTTCTACCTCTTCCTTCTTTTCCCTAATGATCTGATATTTCCGGCATTCGATTGTTCGGCATGTAATACAGTGAACGTATTGATGTCGACTCTCGGAGGTCGAAAAATCGGTTCGTCATACATGGTATCAGAGTTGAAGGTTAAATGAGAACCTTGGCTCTGGTAGGGATTACTCATTAGAGATAGAATCAGTAGTACTCTAGAATGAGTTTGAGAGTATTAATAGATATGAGCGCGTATTTGTTAGTGAATATAAAATTGTTTTATATTGTGTTGATTGGTTTGTTTAGTGGCTTATGGATTCTGGTTAATATGAGTAATTAACGTTATTGATAGGGATCTCTAAACACTTGAATAGAACAATTCGACATAGTATTGTTTTAAAATAGGGTAAATGAAATAATTTTTCCCAAAATTATTTTCGTATATAAAAAGGAATAATTTTCATAAATTATTATAGTATATGGGTGCTTGGCTGTTAGGAAATGATAATATGAAATTATTATCATTGTTGTTGTGGAAATTGAATAAGGAATTGAAAATTATAACCAAAAGTTAAGGAAATAAATTCACATAACAGAATGGAGTTTGTAAATGTGAATTATAAAGGTGATTTATAATTGAAATGGGATAAAATTCCAGAGTAATACTTGAATATAGATTGAAAGGATTTGAAATTCGAAAATTTGGAAAAATTTAATTCCCTTTGAGTTTGAAAATGATTTTCAAAGGCTTTGGAGGAATAATAGTGATATTATTCGGAAATATTTTTGAATTGGATATGAAATCTGGTGAGATTTGGAATTAAAAATATTTGAAAATGTTTTTAAAGAGTAAAAGCACTGAACTCACTTTGATCACTGGAAAATAGTTCTGATGATGATCGCGACATCATCGGTGTTCATTTTCGAGTTTCCTAGAGAGGAATTGCTACCTGAAAGTTTTGGATTGGATTTTGTGTGCAAAACTCATTTGATTTGAAATTCAAAGAATAATTTGATATACCAAAGGATTTTGGATATAGTTGATTTCAAAGGTGATTTTTAAATGTTGAGAGATTCTTTAAAAACTCTAGAATCTTAAAAATGTTTATGGAATATAAATGAGTTTGGGAACTTATAAAATTTGAAATTTGTTAGAATAAAATTTAACTTGAAGAAGAGTTAAATTAAAGTAAGTGTGAAAACGAATAAGTTAGAAAGGTAAGCCAATTAAATGAAGTAAATTAAAGAGATTAGTGAATGGAATGTAAATAAGTTAGAAAACTTATAAAGGTTTAAAATTTGAATTGAATTGGAATGTAACTGAATTAAGTTAAATAAAGTAAACTTTGAGGAAATAAGCCTAAGTAAGCTAAGTAAAATAAGAGTATTGAAAATAAAGTTTAGTAGTTGGAGATAAACTTGTGGAAGGACGAACTAATTTAATTTGTAAGTCAATGGAATTGAAACTGGATATTGGAATTTAATTTAAATTGTGTTAAGTAAAGAGAAATTGAGGAATTGGTTCGAGTGGGGCTAAATATAATGAAAGTTGGAAATAACATAGTAAATGGTAGGTAAATTGGATTCAAATGGAATTGAAATTTAAAATTTGAATAAGAAGTGGATATTAACCAAAGTGATGAAGTGGAAATAAATCTAAGAAATTATATAAAAGATTATAATAGACTTAAGAAAAGTTATGGTAAATTCTTAAGTGAAATTGGTATTGAAAAAATATATTGAGTAAGAAATTGAATGAAGATTTAATAAAAGTTGTGAAAAAGGGTAAGCGTGAATAGGTGTATGGAAATCAAAATAAATGTGAATAAAAAAAGAGAATTGATATAGCTAATAATCAATTGAGATAAATACGTAGGATGTACGTATATTATTTTATTCGCATAATGATTTGATCCAAATTCGAGCACAGAATTTCGAGACAGTAATATCGATCCGAGTTGGGATTTTTCACTCGATTTTCGACGGCGAACCCTGGATATGGATTTTTGATTGATTCTAGAAATTATCTATCATAGTATATGGCTATGCAAGGAGAATGATGGTTTCTGATCAAGAAACCAGATCTGAGTCCGCACTAGGAAGTCGGGTGGACGATACTAGTTCGAGTGAAATTGTGTGATCGAGTGAGCAATCATATTTGATATTGCGTATGGATGATATATGTACATCGTACAGCTTAAGTAAAGAAAATATTGAGATTTCGTAAAAGAAGTGAATAAAATGATTTTGAATGTTGTGATTGGATATTATTTCTAAGTAAGATGCAGGTATTTAAAAGCAAAAGAAAAATTGGTGTTTTTGATTTCAGAAGATAAATTTGAATTGCCCGACAAAAAGGTATGTATTTAAATTGTCGTATGAAATTTGATGGTTTTCTGATCTAGCCACTTGGCTTATGTTTTCTTTTGAAAATTTGGGGCCCGTAGAGGCGTTTTGTAGTTGTTTCAATCTAGCCGCGCAAAGGAGACGCTGGTGGAATTTTTCGAAAATTTAGGGAGTTAGAAAAATTTTGAAGAAAAATTTGATAGTTTAAAATTTGATTTTAAACTATAAATTGAATTATTGAGGGGATAATATTATTTGGAACAGATGGATGAGTTTGGAAAGTTAGGAAGAGTGATAGTGTGTCTTTAATAAAAAGATTGTTTTGGGGAGTTGTTAAAAACTGTTGGCTTTGGGAAAATAGTTAACGGGTTGTGGGCCATTCTTCTAACTAGCAATTTCGGGGACGAAATTATTATAAGGGGGAGGAATGTAACGACCCGGGATTTTGGATATTTGAAATTGGAATATTTAATTGATTTTAAATATTTAAAAATTGATCTTTAACTTGAATTTCAAATATAACCAATTATTTGATAATTTAATTATTGAATTAAATAATTGGAAATTGGTTAAATTGTTGAATCTGTGGTTTTAAGCCCGTTAAAAATAATTTAAAGGCTTATAAAATTTATATTAATAATACTGAAGATGATAGAACTTTTAAAATTGAATTTAAAATTGTTTTGTTCAGTTTTGAGAATATATCGTTTAAACGGACAATTAAAAATAGCCTTCCGGGTCACAGTCTGGGAATTTGACGAAACCAGTTCCATTGGATCCATAATAGTGTATTATTATCGAATTTCGAATTTCGTGGCATTTGGAGTTAACGTTTGGCCGTACGAAATATAAACGCGCTGAGATTTATATCGAAAATTCAATATAATAACTGGGTCCAAAAAGCTATCTTCTCCATACGATCGAATTTGGACTCGAAACCTTTTCCATTGCGTTTAGAATAGGGGTATAACATTATAAATGCCTAGCGGCATGCCTCGATAGAAGGTCGGGATTTTAAGCTGCGGATCCGAGACGATTAAAATTCAAATAAAATATATATTTAAAATTGATTGACCTTAATCACATCATAACTTTTCCCATTTTATTCGAATCACTATAGTAAGTCACTGTAGCAAGCTTGTGCAGTCACGCAAGAGATTCAAGCATGCAATCTCCCTCTTCATTCTTTTTAAAATAGTCGGGCCTTTCATTGAAATTTCAGAAGAAGAAAAAAGAAAAGAAGAAGTTGCTTTGAAAAATCGTAATGGCCGAGCTCAAGAAAATCGCCTTCATTCTTTCGTCCTTTTTCCTTCCTTGTTCCAAGTTCAAAAATCAAAACCGAGCCCCTCTTCCACTTTCAAAATCGAATTAATGAAATAAAAAAAAGAATTAAATCCTCTTCAATTTGTAATCAATCGTTCGAGTGAACGGTCGCGAGGGGGCAGGGATGTGGGTTTGCATTGGATTTCAGGCATGTTAAGGGGGAGGGCAACTGGCGCGCTCGCGTAGGAAGGAGCCGCATGACGTCAGGAGGCGATTCGGCGATACCGCGATGTTGTTTTTGATCGTTGTTCGACTTTGGGGTTCGGGGTCTGGTGGCGACGTGAGGGCGTGCGCCTGGAACCAAGTGTCATGATCGTGGGTAAGAGCCGCGTTTCGGTTTGGGTTAGTGGTGGAGGCCGTGGACGCGGTAGAGGTGAGCGTTGAGGTCAGTGATCACGTGCAGAGTAGAGCTCGCTGATTTCGTTTCCTGTTCGATATCCAGGTTAAATTATTTTAAATATTTTAAATGTATATTTTTACAGTAAAGTAAAATACCATCTGTTGATTTAATTTGTTGATTTTTATTTCATTCATCGGAAAATTTTACAATAAAATAAATTACTATTTGTGTTATTTGCTATATATATATACATCTACTTACTGTTTAATTTTAAAAGATGTACAAGGGTAATTAGGATATATATACACCCTGTTATAAAATTTATAATTTGGTCAGAAGAAAAGAAAATGTAAACTAGGTTATTTTAATTATCATTTAAAATTAGTTAAGTAAAATTTTTAAACGGTAATTTATTTTTAGATTATCTCAAATGTTAATAAATCGTATAATGTTTATACAGGGTTCGAGTGAAAGAATAAGTCGAGATGGAAACAGTTTGCAAATAAAAAACACAGGTGAGTTAATCTCACTCAACTTAGAATTTCTGCAATTAATTTTAAGTAGTAAAATTAATTATTGGTTGATTGATTAAATTCGATAATTATTAGCAGTCTAGATGTGATAGTGTGTGTGTGTATATATATATATATATTGGAGTGATTGATATTCCCGCATTATATAGCGGATGAGACCCTATGTGCCCCGCATAATAGCGGATGACACTATATACCGCGATATCCCCCTCGAAGTGGGACTGGTATTTTTATATTGTGCTAACATCTGTGGATGCAGGGAAACAGGTTGGAGGGATCCAACTGGATTCCTCAAAAATATTGGAATTATTTTCATATTCAGTGATGTGATTTATTTGATAATATGTGATAGGTTATATTGGAAATTGAAATTATTGAATGTTATGGTTTTGCTGAATATATTTTGGTATTTTAAGATATCCAAAAATATAAAGATTGGATTTTGAAGGAAAATAAAAAGGAAATTTTAAGTAAAATATTTATAATGAAGTTGGATAAATTAAAAGAATGAATTTGAAAAAACGAAAAAGGTTTGATTTTAAAGTCCTATTAAATAAAATTCCGAGTATGGAAAAAGAGATTTTGAATAAATGGGAATAAAAGAGTTTTGAGGACTTAAGCGATATTATTTAAGAATTAAAGGATTTATTTTTAAATTCATGATTTAAATGGTTTGGGGAGAAATAAAAGGAGAATTTTGAAATAAAGTGTGGAATCCTTGTTCCAGATTTAAATAAGATTTTAAATCATAATAAAAGAGTGAATATGGAATTAATGGATTTTGGAATAAATTTGCGTAAATCAAGAAATAAATTTCAAAATGGAATTAAAACAGAAAATCGATTTGAAAATCGATTAAGTGTTTTGAAACAGTGATTAAAAGGAGAATGAGACTACGGAATTTATAAACTGGGTTTATAAATAAAGTGTAATATTTATCAGTCGATAATTTGAAATTATAAATTCGCGATGGGAATTTATGATGGTAATTCATTTTAAAAATAAATATGGTCTTATTTTTAAAAGTATGGAAAAGGAAATTTACGGGGTTGGAACGTAAATTTTAAACTGGAGATAAATCGAGAAGGATTTATAAATGACAAGGCCGGTTTTATTGGAGTGGAAAGTGTATTTTCCTGAAAAGCTAAGTATATTTTCAAGGGAAGATTTTTAAGTATAAAGTAAAGATGTTTTAAAAGAATGTTTTTAGAAAAAATTATTTTTAATTGTTTTAAAAGTGTTAAAGTAAATAGAAATTAAGTTAATTATAGTAGTTAATTATTTTTAAAGTTTAAATTAGTATTATGATTTAAAGGATAATTATTAAATATTTATACTTTATACAATAGTTTTATTTTAAAAAAGTAGTTTTTGGCTAAAGTTTTATTTGGAGAATTATTATAGAATTTCATAAGTATTATTTTGAATAAAGAATTTCAGCAGCTTATTTTAAATATTTTAAGTTTATTGTTTGGATAAGGTGATTTAATTTATTTGAAAACTAAATTTAATAAGGCTTGATGCTTTCAGTGGAAATAAAATATTTGGTTGAATGATTGTTTATTTGATAGTTAAATAACCGACTATCGAATCTGGACCTGAATATAACTTTGGAAATATCTAGGAGAAGTACGGGAATTATATGGTACAGTTACCGTTCGAAGTGCTATACTGTACGTATAAACTCGTTCGATCTTCTAGGACGTTTATAAGGAAATCCGTCCACTAACGGTTAGGAGGTGATCTCCGATCTTATTCTCGTCTGTGTATTTCCTAAAGAACCGGGGTTGAGTTTACCGGAAACAGCGAATGTTGTTTCGAAGAGACCGGGATTGGATTTTTGATCTGAAAACCACTTTGATCCAATGAGTACGTTTTCGGAATGAAGACAAGAGCTTGGAGTCTATTAATCGATGGAATTTCTATCGGATTAGAACACCGTCGAAAAATTTCAAATTAAATTAACCACAAGCGCACGGCGTACACTTGTAGTACGTGGCGAATACGGGTCGATCCGCAGGGAATTGATGATTTTAAAAATCTATTCAATCAAACTAGACCAAATGGAGGAGAAATTGTTAACTAGAAATGAAATGCAGCTAAAACTAGAATTGAAATTTGGTTTAAAAACTATTTAACTAGAGAACAATTTAGAGGCAAATCCACTCTCATATTTTTGTAAATCAACAAACAAATAATTTATGATCTCTAACTTTGATATTAAGTGAGATATTGTTGTACTTATCATAAGTATGGTTTGTTTATGTTATTAATTAACATAACTCAAACCATCAAACTATAATACAACAAATAAACCACTTATAATTTTCATGAAAATGAAGCCAAAGCAAAAGCTATTTTAAGTATGATCTATTTACTATTGTAACTAGTAATATAGATCATCAGATTTCATTATTACTTAAATTTCATAATAAAAAATGGATTAGAAAATGATGATGCAAATTGTGTTTATGTTGAATAAGAATAGCTCATTTTCATAAACAATATAAGCTATCAAACCCACTTGTATAAACTTGCATCAAAACTCACTTCATGAAGCATAAACCAAATGAGATCATAAATCATAAAATGTTGAAATTACATAATATTTGAGAGCTTCATTACCCCTAAATTGAAGGGGTTTAGCTACTCATTTGTGGCATTGAAGTAACACAAGTAAATTTCAACATTAAAAAGAGAAGAAAATAGAAAAATAGCAAAGAAGAGAATGTAATTAAACTACTTACAATAAAAGGAATTAAGCTACACTACTTGCATGAATGTAAAACTATTCTACTAACAAAGAAAAGAAAAGAACATAAATAAAAGCATTAACATGAAAACAAAGAGAAGCATGTAGAAAAGAGAGGAAAAAGAGGCTTGGAAGCCATTTTTATTTCATATAACATTGACCTTACAATTTGATCTTTTAATTTCCTAAGTAAAATGAAAGAGTAGAAGATGTTTACATGTACACAAGAGGGCTATTTAAAGATGCATAAAACCCTAATTCCATTTTTAGGGTGCTTCCCAAAATGCCCTTTAGGAAGCGTGGCCACCAAGTAACCATTAGCTACTAATTAATCCCTCGTTAAAAGTGCATAAAGCTTTAACCTCCACTTAGTTGTCCATTAGCTTCTAATTGTACATTTAGGTAAGTGGGTGGGGTCCACCATGACCTTGAACTTGAATTATTTCCTCTTCATTCCTTTGTATTTCCTTGTGCATGCATATATCATCATGAATCCCTCTTACATATGCATCAAAATATCCTATAAAAATAATAAAAATTGTCCAAGTAAAAATTCTCAAATGACACATGCACAAAAATGACCGTTTTGCCCCTGAATGAAGGTGAATATATGATGATTTGAAATTAATTGAATTTTGGTTTTAAACATGCTAAAATGCCCAAATATGATATTTATTTAAATGAAACGAGATAAAATATGGATGTATATATATGCACATTTACGTGCACATCAAATACCCCCACACTTATCTTTTTATTCGTCCTCGAATAAAGGAAAACTAAGATAAATCCATTTTCGTAGGGAGCATGATTGCATTGAGCATATGCAATAAGCCGTTAAACCTCTGGGTGTCCCCAGTAGGAAGAGTGTTGTCTCGTGAGGGTTTTCAGCAGATACTACCCACAAAATCCAAATGCAAAGTGAAAATATTTACAAAATGCAAGATTTATTTACAATGGGATGAATGCAAGTTTTTGAAAATATTTACAAATGAAGGATTCACTTTCAATTCAACACTCATAAGTTAAATATAGGTTTTGGTCATTGTCTTGAAAATTTAAGTCATTTACTCGTCAAAACTTCCAACAAAAATCAAGTTATCATAGCAAATAGACAATAGTTTAACTCGTTGTTTCGGTTGATAACAAAGTGTAATTATGAAATAAATCCTTAGTTGATTATCAAAGTTTGTCAAAGTGGTATTCTTATTTCTCTCAATAACAAGTTAAATCAAACAAGTTAAAATGGTGCTCGGATTTCAATTGCTTACTCTCTCTTATTTGAAAATTTTATTGATATTAACAATATTTACATATGCCTAACTCAGGTAAACTGAGGCCAGATATATTACCCGTGCACTGCCTTGCGGACTGATGTGAGGGGAATACAGAGCGTGGCGAGTGAACTCACAAGTGTGAACACTTATCGACTGTAGGCGTTATTAAAAAGAATTTTTATCTATATACACCTAACTCAGATAAACTGAGGCCGGATATACCGATCATGCATTGCCTTTCGGGCTTACGTGAGAAGGGTACAGAGCATGGCGAGTGAACACACGAGTGTGAACACATGACTCTAGGTGTTAAAATATATATACACAAATATACAAATGTGTTTTTTTAAGAGAGAGTTTTGCAAAATCATCTTAGCACCATTTAACTTAGAAGATAAAAATGTTATATCCTTTACTTTAAATTTACCATTTTTTTTAAACAAAGATTTTCAATTAGAACATACTTCATAATTAACACATATGAACCTTCCTATATACTAGTTAAACCATTGTTATTTGTAATCAAACTTCATTTTTATTTTTGTTAAGACAAATAAATTTTCAAAAATTTCAATTTATTAACCAAAACTTATACTTATCCCATAGTGTTTCCTCAAAAATAAATCAAAATGCTAAAAAGAAAATGTTTTTGAGATTTTGAAATTTTGAGATTTTTTTTAAGTTAAAAGAAAAATGAAAATTCAAAAATGCCATGAAACTAAAAAAACATGAAAATGAGACTCCCTCCACACTTAATTTTGACTGTGTCCCCATAGTCAATGCATGATATAATGAGTGTAACGGGGAAAACTATATACATATTTACAAAAGAGGGTTAACATTCTTACTAGACGTAGCTTGGCTCATGAAGGATCATGAGCTCCTCCTCTTGGTTATTTGGCAATTCCAAGAAAGGTTTCAGACGATGACCATTGACTTTGAAAACCGATCCATCCCTGGGGTTTTCTATTTCTACGGCACCATGTGGAAAAACAGTTCGTACCACAAATGGTTCGCTCCATCTCGATTTAAGTTTCCCAAGGAATAAATGAAGTCTTGAGTCATATAAAAGAACTTTTTGGTTAGGCAAAAACGTTTTCCTTAGGATTGCCTTGTCATGAAAAACTTTGGTTTTTTCTTTGTAAATTTTCTCGTTTTCATACGCATCGTTCCTAAGTTCTTCTAGTTCGTTGAGTTGTAGTTTTTGGTTTTCGTCAGCTTTCTCAAGATCAAAATTTAAGTTCTTAATTGCCCACAGCGCTTTGTGTTCGATTTCAACGGGTAAATGGCAAGCTTTACCGTAAACTAAACGAAATGGGGACATCCCAAGGTTAGTTTTAAAAGCAATACAATAAGCCCAAAGTGCGTCGGTCAATTTCTGAGACCAATCTTTTCGATTTTTTTGATAGTTTTCTCCAAGATTTGTTTTATTTGTCGATTTAAAACTTCAACTTGGCCACAAGTCTGAGGATGATACGGAGTGGATAACTTGTGGGTTATCGAGTATTTTTTCATTAAAGTTTCAAAAGATCAATTGAAAAAATGGGTCCCATTATCACTGGTTATTGTGCGAGGTGTGCCGAACCTTGAAAAGATGTTTTCTTTGAGAAATTTCACAACAATTTTATGGTCGTTGGTTTTGCAAGGAACGGCTTCGACCCATTTTGAAACGTAATCGACAGCGAGAAGGATATATAAGTTTCCAAAAGAATTGGGAAAAGGTTCCATAAAGTCGATACCCCAAACATCAAAGATTTCAATTGTAAGAATGGGGTTTAGAGGCATCATATCTCGTCGAAAAATTCGTCCAAGCATTTGACATCGATCGTAAGTTTTGCAAAATTCGAATGAGTCTTTGAAAAGAGAAGGCCAATAGAATCCACACTGAAGCACTTTTTATGTAGTTTTTTGAGGACCGAAATGTCCACCACACGCTTGATCGTGGCAAAACAAAAGAACACTCCTGATCTCATTATCCGGAATGCAACGTCGGATGATTTGGTCGGGATAATATTTGAACAAGTATGGATCGTCCCAATAGAAATACTTCACTTGGGACATGAATTTGCATTTGTCCTGTTTGGACCACGATGAGGGAGTTTCTTTAGTGACTAAGTAGTTCACTATATCAGCGTACCATGGGTCGATAGAAATTGAAAGAAGCTGCTCATCGGGAAAATTTTCATTGATTGGCAAAGAAGATGGTGCGTTTGGAAGGCGAGACAAGTGATCGGCTATGACATTATCGGATCCTTTTTTGTCTTTAATCGTAAGGTCAAATTCTTGAAGTAAAAGGATCCAACGAATCAAACGGGATTTAGCATCCTTTTTAGCGAAGAGATATCAAAGCGCAGAGTGGTCCGTGTATGTAGTAATGTGTGAACCTATCAAGTATTGTCGGAATTTTTCGAGAGCAAAAACGACAGTTAGAAGCTCTTTTTCGGTTGTTATGCAGTTGAGTTGAGCGTCGTTCAAAATCATACTCGCGTAGTAAATGACGTGAAGGATCTTTTTGATGCATTGTCCTTAGACAGCACCAACGGCAAAGTTCGAAGCATCACACATTATTTCGAAAGGAAGATCCCAATTGGGCGCTCAAATGACTGGAGCAGAAATGAGTTCGTTCTTAAGACGTTCAAAAGAAAAAATACAATCAGAGTTAAAATCGAAAGGAACGTCTTTTTCGAGAAGAGTCGTCAAAGGACGAGTGATTTTACTAAAGTCTTTCACAAAGCATCGGTAAAAGCCAGCGTGTCTTAGAAATGATCGAATGTCCTTAACAGTTTTGGGAATGGGTAGATTTGCAATGACATCGATTTTTGCTTTGTCTACCTCAATGCCTTTATTTGAGATGATATGTCCAAGGACTATGCCTTGTTTTACCATAAAGTGGCATTTTTCCCAATTCAAAGTCAAATGTTTTTCTTTACACTGATTTAGAACCAACTCGAGATGAGGTAAACATTGGGAAAAAGAATCGCCAAAGATTGAGAAATCGTCTATAAAAACTTCTAGAAAGCATTCAATCATGTCGGAAAAGATTCCAACCATGCATCGTTGGAAGGTTGCAGGAGCGTTACAAAGTCCGAATGGCATACGTCGATAAGCAAAGGTACCGAATGGACACGCGAAAGTCGTTTTCTCTTGATCTTCGGGAGCGATGGGAATTTGGTTATAGCTGGAATAACCATCAAGGAAGCAGTAAAATTCATGGTCGGCTAAACGTTCTAGCATTTGGTCAATGAAAGGAAGGGGGAAGTGATCTTTTCGTGTTGCGGCATTTAGTTTTCGATAGTCAATGCAAACACGCCAACCTGTTTGAGTACGAGTTTGAATAAGTTCGTTTGAATCGTTCTTGATAGCGGTTAGCCCATACTTTTTTCGGTACAACGTGAATTGGGCTAACCCATGAACTATCAGAGATTAGGTAAATGATTCCGTTGTCGAGAAGTAAAAGAATTTCATCACGCAACGCATCTTTCATTTTTGGATTAAGCCTTCGTTGCGCGTCACGAACAGGCTTGGCATCGTCGATTAAATGAATGCGATGTTGAAAAAGAGCGGGACTAATTCCCTTTATATCGGAGATCGACCATCCTATCGCTTCTTTGTTTTTTAAAAGAATAGAGAGAAGAGAAGCTTCTTGATCAAGAGAGAGAGTTACTGAAATTATGATGGGGAACGTTTCGTTATCACCTAAATATGCGTACTTAAGGTGATCGGAAAGTGGATTGAGGTCCAACTTCGGGAGTTTTTCGATCAAAGAGTTAGGTTGAGATTCGGACTCAACCGGAAGCGATTCAAAGGGAAGAGTGTATTCAATTGAGTTGGGAATTTCGTGAAACAATTTTTCGTACTTGGCGTCGCATTCATTGTTAAGATCAAGTGTCTTGTTTTCGAAGTTTTCGTGAATGGCACTAACTTCCAACGTTTGGTCACGAGGTTCGTTCGATTGGCTTTCAAGGTTGAAAATGTTGAGATCCAAAATCATGTTTCCAAAAGAGATTTTCATCGATCCGTTACGACAACTGATTAAGGCGTTCAAGGTAGCTAAGAATGGTCAGCCTAAAATCAATGAAATTTGACTCGAGGGATTTGACACTGGTTGTGTTTCAAGAACGATGAAATCAATGGGGAATATGAATTGCCCTACTCGAATGAGCATGTCCTCGATTTCTCCTACAGGCTTCTTAATCGAGCGATCGGCAAGTTGAAGTGTGACTTTTGTGGGTTTGAGCTCACCTAAGCCTAATTGTTCATACATGGAATATGGAATCAAGTTGACACTCGCACCTAAGTCTATCAAGCATTTATTAATCGTCTTGTCACCAATTGTACACGAAATCATAGGGCAGCCAGGATCTTTGTATTTGATGGGAATGGATTGGGACAAGACTTCGCTCAAACTGGCGGCTAAGAAGACTTTTTTAGGCACTTGAATGTGTCGTTTTTGGGTGCACAAGTCCTTAAGAAATTTTGTGTAAGTGGGGACCTGTTGAACAATGTCAAGAAGCGGAATGTTAACTTTGACTTGTTTAAAAATTTCCAACATCTTTTCCATTTGGTCCGAGTGTTTCTTTGGTCGAAGACGATGTGGAAATGGAACACGATACTCGGTAGGCGGGTCTACTCGAGTAGAAGAAGAATAATTTTGATTGACATTCGATTCGATGTTTGGCTCCATGTTTTGTTCAGATTCATTCATTGTTTTAGAAGTGTCGAGAGAGGTTTCTGGTAAATCGTTTGGATTAACGACTTGATTATCGATTTGTTTACCGGAACGTAAAGTTGTGATAGCATTCAGTTGGGTGACGTTGCTATCTTGAACAACATGGGCTTGATTTGAATTTGCGTTTTGATTTCTGGGATTTGAAATGGGTTGGCTTGGGAATGTTCCTCATTCACGTTCACTCACAGACATGCTAATTGACTCAGTTTCATTTCAAGTTTTGCAATCGATTGGTTTGCGTTTTGCATATATGAAGTCAATAAATTTTGCAAATTTCTGTTTGATTGAAGGCTTTGAGTAGTTTCTTTAGCCAATGTTTTAAGAGTTTTCTCCAGCGAAGTTAAACGTTTATCGTCTTGGGGAGGATGAGCAGAATTTGGTAGAAAATTTGATTGTTGCGTTGATTATGGGATGGGCCCGCAAAGTTTGGTTGAAAATTGTTGGGCTGAAAGGGAGGATTCGAAGCATTATTCGGGAATGCTTGAAAATTTGGATAAACCGTATTCTTATTAGGATTGTTTTGGTTCCATGCAAAATTCGGATGATTTCTCCAACCACGGTTGTACGTTGGAGAAAACGGCTCGTTTTTGGCTTTATTGAAAGCATTGATTTGTTCGACAGAATTGGGACATTGATCGGCTATATAATTAGGATCGTTGCATTTATAACACATCGGTTGAGAAGCTTGGTTCATTTGATTCGATGAGAAAACATTATCGAATTTTTTAATCATTACGTCGATCTTAGCTTCCATGCAAAAGAAGATCATATCGAGTTTGCACTCGATCGTGAGTAAATTGATTTTTCATTCGAACGTTCCCATTGGGATGATTTTTCGGCGAGGTTTTCAAGAAATTTCCAAGCATCGTCGTGATGTTGGGCAAGAAAGTAGCCTTGGCACATTGATTCGAGCATGGTTCGTGAGCTATTTTCGAGTCCATCGTATAAAATTTGGCAAATCGTCGATTTTTCGAAGTTATGGTGTGGAGCTCTTTGAATCTTTCAAAATATTTTCCAAATGGTTCCCCCTTGAATTGATGAAAATTTATAATTTTGTTTCGGATTCTACTCGTTTTTTCCAAGGGGTAGAACTTTTTTAAGAAAGCTTTTACAAATTCTTCCCATGTTTTAATCGAGTTCGATGGTAAGCTGTACAACCATTTTTCAGCATAATCCGTAAGAGCGAATGGGATTAATCGAAGTTTGATTCCGTTATCGGAAAGTTGTTGGAGTTTAATGGTTGCACAAACTTGTTCAAATTTCGTCAAAAAGATGTATGGATCATCGTGCTCGAAATTGCCAAATTTCGGAAGCGTGGCAATATGGTTCGAGTGAATTTCGAAATGGTTACCCGTAGGGGCGGGTAACGTGATGCAAGATGGAGTAGAAACTCTATCAGGAAAGATTCTATCCATAAGAGTTCGAGGGGCGTTCTCGTTTTCCATTTAGGGAGTGTCGTTTGTTCGAGTTAACTGGTTAGTTGTTGAGTCGCGAGTCCAACAGTTTGTTGTTGTGTCATGATTCCAAGTACTCATGCACAAGTGAAAGTTGAGAAGAGAAAGATGTTAGAATCGAGTTTAGAGAATGAAAGAGATTTGAAAAACGGGGTGAAAAATTGTTTTTGTTTTTGTTGTTTTTTTTAAAGGAAGAAAAATATTTACCAAATGAAATTTATTTTCAAAAGAGAAGTTTGATTTTTGTTTTTCAAATTTTTATATTTTTTTTGTAATTTTTTTTTGTTTTTTGAATTTTCAAATATTTACCAAAAGGATGTTTTTCAAAATTTTTTTGTTTTTAGAAAATGAAATTTTGATTTTTTTTTTTTGAATTTCAAATTATTTTTTCTTTTTTTGAAAATATTTTATATATTTTTTTTTTGATTGAAAATTTTCAAAGGAAAGGAAAGAAGGATTTTTCTCTTTTTAAAAAAAAAACTAAGTTAAGTAAAATTTACAATTTTTTTTGGATTTTTGATTTTTTTGTTTTTTTTAAATATGCATGAACTAATGCAACTAAATGAATGCAAATGACTTAATTAAAGTTTTCTGTCCTTAGTAGCTCCTAACCCAAAATTGTGTAATCACACTTTGTTTTAAATCAACAAAAATATTTCTCAGCCAGGTAATGGGCAGGGTTATCGGTGCACCACGAATCACCGTAGCAATGCATCCGAAGGTTTAAGTACGTTCAGAGGAACAACCAGTATAATATTTAAGTATCACCGTAATTTTTATAACTGGTTATTACTCTGCCGTAGCCTAGACACCACAAAATAAAATTGTTCATAGAAAACAATTGTGAAGATACAATTAAGCCCTAGATGAGCTCGTGACACCCTTTAGTCGAATGTCTAACCTTTATTATTAGTCAAATTCTATGATGAAATGCATTTGTGGGCTAAGGAAAGGGTGATGAAATCCCTCACCTTATACGAATTGGGAAATTGACCTTAGAAAATAAAACAAGATGAGATGAATGCAAAGCAGAAATTAAACGTGAATTTACAATGCAACTAAAATGAAGTTTGTTTTTGGATTTTGAATTTTTTTTATAAATACAAATGCAAGCAACGTGAGGAGGAAGATGTTTAGCGGCAACTTTTTTTAAAATGGGTAATTATTTTGTAAAAGGTGATTAACCTAATTAATTAAATGTTTAATAAATCGTATTCAAGTCAAATACTAATAAATTCGTATTTGGTTCGTACGAGGTCGGATTGGCGTGCGGTTTCTTACGTTGGGTTCATAATAGCGAGATCTTCACTATGGAGCTAAGTTCGGAAAGATTCGAGCTGTTTGAATTTTTAGCTATAATCGAATGTCGTTCGACTATAGATCAATCGGACCGCAAAACAATAGAAAAATCAAGGTGAGTTAATCTCACTCAAATTTGGAATACTGCAATTAATTTTAAGTAGTTAAAATTAATTATTGGTTGATTGGTTGAATTTGATAATTTTTATCAGTTGGATATTATTATATATATAATAATATATATATATTGGAGTAATTGATATTCTCGCATATATATAGCGGATGAGACCCTACGCGCCCGCATAATAGCAGATGACCCTATATACCGCGATATCCTCCTCGAAGCGGGATCGGTATTTTTTATTGTATTAACATATGTGGATGCAGGGAAACAGGTTGGAGGGATCCAATTGGATTCCTCAAAAATGTTGAAGTTATTTTCATATTTAGTGATATGATTCAGTTGAATAATCAGTGATAGATTATAGTGAAATTTGAATTTATTGGATGCTATGGTATTACTGGTTAGATTTTGGCATTTTTAAATACCAATGAAAAATGTTTAAAATTTGGAAAGAAATTAAATAGGAAAATTTTAAGAAAAATATTTATAGTGAAGTTTGAATAAATTAAAAGAAATGAAATTGGAAAAAAATAGCTGATTCAAAATTTGTATTTAATAAGATCGGAATGTTGTAAATAGAGATCTTGGAATATTGTAAATAGAGATTTTTGAATAATGTAAATAAAAAGGTTTAAATAATAGGGCTTAAGCGATATTGTTTAAATATAAATGAATTTATTTTTAAATTCGAGATTTAAATAGTTGGAAGGGTAAAAAGGGAAATTTGAAAATAAAATATGAAATTGTTGTACTAGATTTTTAATAAGATTTTGAAAAGAAAGCGGAATCTGAATTTAGTGGGTTTTGGAATATATTGGGAAATTGATTTAAAAATGGAATTTAATTTAGAAAATAGATTTTAAATCGATTAAGTGTTGTGAAAACAACGATAAAAAGGAAATGAAACTATGGAGTTTATAAACGAAGTTTATAAATAAAGTAAAGTAAGTTATTAGTGTATAATTTGAAATTATAAATCCACGATGAGGATTTATAAGGAAATGGGTAAACCGGTTTAAAAATAAATAGTGAATTTATTTTTGGAAATGGAAAAAGGGAATTTACGGGATTGGGACGTAAGTCAAACTGGAAATAATTCGAGAAGGATTTATAAATAATTAGACTGGCTATATTGGAGTTGAAAATGTATTTTTCTGAGAAGTTAAGTTATTTTAAAAAGGAAGAATTTTTAAGAATTAATTAGAAAACTTAAAAGTGTTTGAAGAATGTTTTAGAAAAAAATTAATTACTTAGTTGTTTTAAAATTGTTTAAAGTATATTTAAGTATTAGTCTAGTTAGTTTAGTAAGTTAATTAATATTAAGGATTAATCGGTATTTTTTTTAAAGGGATAAATTATTCAATATTAATATTCTATATAATAACTTTTATTTTAAAAAGCATTTGCCTAAAGTTTTACCGGAAAATTATTATAGAAATTTCATAAGCATTATTCTAAAAACTTTTAAATAAAGTTTTCGGGAAGAATCAGTATACTCGCATGGTGTAATCGGAGGCAGTGAGTGCCTGTAGTTAAGTCTTGGATTTCTCTGGGATAGAGACGTAACCATTGAGGTATGATCCATGGTTTGATACGGTAGTGGTACTTTCCAAATTATTTTAAAGGTTTTCCAAATATCTTTGAAAGAATAGCTTTGGTGAATTTACTTAACTCGATAAGATAAGTATATATTTTGGAATAAAAGATTAAACTTATAAAATTTAAATTAAAAAGAGGTTTGGAGTTATTCAGTGGAAAAATGGAATTTTTGGTTGAATGATTATTTATTTGATAGTTAAATAACCGACTATCAAATCTGGACCCAAAATATAACTTTGGAAATATCTAGAAGAAATAAAGGAATTATATGGTACAGTTATCGTTCGAGGTCCTATACTGTACGTATAAACTCATTTCGGTCTTCTAGGAAGTTTATAAGGAAATCCGTCCACTAACGGTTAGGAGGTGATCTCCGATCTTATTTTCGTCGGTTTATTTCCTAAAGAACCGGGGTTGAGTTTACCAGAAATATCGACGTTGTTTCGAAGAGACCGGGATCGGATAAGTTATCTGAAAAACCACTTCGATCCAACGAGTACGTTTTCAAAATGAAGACAAGAGCACGGAGTCGAAGATGGAGTAGTGAAGTGCAAGGGCTACTCGCTACTAATCCTGAGGGTGATTCCAAAAATGGATGTAGTAGGAATAGTGCCTTCGATTCTGTTCGGACCTAGAACGGACTTGTATGGATGAATGATATCAGAACAGTGTCACCGGAGGACAATGAGCATTCTAAGTGAAAAAATCCTTAAAAGGGCAATTGTAGCCTCTAGCCTCATAAACCGGGAATGACTGAAAATCAGGGGAGATGCAACAAGGCTAAGTGGGTCGCACCCTAGAAGGGTATGTATATCACCTTTCTAGATAACCTCGGATATTATTTATTACTACGGTATATGGAAGAAGCTCGAAAGAGGGTGGGAACACCCGGGGTGATAGCATATTCGGTCTATCCATGTTAGGGATAGTCCGGTCTTCTGTTGCAGGGGATCCCAGCGTAGTCCTCGATACGCTGTTTCTAGACGTGTACCGTGACAGGTGGTACCTCAGTGCCTGGTCATTCGTATGGAATCCATTCTCCAATACGTCCCTTTACGGTTTTGATTGTAGAGCCTAGTATGCTGGAATTTAATTAATGTAACAATTTCAGCTATTTGAATAAGTATTTGTACTTAGACACTATTATAATATCAGAGGATTTGATATGAAATGTTTTGGTTATCGTAAGGTAAAAACCCGTCGTGTTTATTTGTGGCGTGGTCTTACGAAATACCTTGGATTTTCAAAGGATTTTGATAACCTTAATAATTCAATTTGAGTGTGTTTTCTCACGCTGGTTTTCCAAACTGACTCGGGTGTTATTTTATTATAATGTTCGGGTCAGACCGAGTATTACAGATTCAGGATAGGATGTTATGGAGCTTAGGAGACGAGCTGGATGATGAGACGTATCACACGTACTTGACTTTTATTCCGCTGTGTATTGTAGCCTGTATATTCAGCTTTTGTGAGGACAAGTTATTATAACTGTCCAGTATTGTGTTATTGATGTATTGTACTCTGATGATGTAATGTATAAATAAAAGTTATAGTTTCTTTTGTATAAAGATCTGTTGTTATCTATTATATATTGTTCCGCCGCGATTGTGAGATTCTGTGTTGTTATTTCTATTTTCTCCTTCTACCTCTTCTCCTTTCCCTAACGATCTGGTATTTCTGGCATTCGATTGTTCGGCATATAATACTGTAGGCGTATTGATGTTGATTTACGGAGGTCGAAAATCCCGGTCGTGACCTTTGATATCAGACCAGAAGGTTAAGCGAGAACCTTGACTCTGGTGGGGGTAACTCATTAGAGATAGGGTCAGTAGCACCCTAAAATGAGTTTGAGTGTATTAATAGATATGAGCGCGTATTTGTTAGTGAATATAAAATTGTTTTATATTGTATTGATTGATTTATTGAGTGGTTTATGGATTCTGGTCAATACGAGTAATTAACATCATTGATAGGGATCTCTAAACACTTAAATAGAGCAATTTGACACGGTATTGTTTTGAAATGGGGTAATCAATTAATTTTACCCAAATTATTTTTATATATAAAGAAATAATTTTTTAGAAAATTATTATAGTTATATATGGTTGCTTGGTTGCTAGGAAATGATAATATTAAACCATTATCATTGTTGTTGTGGTAATTGAATAAAAGTTGATATTATAACCAAAGGTTAAGAATTAATTCATATAACAAAATGAAATTTGTAAATATGAGTTTATAAATGTGATTTATAATTTGAAATGGAATAAAATTCTAGAGTAATATTTAAAGATGATATGGTTTATAAAAACGATTTATAAAATATTTAGAGGTTGGAAATTTGGGGATTTAAATCCTATTGGTTTTGGAAATGTGTTTTTCAAAGTTGGGAAATAACGGTGATATTATTTGGAAAATATTTTTGAACCAAAAATATTTAAAAATGTTTTTAAAATGTTTTGAAGGAATAAAAGCACTGAACTCACTTCGGTCGCTGGAAAATAATTTCGGTGATGACTGCAACATCATCAACTTCCATTTTCGAGTTTCCAAGGGAGGGATTGCTACTTGAATGTTTGAATTGGAGTTTGTTTGCAAAAATGGTTTTGATTTTGAAATTCAAGGGAATAATTTGATATACCAGAGAATTTGGGTGTATATGATTTCAAAAATGAATTTGAATGTTTAAGAAATTGTTTAAACTCTGGAGTTTATTTAAAGATGTTTATGGAATATAAATAAGTTTGAAAAAAAAGCTTATAAAATTTGCAATTTGATTATTGGAATAAAATTGAACTTAAGAAGAGTTAAATAAAAGTAAGTGTGATAATGAAATAAAGTGGTAAAGTAAACCAATTAAATGAAGTAAATTGGAAGAGATTAGTGAATGGAATGTAAATAAGTTGGAAAACTTATAGAAGTTTAAAATTTGAATTGAAATAGAATTTAACTGAATTAAGTTAAATAAAAGTGAATTTTGAGGAAATAACCCTAAGTAGGCTAAATGAAATGGTTATTGAAATAAAATTTATTAAAATTGAAAATAAATTAGTGGATGAACAAATTAATTTGATTTGTAAGTAAATGAAATTTAAAATTGAATATTGGAATGATATTTAATTTGAATTATGTTAAATAAGGTGAAATTGAAGAATTAGTTCGAGTGGACTAAATAAAATAAGAGTTTGGAAATAAAATTTGATTGAGATTTCAAGTAAATTAGCGAATGAACTAATTAATTAAATTAGTAAGTTAAACGGATTTGAAATTGAATTTGATTGGAACTAAATTAGTAGATTGAACTAATTTAAAATATTTAGTGGATAAAATATGGTTTGAGATGTGGTTGATAAAATCCAATGTTTAAAGTTTAGAGATAAATTGAGTTAAATTTGAAATGAAAATTTAATTTGAATGGAAATGGATATAAACCAAAGTGATGAAGTGGAAATAAATCTAAGAACATTGTATAAAATGTTATAATAGACTTAAGAAATTGATGATGAAATTCTTAAGTGAAATTGGTATTGGGAAATATACTAAGTAGGAATTTGAATGAAGATTAAATAAAAGTTATGTAAAAGGGTAAGTGTGAATAAATGAATGGAAACTAAAGTAAATGTGAATAGAAAATAATTGATATAGCTAATAATCAATTGGAAATTAATACGTAAGTTATACGTATATTATTTTATTCGCATAACGATTTGATCCAGATTCGAGCACATAATTTCGAGATAGTTATATCGATCCGAGTTAGGATTTTTCACTCGATTTTCGACGGCAAACCCTGGATATAAATTTTTGATTGATTCTGGAATTCTCTATCATAGTATACGGCTATGCAAGGAGAATGACGGTTTATGATCAAGGAACTAGATCTGAGTCCGCACTAGAGAGTCGTGTGAACGATACTAGTTCGAAAGTGAAATTGTGTGATCGAGTGAGCGATCGGATTTGATATTGCGTACGAATGATATATGTACATTGTACGGGCTAAGTAAAATAAATATTGGAAATTGAAAAATGCTGAATTAAATGATTTGAATTGTATGATTGGATACTATTGGTAAGTGAAATGCAGGTAATTAAAGGCAAAAGCTAAATTGATGTCTTCGATTCAGAAGTAAAAATTTGATTGCCCGACAAAAGGTACACGTTTAAATTGGATATGAAATTGATGGTTTTCTGATTGAGCTGCTTGGCTTTTGTTTTTTTTGATGAATTGGGGCCCGTAGTGACGTTTTGTAGTTTTTCGGATCTAGCCGCGCAGAGGAGACGATGGCGAAATTTTTCAAAAATTTAAGGAGTTAGAAAAAAATATGAAGAAATTTTGATAATTTAAAATTTGGTTTTAAATTATATTTTGGATGAAGGAGTAATATTAGTTGTAATCTATGGATGAATATGGAAATTAGTAAAGATGATGTTGTGTTTATAATAAATTGATTTGGAAAGTTGTTTAAACTGATGGGTTTTGGAAAAATAGTCAACGGGTTTTGGACAATTCTTCTTACCTAGCAATTTCGAGGACGAAATTCTTATAACGGGGAAGGAATGTAACGACCCGGAATTTTGGATATTTGAAATTGGAATATTTAATTGATTTTAAATATTTAAGAGTTAATTTTTAACTTGAATTCCAAATATAAACATTTATTGGATAATTTAATTGTTGAATTTAATAGTTGGAAATTGGTTAAAATAGTGAATCTTGAGTTTTAAGCTTGTTGAAAATAATTTAAAGGCTTATAAAATTTATATTGATAATATTGAAGATAATAAACTTTTTAAATTGAATTTGAAAGTGATTTGTTCAGTTTTAAAAATATATCATTTGAATTAACATTAAAAAATAGCCTTTAGAGGAACAGTCTCGGACTTCGACGAAACCAGTTCCATTGGATCTGTAATAGTGTATTATTATCGGGTTTCAAATTTCGTAGCATTTGGAGTTATCGTTTGGTCATATGGAATATAAACGCGCTGAAATTTATATCGAAAATTCAATATAATAATTGGGTCCAAAAAGTTATCTTTTCCATACGATCGAATTAGGACTCGAAACCTTTTCCATTGCGTTCGGAATAGGGGTATAACATTATAAACGCCTAGCGGCACACCACGATAGGAGGTCAAGATTTTAAGCTATGGAATCAAGACGATTTAAATTTAAATAAATAAATTTAAATAAATATATATTTATATTGATTGACATTATATCCACATCGCAAGCCATCCTATGGCCATCTTCGCGAGGGGCCACCAGAGGCCGTAATAGGCCTCGAGTTCAACTAGAAAAGGGGGTGCGGCAACGTGATGTGGGCGGCCAATGGTGGAGATGGGGTTTTACATGGTGGATGGGTGGCAGTTCCAAGATGAACGGTGATGGGTTTTTCGTCGATTGCGCCAATTCGGTGAGGTTTAGGGGGGGCGGGCGTCTAAAGGGAAAAGGCTTGTGATGGAGAGGCGCACCTTCGACGTAAGTGTGGTGGAGGCCGATGGCCTGTAGCGGCGGTGAGGGGGAGATAAACAGAATCGGGTTTGGTGGGATTTTGTGCTCGTGGTAGCATCGATGGCGATGCCGTTGGGGGCAGAGGGTAGCTGAGGTTCCGCCGAACCTAGGGGGAAGTGCGGTGGTCGGAAATCGTAGTGAGGCGACGATGGGGCGTGGTCAAAGTGGCTTGGTGTGGTCAACTCGAGGAGGAAGATGTTTAGCGGCTAAATTTTTTAAAATGGGTAATTAGTTTGTAAAAGGTGATTAACCTGATTAATTAAATGTTTAATAAATCATATTTGACTCAAATACTAATAAATTCGTATTTGGTTCGTACAAGGTCGGATTGGCGTGCGGTTTCTTACGTTGGGTTCATAATAACGAGATCTTCATTATCAAGCTGAGTCCGAAAAGATTCGAGCTGGTTGAATTTTTAGCTATAGTCGAACGTTGTTCGACTATAGGTCAACCAGATCGCGAAACAATAGAAAAATCAAGGTGAGTTAATCTCACTCAAATTTGAAATACTGCAATCTATTAAATAATAGTAAAACAGAAGAAATTCAAGCTCTCTTATTAATCATAGAAGCTTTCTCTACTCTTATTAATTCTCTCTCTATATATTTTACTTTTAAATTTTCATAATATATTACTTTTATTCTACTAAACTTCTAATGCCAAATTATAATCAAATACATACTTTTATAATTTTCTATAATTACTCACAAATGTCTTCTTATTTCTCTTCTAATATTTTACATTTGAGGACATACAATTAAATTAATTACGCAATTCAAAATTTAAACCATTTGATAAAATCAGCTAACGAATATTTGATACGTTATGTAAATTCTAAAATATGAACAATTTCAATAGTATACCATAGTAGCATTAACAAACTATTAAAACAAAATTTTCATTTGCATACAAAGTTATGTAAATCACATAGCATAAATTATATACACCAATAGTAATAACAAATATATTTTATAATTGGTTTATATCAATGAAGTTATCATGCATTACACTGAAAAATTATATTTTTAGCTTTAAACACCTATATTTTAAATTTTCATAGTTACTTACAAACCAATTCCCAATTCTCTCCTAATGTTTTTTACTCATATCCATGTATTTAACTAATTATGTCATATTTATTTTAAATCATTCGGATAAATTCAATTAACTAATATTTATTAATTCATCTAATAAATCTTAAAATATACCGATTAAGTATGTATACAACATTCATATATATAAACGAAGATGATAAAATTATTATTTTTATTCATATATAAAGATATATGAATCACATAACATAAAATGTAAACCCAAACAAAAATATATTTTTTAATTTATAATTTATTTATCTCAAAAAAATATCATACATTGCATTACAAAATTTCATTTTTTTGCAACTTTTAAAGGATAAATTTATATTTTACAACATGCGTGTGGAAGGACGGATTACTCTGATAAAAAATAGGTTTTGTAGACATTCTTATTTTCAACATGACATTAAAACTTACCTAACGCATAACTTAAACTAATGCTACATTTTTTCACAAATATTGAAGTTGTAAACATGACACTCCTACAACAACGTGAAATTTATGATTAACTACAAAGTTAAAAAAAAGTTTACTAATTGATATCTCCGGTAATGAATAAAAGTTCATGTGCAGATAAGTTGATTGTAAGATGTTCTTCTCAACTACTATTAAATACAAAGCTCTTCTCATTTTTTCCCTATTTTCTAGCATTCAGCTCCATATATTTAATTAGTTAAGTTGTTCACTGATTTACAGTATTTAAATATATTCAATTATGTAATATTCGTTATTTTATTATAAATCCTTAAAAATATATATACAATATTCTTATTAATATAAATGGAAAATTCATTTTTTTATCTATATACATAAAAAAGTACATGTATATCACATAGCATCAACTATTTACATATATAGTAACTAGTGTGTGGCCCGTGCTACGCACACGGGCATTGTTGGTTATTAAATTACCGTTCAAAGTTACTCAAAATACACCTTATGTAAAATAAAGGAATTTCGGGTAGAAGATAAATGTATATTATATGTTGAGTTTGTGTGCAAGTGTAGAGAGTGTGTGGGTTAGTTCATTAATATAGTAAATTTGTACTAAAAGCTGACATCATTCATCCTCTATGTAAAACCCTTTTTTAAACTATAGATAAATACAGATAGAATACCCTAGAATGAAAATACACAAACCAGTAAATTTTGACTAATATTTTTATATTCAAAAACAGCCAAATTTTCATAGTCTTTCCATTTTGAAATTACTCAAAGTATGACAAAGTAGGCGTGTAGCTAGTTTTAGTATTAATATTTTTTTATTAGCTAGTACTGAATGTAGAGTTGAAATGAGTTATATGAATCAGTTGTATATCTGTAGCATGTCAATCCTAGCCCATAATTTGCAGATGGTTGAAGTAATGAAGATGCAAAATAAGGCCTATAGAAATTGCATGCAAACAAAACAGGATGGAACTCTTCTCCTTTCGTTATACATAGTATGGCTATCTAATATCTTAAAGGAAATCTATATAAGGTTGCGTAATTTAGACAGTACAGACATCAAACTGGGCTATACAGTTAAATTGTCTAATGTCAAAAACAATTAGAGGTTATCAAAAATAAATTACAAACGGAAATATATCCATGCGCAATGCTACATATATGAAATGCTAATAGCCTTTCACAACAAAAATTGATGACAGAAAAATAATACATTAAGCAGTCAGTTAATAAATGTGAAAGTTTTCCTGATCTCTTCGGTATTGGTAGCGAGCACCCCAATTTGATCCATTTTCACCAATGTCGTAGAACATATAATTGGTCCAAAGCATTTGGATAAGTCCATTCTCTCTCACCTGTCTCTCTATTGTGATAGTTGAACAAACCACCTAGTGATGTGAACGTAACCTGGATTGCCTGAATGTTCATATAGTTAGGTCTTATATAATTTATTTTGTTATCTTGGATTCATTAGAACGGTTATAATGGCATGACTGCCACCGTATTGGCATTGTTGCTTTAAATTTGCTTCTTATAGTGGGTCACAATTTCGATTTGGCCTAAGGTGAGCTGAAGTTGTACATACGTGGGTTGATTGATGCATAGTGAGATATTCCAATTGTATTTTCTCCTACGTGTAAATGATTGGAATGAGCTTATAATAGTATCATGCCAAACTATAAAAATCTAAGATTTCTTCGGGTATAAGTAAATTGCTAAACTAATATCTTACTTCCTGACTTTTTATAAAAGGTAGACATATATAATTGCTACAAATTTTTTTATGCAGTAAGAAAACCTATGCCTTTTTATGATTACGATATATAATAGACTGATTAGTGTTTGAATCTTTTCAATGTTGTTTATGATTCTTAAACTTTTTTTAATATTTTTGGCTAGTAGTACTGACATTGTAGAATTAATGTATGTTTGTACTACGAAGTAAAGTACGAAAGACATCATTTAGACAACGGAAATGAATGATTTCCAATCTGGTTACATGTACAGTAATTATAGTGTATAAGATTTATTAGAAATAAAGTACTGCATTAGATTATATGTCATACTGGTTTGATTATGTTTTATGAAAAAAAATTATTTAGGCGCAAATGTTGTTACAGTAAGTACAACTGTAGTAGTAGGTAGATGGTCGTAGTTCACATAATGTAGTTATTGAATTGACGAAATCAGCTATTACATGGTATTACCATCAATATCTAACTATGATTGTTAGTTGGTTGATATTTTTTGTTATGCCATAGACTGTCAAATGAAGTCAAAATGGTTGGTGTGGCACATGCTACTAATGTAACACACATTACCAACTAAATAATTTACCTAATGGCAATATTAAACAGAAACAATCCAAAATTTATAAGTTTTTGATTTATGTTAATGCAAACCAACATACGATATGTAGTTTTGAAGTTCATTGTAAAATAGTGTACAAAGTGTTAATATGGATAGGACGCATATAAGCTGCATTTGACACTTGTAATGTGTCATAAATTGGTACCTTATTAAGTCATTACTGTAAGACGGTAGATACTATAATACTCAGTTAATGAGGTAGTAACAACAATCTAAAAACTTTTGCAGTAGTCTAAAGGATCATCTGGTAGCTCTAGTTTATAAGTACATTGTAGATAGTGGTGTAGGTGAAGATCCTTACAGCTTATTTAGCTTCCTATTAACAATATTAGGTTTACACTTGTTGAGTGTATGGTAAATTTACAAAATGCACAATTTTTTAACTATTTCAGCTGTTTACACCTAAGTTTTCTACTCACTCATCATCCAACTATATAGTTAATCTTATAGATTGTTGTGTTTAACTAATAATTAAGCCTCCATTTTGTATCCAGAACTAAAAAAATTAGATAAGATAAACAATATTGGCAATCCTAGTAAGAAAATTAATATTTCTATAAATATGAATTTCAATTACAACTAACAATGATTAATACTTAGATGCTAACCACAGTATAGGTCACAATATAAATTTCGTGTTCATATATAAGCTCTTCATGAGCGAGTTAATAAAATATGAGGTTTATGTGTATCGCAGTGAAGGTTTGTAAATGATGAAATTGGTTTGATTCTAAAATAATAATACTAATTGTTGCATCATGTGCAGGTGTATAATTTACCTATCTTGAGCTATTTAACTCATTTATGTGTCATATATCATCTTGTGTATTATTCATTATGTGTATACTTGATAAAGTAATGCACAGATTTACAAAAATTCCTAATCATATGCAGAACTGAATTTGTAATATAGATAATTTAAATCTTAGAAATAAAGGGTATGTAGGCAACGTACTCGTGTGTTTAGTGAGATGATGAGCACATATGTCTTCTCTATTTTTGAACAAAAGTCCTTGTTTGCTGGAAGAAAGCATATAGTGGATATCTGGTTCTTCTGCTTGAGTTATAACAAAGCTTAAATGGAGCACATAACAATTTAGTAATATTTTTAACAAAATTAGGTTGGGAATGAATGCAAACACATATATTCAGTAAAGATTTGAAGTTTTACTTATCTTGATATGGTGTTTCTATTAGAACATGTACAGATCTGGCTCCACGATATAGCAAAGCAGATCTGAGGTTTCTTCCCTCAAATCTTTTTAACTTGCTTCGCTTTGTTAAGAAATTACATGGACAATAGTTTTTCTGGAATTCGTTTGGGAAGTAGAAGAAGAATCAACGGTTTGCCGATTTCAGAATAATCTGTTTTTGGCCATTTTTGTGAAGAATAGTTTCTGGTTCTTTGGCATTATGAAATCTCTTGATAAGTTTGGAAAGTAAGGGGTTGTATTATAGAAGTACAGTAATGTTATTCTAGTATTGTAGTGGATTTGGGCTTTCAGGCTATAGTCGGTTTGGGCTTGGGCCATTTCAATTGTATTTATTTTTCTGGTGTCGTTTGTGTACTGCTCTTGCATGTTCTGGCCTGAACATGTTTTTGTAAATATTTAGTTTACTATAATAATAAAGATTGAAGAACCAAGTTCGAAAAAACATATATTCGGTAAAAATAAATATATAATGTGATAATAGAATCATAAGTAATTGCGTAGCGTGATTCGAACGTTTATTGACATGTGATATGTTGTCTCAGTGACCTGTTGTATATAAAGTACCATTTCAAAAAAAAACTTCACATGATTAATTTTTTTTACCACATAGTGGCTTTATCGACACCATTTTTAATGATATTTTTTATTTATCATTAACAATGGAAATGAAACAAAACTTACTATTACGTAAATATATTTTCCATAAGCAGATAAGGACATAATTTAACTAACAATAATGAAAAATTGATACAGATGAGATGACTGTGTGGTAAAATAAAGCTAATGACAAAACTAAATTTTTATTTAGTACAGTGAAATGTTGATGTTGAAAGATAAGTGGAATCAATAACCATAGAAATGAAGGTAATGAAAGCTTTGAAACTAAAGATGATTCATTTAAGAAAAAGATAGCTAATTAGAGAATAAATATAAATAGTTTTTGAACATTTGTAAATACGGTAATGCATAGTTATGTATTTTGGCAATGACTTTCAATCAAGGTTAGAATGGGACAAATACCATGTATAAATTAGCTTATGTTTTATCCTTCGTCCACCTACTATTCTGATGGAATGTATATAAATATAGTTATTAGTTTCTTAACTTTTTTAACATCTACAAAAATATATTGCTAACAATAATTTCTAAGAAACATGTTAGAATACTCCTTTTTCTATTACCTTAATTTTGCTATTATTAAGCCTATAAATAAGGCTCATATGAAAATTGGTGATAGTATCTACCAGTTAATAGGTAATATCGCGAATTAATTTCTTATCACTCCATACACTTTCTGTCATTATAATTAGTTCTATAATAATATATCTTTTGATATAGACTGAAACAAATCCAGTAACATCTTTCTATGGATTGTATATCTTTTTAAAGACCTGAGAGAACAAATTTATTCAGTCCTTCACTACACATGCATGATGCAGATAACCAAAGTTGCATACATGTGTTAATAGAAAACATTATATATAGAACAACTTGCCTTAATATTTAAACCTTTGAATGGACGAAATGCATCCAATATTCAGTCACCCATACTGTTCTACAAAATAATGAATTGCTAAATATGGAAGAAATGTTTAAACCTTTGAATGGACGAAGTAAAACAAATGATATTTTTAGCAGCAAAAACATTTCCTAAATAGGATAAAATAAAGAAGGATTACCATAACATGATAATACACAAATGTTAAGCAGTGTTGTACTTAATGTAAAGTGGATTCATCACGCTCAATTATGAAAATGCTTATCTAACTTGTTAATTAACTATACCTTCAAACATGCATACCTTTTGGTCAAAATTATTTGTAGTCCTGCTATGGTGGTTGTGCGATGCAAACAAAATATAAACATGCTTACTAAGTTTTTTTTACAAATAGAATTGATTAGACGCAAAAACAAATAAGTATATTTAATTGAAATGGTAAACAATAGTCAGACAAACTGAAAATTTGCTTAATATTTCCTCCGTCCAAAACAATAAATTAATGGGAATAAATGGTACATGTGTAAAAAGTAAGCCCGAATTTTTTTTCGAATACTAAGGTTTGGTATAGATTTAATACCACGATCTACATAACCGATGGATGCGGACAGTGTTAATACTTAGATGATAAATACTGCACATGTAGATGATAGAATTTAACATTGTGTCAGTTTATTCATCATCACTTTTACCTTATCTTTTACTCAAATAGAACCTAATAATAATATAAAAGTTCGTTAAAGTAATAAAACACAAAATGCACCCGTTGAGCAAAGACTTCGGTATAATAGGTTTTGATTCATTATAACATTATACAAAAATACAAAAATTTATTGGTGGAAATTTGGTTCCATCCCTTATTTTCAGATTTGATACTTGAAAATCTATTTTTCAAAACATGTTTTGATTTACATCCCTAATTTTGATTTCAATGTAAAAAAATCATTTGTTTAGGAAACTAAATCTGAACATTAATCGCATGATTTTATGAGCACACCAATTTTTTTGATAAAATGCAAATATTTGCCGAAAACTCTGCAAATATTTGTAGTCCAAATTTTTTTAAAATTTGCAGATTTTTCTTATTGCAGATTACTCTACAAATATTTGCAGAATTTTTTGCAAATTCCTAAAGTAAAAAAGAGATGTTTTCTTATAATATGTTTTTGAGAAGAAGCTGCAGTGTATTTTGAAACTTAAGAGGGTGTCTTACAAAAATTCTCAATTTAATATTTAGTAGTGATACTTAATGTGGTCTGTTAGCTTTGAATCAAACGGTTATATTAAATTTATTATTACTTTTGCCCACCAACATCCCTTACAAAAGCAAAAAAGTATAGAATTATCACTACGCCATAAATGGCCTACTGCAACACAAAAAAAATGTTGGCTCAGGCCCGAAAAATGTTGCCATAGGTCTATGGCAACACTTTTAGGGCGATGCAATTTTTGCCGTTGCCTTAGACCTCAAAGGCAACATTTTGACTATCTAAGGCAACATAAGTAATATTGTTGCAATAGAACCCTATTTGGGTCTATGGCAACACCCATAGGTATCTGTAGCAACATTCCAAAATGTTGCTATAGATATGAACTTTTTGAATTTGTGGGGCCCACAATGTAGAGCATATTTGATTTTTTAATAAAAATAAATATTTATTTAATAAAATGCTATTACACAGAATTTGATATTTAAACAGTAATTTATTTAAATAAATATTTTATTTCAACATTTGAAATAGTACAAATTTCTGACTCCACTATTTTACAATTCAATGATATATAACACCGATATTCACATATACAGATATTCCTCACTACATCACTCAGTTCACTCATTACATATGCAGTTTCAATTTATACATACACCAACACTGATAAATATATGCCGAGCCGAAGGCGAGCCGAGTGCCGAGCCGAAGGCGAGCCGAGAAGCGGGTTCGGGCGCAGCGCCGGCGGGGGTCCGGGGCACCGCAGTCCCGGTTAGGTCGAACAAGTGGGCACCGCCCGATTCATCCGATTTTGGAAGATCGAGCCTTCTTTGAAACCTGTCTTCAGCTCATGCATTCATACACTCATGCACATTTGATTTGACTCTGTCTTCAAGCTTGTATCCAGGTGTCCAGTCTTCAATACCTGTCACATGTAATTCAAAAGCAGTAATCTGGAAAATAATATTTAACTCAAACAGAAAATGAAAATATTTTTGTTATAATATTTGCCTCAGGTATTTGGGTTGTTTCTTTTCATAAGTGCATAAGCCAAACATGAATGCAACACATGGATACAAGGACACGGCACAAGGTCAAACCCGAGTCATCGACTGGATTCAACTCAGGGCCAAGCAACCAACAAAACAAACAAGAACCAGGTTCAGCAAAATATTGACAAGCCAGTGCAAGAACACAGCAGTACACATAGGCAGCCCATCAAGCAAAAACAGTGAATGCATCAGGCATGTACAAGAGAAACATAGGCAGTAATATGATATACAGAGGACTTGGAGCACCAGTTCATGTTCTGGTTTAACAAATGCAGCAGAAAGGAGCTAACAAGCTCAGACCATACATCATCGCAATCCAACATACCAATACATCATCGCAATCCAACATACCAGATTTATCAAAGTCCAACAGAAAGATTAAACCCGAGATTATAGGAAATAAAGCCTATAAATAAATCCCAATTCATCATCGGCAAAAGCATGCGAGTGTAACCAAAATCGAGAATAATCAAGTAAACCAGAAGGCATAAAACATACCAAATAATATCACATCGCACCCGACAACGAAGTCAAAGCAATTCGAGCAATCAATCAAGGAATTGAAACTGGTTTTATGATTGCTGGCCAATTTGAAAATTTAAGCGGCATTCTCTCAAACAAGAAATCTGCGTTTGACATCTTCCTTGAATCCGAAAATGGTACTTTTTGAAGCAAAGCTTCATCAGAATCGAACTTCTTCTGAACATTGGCGAGAAAGATTCAAGCATCAGATCTGGTCGAAGTATCATAAATTGCCAACCCTGCCGTCACGAAACCACCAAATTCGAGGAACAGCGGCTGAGCCACAACTATCGCCGACGTATCCTCCTCGATGGGTCCGTTAAGGCAGATGACGCGCTCTTTGAGAAGCCGGGAAAAGATATCGCAGGCACGCTGGCCACGGGATGTGTGCTCGATGACCATCGGAATCAGGCTGTAGAAACGGCGGTGGGGTAGTGGAGTTTTGTTGGGGGCTGCGGTTGGTAGGATTTGGGAGAGGTTGCGTATCGACATGTAGGCAACAGCAGCGAAATTGGGGGTGAGAACGAAATGGGAACGAAAATATGATTTGGAAATTAGGGATTTGGAAATTGGGGATTTGGATTTGGAAATTGGGGGTGAGAACGAAATGGTATGAACAGTAAAGCGGGAAAACGAAAATTTAGGGCAAAATGTAGCGGTGATCCATGTTAACAATCAGATTAAATGTAGACCGTTGGATCATATTCACGCGGATTGCTAATTTTATTAATTTTTTAATTTGAAAACATCTATAGCAACACTATATAAAAATGTTGCATCGTGTTACACTTGTTTAGCTAGAGCAACACATTTTTATGGCTAAGGTAACACTAAAAATACAACGTTGCAGTAGGACCAAAATTTTATAGCTATCGCAACATTTTAGCTGGCAACACCTTGCAAAAATGTTGCAGAAGGTCATTTATGGCGTAGTGTATATTTCAACTTCTGTTAAAAGCAAAGGGCCTAGTAATTTGTAATAACTTTGTAGTTATATGACATAACAATTAAGTACACTAAATTTTTGACCTAGGGTACATTGGCTCTAACTTGCAAATTATTCATAAAATCGGTTGTGACGATGACTTAATCTAAAAAAGCACGGCCTCTATGTCAAATTGGTAGGGCATAGCATTTCGAAACAAATTTGAAGCAACATGAAATAACAGCTAGAGAGACGGAATTTTAACCTATTTTGCATGTATGTTCACCAGCTTACAAATCATTAAAAATACTATACATGAATCCCTAGCTACTTTGTAAGGGAATGGAAGTGCTTACAACTCCAATTTATGCATAATATAAATTTGGTATTAAATAATGAAAGACAAAAGCTAATTTCATAACAACCTATGCATGTTTAAAGGTATGAAAATTGCATAGCCTATACGAAACCAGCAATCAATTAGGTGTGGATTAATTTTTGAAACACATTTTTAAATAAATGGCAAGCCAGCAAGGTATCACTTCAACAAACATATCTAATTCGACTAATTTGAAGCTCGTGTAATAGGCTTGGATTACAGAACGGTAGAGAAATAATAAACATGAATATTTGTACAACCAAATGAGATTTAACATAACAAACAATAAAGCCAACCCAACCTTCACAAAGTATCTGAACATGTCTCGAAAGTTAAGGATTTAAACAACCAAGGCTAACCAGCTAAAAACATCCAAATTTAAAAAAAGACTACAATAAATGTGTGAAAAAGATAATAATGAGACACGTGACACATAAAGAAATTTTTTTGAAGGACAGAATTTAAAGCCACAACGGACAATTGTTCTGTATGGCCAAAACAAACCCAACATCTAAAGTTTCATATTTATCCACAGTTATCGGACTAAGGAAAATGGTATGTAGGAGAGAGTAGGTACACCAACTGACCAGATTATATCGAACAACGACCATTTGGAACAATCACTTTCGAAAAGAAAACTACAAACATTTTGCAGATATATACTAAATACATTTTAGGCCAAACAAATAGTTACTGCAAAATTTAAAGATTTATTCACCATTGTCAAAGTTAAAAAGGGTATGTGGCATATCGTAGGAACAACATATCATCAAATCTAGTTTTACGACACAATGTAGCGACTGTGTATTTAAAGGTATTAAAACTGCATAGGTTATACGGAACCAACAACCAATTAAGCATGAATTAGTAATTGGAAATAGTTTTAAAACTAAATGGCCAGTAAGCAACCTATCATTTCAGTAAACATGTGTACATCAATTATTTGGAAGCTCGTGTGGCAGGCTTGTATTGGTCAGTAATAGGGAAATAGTAAACACACAACTGAATGAGATTTAGTATAATAGGAAAAATCAAGCCACTGCAATATTCATGAGTATATAAACATTTGTCAAAAGTTAGGGATTTAAAAAATCAAAGTTGACTAATTGAAACATCTAAATTAGTCAATATTCATGAGTATAATAACCGATGTAAATAAATGTTCAAAAACAGAGTTACAGTACATTTGACATCTATATCAATATTTTTTCAAGGCTGTAGTAGATTATTGTCATGTATGGAAAAATAAACCCAAACATGTATGTTTCATATTTATCAACAGTTGTGAGATTGAGGAAAAATGTGGTGTAGGAGATAGTTGGTACAGTAGATAGTCAAATTATATCTACTAACGAAACACGTGAAATAATTAAAATTCAAGTGCTCAGTGTCTCAAGTACTAAAAAAGCATGGGTTTTACAGAACCTATAATCAATTAAGGTTGAATTATTTTTGAAACACGGTTAACAAATAATGCATAGCCAGCATGATGCCAACTCCCCAAACATGTGTAATACAGTTAGTGTGAGTTTAGTGTAGTTGACTTGATTTGGGAAATGTTATAATAAAAAAACATACTTAGTTGTAGCTCTGACTATGATTTAAAAGAATATGGAAATTACTTACAATGAAATCTTTAGAAAGCATATGCAAATACGTTAGGAGTTATGGAGTAAAACAATAATGATGGAAGATTTGAAAGAACCACTTTCAAAATTAAAACTACATGCATTTACCTGATTATGTACTAAATACATTTCAGGCCAAACAAATAGTTACAACTAAATTTTAAGATTTATCCACCTTTTAGCAAATTTTGTTAAAAAAGGGTATATAGCAGAAAAAGGTTGTATGCACGGTAGTATGAGCAATATATCATCAAAATAGATTTTATGACCCAAACAATCGACCATGTGGTTAGTTATCTGCGTAATACCCAACTCAGGCAAAAAGGATTAACAAATTAGTGACCTAAAAGCCATTCGTTTGAAATTAGTAAAAGGGACGTAGCACAGAATTGGAATAATGAATAATAAAATCAAGTTGTAGTACAAATCCTACCTAGTATGTGTTTGAATACAAAAAGATCCCCAATTCGAGCAGTAAATATCAACAAATTACTGATGTGTTTGAATACAAAAAGATCCCCAATTCGAGCAGTAAATATCAACAAATTACTGACCTAATTCGAGTTAATCCCCAATTCGACTTCGCGATGTCACCAACCATATAACATCTCCAGTATGGATTGTTTTGGGGTTATAAGATTTAGTCGATTGGAAAAGAAAGAAAGAGGAGAGTAGGGTTTGTGGAGCGTGAAGAAAGAAGTGCAGAGAACAGAAACGAAATTGGTTTTGGGGTACAGATTAACGGTTTTAGAAGAAAAACATCGTTTGCGGACTAATAATGATATAGATTCAAAAATACGCTAATTTTTAAAAAGGACACGTGTAATCATATAAATGATCCGGTTCCTCCTTTCCTATTTAAGTAATAGATAGAAAATTTTATATATATATATATATATATATATATATATTGTGTTTGCTATTATCGAGTTAGGACAATAATTCTAATAAGAATATGTAGTTAGCGACTCTACCTTACATATGAGCATTGCATGCCATTTAAAATTATAAATTCCTTTATTTCAATAAATTTATCACATATTACTTAAAAAAAAGTCAATTTTTAACAATAATTAAATTTTAAAGACTATTTTTTAACAACATTATCATGTGCAACGCACGGGTTACACACTAGTTAATTTTAAGTAGTTAAAATTAATTATTGGTTGATTGGTTGAATTTGATCATTTTTATCAGTTGGATGTTATTATATATATAATAGTATATATATTTTGGAGTAATTGATACCCGCATATATATAGCGGAAGAGACCCTATGCGCCCGCATAATAGCGGATGACCCTATATACCGCGATATTCCCCTCGAAGTGGGATTGGTATTTTTATTGTATTAACTTCTGTGGATGTAGGGAAACAGGTTGGAGGGATCCAACTGGATTCCTCAAAAATGTTGATGTTATTTTCATATTCAGTGATATGATTCGTTTGAATAATCTGTGATAGATTATAGTGGAATTTGAATTTATTGGATGTTATGGTATTACTGGTTAGATTTTGGCATTTTTAAATACCAATGAAAAATGTTTAAAATTTGGAAAGAAATTAAAAAGGAAAATTTTAAGAAAAATATTTATAGTGAAGTTTGAATAAATTAAAAGAAATGAAATTGGCAAAAAAAATAGTTGATTCAAAATTTGTATTTAATAAGATCGGAATGTTGTAAATAGAGATCTTGGAATATTGTAAATAGAGATTTTTGAATAATGTAAATAAAAGGTTTAAATAATAGGGCTTAAGCGATATTATTTAAATATATAAATGAATTTATTTTTAAATTTGAGATTTAAATAGTTGGAAGGGTAAAAAGGGAAATTTGAAAATAAAATATGAAATTATTGTACTAGATTTTTAATAAGATTTTGAAAAGAAAGTGGAATCTCAATTTAGTGGGTTTTGGAATATATTGGGAAATTGGTTTAAAAATGGAATTTAATTTAGAAAATCGATTTTAAATCGATTAAGTGTTGTGAAAATAGTGATAAAAAGGAAATGATACTATGGAGTTTATAAACGAAGTTTATAAATAAAGTAAACTAAGTTATCAATGGATAATTTGAAATTATAAATCCACGATGAGGATTTACAAGGAAATGGGTAAACCGGTTTAAAAATAAATAGTGAATTTATTTTTAGAAATGGAAAAAGGGAATTTATGGGATTGGGACGTAAATCAAACTGGAAATAAATCGAGAAGGATTTATAAATAATTGGACTGGCTATATTGGAGTTGAAAATGTATTTTTCTGAGAAGTTAAGTTATTTTAAAATGGAAGGATTTTTAAGTATTAATTAGAAAAATTAAAAGTGTTTGAAGAATGTTTTAGAAAAAATTAATTACTTAGTTGTTTTAAAATTGTTTAAAGTATATTTAAGTATTAGTCCAGTTAGTTTATAGTAAGTTAATTATTATTAAGGATTAATCAGTATTTTTGTTTTAAAGAGATAAATTATTCAATATTAATATTCTATATAATAACTTTTATTTTAAAAAGCATTTGCCTAAAGTTTTATCGAAAAATTATTATAGAAATTTCATAAGTATTATTTTGAAAGTTTTTAAATAAATTTTCGGGAAGAATCGGTATACTCGCATGGCGTAATCGGAGACAGTGAGTGCCTGCAGTATAGTCTTGGTTTCTCTGAGATAGAGACGTAACCATTGAGCTGTGATCCATGGTTTGATACCGCAGTGGTACTTTCCAACTTATTTTAAAGGTTTTCCAAATATCTTTGAAAGAATAGATTTGGTGAATTTACTTAACTCAATAAGATAAGTATATATTTTGGAACAAGAGATTTAATTTATAAAATTTAAATTAAAAAGAGGTTTGGAGTTATTCAGTGGAAAAATGGAACTTTTGGTTGAATGATTGCTTATTTGATAGTTAAATAACTGACTATCAAATCTGGACCCAAAATATAAGTTTGGAAATATCTAGAAGAAATACGGGAATTATATGGTACAGTTACCGTTCGAGGTGCCATACTGTATGTATAAACTCGTTTCGTTCTTCTAGGACGTTTATAAGGAAATCCGTCCACTAACGGTTAGGAGGTGATCTCCGACCTTATTTTCGTCGGTTTATTTCCTAAAGAACCGGGGTTGAGTTTACCGGAAATATCGACGTTATTTCGAAGAGACCGGGATCGGATAAGTTATTCAAAAAACCAGTTCGATCCAACGAGTATGTTTTCGAAATGAAGACAAGAGCATGGAGTCGAAGATGGAGCAATGAAGTGCAAGGGCTACTCGCTACTAATCCTGAGGGTGATTCCAAAAAAGGATGTAGTAGGAATAGTGCCTTCGGTTCCGTTCGGATCCAGAACGGACTTGTATTGATGAATGCTATCAGAACATTGTCATCGGAGGACAATGAGCATTCTAAGTGAAAAATTCCTTAAAAAGGTAATCGTAGCCTCTAGCCTCATCAACCGGAAATGACTGAAAATCAGGGGAGATGAACCAAAGCTAAGTGGGTCGCACCCAAGAAGGGTATGTATATCACCTTTCTAGATAACCTCGGATATTATTTATTACTACGGTATATGGAAGGAGCTCGAAAGAGGGTGGGAACACCCGGGGTCATAGCATATTCGGTCAATCCAGGTTAGGGATAGTCCGGTCTTGTGTTGCAGGGGATCCCGGTGTGGTCCTCGATACGCTGTTTGTAGACGTGTACTATGACAGGTGGTACCACAGTGCCTGGTCATTCGTATGGAATCCATTCTCCAATATGTGCCTTTACGGTTTTGATTGTAGAGCCTAGTATGTTGGAATTTAATTAATATAACAATTTCAGCTATTTGAATAAGTATTTTTACATAGACACTATTATAATATCAGAGGATTTGATATGAAATGTTTTGGTAATCGTAAGGTAAAAACACGTCGTGTTTATTTGTGGCATGGTCTTACGAAATACCTTGGATTTTCAAAGGATTTTGATAACCTTAATAATTCAATTTGAGTGTGTTTTCTCACGCTGGTTTTCCAGACTGACTCGGGTGCTATTTTATTATAATGCTCGGGTCAGACCGAGTATTACAGATTCATGATAGGATGCTATGGAGCTCAGGAGACGAGCTGGATGACGAGACGTATCACACGTACTTGACTTTTATTCCGATGTGTATTGTATGCTGTATATTTAGCTTTTGTAAGGATAAGTTATTATAACTGTCCAGTATTGTGTTATTGATGTATTGTACTATGATGATGTATGTATAAATAACAGTTATAGTTTCTTTTGTATAAAGATCTGTTGTTATGTATTTTATATTGTTCCGCTGCGATTGTGAGATTCTGTATTGTTATTTCTATTTTCTCCTTCTACCTCTTCTCATTTTTCCTAACGATCTGGTATTTCCGACATTCGATTGTTCGGCATGTAATACAGTGGGCATATTGATGTTGATTTTCGGAGGTCGAAAATCCCAGTCGTGACAGAAAGCGTTAGAGAGGTGGCTTGGTTTTAAACAAAGTATACCTTCCGAAACCATTGACTTCGAAAGGAAGAAAAGCACCAGCTTGGGGTTTCGACCCCGATGTAAGCATTTACTTAATACAAAAGGCGCAACCCATTCGAAACCATTCCTTTAAACAATTAAACCTAGTCGAAAGCCAACCAAGTCGAAAGCAAACACTTCGGAAGCAAAGCAGACGCATTTTCAATTAAAAGCAAGGCGACGTTTCGACCCTTCGGAACCCTTAGCTTCGACCCAATGCCTTTCGCCTTACTCCAATTCGCTACGTACCAATTACTTGATACCAGGCGCATTGATTTCGATGGTAATGAAGGCGGAAGTACTTGGTCAGAACCCCTGATGCCGAAAGTAGTGAAACATTCCAAAAGCATGTAAAAACTGATTTTTACTTTAAAAAGAATTTCTTTTCAACTAACATGCCTTGTTGGTCAAAATTTTATTGGTTGTTAATTTTCTTTTCTAAAAGTGCTGCCAATATTTCAGAAATAAACAATTTAATTTATTTACAAAATACCCCTTCTCCTTTTATAAATATATAAAACATTTGAGTCTCATACCTTAAATAACTTTATATATTCATCAAAACACTTAGGAAAATTCTACAAAAATTCCAGAAAATCATTTTTAATATGTTTTCTAACATATATTAATTTCAGACCCAAAACTTATATTATTTAACCGTAAATAATTATAAATCATAATAATCATTTTCCTCACTAGAAAATTAATATAAATCTATATTAATTCAGAAAATTATGGAAATTGAAAATCGTCTCTAAAATATCATTTTTGATCTAAATCTAAAATCGCAAGGCATTTGGATGTCATTTAATAGGGTTTTCACATTAAAACATATCATAAAACCTATATGAATAATCATAAATCATCAACAAGCATATATAAACATTTAATCCTTCAAAATCATGGCATAACATTGCAAAATACTTCGAATTCATCTTAAAACCAAAAACAATTAGAAAGATGAGATGTAGTCATTATTCACCTTAGCTTTGAGATTAAGGAGTTTGAGACTTGAATGGATTAAGTTGATTAATCTTCTTCCTTTAGCTCTTTCTTCCTCTTTTTCTTGCTAATGGTGGTCGGCCTCTATTTGTTTTTAATTTAGCAAATGAACATGTAGAACATACACGGCTAAGGGTTTAGGATATTAGAATGATCTCTTTCCTATTTTACCCCTCCTCTATTTCATTTTAACTCTTCTTTAGTTCATTGGTTACATAGCACGGCTACCCCTTATTAAAATCAAATCTCAATCCCCTAATCATCACATTATTTTATTTTATTTAGCTAATTAAATGTCCTAAATAATGTTACTAAAAATATGGGGTGTTATAGACTCCCCTCCTTAAAGAATTTCGTCCTCGAAATTACGATAAGGTACACAACAAATCAACCAAAAAGGTAAAGCATACCATCAAACAAATCAGGATTAGTATCTCTAATCCTGCTCTGAGTCTCCCAAGTACAGTCTCTCTCATCGTCGTTCCACTGGACTTTCACTAATCTGATTGTCTTGTTCCTTAGCCTCTTCTCATCTCTTGTGACTATACGAACTGGTTTTCTAACTATAGTCAAGTCCGGCTCTACTACTAAATCATCTAACACAGTCGGTGCAGTAGTGGCATCAGGGTTTCTAACACACTTCCTTAGATGAGAAACATGGAAAATGTCATCGACTCCTGCCAAACTATTCGGTAACTCTACTCTATATGCAAGTTTCCCGATCTTCTCTATAATAGAAAATAGTCCTACAAATCTCGGTGCCAACTTTCCTGATTTCCCGAATCTGATCACACCCTTCCTCGGTGACACCTTAATAAACGCATGATCTCCAACTGAGAACTCTAAGTCTTTCCGTCTTCTATCTGCATAACTCTTCTACCTTGACTGAGCATCCTTCATTCTAGCTCGAATCAACTCAATATTCTACGCGGCTTCCCTAACCAAATCTGGACCAAGAACCAACCTATCCCGGGTCTCTAACCAACAAACGGAAGGTTTGCATGGCCTTCCATACAGAGCTTCAAATGGTGCGATCCCTATACTAGCCTGATAACTATTGTTATACGAAAACTCGACTAAGTGTAGATTGTCTTCCCATGATTCCTAAAAATCTAGCATATAAGCTCGTAACAAATCCTCCAAGACTTTGTTAACTCTTTCCGTTTGCCCATCGATCTGTGGATGGTAAGCGGTACTCAGCTTGAGCTTGGTTCCTAAAATCTCCCGTAGACTCTTCCAGAACTCACTAGTGAATAAGGAATCTCTATCACTTACTATACTACTAGGAATTCCATGAAGCCTAATTATATTCTTTATAAATAACTTAGCCAAAACAGGTGCCGTCCTAGTTGACTTAACTGGAATAAATTGGTCACTCTTGGTCAATCTGTCCACTACGACCCATATACTTTCATTTCCTCAATTAGATCTTGGCAACCCGTCTATAAAATCCATAAAAATAGAATCCCACTTCCATAGCGGAATATCCAATGGTTGTAGCAACCCACTTGGCTTCTGATGTTCGGCTTTTACCTGTTGATAGTTCAAACACCACTTCACCTATAAGCCTACATCCCTCTTTGTACCTTCCCATAAGAAACTTCTCTTCATGTCCTGATACATCTTAGTTCCTCCTAGATGGATAGTGAACTTCGAACGATGGCATTCCTCCAAAACTTCCTTCCTTATGTCTCCCACACTCGGAACACATAATTTTCCTTTCTTTTTCAACCGCCCATTCTGGTCAAGACTGAAATCCTTCAAGTCATCGCTCTCGGTTCCATCCCTTAACTTACTGATCCGTTCAGCCAACACTGGATCCTCCTCTTGTTTAGAAGTAATCTTTTCGATCATTATCGGTCGAATTTCTAAACAAGATAACACATTAGTCCCTTCACTAAATCCGGCCTCGGATCTCCACTGAACTCTACAAGTCGACAACGCTTCCAAATCCTTCCATTCAGCTATCATCGCCAATACCGCATTCTGTTCCTGCTAAGCGCATCTGCAACCTTATTACCTTTCACTAGTGTGTACTCAATTCTAAAGCATAAGCAGTAATATACTCTAACCATCTTTGATGTCTCATGTTCAGTTCCTTCTAAGAGAACAAGTACTTTAACCACTTGTGATCCATATAAAGCTCAAACCTCTCTCCCAAAAGGTAATGTCTCCACATCTTCAATGCAAAAATCACTGCAGCTAACTCCAAATCATGCTTTGGATATCTAATCTCATGTGGTCTATGCTATCGAGAAGCATAGGCAATCACTTTACTTCTTTGCATTAACACAGCTCCTAACCCAATTCCACACGCATCTGTATAAACTATCAAATCCTAATTCCCTTTCGGAACAACCAACACAGGTGCATGGGTCAATAAGTGTTTCAAGCTCTGGAATGCTTCCTCACACTTATTGGTCCACACAAACTTCACATCCTTTCACGTTAGCCAATCATGGAAAACTCTTTATCTCAGTCACTGTCTCGAGTCCCTTCCAATTATTCACCGCTTCAATCTTAGTCGGATCTACAGACAATCCTTTCTTTGAGACTACATGACCAAGAAACTTCACTTCCTTCTTTCAGAAATGACACTTCAAAAACTTTGCCTTCAGCTGATTCTGCCTCAGCGTCTCAAGCACAACTCTAAGATGAACTTCATGCTCCTTCTCATCCCTAAAGTAAATCAAAATATCATCTATGAAAACCAACTCGAACCTATCCAAGTGCTCTCGAAAAATTTGGTTCATTAAATCCACAAAGAATTCCAGCGCATTAGTTAGTCCGAATGGCATCACTAACCATTCATACGATCCATATCTTGTCCTAAACGCCGTAAAAGGATTACTATCCACTGCTACTCTAAGCTGATGAAAACCTGTTGCCAAATCCAACTGAGAAAATACCTTGGCTATACACAACCGATTGAACAAATCGTCGATTCTAGGCAGCGGATATCGATTCTTTATCGTCTTCTCATTCAACATACAATAATCGATACATAACCTTAATGATCTGTCCGGCTTCTTAGCAAACACTATGGCTGCTCCCCATGGTGAACTACTTGGCTTGATAAAGTTCTTGCCCTCTAAATCCACCAACTGCACCTTCAACTCCCTCATCTTGGTAGGTGTCATCATGCTTGGCGGCCTACTCATTGGTTTTGCTCTAGGTACTAAATCTATCTGAAACTCAATGGCTCGTTTCGGTGGCAATCCTACTACTGGTTCAAAAACATCCGCGAATTCTCTAAGCATGAAAACTCGATTCAACTCGTCTTCTACCTCCACAATACCCAACAAAGCATTCACCTCACAACTAGGGATTTCTATGGTATATGTAATCCAATCACTACAGTCAGGGTGTCTAAGTGATATTTTCCTGTCATGGCAAAATATTCTAGCATCGTACTTACTTAACCAATCCATACCCAAAATAATTCTGAACCCTACAAAGTCAAACACATACAAACTGCAAACAAAGGTATGACCTAACAAATAAAACTCTATGTGGTCACAGTTCATCTCAAGTGTCGCATACCCTCCTATCGGATTTGCGACCCTTAAGGAAGTAACTAAATATGAGGGTTATAGGTTAAGCTATCTACCAAACAACGAGATATAAAAAAATGCGATGCACCAGTATCAAACAAAACGCTAACATACATACCATGAATTTGAAGCGTACCTCCCAACACTACCTTCCCTTTCTCCTGCGTTGTTGGTCCTGATGTAACAGGTTCCAATGCAAATACTTTGCCTATTCCATCCTTAGCAGAATCTTTGCATTGATTCTTATAATGACCAATCCGATGGCAGTTGAAGCATCTGATGTTCTTCTTCCCGATCACTTCCTTCACCTTTCTAGTACGACACTCATTAGCAAAATGCCCCTTCTTATCGCACTTAAAGCAAACAACCTCAGACTTTTATTTCTTTGTAGCTCTACCTTTCTGAGCACCCTTCTTATGAAAGAACTTCCTTTTCTGACTCTGCCCCACCTGGACTTCCTTTGCCTTGTTTCTCTCAAGAAAAGTAAGTATCTCTTCGTTTCTCAAAGCCATCTCTACTACAATATCACATGGGTCCCTGATATGCGGTAACATTGCCCTAGCAAGCTCAGGCTTCAATCCCCTAATGAACTTCTCATTTCTTCTAATATTAGTATCAACCGTAGCATAGCCATATACTAGCTCCTCAAACCTCCTCGCATACTCAAGCATAGTCATGTCTCCCTACCCCAATTCAGCAAACTTCCTAAGCAGAGCAGACTTAGCAATCTCCGACATAAAGCTTTCCTTAAATATCCTTTGAACTCGGCCCATGTCATCGTCTCCTCATTAACTCCTACTGTCATACTATTCCACCAGTATAAAGCTGCTCCTTGAAGCTGTCTCGAAGCAAGCCTTCTCTTCTGCTCATCATTGAGCCCTAAATCTCCAAAGATCCTCTCACGATGCAGCAACTAGTTCCGATGAATGGCTTTCCTCCCAACCGAGCATAATCCCTACTCAGAATAGCGTAGTTGTTGACCACTAGAGCTTCCTGAACTGCTCCTCCAACTACTCCAGCAGCAACACCCTCCTGCATCATATTGACAAAGAACTGATACATTGCTCCCACATCAACTAGCGGGACTCCAGCACCAATATTTCCTGCTTATGTTTGACCTTGGTTCCTTCTAGTATTCGTTCTAGCATTACCATTTATGGTGGTGCTTCCTCCAAGATTCACTCTTCCACTTCTAGCATCCATATCTGTATTCAAGCCTCGTGAGATACAGAAGAATAGCCTAAGAGAGATAGGAGAATAGAGATATAGCGTATACTTATATATAGCAAATACAAGTACGTTACAATAGCGTTATCCATACCCGGATCTGAACTCTAATTCCCTCGAATTATGTTTTCAAAAATCATTTTTAGTTTAAAGTTTTTCATAAACCTATGCCCTGATACCAAGTTGTGACATCCCATATCTGGAGGCCCGAAGCAAAGCACTACAGATGCTGCAGTCATCCATAGTATTAACCTCCGGTGACCAAATATGGTAATGTTAATGGTATCCATAATATCAAAAGCACTTGAATATGAAATAAAAACATCACAGATTAAAACATTTTTCTAATTACATTTCAAAATAACATTCCATATCCAAGTTACATAATTCCAAACATTTTCCAGGTTCAGATCAAATGTAATTATTACAAAATACACCAAGAGCGACATATAAAGATGCCCTCTTAGTTGACCAGAGTACTATATAGTCATAACTGACTTAATAACACACATCAGAATCAAACAAAATAAAACAACAACTCCTAAATAGCTATCCATCAGCCACCTGCTCATCTTTGGAAGCTTTATTCGCAAACCTACTAAAACCTGAAAACCTCAACCCTCAGCCTACTCAAATCAATTTTGAGCACCCGAGAGTTTAAGGGGAAAAACATAAACTTCGAGTCAGACATAAAGCCTGATGCGAATAATACTGTACATCTTGGTTATTTGATATTAAGTGAGACCACGCCGCTTAGTGGAATGAGTTTCCCCTCACTAATATCCTTTTAAAACATATCTTTTGCAAATCATAATCCTGCAACCAAAACTGGTTAAAATTGTAAAGCAATATCATGTAAACTTACATATCAGATAACAAATGAACTATTTGTCTGAACACTATAGTTTTGTTTTGCTAACTACTAACCTTTGGCCGACTCGGGCCTACCAAACAATATAAACAAATAATCTAACATCTGTTAGACACTCCTCTTTTGGACGGTCTATCCCTAACTTAACTCCTCCTATGGTCACCTGATCCTAGTGGTTTTGCGGGCTCACCAATAACCTACATCTGTACAAATATATTCCCTTCCGTATGTAATATCATTTTAGTCTTACTTGCGACAAAGCCCTACACACTGGAAATTTAGACTAAAGTAGCTTGGGGCTAATAGCTAATGTATAGGGCGTGACCCTATACCAGTCTCATCTGGCATACAAATATCTGAATCATTTTACTTAGGGTAATCTTCCCTTAAATTTTCCTTAAAAACCTTTTCTTCTCAAAATGATTTAAAACCTTTTAAATCAAACTTAAACAAGGAAAATACATACTCTATGCTATACTCAAAATCACCTTGCCATGTTATATATACTTTATACAAATCTTTGTCGATGAAAATGTTTAAACCTTTGAAAGTACCCCTTTCGAATCCATTGGAAGTACCCCTTTCGAAACCAAGTAAATCCCTTTCTTTTGCCTAGGCCGAAGGCCAAAACATCCCTTTTGAAACCATTCATATAATCCTTTTGAAACCATTGAAAAACCTTTTCTTCGAAAGCTATAAAACCTTAGACATCCTACTTTAAAACCTTTAAACATTACCTTTCAAAACCATTGGAAAACCTTTCCTTTCAAACCTTTCGAAACCATTAGGGAACCACCTCTTCGAAACCTTTATTTAAAACCTTTCGAAAGCATCAAAACCTTTGCAAACAAACCTTTCGAAAGCATTTGGGTTCAACTTATAACATGTGGAAACACCTTTCGAAACCATTTAAAACTATCTTCTTCGAAACCTTTGGGTTCTACCTTCAACAGAGCAAAATGGTCATTAAAACCATTTAAGTTGAAAGCATTCCTTTCGAAAACAATTCTTAAGTAAAGAAGTGATGGTGTCAAAACCAACCCTTATGAAAGCATTGGAGTAGTGGCTTGGGTTTTAAAGAAAAGTATACCTTCCGAAACCATTGACTTCAAAAGATAGAAAAGCGGCAGCCAGGGGTTTCGACCCCGATGAAGCATTTACTAAAAACAAAAGGCGCAACCCATTCGAAACCATTCCTTTAAAAAATTAGACTCAGTCGAAAGCAAACACTTCGGAAGCAAAGCAGGCGCGTTTTCAATTAAAAGCAAAGCGATGTTTCGACCCCTTCGGAACCCTTAGCTTCGACCCGATGCCTTTCGCCTTAGTCCAATTCACTACGTACCAATTACTTGATACTAGGCGCATTGATTTCGATGGTAATGAACGTGGAAGTACTTGTCAGAACCCCTGGTGCCGAAAGTAGTGAAACATGCCAAAAGCATGTAAAAACTGATTTTTACTTTAAAAAGAATTTTTTTTCAACTAACCTGCCTTGTTTGTCAAAATTTTATTATTTGTTAATTTTCTTTTCTAAAAGTACTGCCAATATTTCAGAAATAAACAATTTAATTTATTTATAAAATACCCCTTCTTCTTTTATAAATATATAAAACATTTAAGTCCCATACCTTAAATAATTTTATATATTCATCAAAACACTTAGGAAAATTCTACAAAAATTCTAGAAAATCATTTTTACTATGTTTTCTAACATATATTAATTTCAGACCCAAAACTTATATTATTTAACCGTAAATAATTTTAAACCCAAATAATCATTTTCCTCACAAGAAAATTAATATAAAATCCACATTAATTCAGAAAATTATGGAAATTGAAACCCATATCTAAAATATCATTTCTGATCTAAATCTAAAATCACAAGGCATTTGGATGTCATTTAATAGGGTTTTCACTACTACACCAAAAATACCTTTTCAAAGCGTTTAAAAAATGCTGTAATAGGATACGACAACGTTATTATAAATGATGTATAACGACATGCTGTCATAGATACATAATTTCTAACAGCAAATAAAAAACATTGTTAAAAACCCTATTTGACAGCGTTTTTGTCGAGCTGTTAATAGTTTTCTACAATGTTTGTTAGATTATTGTCTTAAACATTTACCGCGTAAATATGTTGCTATAAAATAATGTTTCCAGTTTTGTTTTACATTTTTGTCTGCAATTAATAACGCTGTTAACTTTTGTGTTTTACATTTTTACAACAATTGATAAATGCTGTAATAACTTGTCACAGCGTTTACAATATGTTGTCAAAAATATATGTAGTTATGCTTTACAGCATGGATTAAACGCTGTCTTTTGTTATCGTGGTTTTTATAGCATGGACTGAACTGCATTTGAATATATTTCAACCGATTGGTATACATAACATATTCAAACTAGAAACTTTCATATAAACACAATACTATTAATCATTTCCATAAACCGAGTCTAATAAAATATTCATATACAAAGACAACATCCATAAACCAAATTTATATAATACCCTTAAAACAATAATAACTTCTATAAACTAACTTCACACGATGTCCATAGACAAAGCCACAACATCTGTAGACAAGGACACGATATCCGTAAAGCAAGTTTGCATCAAATACCATCGATAAAACACACTATCAAAAAGTTCCAATTGCTTGTTATGCCAAAATGATCTTCAAAAACCTGAAGAATGTGTCTCTTGTATATTTTTGCACCAAAGTCTTTGATTCCCCGTAATGAAGAAAATAAAAGACCGGCGTTCAAATACAAATTTAAAATAACACATTTAATTTGCAACAACTTGAGAATTATGGCACAATAGTTTTACATGAAATAATACATTTTATATTTCAACAAAACAATAATTTGGTATATAATTTTGCACTGTACATATGGTTGTTAATGAAAAGAGCTTGAAGAAAAATACAACTTATTTTCATCTAGTACGTTCTTAAATGTTAAAACTCAAATCAAATCTATCATATTCAGACTATTCCATTTGATGTGAGGGTAGAAACTTGAAAATCTTCCAAGTCAAAGTCAATAAATAAAAGGAAGCTTAGGTACAATTTCAAAATCTGTATATAAATATGAACCAGTCTAGTAAAGTGGTATCAATATCATAATTATACCAGATTGCTTCACTTCACATTATTTTGTTCACTTATCATTTGCCAATGAAACAATATCTCCATATTGTCTTCTTTCTATTCCTCACTACCTAAAAGCATCAACTTCTGAATCAGATGGTTGCATACATAAGAAGCTAAAAACTAAGTGTGAATGAACTCTCACAACCTTTACCAAGGTTGAGACCTTTCTTTTATACGTTTTAGAATTTTTTATCATATATAATATACCTTATAGTTCTTCTTGTAAGCTTCTCAAGAAACAAAGATTTCTCTAACTGATCTTTGTTAGTTCTGATTATGTAAAAGACGTCTTTTTTCCCAGACTTCCTTCTCTATATGTGTTGATCAAGGTAGGTCAATTTACCTTCAGATTTATTACTACAAAAAATAGTATCAGAATGATTGTTCTAGCAGAAAACTAGAAAATTACAAAGTTGACTTTCTAGTTTAAAGACTCCTAAGGTCAACATGGAAATATCAATGTACACTTACAGTTCAAAACTAAGAAGCTTATCAATGAATTAGATATTATCAGGATCCAAGTATCTAGTGCATGTATAATATAGCATAAAGATTTGCAATTCTACATGGTATACAGAGAATAATTTATATAGAAGTGTAAATACTTATACTTTAGCAAAAGGGTACCAATACTTACGAACAATATAAAATAGTTATTTGTTTTACTTGTTTGATTGTTTTATTCAATTAACATAAAAAACTGTATACGATTTTGAAGAAATTATAATCTGCACTTATAAAGAATGCAAAAAATGTATTTCAATTTCAGATTGATTTAAAGCAATATTAGAGTTGAGTTATGAAATACCTGCAAAGAAAGGAGAGTTTTTGGAAATCAAAGAACTAGAAAAATCAAGAAAATATTTTCATAGATAAAAATATAATATTTATAGAAAACTGAATAAAATTATACATTAGGAAATAACGTATAAAAAAGACCTTAGCAAGTCACTAATCTATATATCCAAGTTTACATATGGTGTTTACCTTGATATGGCCATTGTACATGTCATCCACTTATGATCAAGTATCTTTTACTTGAAAATTTGTGAGAATTTCACAATTTACACAATTAAATTAAGACAAAATTTAACAACCTTTATCTCAAGGCAAATTTGACTTTTAAATTTTCACAAAATGCTAAGAAAGTATACATTGTTTCACCAACGTGTAGCAACAAATGGTTATTACTGGGTGTGCATTATCATAATTGCACCTTCATGAATTCAACCTAAACTAAAAATATTATGGATAGAAGAAAGTATTTTAACATACTGACCAACAATTTGTATTCTTCAAGATATCCTTTGGCTTCTTCCTGGAGACGTAGATGTATTTTTGTTTCACATACTAGTGGACGTAGATGCATTTTTGTTTCACATACTAATGGCTTCTCCCCGAAGACGAAAGCATGCATGAGATCACACACTTGGTGGACAAAATGAATAACAAGATAACTATTTTCACACATAGGTCATTATTCTACACTTACTTTAGTAAGCTTGTTTGTATTTTACTATACATGTAAATGTTTTGTTCTGTTAGTTCAGATATTTGTCACTTTTGCTAATTTGTTTATTGTAATTTATTTATTATTGTATATGGCAGAAAGATTTCAGCAAGTAGACTTTGGCAAGTTTAAATGAAGAGATAAGAGAGAAAAGTCATTATTTATTTATTATTGCTTATGTACCCAGACTCATGTAGTAGTTATTCGATCTTTATCTTGTATGAGAGATATAAATTAATTTTATATTGATCAGTCTGTTTGACTTTGTATATATTTATCTAGTTATGTGCGCATCATAATTACTTTATATCTACTATTTACATTTCTCTATATTAACCCATAATGAACATGAATTAAATGATACTATATAAAATAGGTCTTGAGTAAAAGCTAATGGAAAAAGCTCATATCTCTTGTGAGTGAAATCTATGTTGGGAACAACACTTTTGATAAAGTGCATTAAAAAATATACCTAGGTGACAGTTTAGTGCCAATTCCAGCCTAAGATAACCAATTCTAAACTAATTTCAGACAACCAAGAAAGCACATTCTAGTCTAAGACAACTCCATCTACTTACATCAATTCAGCACCACCATCCCACCTTGAATTGCCACCTTCTGCTCTAACCAGCATTCAAACCTAACATTCAAACCTAAAAATAAAAATAGGAGAAACAAGAAAGATAAGTTATCCCTATCAAAGGATGATATCAACAAAGGCAGAGAGTTTAATCCTCGTCAAATAGTACTAAATATTGAAATAATGAATGGAACTTCCCCTTCGTCTACAAGACAAGGCCTTCATTCAAATCCTGCTGCCATGTCGATGTTAAACTCTCTCTACAACATATGTAACATATGTTTTGCTGTACGCATCACTGTCAGGATCTGCCACCTTTTGTTTGTCCCATTCAGGCCTTTGCAGCATCCTCTTTCTTCCAGAAATTCTGGTGCTGCTAGCCATGCATGCTTTTATTTAGTCACCTAATATGCCTCAATTTATTAATGTTGTAACTCTTTTGAGAAGCTTTAATTTATGCTTCACAACTGCTCACGCATGCTTCAGATTTGATCACCCATTATGCCTTAGAATTAGAGTGGTTTTTTCTTTAGTAAATGCAGCATTCTCTTCGTCAATGATGCTGAGTTTGTCTTGATTAGTTTTGGCTTCAAAACTAGAGCCTCTGGTTTTCCGCACCTCATTAATGTCAAACATGCTCAGTCTGGCAATTGGCACTTTAGTACATGCCTCAGTTTATGCACATTAGAGATAGCCCCCACACAATTCATAATTGTCGCGCACTAGCTATTTCAGTTCCAATTTTGCAATCGAGATTCAGTTCCAGCTGTCTATGTGATTCACTACTTTTCAGTCACACTTCAGATTCACCATACCTGCCATGAATATTTGCATCATGCCTCAGTAATCTTTGATAATTTTACCCTATACTTAGCACTTAAATTATGTACATAGTAGCTATATTTATAGGATAATTTCTTATTAAAACTCTGACCAATTACTTAGCATGACATATATTTGTAAGCTCTATCCAATTACTCTTATAATTGTTTAATGTATTCATTATAAAAAAACAAAATCACATGCTTTCAAAATAAAATTCAATTTTTCCCACCATTATATTTTTATAATTAGTTATCTTGTTTCCTTAACATTATATTACTTTTTTTTTTTTTGGCTTTCGTATAGCTAACAAAGTAGCTTGCAAAGTTTGTCATTATGTGTTTTATTTGGTAAGAATAAATGACCTTCGATAATTATTTAATTAGCAATGAAAAATATGACAAGATAGGCATTTTTTGACATGTCAGGTTTCATTAACATGTTAGTTTTTATTAACATGATATTTATACGTTAGCCTTGTAAAACATATCACAAATTTGATATCTATTTCATTTTGAAAATGTCCTAAAATGATCTTTCCAGAATTAACTATAGTATATTTAGCATTAAAGATCTTCCTATAGCTAATTTTCAAAATAACGAGAGAGGTTTACAAAATATGTCAGGATAGGTATTTTTTGATTCATTTGTTAATACGTAGAGTAACCTGATGACATGATTATTTAATTCATTCAGTGTTAAAAAAATGACATGCTTTCAAAATAAAATTCAAGTTTTCTCACCATTATATTTCTATAATTAGCTATCTTGTTTCCTTAACATTATATCTTTTTAATAATTGTCTTTCATATAGCTAGAAGAGGGAAAATGATTTTTTTTGCAAAGTGGAAGGAGAGAAGTGGAAAATATTAAACCTAGAGACCTAAGAATATTCTCAACGTTGGTACGCTAATTAGACTCTTTGTGAAATAAGTTTTACTGCATTTGAAAGCCAAACGCTGACAATATGTGCAGTTAAAAGTAAGTTGTCTTATAGTGTTAACATTATCATTTTGATATGATTGCACCATTGTGCCTACAACTATCAAATTAGGGAGAACTTTTGTGGCAACCAATTGAATTTCTTGTAAACAATTTAGAGATTATACAACTCCATACTGATATTATATTCGAGTTGAGAAAATCATAAAATTAAAGTTATTAACCAATAAAAGTACTAAACATTTATTAATGAAGTCAAAATATGCGCAAGCTAATCCAAGATCCACGAAATTTGTTATATGTAACTAGCCACTAATATTCAAATCTAAGCTCAAAACTTCCAACCTTTTGAGTTAAGAATCATTAACACATGGAAATTTGTTGGATTTATAATATAATTCATTACCAGCAGATTTAACTAAGGAAAAAAGTTGTTTCTAGTACCCACAAGAATTTTTTTTGAATTGTACATGCAAAAAATGTACTACACAAAAAACGAATACTTCCTTCCGTGAATAGCTTAAGATAGAGACTGAACCATAATTCTTAAACTTATTTTCACTACTGAGAATCCTATAACACATGTTTTAAACTATAAAGATGAACGCACTCATATTAATATGCATTAAATGTTCTTAAGGTTACCAACAAATTCAAGCAGCAAGCACCATAAAATTCATTAGTTCAAATGAGTTATAATGCACTTAAAAAATCATAAATTCACTGTCATTAACTCTTCACTTTCATTTAGCTTCACCTTTGATTAAAATAATTACTCGAATTTGACCAATAGGTCGTATGGTATTACATAAAGCATTTCATAAAATATATTTCACTCAACATACATTTATTCATGAACGCACGAGTTGTGACCTCCAAACTATTAAATGTTAAAATGATAATAATTATAATTATGTTAGTACATATTAATGTGCTTATCAACAACCTACTAATTAATGCATTTATAGCGATTAACGCATTTATTCAAGCATTCATTAATGCATTTCGTTGTTGATAAAAAATAATCTATAGAGAATTCGCACTAATCTGTAGTATCATTTATCACGTATTTTACTACTAATAAAAGAATATAAATCTATTATATATTGATTGATGCATATAACTATAATTACAAATTGTTCTACTCTTGATGTGATAAATGCATTTTATAGCTATAAATATTCATGGTAACATGCTGTCAGGCTCCACTGGCATAGTTTCCATCTCCTTAATATATTTAATAATATTGAATTTATGGTAAAGTATTGTTATAATCCAATGTTATTAGTGCTTATATTTGAGCACCCGACCAATCGGCCTATAAAATTTAAACCATTTCAAATATATGCAAAGATCATCACAATGAGGAATGAAGGATGGAATAAATAGACAAATGGAGGTACCTTGAGAAAGATAAGCTAAACCAAATGACAAAAAGCTTGGTTCACAGGATGCATAGATAAGATTGGTTGACAAAAAACAAAGAAATCCTAAATAAGGAAAGTTAGAGAGACAAAATACAAAATCATAAGATAGATTCACAAAAAACTACATCAAAAATATTGTGTTTTGCAATACAACATTTACGTTTTTTCCTAAAGATTACAACAAGAGTAAAACAGCGTGGTGCCTTCAAACACTAAGATTGAATGCCATTAATTAGTATTCTTGTAGTGTAAGCTCTGCAAACATAAGAGAAGCATAGGGTAATGTGAGAATAGAACATACCAGATCTGGTGCTTTGATGAAGCATATGAGTCTAGAATTTTGCTTAATGTTGAGACGATGAAACTAGATACGGCCTGATAAGTCAGCAGAGTCCAAAAAATGGTCGTTATTATCATTGTAAACATCCAAAGCAATGATGGTGTGAGGAGTTTGTTGAACAATTTTTTTCATACATCAGATATGATGAGCCCACGGACTCTGATCATGCATTTTGACATTGCATGTATCAGGTATGCATGTAGTTCAAATTGTGAGACCAATATTGTTTGTTTGTTTATACAAAATGAGAGTTGTAACAAAGATGATATTTTGTTGATAGTGATTCGGATTCACTGAATTTCAGAAAATGTCTTTAATTAATAACATGACTCGGATTCTCTGAAAGTTAGAAATGATATTTTGTTACTGATGTTCATCATTTTAATTTTCTTTAAAAACAAAGGGTGCAAACTAACTTAAAAGTTTCAGTTTCATAACATGCCAATATCTTAGAATTATACTAAAACAGGTTATAAAATATTTTTACATAGTGCTGCTCAATACCAAACTTGGCGAAATGAGGTTCAGGTCACCTATATTTACAAATTTTCAACCAAAGCTGTAAACATTTTTTTAAAAGAAACATTATATTTAAGAAAATCAAGCATAAAATAGGTAAATCAGAAGTTTGTTGTCAACAGTACCTTAAGTTCCTAACTTGGCTATTGTTCTTAAGTTACTGTTCAAAGATTTGTTAGTCATAACAATAGCTCTATCACTGAAAGTGGAACCTAATTCTCCTCGTCTAGGTTGATATGAACATTTAACATAAAATATAGCTAGCTATGACGCTAATAAAAATAAATTCAAATTCCATGCAGTAACTTTGATGTACAAAACCTGAATCCAAAGCTTTAGTGTTGTCATCCTCCCTTAAAATACTCTTATCGATGGATGCAAGGATTCTAATCACATTCATTGCCTGAATGAATAATGAACATAAAACATTTTTACTGTGAAGATAGTTGTGTGACCCTATGCTAAAATTACAATGAAATAAATTTTATATTTTTAGGACTAAGTTTAACAAAGGTATAAACAAGTTTACATTGTGTAGAAAAGCATACAAATAAAAAATTAGTTATAGAAATCTTTCTTACAAACTGCAGAAAAGTTGATGCCGCAACAAATTGAATTTAATTTTCTATGTAGCATAGTTTTTTAAGTTTGGGTTCAACTCGAGGCTGTCACTGAGTTAAACTCAGGCATGCCACTGAGTTAAAATCAGCGTTGAGCACTGAGTTCCACTCAATGAAACTACACAAAGTTTCACTCATTGCACAAGCACTAAGTGAAATAGTAAGTTTATAACTCAGTGGTTGAACCGAGTTTATACTCAGTGGTTGCACTAAGTAAATTCATGATTTCGACATATGGTTGTCAATCATCATTAACAAGCACTGACATATAGTTTAATATATTTTCATCAAATGAAAAGCATTCTTCAAATTAGCTTATATTGTTATGCACTATATAAAGTATACAAGAGCATCCACTGCTAATGCTCATCCATGTTGAATCTAAAAAAATAACTTGTATGTAAGCCCATTATACTAAACATCAGCCATACATAAAGAAACTAAAAATCAACCACTTTGATTTTGTTCCATTAAAACTGCACTCATAAGCCAGTAGATGCACATGATCCAGTGATTCCAATAGAGCTTACATTATTAAACATTTCAAATAAATAGTTGAGTGATATATGAAAAAAGGAAAATATGCTCGATAAAACTAATCCAAAACAATTACATATATTCTTCTAAAGCTTTAATGGCTTTAAGCTTTGCTAAATAATCATATTAAAAATGATATGTTGAATCAATGGTTAAGATAATATTTTAGTCATAAATACCTGATTAACATTTTAAACATAGAATTTTTGATAATATAGCTCATTGATAAATTTATAATGATTTCAAATAAATATATATAATATATTATAATTAAGTGAAGTAAAAGTACTATGACAATATACTTATTCTTGCCACTTTGAATACAAAAAATAAAAATGGACACAAATTGTAAGTTTAAAATAAAAACACCCATTGATACACTTCTTACAAAATCATTGGACTTGAATAAGCTTCAACTCAAACATGTACAAAGTTCACTGGGAAAAGCATCGAACATTAACAAGATATGTTTTGTTTAAATTATCAAAATAAAGTACTGGTTAACCATAATAGTGCAATACATAATAGTATACAAAGTTTGTTCAATGACCAATGACAGTTGCCTATAGCTATAGAAAATATCAACAATGTCCATTGCTACTCAGTTGCATTCAAATATATTATTAGCTATATACAAGTATTGAGATATACTTTGAACAAAAGACGATCATTTAAGAAATTACCGTTCAGAACAAGAACATCTGCAAAATTAGCCTTTTTTACATAATCTATTTTTCCTAAGTGAAATAAACTTGTTGAAACTTTAATGAAAGGGTATGGGTTCTTATCAAAATAATCAAATGGAATTGATTATTTAGTGTATATTACAGCTCTGTTTGAGTTGCTAAAATGGGTACTGCTCCATTTGAGTTGCTAATATAAATTAGATGCAAGCGGTTTAGAGAATGAAAATGCTAAAACGATTTGAGTTGCTAAATTATCTAAGAGCTAAGTAAAATGGTGCAGTAGCAAGTTCAACTAGAGCAGTAATAAATATAAGATTTACATTATTTATGCCTAGAAAACACATATCAGTATTAAATATAGTTTATGACTCTAAGTAAATCATGGTTCAATATTTTACCTCAAACTATGAATATTACAAGGGCCAACAAAAAATCCAGATTATTGTTAATCATTTATTGAAGAACAATTATCAAGTGATGACTATAGATGACCATGAATACTCAAAATGGTAAAAACTACCAAGTCGAAACAATTACTGCTTCACACACGTCTTCCTATAACTTAGAAGTATACTACATTTTAAAATGGGAAAAGTTCCGGATCCTACCTATATACCCCTAAATAATTTGAACACTGTTAAAATAAATTTGGATCTTCATGGTTCAGTAAATAAAAATTGATAGTTGCTTATCCAAAAAACAAGACTTGTATACGATTTGGCAAGAAGGCATGGGTTGTCTTATTACAGATTATAAGTTTCAAGATGATTAACATCCGCGAGAATTCAGGCCACAAACCAAAAGGAATTCTGTAAGCCAAACTAGCTATAAGTTTTACTGAGATAGAATCCAGACTTCCAACTGACATAATTTGGGTTTTACATAGCCTTAACTTATGTGTCGGGTTCGTTATTCACCACCCATAAAAGAAAGGAGCTTTGGAGCATGGCACCTTTAAGTTAGGACTGATGAGTTGTCAATGAAAGCCAACTTCAAAAATGTTTTTTTACATACCGCGAGACAATTTTAGTAAATTATAAATACTACATCATGGGTTTTGAGTAGCTTCCAAGGATTGTGTAGTTTATTATGCACAAGGCACGTAAAGAGGCATCTTAATATGGGGTTCAGTATGCACTAAACATAAAAGGAGGCATTTGAGCAAGCCGTAAAGCTAAAGAAATATGAAATTTAAGAGGGAACAAAGTAGGTACATTCTAAGGATGGAATCGATCATATGATTAAAATAGATTAGATAGTTACTCAAGGAACAAAACCATGATAAAAATGTGTAAACGAGGAAAACATTACTGCTAAAAGATTTGAAAATAACGAGTTATTTCACTTCCTTGGATATAAAATAATCCTACCTAGCTGACGTTAGCAGGTGAAGAAGCAACTAAACGTCACCTTCCAGAACTAAAAAAAAAATGTTCACGTCCTACTAAAAAACTTGAAGTACTGGTAATCTGTAATTTCTCTACAATTAAACACAAATATACGATTCATCTATTGTTCGCAAATATAAACTCAACATAAATATTGGATGCATACAAGGAACATTACAAAATGTACATTCAGTTGATCGCATTTGGTTTCTTATTGAGATTTTCTTTTGTTACACTAAAATCATTGCTTCAAGTAACGATTATTGTTATATTTGTGATAATATAGCCATATTTTAAAATATTTATTGCAGAAGTTTTACTTATTCTATTCTCTCTCATTCTTATAACTAGTTATGCATACATATTACACTGATGAATGAGCGCTTGGTTATACCTTTCTATTGAAGCTTTGTTAATGCCTCTCTGATGTATTATTTTAGCTTCCATTCGAAACAAATAGGTAAAAAATATAAATTATCCAACCATTCAAAACTCTATAGCCAGTTATAATATGTAAGCTACCAGATATATTAGTGCTGTTTTAGTTAAACAAGAACATGTTTTTCTAGAGAACTATGATCTTCTTTTCAAGTAAATTACATAGAGAATTGAATTATTTTCTAGCACCAAAACTACTAAACTGAAAGCCATTGCTTCCAGTAGTGACATGGGCTATGGTTTTCTACACCAATACTTGCATATAAGGCAATATATCTTATCTCTTCAAAATTCAAAAACCATGCATATTGAAACAGTGATAAAGTAGAATCCCAAAGTGTTCTTTCAATACAAATAACACCACTTTATTACAGGTAGCATAAACTTTAACCTCAATCAGAATAGAAACTTGGCTAAACTTTAAACTCGATCAGATAAGCAAGATATTGATACTTTGCAATGTTTCAAACTTAACTGAAAATTAGGGTTAAGAAAAAACGCTCACCAGTTCCGTCAATTTTAGGGCAATAAATTCCAAAATCGATGCGGATAGAAGCGCAACGATAGAGATACTCAATCAAAATCGACATGGAAGATGAAGGAAGATGCAATCTGGTGCTAGAAGAATTGAAATCGAAATGGACAGGAGGGAAAATGAAAATCGATGGAGAGGGAAATGAATTATTAAGAGACGAGGGAAAATAGAATTTTCTTTGGAAGTAAATGTGAGTTAGCGGCAAACCAAAATAAACCCAGCGGACTACTTTTTTCAGTGTTTATCCCCAGGAATAACTCTCTTAAAAATATATACTACAACATTCAATGTTTGAACGCTGATAGTAAATGCAGTCAAAACATACTTTTGTTGTAGTGCACATTAAAACATATCATAAAACCTATATGAATAATCATAAATCATCAACAAGCATATATAAACATTTAATCATTTAAATCATGGCATAACATCGCAAAATACTTTGCATTTATATTAAAACTGAAAATAATTAGAAAAATGAGATGTAGTCATTATTCACCTTAACTTTGAGATTAAGGAGTTTGAGATTTGAATGGATTAAGTTGATTAATCTTCTTCCTTTAGCTCTTTCTTTATCTTGTTCTTGCTAATGGTGGTCGGCCTCTATTTGTTCTTAATTTTGCAAATGAACGTGTAGAACATACACGGCTAAGGGTTTAGGGTATTAGAATGATCTCTTTCCTATTTTACCCCTCCTCTATTTCATTTTAACTCTTCTTTAGTTTATTGGTTACATAGCACGACTACCTCTTATTAAAATCAAATCTCAATCCCCTAATCATCTTATTATTTTATTTTATTTAGCTAATTAAATGTCCTAAATAATGTTACTAAAAATATGGGGTGTACACTTGTCATTAGGTATTATCACGAGAACCATCTTGAGCGGTACATTGGGTTTCATTATCGCTGTTTGAAAAATAAACATCCTCCATCCTCATAAGTTGCTCGCCCATTAATAGAAGTCAGCTAAGGATGTAACTGGCTGCTTTTGGAGTTTTTTCAACATTCTCGACTTGTATCTGACCCCCAAGCAAAGGACCACACCAAGCTATTCTCACCCCTAGCCCTGGTGGATTCTTTATTGAAGTGATTCACATACGCCCAAGACTCTTGATTGACCCATGTTTGATATTAGCTAGCTCACTAGCCATCATAACAAAGGCTTTTAAAGTAAAGAACCTAGTCTTGAAGTCTGCATGTAGCTGGGCCTAAGAATGGATGTTGTTCAATGTAGATGCAAAAACCAATGGGAGGCCGGTCCTGTAAGTGTGGAGAGAAAGAGTAGGCACTTTGCTGGACCGAAATGCTGGTCGGCGTAGGTGATGGAGTTGAATGCAGTAATGTGATCCAATGGGTCAACACTCCCAACATACTTATCAATATGTTGCAAGGCATACCACCGGTGGATGTAAGTGTTCAGGATTTTCTTAGAAAATGACTCTTCATTCTCATCATTAGAAAAAGCTTCGTCCTTGGCATTCCAAGCTTGATTTCTATTGAGCTATCGACGAAAGATATTCATTTCCTCCTAGAGGCGATCATCGGTCGGATGCAGGATTGTCTAGCCCATGACCGATTATCGGCTCTACCGGTGTCTTTATGGAGTGGGTGATTGGTAACAATGAGGTGGTGGGGAGTTACGGTGATTATGGCATGTAACACCTTGTAAATTGAATGATAATTAATTAAAAAAATTAATAAGTAATCATTAAAGCCTAAAATAGAATTTTTGAAATGTCAACGTTTGGCCACGAGATTTGCATCATTGTGCTCATGGTGATCTTTTGACCGATTTCATATATAAATTTTCACAATCGGAGTTCAAACGAAAAAGTTATTAACGTTCGAAGTTTTCAGATCGGAAACAATTCAGAACCAATTAAGGAAGAAATGTTATTAACTTAACCTTAAAATGGGCATTAAATATAAATGTTAAATATACATATATAAATTAATATCGTTCAATAAAATTAAATATAATTAAGAGAGCGGAAAGGGAAATAAATAAGTTGAACGCAGAAGGAAATAAATGAGAATTAATTAATGTTAAAACAAATGTTAATAAATAAGAATGTTAACATTAAAGGAAAGAAAATCAAGAAACAAATATTGTCAGTAACATTAAATTAACGCTATGCTAATTCTTAGTCTGTAAGTAATTAACGTTAATATGAGATTGAATAAAATTAATCATGAGAGGAAATAAAGAAGATAAAATGAACAATAAAAACTTAATGTATATACAAGCAACCGGTCGATCCCTTATTGGGACTGATCGACCCTACCAGTCAACCGGTGGGGTTAAAGCGATCGACTAAGGGCTATTATGGCAGCGAGAATGAACGTAGGCCTAACGGTTCGGATTAAATAAATTAAAATCTAACATATGGAATTGATTTGTGAGCCTATAGATACAGGCCCACCCCTCACTTTTCTTCTCATATTTTCTAAATCAAAGAGCAAAGCTCTGCCATTTTCTTTTCTCCATAAGAATTCTATAAAATATAGAAATGATAAAATAGTATATTATATGTATATATGTGAAGAATAGCGGAAAATAAAAAAAAAGGAAGAATAAGGGGTGTATCAATTCTACGAAGAAGGGATAAGTTCTAAATCTAAAACTTACAAAACTCAAATATCTTCCTAGATCTATAATTCTAATAAATATGTATGTGCTTTAATACATATTTCGGTAGGAAGAAAATGGAGTCAAACATGAATAATAGGGTTTAGATCAAGATATTTAAAAGCTTAGAGGTAAGTGAGAAATTATATATTTTTATATAATATAGGATTTATATCGTTGTAAATCTACTCTTTGTATGCCTGAATATAATTTTGGAGTTGTAGGCTTAAATATATACACGTAATGAAATTGAAAACCATGCCAACACATTCTGCGAATTATTAACTTTTATTAATATTGCATATAATTGAATCTAAAAAGTAAGGGTGAAAGTAGTTCCTAAATTTATAATATTGTATAATAATTCCATGTTTGTTTGTTGAATGATATATGTTAGTAAATATGAATTGGAAGTTATTATAATTTGGATTGTGATTTAAGCAGTATTTTAACTCATTGGAATAAAGTGTGTTGCAATATAAATTTGTATAAATTATCCAGTTTTATAATTATGTATAAAAGTGTGTTGTTTGAAATAATAAGTAATATGCCTAAAAAAAGATGTACAAAATAAGGATGTTTGCTGTACTTTGTAGTATATTTCAATAACAGAAAAGATAATTCCTTGTAATTCCAAATATAACACAAGTCCTCTTTTAGATAATTTATGAAAAATTACAGTGTTAATGTTTCCTTTTGGGAAGATGTAAGTCCAACGCAATGCAGAAGTACCTAAGTATTATAAGTAGAGATAATAACAATAATTCAGATATAAATCTAATATATATGATAGGTTAAAAAATAACAATAAGTGATGAAATATATGTAAAGCAACGAAATGAGTAATTAAGAAAACTACAGTAATCAAAGAAAGATTGTAATAGTTAAAAAGCTACAGTAGAATAGACCTAATAGAATCGAGTGAAAGTTAAGTAGTAGAGGATATTTAATCTATTAAAGTAGAAGTAAACGGTAAATGACATTAAACGATGTTAATGGTATAAGAAGTAAGTTATGTAAAAATAACTGAATATTAGTAGTTGAACATATGAGGCGTAGTAATTAAATAAAATTTATATAGCCTTAAGTATGTATTTTTGACGGGATTGAATTATTGAATCTAGTCAATAACTTAGATTAATTAAAAATGACTTAGTCATTAGTATGCGTTGAAATGCAAGGTTAGCGGTGTTACATAACAAAAGTCTGCCCACCACAAAGGGCTACCAACAGTTCTATATACATTATACTTACGTGGGACATATCCAACTACCGAACCCGTGGGATTATACGTTCGTGTATAGGTGAAGGGAATAGACCAAAGTAGGATGGTTCACCCCGGTCGAAGTGTCAAAGGGCCAAGTAGAGTCTGCTTCAACCTTTTAGGGGGTACGTGTTAAGTAACCAAGTGGGTATTACCTTGATTGCATTAGAAAATCTAAATGGGATGGTGAGCGTAGGCTCGGTGCTATCATAGTGAGGTTGGTACCATATATATGAGTAGTAGGAGCTATTTACATAGGTCCAGATCGTCATCGGTCCCGAGCAGTTAGTGGAAATAAAGGGTTACGTCTAAATGGGCTGTACTTCCTACTAGTGTAAGTCACATTTAGGACATGCATCGCCTTATAGTTGTTTGTTAGTTAGTTTATTGTAAGGAGGCAAGGCTAGAAAACCCTTTATGGAGGTCTTTCAAAAGAATAAAATAGTCTATGGAGCTGAGTTTATGATATGAAGCTGTTAGATAAGTCTTTAACATGAGAGAGAATATTGCTAAATAGCTGTAGTACCGTTATTAGATACTACGGGAGTTCCTTGGCATGCACGGTGGGGAAGACGTGATACTTTGATGATGATGGATCCTGACGAGATGCAGAGTTATAGATACTAGCGAGGAAAGTATCCTGGTCCAAAGGGGGATTGTGGTACTTATATATATGTGTTATCCCACCTTTTGGTCAAAAGCTGGAATATCAACAAATTGGCAAGAAAGGATGAATATCAGGATTGGAAACAAGGTTTTTGATCAATATCATCAAAATTTGGCCGAGCTTCGATCATGGCGGGATCGGTAGGAAATGATGATTGTTTGCGCCAAAAATGGTCACAAACCCCAAGTGTTGTGAAAGCACCAGCGTATGAATATAAATCAACAATATTCACACACAAATCACGGATCTAAGCAAATAACAAATAGCAATCCAGAAATAATGAACAGTGACACAAGATTTATAGTGGTTCGGCTATCTCTGGCCTACGTCCACTTCAAGGTTTTTATGATTTTATTACTCGATGTTTGAAGATTACAGTTTCTTGTAATGTAGTACAACTGATTTTCTGAGCTAAGTCTTAATCTAAGGCAGCAATGGTGATTCTGAGTAAATCTGGCAGAGTCTGGGCGCTCTTTAGCTCTCAAAATTGTCTGACCCCTTTTCTGAATGACCTGGGGGTCTATTTATAGGTGTAGGAGGCTAATATTTTGCCTAAATTGAAGGGAGACCAGTTCTGGTACGTGAGGGGGCCCACATGCCCGCTTTCTGGAAATCCGGGCCCACTTTGGGATCGATTCGAAGCAACGTTCGAATCGATCAAGAAATTGTCCAATCGAGTTGAAATTTGGTGTGAACATTCTTCAACATGTGCTCAAGCTACTGTGAAAATTTCATAGCATTTGGACTTGTAGATCTCGAGTTATGATCGATTCAAGGTCGCTTTTCTGGTTGCAGTGCTCCGTTCGAATCGATTACGTTCGAATCGATTGCTTCGAATCGATCCAAGCGTGCGCCCCTGTGATGACGTGGAGCGCCTCCTTCGTATCGATCCGACTTCTATGCCGAGTTGACTGGGTCGACTCCATGATTTTAGCCGCTTCCTCTTGGTTTCGAGGTAATGGATTCGAAGCCATGCTTCTTCGAATCGATCGAATGGATGTTCGTTCGAATCGATCAAAGAAAGTATTGATCGATTCGAAGTTGTTTCCACAGGGTCGATTCGAAGTACTACAGCCGGATGGATTCGAAGCAGGGTCGCTAGATGGATTCGAAGGACTTCCACCTGAGGGATACGAAGTGGAGTAGCTTCATGGATTCGAAGGAACTCAACTTGATGGATACGAACCAGATGTGTGTGAGGTCTCTGCCATTCTGATTGATGCGGAGGCGATGGATTCGAACATAGCTACTGCCGATGGATACGAAGACGTTGGTGCGAAGTCCATGGATTCGAACCGAGGCGTGATGATGGATACGAAGATAAGGCCACTTCCTCCAATTTGCATCGATCATATCTTGATCACACGAACTCGGATTAACCTGAAATTTGAAATGTAGCCTTCTCTAGCATTGATCAATATCCCCAATTGATTCCGTCCCGATCGGAGCCCGGTCAGATTTTGACGTCATCTATTGCAGCCTTGTTTCCAATCGAACTCCAATCCTGATGTCCATCATTTCTCGCCAACTTGTTGATATTCTGGCCTTGACCAAAAGGTGGGATAACATTTGCCCCCAAAACATGCCTTGTGATAAGAAGGCGTGTTTTGAATAGTTTCCAAATCCAATGTCCAAAGTCCATAGCCAATTCCGTGCCCATCCAAACTCGAAGGCTGAGTTATTAGTCCATCCTTATCCAACAACCGAATCCAAGACCTCTCCGGGTCGGTATGCAAATCCATAACCTCTCTGGGCTCTTGCCAAGCGCAATCCACACCTGACGACCGTGGTCCAGTGTCCCTGGACGTTGAGCTAACCTCTCCGGGTTCTTGCCAAGCGCAATCCACACCTGATGACCGTGGCCCAGTGTCCCTGGGCGTAAGTAATGCTGTGGCTTAAGTCCTAAGCCGAATCCTGGTCACTCCGGACCCTTGTTGAGCATAGTCCATACTCAACGACCTGAAACAATAATCGATAGTAGGGGGCCTAAGTCCTAGGCCGAATCCTGGTCACTTCGGACCCTTGCCGAGCATAGTCCATACTCGGCGACCTGAATGAGTCACTTTACCGCGTTCGGGCAGAACGACTCACCCCTTGCCAGGCATAATCCATACCTGACGACTGTTTATCAAAAACCAAAAAAGAATCCAATCAAGATCCAATCCAAAATCCAAATCAAATCGGAAAACCAGAAATCCATATCAAAAATCGAAACCATCATCCAAAACGGAGAACAATCATCCGAATGAATGCCAAAACCAGAAAAACAAGCAAAATCAGGAGTTCAATCCAAACTCCAAAAACCAAACCAGAAAACTAAGTGTCCAATCCAAAAACAAAAGACAGATTTCGCAAACCATGGCTTTGCGGTTTATCATCACTCAGAGCATGCCTAGGGGCTATCTCCGTCCCTATACATGTGTAAATGACTCGGTTGCTCGCCAATGGTTTGTTACTTATTTCATATTATCCTGATCAATTGATGACCAATCGACCATTATTCCTGTGCCTCATATCCTCATGGTTTGAGGTAGACGGTGGTTGCTCCTGCTCCACCGCTGCATTCCGAGCCCCAACATACTGCCTCAACTGTCCATTCCTCACATGCTCCTCAATTATGTCCTTTAGGTGCCTGCAGCTGTTGGTATCATGCCCGTCCAAATCGTGGAAGAGACAATGCTTTCCTGATGCCCTCTCCCGCTCGGATGGTTCTCTCCTAGCCGGCCTTCGGTAAGGAAGGCGATTTCGAGTTTCCATGTATATCCGCTCTAGTGTCTCGTTTAATTCCGTGTATGTGGAAAACCTTGGATCCTTCCATCGCTTCCTAGCTTTTTCAGAGTTTTCGTCCAGCTTCCTTTTTCCCTTATCTTTATCCGAGCTTCCGTCGGATGGTCCTCCACCCCCGGTCACATTCACCTCCTTTAGCTTTAAATCCATACATGCGTCTTCTTGCCGAAGAAATCTTTCAGCTTCGTGAAAGAATTCCCCGAGATCCAGTGGTGGGTCTCGTACTAAAGATACCTTAAAATCCGAATCCTCTCTGACTCCCGACACTGCCGCCATCAAAACCATCGATGGATCCGGCCGATCCACCGAAGAAACCGCCGCATTAAATCGAGTTAAAAATGCTCTAAGCGATTCATCCGTTCTTTGCTTTACCGATGTTAACGTCATCACGTTCTTAGGTCTTTTGATATGAACCCGAAACTGTCCCAAAAACCTGTCCACCAATTCCCTCCAATTCCTGATAGATCCTTCCTCCAGCTGCCTAAACCACATTGCCGCTAGGTCTGTCAAGTATAAAGGGAAACATCTGGCCATCACTTCCTCCGATGCCCCCAGCACTTCCATGTGTCTAGTGTATCTCATTAAGTGATCAGTCGGGTCAGCCTTGCCATTATACGCTTCCACGCTAGGTAACTTGAACTTAGGTGGATTATGAGCTATCCTGATTTCCCGAGCGAACGGACTCCTGTTCACTCCTTCCAAATCTTTATTGGTCAAACCTCCACGCATAGTCTTCCTAATGATTTCCATTAATCCAGCGTTGCCTGTTAGGGGTTGCCCCCCATGCTCCCGAGGGAACTCCGGCACATATTCTTCATGTGGCTCATTAGCCGCGACGTTGGCCCTAGCCTGCTGAACTCCTTCCAAAGGTCCTTCTGCGTTGGATCCTGCGGGCCTGCCCCCAAGCCCTTGTTGATTGCCTTCCGGTTCTGTATTCTGTCCTACATTGGGTTCCGCAACCCTAGTTCCTTGTTCCACATTTGCAGTCGCTGTAGTTGGTCCAATGTTCTGTGTTCCTGCAGCTCTCATCTGCTCGAAGAAAGCCTGCATCATATCCTGTTGACTCTTCAGCAACCTCTCGTGTAAAGAATTCGCCATAGCTTCCATCTCGTCTCTGGTAATGTAAATCGAAGCTTGTCCTTCTCTAGCTCCGGAGGATGCCTCTTGACTTCCTCCCTGTTGGCTTCTCTCAGCTCTTTGCCTTGTTTGTCGAGTCATTGTTGAGTCAATCTGAATCCTTCAAACTTTCAAATCTAAACTTTGAATCTGGTGTAGCGGGTGCTAGTTCTTCTCAGTGAAAGCACCAAAGTGTTTGCGCCAAAAATGGTCACAAACCCCAAGTGTTGTGAAAGCACCAGCGTATGAATATAAATCAACAATATTCACACACAAATCACGGATCTAAGCAAATAACAAATAGCAATCCAGAAATAATGAACAGTGACACAAGATTTATAGTGGTTCGGCTATCTCTGGCCTACGTCCACTTCAAGGTTTTTATGATTTTATTACTCGATGTTTGAAGATTACAGTTTCTTGTAATGTAGTACAACTGATTTTCTGAGCTAAGTCTTAATCTAAGGCAGCAATGGTGATTCTGAGTAAATCTGGCAGAGTCTGGGCGCTCTTTAGCTCTCAAAATTGTCTGACCCCTTTTCTGAATGACCTGGGGGTCTATTTATAGGTGTAGGAGGCTGATATTTCGCCTAAATTGAAGGGAGACCAGTTCTGGTACGTGAGGGGGCCCACATGCCCGCTTTCTGGAAATCCGGGCCCACTTTGGGATCGATTCGAAGCAACGTTCGAATCGATCAAGAAATTGTCCAATCGAGTTGAAATTTGGTGCGAACATTCTTCAACATGCGCTCAAGCTACTGTGAAAATTTCATAGCATTTGGACTTGTAGATCTCGAGTTATGATCGATTCAAGGTCGCTTTTCTGGTTGCAGTGCTCCGTTCGAATCGATTACGTTCGAATCGATTGCTTCGAATCGATCCAAGCGTGCGCCCCTGTGATGACGTGGAGCGCCTCCTTCGTATCGATCCGACTTCTATGCCGAGTTGACTGGGTCGACTCCATGATTTTAGCCGCTTCCTCTTGGTTTCGAGGTAATGGATTCGAAGCCATGCTTCTTCGAATCGATCGAATGGATGTTCGTTCGAATCGATCAAAGAAAGTATTGATCGATTCGAAGTTGTTTCCACAGGGTCGATTCGAAGTACTACAGCCGGATGGATTCGAAGCAGGGTCGCTAGATGGATTCGAAGGACTTCCACCTGAGGGATACGAAGTGGAGTAGCTTCATGGATTCGAAGGAACTCAACTTGATGGATACGAACCAGATGTGTGTGAGGTCTCTGCCATTCTGATTGATGCGGAGGCGATGGATTCGAACATAGCTACTGCCGATGGATACGAAGACGTTGGTGCGAAGTCCATGGATTCGAACCGAGGCGTGATGATGGATACGAAGATAAGGCCACTTCCTCCAATTTGCATCGATCATATCTTGATCACACGAACTCGGATTAACCTGAAATTTGAAATGTAGCCTTCTCTAGCATTGATCAATATCCCCAATTGATTCCGTCCCGATCGGAGCCCGGTCAGATTTTGACGTCATCTATTGCAGCCTTGTTTCCAATCGAACTCCAATCCTGATGTCCATCATTTCTCGCCAACTTGTTGATATTCTGGCCTTGACCAAAAGGTGGGATAACATTTGCCCCCAAAACATGCCTTGTGATAAGAAGGCGTGTTTTGAATAGTTTCCAAATCCAATGTCCAAAGTCCATAGCCAATTCCGTGCCCATCCAAACTCGAAGGCTGAGTTATTAGTCCATCCTTATCCAACAACCGAATCCAAGACCTCTCCGGGTCGGTATGCAAATCCATAACCTCTCTGGGCTCTTGCCAAGCGCAATCCACACCTGACGACCGTGGTCCAGTGTCCCTGGACGTTGAGCTAACCTCTCCGGGTTCTTGCCAAGCGCAATCCACACCTGATGACCGTGGCCCAGTGTCCCTGGGCGTAAGTAATGCTGTGGCTTAAGTCCTAAGCCGAATCCTGGTCACTCCGGACCCTTGTTGAGCATAGTCCATACTCAACGACCTGAAACAATAATCGATAGTAGGGGGCCTAAGTCCTAGGCCGAATCCTGGTCACTTCGGACCCTTGCCGAGCATAGTCCATACTCGGCGACCTGAATGAGTCACTTTACCGCGTTCGGGCAGAACGACTCACCCCTTGCCAGGCATAATCCATACCTGACGACTGTTTATCAAAAACCAAAAAAGAATCCAATCAAGATCCAATCCAAAATCCAAATCAAATCGGAAAACCAGAAATCCATATCAAAAATCGAAACCATCATCCAAAACGGAGAACAATCATCCGAATGAATGCCAAAACCAGAAAAACAAGCAAAATCAGGAGTTCAATCCAAACTCCAAAAACCAAACCAGAAAACTAAGTGTCCAATCCAAAAACAAAAGACAGATTTCGCAAACCATGGCTTTGCGGTTTATCATCACTCAGAGCATGCCTAGGGGCTATCTCCGTCCCTATACATGTGTAAATGACTCGGTTGCTCGCCAATGGTTTGTTACTTATTTCATATTATCCTGATCAATTGATGACCAATCGACCATTATTCCTGTGCCTCATATCCTCATGGTTTGAGGTAGACGGTGGTTGCTCCTGCTCCACCGCTGCATTCCGAGCCCCAACATACTGCCTCAACTGTCCATTCCTCACATGCTCCTCAATTATGTCCTTTAGGTGCCTGCAGCTGTTGGTATCATGCCCGTCCAAATCGTGGAAGAGACAATGCTTTCCTGATGCCCTCTCCCGCTCGGATGGTTCTCTCCTAGCCGGCCTTCGGTAAGGAAGGCGATTTCGAGTTTCCATGTATATCCGCTCTAGTGTCTCGTTTAATTCCGTGTATGTGGAAAACCTTGGATCCTTCCATCGCTTCCTAGCTTTTTCAGAGTTTTCGTCCAGCTTCCTTTTTCCCTTATCTTTATCCGAGCTTCCGTCGGATGGTCCTCCACCCCCGGTCACATTCACCTCCTTTAGCTTTAAATCCATACATGCGTCTTCTTGCCGAAGAAATCTTTCAGCTTCGTGAAAGAATTCCCCGAGATCCAGTGGTGGGTCTCGTACTAAAGATACCTTAAAATCCGAATCCTCTCTGACTCTCGACACTGCCGCCATCAAAACCATCGATGGATCCGGCCGATCCACCGAAGAAACCGCCGCATTAAATCGAGTTAAAAATGCTCTAAGCGATTCATCCGTTCTTTGCTTTACCGATGTTAACGTCATCACGTTCTTAGGTCTTTTGATATGAACCCGAAACTGTCCCAAAAACCTGTCCACCAATTCCCTCCAATTCCTGATAGATCCTTCCTCCAGCTGCCTAAACCACATTGCCGCTAGGTCTGTCAAGTATAAAGGGAAACATCTGGCCATCACTTCCTCCGATGCCCCCAGCACTTCCATGTGTCTAGTGTATCTCATTAAGTGATCAGTCGGGTCAGCCTTGCCATTATACGCTTCCACGCTAGGTAACTTGAACTTAGGTGGATTATGAGCTATCCTGATTTCCCGAGCGAACGGACTCCTGTTCACTCCTTCCAAATCTTTATTGGTCAAACCTCCACGCATAGTCTTCCTAATGATTTCCATTAATCCAGCGTTGCCTGTTAGGGGTTGCCCCCCATGCTCCCGAGGGAACTCCGGCACATATTCTTCATGTGGCTCATTAGCCGCGACGTTGGCCCTAGCCTGCTGAACTCCTTCCAAAGGTCCTTCTGCGTTGGATCCTGCGGGCCTGCCCCCAAGCCCTTGTTGATTGCCTTCCGGTTCTGTATTCTGTCCTACATTGGGTTCCGCAACCCTAGTTCCTTGTTCCACATTTGCAGTCGCTGTAGTTGGTCCAATGTTCTGTGTTCCTGCAGCTCTCATCTGCTCGAAGAAAGCCTGCATCATATCCTGTTGACTCTTCAACAACCTCTCGTGTAAAGAATTCGCCATAGCTTCCATCTCGTCTTTGGTAATGTAAATCGAAGCTTGTCCTTCTCTAGCTCCGGAGGATGCCTCTTGACTTCCTCCCTGTTGGCTTCTCTCAGCTCTTTGCCTTGTTTGTCGAGTCATTGTTGAGTCAATCTGAATCCTTCAAACTTTCAAATCTAAACTTTGAATCTGGTGTAGCGGGTGCTAGTTCTTCTCGGTGAAAGCACCAAAGTGTTTGCGCCAAAAATGGTCACAAACCCCAAGTGTTGTGAAAGCACCAGCGTATGAATATAAATCAACAATATTCACACACAAATCACGGATCTAAGCAAATAACAAATAGCAATCCAGAAATAATGAACAGTGACACAAGATTTATAGTGGTTCGGCTATCTCTGGCCTACGTCCACTTCAAGGTTTTTATGATTTTATTACTCGATGTTTGAAGATTACAGTTTCTTGTAATGTAGTACAACTGATTTTCTGAGCTAAGTCTTAATCTAAGGCAGCAATGGTGATTCTGAGTAAATCTGGCAGAGTCTGGGCGCTCTTTAGCTCTCAAAATTGTCTGACCCCTTTTCTGAATGACCTGGGGGTCTATTTATAGGTGTAGGAGGCTGATATTTCGCCTAAATTGAAGGGAGACCAGTTCTGGTACGTGAGGGGGCCCACATGCCCGCTTTCTGGAAATCCGGGCCCACTTTGGGATCGATTCGAAGCAACGTTCGAATCGATCAAGAAATTGTCCAATCGAGTTGAAATTTGGTGCGAACATTCTTCAACATGCGCTCAAGCTACTGTGAAAATTTCATAGCATTTGGACTTGTAGATCTCGAGTTATGATCGATTCAAGGTCGCTTTTCTGGTTGCAGTGCTCCGTTCGAATCGATTACGTTCGAATCGATTGCTTCGAATCGATCCAAGCGTGCGCCCCTGTGATGACGTGGAGCGCCTCCTTCGTATCGATCCGACTTCTATGCCGAGTTGACTGGGTCGACTCCATGATTTTAGTCGCTTCCTCTTGGTTTCGAGGTAATGGATTCGAAGCCATGCTTCTTCGAATCGATCGAATGGATGTTCGTTCGAATCGATCAAAGAAAGTATTGATCGATTCGAAGTTGTTTCCACAGGGTCGATTCGAAGTACTACAGCCGGATGGATTCGAAGCAGGGTCGCTAGATGGATTCGAAGGACTTCCACCTGAGGGATACGAAGTGGAGTAGCTTCATGGATTCGAAGGAACTCAACTTGATGGATACGAACCAGATGTGTGTGAGGTCTCTGCCATTCTGATTGATGCGGAGGCGATGGATTCGAACATAGCTACTGCCGATGGATACGAAGACGTTGGTGCGAAGTCCATGGATTCGAACCGAGGCATGATGATGGATACGAAGATAAGGCCACTTCCTCCAATTTGCATCGATCATATCTTGATCACACGAACTCGGATTAACCTGAAATTTGAAATGTAGCCTTCTCTAGCATTGATCAATATCCCCAATTGATTCCGTCCCGATCGGAGCCCGGTCAGATTTTGACGTCATCTATTGCAGCCTTGTTTCCAATCGAACTCCAATCCTGATGTCCATCATTTCTCGCCAACTTTTTGATATTCCGGCCTTGACCAAAAGGTGGGATAACAATGATCAAGGCTAGGAGAGGCTACGTTTCAAATCTCAGGTCAAACGGAGTTCATTTGCTCAAGATTATTGATGGATACGAACAAGGAGTTCGTATCGATCAGCATGGATACAGACAACGTGTTCGTATCGGATGGGTATAGAGGCCAGATGGGTTTCAACTCGATGACAGAGGACCCGGATTGGATAGGTAAGCGTGCGATGGTTTGTTCGACTCGATGCAGTTCGAATCGATCAGGATGGAACACGGTAGCATACTTCGAATCGATACTATTCGTATCGATCAACACTGGACACTTCAAATCGATATTGTTCGTATCGATCAGCATGAACGCTTCAAGTCGATACGAACAGAGGCGTAATCGATGGATACGAATATAAGAGCAGCCGAAGGATGCGAAGAAGGCTGGGAACGTTAACTAATGGATGCGAGATTATGGATTCAAAACCGAAAAGCACGAAGCTTGGATTCGAACTAGAAATGTGCGTGGATACGAAGGAGTCATGTTCGTATCGATCGCATTTGTATCGATCAATACGAAGGAAGCAACCGACTCAGCGAAGAAGGTGACTCGATCCGGAGAATGCTCGCCACGTCACCACTTGATCACACGCAGCTATCGAGTCGAACATGATCGAGTTGAAATGATGGAGTCGAACGAAACAGCCAACCGAAGGTCCTAATTCGTATCGATCATATCTCCTAATCTACAAGTCCAAATGCTATGAAATTTTCACAGAAGCTTACGTACATGCTGAAGAATGTCCACGCCAAATTTTGATTCCATCGGATGAAATCTTGATCGATACGAAATCCGTTCGATCGATCACGGATCGGGCCGAAACTTCACGGGCTTAGGCGTGCGGGCCTAGTCACGTGCCAGGGGGAGTCTCCCGAGATTTGAGCGAAATATCAGTCTCCTATGCCTATAAATAGAGCCCCATGGCATACAGAAAAGGGATCTTCTTCTTCTTTGAATTCTCGAACGCCCAGACTCTGCCGGATCCAGTTCTATACTCCATTGCTGTTGCTACTAACGAATTTCACTGCTGTAAATCATTATTATCTGTTGTAATCCGCTGCAATCAGCGAAGAACATCAATAAAAGATTAACTTTTGTAGTGGACGCATGCCAGAGATAGCCGAACCACTATAAATCTTGTGTCTCTGTTTACTTCTTTCCATTTTAAGTTCATTATTCTTCGCTTTTTATCCTCTACATTACTTAGATCTGTGATCTGTGATTATATATTGCTGATTTGTGTTCATACATTGGTGCTTTCACGACACTTAGGGTTTGTGACCAATTTTGACGTAAACACTTTGGTGCATTCACCGAGAATTGAACTCAGGCCCGCTATACCAAATTTGGAGTTCAGATCTAAAGAGCTATGACAAGGCAATCAAGTAGAAGACAAAGAGCGGAGAGAAGCCAACAAGGGGGAAGTCAAGAGGCATCCTCTGGAGCTGGAGAAGGACAAGCTTCGATCTACATCACCAGGGACGAAATGGAGGCTATGGCGTATTCAATTCATGAAAGGTTGTTGAAGAGTCAACAAGAAATGATGCAAAACTTCTTTGACCAGATGAAAACAGCAGGAACGGTTGGAGCTTCAGGAGATCAGATCCACGGAGCTGGAACAGAAGGACCAAAGAGGCAATCAAATGGAGCAGTTCAACAAGGCACGACCCCCGATCAGCACACAACTGCTAACCTGGATGGATCTAGACATGGGGGCGCACCGCCCTGCGACAATGGACCAGTTCATGGAGGAAGTCCAGTTAACACCACACAACAAGATGCTAGTAGGAATGTAGGAGTGCGAGATGAGGAGTACGTACCAGAATTCCCTCGGGGACTCGGGAGGCAACCATTGGCAGACAACGCTGGATTGGTTGAGATTATTAGGCAAACTATGCGTGGAGGTTTGACGAACAGAGATCTGGAAGGAGTAAACAGGAGTCCGTTTCCATTTACTCGTGACATTAGAATGGCTCGGAATCCACCAGAATTCAAGCTACCTACGCTAGAAGTATACAATGGAAAAGCTGATCCGACTGATCACTTGATGAGATATACAAGACATATGGAAGTGCTGGGGGCATCGGAGTAAGTGATGGCCAGATGTTTCCCTCTATACTTAACGGATATAGCTGCGATGTGGTTCAGACAGCTAGAGGAGGGATCCATCAGGACATGGACAGAATTGGTGGACAGGTTTCTAAAGCAGTTTCAGGTTCATATTAAAAGACCGAAGAACGTGATGACACTAACGTCAGTAAGGAAAAGGACAGATGAATCACTCAGAGCTTTCTTAACTCGGTTCAATGCAGCAGTTGCTTCGGTGGATCGGCCAGATCCATCGATGGTTTTAATGGCAGCAGTGTCGGGAGTCAGAGAGGATTCAGATTTCAAAGTATCTCTAATACGGGACCCACCAATGGATCTCGGGGAATTATTTTACGAAGCTGAGAGATTCCTTCGGTAGGAAGATGCATGTTTGGATATGAAGTTAAAGGAGGTGAACGCGGCTGAGGATGGTGGGCCATCCAGCGGAGGCTCGGATAAAGATAAAGCAAAAAGGAAGTTGGATGATGAATCGGGAAAAGCTAGGAAGCGGTGGAGGGAACCAAAGTTTTCCACTTACACAGGATTAAACGAAACATTGGAACGGATATACATGGAAACTTGGAATCGCCTTCCCTATCGAAGGCCGGCTAGGAGAGAGCCCTCAGAACGTGAAAGGGCGTCAGGAAGGCACTGTCTTTTTCACGATTTAAACGGGCATGATACCAACAGTTGCAGGCATCTAAAGGAAATAATTGAGGAGCATGTAAGGAATGGACAGTTGCGACAATATGTCGGGGCCCGGAATGCGGTGGTGGAGCAGGAGCAACCACCGTCTACCTCAAACAATGATGGCGCGAGGCCTAGGAATGATGGTCGATTGATTATCAATTGACCGGGATAATACGAAATAAGTAGCAAACTACTAGCAAACGACCAAGTCATTTACTCATGTATGGGGACGGAGATGGCCCTTAGGCATGCTTTGACTAATGATAAACCGCGACACTATGGTTTGTGAAAACTGTTTCTTCTTTTGGTTTGGACATTTGCTTTTTCTGGTTCGGTTTTGGAGTTTGGTTTGAACTCCTGATTCTGTTTGATTTCTGGTTTGGGTTTTCATTTGAATGATTGTTTTCATTTTTGGATATTGGTTTTGATTTCGGATGTGGATTTTTGGTTTTCTGATTTGATTTGGATTGGATTTTCCTCTGGTTTTTGGTAAATGGTCGTCGAGTATGGACTATGCTCGGCAAGGGTCCGAAGAGACCAGAATTCGGCCTAGGACTTAGGCCCCATAATACCAATCGATTATAATTTCAGGTCGTCGAGTATAGACTATGCTCGACAAGGGTCCGGAGCGACCAGGATTCGACCTAGGACTTAGGCCCTATATTATCGGTTACTATTTCAGGTCGTCGAGTATGGACTATGCTCGACAAGGGTCCAGAGCGACCAGGATTCGGCTTAGGACTCAAGCCATGGCAATTATTTAATGCCCAGGGACACTGGGCCACGGTCGTCAAATGTGGATTGCGCTTGGCAAGAACCTGGAGAGGTTACGGATTTGGATATCGACCCGGAGAGGTCCTAGATTCGGTTATTGGTAATTGGATAAAAATGGATCAGAACTCGGCTGTCGAGTTCAGATGGATATGGATTTGGCTAAGGCTTTGGTTGTTGGATTTGGGATCAAACATCGACTCGGAGCAGTCAAGAATGATGCACTTGGATGATATGGCTATGGACTTTAGATATCGGATTATGGATTATTCAAAACACCCCTTCTTATCACAAGGCATGTTTTGGGGGGCAAATGTTATCCCACCTTTTTGTCAAAAGATGGAACATCAACAAATTGGCAAGAAAGGATGAATATCAGGATTGGAATTGATTGGAAACAAGGTTTTGATCGATATCGTCAAAATTTGGTCGAGCTCCGATCATGGCGGGATCGGTAGGAAATGATGATCAAGGCTAGGAGAGGCTCTCAGGTCAAACGGAGTTCATTTGCTCAAGATTATTGATGGATACGAACATGGAGTTCGTATCGATCAGCATGGATATGGACAACGTGTTCGTATCGATCGGGTACAGAGGCCAGATGGGTTTCGACTCGATGATAGAGGACTCGGATTGGATAGGTAAGCGCATGATGGTTTGTTCGACTCGATGCAGTTCGAATCGATCAGGATGGAACACAGCAGCATACTTCGAATCGATACTATTCGTATCGATCAACACTGGACACTTCGAATCGATACTGTTCGTATCGATCAGCATGAACGCTTCAAGTCAATACGAACAGAGGCATAATCGATGGATACGAATAGAAGAGCGGCCGAAGGATGCGAAGAAGGCTAGGAACGTTAACTAATGGATGCGAGATTATGGATTCAAAACCGAAAAGCACGAAGCTTGGATTCGAACTAGAAATGTGCGTGGATACGAAGGAGTCATGTTCATATCGATCGTATTCGTATCGATCGATACGAAGGAAGCAATCGACTCAATGAAGAAGGTGACTTGATCTGGAGAATGCTTGCCACGTCACCACTTGATCACACACAGCTATCGAGTCGAAATGGTGGAGTCGAACGAAACAGCCAACCGAAGGTCCTAATTCATATCGATCATATCTCATAATCTACAAGTCCAAATGCTATGAAATTTTCACAGAAGCTTACGTACATGCTGAAGAATGTCCACGCCAAATTTCGATTCCATCGGATGAAATCTTGATCGATACGAAATCCGTTCGTATCGATCACGGATCGGGCCGAAACTTCACGGGCTTAGGCGCGTGGGCCTAGTCACGTGCCAGGGGGAGTCTCCCGAGATCTGAGCGAAATATCAGTCTCCTACACCTATAAATAGAGCCCCAGGGCATACAGAAAAGGGATCTTCTTCTTCTTTGAATTCTCGAACGCCCAGACTCTGCCGGATCCAGTTCTATACTCCATTGCTGCTGCTACTAATGAATTTCACTGCTGCAAATCATTATTATCTGCTGTAATCCGCTGCAACCAGCGAAGAACATCAATAAAAGATTAACTTTTGCAGTGGACGTAGGCCGGAGATAGCCGAACCACTATAAATCTTGTGTCTCTGTCTACTTCTTTCCATTTTAAGTTCATTATTCTTCGCTTTTTATCCTCTACATTACTTAGATCTGTGATCTGTGATAATATATTGCTGATTTGTGTTCATACACTGGTGCTTTCACGACACTTGGGGTTTGTGACCAATTTTGACGCAAACAATATGTATGTATGTATACTTATGTACATGTTTGTAGTTATTATATGCCTCGAGTAGGTGTGGTGTATCGTATGCATAGATGAAGTCAATATGACTAAGTTTAAGTAGACATAACATGTAAAGGAAAGCAATCGACAACTAGTGTTATGTATAAAGTATGTAATTTACTAGTCACTAATATGTTGTTCTGACCCTCTTTTCATTACAATCCACATGATAGACTTAAAGAGACAAATACTAGTATAAGGCGGGAATGATGGAAGGACAAATTTCTTATACATGCTCAGCCCAGATAAGGATAGTAGTTAACTAAGATATTGGCCTTGGCCAGTAATTATATGTTTTATTATACTTTACTATTCCACTATAAATTTTATAGATAGCGATCCGATATACTTTTATTTATTTACAGGATGCCAATACCAACGATTCATACATTGATGGACTTAGGTTTTCGATTTAGCAAAAAATTGGGCCTACTGAGGTGTGGGTTGTTACATGGAGAGCTAGAGCGAGAGACCTCCTCTCACTGTGCACAGAGGGCGACCACTAATGTTCGACCCATCCTTATCTTAATCTAGACCTGGTTGCACCTCTATAGGTCGGGAGTGCACTGATGGGTTTCTTGGCTCTCAACCAATGGCATGGGCACCACTTCTAAGATGCTCAAACCTCAAGTCTCGAGCTTTGTTTATCACTTGGAGGCATTCAAAATCTGACTACCGTTCTACTGAAGGAGAGCGGTGATATCTTTTTTCCTTATGTGTGACTATCTTGGGTAATTGTCAATAACATGACTTGACCCACGCACAACATGCCTTCTTGAATGGGCATGAACATCCATGATCGGAGTTTCAGACACCACACTACCCGGGCCTCGGTGGTATTCATGAGGTCATATGCATTAGGAAGAACATGCTGGCGAGGAGTTAATTCAACTGTTGGAGGGGTGATGGAACAAAATCCACAGTTGTCTGGACATCCAACCTTGTTCTTGGTTCATTTACCTCACATGCTAGAGTTCCCACGTTGGTCAAGCTTTGAAGTACATTCCGCTACATGTCATTGCTAAGCCTAAGGATGGGACTAGCAGCGCTGATGATTGTGTTACCATTAGTTTCATGGTCATTGGAGTTAATGAGTCTCACCATTAGGATTTGACATGGTGAAACATGAAAAGAGTGTGTAGAGAAGAAAAAATTAAGAAAAGTGAGAGTTGCTCTCATTCTAGTGTAAAAATATTAACTAATAAATTAGTCAACCTCAGAAAGACTAATACAGTTGTGAAAGAAAATGTTACTTACTAACATTAGGCTTAAAATGTAAAATGAGGAGAAAAATAAGCAAATTGAAGTAAATGACACATAAATATAGAATGGTTCGGCTAAGCTTGCATACATCCACTGTAATGGTCTCTTGCTATGTTTATCTGTTATAATTACAAAAATTACAAGAGAATAATAAAAAATCAAACACTTAAGATTAAATAGTTGTTAATCTTAAGAGTTTAGGGCTTTAATTTGTTGCGAGGAGTGAATTCTAAGCTTGAAAATCACCCCCTTTGATGTTGTATGACACATGGTATTTATAATAGCTAAAATGGATAATGGATAACCGAGATTGCGTAGTAAAACAGGTGAGAAGCGCGCCTGACCGTCGATCTGGTCGTATAGGCTGATGGAAGACAGCTGTAGAAGTGGTGTGGAATGTTTGACTGAGAATTATGTTAATTTTCACTCCGTACTAAGCGCGTATTTGCATTTAATGTTTGCGAGGTGCTACAGGAATATGCATGTTTTAGGAAACTTGCTACCGTACCTAGTAAAGCTTGTTATACGACTTGTCATTTACTTTTGCATGTCTAGGCGGCAAAGCAGATGAGTATCTTCTTCCAGGCTATGTTGCATGGTCTCTCGTTGTCGATGCCTACTGAGAAAAGCTGAGTATTGCTAAGGACCAAGTTGTAAGGGATATGCCGGACCGGTTAAGGGATGACAATACGAGCCGTCTAGGATCGGTCAAAAGTGGGTCGTGATCAAGTCGGGCCAAAGACAGGTCGCGCTTGAGTCGGGCCTTATCTGATGAGTTGGCTTTCCAAGCCCCTTGAGTTAAGCCGTCCACTGAGTAGATGGGCTGGCTTGGGGCTAAGTTGAGTGTGGGCCAACGTGAACTGGGCCGGGCTTAAATGTATCGAGCCAGCTTGAATTGGGATTGAGTGTGTTGAGTTGGCTTGCTTATTATACTTGTGAGAAATTTGAGTAAATTTTTTAATTATTTTTATGTAAATTAAATAATCGATATTAAATTATAGATTAGTGCGAATATTGCGAAATTAAAAAACATATATGTTTAACAATAAAAGGTACACTGGAATTTAAAAAAACCGTAACAGACATAAAAGAAATACAAAAAAATACAAACTCTACATATTAGGAGCGGATTTGTTGATCAAATATTGGTACTTATCTATTCTTTCGCAACCTTCAACCAGTTTCATCGTCCAAAATATTGAACAATTCACTTTTCTCCTTTTCAATCAGAATTGTTAACGCTTTACTAATGCCAATTTGTCCAACCATTTTCACACGGTTAACAAAAGCGATATATGATGAAGACGATCCGGTAGAATCTGCATTGTTTTTATTAATCGTTGGATTTGAACTTGTAGTAGTGTTTATGCTTTCCGTTTTCGATCAGATTTCTTAATTTGGCGTTCCTGGATCAGATCAATAAGATTATTCACCTTTTCGTGGGTATCATATCGACGTCTTTGGCCTCCTCCGGTACGATTTTTGGTTTCAGAAGACGGTCCAACTTTATCATGCTCCATCAATTAGGCAAAATGGTCTTTGCCCGGTTCAGAACATCCGACGCGTCAAATATCGTCGGACGTGTTGAATGCTTGAACTGTGCAATATGTTGTCCGCGACACCCTGAATCCAAGAGAATAGGAAACCTAGAATTGAGTTATTTTGTAATTAGTTTATACTATATTGACATGTCAAATGAGATATTATACTATGCCTTTCAAATATTTCCTAGAATAATTTAAGAGCTTGTTCGCGTACGCTAATTGGCCAGTTTGGGATTTGACACATTCGACACGTCGAAAGCCCAAGCTTACCAACCAGGAGAATTGGACAGTTTGGACGAAGTGATTGGAATTGGGTTATTCGGGCATGATGCGTCCAACGCGTCTTGTCTCAACGGTTCAATTCCAAACGACCATTTCTCAAGCTTCGATACTTTCGATTTCCACTACCGCTATCGATGCTATTTCATCGTCTCGGGCAAGGTTCGTGAGAACTCTGACCCCAAGAGATGATAATCCAAATTTCGACATGTTCAAACAAACTGTTGAATATTGTATCAAAATTCGGTCATAGCTCGATGATTATGAGAAGCGAGAGCTTGGAATATTATTTGTGGACCAACCAAAATATTTTCATCTGGTTCGTTTTATGTTGCATAAGGATATTGAAGTTAGAACAATGTCGAATTATCTTGTCTAGCAAATGAGACCGAAGTAGATGTAATGTACCGTTGTTTTCATAAGTATCTTTTTTTTAAACGAAATGTATCGTTATTTTTCTTTGCAATGTACATTTTTTTTGTCTTTCATACTAAATTTATAGTTTAATATCAGTTATCAAAATTTACTCAAAAATAATTAATATAAATTAAAACAACTAAAAAAAAATAAAATAAAAATAAACAATCATTCTAGTTCGCTGTCTCGTTCGCAGCACAAAAACACATTCCCCTTTTGTTGAACTTTCTTCGTTTGTGCTTTCGTGTAGAATGCCAATTTGAGGTTTTTTGTTCACGTTCGCAAAGAACACTCCCTATGACGACGGTGTAATAGAAAAATCTCATGACATGGATGTCCTTGTACATTAATGTTGTAGCTTTAGATCTATGGCACCGTTCGCAGCATTGCCTTGCCCTAGTTGAAGTTCGTGTCACGCCGGACACTTTCGACGCGTCATTGCCATGACCCAACACTTTATCTCATTCAAATAAATGGATCGAAATATTAACTTGACGTTGGACGCTTCAAACGCCAACGTTATTTAATTACAATTATCCTGCTTCCAACCATATATCGATTTGTTATCCACTTTTCAAGCACACATTCAAACAAATAATTAACCCTCTCGAGGTCTCCTTCAAATTCCCCCTTCGTTCTTCTTTCAATACACACATTTTCCTTTATCCAAAATTTCTCTTTTGCCCCCTTTGTAGTACGGGCCCCTTTCTCCATCCTTAGTTAACATCATCCATTTACCAGAAGGCGGTAAAACCAACAAACTTAAAATACAAGGGGATAATCATAAATTTGTAATCTTTTACGTTGCTTGAAGAAAAGGGGAAGAAAACGAGGGCAGCTATAAGCACAAAGGCTGAAAAAAAAAAAAAACCGTAAAATTGAGAGCTCACAGAATTCCTAACCCTAATTCGGTCCTTAAGGAACCCGTAATTCCCAATCAAGCTCCAATTCAAGCATTTCAGGGTTTCTCAAGGGTAAACCAGGTATCTTTTCTTTCTTGAAATTTAATTAATTTAAGTTTCGTTTGTTTCTTTTTCTTTTTGGGAATCAATTTGAAGTTATTGTGTAAATTTCGAGTTGTTCACTTGTTTAATTGTCAATATTTATGGGTAAATAGGAATTACCAGTTAGGATGATATATGCTATGTATGCTTTTGTTCCTTTAACGTGGATTGGACCATAGGGTTACAATAATTGTTGTACGTTAAATGGAATTTGGAATATTCTGAAGATACGTAAATAATGTAATTTTTATATCGTTTGTTGATTTAGAAAGCTCAGGAATAATTATATTTGATCAAGGGGCTTATGCTATACTTAGTGATTTACCCTTTTTACTAGCTTTTCACTAGTTTATTTGCATATTAGGAACCCGGATGGTTTTGATTAGTTTTAATATATGCGGATATTGTGTTTTTCACCAGTAGGTTGGCATATCAATGGTAGGTGCATCTTTGCATGTACTGGTTTTTTTTGTTTCCCTAGTATCAAAATAAGGACAGTGATATGACGAAAGTTTATACTTTTGTTTCCAAGGTATCCAATGAGTACAAATGGGAAATACACACCAGATTGTATTTTCTCTTCCTTGTTTCTTGAAGATGGTTGACTCTGGTACTTGTTCTTGTAAGAACTAACAACTCAGCTTTGAGTTGTTGTGAGAATTTACGCTTCAACAAGAATGAGTAACATTTTTTTTCTGGGTGTAAAAATAATGTCATTAGATTTGTGGAGGATCCTTAAGGTTGTCTAAGTGCTTGTCAAGGATGTTCATATTGTCATTATAGTGTGTGTGTGTGTGTGTGTGTATATATATATCAAATCATCGGTTAAAATGATATATCAATCATACCCCCCCTACAGTTTAAGAAAATTAGATATAATAAAACCCTATCAATTGTTTTTTTTAATAACAATAGTACTACTTTATTCACACTTATTATGATGTCTCAGAGGCTCGAACCCATGACCTCTAGAACTTTGTCTAAAACGTCATACCTTTACCCACTTGAGCTAGAGGTACTTGAAAAGAACTCTATCAATTGCCGTGGAGATGATCTTCATAATGTATGATTAAATATCCTTAAAATTTAACATCATTTGTAATCATTTTGCTTCGAGGATCACCAAGTTTATGATTTTTTAAGAAGGATTGAATATCATTGTTGACAATATTAAGTAACCATTTTATTTTCTTTATATATAAGAGTGCTGAAATGATTCAATTTTTGATATATACGATCTTTTTACTATCAAAATTATCTTCATAAAATTTAAAATTAACTTGAAACTTTTAGTTCATTTGATCTACATAGAATGTGAAACTCATATTGACTTTTAGTTTTAAACGAGATACTTCATTCTTTATAAATTACCTTGATAGTATTGATTAAGATCACATCTACTAAATTTAGTTTACTTCAGTATCCTTAGATTAAAAAGAAAGGTGGGGATTTCTAGGATGTGGATGTGAAATTCTATCTCTCTCTCTATATATGTATATATGTATATATATATATATATATATGTATATATATATATATATATAACACACACGACTTTATTACTATCAAAATCATTTTGAAACTTCTATGTCATTTTAAATTGTATGTCAAAAATCAAAATGAACTGTTGATCTTTACTTATTGACTTGAATGTAGACAGACCATTAAGTTTTGACATTATTCAAAATTTGTTGAGATGATCGGGAGAATTAAATTTATTGAAAAGCGGTCTAAGTTTTGAAAATTTTAGATATAAAAAAAGGGGGAAATTATGAGGGTTTCATAAATGAGGGGATATAGATCCTGCCACTGTGCAAACTCACCCAAACAAAGAGTTAAGACCATGGTTCAAAATTTTGGGTAAAACATCAGAGTTACGACCATTTTAGTTCCATTCTGATGATTACTAAAATAAAATCCTGTCTATACCTCAGTTTTGGTCTGAATTTCGGTTTTTTTCTAAATTTTCGTTTGGTTCAAGTCCTAAACAATTGTCAGAGAAAATTTTAAAAGAAACAGTAAACATGTAAATGAATAAAACACACAACAAAATTCAAATTACAATACAAAAACCGCACCAAAGAACATTTTTTTCTGAAAAATGACACATTTGTTAATTTTAACCTATTCAACAGAAATGGGAAAAAAGCACTAAAAAAATCAATAACTAAATTAACTTTCTGAAATACGATGCATATTATATTTCCGTATATACAAGAACACACTTTATTTGTTAAAAGTATTTTTACAGAAAAGGTTCCGAAATGCAAGAATGGTATCGTAACTGAAATTCTTGGAATTTCCGAAGTTGTCGGAAATTTAGGAACTCTCAGATGAACGAAATGGATATCAAAATTTTGAACCTTGGTTAAGACTTAAGAGAGTTAAAGTGATTTCTTTCCTTTGCTCTTACCTTCTGTCCATTCCCCTTTCATGAAAAGAATAGTGTGAAATGGGTTTGAAAGTGAGTCCACTTTCAGAAGCTTTAGAGTTGCTTGGAAATTTTGCAACTATTGCAATTCAGACCTTACTGCTGACTTGAAATCAAACTCACTTTACCCTTTTGGTCGTAATATTTATTCTAAACCTGGACATCATTTGAAAGTGATCATCTATAAATTGTATGACTAGTAAAATTTTGTTTCTTGATTTGTTTGCAGAAGTCTAAATCTTGATAAAATAGAAGTGTAGATATGGATGTTGACAGCACCAAGCCAGCATTTAGTAACAATGACGATAGTGATGATGATTGTCCGATGATCTTCAAAAGAACGAACAATCAACCTAAGCAAAGTCAGTCAATCTCTACTTCTAAGAAGCTGTCATTATTACAAAAGCATGATGATACTCGAGGAAGACCTTTGCTTAGCCAGAGTACACATAATAATGGTGATAATTCAAGCTCTCAAAAGAATAAAGTGAATATAAATTCTAAGCCATCAACCGAGAAATTTAGTTCAATAAATTCAAATTTACCTAGTCGATCAAATCATTCATCAAAAAATGGATTATCAAGCTGTAGCTTAAGAAGTCCACATACAAATGTATCTGATTACGAAGTTAAAGATAGCAAACCCATAAGCCCTAAGATTAACAAAGGGGAACCAACTAATATTATTCCCAAAGGAGAAACCTGTGTGAGTTCAAATAAGTCATGTGTTCAGAATGAGGAAGATTCTGATGATGAAAAGACGTTGAGTGCCAAATTTCCTTCGTCTTCCACAGCAAAAACTAATGAATTTCCCATAAAGTCTGATTCATCACAAAAGATGAAAACAAAAATCAAGGAATCGTCTGATGATGAAAAAACATTGCTTTCGAGAGTTCCATCGAATTTTGCTATGCCTATTAAGATATCCGACTCTGAAAAGAAGCCTTCACATGCTAAACAAACCGTGAATGTTTCACACAAGAGGACTCCAGAAAATGTTAATAATCCGATGGAATCTTTATATAAGAAGGCAAAATTATCCAGTGTTTCTGCTACTGTAAAAGTAAAAAATGAATATGCTGTGAAAAAGGAAGAGAAGGTAGATGATGATGATGATGAAGATGATGATGACAACATACCAATTTCACAGAGACTGAAAAATTCGGTTCCTTCTAGTAGTCAATCATCCACAAAAAATGTGATAAAGAAAACTTCTTCAAAACTTAAGAAAATTAGCAGTATGACTAAAAAGAATTTGGAAAGTTCCAAGTACTCAAAATCTTCAAGTGTACCACCTGGTTCAGGTGGAGGCAAGAAGTGGACGACATTGGAACATAATGGTGTTATTTTCCCTCCACCATATAAGCCACATGGTGTGAAAATGCTCTATGATGGGAAGCCAGTTGATTTGACTCCCGAACAAGAGGAGGTGGTTATCATATGTATTCATTGTTGTTTTAGTTATATGAAACCTCCTGGTATTTGTCTTGATTGTCTATAACCTTCCATGTACTTCATAAACTAATTTTGCCCCCTATTTCTTTTTTCTTGAACTGCCGTACCTTCTGAGATAGAGGTTGGGAAGAGCTTATGTTATATTGCAACTCAACTAATTTACATCAATTTAACTATGCAAAATATTAATTTGAACATTTCAAGCCAGTTTGAAAATAGTTATTATGGTATATAAGCGCACAATATTTTGAACATTTGTATTTTGTAGGTGGCAACGATGTTTGCAGTAATGAAGGAAACAGATTATGCCTCGAAGCCAAAATTTATTGAGAACTTCATGAATGATTGGCGGAAAATTCTTGGCAAAAACCATACCATAAAGAAATTTGAACTTTGTGATTTTACTCCCATTTACGAGTGGCATCTAAAGGAAAAGGAAAAGAAGAAGCAAACGTCATTAGAAGTAAGTCTTCTTCTAGAACTATATAACTTTAAAACATTATGAGTGAAATGTGAAGTTTGAATAAAAGCACCAATATGGCATTGACCTTTTAGGTATCTAGCAGAAAATTAGCAAGCTCAGCTCGATGTTAATAGTTCTGTATACATTCTTTGAAACGGAGATTAGACATATTCATTCATTGTATATTAGCGGTTGGCACAATCTTTCAAATATTATTCTGTAGCTATGAGGTAGGACGAGAATATCATTCCTATTACTTAGGAAGTTGAGACTGATCAATTGCTACTATATTGAATTTCATGAAACACAAGAATCTATACTTTATCTGACCTGTAAAAAAAGGGATCATGATGGATACCTCAAGTTATCTGTAAGCATATCAAATAATCACAATTGGAGGAAAAAGTATTACTTGTGGCAGCTGGTAATAACAAGAAAAAGTCCATCCGCACTCAAATTATCTTCATTTTAAAATTGCAACCATACTAGATGCATCCTCTTTTTGTTATTTTAGTAGTTACCATCTTTTTTAGTCTGGTACCGATTTTGTTTAGTCAAAATACACATTTATAGGAAGGAATCTTGAACCTTCTTCCACCAAGTGTTTTTGAGAGTGGAGTGAATTAGTGGATCAATTTAGCTACTTCATTTGACTGCATGTCAGTGCAATGTTGCTCTGTATATGTGACTCATTTTGCAGTGTGCATGAACAAGGGTATCATTGCTGAACAAAGCATTTCTAATAATTTCTCAAATATATCCAGTATTAGCATGTTATTTGCTTCAGTATACATCAAGATTGCTTTCTGAAACTTCTTGTGTAGCATGGTGTTATACTAATGTATACATCAAGATTGCTTTCTGAAACTTCTTGTGTAGCATGGTGTTACTAATGTATAATACATTCAGCTATTTATTTCCCATCCTAACTGAATCATGTATTACTCAACTGATCATTTTTACAGGAAAAGAAGGCCATTAAAGAAGAAAAGATGGCACAAGAAGAGAAATACATGTGGGCTATTGTTGATGGGGTGAAAGAGAAGGTCATATCTGTTACATTGATATGAACTTTAGATCGTTTACCTTTTCCGTTGCTTTCATGATTCATATGTTTTTAGAACGACCAGAAGTATGGAATATGAAATACCATAAAATGCCTGCATGCAATCTTGTTATTGCTTCTTAGTCACATTTAAATTTCATTAGAATGATTTAGTGTGTGATTTTTTTTCCTGATATATTGATTTTATAATTTCTGTCCATGTTCCACAGGTTGGAAACTTCAGAGTTGAACCACCAGGGTTATTTCGAGGTCGCGGAGAGCACCCTAAGGTTCAATTTCAGATCATCTGTTTTACTTAATTACTCCAATACAATTAAGCTAAAATTGACTTGGAACTACATTTAATCCAAATCTTTTTGGCATCTTCCAATCATGGTATATTTATCTATGTTAGATGGGAATGCTCAAAAGGCGGATTCAACCTAAAGACATTACCATTAATATTGGAAAAAATGCTCCAATACCAGAATGCCCAATTCCTGGTGAAAGGTGACCCTTTACTTACTATATATGCATGTTTTGCCATAAATTAGCAAGTCTAATTTATGGCAACACTATTTAATTATCCATTTTGGGTTTTTGTCTTTTGCAGGTGGGGAGAAGTGAAGCATGACAATACTGTTACATGGCTTGCATTTTGGAACGATCCCATAAATCCCAGAGAGTTCAAATATGTTTTTCTCGCAGCTAGTAGTTCTTTAAAAGGTCAAAGCGATAAAGAAAAGTATGAGAAGGCCAGGCGTTTGAAGGTGTCATATCTGTATTTTAAATTTATATAAAATTTCAAATTTAATCATTGATTTTGATTGTAAATACTAAATACATCACAATTTTATAATGACCCACGATTTTGTCGCAGGATTATATCGAAGATATACGTGTAACTTACACAAAGAATTTCACCAATAAAGATCCTACCAAGAGGCAGATTGCTGTGGCCACTTACCTTATCGATAAACTAGCACTTAGGGCAGGCAATGAAAAGGTGATTTTTATGTTTATTTTGAGAGAAATAAAGAGAAGCTAAGCTCTATTAGTGCACGATTTTTTATGTCTACCCTAATTTTCAACTGCTTTCTCTTTTAAAATAAAACAAACAATTATGGTTTCTTGTAGTTCAATGTTCACCGATGTTCCCATATTTTAAAGAAATTAATGCAAATATTTTGCATTGGCTTGTGATACTTTAGCTTGTCAAAATGCGAAAATTGGACATATATGTTATTGCTTATTTCATGCGAAAATTGGACATATATGTTAAAGCTTATTTTCATGATAAACTTGTCTAGTAACATATATGTCCAATTTTCTGAAATAAGCTTTAAAGCTTATTTACTTGCTACTATTAGACATGTCTTTTACTAGACAAGTTTATCATGAAAATTTGTTGGTCTTCTTTTCAATAGGATGATGATGAGGCAGAAACTGTAGGCTGCTGCACTTTAAAGGTGGAGAATGTAACATGTGTTCCTCCAAATAAGCTACAGGTAGAAAATAACCTTTTGAAGAATTTGTACCATTTAACATCTTTAGGTAGTTTGCTTTGTGTCAATCCTTTCTCTCTTTTCATTCAGTTTGATTTTCTCGGTAAAGACTCTATTAGATATTACAATACCGTGGAAGTTGAGTTGCCGGTTTATAAAGCAATTGGAGACTTCCAAACTGGTATGTAAAGATACACCAATTGATATTATTCGTGAATTTTTTTTCTACATGCAAATTTACTTCACAATTTTATTCTTTTAGCTAAAAAAAGTGATGGAACGAAAAAAGTTGGAGGAGATGATCTCTTTGATATGCTGGATACCAGTAAGCTTAATGCTCATTTGAAGGAGCTCATGCCTGGGCTTACCGCCAAAGTTTTTCGTACATATAATGCTTCTATTACATTAGATAGCATGGTAAGCAAGTTTTTATCACTTGATTAAATTAGTTCCTTCTAAGAAGAAAGATATTATATACTGACTGAATGTGACTGAGGAGAAATAATATACCAACCATATTGCTTATTTTGAAGGTACATCTACAAATTTATCTTGAAAATACGCAATAATATGATGCAAAATAGAAATAACTTTGGCCTCGAATTCAGTTTGAATTGTCAACTGAGATATAACCAGGGTTCAGCTAAACTTGAAGGCAGAGCGTAGTCTGTCATTTTCTGTTCCATTGGTAAGAGTAGAATTGACGTTGATTGTCATGAAACTTGTTAAAGTCTGTCACCCTTCTTTTCATGAAGTTGCCTTGCCTCACTAAAGAAACTAAGGCCCCGTTTCGTTTGTCATTTTTAGTTTTGTGTTTTCGTCCAAAAAACATGCGACGCATGCATTTTGGGAAACAACTAATTTGAAAAATGAAACCAACATATAAAATAGAAAACAAATTTATTTTGTTTTCGTATTTCGAGAAATAACAAAAAGATGGAAAACATTCCATCCCCTCCGCCGTCCCTCCATCGTCATCGTAATGGTCTAAAATTTTAAAATTTTCTTCCGTTATCCTCATATTTTGTAATGAATGTTGAAAATGCAAAACGCAAAGCGCAATATGAAACCAAACAGGCCCTAATCATTTATCTAAATTTCAATTCTTTGAATTTTAGTCTGAGTTCTTTCTTATTATAACACAGTTGAATGAGCAAAACAAAAGTGGCACTCTACTGGAGAAAATCACCGTTTATCAAAGAGCAAATAAAGAGGTATTTACCTGTTGCAACTTTATCATGCACTTTGAAGATCAAGTCGTCATTCAGGTACAATTCATCAGCTCATTATATGACTCTTCTGTAACAGGTTGCAATCATATGCAATCATCAACGCAGTGTCTCAAAGAGTCATGAAACCCAAATGTCAAGACTGAATGAAAAAATAGATGAATTGAAGGTTCGATAAAACTTGTAGTTTTAACTCTTTAAGTTCTAATACCAGTTGTTATATTGCGTAGCATTGCTAAGTATTTTCATGGTAGGCACAAAGAGATGAATTGAAAGAGGATTTGAATAGAGCGAGAAAAGGGAAACCTCCGCTTAGTTCTAAAAGGAATCTGTCCTCTGAAATGTAATGTTTTTTGTTTTTGTTTTTATTTTTTAAGTATATCTTATTCTTCGTCGTAGATGCTGAAGTAAAATAAAATTTCAGGTTAGAGAAGAAGATAAATCAAATTGGTGAGAAAATACTGAAGATGGAAACGGATAAAAATAATAAAGAGGAACTAAAAACAGTAGCGTTGGGCACTTCTAAAATTAACTATCTTGATCCCAGGATATCAGTTGCATGGTGTAAACGCAATGAAGTTCCTATAGAGAAGGTATTATGTTCTTATCTTTTAACAGTGAATGTAAATTACTTTTTACTGAACCTTTGCATCTTCTTCTTCTTCTTTGCCAGATTAGTTTCTTACGTTTTTCACCCTGGTTTATGAATATTTTACTTCTCTTGAGGCGTACGTTTCAAATATCTGTGTCATTCAGCTGCTGACAATCAAATAATGACACAATCATTCTAGTATGTTACAAGAGCTCAGTATATTATTATATAGTTCGCTTATAAAGCTCTTAATAAGGTGTATGGTAGAAACTCCTCCGTTACTTGAAAAATAGAGCCAAAGAAAATAATTTTGTGTCTGATAGAAACTTTGTTGCTTTTGCTTGATGATTTCTTTAACAGGTTACAATGTATTATTTGCACGATTTCAAGTTGTAAACCTACTAGTTTGGTTTTGAGTTATAATGTTGGATGATTTTTATTTTATTTTGAAATTACAGCTCATCAACTCTCCAGACCCTTTCTTGTCATGTTTCTCTACTCATAAACTCATGTAAATTAAGTTCCTGTTTTGTTATTTTTTACCAAACTGTCCCCTTCCAAAAAATCGGTTCAGTATTGAAATCAAGGGCAAAAGTGGCATAAATTAGGCAGAAACTAAAAATAGAGATTTAATTTTCATAATTTTTTTAGGAGCTTCCATCATCTTTCAATTCTAGGAGTTGGCAGCCATTCCTTGATTTTAAATAACAAAAACACACTGGGTTGCCATTTAAGTTTTTGGACTACAATTACGTTGAGATCTAATAATCAAGTTTTCCTGTTTTTTCTTCCTCCAATTTATGCAGATATTCAACAAGTCCCTGCTAGCAAAGTTTTCATGGGCGATGGATGTTGAACCAGACTACAGATTTTAACATTTTTATAGTTTTAAGTTTTCAATTTTATATTGCATATGCAGAGAGCACAAAGCATTGTCATATTTAGGAATTCTTAACAACTTTCAAAAAAAATTTCTTTTTATAAACTGCGAGAAGCTTTGGCTTAGCCTTTTTAGGGAATTTCCTTTACACGAGACGTTTAATGACAATAACTGTATGATATAATTTTTATTATATAATGTAACAGTATGATTTCCTTTAATGTGTCCATATCTATTCTATATAAAAAAGAGAACATGAGACTGTATGTATTTTTGTTTCTCATTCATTCATACTCTCAATACTCTCTTCTTGGTTGATTTGAAAGAGAATTTCATTCGTCTCTCTAATATTTGCTCACCATTCCATGCTTCTAAATATATTTCAATTATATGGTAATAATCATATGTTCTTTTATTTTCTATTTCAGCTATTCATACATATTTCATGCTCATTTTCTTTTTTTACTTTCATCATCTCATATTCTTATCTAAAATGAATTTTTAAATACTTAAATACTATCATATTCTATGTTTTTCCCTTGAATCCAAGTGGAATTTTTTTTCCTTTGCTTGTAATTATAGAATTATCTCTTTCATGTTTTACTGTATGCTTCATGCTTTTGGTATGTCATATTGGGTTGGTTATTATGAATTAGAGTTGGTCGGGCGTTGGCTTTGAAGAAAATTAACATGTAAAATATTGCTTAATCTTCAAAAAATAGTCTTCTTTATAGATCATAGGTGGAAAAATCAAGTTAAGAGATATCATTCTTTCAAAAAGTTACTTCAATCGTCTTTCTTTGGTTATAGATAAGAGATTGTGATTTAGTTTCCATAGTAACTCCATTACATAAATTTTGATCGATCTTTTGAACTTTTTCGTTCTAACTAGAATTTGATTCAATTCACCAATAGTTCTTAACTTTGCATTGTATTTCTACCTTGCTTTCATCTAATGAGCCTTCAAAAATCTTTAGCTGATTGGATCGATCAAGCTCGATTTAAATGTTTGAATTTGATCGATTTAAATGTTTGAATTGTATTCTTTTATTTGTTTTTCCAATTAATTTGATGTTGAATTTATTATTTTTACTCGAAACTGTTGAATTTTTCTCTGGATTTTATGCTTAAAGTTATGTCTTTTTATGATTTTTGTTTCGATTTGTAAGATTATGAGTTTGGGCATTTATTTGTAGTTTACTGGATTTATTAATGCCATTTTGATGGTAAAATCTTATTATAAAATTTTATTTTTATGTCATATTAGGTCTTTATTTCATATGTTTTCCTTTGAAACATTGTTATTTTCATGTACAATAATCCTGCATTTATTTTCCTTTATACTCTAACAAAAGTTCTTTTCCGCTTCTCTTCGGTTTCAATACAAGAATTTTTGTATTTCCTCAGTATTTTCTATTCAATGGTTTTGCTTCCATGTTCAATATTCTCTATCTAAACAAAATTAAGGATTATTTGCAAACTACTTTGATTTTTATTCCTTTTATTTTGGTTAGAATTCAATTTAATTCTCCAATTGTTCTTCACTTTGGTTTTTATCTTAAATTATCTCTGAATGTATATAATTTACATATTTTGCACTAATTGTGTTTCCACGTTACTTTCAATGTTACCGTTTTCATGACAACATTATTCAAAGACCTCTTAAAAAACTCTAACTCGATTGAGATCAATTAATAAGTTCATTTTTTTATTTGTCTTTACATTATAATTGTTTGTATCAAACAAATATAATGTGAGACCTATTATATATGCACCTATCAAATATATGTTTTTTTTGGGTATAATACTATCATCTATTCTATCATATAAGCACTTTAATATTTAACCATTCTTCTTCTTTTATTCTCATAAGTTAGACGGTTAAATCCTACTTTTGTAGCAATTAAACTCATTGTTTTACATATTTTCCATCATTACATTAACCTCATTTACCCCATTACCTACCAAATTTATTAATATTTTGTAACCTGCTCACTTCATTTTATCTTCCAGTCTTTTTCCTAATATGTTTTTTATTATATATTATCAGAAGTACATTTAACCTTTTCATGTTCATCCTTCCTTTTATTTTCCTAATTTTTTTGAATTAATGTCTATTTTATTACACTAAATATTCCTTTTACACCCTTTCAAATCCATTTTTTCATTATTCTAATTTTGTATCTTCCACGTTCATCTTCATTCTCCGTTACTATAATATAATTTTTTACGTTAATGCAAACTTTAATTTATACCTTATTTAATTGATTTTATTATTTTCTAATTTATTTATTCAATATATAATCAGGATGAACAGATTTATTCTAGTTATGTTTTTGATTGCTTAACATCTATTTAGACACCTTAATAATTTCTTAATTGATCCTACCAATATTGTAAAATTATTATGTATGAGTATGTTTCTACATTATGGTAAAAATTTACTTTTATGTTTCATAAGTTTTAATCTTATATTATTTGCTTCTAAAGTTTTTATCATAACTACATATTAATTGTTCATGGTGGTTCAATGTTTTTTTTTCTTTCTTTAATGTTATTTAATTTCAAGATTATACATGATGTTTCAATGTTGCAGAAAAAGTACAAAGCTTATTGTTATCCCGTCTTTTGGCAAGGCCATGACACCAAGGAATTGACTAGTAAACCAATGACGATCCATCCCAGAGATCGGTTATACACAGGCTCGCTATGGATATCGACGGATTTTGTCCGAATCCGGATCAAGCTAAAATTGGTATGACATGACAAGCTAAGCTATGAGAGTTTACGTTCCAAATCTCAAGTCAACCCGAGTACGTAGGCTCAAGTTATGAACGATACAGCATTGGATGAAAACCAACCACCGGTCGAATCGCTCAGTTCGACTCGCTTCGCAACCATCAGAAGTGACCACTTCGACTCGCTCAGCTCACATCCCTCAGATGCCTTCTTCGACTCGCTTCGTTTGAATCCATCTGGGAAGCCTGCTTCGACTCGCTCAGCTCGCATCCCTCAGAAAAGCCTTCTTCGACTCGCTCCGTTCGACTCCATCGAGTTCGACTCCGTTGGCAAAGTCACTGTTCGAATCGATCGAACCATGACCACTCCGTGTCCACCACGGAGCCTTTGTTCGAATCCCTCAGGACGCTCCACTTCGACTCGATCAATCATTGCGCACTTCGACTCGCTCAGAACAACATCAAAGGCAGAGTGATCCAAAGATTCAAGCGCCACGTCACCGAGTCGAACGAAAGCGAGTCGAACGAAACAGCCAACCGAGAATCTCATTTCGTATCGATCATATCTCCTAATCTACAAGTCCAAATGCTATGAAATTTTCACAGAAGGCTACGTGCATGCTAAAGAATGTCCACGCCAAATTTCGACTCCATTGGATGAAATCTTGATCGATACGAAATCTGTTCGTATCGATCACGGATCGGACCGAAACTTCACGGGCTTGGGCGCGCGGGCGTGGTCACGTGCCAGAGAGGGTCTCCCGAGATCTGAGCGAAATACCAGCCTCCTACACCTATAAATAGACCCCAAAGCCAACAGAAAAGGGGTTCTTCTTCTTCTTTGAGATCTCCAACGCCTAGACTCTGCCGGATCCCGATCTGAATTCCATTACTGCTGCTACCAACGAGATTCACTGCTGCAAATCATAATTACCTCTTGTAATTCATTGAATTCACTTGTAATCTTCAAAGAAAGATCAATAAAGATTTCAACTTCATAGTGGACGTAGGCGATATGCCGAACCACTCTAAATTCTTGTGTCTCTGTGCATTTTAATTATTCTCATTTCTGAAATTTGGAGTTTTTGTTAGATAATCCTCTTTTTCCATTTAATTTTTCAATTTATCTCTTCAAAAACTTCCGAAGGGTGTTGTGCCCAATTTTGGTACAAACACTTTGGTGCTTTCACTGAGAAAAACCCAATTTTTCTCCTGCTCTTTGGATCTCCTATCTATATCGGATTGCATAAATCCAAGAAGAAGATCCAGATCTAGAACTTTGAAGCCCTTCCATTCTATTCATATTTGCATCAAATCTAGGAAAGGACTTTCATCACCTCACTATGGTAAATACATGGACTACCTCTACAGCTGCTGATCAAGGAGGACGGGACAGGCAGAATCCCGCGCAATTGTCTCCATCAAACCAAGATGCCCCCAGACCTTCAGATCCAACAGGTCCGGTTACCAGACAAGAGTTCCAGACGCTGTTCCAAGAATTTACCCAGAGTCGACAACAGCTAACTGAACAACTGTGCGCCAACGCAGAGTTAACCAACCAACTAAATCGCCAAAGGCGAAGAAGATCCATAAGAGACCAAGGTTCCTATTCTTCCACAGAGAGTTCAGCCTCCTCCGATGGCCAAACCAGATCCACGTGTCCACGGCTAGGTGTAAGCTACACCCAAGCCATGAGACACCCACCTGCTTCGAATCTTGGGCAACCTAGAGCTGGACCATCCGCTAGTCTTCGTACAGAACCTTCAACTCGAGGAGGTGCTGCTCCTTACCATGTCACCGGCAACATTGCTACTACCGCCACTACCGGACAGGGAGGTGATGCTAGAAACCAAGCTGATCCTCAATGTAACCAACGAGAGCAGACTCTTGAGCCTTATGTTCCTGAGGATGTTGAACCAAGGAGGCGAGGCACGGACCGTCGACCGCGTCCGGTCCAGACTCGCGCTGTGGAACCCGACCACACCTTGGCACAACATGCTCCAAGTATCTGAATGCCGGATATACCAACAATGATCCGCCAAATGATCCGTGAAAGTCAGTCTCTCTAATGACAACTGAGGAATCTCCCGGAGTCATACCCCTTTCACCGATGACATATTGTATGCTGAACCACCTCGGCGCTTCAGGATGCCAACTTTGCCAGTTTACGAAGGGAGTTCTGATCCCAATCAACACATCCTGAAGTACGAATGACTGATGAATGCTGCAAGAGCTGATGATGTAGTAAAATGCCGTAGTTTTCCCATTTCCCTGGGGGGCATCGCAACCATGTGGTTTACTCGTTTGCCACCACGATCCATTTCCAACTTTGACCAGATGGCCACCAAGTTTGTTGAACAATTCCGTATGCACGTAGCAAGGCCTAAAGATGTTAACACTCTGTCTAGTGTTACACAAGCTCCCGAAGAAACACTTAGACGTTACTTGGAGCGATTCCACGCTGCGTGTGCAGAAATAAGCAATCCCAATGATAACTCTATCCTGATGGCATTGACTAAGGGGATTGATGCTGATTCCGAGTTCGGAAATTGGTTAGCTGGAAAACCACCTGCGTCATTGGACCGTTTCTATTCCAAGGCAGCCCAATTCTTAAGAAGGATGGATGCAAAACAGTCTAGGAAGCAAGATGATGCAGGGCCCAACATCGAAGGAGTCCAAAGTAACATTGCTGTTAAACAATCCGGAGATAGTTCAGGAAAAGTTCAGTTGAACATCCAAAATAAACAGAATCAGCAGAGGGACAATGGAAATCAAAACAAAAAACGTGATCAGATTCGTGGTCCACGGCGTAGAGCTTCCATGTACGATACTTACACTCCATTGAACACGTCGTTGGAAAATGTGTATCTGCAGACCTGCAATACCATGCAATACAAGAAACCTGCCCCGAAACCACCAACTGAGAGACAAATCCAAATAGGAAAATTCTGTAGATTCCATGAGAGTTATGACCACAACACCAATAAGTGTCGTCACTTACAAGACCCCATTGAAAAACTGATACATGAGCAGAAGTTGGATCAGTATGTGCAGGCGCCGCAGTCTGGTGGTGCGGGCCCATCAAATCAGAATCGTGCGCTGAATCAGGAAAGACAGGAGGAACCTGCTCGTACAGGCGGAAGGTTGGTTATCAATACGATAAGTGGTGGTCCTCACCCAGCAGATCGAAGCTGGAAGGAAATGGAGTCATATGCCAGTTCTATCAAGCATGCAGACTTCGAGTGTTGTAGTAGTTTTGATGAAGGGGCTCCGGCCAAGCAACAAAAAACGATGACAGATGACATCGTGTTCAGGAACAGAGACGCTGATAAAGTCGAAGCCCCCACTATCGATCCACTGGTCATCTCAGCACAAGTAGGTCCTGCTTGGATGAAGAGGATCTTAGTTGACAGTGGAAGCTATGTGAATATTTTGTTCAAGCGAGCTTATGATCAAATGAAAATGGAAGCCACGGACTTGAAGCCTTGTCAATACACCGACCAGTCGTTGCGACAGGTCCTTTCGCGGCCTGAGACGTCTGGTAGGTTACTCAAGTGGAACATCGAACTGAGTCAGTTTGATATTACTTACACTCCAAGATGAGAAATCCAAGGACAAGTCCTCGCTGATTTCATAGTTGAATTTACCATTCCAGAGGACTTGCCCGAAACCAGTAAATCCCCCGAATACGTCTGGAAGCTATATACTGATGGTGCATCAAACGACCGGTGTTCGGGCACTGGTGTTGTACTCGAAACCCCCGAAGGCCGATCCATATGCTATGCTGTGAAGTTCGATTTTCATGCGACTAATAATGAAGCTGAATATGAAGCCCTCTTAGCTGGCCTAAAACTTGCCAAAGATCTGAAAATTGTCGCTGTGGAAATTTATTGCGATTCACAACTAGTCGTGTGTCAGGTTCGAGGAGAATATCAAGCGAGAGACCGAAGGCTGGCTGCTTACTTAGCTCGAGTTTAGGAAGTACTAAATCAGTTTGATTACTATGCTATCTATTGTATACCTCGAGAACGCAACCAAAAGGCCGATTCATTAGCAAAGCTAGCCAGCACAGGTGAAGCTCAGCAAATGGGACTCGTTCCCGTAGAAACGCTATCTTCCCCAAGCATCGACCGGATAGAAGTAAACTGGGTCTGCGAAACCGTTCCCGAAAAGGATTCATGGATGACCCCACTCAGAAATTACATTGAGCACGGAACCCTGTTGGAACGCAGGAGCGAAAAGAGACAAGTCCTTCGGAAGGCCTCACGATTTACCATCCAGAATGGACTCATGTACAGAAGGGGGTACTCAGTCCCTCTACTCCGGTGTATCTCTCACGATGAAATTAAACAAGTATTGCGCGATGTGCACGAGGGAGAATGTGGCGATCACACCGGGGGGGGGGGGGGGGGCAAGCACTTGCCAAGAAAATACTTCGCTACGGATATTACTGGCCGACCGTGAATTGCGATGTGTTGGACTATGCAAAGAAATGTGATAGGTGCCAGAAATATGCCCGAATTCCTAGAGCTCCTCCTACCGAGATAACGCAAATGGTCAGCCCATGGCCGTTCGCAATGTGGGGCATCGACATCATCGGTGCCCTACCCTTGGCAAAAGGTGGTGCGAAGTACGCCATTGTCGCAGTTGATTACTTTACAAAGTGGGCTGAAGCCGAAGCTCTCGCTACCATTACAACGAAGAAAGTAATCCACTTTGTGGTTCGTAACATCATCTGTCGATTCGGTCTCCCACACACCATTATTACGGACAACGGAACCCAATTCGACAGTGCTGAATTTAAAGATTTCTACAAACGATTTCACGTCCAAAAGAAATTCTCTGCAGTTGCACACCCTCAGGCAAATGGACAGGTCGAAGCTGTTAATAAAGTTATAAAATCCATTCTGAAAAAACGACTGGAAAAGGTCAGTGGCAAGTGGGTTGATGAACTTCCTATGGCTTTATGGGCTTACCGAACAACCCATAAGACTGCGACCGGTCACACTTCATTCTCTCTTTCTTACGGTTCAGAAGCCGTTATTCCAATCGAGCTAGAAGTACCTTCTCATCGTACGACATACTATGATCCAAAGACGAATGCTATATTACTTGCTGAATCTCTTGATCTACTAGATGAGAAGCATGAAGAAGCTGATTTGAGGGCAGCTGCGCATCGAAATCGAGTCGCCCGATTGTACAACGCCAAGGTCCACCCGCGAACCTTTGAACTAGGCGATCTCGTCCTCAAAAGAATCTATCCGGTTCCTTCGCATATGAAACCGACATGGGAAGGACCGTATGTTATTGAACGAAGGCTCGGAAATGGCACATTCAAATTATCGACTGTCGACGGTCTAACTCTGCCAAGAGCCTGGAATAGCGAGAGCCTTCGCCGCTATTACACATGACATGCTATCTTTATCCATTTAAATTACTTTCCTTTGTTGCAATTTGTTTATGCATTTTGAAATTAGAACTTGTAATAAGGCAACTGACTTTGCCATACTTTCTTGTTTCAGCAATAAAATGCAATCTCTTCGAGCCAGAGCTGTGATTTACTTGAAATGCTTCATATGACCATCACTATGCACAGAGAGCTAAGTTTCACTATACGGTGGAATTTATTCAAATAGAGAGTGACTGCGATGCAACCAATCACTCACTAAGTGAAACCCGAGCTTGGGGACAAGCCATCACATCAAAGTCCAAAAAGGATTGATACACGACAATCCTTCATCAACTCTGAGTTCCCAGAGTGCGAACCGGAGTATAAACATCAACTCCGAGTTCCCAGAGTGCGAACCGGAGTATAAACATCAACTCCAAATTCCCAGAGCGCGAACTGGAGTATAAACATCAACTCCGAGTTCCCAGAGTGCGAACCGGAGTATAAACATCAACTCCAAATTCCCAGAGCGCGAACTGGAGTATAAACATCAACTCCGAGTTCCCAAAGTGCGAACCAGAGTATAAACATCAACTTCGTATTCCCAGAGTGCGAAGCGGAGTATAAACATCAACTCCGAGTTCCCAGAGTGTGAACCGGAGTATAAACATCAACTCTGAACTCCCAGGATGCGAATCGGAGTATAAACATCAACTTCGAGTTCCCAGAGTGCAAACTGGAGTATAAACATCAACTCCGAACTCCCAGAGTGCGAGTCGGAGTATAAACATCAACTCCGAGTTCCCAGAGTGCGAACCAGAGTATAAACATCAACTCCGAGTTCCCAGAGTACGAACCAGAGTATAAACATCAACTTCGAACTCCCAGAGTGCGAGTCGGAGTATAAACATCAACTCCGAGTTCCCAGAGTGCGAACCGGCGTATAAACATCAACTCCAATGTCCCAGAGCGCGAACTGGAGTATAAACATCAACTCCGAGTTCCCAGAGTGCGAACCGGAGTATAAACATCAACTCCAAATTCCCAGAGCGCGAATTGAAGTATAAACATCAACTCCGAGTTCCCAGAGTGCGAACCGGAGTATAAACATCGACTCCAGATTCCTAGAGTGCGAAACGGAGCGTAAACACCAACTTCAAGTTCCCGAAGCGTGAATCGAAGTATAAATATCAACTTCAAACTCCCGGAGCGCGAGTCGGAGTACAAATGCCAATTCCAAGTCCCCAGATCGCGGACATGTGATTGAAACTTAAGCCGGCATGACCAACCGCCAATAAACGAATGAGAATCCCCGAAGCGTGGATATGATCGTCGACGATCGGACAAGCGTGAATAAACCGCTCAATCTCCATTTGTCTCAAACACCCATTCAGTGGCACTAGACTCAACATGCTATAAGAAAAGAGCGATCGCTGACTGATGTTTCACAACACACCACCAAGACTGGGGGGCAAGACTTAAGCATCAACCATCGACTGAAGCGATGCGACGTCAAAATTCAACTCGCTTCCCGGTCGCAAACCATGTCCACAGTTTCCGAACTTGGTGAACAAAAACAAACTTGATTCAAAAGCTAAAAATTCACAAGTACACTTCAGATATTGAAACACTTGGACAAATACACAATGACAGAAAAGAAGTCAAAAAAGAAAAGTTTCATTTCTATCGTTTATAAAAGAAGTTCATGTACAAGTTTCCAAAAATTCCTACTAGCAGGGGCCGAACCCGCATCTATACACGGCCAACAAAATGAAAGTCAAAATACATCGGATAAGCATGCCTAATCTTTCTTCCTCCTTGGCTTCCTTTTCGGTGTAGACCCGCTGGAGCCATCGCTAATCTTCCTCTTCGAGCCTTTGCTTTTCGGAAGTTGGTCTTCAGGCGAGGGCATTATGTCAACATCCTCCTCCGAACTCGAGTGAATTGGAATGCTCCCTGTGGGTGGAGTCGGAGGAACAGGATCAGGTACGGAAGGTGGAATGGGCACGCTGGTGATGAAAACGGTACCACCAGGAGATATCGTTCTGAGCGGAGCAGGCCCCGGTGCTTCCATCCCACCTCCAAAGCTGCCACCATGAGCCGCTGCTGCCATTTCAGCGTCAATTTGAGCGAACATCTCCTCTTCAGTTACTACTTGAGCCCCGCTGGGGGCATCAGCAGTCGGCATTAAAGAACTTGTAGCAGGATCAGTTCCACTCATGACAGATGACAAGTCAGCGAGAGGATCGCCGTGACGGCGAAAAAGTTCATCCATCAGCTGCTCATCAAACATAATCATACTCCCCTGCATATCGTCAAGCGGGGCAGCTGTACTCATGGTAATTGCTTCGGTCGCGATAGCCTCCTGCGTTTGATATGGTTCTTGAGTAGCAGGAGCCATGGCCGGTGCAGCATCGATCACTGGACAAAGAATAAGAGAATTGTTAGAACTTAACTTGATCGAAGACTTCGACTTAGGAAAGATATGTGGAATGTTCAGAATACCTTCCTCACTTTGACTCGTAGGCGGCAGAGCGGCATCAGTGACTTGCGCTGTAGTCGAAGACATCTGCGGCTGATCTGGATTATTAGCAGGAATGGCCTGGGGATCGACCGCAGACGAGGATTCGGGCTGGGTCGACGCGGGAACTTCAAGACTTGCTTCATGGTGGTCGACTCCAGAACCCTCTCCCACTTCAAAGTGCTGGGCGCCAAGTCTTTCCTTCTCACGCAGAATCATTGACTTGTGGAGAACCTTCTTTTCATCTTCAGTCATAATGCGATTATCGAGTTCAAATTCATCCACAGACTCGCCCTGATGCGCCTCCTTCTCTTCCTCAACCAGTCGGCTCCAAGCATTGTAGAGACGCGTTGAAAAATCATCGAGCCAGGCTAGACCCCTGTGCCTTAGCACGTTAGCGTTATAAACAACGAGAAGGTCTTCGATGTCAGCCTCTAGCCTGAACTCGACCAACTTCACTTTTTCCTCCACCTCGGCCTCCACCTTGTGGACTTTAGCCACAGCTGCATCCCTCTCACCCCTAAGCAGAACAGCATTGTAACGACCCGACTTTCCAGTCTCGGAAAATCGAACCCTTTGTGTTAAAGAAGAAGATGTAGAAGAAGAAGAAACAGAAAATCAACAACAGAATCTCACATCGCAGCGGAATAAAATATAATATATACAAAACAGATCTTTACTCAAACAGAAAAATATATCTGTTTATACAATATATTTACAGAATACATCATCAGAGTTCATCACATCAATGATATACATCCAAATACACAGCGGAACAACAAACAAATACGGAAGTACGTATCGCCATCTAGCTCGTCTCCTGAGCTCCACAGCTACAATCTGAACCTGTTTATCTCGGTCTGACCCGAGCATCATATAAAACAATACCCGAGTCAGTCTGGAAAACCAGCGTGAGAAAATCACACTCAAATTGATTATTAAAGTTTCAAAAATCCTTTTGAAAATAAAAGCATCTCGTAAGACCACGCCACAAATAAACATGTCGGGTTTTTACCTTACGATAGCTAAAACACGTTTTATAAAATCCTCTGATATTATAATAGTGTCTATTTACAAATACTTATTAAAATAGCTGAAATTGTTACATGATTAAATTCCAGCATACTAGCCACAAAGTGGGTAATACAAACAAAACTCGTACAAGGCACGTAGAGAGAATGGATTTCCAACGAATGACTAGGCACTGGGGTACCACCTGTCACAGTACGTGGCCTAGATCACAGTACCGAGGAGTACGCCCGCTCCCCTGCAACACAAGACCGAAATCATCCCTTACTGGATAATTCCAAATAAAATCACCCCACGGTTGGGATCAGCAACCGCACCACTAAGCCGAAATAAAAGGGACATCTAGACAGGGATGACTTTACTCTCAAGTGGGTGCTACCCACGAAGCCTTGCTGCATAACCCCTGATTTTCAGTCATTCCCGGTTGATGAGGCTTGAGGCTAAACGATACCTTTATAGCACATATCCCTTAGAATGCCCATCGTCCACCTGACGATGTCACGAAAGCATTCGTCCATACAAGTCCGTCCCGGGTTCGAACGGAACCGAAGGCACTATTCCTACTACATCCATTTTGGAAATATCCTCAGGATTAGTAGCGACTAGCCCTTGCACTTCACAGCTCCATCTTCGACTCCGAACACGTTACACGAAACGTACAAACCGGATCGAAGTGGTATTCGAGTCTCCAGACCTAGAATCCCGGTATACGTAAACTCGATCCCGGTCTCTTCGAAACGATCAGCGCATTTGGCCAATATTGATAGTCGGTTATTTAACTATCAATTAACATCCACAAGCAACCATCACAAAAATAAATAATTTTCCACATTATTTATTTGCCCAAATATCTTTCCAGGATATATTTCCAAATTTTCAAAGCTCATTTGGAAACAATTTCAAAATAGTTTCCGCTTACGGAATACATTTCCCAAATGATTATTTCCACTGAATCACCAAGTACAAAATACTTATAGATTTTAAAGAAATTTTAAAACACTTTATTATAAATATACTTTAACATTTAAATTTGGAAAACTACTTTAATACTTAATTAAAGGTAATACTTTTGAGAATATTTAAAATAAGGTTACTTTATAAAATATAAAACTAAGTTTCACTTTTTAAATAAAATACTAGTCATCCTTTAAATAATTATTACGATAATAGATTTGGAAAATATTTACTTTAGAATTTAAATATTAGAAATAATAAATTTTCTAAACATGCCTTTTTAAAAACAACATTAAACTTTTAACTTATATTTAAGAATTTTCTTTGAAATCGTACTTGGCTATCCAGGGAATACACTTTCTTCCATATCTTTTAAAAATAAATCACCATTTATTTTTAAACACATTTACATTCCTCAATAAATTCCCACCTTGAATTTATATTTAAAATATCCACCGATATTTCATTTCACTTCATAAACCCAGTTTATACATTTTAAAATCTCATTCTCTTTTAAAAATCCAAGTTTTAAACACTTAAATCAATTTCCAATTGATTTCCATTTTACTTTACTTTGAAATAAATTTCCCTATTTACTTCAATTATTTCAAATACATTAACTTTCATCTTTTATTTCTTTATTATGAGTTGAAACCCTTTTAACTAGAATACCAATTTCGGATTTCCAAACTTCTTCAATTAACATTTTAATTAAATTAAATCTTTAAATTTCAATAAAATCAATTCTTTTATATTTTTAAATAATATCACTTTAGTTAAAGATTTATTTCTTCCCTGTTAAATTCAAAATCCTCTTTCCCATATTTGTTCGAATTTAGAAATTTCTTTATTTCTTTTACATTCCTTATTTAATTTATTCGAATTCACTAGAATTATTTAACTTGAATTTTACTCTTTTATTTCTTTCCAAAAATCCAATTCAATGGCTTTTGATAACTCATTATACTGGGAAATTCAATCCAACCAGATTATCCAATATAAATCATCACAGGATATCAACAATCATATCACAGAATATTTAAACAAAATTAAATATTTTGAGGAATCCAGTTGGATCCCTCCAACCTGTTTCCCTGCATCCACAAACGTTAGCACAATACCAATTCCACTTCAAAGTGGAATATCGCGGTATATGGGATTTATATAAAATCATCCGCTATTATGCGGCACATAGGGTCTCATCCGCTATATAAATGCGGGAATATCAACAACTCAAATATATACATATGCCAATATGTATATATTGGTATATACTACTATATATAGTATAGCACATCAATCAATGAAATCATCCAATCAATTATTTAAATTTAACCATTTAAATTTAAATCTAACTGAGTGAGATTAACTCACCTTTGCTTTTGTTTAGCCATCCATTACTATTTAATTTCATCCCAGCTTGTTTCCTTTCAGATTTCGACCTTGAAAAATAATTTATGTGATTTATTAATATTCGAAATATAAATCGACCTTTAATTACCATTTTATAATTCAATTAAATGTCGAACTAATCTTCTTGAAATAAAATATTTTTAGTGCCTAGACTAGTTAGAAACAAATTAACCACCTACTCCATTATTTTCTTAAAATAAATTTAGTAAATTAAAACATGTATATTTATTTCTGTTTCTTTTACACAAGTTTATCTCCTTTAAAAATACAAACTGCAGATTCACTTCCATCTTCTTTTTATGTGTAAACATCACTTATTTAATTAAAATAAAACAGAACGATACCTCGATCTAGACTGCGATCATCAAAGAACGCGCCTGTCGCTCGCGACACCATCGCAACCCATGAACTTCATCGCTGCCGCCAACGTCGAACTCCAATACTCGAACCCTAGTTTCGAGCTACAACTCGACATTCCACGTCGAACGACCCCACCCGAAATCGCACTGCCCTATTGCCATCGCACTCGATGCCTGTAGTTGAAACCGAAGTCGTGACCCTATCTCGATTCATCTCTACCTTCGTTCGCCCCCAAAATCCCACTCGCAACACACCCTTCATCTCGAGCTGCCGTTCGACACCCACCGCCCTTTCGCGAACCCAAGCAACGTGCCCCAATCACTCGGCACAAAACTTGCAAATCGAACGTGATATCAAATCGCGTTCATCTCCCTTGCGATCGAGTCTCGTGATTCGATTTGAAGAGGAGGGTTGAAAGTTGTTTTATTCCGTTCGTTTCCCCCCTCTCTTTTTTTCTCGCGAAGTCGGTTTTCGATTTTGAGAAAGGGGCACACTGATGGATACTGGAGGTAAATTGGGAGAACGAACAATTTTAAATGGAAGAAGTATCGGCCGTGATTTTTGATTTCAATAGCTCTGCCGTTTTGAAAAGAAGAGGGGTTTCGTTTGTGAAGAAGGAGAAAAATATCTCAGCTATCAGATGTTAAACGTATTACTTGTCTTGCGCGAGAAGATAGTCTCACCACTGTGCTATTGATGTTGATAAAACTTTAACAGTTGATAAGATGAAAGATATTTAAATTAAAACGATTAACCATTGTCTAAGCGTTTTTATCTCGTACGCTCACATAACAACTCTGAACGCTACGAAAATTGAAATCCGGTAATAAGTCAATATTACGGACCCAATGGAACCGGTTTCGTCGAATTCCAAGACTGTGCCTCGGAAGGCTATTTTTAAATTCAATTTAAATGTTATATTTTCAAAACTGATCAAAACACTTTTAAATTCAATTTTAAAAGTTTCATCACCTTCAATATTAACAATATAAATATTCTGAACCTTTGAACTATTTTTAACAGACTTAAAATCAAGATTCAATATTTTACCCAATCCCGATAATTAAATTTAATAATTAATTATCCAAATAAATACTGTATATTTGAAATTAAAGTTAATAATTATCTTTTGAATATTTAAAATTAATTAAATATTCCTATTTCAAATGCTCAAAAATTCCGGGTCGTCACATTCCTCCCCCCTTAAAAGAATTTCGTCCCCGAAATTACTAGTTAGGAAGAATGTCCCATATCCCGTTAGCTATTCCCCAAATTCAAACAGTTTTAACAATACCCAAACAATCTTCTATTAATGATACTCTAATCATCTTTTAACTTCCCAAACTTATTCATAAGTTCAACCCATACCACCTACTTATCCATTCAAATTTAAATTTGAATTCAAATTTTGAATTATCAAAAATTTCTCAAAATTTTTCTAACTCCCTAAATTTCCGAAAATTTCGCCAGCATCTCCTTTGCGCGGCTAGCTCGGTACTACTACAAAATGGCTCTACGGCCTCCCAATCTCAAAAAGAAACAAAAAGCCAAGTGGCTGGATCAAAAACCCAATCAAATTTCATATAGAAATTCAAATACATACCTTTTGTCGGGCCATTAAATTTTTATCTTCTAAAATCAAAAATCCCAATTTATCCATTGCTTTTATACACCTGTATATCCTACTAAGCAATAATATTCAATCACAATTCCAAAGTCATTTTATACTTTTCTTTACAAATTTTCAACATTTGTTTTACTTAAGCCCGTACGATGCACATATATCATCCGTACGCAATATCACATTCGATCGCTCACTCGATCACACAATTCCACTTCCGAACTAGTATTGTCCCCCCGACTTCCTAGTGCGGACTCAGATCTGGTTTCTCGATCAGAAACCGTCATTCTCCTTGCATAGCCACCAACTATGATAGAGAATATCCAGAATCAATCAACAATCCATATCCAGGTTCGCCGTCGAAAATCGAGTGAAAAATCCTGATTCGGATCGATAAAACTATCTCGAAATTCTGTGTTCGACATCTGGATCAAATAGCTATGCGAATAAAATAATATACGTGCATCTTACGTATAAATTCCAATTGATTATCAATTATATCAATTCTCTTTTATTTCGCATTCAGTTTGATTTTTATCCACTTTCCACAATTATCCCATTTCACAACTTCCAATCTAACCCTTTATGCAATTATCCCCTTAGAATAATTCCCTCAATATCAACTTCAAATTTTAATCGTCATTCAATTATTCACCTAGAATAATTTTCCTCCATACCAAATTTATTTAAGAATTCACCATTCATTTCTTAAGTCCAATATAAACATTTTATATACTTCTTGGATTTGTTTTACTTCATTTTTGAAGTTTATATTTATTTTCACTTCCCCATTGAAGTTTATTTTCATTACTATTTACTTAGCCCTTACAATTTCATTTAAACTCCAATTGGCTTCCATTTTGAATATGGATTAGTTTCACTTACTATTTAATTTAAACCTCAAATAACAGTTTATTTACGAACTTTACTTTCTTTAGTTCCTTTGATTTCACTTCACCTTACATTCACATTTGAATTAGATTTCAATATCCAGTTTTAATTTCATTTGCTTAACAAATTTAAATCATTTATCGTAAATGAAAATTTTCAAAAATTTTCTAACTCCCAAAATTTACGGAAAATGTTGACAGAGTCTCCTTTGTACGGAGGGACTTCTGCGATATCGCAAGATGCACAAATATATATATACATCGGCCTCAGGCCGGAAATCACAATATATATCAATATATGCAGTTCATATTTCCTATTTTTGAATTTTTTTGCATAAGCGTACCTTATTTAGCATTTATAAAGCAAGCAGCTATTTATTTTAGCAAATTTCGCAATCAAATCCAGCCAAACGGCTTCCCGGTACCTGTACTAACTCAACTTAAACAGGTAAGTGACACTATCCAAAGTTTGTTATCATTTCAATTAATTTCATTAGCTAACACATACAACATAAGCAATATTCACTAAACACTTCCATAAGTGAATTTATTAGGCCCAACACAAATTAAATGCTTCCATTTAAATGGTTTACACTACATTACTTACATTCTATTCATTTTAATCCAAATGAATACGTATTTATTACGATTGATTTAAAAATCAATTATATTTCCTATATTAACTCACATTTACTACAATTGATTCCAAAATCAATTTTATTTCCTTTCTATCAATTCATAGAATTTTATTTAACCCCGTTTTATCTCAAACGATCCATTTTCTAATACAATTCGATAATATCAATGTGAATAAATGATTACTTCAGCTTTAGAACCATTTAGGTTAAATTCAACTAAATTTACATTTAACCTATTCCATTTTAAATTTATTCACAATTTTCATTGTATTTCTTCCATATCCAAGGAGTTTGATTCCAAACCATTTTATTAAACTCAGCCACCAATATATCAAATAACCGTCACACAACTTACTTAAGTTATTTATTTGTTTGAGTAGAATTTTATTCCATTCAATATTATCTATACCCAGCTGAATTTATTTCAATCCAATTTATTTTAGCTTGCTTCCAATTAAACCTAGCTACACCCCATTTTTGGATTTTGCTAAGCAAAGATTTAATTCCACTTAATAACATTCCTGACACAACTGACTTTTGATTCAATTCAATCCAAATTTAATTCAATTTCAATTTCAATTTATATAACTTATTTCAAGTTAAATTCAAATATATTTTCTTCACTTTCATTTACTTAAGTTAAATTTTAATTCCCGGATTACAATTTCCCAATTTCTTCTTATTAATATCAACTTCACTTTATAAGTACAATAGTTGATCCATTTATTCATTCATCAATTCTTTATTTAACCAATGAATTTCAATTCCAAACATTAATTATTTTTAGTCCATCTTGACTACTTTTTCCCATTCACATTTTATCCTTTACTCCAGATTATACATTAAATTTTAGTCAAGTATATATTTTCCATTATTATTATTCTATAAATATTCCAAAATAAGATTCCAGAGTATACACAAATTTCCAAAATTTCAAAATCCCTTTTTGAAATCAACTATATCCAAACTCCTTTGGTAAATTCCATTATCTTTTGAATTCTAAAATCAAACCCCGTTCGCAACAATTTTAATTTGAAACAATTCGGTAGCAATTTCTCTTTGGAAACTCGAAAATGAACACCGATGATATCGCGATCATCATCGGAATTATTTTCCAGCGACCAAAGAGAGTTTAGTGCTTTTATCACTTTAAATCATTTCAAATATTTTTAATTTCCCAAATCTCACAAGATTTCAAATGCAACTCAAAATATTTCTGAAATAACATTTTTATTCCTCCAAAACTTTTGAAAACCATTTTCAACTCCAAAGAAATTTAAATTTTTCCAAAATTCCAAATTTCAAATCCATCCAATTTAATTTAAACCTTTCTCTGGAATTCTATTTTAAATTACTATCTCATTTGGATATGGAGTTTATTCCAATTTATAAATTACATTTATAATCTATATTTCAAATTTTATTTTATTATAAAATTTTATTCTTAACTTTGGTTATAAATTTCAATTTCTAGTTAAGTTTCCATATAATAATGATAATAATCCAATATTATCACATCTAACATTCAAACAACCACATATATATTAACTAGAATAGTTTACAAAACTTTCCTTTTTATACAAAAATAATTTGGGTAAAATTATTTCATTCACCCTATTTAAAACAATACTGTGTCGATTTATCTTGTTTAAGAGTTTAGAAACCCCTATCGATATTGTGGCGTCCCACACATCGACCAGAATCCATAAACACTCAACCGATAAGTCAACACAATATAAAACCATTTTATATTCACTAACAAATACGCGCTCATATCTATTAATACTCTCAAAATTCCCACCAGAGCCAAGGTTATCGCTAGCCTAAGCTCTGATACCACTGTAACGACCCGACTTTCCAGTCCCGGAAAATCGAACCCTTTGTGTTAAAGAAGAAGAGGTAGAAGAAGAAGAAACAGAAAATCAACAACAGAATCTCACATCGCAGCGGAATAAAATATAATATATACAAAACAGATCTTTACTCAAACAGAAAAATATATCTGTTTATGCAATATATTTACAGAATACATCATCAGAGTTCATCACATCAATGATATACATCCAAATACACAGCGGAACAACAAACAAATACGGAAGTATGTATCGCCATCTAGCTCGTCTCCTGAGCTCCACAGCTACAATCTGAACCTGTTTATCTCGGTCTGACCCGAGCATCATATAAAACAATACCCGAGTCAGTCTGGAAAACCAGCATGAGAAAATCACACTCAAATTGATTATTAAAGTTTCAAAAATCCTTTTGAAAATAAAAGCATCTCGTAAGACCACGCCACAAATAAACATGTCGGGTTTTTACCTTACGATAGCTAAAACACTTTTTATAAAATCCTCTGATATTATAATAGTGTCTATTTACAAATACTTATTAAAATAGCTGAAATTGTTACATGATTAAATTCCAGCATACTAGCCACAAAGTGGGTAATACAAACAAAACTCGTACAAGGCACGTAGGGAGAATGGATTTCCAACGAATGACTAGGCACTGGGGTACCACCTGTCACAGTACGTGGCCTAGATCACAGTACCGAGGAGTACGCCCGCTCCCCTGCAACACAAGACCGGAATCATCCCTTACTGGATAATTCCAAATAAAATCACCCCATGGTTGGGATCAGCAACCGCACCACTAAGCCGAAATAAAAGGGACATCTAGACAGGGATGACTTTACTCTCAAGTGGGTGCTACCCACGAAGCCTTGCTGCATAACCCCTGATTTTCAGTCATTCCCGGTTGATGAGGCTTGAGGCTAAACGATACCTTTATAGCACATATCCCTTAGAATGCCCATCGTCCACCTGACGATGTCACGAAAGCATTCGTCCATACAAGTCCGTCCCGGGTTCGAACGGAACCGAAGGCACTATTCCTACTACATCCATTTTGGAAATATCCTCAGGATTAGTAGCGACTAGCCCTTGCACTTCACAGCTCCATCTTCGACTCCGAACACGTTACACGAAACGTACAAACCGGATCGAAGTGGTATTCGAGTCTCCAGACCTAGAATCCCGGTATACGGAAACTCGATCCCGGTCTCTTCGAAACGATCAGCGCATTTGGCCAATATTGATAGTCGGTTATTTAACTATCAATTAACATCCACAAGCAACCATCACAAAAATAAATAATTTTCCACATTATTTATTTGCCCAAATATCTTTCCAAGATATATTTCCAAATTTTCAAAGCTCATTTGGAAACAATTTCAAAATAGTTTCCGCTTACGGAATACATTTCCCAAATGATTATTTCCACTGAATCACCAAGTACAAAATACTTATAGATTTTAAAGAAATTTTAAAACACTTTATTATAAATATACTTTAACATTTAAATTTGGAAAACTACTTTAATACTTAATTAAAGGTAATACTTTTGAGAATATTTAAAATAAGGTTACTTTATAAAATATAAAACTAAGTTTCACTTTTTAAATAAAATACTAGTCATCCTTTAAATAATTATTACGATAATAGATTTGGAAAATATTTACTTTAGAATTTAAATATTAGAAATAATAAATTTTCTAAACATGCCTTTTTAAAAACAACATTAAACTTTTAACTTATATTTAAGAATTTTCTTTGAAATCGTACTTGGCTATCCAGGGAATACACTTTCTTCCATATCTTTTAAAAATAAATCACCATTTATTTTTAAACACATTTACATTCCTCAATAAATTCCCACCTTGAATTTATATTTAAAATATCCACCGATATTTCATTTCACTTCATAAATCCAGTTTATACATTTTAAAATCTCATTCTCTTTTAAAAATCCAAGTTTTAAACACTTAAATCAATTTCCAATTGATTTCCATTTTACTTTACTTTGAAATAAATTTCCCTATTTACTTCAATTATTTCAAATACATTAACTTTCATCTTTTATTTCTTTATTATGAGTTGAAACCCTTTTAACTAGAATACCAATTTCGGATTTCCAAACTTCTTCAATTAACATTTTAATTAAATTAAATCTTTAAATTTCAATAAAATCAATTCTTTTATATTTTTAAATAATATCACTTTAGTTAAAGATTTATTTCTTCCCTGTTAAATTCAAAATCCTCTTTCCCATATTTGTTAGAATTTAGAAATTTCTTTATTTCTTTTACATTCCTTATTTAATTTATTCGAATTCACTAGAATTATTTAACTTGAATTTTACTCTTTTATTTCTTTCCAAAAATCCAATTCAATGGCTTTTGATAACTCATTATACTGGGAAATTCAATCCAACCAGATTATCCAATATAAATCATCACAGGATATCAACAATCATATCACAGAATATTTAAACAAAATTAAATATTTTGAGGAATCCAATTGGATCCCTCCAACCTGTTTCCCTGCATCCACAGACGTTAGCACAATACCAATTCCACTTCAAAGTGGAATATCGCGGTATATGGGATTTATATAAAATCATCCGCTATTATGCGGCGCATAGGGTCTCATCCGCTATATAAATGCGGGAATATCAACAATTCAAATATATACATATGCCAATATGTATATATTGGTATATACTACTATATATAGTATAGCACATCAATCAATGAAATCATCCAATCAATTATTTAAATTTAACCATTTAAATTTAAATCTAACTGAGTGAGATTAACTCACCTTTGCTTTTGTTTAGCCATCCATTACTATTTAATTTCATCCCAGCTTGTTTCCTTTCAGATTTCGACCTTGAAAAATAATTTATGTGATTTATTAATATTCGAAATATAAATCGACCTTTAATTACCATTTTATAATTCAATTAAATGTCGAACTAATCTTCTTGAAATAAAATATTTTTAGTGCCTAGACTAGTTAGAAACAAATTAACCACCTACTCCATTATTTTCTTAAAATAAATTTAGTAAATTAAAACATGTATATTTATTTCTATTTCTTTTACACAAGTTTATCTCCTTTAAAAAATACAAACTGCAGATTCACTTCCATCTTCTTTTTATGTGTAAACATCACTTATTTAATTAAAATAAAACAGAACGATACCTCGATCTAGACTGCGATCATCAAAGAACGCGCCTGTCGCTCGCGACACCATCGCAACCCATGAACTTCATCGCTGCCGCCAACGTCGAACTCCGATACTCGAACCCTAGTTTCGAGCTACAACTCGACATTCCACGTCGAACGACCCCACCCGAAATCGCACTGCCCTATTGCCATCGCACTCGATGCCTGTAGTTGAAACCGAAGTCGTGACCCTATCTCGATTCATCTCTACCTTCGTTCGCCCCCAAAATCCCACTCGCAACACACCCTTCATCTCGAGCTGCCGTTCGACACCCACCGCCCTCTCGCGAACCCAAGCAACGTGCCCCAACCACTCGGCACAAAACTTGCAAATCGAACGTGATATCAAATCGCGTTCATCTCCCTTGCGATCGAGTCTCGTGATTCGATTTGAAGAGGAGGGTTGAAAGTTGTTTTATTCCGTTCGTTTCCCCCCTCTCTTTTTTTCTCGCGAAGTCGGTTTTCGATTTTGAGAAAGGGGCACACTGATGGATACTGGAGGTAAATTGGGAGAACGAACAATTTTAAATGGAAGAAGTATCGGCCGTGATTTTTGATTTCAAAAGCTCTGCCGTTTTGAAAAGAAGAGGGGTTTCGTTTGTGAAGAAGGAGAAAAATATCTCAGCTATCAGATGTTAAACGTATTACTTGTCTTGCGCGAGAAGATAGTCTCACCACTGTGCTGTTGATGTTGATAAAACTTTAACAGTTGATAAGATGAAAGATATTTAAATTAAAACGATTAACCATTGTCTAAGCGTTTTTATCTCGTACGCTCACATAACAACTCTGAACGCTACGAAAATTGAAATCCGGTAATAAGTCAATATTACGGACCCAATGGAACTGGTTTCGTCGAATTCCAAGACTGTGCCTCGGAAGGCTATTTTTAAATTCAATTTAAATGTTATATTTTCAAAACTGATCAAAACACTTTTAAATTCAATTTTAAAAGTTTCATCACCTTCAATATTAACAATATAAATTTTCTGAACCTTTGAACTATTTTTAACAGACTTAAAATCAAGATTCAATATTTTACCCAATCCCGATAATTAAATTTAATAATTAATTATCCAAATAAATACTGTATATTTGAAATTAAAGTTAATAATTATCTTTTGAATATTTAAAATTAATTAAATATTCCTATTTCAAATGCTCAAAAATTCCGGGTCGTCACCAACTGTAACGACCCGACTTTCCAGTCCCGGAAAATCGAACCATTTGTGTTAAAGAAGAAGAGGTAGAAGAAGAAGAAACAGAAAATCAACAACAGAATCTCACATCGCAGCGGAATAAAATATAATATATACAAAACAGATCTTTACTCAAACAGAAAAATATATCTGTTTATACAATACATTTACAGAATACATCATCAGAGTTCATCACATCAATGATATACATCCAAATACACAGCGGAAAAATAAACAAATACGGAAGTACGTATCGCCATCCAGCTCGTCTCCTGAGCTCCACAGCTACAATCTGAACCTGTTTATCTCGGTCTGACCCGAGCATTATATAAAACAACACCCGAGTCAGTCTGGAATACCAGCGTGAGAAAATCACACTCAATTTGATTATTAAAGTTTCAAAATCCTTTGAAAAACAAAAGCATCTCGTAAGACCACGCCACAAATAAACATGTCGGGTTTTTACCTTACGATAGCTAAAACACCTTTTTATAAAATCCTCTGATATTATAATAGTGTCTATTTACAAATACTTATTCAAAGAGCTGAAATTGTTACATGATTAAATTCCAGCATACTAGGTATACAAACAAAACACGTACAAGGCACGTAGGGAGAATGGATTTCCAACGAATGACTAGGCACTGGGGTACCACCTGTCACAGTACGTGGCCTAGATCACAGTACCGAGGAGTACGCCCGCTCCCCTGCAACACAAGGCCGGAATCACCTATGGGCAATTCCGAATATGATCACCCCACGGTTGGGATCAGCAACCGCACCACTAAGCCGAAATAAAAGGGACATCTAGACAGGAATGATCATACTCTCCAGTGGGCGCTACCCACGAAGCCTTGCTGCATAACCCCTGATTTTCAGTCATTCCCGGTTGATGAGGCTTGAGGCTAAACGATACCTTTATAGCACATATCCCTTAGAATGCCCATCGTCCACCTGACGATGTCACGAAAGCATTCGTCCATACAAGTCCGTCCCGGGTTCGAACGGAACCGAAGGCACTATTCCTACTACATCCATTTTGGAAATATCCTCAGGATTAGTAGCGACTAGCCCTTGCACTTCACTGCTCCATCTTCGACTTCGAACACGTTACACGAAACGTACAAACCGGATCGAAGTGGTATTCGAGTCTCCAGACCTAGAATCCCGGTATACGGAAACTCGATCCCGGTCTCTTCGAAACGATCAGCGCATTTGGCCAATATTGATAGTCGGTGATTTAACTATCAATTCACATTCACAAGCAACCATCACACAATAAATAATTTCCCACATTATTTATTTGCCCAAATATCTTCGCAAGATATATTTCTATTTTCAAACCTCTTTTGAAAACAGTTCAAAACAGTTTCCTCTTACGGAATACATATCTCAAATATTTATTTCCACTGGAACACCAAGTACAAAATACTTTTAGATTTTAAAATAATTTAAAAACACTTTATTATAAATATACTTTACAACTTTGAAATTTAAAACCACTTTAATACTTTATCAAATATATACTTTAAGAATATTTAAAATAAAGCCACTTTATAAATATAAACTAAATTTCTCTTTTAATACATAATTCCAAATCACTTTTATATAATTACTACAATAATAGATTTTTGAAAATACTTACTTAGGAAATTAACATTTAGAAATAATGAATTTTCTAAAACATGCTTTTAAAAACACACTTAGAACTTTTAACTTATATTAAAAATTGCTTTGAAAACGTACTTGGCTATCCAGAGAAATACACTTCTCATTCTCATCTTTTAAAAATAAATCAACATTCATTTTTAAACCAAACCATATCCTTTTACAAATTCCCACCTTGAATTTACATTTTCAAATATCCATCGATATTTTATTTTACTTTATAAACCCAGTTTATAAATTCCAAAATCTCACTTCTCTTTTAAAAATCCTGTTTAAACAACTAAATCAATTTCCAATTGATTTTCCAATTTACTTTACTTTACTTTGAAATAAATTTCCTTTGCTACTTCATTTATTCCAAAATACATTAACCTTTAGATTTTATTCCTTATTACGAGTTAAACCCCTTTTTTCCAATATCGATTACAGATTTCCAAAACTCCTTATTTATTCTTTAATTAACTTTAATCCTTAATTTCAAAAATAACTTCCTTTATTTTTCAAATAATATCACTTAAGTATAAAATTTATTATCCCTTGTGAATTCAAAATCCCCCTATTTCATATTTGTTAAAAATTCCAAATCACCTTATTTTTATTTCAATTCGTTATAAATTTTATCCCAATTCCTCGAATTTTTTTTTTACTTAAACTTTTATTCCTTGATTTCTTTCCAAAAATTCAAGTCCATAGATTTTATAATTTATTATACTAGACAATCCAAATCAACCACATCATCCAATATAAAATCATCACATGATATCAAATATTCAGAACACAGAATATTAAATAATCTAATACTTTTGAGGAATCCAGTTGGATCCCTCCAACCTGTTTCCCTGCATCCACAGACGTTAGCACAATATAAAATACCAATTCCACTTCAAGGTGGAATATCGCGGTATATGGGTTTTATATACAATATCATCCGCTATTATGCGGCGCATAGGGTCTCATCCGCTATATAATGCAGGAATATCAACAACTCCAATATATACATATGCCAATATGTATATATTGCTATATACTACTATATATATAGCACATCAATCAATGCAATCATCCAATCAATTATTTAAATTTAACCATTTGAATTTAAATTAAAAATTCAACTGAGTGAGATTAACTCACCTTTGATTTTTAATTTGCGATCCCAATCCAATCTCAACTTGATTTTTCCTTGATTTCAGACCTTGTAAAAATATTATATAAATTTATTAACACTTGAATCTAATAATTTATTATCATTCACTTATTTAATTTAACTTATTCTTTTTAATAACATTATTATTATTACTTAGTGATAAAGATAATTTAACAGGTTAGTTAGACAATTAAATCTCCACAATCCATCATTTTTTTTATAACTACAGCAGTTTATTTTACTGAGAATTTAATTGAGAGAACAAAAACGAATTTGAATACCTCACCACCTAAGCCGAAGATGTCACTGCCCCCGACGCAACTGCCTCCTCCATTCGTGAGCACAGTCAAACTCGAAATCCTAATCGCGAGCCATAGCTTCGCTGCTGTGCTCCCTTGAACGAGAATCATCTCGCAATCCATCCCAACTCGAACACGTCGAGCTCAGACAATCGAACGAGTTTCTACTGTCGCGCCTATCAATCTCGAGACTTTGACCTATTCGAACGACTCGCTCCGAGCCCTTCATCGCTCGAACCCGCCTCGTGACTACACTCCAGATTCATCATCCCTGGCGCTCGTACTCACCACAGTCATGAGCATCTGGCGAATTCAATTGCTCGCGAGACTCCTCAACCCAAACCTAACTCGAACGGAACGAAGTAACTCGCCATCCAGTCGAACTTAATCGATTCTCCTATATATTATATTTTTCTTAATCGAACGAATTCAGTTTGGAGAAGGAGGATTTGGTGCGGCCATCCCTCTTTTGTTTTTAGAAATGAATGGATTTTTTTTTATAAACTGTCGTAGAAGATTTGGGCAAAGGAGATTAGGGGTGGTAAGATAAAAAGGGTTTCAGGCTTCTGTCAGAAGATTCGAGTAAAGAGAGTTCCAGAACCCAGTTATAATATTAAATCTCCGATTAAATTTAACGCGTTTCCTTACCGTACACTCATACAGAAACCCCGATTATTACGAAATCTGAAATCCGATAATAAAACAATATTACGGATCCAATGGAACTGGTTTCGTCGAATTCCGAGACTATGCCTCGGAAGGCTATTTTTAAATTCAATTCAAATATTATAAATTTCAAAACTTAACAAAATACTTCCGAATTCAATTTAAAAGCTTTTATTATCTTCAGTATTATCAATGTAAATTTCCTGGCCTTTAAATTATTTTTAGCAAGCTCAAGATTCTCTATTTTACCATATTACCAATTGTTAAGTTCAATGATTAAATTGTCTAATTAATCTTTATAATGGAAATTCGAGTTAAAAATTTAACTTTTAAATATTTAGACCGAGTATTATAGGTTACAGGATATGATGCTGTGGAGCTCAGGAGATGAGCTGGATGGCGAGACGTATCTCCCGTACTTGTTTATATATATATATTCCGCTGTGTTGATTGTTGTACTCTGTTGTATTGAGGACATGATATGGTTATTGTCCAGTTGTATGTTATGTGTTCTCTGGTGTATACTCTGATGCTATATTATATAAAACTGATAAAGTTTTGATTTGTGTAAAGATCTGTTAATATATATTATATTTTATTCCGCTGCGATGGTTAGATTCTGATTTTGTTTTCTATTTTTCTTCTTCTACCTCTTCTTCTTTACTCAAATGGTTCGATTTTCTGGGTCTGGAAAGTCGGGTCGTTACAGTGGTATAAAAGACAATTGTTACTCACCAATTTGCAGAAGAGAACAGAGCAATCAGGTTTTGCTTAACAACAAGCTTTTGAAAATAGTTTTGGATTTTCTAACAGAAGCTCCTCTTGATCTCTGTTTTGCTGAGTTGCTGATGGTTGTTGAATCTTTGTTTAGGTATTTATTTAAGATTTAAATCACTCAAAAATTTTCTCTGGAAACTCAATTATTTGAACAAACTTAAGATTAGCCAAATTTCGAACGTCACCGATCATTGATTCAGGTATCTAACTAGAATCCATACCAGAAGCGATGATTTTTAAGGTGGGTTTTAGGATTTTTAGTGAGGTGGTTTGGTAGCAGTTTATAGTTGATCGGAGTGGGTATTTCGATTAATTTCCGGCGCTGTGATGATCTAGAGAGGTCGAGTTGCCTCGTGGAGATAGAGGAGCCTAGGGTGGTTACAGGAAAAATGCAGTGATGGTCGACCGATGACCATGGTGGCGGTAGAAGGCATTCGAAGTATGGTGACCTAGTTTTGGACAATGCTGATGTTCCGTTTTGTTCTGCGTCGATGGTGGATCGAGTGCCACGGGGTTCCGAGGGGAGGTAGATGGGAGGTAGTTGAGGCTGTTTCCGGAAGCGTTGGCGATCCGGTGATCTGAGTCGCGAGCATGAGGCGAACTTCCAGGCTTTGAGGGGGGGGTTGCTGTTTCGTCCAGGTGGTTGTCGAACTCGATTTCGAATACGAGTTATTGACGAAGTTCTGATGGTCGTTTTTGGGTTGGTGGTTGATCGTCGACCTGAGGATGTTGTCGTAGTCGAGCGGAGGTGATGATCGGAGGCGTGCACGTGCACGGTGGAGCGATTTTTCTGGTGAACTGTTTTTGGTGGTTTCGAGTTTAATAATGGGGAAGACTCGAGATTTACTCGAGTTAGTTCGTGTTTGGCTCGAGTGAAATCATGTTTTTCTCGAAGTATTTTGGGTGAACTCGGGTAGTTTGGTTTACAGGGTTGTAACCTGTAGCTTGTTCTCAGTTTTAAAATGATGGGTTTTAAAATTTAAATCAAAGTTTAACTTAGGGTAAATAAATGTTTAAACTCCCAGATTTTGAAGTAAGTAAAGTTTATAAATTTAAATAATTAAAGTAAGTTTGAATATTTTGAATTAAAGGGAATTTGATTTAAATCCCTTCCTAGCAAAATATTGCTTTGAGTTATAATTTAAAATTTTAAAAGTTAGTTTAAAGTGATTTAAGGTTAAATTAGTGTCTGTTTAAAACTTGGAATCAAAAATGAAGTTTCAAGGAAAAGTGTAATAAATGTTTCAAACATATTGAAGTGAAAATTTAAATAAATAATGGAAAATGGGTTTTCTTTAAGTAATGAAGATTAAGATTTAAAATTCATTAACCATTAAAATAACTAGAATGATAATTGATCAATTGTATTGATTTAATTAGTAATTATAAGTTGAAATGTATTAATTAAAGTTTGAATAATGAGTTAAGAAATTAATATGTAATTAAGAATCATGGATTTGACTTTAATTAATTAATAAATGGTTAATTGAGCTTATAATTAGAAATGAGGAAATTGTAAGTTATTATTTTAGAAAGAAATTAAATAAATGTTAATGAAGGTCATTAACTAGATTATTTTATGATTAATTAATATAATTGATTTTTAATAGTTAATTAGATTAATTAATTTGGTAATCAACATTGTAATTGTTTAAATGTAATTACTTAATGGGAAGTAATTAAGAAATTTATTACTCATTTTGATTAATTGAGTAATTTTGGTTAATTTGAGTTAATTATTTATTTTAATTAATTTGGATTAATCACTTATGATTCGGAGATATAATTACTTAGGAAAAGTAATTTATGAATAATTACAAGATGTAATTAATTGGATGATGTTTTGTTAATGGAAGTAATTCGAGTATAATTACTTGAAATTAATCAAGGGATTAATTAAGTCTGTTTATTGGGAAGTAATTAAGGGCGGTTAATTACTATATGTTATTAATCAAGGTGATTAATATATGTGATTTGAAGATTAGTTTTTCTTAATAAAAATTAAGAAATAAAATAACTAATTAAAAGTTAATTACTTGATGTAATTAATGTAAATAGTAAATATAGTTAGAGATCACTAATTATTTAATTAATGATGGAATTTTAAAATGAATTTATATGGAATATAATTAATAAATGAAGGGAATTTATGAATATAAATAATTAAGTAATGTAATCAACTTAGTTAATTAATAAATAAAATGATATAAAGATGAATTTCTATATTTAGTTAAAGTAATTAATCCGTGGAAATAAATTTGAAGATAATTACTTAGATGTAATTAAAGACAATTAATCGGGGATGATTAATTAAATGGAGTAATGGGATGATGGTCAATGAATTGATTGATAATTTATTTGTAGTAATATAAGCAAGTTAATACTGATAACGTAATTAATTTAATTAACTTTAAATTAATTAAGGATGAGATAATTGATTTAATTCATTTTAAATTAATTATCAAAGATATGATTATTATTCTTGCTTATGTATGATGATTGATATTGATATCCCATTGATTGATTGTGATCTCAGATATGAGATGAGTGTTATCTGTTATGATATGGATGCTTTGATGAAGTGTGATGATATTATAGATTTTCCATTTATGATGATATGTGATTATCCATCAGTGATATTGTGATTTATCTATCTGTTGATATACATAATTTAATTTGAATTGTTTTAACCTTTAAAACAACTTGGCCTTAAAAGACACGTGTTGGATTCGGTGAGACCGGGATCGGGTTTCCATATTTGGATATCCGAAAACCACACTGATTCCCAATTTAACGTTAGGTCGTGAAATCCAAATGGAGCAAGTGAAGACTCGAGGTATAAGAACTATTCGTCAGTATAACTCTGTGGGTGATTCCGTAATGAGTTTGACGGAGATAGTACTTATAGATTCGAGATGGTGATTCAGAATGCAAGGGTTATTGTCGTTAACTCTGAGGGTGATTCCAATATGAGTGTAACGAGATAATGCCTTCGGTTTCGTTCGAACCCGGAACGAACTTGTATGGATCGAATGCTTTCAGAACATCGTCAGGTGGGCGATGAGCATTCTAAGAGATGTGTTCTCTAAAGGTAATCGTAACCTCAAGCCTCATCAACCGGGAATGGCTAAAACAGGGGAGGTGCAGCAAGGCTAGTGGGTAGCACCCAAGTAGGATGAGATTTCCCCTGTCTAGAGGTCCCTTTTTATTCGGTAGTGGCAGTTGGAGAGCGCACCAACTGTGGGGTTTTCTTATCCGGGAATTATCCAGTAAGGGATGTTCCGGCCTTGTGTTGCAGGGGAGCGGGCGTACTCCTCGGTACGGTGATCTAGGCCACGTACTGTGACGGGCGGTACCCCAGTAGCCCAGCCATTGTATGGAATCCAAAATCCAATAAGTGCCTTCGGTTTTGATTGTATTACCCACGTTGTGGCTAGTATGCTGGAATTTAATAGATGTAACAATTTCAGCTATTTCTTATTTACTTGAAAACCCTAGACACTATTATAATATCACTGGATTTCCTAAAATGTTTTGGTTAGCGTAAGGTAAAAACTTTTCCATGTTTATGTGTGGGAAGTCTTACGTGATACCTTTGTTTTCAAATGATTTTCAAAGTTAAGCAACTTTAACCTGTTACTCATACCAGACCCATGTCTGACCCGAAGTTTATTTCTGTTTTTCATAAACTCTCGGGTACCCAAATTTTTACGGGTAGTCAAGAGATTCAGGTTAGCTTTGACGAATTCTGGAGGAGCAATGGAGCAGGAGGCTTCAGCGTATAGATATATAGTGGTTCCGTTGTGTTAGTGTTATTCTGTATTTTCCGCTGTGTTGTATCTCTGTGATGCGTGAGTTGTATTAACTAGACAGGTGTTTATAACTGTCTAGTATGGATGTATTATCTGTGTACTCTGATGTATATAATATTTGTATATTTATGTGATATATTATATTTTATTCGTTCCGCTGTTGAGATTCTGTTGTTGTTTCTTCTTCTTCTCTATCTTTTCTACTTTCTCACCTCTTTCTTTTCTTCAAAACGATACGACTTTCTAGGCATAGAAGGTCGGGTCGTTACAGTTGTTGTAACGACCCGGCTTTCCAGACCAGGAAAATCGAACCATTTTCATTAAGAAGAAGAGGTAGAAGAAGAAAAATAGAAAACAACATCAGAATCTAACCATCGCAGCGGAATAAAATATAATATATATTAACAGATCTTTACACAAATCAAAACTATATCAGTTTTATATAATATAGCATCAGAATATACACCAGAGAACACATAACATACAACTGGACAATAACCATATCATGTCCTCAATACAACAGAGTACAACAATCAACACAGCGGAATATATATATATAAACAAGTACGGAAGATACGTCTCGCCATCCAGCTCATCTCCTGAGATCCACAGCATCATATCCTGTAACCTATAATACTCGGTCTGACCCGAGCATCATATAAAACAATACCCGAGTCAGTCTGGAATACCAGCGTGAAAAAATCACACTCAAATTGATTATTAAAGTTTCAAAATCCTTTGAAAAACAAAAGCATCTCGTAAGACCACGCCACAAATAAACATGTCGGGTTTTTACCTTACGATAGCTAAAACACTTTTTATAAAATCCTCTGATATTATAATAGTGTCTACTTACAAATACTTATTCAAATAGCTGAAATTGTTACATGATTAAATTCCAGCATACTAGGTATACAAACAAAACACGTACAAGGCACGTAGGGAGAATGGATTTCCAACGAATGACTAGGCACTGGGGTACCACCTGTCACAATACGTGGCCTAGATCACAGTACCGAGGAGTACGCCCGCTCCCCTGCAACACAAGGCCGGAATCATCCCTTACTGGATAATTCCAAATAAGATCACCCCACGGTTGGGATCAGCAACCGCACCACTAAGCCGAAATAAAGGGACATCTAGACAGGGATGACTTTACTCTCAAGTGGGTGCTACCCACGAAGCCTTGCTGCATAACCCCTGATTTTCAGTCATTCCCGGTTGATGAGGTTCGAGGCTAAACGATACCTTTATAGAACATATCCCTTAGAATGCCCATCGTCCACCTGACGATGTCCCGAAAGCATTCGTCCATACAAGTCCGTCCCGGGTTCGAACGGAACCGAAGGCACTATTCCTACTACATCCATTTTGGAAATATCCTCAGGATTAGTAGCGACTAGCCCTTGCACTTCACTGCTCCATCTTCGACTCCGAAATCGTTACACGAAAACGTACAAACCGGATCGAAGTGGTATTCGAGTCTCCAGACCTAGAATCCCGGTATACGGAAACTCGATCCCGGTCTCTTCGAAACGATCAACGCATTTGGCCAATATTGATAGTCGGTTATTTAACTATCAATTAACATCCACAAGCAACCATCACACAATAAATAATTTCCCACATTATTTATTTGCCCAAATATCTTTCCAAGATATATTTCCAAATTTTCAAAGCTCATTTGAAAACAGTTTCCGCTTACGGAATACATTTCCCAAATAATTATTTCCACTGAATCACCAAGTACAAAATACCTTTAATTTTAAAATAATTTAAAAACACTTTATTTAAATATACTTTATAACATTGAAAATTTAAAACTACTTTAATACTTTATCTATATATATATTTTAAGAATATTTAAAATAAAACCACTTTATAAATATAAGCTAACTTCCTCTTTAAAACCTAATACCAAATCACTTTTATATAATTACTACAATAATAGATTTTTGGAAATACTTACTTTGGAAATTAACTTTTAGAAATAATCAATTTTCTAAAACATGCTTTTAAAAACACAATTAGAACTTTTAACTTATATTAAAAATTGCTTTGAAAACGTACTTGGCTATCCAGAGAAATACACTTCTCATTCCCATCTTTTAAAAATAAACCAACATTTATTTTTAAACCAATCCATATTCTTTTATAAATTCCCACCTTGAATTTATATCTTCAAATATCCTCTGATATTCCCTTTCACTTTATAAACCCAGTTTATATCTCCAAAATCTCATTTCTCTTAAATTTCAAATCCCAAAATATTTAAATCAATTTACAATTGATTTTCCAATTTATTTTACTTTGAAATAAATTTCCTTTCTTAATCCATTTATTTCCAAATTCATTAACTTCCAGATTTTATTTCTCATTATGATTTAAAATCTTTAAACTGAAACACAAGTTTCAGATTTTACCAAATTCCTTCTTTCTTTTTAATTACATTTAAACATTGAATTAAAATAAATTATTTATCCCTTTAAATAATACCATATAAGTTTTCTTTAAGTTCAATATTTCTCTGTTCATTCAAAATTCCTCTTTTCCATATTTATTAGAATTTTGGAAATCACTTTTATTCTTAATCAGATTTATTCTCAAATTTATTCCAAACTCTTTATAATTATTTTACTTAAAAATTTACTCTTTTATTTTTTTTCCAAAAATTCCATTCTAGAGATTTTGATAATTCAGCACATCCAAATCAGTCCAACCAAACCATAACATCCAATTATCCATATAATTCATCACAGGATATCAAAAATCATATCACAGAATATTTAAACAAAATTAAATATTTTGAGGAATCCAGTTGGATCCCTCCAACCTGTTTCCCTGCATCCACAGATGTTAGCACAATACCAATTTCACTTCAAAGTGGAATGTCGCGGTATATGGGTTTTAATATAAAATTATCCGCTATTATGCGGCGCATAGGGTCTCATCCGCTATATAAATGCGGGAATATCAACAACTCAAATATATACATATGCCAATATGTATATATTGGTATATACTACTATATATATCATCAAATCAAATCAATCATCCAATAAATTATTTAAATTTAACCATTTAAATTTAAAATATAAATTCAGCTGAGTGAGATTAACTCACCTTTGATTTTGTTTGCAATCCACTTCCTTTTCGACTTGTTTTCTTCACAATTTACGACCTTGAATAAACATTTGTATGGTTTATTAATATTTGAATTAGTCAATCAATTAATTACTATCTATTCATTTAATTTAGCTAATAATTTGGGTTTAAACCAATAATTTATTTTAAACTAATTTCCTTTAATAAAATATCCTTTTTGTAACTAAGATGAATTAAATGAGTTTATTAAATCAATCACCCTCAATACATATATTTAAAACAAACTAGGAAGTGAAACTTATATGTATATTTATTTTCAAGTTATATATACATATGTATTAATAAAATTGTCCATTGAGATTTCAAAGGTCAAGTTATACATAAACTCTTCAAATATTATAAAATTCCTATTATTTAGTTTTTTTTTCTCAAAATCTTATCTGCACTTATCTTGCTGCAAATTTTCAAGTTTATTTTCTTATTAAATTTAAAATATGAATTCAAGATTTAAGGCAGAAAAGAGGCTCACCAAACAAACCAGCCCAGACTATAATCCCTCTCTTCCCTACCAACGCCTGCTGTTCACAGAGATTCCATCCTTGTCGAGCTCGAGAAATTTCGATACCATCACCATCTGTCCTCACGAATTCGCCAACCAAAAACGATCGAAACCCTATCAGAACGTGTCGTGGCTACGACCACACGCGAGAGCACCCACCACGACCAACCGAGCCTTTCCTTTAAATCGAATCCATCCTCGTCCATGCCGCCCCGAGAGCAGCACTTCACCCACCACGCTCACGCTACGCCATCGCGATTCAATCGCGTAGCCCCCCCTTCAGTCGATCGTTTCAAAATGAAGGAGCTTGCCTCGAAGTCGATGCCGCCCATGTTGCTGTCGTTCCCAAGCTTTAGGAAAATCGCGAATCCCCTCTTTTTTTTTTTTCGAAACAAAGACAAACCTAGGGATTTTGTTTGACTGGGCTGGAAGGTAGATAGGCTGCGATTTAGCTATATTATTTCGTAACGAATTCAATGTTGAATTCGTCTTCCTTCCGCCATTTTTTTTATGAAAGAGGAAGCTTGGCCATTAATTCGTTTTCTTTGAAAGGAGGAGAAAAAAAAGACTAAGTTTTGGTTCGTGAATTGAAGAGGAAGAGAGCAGCTGCCATTTCTTCAAACGATCGAACGAATTCGTTCGATTTAGAGAAGGGAAAGAACGAGATTGAAATCTGCTTTGGCACCATTATATTTGTTTTTTTTTTTGAAGTGTTAGGTTTTAACGACTAAGGGATGTTCGTATATTTTATCTTTGGTTGTCTAGCTTTCGCGAGAAGCTTCCTGTTTGACAGGGAGAGATTCGTGCTCAACTAGACAAGCTACAGTGATGTGAATAGAAATGTTAAAACGTCGATGTGAAGGAACGTCGGCTGGAGAAGGTAGCTTGTATGAGAATATTAATATATAAATATAAATTGAATTCAACCTAAATTTCAGTGCGTTTATATATTTTATGCTCACGCGCTACTCCCAAACGCTATAAAAATTGAAATCCGATAATAATACAATATCACGGATCCAATGGAACTAGTTTCGTCGAATTTCGAGACTGTGCCTCGGACGACTATCTTTAAATACAATTTAAACAATATATTTTTAAAACTGAACAAAACATCTTTAAATTAAATTTTAAACGTTCTATTATTTTCAGTACTGTTAATATAAATTTTATAAGCCTTCAAATTATTTTTAACCAGCTTAAAAATCCAAATTCAACAATTTTCCCAACCTTTAATTGTTTAATTCAATAATAAATTATCCAATAAATACTGTATATTTGAAATTAAAGTTAAAATTTAACCTTCGAATATTTAAAATAAATTAAATATTCCCATTTCAAATTTACAAAAATTCCGGGTCGTCACATTCCTCCCCCCTTAAAAGAATTTCGTCCCCGAAATTACTAGTTAGGAAGAACGATTCAATTCCCGTTAACTATTTCCCAAATTCAAACAGTTTTAACAATACCCAAACAATCTTTTATTAATGATACACTAATCATCTTTTAACTTCCCAAACTTATTCATAAGTTCAACCCATACCACCTACTTATCCATTCAAATTTAAATTTGAATTCAAATTTTGAATTATCAAAATTTTCCAAAAATTTTCTAACTCCCTAAATTTCCGAAAAATTTCGCCAGCGTCTCCTTTGCGCGGCTAGCTCGGTACTACTACAAAATGGCTCTACGGCCTCCCAATCTCAAAAAGAAAACAAAAAGCCAAGTGGCTGGATCCAAAACCCAATCAAATTGCATATAGAAATTCAAATACATACCTTTTGTCGGGCCATTAAATTTTTATCTTCTAAAATCAAAAATCCCAATTATCCATTGCTTTTATACACCTGTATATCCTACTAAGCAATAATATTCAATCACAATTCCAAAGTCATTTTTTACTTTCCTTTACAAATTTTCAATATTTGCTTTACTTAAGCCCGTATGATGCACATATATCATCCGTACGCAATATCACATTCGATCGCTCAATCGATCACACAATTTCACTTCCAAACTAGTATCGTCCACCCGACTTTCTAGTGCGGACTCAGATCTGGTTTCTTGATCAGAAACCGTCATTCTCCTTGCATAGCCACAAACTATGATAGAGAATATCCAGAATCAATCAACAATCCATATCCAGGCTCGCCGTTGAAAATCGAGTGAAAAATCCTGATTCGGATCGATAAAACTATCTCAAAATTCTGTGCTCGACATCTGGATCAAATAGCTATGCGAATAAAATAATATACGTACACCTTACGTAATTAGCCCAATTGAATTACCCATTTTATCAATTTCCTTTTTATTCACATTCATTTTGATTGTTATCCACTTATTCACAACTATCCCATTTCACAACTTCCAATTTAACCCTTCATGCAATTATCCACTTAGAATAATTTCCTCGATACCCACTTCACTAAAGAATTTCATTTTTCCAATCCTTAAGTTTAATATAAATATTTATACACTTCTTACATTAATTTTCACTTTACTATCAAAGTTTATTTTCATTACTATTCATTCTGCCCACGCAACTTCATTTGAATTCAAATTGGCTTCCATTTGACTATTGAATTAGTTCCACTTACTAATTAATTTAAATCTCAATTAAAAGTTTACTTGCAAGCTTACTTTCCTTAGTTCTTTCGATTTCACTTACTTTACATTCATATTTAAACTAGATTCAATTATTCGGTTCCAATTCCATTTGCTTAGCAAATTTAGATTATTTATCATTAATGAAAATTTTCAAAATTTTCAAAAATTTTCTAACTCCCAAAATTTACGGAAAATTTTGGCACAGTCTCCCTTGTACGGAGGGACTTCTGCGATATCGCAGGATGCACAAATATATATATACATCGGCCTCAGGCCGGAAATCACAATATATATCAATATATGCAGTTCATATCTCCTATTTTGAATTTTTGCGTAAGCGTACCTTATTTTAGCATTTTTAAGCAAAGCGGTTATTTATTTAAGCAATTAGCGCAGTCAAATCCACCCAAACGGTTTTCCCGAACCTGTACTAACTCAATTTAAACAGGTTAGTGACAAATATTCAAAGTTTGTTATCATTTCAATTAATTTCATTAGCTAACACATACAACATAAGCAATATTCACTAAACACTTCCATAAGTGAATTTATTAGGCCCAACACAAATTAAATGTTTCCATTTAAATGGTTTACACTTCATTACTTACATTCTATTCATTTTAATCCAAATGAATACGTATTTATTACGATTGATTTAAAAATCAATTATATTGCTTATATTAACTCACATTTACTACAATTGATTCCAAATCAATTTTATTTCCTTTCTATCAATTCATAGAATTTTATTTAACCTCGTTTACCTCAAACGATCCATTTTCTAATACAATTCGACAATATCAATGTGAATAAATGATTACTTCTGCTTTAGAACCATTTAGGTTAAATCCAACTAAATTTACATTTAACCTATTCCATTTTAAATTTATTCACAACTTTCATTGTATTTCTTCCATATCCAAAGAGTTTGATTCCAAACCATTTTATTAAACTCAGCCACCAATATATCAAATAACCATCACAAAATTTTACTCAAGTTATTTATTTTCTTCAAACAATTCCACCCAATAACTTAAGTTTATTTTATTCAACAACTTCCGTTCAAATCCTTGATTTCATTTTCTTTTAATCAAATCCCATATTTGATTTTCCTTTCATTTAACTTGAAATCCATTCTATTTGATTTCCTTGAGTTCAATCTTATTTTATATCCCAAGTTTCGATTTTCACATTTATTTGTTTGAGTAGAATTTTATTTCATTAAATATTATCTATACTCGGCTGAATTTATTTCTATCCAATTTAATTCAATTTCAATTTCAATTTCAATAACTTATTTCAAGTTAAATTCAAATATATTTCCTTCACTTCCATTTACTTAAGTTAAATTTTAATTCCTGGATTACAATTTCCCCAATTTCTTCTTATTAATATCAACTTCACTTTATAAGTACAATAGTTGATCCATTTATTCATTCACCAATTCTTTAGTTAACCAATGAATTTTAATTCCAAACATTAATTATTTTTAGTCCATCTTGACTACTTTTTCGCATTCACATTTTACCCTTTACTCCAGATTATACATTAAATTTTAGTCAAGTATATATTTTTCATTATTATTATTCTATAAATATTCCAAAATAAGATTCCAGAGTATACACAAATTTTCAAAATTTCAAAATCCCTTTTTGAAATCAACTATATCCAAACTCCTTTGGTAAATTTCATTATCTTTTTGAATTTTAAAATCAAACCCAATTCGCAACAATTTCAATTTGAAACAATTCGGTAGCGATTTCTCTTTGGAAACTCGAAAATGAACACCGATGATGTCGCGATCATCATCGGAATTATTTTCCAGCGACCAAAGAGAGTTTAGTGCTTTTATCACTTTAAATCATTTCAAATATTATTTTTTGAGTACCCAATCTCATCAGACTTCGAATCCAACTTAAAATATTTCCCAAAATAGTATCACTACTATTCCTCCCACACCCTTGAAAACCGTTTTCAAATCCAAAGGAATTTTAAGTCCTTTCTCAAAAATTCCAAATTTCCAACCCATCCAATTAAATTTAAATCTTTCTCTGGAATTCTATTTTAAATTACTATCTCATTTGGATATGGAGTTTATTCCAATTTATAAATTACATTTATAATCTATATTTCAAATTTTATTTTATAATAAAATTTGATTCTTTACTTTGGTTATAAATTTCAATTTCTAGTTAAATTTCCATATAATAATGATACTAATCCAATATTATCACATCTAACATCCAAACAACCATATATATATTAACTAGAAAATCTCAAAACTTTTCTTTATATACAAAAATAATTTGGGTAAAATTATTCCATTTACCCTATTTTTAAAACAATACTGTGTCGGTTTATCTTGTCTAAGAGTTTAGAAACCCCTATCGATATTGTGGCGTCCCACACATCGACCAGAATTCATAAACACTCAACCGATAAGTCAACACAATATAAAACCATTTTATATTCACTAACAAATACGCGCTCATATCTATTAATACTCTCAAAATTCCCACCAGAGCCAAGGTTGTCGCCAGCCTAAGCTCTGATACCACCTGTAACGACCCGGCTTTCCAGACCAGGAAAATCGAACCATTTTTGTTAAGAAGAAGAGGTAGAAGAAGAAAAATAGAAAACAACATCAGAATCTAACCATCGCAGCGGAATAAAATATAATATATATTAACAGATCTTTACACAAATCAAAACTATATCAGTTTTATATAATATAGCATCAGAATATACACCAGAGAACACATAACATACAACTGGACAATAACCATATCATGTCCTCAATACAACAGAGTACAACAATCAACACAGCGGAATATATATATAAACAAGTACGGAAGATACGTCTCGCCATCCAGCTCATCTCCTGAGATCCACAACATCATATCCTGTAACCTATAATACTCGGTCTGACCCGAGCATCATATAAAACAATACCCGAGTCAGTCTGGAATACCAGCGTGAGAAAATCACACTCAAATTGATTATTAAAGTTTCAAAATCCTTTGAAAAACAAAAGCATCTCGTAAGACCACGCCACAAATAAACATGTCGGGTTTTTACCTTACGATAGCTAAAACACTTTTTATAAAATCCTCTGATATTATAATAGTGTCTACTTACAAATACTTATTCAAATAGCTGAAATTGTTACATGATTAAATTCCAGCATACTAGGTATACAAACAAAACACGTACAAGGCACGTAGGGAGAATGGATTTCCAACGAATGACTAGGCACTGGGGTACCACCTGTCACAGTACGTGGCCTAGATCACAGTACCGAGGAGTACGCCCGCTCCCCTGCAACACAAGGCCGGAATCATCCCTTACTGGATAATTCCAAATAAGATCACCCCACGGTTGGGATCAGCAACCGCACCACTAAGCCGAAATAAAGGGACATCTAGACAGGGATGACTTTACTCTCAAGTGGGTGCTACCCACGAAGCCTTGCTGCATAACCCCTGATTTTCAGTCATTCCCGGTTGATGAGGTTCGAGGCTAAACGATACCTTTATAGAACATATCCCTTAGAATGCCCATCGTCCACCTGACGATGTCCCGAAAGCATTCGTCCATACAAGTCCGTCCCGGGTTCGAACGGAACCGAAGGCACTATTCCTACTACATCCATTTTGGAAATATCCTCAGGATTAGTAGCGACTAGCCCTTGCACTTCACTGCTCCATCTTCGACTCCGAAATCGTTACACGAAAACGTACAAACCGGATCGAAGTGGTATTCGAGTCTCCAGACCTAGAATACCGGTATACGGAAACTCGATCCCGGTCTCTTCGAAACGATCAACGCATTTGGCCAATATTGATAGTCGGTTATTTAACTATCAATTAACATCCACAAGCAACCATCACACAATAAATAATTTCCCACATTATTTATTTGCCCAAATATCTTTCCAAGATATATTTCCAAATTTTCAAAGCTCATTTGAAAACAGTTTCCGCTTACGGAATACATTTCCCAAATAATTATTTCCACTGAATCACCAAGTACAAAATACCTTTAATTTTAAAATAATTTAAAAACACTTTATTTAAATATACTTTATAACATTGAAAATTTAAAACTACTTTAATACTTTATCTATATATATATTTTAAGAATATTTAAAATAAAACCACTTTATAAATATAAGCTAACTTCCTCTTTAAAACCTAATACCAAATCACTTTTATATAATTACTACAATAATAGATTTTTGGAAATACTTACTTTGGAAATTAACTTTTAGAAATAATCAATTTTCTAAAACATGCTTTTAAAAACACAATTAGAACTTTTAACTTATATTAAAAATTGCTTTGAAAACGTACTTGGCTATCCAGAGAAATACACTTCTCATTCCCATCTTTTAAAAATAAACCAACATTTATTTTTAAACCAATCCATATTCTTTTATAAATTCCCACCTTGAATTTATATCTTCAAATATCCTCTGATATTCCCTTTCACTTTATAAACCCAGTTTATATCTCCAAAATCTCATTTCTCTTAAATTTCAAATCCCAAAATATTTAAATCAATTTACAATTGATTTTCCAATTTATTTTACTTTGAAATAAATTTCCTTTCTTAATCCATTTATTTCCAAATTCATTAACTTCCAGATTTTATTTCTCATTATGATTTAAAATCTTTAAACTGAAACACAAGTTTCAGATTTTACCAAATTCCTTCTTTCTTTTTAATTACATTTAAACATTGAATTAAAATAAATTATTTATTCCTTTAAATAATACCACATAAGTTTTCTTTAAGTTCAATATTTCTCTGTTCATTCAAAATTCCTCTTTTCCATATTTATTAGAATTTTGGAAATCACTTTTATTCTTAATCAGATTTACTCTCAAATTTATTCCAAACTCTTTATAATTATTTTACTTAAAAATTTACTCTTTTATTTTTTTTTCCAAAAATTCCATTCTAGAGATTTTGATAATTCAGCACATCCAAATCAGTCCAACCAAACCATAACATCCAATTATCCATATAATTCATCACAGGATATCAAAAATCATATCACAGAATATTTAAACAAAATTAAATATTTTGAGGAATCCAGTTGGATCCCTCCAACCTGTTTCCCTGCATCCACAGATGTTAGCACAATACCAATTTCACTTCAAAGTGGAATGTCGCGGTATATGGGTTTTAATATAAAATTATCCGCTATTATGCGGCGCATAGGGTCTCATCCGCTATATAAATGCGGGAATATCAACAACTCAAATATATACATATGCCAATATGTATATATTGGTATATACTACAATATATATCACATCAAATCAAATCAATCATCCAATAAATTATTTAAATTTAACCATTTAAATTTAAAATATAAATTCAGCTGAGTGAGATTAACTCACCTTTGATTTTGTTTGCAATCCACTTCCTTTTCGACTTGTTTTCTTCACAATTTACGACCTTGAATAAACATTTGTATGGTTTATTAATATTTGAATTAGTCAATCAATTAATTACTATCTATTCATTTAATTTAGCTAATAATTTGGGTTTAAACCAATAATTTATTTTAAACTAATTTCCTTTAATAAAATATCCTTTTTGTAACTAAGATGAATTAAATGAGTTTATTAAATCAATCACCCTCAATACATATATTTAAAACAAACCAGGAAGTGAAACTTATATGTATATTTATTTTCAAGTTATATATACATATGTATTAATAAAATTGTCCATTGAGATTTCAAAGGTCAAGTTATACATAAACTCTTCAAATATTATAAAATTCCTATTATTTAGTTTTTTTTTTCTCAAAATCTTATCTGCACTTATCTTGCTGCAAATTTTCAAGTTTATTTTCTTATTAAATTTAAAATATGAATTCAAGATTTAAGGCAGAAAAGAGGCTCACCAAACAAACCAGCCCAGACTACAATCCCTCTCTTCCCTACCAACGCCTGCTGCTCACAGAGATTCCATCCTTGTCGAGCTCGAGAAATTTCGATACCATCACCATCTGTCCTCACGAATTCGCCAACCAAAAACGATCGAAACCCTATCAGAACGTGTCGTGGCTACGACCACACGCGAGAGCACCCACCACGACCAACCGAGCCTTTCCTTTAAATCGAATCCATCCTCGTCCATGCCGCCCCGAGAGCAGCACTTCACCCACCACGCTCACGCTACGCCATCGCGATTCAATCGCGTAGCCCCCCCTTCAGTCGATCGTTTCAAAATGAAGGAGCTTGCCTCGAAGTCGATGCCGCCCATGTTGCTGTCGTTCCCAAGCTTTAGGAAAATCGCGAATCCCCTCTTTCTTTCTTTTTTTTTTCGAAACAAAGACAAACCTAGGGATTTGGTTTGACTGGGCTGGAAGGTAGATAGGCTGCGATTTAGCTATATTATTTCGTAACGAATTCAATGTTGAATTCGTCTTCCTTCCGCCATTTTTTTTTATGAAAGAGGAAGCTTGGCCATTAATTCGTTTTCTTTGAAAGGAGGAGAAAAAAATACTAAGTTTTGGTTCGTGAATTGAAGAGGAAGAGAGCAGCTGCCATTTCTTCAAACGATCGAACGAATTCGTTCGATTTAGAGAAGGGAAAGAACGAGATTGAAATCTGCTTTGGCACCATTATATTTGTTTTTTTTTTGAAGTGTTAGGTTTTAACGACTAAGGGATGTTCGTATATTTTATCTTTGGTTGTCTAGCTTTCGCGAGAAGCTTCTTGTTTGACAGGGAGAGATTCGTGCTCAACTAGACAAGCTACAGTGATGTGAATAGAAATGTTAAAACGTCGATGTGAAGGAACGTCGGCTGGAGAAGGTAGCTTGTATGAGAATATTAATATATAAATATAAATTGAATTCAACCTAAATTTCAGTGCGTTTATATATTTTATGCTCACGCGCTACTCCCAAACGCTATAAAAATTGAAATCCGATAATAATACAATATCACGGATCCAATGGAACTAGTTTCGTCGAATTTCGAGACTGTGCCTCGGACGACTATCTTTAAATACAATTTAAACAATATATTTTTAAAACTGAACAAAACATCTTTAAATTAAATTTTAAACGTTCTATTATTTTCAGTACTGTTAATATAAATTTTATAAGCCTTCAAATTATTTTTAACCAGCTTAAAAATCCAAATTCAACAATTTTCCCAACCTTTAATTGTTTAATTCAATAATAAATTATCCAATAAATACTGTATATTTGAAATTAAAGTTAAAATTTAACCTTCGAATATTTAAAATAAATTAAATATTCCCATTTCAAATATACAAAAATTCCGGGTCGTCGCTTATTTAAATTTAATTGGTTAAATTTAAATAGGGATGAATGAGTGAATTGATTGATTTGATTGATATGGTATATAGTAGTATATAGCAATATATACATATTGGCATATGTATATATTTGAGTTGTTGATATTCCCGCATTTATATAGCGGATGAGACCCTATGCGCCGCATAATAGCGAATGATATTTTATAAAACCCATATACCGCGATATTCCACTTTGAAGTGGAATTGGTATTGTGCTAACATCTATGGATGTAGGGAAACAGGTTGGAGGGATCCAACTGGATTCCTCAAAATATTTAATTTTGTTTAAATATTATGTGATATGATTGTTGATATCCTGTGATGAATTATATGGATAATTGGATGTTATGGTTTGGTTGGATCGATTTGGATGTGCTGAATTATCAAAATCTCTAAAATGGAATTTTTGAAAAGAAATAAAAGAGTAAATTTTAAAGTAAAATAATTATAAGAGTTTGGAATAAATTTGAGAATGGATCTGATTAAGAATAAAAGTGATTCCCAAAATTCTAATAAATATGGAAAAGAGGAATTTTGAATAAATAGAGAAATATTGAATTTAAAACTTATGTGATATTATTTAAAGGAATAAATAATTTATTTTAATTCAATGTTTAAATGTAATTAAAAGAAAGAAGGAATTTGGTAAAATCTAAAACTTGTGTTTCAGTTTAAAGATTTTAAATAATAATGAGAAATAAAATCTGGAAGTTAATGAATTTGGAAATAAATGGATTTAGTAAGGAAATTTATTTCAAAGTAAAATAAATTGGAAAATCAATTGTAAATTGATTTAAATATTTTGGGATTTGAAATTTAAGAGAAATGAGATTTTGGAGATATAAACTGGGTTTATAAAGTGAAAGGGAATATCAGAGGATATTTGAAATATAAATTCAAGGTGGGAATTTATAAAGGAATATGAATTGGAAAAAAAATAAATGTTGATTTATTTCTTAAAAAAAAGATGGGAAGAGAAGTGTATTTCTCTGGATAGCCAAGTACGTTTTTCCAAAGAAATTTTAAATATAAGTTAAAGGTTTTAATACGTTTTAAAAAGCATATTTTCGAAAATTGATTTATTTCTAAATGTTAAGGCCTAAAGTAGTATTTTCAAAAATCTATTATTGTAGTAATTATATAAAAGTGATTTGGTATTATGTTTTAAAAAGAGAAATTTAGTTTATATTTGTAAAGTGGTTTCATTTTAAATATTCCTTAAATATATATTTTGATAGAGTATTAAAGTAGTTTTAAAATTTCAATATTATAAAGTATATTTATAGTAAAGTGCTTTTAAATTATTTTTAAATCTAAAGTATTTTGTGCTTGGCGATTCAGTGGAAATAAATATTTGGAAATGTATTCCGTAAGCGGGAATTGTTTTGAAATTGTTTTCAAACGAGTTTTGAAAATTTGGAAATATATCTTGGAAAGATATTTGGGCAAATAAATAATGTGGGAAATTATTTATTTTGTGATGGTTGCTTGTGGATGTTTATTGATAGTTAAATAACCGACTATCAATATTGACCAAATACGCTGATCGTTTCGAAGAGACCGGGATCGAGTTTCCGTATACCGGGATTCTAGGTCTGGAGACTCGAATACCACTTCGATCCGGTTTGTACGTTTCGTGTAACGTGTTCAGAGTTGAAGATGGAGCAGTGAAGTGCAAGGGCTAGTCGCTACTAATCCTGAGGATATTTCCAAAATGGATGTAGTAGGAATAGTGCCTTCGGTTCCGTTCGAACCCGGGACGGACTTGTATGGACGAATGCTTGCGAAACATCGTCAGGTGGACGATGGGCATTCTAAGGGATATGTTCTGAAAAAGGTATCGTTTAGCCTCAAGCCTCATCAACCGGGAATGACTGAAAATCAGGGGTTATGCAGCAAGGCTTCGTGGGTAGCCCCCACTTGAGAGTAAAGTCATCCCTGCCTAGATGTCCCTTTTTATTTCGGCTTAGTGGTGCGGTTGCTGATCACAACCGTGGGGTGATTTTATTTGGAATTATCCAGTAAGGGATGATTCCGGTCTTGTGTTGCAGGGGAGCGGGCGTACTCCTCGGTACTGTGATCTAGGCCACGTACTGTGACAGGTGGTACCCCAGTGCCTAGTCATTCGTTGGAAATCCATTCTCCCTACGTGCCTTGTACGAGTTTTGTTTGTATTACCCACGTTGTGTCTAGTATGCTGGAATTTAATCATGTAACAATTTCAGCTATTTTAATAAGTATTTGTGAATAGACACTATTATAATATCAGAGGATTTTGATAAAAAGTGTTTTAGCTATCGTAAGGTAAAAACCCGACATGTTTATTTGTGGCGTGGTCTTACGAGATGCTTTTGTTTTCAAAGGATTTTGAAACTTTAATAATCAATTTGAGTGTGATTTTCTCACGCTGGTTTTCCAGACTGACTCGGGTATTGTTTTATATGATGCTCGGGTCAGACCGAGTATTATAGGTTACAAGATATGATGATGTGGAGCTCAGGAGATGAGCTGGATGGCGAGACGTATCTCCCGTACTTGTTTATGTATATATATATATATTCCGCTGTGTTGATTGTTGTACTCTGTTGTATTGAGGACATGATATGGTTATTGTCCAGTTGTATGTTATGTGTTCTCTGGTGTATACTCTGATGCTATATTATATAAAACTGATATAGTTTTGATTTGTGTAAAGATCTGTTAATATATATTATATTTTATTCCGCTGCGATGGTTAGATTCTGATTTTGTTTTCTATTTTTCTTCTTCTACCTCTTCTTCTTAACTAAAATGGTTCGATTTTCCGGGTCTGGGAACTCGGGTCGTTACAGTTGGTATCAGAGCTTAGGCTGGCGATAACCTTGGCTCTGGTGGGAATTTTGAGAGTATTAATAGATATGAGCGCGTATTTGTTAGTGAATATAAAATGGTTTTATATTGTGTTGGTTGGTTTATTGAGTGGCATATGAACCTTCGTCGGCACAGTCTGGACAACTGTATCGAAGGGGTTTCTAAACACTTGAATAGAACAGTTCGACACAGTATTGTTTTAAATAGGGTGAATGAAATAATTTTGCCCAAATTATTTTGTATATAAAAGAAATAATTATTTGAAATTTATTATGGTTATATATTTGGATGCTTGGTTGTTAGAAAATGACAATAATAAGTTAGTCTCATTATTGAGTAGAAATTGAAAACTTATAACCTAAGTTGAAGAATAAATTTATATAACAAAATGGAATTTGAAATATCTATAAATGAAATTTATAAATTGAGATAAACTTTATATACAAATGTGATTTATAATCAAATGAGATAAATTCATAAACAAATGGAATTTGTAAATGTAAATTGTAAATGTGACTTATAACTTGAAATAAAATGTGATAGAATTCCAGAGTAATGTTTGGATATAAAATTTAATGGATTTTGAATTTGAAGTTTTGGGAAAGATTTAAATTCCTTTGGGTTTAAAAATAGTTTTTAAAGGTTTTAGGGAAATAATGGTGATATTATTTCATGAATATTTTTCGAAATTGAATTGAAATCTGGTGGGATTTGGGATTTAAAAATGTTTGAAATGTTTAAAGTGATAAAAGCATTAAATTCTCTTTCGGTCGTTGGAAAATAATTTCGGTGATGACTGCAGCATCATCGATGTCTATTTTCGAGTTTCCAAAGAGAAATTGCTACCAAACTGTTTTAAATTGAAAATGATTGTGAACTGGGTTGGTTTTGAAATTCAAAGGGAAAATTGCTTGGTAAAAGCAGATTGTTTTGGAAATTGGGATTTGATGTGATATATCAGATGTGTGAGTTATTTATGGATTCAAAATGGTTTTGAAATAAAACCGGGCAATTGAATTCTGGGAATTCTATTTAAAATATAAATGTGAGAATTTAAATGAATCAACAATATAAAGTATAGAATGAAGTTGATTGAAATAAGAAGGGAATGAAAGTTTAATTCTGGGATTATAATTATGAGATTAAAATAACTCAATGAGTAATATAAGTTGGTAGATAAAAGAGTTAGAGAACTTGAAGGTGAATGAATTGTAAAACTTGTATAAAATTGTATCCTAGAAATTAAAATTTAATTCGAGTATATGAAGGTGAATAAAATATATTTGAATTTAACTTAAGATGAGTTAAATAAAATTGAGATTTGGAATTGAATTAAATGTAAGTAAGTTGAATTCGAATTGAATTGGATATAAAGGTAATGTAAAATGCTTATAATTGTGTAAAGAAATTCATATTCTTAAATGTAATAATTTGAAATTGATTATAAAGATGAAAATGGACTTAGATGAATAGCCCCAGATCTTAAGTAAGTAAGTTAAACTTATGAATAGAAATAAAATTGTAAGTCATAAATGAGAATCCATTACTTTGAACCATTAAGAGTTATAATTTGAAATTGCAATTATCAAATGGAAACGACTAAGATGAGCAATCTTAATTTTTTTTAAATAAATCCAAACTTGAATTATAAAATAAATTGAACTTAAGATAATTAAGTGAAGTGATATTTGGAATTAAAAAGCAAGTATTTAATTTTAACCAGCGAAGGAACTAATGAGATAATAAATTAGTTAATGAAATTGGATTAAAATAGTGATGGTTTGAATTGCGAATGAAATCCAAATAAGTGAAAATAAATTGAAATTGACCTGGTTATTAATAAAATAATTCCAGATGAATTGAGTATGGAAATTAAAATTCATAATGATTGAGTGAATGAACCAATTATATTAAATAAATAAACGGATGTAATTTGATTAAATAAGAATCAAATGAAAGATGGAAATAAAACTTTAAAGGGTTGGTTAAATGGAAATTAAACTTAAGTTATTGACTTAAGTAAAGGTTGAATGGAAACTGAACTCAAACAGAGGAGTGGTTTAAATAAGTTGAGGAATAGTTATTGAATGAATTAACTTGGATTGTTGTCGAGCTAAATAAAATTCAATTTTTGGAAGTTGGAGATGAATTGAATTTAAGAAAAAAATTGGAAATGAAGTAGTAAATAAATATAAGAAAATTTATATGAACTTAAGAATTGAAGAATGAAATTCTTAAGGAAATTGGTATTGGAAATATACTTAGTAATTTTGGAAAAAATATATACTAAGTGAATAGTTGAATGAAGACTAAAACTGAAGTTGTGAAATGGGATAGTTGTGAATAAGGGGATAACAATCAAAAAGAAATGTGAATAAAAGAGAATTGATATAACTGATAATCAATTGGAATTTATACGTAAGATGTACGTATATTATTTTATTCGCATAGCTATTTGGTCCAGATGTCGAACACGGAATTTTGAGATAGTTTTATCGATCCGAATCAGGATTTTTCACTCGATTTTCGACGGCGAACCTGGATATGGATTGTTGATTGATTCTGGAAATTCTCTATCATAGTTTATGGCTATGCAAGGAGAATGACGGTTTCTGATCAAGAAACCAAATCTAAGTCCGCACTAGGAAGTCGGGTGGACAATACTAGTTCGGAAGTGAAATTGTGTGATCGAGTGAGCGATCGAATTTGATATTGCGTACGGATGATATATATGCATCGTACGGGCTTAAGTAAAGCAAATATTTGAAATTTGTAAAGAAGTCGACAAAATGTTTTTGGGAAGTTGTGATTTGATATTATTGCTTAGTAGGATATACAGGTGTATAAAAGCAATGGATAAATGGGGATTTTTGATTTTAGAAGATAAAATTTAATGGCCCGACAAAAAGGTATGTATTTGAATTTCTGTATGAAATTTGATTGGGTTTTTGATCCAGCCACTTGGCTTTTTGTTTTCTTTTTGAGATTGGGAGGCCGTAGAGCCATTTTGTAGTAGTACCGAGCTAGCCGCGCAAAGGAGACGCTGGCAAAATTTTTTGGAAATTTAGGGAGTTAGAAAAATTTTGGAAAATTTTGATAAGTTAAAATTTGAATTCAAATTTAAATTTGAATGGATAAGTAGGTGGTATGGGTTGAACTTATGAATAAGTTTGGGAAGTTAAAAGATGATTAGTGTATCATTAATAAAAGATTGTTTGGGTATTGTTAAAACTGTTTGAATTTGGGAAATAGCTAACTTGGGAAATAGCTAACGGGATATGGGACATTCTTCTTAACTGGTAATTTCGGGGACGAAATTCTTTTAAGGGGGGAGGAATGTGACGACCCGGAATTTTTGAGCATTTGAAATTGGAATATTTAATTAATTTTAAATATTCAGAGGTTAATTATAAACTTAAATTTCAAATATCGCTGTTTATTGAGTAATTTAATAATTAAATTAAATTTATTTGAAGTTGGATAAATAGTAAATCTGGCATTCTAAGCTAATTAAAAATATTTTAAAAGCTCGTAAAATTCATATTAATAATACTAAAGATAATAGAAGCTTCAGAATGTAATTTCAAACTGTTTTATTCAGTTTTGAAATTATATCGTTTGAATCGATATTTAAAAATAGCCTTCCGAGGCACAGTCTCGGAATTCGACGAAACCAGTTCTATTGGGTCCGTAATATTGTATTATTACCGGATTTCAAGTTTCGTAGTAATTGGAGTTGGTGTGTGAGCGTACGACATACAAACGCATTGGAATTAAATCGAAAATTTAATATTAACAATATAAGCAAAACACTGTAGCTAGATATTTTTCCACCCGTTCCATTGCCTTCTCGAACACGCTATTCCCTTCCATCTCCGCTCGTTTAAAACAAACAGAAAATATACAGATAAATCAAAATCAAAGTTTTAATTTCTAGAGAAATTCAATGGACGAGCTATTTCTTTCCTCCTCTGTCAAATTCAAAACCCATTTGGGTAACTCTTTCCATATCCAGTCGAACAAATTTAAATCGAAAATTCCTTTCCCTCTTAAATCGAAAAAATATATCACGAAATATAGACTTCGAATCGCGAAAACTCTTTCCCCCAAATCAGAAATCGACTACCCCATTTGAATCAAATAACGTCCGGCCTTACCCTTCCGCTTCTCAAATCGAAGGCCGTGAAGATCTCGTCCTCATCGAGACGAAGGGTGCGCGCGATTTGGTTCTGGCAGTTCGCGGTGAGTGGTCGTTCGACGAGCAGGTGATGGTGCGATCGAAGTTAGGGTTTTCTGGAACGGCGGCTCGTTCATTCGTGGTGCCTGAAGCTTCTCGCGACCAGGTTGTAAGGAAGAGGTTGGGGTCGAGTTCGAAGAGGAGGGTGAGGAGCCTGAGTGTTCGAACGATGGGGATCGTCTCGATACGTCTCGTGTTGGAAGTCGACAGGAGGTAATCATTTGATTATTTTCATTCAATTTTTATTTTACTGTAAGTTGGAAATAGAATAAGTGTATAGATAATGTTTTGGGAAAAAAAATTGATAAAGTAAATATACATATACAAGTTTTAAATTTACCAGTTTATTTAAAATAAGGTATTCTCGGTTGTTTATTTTATTTTCAACTAAACTTGATCTATAAACATATATGGGATCAGAAATAATGTTTCATTAAGTATACATAAGATTTTGAAATGTTAAGTTAGATTTTTATTATATAAGCAGATGAAGGGAAAAATATATACACACCTTCATAGCTAATTTAAATATAAGCAGAGAAACGTATTTTTACTAGTATATTAAAGAAAGAAATGAATAACGTATTATGGAAACTAATCTGTTTAATTAATCTATTTAAATATTTTATTAATAAAAATTTATTTATTTTAAGGAAACCTGTTCAAAAATCAATTTATTCGTTATAAAACCAAATGATTTTTCAAACTAATTATTGGTCGGTTTAATTCATTGAATGATAAATTACCTAGAGGTTATTTCATATATTAATAAAATCATATAATATTTATTCAAGGTCTGAAATCTGAAAAGAAACAAGCTGGTCTGGAATGGACTGCAAATAAAATCAAAGGTGAGTTAATCTCACTCAGTTTAATTTTAAATTTAATTGGTTAAATTTAAATAGGGATGAATGAGTGAATTGATTGATTTGATTGATATGGTATATAGTAGTATATAGCAATATATACATATTGGCATATGTATATATTTGAGTTGTTGATATTCCCGCATTTATATAGCGGATGAGACCCTATGCGCCGCATAATAGAGAATGATATTTTATAAAACCCATATACCGCGATATTCCACTTTGAAGTGGAATTGGTATTGTGCTAACATCTGTGGATGCAGGGAAACAGGTTGGAGGGATCCAACTGGATTCCTCAAAATATTTAATTTTGTTTAAATATTATGTGATATGATTGTTGATATCCTGTGATGAATTATATGGATAATTGGATGTTATGGTTTGGTTGGATCGATTTGGATGTGCTGAATTATCAAAATCTCTAGAATGGAATTTTTGAAAAGAAATAAAAGAGTAAATTTTAAAGTAAAATAATTATAAGAGTTTGGAATAAATTTGAGAATGGATCTGATTAAGAATAAAAGTGATTCCCAAAATTCTAATAAATATGGAAAAGAGGAATTTTGAATAAATAGAGAAATATTGAATTTAAAACTTATGTGATATTATTTAAAGGAATAAATAATTTATTTTAATTCAATGTTTAAATGTAATTAAAAGAAAGAAGGAATTTTGTAAAATCTAAAACTTGTGTTTCAGTTTAAAGATTTTAAATAATAATGAGAAATAAAATCTGGAAGTTAATGAATTTGGAAATAAATGGATTTAGTAAGGAAATTTATTTCAAAGTAAAATAAATTGGAAAATCAATTGTAAATTGATTTAAATATTTTGGGATTTGAAATTTAAGAGAAATGAGATTTTGGAGATATAAACTGGGTTTATAAAGTGAAAGGGAATATCAGAGGATATTTGAAATATAAATTCAAGGTGGGAATTTATAAAGGAATATGAATTGGAAAAAAAATAAATGTTGATTTATTTCTTAAAAAAAAGATGGGAAGAGAAGTGTATTTCTCTGGATAGCCAAGTACGTTTTTCCAAAGAAATTTTAAATATAAGTTAAAGGTTTTAATACGTTTTAAAAAGCATATTTTAGAAAATTGATTTATTTCTAAATGTTAAGGCCTAAAGTAGTATTTTCAAAAATCTATTATTGTAGTAATTATATAAAAGTGATTTGGTATTATGTTTTAAAAAGAGAAATTTAGTTTATATTTGTAAAGTGGTTTCATTTTAAATATTCCTTAAATATATATTTTGATAGAGTATTAAAGTAGTTTTAAAATTTCAATATTATAAAGTATATTTATAGTAAAGTGCTTTTAAATTATTTTTAAATCTAAAGTATTTTGTACTTGGCGATTCAGTGGAAATAAATATTTGGAAATGTATTCCGTAAGCGGGAATTGTTTTGAAATTGTTTTCAAACGAGTTTTGAAAATTTGGAAATATATCTTGGAAAGATATTTGGGCAAATAAATAATGTGGGAAATTATTTATTTTGTGATGGTTGCTTGTGGATGTTTATTGATAGTTAAATAACCGACTATCAATATTGGCCAAATACGCTGATCGTTTCGAAGAGACCGGGATCGAGTTTCCGTATACCGGGATTCTAGGTCTGGAGACTCGAATACCACTTCGATCCGGTTTGTACGTTTCGTGTAACGTGTTCAGAGTTGAAGATGGAGCAGTGAAGTGCAAGGGCTAGTCGCTACTAATCCTGAGGATATTTCCAAAATGGATGTAGTAGGAATAGTGCCTTCGGTTCCGTTCGAACCCGGGACGGACTTGTATGGACGAATGCTTGCGAAACATCGTCAGGTGGACAATGGGCATTCTAAGGGATATGTTCTGAAAAAGGTATCGTTTAGCCTCAAGCCTCATCAACCGGGAATGACTGAAAATCAGGGGTTATGCAGCAAGGCTTCGTGGGTAGCCCCCACTTGAGAGTAAAGTCATCCCTGTCTAGATGTCCCTTTTTATTTCGGCTTAGTGGTGCGGTTGCTGATCACAACCGTGGGGTGATTTTATTTGGAATTATCCAGTAAGGGATGATTCCGGTCTTGTGTTGCAGGGGAGCGGGCGTACTCCTCGGTACTGTGATCTAGGCCACGTACTGTGACAGGTGGTACCCTAGTGCCTAGTCATTCGTTGGAAATCCATTCTCCCTACGTGCCTTGTACGAGTTTTGTTTGTATTACCCACGTTGTGGCTAGTATGCTGGAATTTAATCATGTAACAATTTCAGCTATTTTAATAAGTATTTGTGAATAGACACTATTATAATATCAGAGGATTTTGATAAAAAGTGTTTTAGCTATCGTAAGGTAAAAACCCGACATGTTTATTTGTGGCGTGGTCTTACGAGATGCTTTTGTTTTCAAAGGATTTTGAAACTTTAATAATCAATTTGAGTGTGATTTTCTCACGCTGGTTTTCCAGACTGACTCGGGTATTGTTTTATATGATGCTCGGGTCAGACCGAGTATTATAGGTTACAGGATATGATGATGTGGAGCTCAGGAGATGAGCTGGATGGCGAGACGTATCTCCCGTACTTGTTTATATATATATATATATTCCGCTGTGTTGATTGTTGTACTCTGTTGTATTGAGGACATGATATGGTTATTGTCCAGTTGTATGTTATGTGTTCTCTGGTGTATACTCTGATGCTATATTATATAAAACTGATATAGTTTTGATTTGTGTAAAGATCTGTTAATATATATTATATTTTATTCCGCTGCGATGGTTAGATTCTGATTTTGTTTTCTATTTTTCTTCTTCTACCTCTTCTTCTTAACTAAAATGGTTCGATTTTCCGGGTCTGGGAACTCGGGTCGTTACAGTTGCGCATGCTCGCACGCCGCCTGGGCTGCGTTATTCGCATCATCCTTTTCCTTGGCCATGTCGGAAAATTTAGCCTTAAGCTCATTGAGTTCCTTGACTGCCGCATCCCGCTTGGTGGTAACTGTAGTGTTCCGATGGCCCATCTCCTCCACCAAGGCGACATGCGTCTGCCTCAACCTCTCCATGGCCACATTCGCTTCATCAGCTTTTTTGGTGGCCTCAATTTCAGACTTCCGAGAAGACTTGGACTCAGCAGTAAGCACCTGAATGATCCGATCCCTTTGAGCGAACTCGGTATCCATCTTCTCAAGCGCTTTGGCTCACTCAAAGGCCACTTTGGAAGCTTTTTCGACAGCCTTTGCCCACTCTCGATACTGGGTGTATATGTCGTGAACGTAATCATGCACTGTGTTTTCCACCCTGATGGAATTCTTTTTAAGTGTGGTGGGAAGACATAGCCGTCGAAGCAGATATTCCGAAAATCCTTCCTTATCTGAGCCAACTTAAGAGCCCCTTCTCCTGTGGGTTAAGCTGGGACCTGCTCTGTAATCATGGAGGCCGTGGTCTCAACTCTCTGAAGATGAGTCTCAGATCTAGAAGTATGAGAAGATGGCATATGACGAGGAGGCTTCGGTGGGTATGGGACAAAAGCAGGGGGTGGAGACGGAAGTCTAGGAGGAGGAGAGCGTGACCTAGACCGATGTCTGTATTCTCTATCCCTATCACGCCCATACCTATCTTGATTAGAGTACTCGTGATCGCGATCTCTATCTGAGTCCCTCCTGCGGGAATCGTAATAAGAAGAAGCCTTTCGGGTTGAGCGAAGATTCCCGAGCATCGATCCTTTCCCAGACATAGTACCTGAGAATGAGAAACGAAGAAAGAGTTAGTGACTTCCTAAGTTGAACGATTTACAGTTGTGAATCATGCAGTGTAGTGAAGTGTATGCATGTGCAATCACCCGACCAACCGGAAATGTCGGCCACACTCATAGCAAGCGACCCGCTCAGTTCAAGAGCATTATCAAGCTCCTCCGTCCCAACGTCGTGTTGAGACGACACAAAATCCGGAATCGGAATATCAGCAAGCCCTTCAAAAGGATTCTCTACTGGCGGGGAAGAAGCCTCCGAAAATCTAATCCCCTGAGCAGGCAAGGACATAACAATAGATTTAAATCTCTTGGATTTAGAGCGTTTGTGAGCAGCAGCCTTGCCTTTTCTTCTTCCTCCTGAATCCTGAACATCGGAATAAGGCCCAGCTGGGAGCTCGGTATCGGTAGGCGTTCGCTCCAGATCAACCTCTTCGGTTATCACGACTGCAGGCGCTTTGCGCTTCACCGTTTCTTCGGGACCACTCTAAATGTCCCTTCCAGCCGTATGCTCTGCCTCCGTTCTATCAGCCCGACAATCCTCAAATTTCTATCGGTCAAAACCACGTCGATATGCCTCTCTTCGCTCGAATATGCTTGGAGGATCCGAACTAGCTCTCTGAAGTATGCACCGTCAGGTCGAGAAATTGCGGCTGTAAAAGGAAGGGAAGTATGTCAGTTCTGAAGTCAATTACTAATATCTCGATGATTCAAGAGAAAAGTGGCAATGCTTACGTCTATCCGACCACCGCCTAGCAAATCCAGGGGGGCACCGAATGTAGAACCATTCGGTCTTGAAGTAACTTAGCCTTCCCCAGGAGCCCATTACAGTGTGGCAGTTCCTGACCGCTTCCAAGAAGGTGAAAGAAGGGCTGTCTCCACGGCTCTTGACGTTAAATAAATATCTGATTTCGATTGGCTTCGGCGGTCGAAAGAGGATCTCCATAAATAGGATGAAGGTGCTATTCAACAAAGCATACCCGTTAGGGTGTAGCTGGGATGGAGCTATTCCAAGAAATGATAACATCTCCCTTATATATTGGGAGGAAGTGTCCCCGCTGTGAAGGCGTGACGGTTGAAAGTGGTAAACCCCTCCGGGGGATAATGTGGCCGTTCATTTGGCCCAGGTAGTAACACGTCGTCAAGCGACAAACCGTGCCTTAAACAAATCCTTCCTAGCATATCTTCGGAGATACCCGACGGCACAAAGTCTGGTGGACTACAAATGAACCGGGCACCTAGGCGCTCGTCCGGAGCTGGCTCTATAACTTCAGCTTCAATAACCGGTATCTCTATTGTTGGAGGAATAGAGCTTGGGAGTTCTGGCTGCTGAGAACTTGAAGGTTCCATGACTAGCTAGCTTATAAAAAATCATTGTTAAACTGACAATAACGCTTGTGCATCCCCCAGTGTAAAGTGTGTGAGTGTGTTGTGCAGTGCAATACTGTATATCATTTAAGAAGATCAACAGGATTGAAGGAAGCATGTAAACGACGAGACTTCGAAATTCAGTTGGAAGGACCGTCATCGCTGACCGTCACAACCGTACCATCCGGCTATTAACTATCATTCCAAGTTAAAGTTTGTTGTCATTTTGATAAGTTCCAGTTTCATCGACGAGCTTCGATAGGCAATCAGATATGCGGTGAAACGGTTAAGTCCAGTTATGCAAGTTTGAAGCTCGTCAGAGTCAATTGTTCAAATGTGCGAGGAGTTTCAAATTTTTTAATGATCAAATTCGTATCGCTCACGAGAGCCGTGTTCACATCGATAAGTCATGGTCATCTGCGTATGAGTTAGATTCGGTTAGAAGGTTGGAATGCAAGTTCGACTCGATCGAGAGGCTGGGGATTTCGAATCGATCAGAGCGCAACACTTTGAATCGATTAAAAGCCTCCAGTTCGACTCGATCCCAAAGCCTCCAGTTTGACTCGCTTCCAAGACTACGCAGTTCGACTCGCTTCCAAGACTACGCAGTTTGACTCGATCCCAAGACTACGCAGTTCGACTCGATCCCAAACCTCCAGTTCGACTCGATCCCACACGTCCACTTCGACTCGATCGAAGGCCATCGTTTCGAATCGATCAGGCGCAACCCCTTCGTATCAATCTGCGTATTCAAAGCATTCGACTCGATGCGAAGCTCCACCATCGATCGATACGAAGGCCTCCGCCTCATCATCTCGAAACCCCTACTCCAGATCGATGCGAAGCTGAGGCCAAGGAATTTTTGATCGATCACGACTCTGGTTGATTTGGTGTTAAAAATCGAGTCTCATCGTTTACGCGTGGATTCGCTTAGTGGGTTACATAATTCAGTCAGTTAGTTCGAGTAATTGAAGGTGTGAATCGATTCGAAGGCAAGAATGTCTCTTCTTTCTTCTCGAGTTTCTGAGCGATACGAAGGTAAGGCAGGAAAGCGAAAGGTAAAAAGTGAAAAAATGGCTAAGTACAGAGTATTTATATGGACTCGAAAGCAAAAGGAATAAACGATTCACATCCCGGTGGATTCGAACACGCTCTTCGACTCCGTCTCCAGTGCGTCGATGCGAAGCTCCTCTTCATATCGCTTATCTTCGACTCCCTCTCCGATGCAGCAATACAAGCAATCATTTCGACTCCGTCTCCTGTGTGTTTCAACTCCGACTCCTATGCAGTTCGAATCCAAGACCGAGTCAAACAAGCAGTTCGAATCCATCATCGAGTCGAACAGGCATTTCGTATCCGTCGAACCCTGCGTCCATCGATACGAACAGTTAGTTTGAACCCATCGAATCACGGCTTCCAGAGGCCAACTCCGTCGATTCGAAATATTCAATTCACATCCCTAAATTCAATGAAAATCGTCTTCGATGTTTCAACCCTTCACATCGATTCAGGAGAGGATCATTACGAAGGAACATTCAAAAGCGACCATCAAGCGTTGTTACAACGAATTTCACATCGGTTCAGGAGAGGATCGATACGGAATTCAAAAATAAAATAAACTGACAACGACTCGTGAACGTACAAACGTCAATGAGAGTCAGGTTAACATATATGCATGTATGTTAGACTAATATTCAATATTCCAGATTTACAGGAATCAGAAACTCATTTAATAACGATTACAACAACAGACGGCTAATCACTAGCATACAGCAATCAGTTTCAATAGTATAGGGTACAGCAATTTACAGTCAATAGTTCACGTTCTCGAGAAAACCAGTCAAAGAATACAGCTTTCATCGAAAAAGCGATAGTTATTCAGACTAAAGATTGCAACATTTCAAAGCACATCATGTTTCCACACGACGTACTTTGTGGGGCAAATGTTATCCCGCCTTTTGGCAAAGCCGTGACACCAAGGAATTGACTAGTAAACCAATGACGATCCATCCCAGAGATCGGTTATACATAGGCTCGCTATGGATATCGACGAATTTTGTCCGAGTTCGGATCGAGCTAAAATTGGTATGACATGACAAGTTAAGCTATGAGATTCAACGTTCCAAATCTCAAGTCAATCCGAGTAAGTAGGCTCAAGTTATGAACGATACAACATTGGATGAAAACCAACCACCAGTCGAATCGCTCAGTTCGACTCGCTTCGCAACCATCAGAAGTGACCACTTCGACTCGCTCAGCTCACATCCCTCAGATGCCTTCTTCGACTCGCTCCGTTCGAATCCATCTGGGAAGCCTGCTTCGACTCGCTCAGCTCGCATCCCTAAGAAAAGCTTTCTTCGACTCGCTCCGTTCGAACCACTGTTCGACTCCATCGAGTTCGACTCCGTTGGCAAAGTCACTGTTCGAATCGATCGAACCATGACCACTCCGTGTCCACCACGGAGCCTTTGTTCGAATCCCTCAGGACGCTCCACTTCGACTCGATCAATCAGTGCGCACTTTGACTCGCTCAGAATAGCATCAAAGGCAGAGTGATCCAAAGGTTCAAGCGCCACGTCACCGAGTCGAACGGAAGCGAGTCGAACAAAGCGAGTCGAACGAAACAGTCAACCGAGAATCTCATTTCGTATCGATCATATCTCATAATCTACAAGTCCAAATGCTATGAAATTTTCACAGAAGGCTACGTGCTTGCTAAAGAATGTCCACGCCAAATTTCGACTCCATTGGATGAAATCTTGATCGATACGAAATCTGTTCGTATCGATCACGGATCAGACTGAAACTTCACGGGCTTGGGCGCGCGGGCCTGGTCACGTGCCAAAGAGGGTCTCCCGAGATCTGAGCGAAATACCAGCCTCCTACACCTATAAATAGACCCCCAAAGCCAACAGAAAAGGGGTTCTTCTTCTTCTTTGAGATCTCCAACGCTTAGACTCTACCGGATCCCGATCTGAACTCCATTGCTGCTGCTACCAACGAGATTCACTGCTGCAAATAATAATTACCTCTTGTAATTCATTGAATTCACTTGTAATCTTCCAAGAAAGATCAATAAAGCTGTTAACTTCATATGGACGTAGGCGATACGCCGAACCACTCTAAATTCTTGTATCTCTGTGCATTTTAATTATTCTCATTTCTGAAATTTGGAGTTTTTGTTAGATAATCCTCTTTTTCCATTTAATTTCTTCACTTTATCTCTTCAAAAACTTCCGAAGAGTGTTGTGCCCAATTTTGGTACAAACACTTATGAGCATGGTTTAGTGTTTGATACTACCTTTTCTAATTATACCAAAGCATTTTAATTGTTGTTTAAAAATCTTTTTTTCCTTTCTCTCTCCATCTTTTAGGGTGTTGGATCTCAAAATTATCCATGGTGGTTGAATATTGCGCTAAAGGTAAAAAATGCATGCATGATTAGAAATAGATACGGATTCATATCCCTATTTTTTATTTATGAATTGAATCAATTGTAATTTCACTAAATAAGATTAATAAGAATAATAATCCTTATATTGGTTGAAGGAGCAACAATTATTTAAAGTGAATTGTTAAATCATGAATCATTTTGACTAAGAGGAATGAAAAAGTCATTTTTAGACTAAAAAGGTTTTGTTGAGGGAAGAATCAAATTATACATTCTCCTCTTATAAAATCATATTAAAATTGTTAAATTGTCATTTATATAATCTATCTTTCTCTTTATTCCTGGCTTTTATATAATCTTTCTCTTTCTTCCTGGTTTCCATTTCATGTACATTATTGCTCCATCAACTTTGTCTTTTCATCTTCAAATCCTAAATCCTAAATATTTAATTTTATAACGGGAGGAAAACTTTTCTCAATCTTAATATTAATTTTTTCAATCTTTATCAAAATTTAAAATAGACAATATAACATGAACATTAATTTCATTCTTTCTATTCAAGATTCTAAGTATGTTTCTGAAGGAATTTTAGTATCTTTCGCTTTGATTGAATATCAAATTACGGTATGAGAGTTTATATTAAATTAAGGTACGAGATTTTGAAATGGTAAAAGAGTATTATTGATTTAAAGAGTTACAACTCTATACCAAAATGACTATAGGTTTGGAGGTTCTCCATTTAACAATTCCTTTTTTATATCATTTTTTAAAAATATTTACATGATAATATGTCAGGAAAAAAACTTCGTAAAATAGCTAAATAAATAGATGAATCAAAATAATAGGTACCTATTTTTCTAAGAAAAAAGGAAAGAATCCTTATTCTTATTCCATTTTGATAATATTATATTTTTAGCATATGATTAGATAAGAACAATCTAGTGAAAATATGATTCTTATTTGAAAAATTAGGCATAATCTTTAATACTTGAGCTAAAATTAATTTAGTGTGAGTTTTCATTAATTTTAATTCATTCAGAAAAAATTGAAGGCCTAAATGCAGTTGATAAATTCATTAATAAATGCAATTAATATGGTAACCAATGAGGTAACTAATGTCAAAATGAGCGACCTCTCCATTTTGATTTAACTTGATCTTTTACAAATTATTTTGAATAAACAAATAAAAGAAGCAAAAGTCATAAACTTTGTATGGAAAAAAATGATTTATACTTGAGAAAATATATATTCAAGTTGGTTCAATGACCTTGATTTCCATAATGCTATAAAAAACTATTTCGTTCCTTCGTAAATTACCTTTTACATGGTAGACAATAATACACACACACACACATGTATGTATGTATATGTATATATTTATCTCAAAATATTAATTGATTTTGTTTTCATGCTTTGGGACCTGTACACATGTGTTCCTAATAACTTTTGAACTCAAACCTATTGTATAGTTGTAATGTAAAATAACTTACTCTTCTCTTTCTAATTCTCTCATGATATTTTCATTTACATCGCCCATATTTCCAAAAATGTTGCATATTTTCTTGGTCGAGTCATTATTATAACTAAATTCTTCATATCTTCTAAATTTCTATCCAATCACTTCAAAATCATTATAGATATTTTTTACTTAGGTGTTTACAAATTTACAACTTTAGGAACTTGAATAATGTTAACATTTCACTAGAAATGTGTTGTTAATTTATCCAAACAAATTTATTATGTATAACTAAGAAACCTGAAATTTATTGAAATAATTGTTTACTTTAGCAAAATTAATAATTTTTAGATTCAAATTGAATAATAACATGATAACATTCATGTAATGAATTATAAGCTTTATAAAAGAATAACAAATTCAAATAATACCATACTTACCTAATGGAATTTATTTCACATATACAATCTTAACAAAAATTAAATCTTTAAATAGATATATAATTTTTTTATTATAATCTACGTTCTATCCATATTAATCCTTAGCTAGACATGGACTTCCTCAAAAACCCATATACATCAAGTTTATTACTTAGATACGTTTTGTTGCAGATTTTCCTCCAAGATTGTGATGAAATTTATAATTTTTTAATTTTGAATAACTTTCTACCAATTTCACTTGATCAAGCAATTATTTTTTCTAATTCTTTTGTTGTTTACTTGATATTAATAAAGACAAGGAAGTAGTAAAGGAGAAATAGGAGAAATAGGGGAAATATCCAATTTGAGGATTTAGGAAGTTCCGATGTCGTTATTTCCCATTTAATTTGTTCTTTCATATTTTAGTGTTTCCAACTCTTTTTATTGTAGTATCAGTGGGATACGAAACAATGTTTGAAAGAGTGAACAATACAATCATGTATTATCATTGAATGTTCCTAAATTTTTTAATTTTGTTGTAATATGTATTATAGCTCTAATTTTATCGAGTGTTTAACATTATTCCTTTTACCTCTACTAATCATATTTAGACTAATTTATAATTTTTTCCATTAATTTACAGTGGTAGCGTATGCATGATGTAATTCTTTTTTATGTTTTTTATACGTGCACATAGTTACTTGAGTTGAGCCATTGCATTTGAGTTTATTTTATAAATAATGACATCTTAGACAAATTTTTTAGCCTTACAGTTTAAAATTTGATGTGTACATCTTCATAATTATTTATAGGTGTATTACGTATTTTTGTAGTTTTCTTTTGTATGGTTCATAAATGCAGTTGTACAGACATACACAATGACATACAAATGTGTTTTATGGATAGTTAATTTTGACCATTCAAAATATAAAGAATTTTTACATGCAAAATATATCTTGGAAATAATGGTTTACTTAAGTTAATCATAAAAAAATATTCAATTGGATTTGTAAAAACTATAGTTGTAATCTATATACGTAGCACGGGTTCACACTAGTAGTTCATGTTACGCGGTTGACATTGTTGGTTATAAGGGTGGCAATTAGACCCAGGGCTGGCTCAACCACCTGGATTGCCCTAGGCAACTCAGAGTACCGGGGGAAAAAAATTGGAAAAAAAATTGCCGAATGAAGGAATTGAACTCAACACTTGAGCGTTGAGGAACTTACCTACAACCACTACATTAATACATGCTTCACATATACAAAATACAATATCATAATTAAAAATGTTGCGTCCATTATTTTGCTCCCACCTTCTATCTCCACTAGTTTGTTTCCCTCACATGGGGGGTTCCCCTAGGCGGCCGCCTGGCTGGCCTTGCCCTGAAACTGAGCCTGATTAGACCCAAGCCGATGGATTCGGGTTCGATCCGATGGGTCTCGGTTCTAGACGGGTCGGGTTTTGTTGAGTCTAAACTATACATTTCAAAATCATAGACCCGATCCGAGCTTCGGTTCTGTTCCGATTGGGTAATAACACTAAAAATGCATATATTTCAATAGTTTTTGATTGGGTCTTTCGGGTTGGGTTTGATCTGATCTTTATTGTATTTTTCATCACCCAGACCCGACCCGAGACCCATCAGGTTCGGTTTGGGTTCGAGTCTTTTTTGGTCGGTTCGGGTTCGGGTCTTTTCGGGTCAGTTTGGTTTGATTTTGCGGTTCTCGGTTTTAATTGCTAGCCCTAGCTGGTTATAACAAAGATACGTGAGTTTTGTGTAGACGCATGTAAAGAAGTGGTTTTATCTTTTGTTGCATTTATATGGTCTTAACTAAGTGGTTGGAGGGAGGGAAAAAATGTTGGCCTAACTAATAAAAAATTTGAGTAGATTGGGTCCTTGAAATTCGAGATAGATGAGAATTTTGCTACAGATGAGCTTAAAGATCTCTTGGTTCTATTTTTCAGTGTGTCTACACTATTCGTCAATAATAAATTCAATTAATAATAATAAAAGATAAGAAATCAATGTTGTAGTTCTATTGGCACTCTTAGACACAAAAAGATTGTGATTTGAGCTCGTTTGAGAGAGTTTTACCAAAACCAAAGTTGATTGCAGCTAGATCCTTCACTTGATCATTCAATGTCTGGATCTGATTACTATAATTATTATAACTAGTATGTAACCCGTGCGTTGCACATATTATAATATTTATACTTTTACTGTTAAAATTAAAAATCAAAACTTTGTTACGTATCATACAATAAATTCATTGACATAAATGAATTATAAATTAAAATCATGATTATTGTTTATGTATAATTTATATTGCGTAGCTATTTACATTTGAGTATAAAAATAATTTTATCATTTTTCTTCGTACGAAAATGTTATACATATTGGAATTGATTTATTTTGAAGATTTACGAAATGAATTAACAAATATTATTTAACCAAATTTATTTAAATATGTTAAATTTAAAAGGGAAATTCTGTTTGAACATAAACTGGTGACACAAAATTTAGCATATGCAATCTCAACTTTTAGATGTTCCTCTAATTTTCACCTCTCATGCAAAGAAAAACAATCTGATAGTCAATTATCGTTGTGTCAAATATTTTATTTTATTTTAAGTCATAGTAGTCACGTTACGTAATTAGTTTAAATATATAGACTCAAAGGTAAATAGTACGAAAGGATTGAGAAAAGTTTTGTAAAAAAATCGTGTAAACCTTAATGTGATATTTGAAATTAAAATATGTGATAAAATTTTGAGATAAATGATAATAATTGATTTATGAATTAACTCTGTCATTATTGTTTATGTACATAATTTAATGCATCGATTATATATTTTTATAGTTGAATGAAAACATAATTTTAGTGTTTTTGTTTACACACACGCGCGCGCATGTGTGTGTATGCATGGATGGATGTATGTATGTGTATGTATTAAAATTGACATATATTTTTAGGATTTATTAGAAAAATATTGTAACTATTCGCTAAAATTATTTAAATAGTCTGAGTTCATTTCGTGAGTGATTTGAATGCATGGATTTTAATATAAAATATCAGGAAAGAACTGAGTGGTTGTAAATAGAAATGTTAAAATGTGGGTATTTGAAGCTAAAAAATAGTTTTACAATGTAATGTATGATAAATTTATTGAGATAAATGAACATTAAATTAAATTTGTTAATGTGATTTATGTAGTTTATTTATGTTATGTGATTTCTATATCTTTATAGTTTAATGAAAAAAGCAATTTTATCCTTTTGTTGATATGAATATGGTATAAATATTAAAACGACCATATTTTAGGATTTATTAGATGAATTAAAGAATATTTGTTAACTGAATTTATTCAAATAGTTTAAATTCAATATTACAAAATTAATGAACAAATATTGATTCAAATTATCAAGGACCTCTAGCATAAGTGGTAAGAGGTATGATGCTTTAGACTGAGGTTCAAAAGATCATGAGTTCAAACTCCCAAGAGATCAAAATGTGTGTTTTGCTTGAATAAAGTATCACTCCTATTTTTTAAATAAAACTATTGACTTAAATGTACAATATTAGGCAATATTGCGGAGGTTTTGTATACGACTATAGAAATTTCAAAATGTAGGTACTTGACGTTAAAAAAAGAATTTTAAATGCATTGTGGTAAATATATCGATATCGATGAATTATAAATTAAATTTATAATTATTATGTATATAATTACGTTATATGATTAATGTATTTATATATCAAAATGAGTTTTATACCGTTTCTGTTAAAACGAACATGGTATAAATATTGAAATTTTCATATTTTTATGATTTATTAGACAAATCAACGAATAATATTATACTGAATTATTTAAATAGTTTTAAGGTTATGTGATTAGTTCTAATATATGTGTAGGATCCGTGCCAGTCGGAAGTGGGTTAAATGAGTGAGTTTAAAAAAAAATCGTTTTAAACTTTATTAAACCTATGAAGTCTAAGTAGATTTAAGATCAAATCTAAACTTTTTAATAAAATATTTATTTTATTTCATTTGTTTAAAATAGTTTGAGTTTGTATATATGTTGTAATGAGTGCATCAAATGCACACATGTGTGAAAGTGCAAGTGCAACATATAGGAAGTGTGCATAATTAATGTGAACATGTTTAGGTGCTTGTATTTACACTGCAACGGGCACATTTCCCTTTATATATGACTGTTGTGAAAATAAGATTTCACATACACACACAATAAAGGAACCGGGCTAGTCGAAAGTGGGTGAAATAAGTAGATGTTAAATTTTCCTTCCTATTTTGGATATTTGTTAAGTTTATGAAGCATAAATGGAGTTTAGATCAAATCTAAAAAGTTTTAAATAAAATTTTAGTTTATTTAAATTATTAAAATGGAATTTTAAATTTAATTTGAATTACTTGTATTATAATGAATATATCTAATACATTCATATGTGTAATGTGTAAGTGCAACATACAAGCAGCGTGTAAGTGTGTAATAGTAACATGCAAAATAATATAGAGAAAGAAACCTTCATTTTCTCTCTCTTAACTTATGCAATTAATCGAGGAAAGATACGACAGTATATATAGAGGGAAACTTTTCATTTCTCTCTCTCCATAATTAGATTAATTGATTTATTAATTGACGTTTATAACTGAATTTCGCATGCCTTTGTTGTCCAAGGTTTGATTAATATATATATATATATATATATTGGAAACATATTAGGTAGTTTCATATGATTTGAAATCCAAAATTGATAGCAATAAATTTGATGTTAGTTAAAGAAAGATTCGATAATAACCTTACATAATTACACAAGATACATTTTACAAATTTGAATTAAACAACGCATGTATATTTCCATGTACATGATTATTACAGTTTAATAATTTAGATCTAAAACAACATATATTTGCAAACATTATAATATATGATATGTTTGTATACATATTTTCATATATATAAATAAGTCAAACTTTAAAGTTAATGATTTTGATTTAAGTTTTAGCATTGAAATGAAACTAGAGTGTAGGATTTTACATGAGGCTTTAAATTTAGAAAAAGAGAAAATTAGTCTAAAGGAAGAACTCGAGACCAATTTTAGTCTGAATGAGGCAAGTTTCAAAATTTAGTCTGGATGATAACATAATGATATATTCATATAGTATCACACATATATTCAACTAGTTGACTGTATACTTCTCAAAATGACATTCAATCAAACAATTAGTAATGTAGATTATGCAATAAATTTGTGACATAATTACCTATCATTAAAAGCAATAGCACAATATGCCAGTTAGTTAAGGATGATGAGCCTTCAAAGGATGACACTGAGAAACAATCTATTTCCGATGGCGCTGTAAGTTCTTATAAGTGACGTATAAGGAATTTAAGTTAACAGATTGAATAAAATTGTTGCTTTTAAGTTAATATTGATGATTGATACACAAAAGATGGTTAAAACATTAAACATTGTGAGAAGGAGTGCTCGCCTTCGTAGAGCGACCAGTAGAGCTTCCAATAGCTCATGTATGGTTATTTTATTAGGCAGTACTTATAGTCCATATGCTTTGAACAGTTTATCTACTAGTGACTGTACCATCTAGCTAGGAGATCAATTTTTATTTTTGATGATGTTTTGTTATATGTTGAGTATATTACGGGTAGGAAAGTGGAGCGGGTTAGAACACTTGGAACAAGAGATACATTAGTTGTAATGTTATGGGTCTACACGATTCACAAATTTGTAGTAAAATTAGGTCAATTTTTAAAGATAATAATATTGACATTGCACTATTAGAAGAAACAAAAATAGAGCATCCGGATTATAGATTATATAGAAGTCTATGAGGTCTATATTTTAATCATTGGGTTCATCTCCCAACTAGGGGTAGCTCTGGATTAATGGTGGGTTAGAAAGAAAATTATGTTAAACTTTTACAACCTATTATTAAATCTCCTTCGATACATTTAATTTTTTCTGATTTTAGTGATGGCTCATTTCTAAATGTTACCAATGTTTATGCATTGAATTCTAAACTAGACCAATGGGTTCTTTGGAATGAGTGTCTGAAGTTTAAATCACTCGCTCCAGGTCCTTGGGTGATGGATAGGGATTTCAATGTCACTAGATTTATAAGAGAAAGATCTTCTAGAGAAGGAGATTTTTCTGCTTTGGAAGAGGTTGATTAGTTCGTTATTAATAGTATTTAATTGAACTACAATCAAATAATAGATAGCTCACTTGGTCAAATAAAAGGGATGACCCATCGATGTCTCTTTTAAATAGATTTTTTATTAGTGATGAAATAGAAGATAAATTTCCTCTTTGTAAAGTGGTTGGGCTCCTGAGTATTTACTCGGGTCATTGCCCAATTATTTTATCTTGTAATAGCCTAAACAATAGAAATAAAATATTTAGATTTGAAAAAATGTGGTTGTTCAAAAATAAATTTATAGAATTAATTCTAAATAAATGGTTTTCTTTAAGTAAGTATAATCATAAATTTTCAGAAAATATAGCTAAAATATTTATAAGTAAAATTAGAGACTTAAGAATTTTTCTTAGGAAATGGAATAAAGATGTTTTTGGTATCATTAGAATTAAAAAAGATAAAATATTAAATGAGATTCTAAAGCCGAAGAAAAAAGAAGAATCCATAAATTTAAATATTTCAGAAAAAATGTGATTTCAAATCAAAAACAATTATTAAATAAAATTATAATGTAGGAAGAAGTGACGTGGAAACAAAGATCTAGGATTTAATGGGTCGAAGTGGGAGATATGAATACTATTTTTTTCATAAAGTAGCAAACATCATTAACTCTATTTTAATTAATAATCTTGAGGTCTTTGATAAAAAAGAATTAAATGAGGCATTTACTAACTATTATAAAGAAATTTTTGGAACTAAAAATGAGCATAGGATTAGAGCTAATTGGGATGAATTTTATCCTAATTACACCGGGACTAATTTAAATGGACTGGATATTCCATTTATGGAAGAGGATATTTTGAAGGCTATAAAGGAAATAGCAAGTGATAAATCACCTGGCCCTGCTGGGGTTCCTACATTATTTTATGAATTTTTTTGGTGTGTTTTAAAATATATTATAATTAATATAAGGAATTTTATGATGGTTCATTACAATTAGGTGGGTTTAATTTTGCTAATGTAATCTTATTACATATAAAAGAGGGAGCAAATGAGTTAAAAGATTTCAGGCCTATTTCATTATTAAATTGTTCTTTCAAACTCATTTCTAAGGTTTTAGCTAATAGGTTAAACAATAAAATGAATGAATTGAATTGATAGTACTCAAACCGCGTTTATCAAAGGTAAAAATATTACAGATGGAGTAGTGGTAGTTCAAGAATTTATTGACCATTGTTGTAAAAATAATATCACTTGTGCACTTTTAAAGATTGAATTCGTAGAAAAATTTGATTCAATTAATTGGAATTTTCTTAAAGATTTATTATTGGCTAGGAGTTTCAATATTAGATGAGTGGGATGGATTATGTCTTTACTTAAAACTAGAAATTCAAGTATTATGGTTAATGGTATATTAGGAAATAAAATTAAATCAAAACGTGGATTTAGACAAGGTGATCCATTATCACCTCTTTTGTTTAATTTAGCCGTGGACATTTTTGCTAGGATTATCAAACTAGCCACTAGTAATGGGATTTTAGATAACCTTGGAAATGAAATTACGAGTAATGGTATTTCCATTCTCTGGTTTGCGAATGATACCATGCTCTTTACATCCCACTTACCCAGACATGCCATAGCACTTAAGTTTATATTATACAGTTTTGAGTTACTATATGGACTAATAATTAATTTTGATAAGAGTTCCATGTTAGTATTAAATGATATAAATGAGATAGAGAATCAAGTTGCCTGTACACTGAATTTTAAAATTATGAAATTTCCTGTGACGCCCCACCTCTATACCCACGCTAGACAAGGACACTACGGGTTAATGGCGTCGACTAGCGCGGAGAATAAGGTTGTTGAGGAGCGACCATTCATGTAATTGCTTTATGCGAGCACCGATATGTCAGATAGTATAACATGCATTTCAATTCAAGAGGAAATCCGACATATCGATACAAACTCAAAGCTACTACACGGTGGCTATGTATATATACTTCGGAAACAAATATAGAAATAAACATAACACAAATCAGTCACAGACAATTCATATCACAAAGGCGGAAATAGATATGAATATAACACATGAAAGTGTACATCAGAGTAGTGGTCAAACAAGATCCACAATATCAAAAAAGAATAGATACAAGTGCTAGACAAAAGAATAAGTATACATCAAGAAGTTCGTATATCGAATGTATACAACCAAAAACTACAATGCTAAAGTAGTTAGCCAAAAGTCAAATGATAGTCCCAGATAAGAAGTCATAAGGAAGCACCTGTAAAATCTCAGTCTGACCCGAGTATTATTTAAGAAGAAAATAATAAACGGATCAGTCTAGCTATAAATATTAGATAAAGTGATATAGAATAAGAGATATGACAAAAACGTATGATAACCATAAAGCCATACTGTGATAAGTATGTAATCGAAAATCAATCCAGAGATTAATCAATATCACAAGAATCTTCTCAAAGATTAAAAAGAATGCCATATTCTTTATTTAATTCACCAAGCCACAATAAATGACATACATATCAATGGCAACTGAAAAAGGTGGTGAAACATAAATTCCAGAAATCATCAATTAGAAATCCAGAAATCACAAAAATAAGAGGATGGTCAATCCTAAGCGGAATGCGATTCCATAGACCGAACATCGACGCACCTAGAAAGATACGCCCCATGCACAGTCGAACATCGACGCACCTAGAAAGATACGCCCTATGCATAACTAAACATCGATGCACCTAGAAAGATACGCCCCATGATTAGTCTAGCATCGATGCACCTAGAAAGATACACCCCATGCAAAGTCTAGCATCGACGCACCTAGAAAGATACGCCCCACGCATAGACAAACATCGACGTACCTAAATAGGTACGCCCCATGTAATGTCTAACATCGATGCACCTAGAAAGATACACCCCATGCAAAGCCGAGCACCGACGCACCTAGAAAGATACGCCCCATGCATGGACGAACATCGACGCGCCTAGAAAGATACGCCCCATGCACCGACTTATTGAGCCGATTGCTCCATGAAGTAAACAAACACCGACGCACCTAAATAGGTACGACCCATGCGAGAAATGAGACGAAGCTCAATAAAATGAAGTACAGTCCTCCAGGTGGACAAAGAGACATCGCACATTGCTAGTCTAAACCATAAAATGATCATCATCGATCATCAAGAAGTGTCAATTACAATAAGCTAGTAAATATATGAGTTTAGCTTCATGTCCCATAACCACTAGCTTAACTTAAATATTTGCGAACAAATTGTAGATCTCCACTAGAAAATCGTCACAAGAGTTTCAATCGAACAAGTCCATAAATTAACCGACGAAGTAAACGCAAGCGTTTCATAGCACTTGTTTTGCTAAGCCGTTTAATTAGATTTTCTCATACGAATGAGGTAAAAGTTTGTATATACTAATAGATTAGAAAACGGTTTTAAAAACAAGCTTTATATTTAAAAATAGAGTTGAAATCGTCTTTGCAAAAGAGTTCGAATACTTACTACTAGTATAGAAAACCTTTATAATTTTAAAGTGACAAATCACAAAAACGATTGTAGAAACAATCAATCATCAAAATTCACATTCGAAGACGTGAATCAAATCCAATTAAACCGATAAAGAATCCATCGAAATGGATATTCAAAAATCCCGAAAAAGGAGTCATCAAAGTCATAATAAATGATAACAACAAATAGGATCATCAAGAATCGATTCAAATTGGAAATTAAATCCCAAAAGGCAAAGTGGGCTGAATTAGCAAATTCAGTTGACTGAATAGAGATTTTCAGTTGATTGAATTCTTCCTGGAAACTTTCTGTTTCCAGGTTCAGTCGACTGAACAGAGATTTCAGTCGACTGAATCTTGCCTGGGAACTTTCTGTTTCCAGGTTCAGTCGACTGAACAGAGATTTCAGTCGACTGAATCTTTCCTGGAAACTTTCGGGTTCCAGATTCAGTCGACTGAACAGAGATTTCAGTCGACTGAATCATGCCTGGGCTGTTTTTCAGCCTATCCAAATGAAGAGCAAACTCTTCCAAAATGCAACCGGACGAACAATGGCTCTAAGAGTTTATGCCAATCAGCAACCCGAACCTATATGCTCCTCGGTGCATCACCAAAAGCATGATCAAACATCCATAAAAGGATTTTCACACAAATTTGACTTAAAAACCCAAAAATTGGAATATTCACAAAACCAATCCAAATCAAGGGCAAATGCACATGAAGAAGTATTAGGAATTCATACCAAACAACCAAATATAATTATAGTCATTGTTATCCCGCCTTTTGGCAAGCCCGAGATACCAAGGAACTGACTGGAAAAACAGGATCACACGTCCTCAACATTGAATGATTGTTGGACAACTACAAATATCGATGAATTTTTCCCGAGACCGAATCGGGCTACGATTGATAAGGCACGTCAAGCAAAGCTGTGGAAACCAACGTTGCAAATTTCAAGACAATCCGAGTTCGTATGCTCAAGTTATCGCCAGTGGAAAGTGGAAGGAATAACATTGGTTCGAACCCAACAGAGCCAACCCTTAAGTTCGAATCCATCAGACCCTTACTGCTTCGAATCCATGAGAAGTACCTTAGCTTCGACTCCATCGAGCATGCCTTCAGTTTGAATCCAGCGAGGTAGAAGACCTTCGAATCCATACAATTAAGGGTGCTTCGACTCCATTGCCTTCGAATCCCCATGATGAGACAACTCCGAATCGATCCACAGTAGCACATCTAGATCGATTCGAACAAGTACCAGTTCCATCGATTCGAAGGAAGCGGACCTTCGTATCCCCATGATAAGACAACTCCGAATCGATCCATAATAGCACGTCTAGATCGATTCGAACAAGTACCGGTTCCATCGATTCGAAGGAAGCGGACCTTCGAATCCAACATCTTGAGTCCACCAGGTAAACGCGGCTAAAACCACGGATTCGACCCAGTAAACTCGGAGAAAAAGGGGGATCGACCCGAGGAACGTGCACCACATCATCGTTTTCACGTGCAGGAGCATGGAGTCGACCCTATGGATTCGAACCAGATCGATTCGAACGAATCTATAGGACGAAGAACGTCATCTTGAATCGATCATAACTCGAGATCTACAAGTCCAAATGCTATGAAATTTTCATAGGAGCTTGCGTATGCATAAAAGAATGTCCACGCCAAGTTTCATCACGATTGGACACTTTCTTGATCGATTCGAACCAAGGGTCGAATCGATCCCAAAGTGGGCCCGGATCTCCAGATTTCGGCCATGTGGGCCCCCTCACGTGCCAGAAGTGGTCTCCCCGAATTTTAGGCGAAATATCAGCCTCCTACAACTATAAATAGAGCCCCTGGTCATTCAGGAAAGGGGTCGGACAATTTTAAGTACTAAAGAGCGCCCAGATTCTGCTAGATTTACTCCAGATCACCACCGCTGCTTTAGATTGAGACTTAGCATATAAATTTAGTTGTACGACATTATAAGAAATTGTAATCTTAAAGTATCGAGCAATAAAATTATCAAACTTCATAGTGGACGTAGGAAAAACGCCGAACCACTCTAAATCGCTTGTCTTTGCAATTTACTTTCTATTATTTGGAGTTTTTGTTAGATAATCCTCAGTTTTAATTTTCTTTCTTCACTTTTATCTCTTCAAAAACTTCCGAAGAGTGTTGTGTCCATTTTTGGACAAACACTTTGGTGCTTTCACTGGGAAAAACCAGCTTTTTCTCCTGCTCCTTGGATCTACCATCGATACCGGATTGCATAAATCCAAGAGAAAGATCCAGATCTCCAATCCAAAATCCTTCCATTCTATTCAGATTTGCATAAAGTCTAGGAAAGGAATTCGTCATTCAAAATGGTTAGTACTAGAACCACTTCTACAGCTGCTGGTCAAGAAGGTAGGGATGGACAGAATCCTACCCAACAGCAGCCATCCAACCAGGACAACACTGCTTATTCAGATCCGTCTGGGCCAGTCACCAGACAGGAGTTCGATGTGTTGCTTCAAGAACTGACTCAAAGTCGGCAAAAATTGGCCGAACAGTTGCGTGCTAATATTGAATTAACAAACCAACTGAACCGCCAAGGCCGCAGAAGGTCCAGGAGGGATGATATCTCCCGATCATCTACTGAAAGTTCCGCCTCATCGGACTATTAGCACAGATCTACCCGTCCTCGATTAGACGGAAGTCATGCACAAACGACCGGATATCAACCCGCCTTGACTGTTGGACAGTTGAGGGTAGGACCGTCAACCAGCTTTCAGGCCGGGCCCTCGACACGAGGAGGCCCTACTACACAGCATACCACGGACAATCATGCCACAGCTGCCACAATAGAAACAAGGGTTGATACCCGAAATCTTTCAGAGCCAAATAATCATCAGCGTGGGCGTACTCCTGAACCATATGTCCCAAAAGACGCTGAGCCAAGGAGGCGAAATTTGGACCGTCAACAGCGCTCGGTCCGAACTCGCGCTGTGGAACCCGACCACACCTTAGCTCAGTAGGCTCAAAATGTAGCGATGCCCGACATTTCTACTATGATACGTCAGATGATCCGCGAAAGCCAAGGTCTTACCAACGACGATTGGGGAATTTCTCGAAGTCATACTCCTTTCATGGACGAGATACTGTACGCCGATCCTCCTCAGCGATTCAGAATGCCAACTCTCCCTATGTACGAAGGAAATTCTGATCCCAATCAACACATTTTGAAATATGAATGGTCAATGAGCGCCGCAAGGGCCGATGATGCAGTGAAGTGTTGAAGTTTCCCTATCTCTCTGGGAGGAATTGCAACAATGTGGTTTACAAGATTACCACCTAGATCTATCTCTTCATTTGATCAATTGGCTAAGAAATTTGTTGAACAATTCCGCATGCATGTCGCTAGACCCAAAGATGTTAACACCCTGTCTAGTGTTACCTAAGCTCATGGGGAGACACTCAGGCGTTATTTGGAGAGATTCCATGCGGCATGTGTGGAGATTAGTAATCCCAACGATAACTCGATTTTAATGACATTGACAAAAGGAATTGATCCTGATTCTGAGTTTGGAAATTGGTTAGCCGGAAAACCACCCACATCGTTGGACCGTTTTTACTCCAAAGCCGCTCAATTCTTACGACAAGAGGACGCGAAACAGTCTAGGAAGCAGGACGACGCGAGACCCAGAAGTGAAGGAATACAAAGTAATGTAGCAGTTAAACAGTCCGGCGACAATTCCGGAAAATTTCAGTTAAATATACAGAACAAGCAAACTCAACCAAGAGGTAACAGTGGTCAGGATAAGAAAAGAGATCCAAATCGAGGCCCATGGCGTAGGGCTCCGATGTTCGAAAATTATACACCATTAAATACATCGTTGGAGAATGTGTACCTACAAACTTGCAACACTGTGCCGTATAAGAAGCCCGCCCCGAGGCAGTCATCGGAGAGGCAGATTCAGACAGGGAAGTTTTGTAGATATCACGAAAGTTACGGCCACAACACTAATGAGTGTCGACATTTGCAGGACCTCATAGAAAAATTAATCAGGGAAAGAAAGTTAGATCAATTCGTACGGGCGCCGCAGCCCGGTGGTGCAGGCCCTTCGAATCAAAATCATACACAAAACCAGGAAAGACAAGAGGAACCCGCTCGTACATGCGGGAGGCTAGTTATAAATACCATAAGTGGTGGACCTCATCCAACGGACAGAAGTTGGAGGGAAATGGAGTCATATGCTAGCTCTATCAGGCATGCGAGCTTCGAATGCTGCAGTAATTGTGAGGATGGAACTCCGGCTAAGCAACAAAAGACAATGTCTGATGATATCATATTTAGAAGCAGAGATGCTGACAAAATCGAAGCTCCAACAATCGACCCATTGGTCATAGCTGCCCAGGTTGGTCCTGCTTGGATGAAGAGGATCCTGGTTGACAGTGGGAGTTCTGTAAACATTTTATTCAAACGAGCTTATGATTTAATGAAGATGGAAGCAAAGGACTTGAAACCTTTCCAATCTCGAGTTCACGGCTTCAACGGGTGTGCTACAATACCCACTAGAATAGTGGAACTGGGGGTTGGAGAACGAAGGAGAGTCCGGCTGTTGCAATTTGTTGTTCTAGACATCGCTTCACCGTATAACGCATTCTTGGGCCGACCGGCCCTTGCTGAATTCAGGGCAGCCATTGCCCCATGGTGTTTGACTTTAAAATTCCCAACTAACCATGGGATTGGAGTCATTCAAGGAGATCAGGCAGCGGGAAGAGCCTATTATGTTACTGAACTGCGTGAGGCGCAGAAAAAGGAGAAAGGAAAGGGCGTAGAGGAATCTCTCTGCGTCCGTTTTACTGATGATTGACAACTAGCGCCTGGGCCTCGGCCCGGGCACCACTACCAATTCCTTAAAGATCTTGACCCGAGAGACAACGATGATAAAGACGAAGCTAAAGAGAATCAAGCTTCCCCAGCCGAACTGACTGTGGACGTCCCGGTCAGTGAGGATGACGGCTCAAAAGTACTAAAAGTTGGATCTCAACTGGGAAAACAGATACAACAGGAATTGGTTGAATTTCTCCAGGCGAATCTTGACGTTTTCGCCTGGACACACTCTGATATGTGCGGAATCTCGCTGGACATCGCAAGTCATTCCTTGAACATTGATCCGCGACATGTTCCGGTCAAACAAAAAAGGCATGGTATGGATCCAGAGAGATCTGCCGCCCTTAAAGAGGAAGTTGACAAGTTACAATCGAATGGTTTCATCCGAGATGCTTTATACCCAGAATGGGTATCAAATCCAGTGTTGGTTCGAAAACCGAATGGGAAATGGAGAACTTGCGTCGACTACTCCGACTTAAATAAAGCTTGTCCAAAAGATAGTTTTCCACTTCCTCGAATTGACCAGCTCGTAGATTCAACGGCTGGCCATGAATTGTTATCTTTTATGGATGCTTATTCTGGTTATAATCAAATACCTATGCATTTACCCGATCAAGAACATACCAGTTTCGTGACCGATTTGGGACTCTACTGCTACAGAGTCATGCCTTTTGGTTTAAAGAATGCCGGAGCGACATACCAACGCTTGGTCAATCGGATGTTCGCCGACCAGATTGGGAAGACCATGGAAGTTTATGTGGATGACATGTTAGTAAAGTCCCGATTTTCCACAGATCACGTCAGGGATTTAAATTCAATGTTCTGCATTCTTCGAGAATATGGGATGAAACTCAATCCATTAAAGTGTCACTTCGGCGTTGCCTCCGGAAAGTTCCTCAGGTTCATCGTTAACGCTTGTGGGATAGAGGCGAATCTCGAAAAGATCTGGGCAATAAGAAACTTACAAACTCCAAGAACCATAAAGCAAGTCCAGAGCCTCAACGGGAAGGTAGCAGCACTAAGCAGGTTCATTTCAAAATCCACTAATAAATGCATTCCTTTCTTCGATCTGATTCGGAAAGGAAAGCGAAATTTCGAATGGACCATGGAGTGTGAAGGCGCATTCCGATCGCTGGTTCAACATCTCTCCACGCCACCGATCCTGTCAAAGTCGGTTGACCACGAACAATTATACCTTCATCTGGCAGTATCGGAGCATGCGATCAGTGCTGCTCTAGTCCGAGAAGAAGACCAAGTGTAGAAACCGGTCTATTATGTCAGTAAACGATTGACAAGAGCTGAAAGAAATTATCCAAAATTGGAAAAATTGGCTTATTTCTTGGTCATTGCCTCAAGAAAGCTTCGCCCTTATTTCCAAGCTCATCCACTTACTGTGTATACCGATCAGCCGTTACGACAGGTCCTCACGCGGCCTGAGACGTCTGGTAGGTTACTCAAGTGGAATATTGAACTGAGTCAATTTGACATCACTTATGCTCCGCGGAGAGCCATTCAAGGGCAAGTCCTAGCCGATTTCATAGCTGAATTTACTGTTCCAGATGACTTGCCCGAAACCAGTGAATCTCCCGAATACATCTGGAAGTTGTATACAGATGGTGCATCTAACGATCGGTGTTCAGGTGCTGGTGTTGTACTTGAAACCCCCGAAGGCCGATCCATCTGTTATGCTTTGAAATTTGATTTTCACGCAACCAACAATGAAGCTGAATATGAAGCCCTATTGACTGGATTAAAGCTTGCCAGAGATTTGAGAATTATCACTGTAGAAATTTATTGTGATTCACAGTTGGTTGTGTGTCAGGTACGGGGAGAGTATCAAGCAAGAGACCGAAGGTTGGCAGCTTACTTGACTCGAGTTCAAGAAATATTGAATCAGTTTGATTATTATGCCATTTATTATATACCACGAGATCGCAATCAAAAAGCCGATTCATTGGCTAAGTTAGCCAGTATAGGTGAAGCACAGCAAATGGGACTCGTCCCCGTCGAAACTTTGTCTTCCCCAAGCATCGATCGGATAGAGATGAATTTTGTGTTTGAAACCGCTCCAAGTGGAGAATCGTGGATGACTCTGTATAGAAATTACATTGAGAATGGAATATTGCCTGAGTATAGAAATGAGAAAAGGCAAATTCTACGAAAAGCTTCACGGTTCGTCATTCAGGATGGAATCATGTATAGAAGAGGTTATTCTGTTCCTCTCCTCCGGTGTATTACACACGACGAAATCAAACGAGTATTACATGACATGCACGAAGGAGAATGCGGCGATCACACCGGCGGACAAGCCCTCGCTAAGAAAATACTCCGATATGGATATTACTGGCCGACAGTGAATCGAGATGCAGCCAACTACGCCAGAAAGTGCGATAGATGCCAGAAACACGCCCGAATTCTGAGAGCCCCACCTACCGAGATAACTCAGATGGTCGGTCCCTGGCCATTCGCTATGTGGGGTATCGATATCATCGGCGCTCTACCTCTGGCAAAAGGTGGTGCGAAGTACGCCATCGTCGCCGTTGACTACTTCACAAAATGGGCCGAAGCCGAAGCTCTCGCAACAATCACGACAAAGAAAGTAATAAACTTTGTAGTTCGCAATATCATCTGTCAATTTGGACTCCCGCATACCATCATCACCGATAATGGAGCCCAATTCAAAAGTTCAGAATTCAAGAATTTCTGTCAACGGTTTCATATCCATAAAAAATTCTCGACAGTTGCACATCCACAGGCAAACGGTCAGGTCGAAGCTGTCAACAAAGTTATAAAATCCATCCTAAAGAAACGACTGGAAAAGGCTGGGGGCAAATGGGTTGATGAACTTCCTATGGCCTTATGGGCTTATCGAACAACTCACAAGACCGTAACCGGACACACCCCATTTTCCTTATCTTATGGCTCGGAAGCCGTTATTCCAGTCGAGACGGAGGTATTTTCCCACCGCGTAACTTATTATGATCCGAAAACAAATGCTATATTACTTGCTGAATCTTTGGATTTATTGGATGAGAAACGGGAAGAGGCTGATTTGAGAGCAGCCGCATATCGAAGTCGAGTCGCCCGGTTGTACAATGCCAAAGTTCAACCCCCGAACTTTTGAACTCGGCGATCTTATCCTCAAGAGAATTTATCCGGTTTCCTCACACATGAAACCAAATTGGGAAGGACCGTACGTGATTACACAAAGACTCGGAGATGGCACATTCAAATTATCGACCGTTGACGATCTTGTTTTGCCAAGGGCCTGGAACAGCGAAAGTCTCCGTCGCTACTACATATGACAGGCTTTATTTATTTTATTATATTTTTCCATTTAGCAATTTACTTTTGCATTACGGAATTAGAATTTGTAATAAGGCAACTGACTTTGTCATATTTTCTTATTTCAGCAATAAAACGCCATCTCTTCGAGCCAGAGCTGTGATTCATTAAATACAATGTACAACATCACGATGCACGAAGAGCTAAATTCCATCACGCAGTGGAATTTATTCAAGAAGGGAGTGGTTGTGATACGATCGGCCACTCACTAAATGAAACCCGAGCTCGGGGGCAAGCCATCACATCGGGCTAAAAATGGGTTGACACACGACAATCCTCCACCTAACTCCGTACTCCCAGAGCGCGAGACGGAGTATAAACATTTATTCAACTCCGTACTCCCAGAGTGCGAGACAGAGTATAAACATTACTCAACTCCGTACTCCCAGAGTGCGAGACGGAGTATAAACATTACCTAACTCCGTACTCCCAGAGTGCGAGGAGGAGTATAAACATTTACCTAACTCCGTACTCCCAAAGTGCGAGGCGGAGTATAAACATTTACCAAACTCCGTACTTCCAGAGTACGAGACGGAGTATAAACATTACTCAACTCCGTACTCCCAGAGCGCGAGACGGAGTATAAACATTTACCCAACTTCGTACTCCCAGAGTGCGAGACGGAGTATAAACATTACTCAACTCCGTACTCCCAGAGCGCGAGACGGAGTATAAACATTTACCCAACTCTGTACTCCCAGAGTGCGAGACGGAGTATAAACATTACTCAACTCCGTACTCCCAGAGCGCGAGACGGAGTATAAACATTTACTCAACTCCGTACTCCCAGAGCGCGAGACGGAGTATAAACATTTACACAACTCCGTACTCCCAGAGTTGGAGACGGAGTATAAACATTACTCAACTCCGTACTCCCAGAGCGTGAGACGGAGTATAAACATTTACCCAACTCCGTACTCCCAGAGTGCGAGACGGAGTATAAACATTACTCAACTCCGTACTCCCAGAGCGCGAGACGAAGTATAAACATTTACCCAACTCCGTACTCCCAGAGTGCGAGATGGAGTATAAACATTACTCAACTCCGTACTCCCAGAGTGCGAGACGGAGTATAAACATTTACTCAACTCCGTACTCCCAGAGCGCGAGACGGAGTATAAACATTTACACAATTCCGTACTCCCAGAGTGTGAGATGGAGTATAAACATTACCCAACTCCGTACTTCCAGAGTGCGAGACGGAGTATAAACATTTACCTAACTCCGTACTCCCAAAGTGCGAGACAGAGTATAAACATTACTCAACTCTGTACTCCCAGACTGCGAGACGGAGTATAAACATTACTTAACTCCGTACTCCCAGAGCGCGAGACGGAGTATAAACATTTATTCCACTCCGTACTCCCAAAGTGCGAGACGGAGTACAAACATTTACACAACTCCATACTCCCAGAGTGCGAGATGGAGTATAATCATTTACTCGACTCCGTACTCCCAAAGTACGAGACGGAATATAAACATACATCAACTCCGTGCTTATCCCCAAGACTGGGGCAGAACCAAAACACATATCGAGTTGAAGGCAAAAGGGAATATACTTTCATTTCCATTATCAACAAAAAGAATCTGATTACAAAATGGTTCAAAAAATTCCTACTAGTGGGAGCCGAATCCACATCTATACACGGCTATAAAAAAATCAACAAAACACTACCCCACGCAACAGAAGACCAGAAAAGGAGTTCAATTTTTCTTCTTCCTTATTTTCTTCTTCGGGGTAGCCCCACTGAATCCACCACCTGACTTCCCTCTCACTCTCTTACTCTTCTCTGGTCTGTCCTCTGATGGCGACATAATATCGACATCTTCCTCAGAGCTTGAAGCAACGGAGATTCTCTTGGAGGGTTGAGTTGAAGGCATAGGAGTAGTGGTAGGAAGTGGGGCAGGAACATCTTCGATCACCACAGTGCCGCCCGGTGATATCATCATTAGCGGGGCAGGCCCAGGCGGATTCGTACCAACAGTCGCTGCTTCCATCTCAGCACTGATTTCAGCCAAGACTTCATCCTCACGAGATACTTGGGCCGCGCTGGATGTGCCAGTGACTGGCATAGAAGAACTAACAGCTGGAGCGATCCCACTCGTGGCATAAGATGGATCGGTGAAGGGATCGTTGGGTTGACTGGGAAGATCCTCAATCATCTGAGCGTCGAAAGACAACATGCTCAATTCTCCCTCATCGCCAACCAAGGTGGATGTTGTGATGGCTTCAGTGACGATAGCCCCTTGCGCTTGATAAGGAACCGGTGGTGCAAGAGGCGCAGAGACAACGGCTTCAGTCACTAAAATGCGACAAAACAAAGATTGTTAGCTAAGTGTGTTACTTCAGGTTCATCACACTAAAATACGGGAAGCGTTCAAATACCTTCCTTAGCCTGGTCCGGAGCATAGGCAGAAGCATGAGCAGGAGCATCGGCGGAAGATAACTGCGGCTGGTCAGGATTATATACGGGAACGGACTAGGGATCAACCGCACCAGTGGTTTCGGGCAATGTCGGAATTACAGCTCCAACACTTGCTTCGTGATGCACGATCCCCGAACCCTCGCCTGTCTCTATAGGTTGAACACCGAGCCTCTCTTTCGCCACAGAAATCACTGCCTCGTGGAGAATTTTCCTTTCATCTTCAGTAAGCAAGCGCATCTCAAGCTCAAAGTCATCAAGTGTTTCATCTGGATGCGCCGCTCTTTTCTCCTCCACCAGCCTAGCCCGGGCGTTGTACAGAATCATGGAATCATCTCCCAGCCACGATAAGTTTCTGTGCTCCAGCACATTGGCGTTGTACGTAACCAGGAGATCATCAAACTCAGCGTCCATCCTGGACCGCTCCACCAAAATCTTTTCTTGAATTTCTGCTTCCGCAGACTTAGTCTTGGCCGCCGCCGCAGCAAGTTCGGCTCTAAGAGATACAGCTTGGTCGCACGCCTCTTGAGCAGTGGTGTTTGCATCGTCCTTCTCCTTCACCACTTCAGCAAACTTAGCCTTGAGCTCGTTCAACTCCTTAACGGCTAAGTCTCGCTCAGCTGCGACTTTGGTGTAATGGTGACCCATCTCTTCTACCGTGGCACAATGTTCCTGTTGCATCCTCGCCATTTTAGCCACGACATCCTCATGTTTCTGAAGTGCTTGGAGTTCTGAATTCCGAGACGTCTCCATTTCAGATTGAAGAACTTGAATGATGCGATTCTTTTTAACAATGTCAGCATCACGCTCAACAATAATCTTCGCCCGGTCGAAGGCTACCTTTGAAGCTTTTACGGCCGCTTTGTACCACTCCTTATATTGAGCGTAAAAGTCACGGATATAGTCATGGGCAATGTTCTCAGCATCCGGAGGAATTCTTTTAAGATGAGGAGGGAAGACATAACCGTCCATGCAAATTTCCGGGAAGTCTTTTTTCATTTGGGCGAGTTTTATGGCTCCTTCACTTGTCAATTCAACCGGAGCTTGTTCAACTATGGCGGCTGTTGTTGGTTCCACTCTTGGCCGCTAAGTATCGGGCCGTGAGGATTGAGAAGGTTGCTGCTACTGTGAAGACCCCGGGAGATCTACGGGGGACCTAGGAGGCGGGGGAGAACGAGATCGGGATCGGTGCTGGTACCCCCGATCTCTGTCAGTACGATCATGGTCAGAACGACCACGCTAATAGTCTCTATCCCTGTCGTAGCGCTCCTGGCTAGTGTAACCATGCCCGTGGTCCCTATCTGATTCCCTCCAACGGGACTCGTAATAAGAAGATGATCGGCACACATTGCGGAGCCTATCCAAAGCAGACCCAGGGCCTGACATTTCACCTGCGATAAGAGAGAATCACAGATTAGAATCCGATAAAGCGATGTTCACTATGCAAAAGTCATGAAATGCTGTGGAAGTGTGTGTAAATGTGTAAACCCCCAAACCGACCGGAAGTGTTGACCGCACTTAAAGGAAAGGGCTCGTTCATATTTAAGACATCTTGAAATTCCTCCAACCCAGGATTATGAGAAATCGATATATAATCCGGGATGGGAATATCGTCAAGCCCTTAAAAGTATCTCTCGAATGAGAAGGGGCGGCCTCATAAATCATGACTCCGGAAGTGGGAGGAGACACATCCACAGACTTCCACCCCCTAGACTTGAGTTTTTTGGAAACGACGGTCTTGCTTTTCTGTCTATCTCCCAGCTCTCCGAAGTTGCCCGAAAGATCAGCCATCGGCTCCACGTCTGTATGGGTCCTTTCTTCGTCGCTCACTTCAGTTATTGTAATTCCGAGCGGTTTCTTCGCCATTCTCCTTTTCTTTTTCTTCTTGTTTTTCTTCTTTGAGGCGGGCTTGGCCATCCCTTCGATGACTATACTTTGATTCATTTCAATCAAACCGAGAACTCTTAAATTATAGTCATTCAGCACCGAGTCGATGTGTCTTAGCTCGCTCGGAACCTCTTGGAGACTTCGAGCTATACCCTTATAGTACCCGCCATCGGGTCTGGAGATAATGGCTGTAAGAGAAATAAGATGTCAATACTGATGCCAAAAACTATTAGTCAAAGGAATCGTCGACAGATTACGGCACTTACATCTAGACAACCATCGCCTGGCAAAACCCGGAGGGCACCGGACATAGAACCATTCGTTCTTAAAATAACTAAGTCTAGTCCAGGCTCCGGTAATGACTTGACAGTTTTTGACGGCCTCCAGAAAGGTGAAAGATGGACTATCGCCCCTGCTCTTGAAATTAAATATGTATCTAATCTCGGTTGGCCTTGGCGGGCGAAAGAGACAGTCCATAAATATGACGAAGGCACTATTCAGCAGTGCATGTCCGTTGGGATGAAGTTGCGAGGGAGCGATTCCTAAATATGATAGCATCTCTCTGATATACTGATTAAAAGGAGGGAGAGTTCCAGCCGCGCAAGCATGGCGGTAGAAGGCGGTGTATCCTTCGGGCGGATTATGCGGTCTGTCATCAGCACTGGGTAGTAATACATTGTTCAGAGATATGTTGTGTTTCAGGCATATCCGACCCAATAAGGATTCAGAGATATTAGATTGGACAGAATCAACGGGATCCTCAATAAATATAGCCTCCGGCAATTCATCTGGAGCCGGGTCGATTACATCGGCAGGAATATTGGGAATCTCAAGCACCGGAGGAGTCAAGCTCTGTACCTCTTGTTGTTGAGAGCTCGAAGACTCCATAACTGACTAACTTATCAGAAAGCAACGTTAAGTTCACAAAAAACCCGTGCATTCCCCAGTGTCAAGTGTATGGACGTGTCGTGCAGTGCAAGTGCTGTGCATTACTAAAGCAAATTTTACAGACTAAAACAAGGTGTACGAACGACGAAACTCTGGAAATCAAGACTGGAAATGACCGTCATCGCTGACCATCGTATCGTCGGAGTCAAGTATGCTAAAGTTCATTAAGTTCGTCAAAGTTCGACTTGAAATTGGTCGTAGTTCAGATGATGGAACCAATCAGAAGAGTAATGGTCTCAGAGACAAAGACCTTCGAATCCATCGACTCGAATCGATACGAGTCGGATCGATGAAAATCGAGTCTAGGTACTTCGAATCCATGTGGTTCGACTCGGCGTAACTTTGGGATGGAGAAGCACTTCGAATCCATGAGCTCTGCATGACTTCGAATTGATCAATATTGAATTTCTTAAAATCGATCGGGGCATCATTGCTTCGAATCGATCGACATGAGCCTTCTTTCTTTTGTAACCATCAATTCGAAGCTATGCATCCAAAATCGATTCGAGTCACTCATTCCTGGATCGATGCGAAGCAATACTCTGGATCGATGCGACTCGAATAGTTTCATTCCTCAGTCCCATCGAGTCGACCCATTTCGTTCAGATCTCACCACTCCTCAAAATTTTCAAAAGAAAAGATTGAATCGATGCCAAAAAATTCCAGTTCTATCATTCTCATATCAAATCGATCCTTTGGTTACCTGATTTGATTACGAGTGGAAACGTGAACGAATTCAGTCGATTCATGGAAAGCACGTTAGTTTTGACTCTGGGAGATCGACTCGAAGAAACAGCTAAAGAAATGGTAAAAAGTGAAAAGTGAAAATGAAATCGGCCTCGCGTATTTATATTGGTTCCAAGGGCAGCTCGTGGCGCTTCGTCTCCCGGTCATTTTGACCGTTTTCCACAGGTCACAACCCCATCGATTCGAACGACGGAGCTTCGAATCCATCACGACGTTGAATCCTTCTACTACTTCGAATCCATCATAGCTCTGCCTTCTTCCTGAACTTCTAATCCATCCATTCAATATCAAGGCGAGGCATCATCGATTCGAAGAAGAAATTGAACAAGGGCTGGATCGAAAATTCGATCGACTCGAAGTGTTAATTCTATCGGACCATCGATTGGAAAGTTATCGATTCTGACATATATGCTTCGAATCCACCAGGAACTGTCGACGAGAATGAATGCATCGCTTCGATTTGAAAAAGTACTTGTCTACCTTTTATACCGATTCGGGAGAGGATCGATATAAGAGGATGATCATAGACAATCATAAAAACAATGTTTTAAGTCGAATCTCGAATCGATTCAGGAGAGGATCGATGCAGAATTCAATAGCAAACTGAACTGACAACGACTTGCAATCGCGCAGCGTTAACCAGAGTCAAGGTAACACATATATGCACATATGTCTGACTAATATTTGATCTTTTCCATTCACAGGAATCAAATGTCCATGTCGTCATGATTTCAACGACAGACAGCAGATCACAACCATGCGGCGGTTAATTGCAACAGTAAAGAATACAACTCTTAGCAGAGCATGTCATAATTATACAACGCTAGATTGCAGCTTTTCAAAGCACGTCATGTTTACACAAGATGTATTTTGGGGGGCAAATGTTATCCCGCCTTTTGGCAAGCCCGAGATACCAAGGAACTGACTGGAAAAATAGGATCACACGTCCTCAACATTGAATGATTGTTGGACAACTACAAATATCGATGAATTTTTCCCGAGACCGAATCGGGCTACGATTGATAAGGCACGTCAAGCAAAGCTGTGGAAACCAACGTTGCAAATTTCAAGACAATCCGAGTTCGTATGCTCAAGTTATCGCCAGTGGAAAGTGGAAGGAATAACATTGGTTCGAACCCAACAGAGCCAACCCTTAAGTTCGAATCCATCAGACCCTTACTGCTTCGAATCCATGAGAAGTACCTTAGCTTCGACTCCATCGAGCATGCCTTCAGTTTGAATCCAGCGAGGTAGAAGACCTTCGAATCCATACAATTAAGGGTGCTTCGACTCCATTGCCTTCGAATCCCCATGATGAGACAACTCCGAATCGATCCACAGTAGCACATCTAGATCGATTCGAACAAGTACCAGTTCCATCGATTCGAAGGAAGCGGACCTTCGAATCCCCATGATAAGACAACTCCGAATCGATCCATAATAGCACGTCTAGATCGATTCGAACAAGTACCGGTTCCATCGATTCGAAGGAAGCGGACCTTCGAATCCAACATCTTGAGTCCACCAGGTAAACGCGGCTAAAACCACGGATTCGACCCAGTAAACTCGGAGAAAAAGGGGGATCGACCCGAGGAACGTGCACCACATCATCGTTTTCACGTGCAGGAGCATGGAGTCGACCCTATGGATTCGAACCAGATCGATTCGAACGAATCTATAGGACGAAGAACGTCATCTTGAATCGATCATAACTCGAGATCTACAAGTCCAAATGCTATGAAATATTCACAGGAGCTTTCGTATGCATAAAAGAATGTCCACGCCAAGTTTCATCATGATTGGACACTTTCTTGATCGATTCGAACCAAGGGTCGAATCGATCCCAAAGTGGGCCCGGATCTCCAGATTTCGGCCATGTGGGCCCCCTCACGTGCCAGAAGTGGTCTCCCCGAATTTTAGGCGAAATATCAGCCTCTTACACCTATAAATAGAGCCCCTGGTCATTCAGGAAAGCGATCGGACAATTTTAAGTACTAAAGAGCGCCCAGATTCTGCTAGATTTACTCCAGATCACCACCGCTGCTTTAGATTGAGACTAAGCATATAAATTTAGTTGTACGACATTATAAGAAATTGTAATCTTCAAGTATCGAGCAATAAAATCATCAAACTTCATAGTGGACGTAGGCAAAACGCCGAACCACTCTAAATCGCTTGTCTTTGCAATTTACTTTCTGTTATTTGGGGTTTTTGTTAGATAATCCTCAGTTTTAATTTTCTTTCTTCACTTTTATCTCTTCAAAAACTTCCGAAGAGTGTTGTGCCCATTTTTGGTACAAACAGTCATAGATGTGAGATAAAAATCTCACCTTTAAACCCAAAACAAATGAAGAAGAAGCTATAGAGCAATGGCAAAAACAATCACTCTTCAATTCCAACCCAACAAGCTTGAATCTAAGCTTAAAAGAGAAACATTTCCTAAGTTAGGTTTAGGAATTTCTGAAATTGATAAGAGAATGAGTTGGAGAAGAAGAAGAGAAGGCTTACCAAAGCTTCTTCTTTGAATTTGGAGCTAGAACTTGGATTTGCAAAGATGATTAGGGCTTGGAGTTTTAATTTCCCATTCCACTCTCCATTTTTGATGAAGCTTAAGTGTTAGGAAATGAAAGTGAAGTAATGAAGAGGAGAGGGAGTGGAGCTTGAGTTAATGAAACCAGAATTGGGCAAATGGGCTAAACCCAAACCCAAAGCCCTAAGTGAAAAATGTCAAAATTCCACTCAGCTCCAAACATATCGAAGTTTATACTCAAAAAGGTCGCAAATGGCATTTTGAACTCAATGGAAGTGGTCTCGAGTCCCAATTCGACTGTTTGCAAAAAGTATCTTTTCGGACATCAATCTGATTAATGATTTTATATTTAAATAAAATATTTAAATATTCCATCGTAAAATATGCGGGTTGTTACAGACTCCCCTCCTTAAAGAAATTGCGTCCTCGCAATAATTAAGTGGAAAATAAAAAGTAAAAACCAAAAAGCATATCAACACTAAAGAAAATTGAAATAAGAAGTTCACCATAAAGAGCACGAAAGAGTAAGCCCGAACGTGTTCGCTCGATGAATTCTCTGGATTCCCAAGAGCAATTCTTAGGATTTGAGAACCATTGAACTTTCACAAAAAGGGAAATCTATATTTCGAAGGCGCTCAACCTCCGAAGCAATGATGCGAATAGGATGTTGCTCATAAGTCAAATCTAGTGAAGCTTCAATTCTCCCAATAACACCAGACTCAAGAATAAAAGTGGAATCCCTAAGGCATTTTCGTAAATAAGAGACGTGGGAAACGTCATGAATAATAGAAAAATTGAGCCGGTGCAACGACGTAGTACAATAACGGTACGCCAGATGAACCAAAGTTCAAATAATTCGGAACACCGACGTAGTACAAAAATGGTACGTCCAATGAACCGAACACCATAAAAGAACATCGGACGCGAGTCCATAAAAGAAATGAGATAAAGATCAATAAAACGAAGTATATCAAAACGTCCGATGAACTTGATAAAAAGATAATTCCATTCAGACATCATTAAAGAATCAACCACTTGTTGCTTACGACTAAGCGCATTGGCAACACGATTTCCCTTCTGGGAATAAAAAGAATATCAAGATTATAAGATGCCAGGAACTCGAGTCAACATAAAGTTCCTTATGGGAAAATAAATATTCCAAAGATTTATGATCGAGGTGGAGAACAAATTTCTCCCCCAAAAATGATGATGCCAAACTCTAAAAGCGAAAACAATAGCCGCGAGCACTATATCATGAGTGGCATACCTAGTCTCAATCGGCTTTAATGATTTAGAAGCACAAGTGATAGCACGTTCTCTTTTGCAAGAGAACGGCATCCAAACCAATACGATTAGCATTGGTACAAAAGATAAAGTCTTGGTTCCCTTCGGGAATCACAAGAATAAGAATATCGAAAAGAAAGAATTTCTTTTAAATAATCTTCATTCCCGAAAAGCTAAAACTTTCAAAATTACATTTTTACAAGTCAATATATTATGTCGGACTGTCTCATCAAAGCGTTTAGGAGATTCTTATCGATAACGTTGATCAAGCGCATCGACCAAAATTCTTAAAGCACTCAATGGGCAATACAATCACAAAATCATCTTCTATATGATAAACATGTTTCTTAAAAACCTTTAAGAATATTCTTTGCTTGTTTAAGAGAAAAATCAAATTGTACTTATAAATAAATCTTATGAAAAAGATTTGCAAAATTTTAAATTGCTGTTTTCATCCAAAATCAATAAATACAAGAATGGTCTCATCGAAATATTCATAGAATACTCGATTCATAAAATGGATGAAATAAGCTGGACAAACTGAATGACATAATAAGTCATTCATAAGTTTCATAACGAGTGTGGAATGCGGTAAATGGAATGCTAACTTCTGCAACTCATAGCTAATGGAAACCGGTGGCAAGGTCGAGCTAAAAAGTCCTTAACACCGCTCAAAAGATTGCTTAGGTGATAATCCTAAGACAAGCTCAAAAATACCGGAAAATTCTCAAACTACATGAATGAGAGAAATAACACTTTCCTCATCATGTGAGCTTGAAGAATAAAATGATGCCATCAAATTGGAATCAAAATCATAAAGGAAAAATAGAAATCTGCTTAACAGATTGAAAATGTCAAAGATCAATAGTCCACATGGGACAAAGGATATGGCTTCATAATAATTAAGCCAATCCTTTCCCAAAAATCAGTTTCGAAGCCTAAATAACGCATTACATGCAAATTGGCTTGGAAAGAAAAAATCACATAAAACAATCTCAACATCAATAAAAAGCAAATTAAGTGTTGCGGATCCACTAATCCGGATTCGCAATCCTCAAAGAAGTCATCAAGCCCAGAAATGTTTAAAGAAAAAGAAATCACAAGTTCTTTTGATATTCATGCGAGAAAAGATGCGGTCGCATGATCTAAGCCAAGATTGGATTTCAATAACACTCTCGGATCCCCGGAAATGGGTCCGATAGCTTGAGCATTCTTAACAAGATCTAGAAGCTGCTAGGCAGACATAAATACTCCCTCCTAAGGAGTAGCACTAGATTGACCGGCGCTGGGACGGCAAGGTCTAACCATTTCTCTTCTCTAAGAAAGAAAGAAAAGGAAAAGATTATTCTCAAAATGAATACCAAACAAACTTGATTGATAAAACAAGGAATCATAAAAAGAAATAGGATATGGTACGAAGACCCGAATTAAATCCTATGGCACGATTCCTAAGTAAGACTTAGGACAATGATCCTTGCTAGATTATTCTACATTGTTCTGAAGTTTGGCTTTGATACCAAGCTGTGACGCCCCACCTCTATACCCACACTAGATAAGGACACTACGGGGTAATAGCGTCGACTAGTGCGGAGAATAAGGCTGTTGAGGAGCGACCATCCATGTAATTGCTTTGTGCGAGCACCGATATGTCAGATAGTATAACATGCATTTCAATTCAAGAGGAAATCCGACATACCGATACAAACTAAAAGCTACTACACGGTGGCTATGTATATATACTTCGGAAACAAATATAGAAATAAACATATCACAAATCAGTCAGAGACAATTCATATCACAAAGGCGGAAATAGATATGAATATAACACATGAAAGTGTACATGATATCAGAGTAGTGGTCAAACAAGATCCACAATATCAAAAAAGAATAGATACAAGTGCTAGACAAAAGAATAAGTATACATCAAGGAGTCCGTATATCAAATGTATACAACCAAAAACTACAATGCTAAAGTAGTTAGCCAAAAGTCGGATGATAGTCCCAGATAAGAAGTCATGAGGAAGCACCTTTAAAATCTCAATCTGACCCGAGTATTATTTAAGAAGAAAATAATAAACGGATCAGTCTAGCTATAAATATCAGATAAAGTGATATAGAATAAGAGATATGAAAAAAAACGTATGATAACCATAAAGCCATACTGTGATAAGTATCTAATCGAAAATCAATCCAGAGATTAATCAATATCACAAGAATCTTCTCAAAGATTAAAAAGAATGTCATATTCTTTATTTAATTCACCAAGCCACAATAAATGACATACATATCAATGGCAACTGAAAAAGGTGGTGAAACATAAATTCCAGAAATCATCAATTAGAAATCCAGAAATCACAAAAATAAGAGGATGGCCAATCCTAAGCGGAACGCGATTCCATAAACCGAACATCGACGCACCTAGAAAGATACGCCCCATGCACAGTCGAACATTGACGCACCTAGAAAGATACACCCCATGTGTAACTAAACATCGACGCACCTAGAAAGATACGCCCCATGATTAGTCTAGCATCGATGCACCTAGAAAGATACACCCCATGCAAAGTCTAGCATCGACGCACCTAGAAAGATACGCCCTACGCATAGACGAACATCGACGTACCTAAATAGGTACGCCCCATGTAATGTCTAACATCGATGCAACTAGATAGATACACCCCATGCAAAGCCGAGCACCGAAGCACCTAGAAAGATACGCCCCATGCATAGACGAACATCGACGCACCTAGAAAGATACGCCCCATGCACCAACTTATTGAGCCGATTGCTCCACGAAGTAAATAAACACCGACACACCTAAATAGGTACGACCCATGCGAGAAATGAGACGAAGCTCAATAAAATGAAGTACAGTCCTCCAGGTGGACAAAGAGACATCGCACATTGCTAGTCTAAACCATAAAATGATCATCATCGATCATCAAGAAGTGTCAATTACAATAAGCTAGTAAATATATGAGTTTAGCTTCATGTCCCATAACCACTAGCTTAACTTAAATATTTGCGAACAAATTGTATATCTCCACTAGAAAATCGTCACAAGAGTTTCAATCGAACAAGTCCATAAATTAACCGACGAAGTAAACGTAAGCGTTTCATACCACTTGTTTTGCTAAGCCGTTTAATTAGATTTTCTCACACGAATGAGGTAAAGGTTTGTATATACTAATAGAGTAGAAAAACGGTTTTGAAAACAAGCTTTATATTTAAAATAGAGTTGAAATCGTCTTTGCAAAAGAGTTCGAATATTTACTACTAGTATAGAAAACCTTTATAATTTTAAAGTGACAAATCACAAAAACGATTGTAGAAACAATCAATCATCAAAATTCACATTCGAAGACGTGAATCAAATCCAATTAAACCGATAAAGAATCCATCGAAATGGATATTCAAAAATCCCGAAAAAGGAGCCATCAAAGTCATAATAAATGATAACAACAAATAGGATCATCACGAATCGATTCAAATTGGAAATTAAATCCCAAAAGGCAAAGTGGGCTGAAATAGCAAATTCAGTTGACTGAACAGAGATTTTCAGTTGCCTGAATTCTGCCTGGAAACTTTCTGTTTCCAGGTTCAGTCGACTGAACAGAGATTTCAGTCAACTGAATCTTGCCTGGGAACTTTCTGTTTCCAGGTTCAGTCGACTGAACAGAGATTTCAGTCGACTGAATCTTGCCTGGAAACTTTCGGGTTCCAGATTCAGTCGACTGAACAGAGATTTCAGTCGACTGAATCATGCCGGGCTGTTTTTCAGCCTATCCAAATGAAGAGCAAACTCTTCCAAAATGCAACCGGACGAACATTGGCTCTAAGGGTTTATGCCAATCAGCAACCCGACCCTATATGCTCCTCGGTGCATCACCAAAAGCATGATCAAACATCCATAAAAGGATTTTCACACAAATTTGACTTAAAAACCCAAAAATTGGAATATTCACAAAACCAATCCAAATCAAGGGCAAATGCATATGAAGAAGTGTTAGGAATTCATACCAAACAACCAAAGATAATTATAGTCATAGATGTGAGATAAAAATCTCACCTTTAAACCCAAAACAAATGAAGAAGAAGCTATAGAGCAATGGCAAGAACAATCACTCTTCAATTCCAACCCAACAAGCTTGAATGTAAGCTTTAAAGAGAAACATTTCCTAAGTTAGGTTTAGGAATTTCTGAAATTGATAAGAGAATGAGTTGGAGAAGAAGAAGAGAAGGCTTACCAAAGCTTCTTCTTTGAATTTGGAGCTAGAACTTGGATTTGCAAAGATGATTAGGGCTTGGAGTTTTAATTTCCCATTCCACTCTCCATTTTTGATGAAGCTTAAGTGTTAGGAAATGAAAGTGAAGAAATGAAGAGGAGAGGGAGTGGAGCTTGAGTTAATGAAACTAGAATTGGGAAAATGGGTTGAACCCAAACCCAAAGCCCTAAGTGAAAAATGTCAAAATTCCACTCAGCTCCAAACATATCTAAGTTTATACTCAAAAAGGTCGCAAATGGCATTTTGAACTCAATGGAAGTGGTCTCGAGTCCCAATTCGACTGTTTGCAAAAAGTAGCTTTTTGGACATCAATCCGATTAACGATTCTATATTTAAATAAAATATTTAAATATTCCATCGTAAAATATGCGGGTTGTTACATTTCCCATAGAATATTTATGATTTTTTGATAAGGCCAACTATACTCAAACATGATGACTAGTTAATAATAATAGGTAAATTTAACAAAAGATTAACTAAATGGAATGGTAGATTTTATCTGGAGTGGGTATGATAGTTCTTATTAACTCTGTTTTATTAGCATTACCCATATACTGGATGTTGTTTTATCGCTTTTTAAACCGGGTAATTGTAGAATAGATAAAATTAGAAGATATTTTTTATGAAGTGGCGAAAATTCTATTAATGGTTCAAAATGTTTAGTTAATTGGGAAATAATATGTAAATCTAAAGATGTGGGAGAGTTAGGTATCATAAATTTACATAATTTTAACACTTCTTTATTAGGAAAATGGATATGGAAATTTACCGATAACAATGAGAATTTAATTGGGAAAAAAATGTGGTTGATCGAAGAAAGAATAGAGATATTTTGGAGATAGTTGATCCGCCTAAGCCCACCTTAAACTAAAGCTATACATACATACATACATATTTTTATAACTAAATTTTCCACAGTCTTCGAACGGAATTAAACGAGCGAATTGGATGAACAAACGATGAAGAAATGACCCAAGGACTATGGAAACATCATAAAAAGGCAAGAAAATTAAAATATAAAAAAGGTCAAAAAATTGGAAAGTCGCATTTTTGGTCGAGGTCCCTAGGTTGGTACTGAGTAGAACTTGAGTATGACATACAAAAATCTCATGTCAAACTCCAATCGAGCAATGGAAAACTCAAAGCTCAGCAACCCCAACTCATGACTCAAAGCAAACACACAAAACACTCGGGTCAGATACCAAGTCTGGTCGGTACCGACCTGAAACTCATGATTTTCACCGACATGATTCATTCTAATATGATTATAACCATCTAGAATGGAAATAGATGGATGAAAAGAGCTTAAACATAAAGTGAAAATGAACTTTGGATGTAAAAATTCAGCTTGGCACCGACTTCTTTTGATAACCATCGACCTAAAATGAAAACTTGGTTTGGCAAGAGGTCGACGAGGAGAGCTAAGATATGGAGAAGAACTTGAGGAATGATGTAACAATCTTGCTTTCTATGTCATATAAATAAATAAATTTAATTAAAATAAAATTGTTCAAAATTGATATTTGATAATTAATAAATTAAAAATAAATTTTTAGTTAATTAAATTCTATTTAATAAAAGGTTTTTTTAATAAATTGGATTAGACTAATAAATTCCTTTCAAATAATATATTTTAATTTCTCTCAAGGACCCTGGGTCCTTAACAGTGACTTTAATATTACTCGATACCTCAATGAAAGAAATTCGAGTAGTCCTTCTTTCCCAACATAGACAGTTTTAATGCCTTCATTAACTCTTATGCCCTTATTGACCCCCCACTATTGATCGTCTCTTCACCTGGAGCAACAGATGCTCCCCTCCTTCTCTTGTTATACTAGACCGATTTATTTTCAGTACCTCTTTGGAAGATGCTCTCCTTTTTCAATTGAGAGTGCCTATTCTATAGGATCGTGTAATATGGATAAACTACTTGTGTGGAATAAGTAAGTAAATAGTAAAAGCAGTAAAGTAAATTGCACTAGAGATTTTTATACTGGTTCGAACTCCCGTTCTACGTCCAGTCCCAGGCTCCTTATGGATTTAAACTAGCAACCCTTACTTAACCCGAAGGAATAGGTTTACACCGCCTGAGTAACCGAACATGACTTCTACCGCCTAAGCAACCGAATAGGACTTCTACCGTCTGAGCAACCGAACATGACTTCTTTACAAATAACAAAAGTATCTGACTGTAGTGTGCTCTTTGAATAGCACTGATAAGTCAATTAAGTACAATCTTCCTATAATCTTCTCCTTTATGATATATAGTGTAATGTTCTTGAGAATTGTGAAAGATAGAGTGATCAACGATCAGAGAATGTAAGCAGTTTGAGTGCAGTTTGAAAATAGAGAATAAGAGATAAGAATTCAAGAATATTAAAATCAGTTAAATTGATTATTTGTTGAATTATGAAATCTATTTATAGATATTAAAAAGTTGCAACCATTAATGAAAGATAACGTTGAAAAGAAATAGGCGCAATTGTTGATTTGAAGATGTTTCTCTTCGATGAAGAGAAGTGTCTTTTAATAAAGAATAGCCGTTGAAAATATTCAGCCGGCTGAATAGATTTATTCAGCCTTTTGAAATTTAAAAATCGAAAACAGCAAAGAAATAGGCTATTTTTGGCCTAATTCAGCCATCTGAATAAAGTCATTCAAACGGCTGAATATTGTGAAACTATAAAATAGTTTCAGCATTCAGACGGCTGAATGATCTCATTCAGTCGGCTGAATATTGTGAAACTATAAAATAGTTTCAGCAATCAGACGGTTGAATAATCTCATTCAGCCGGCTGTTTTAGCCTTTTGTGCAGGGTAGTGCATGTGTTTATATGTTTATGTATATATATATATATATCATTTAAGGAGAGATTTTAACATATTTCTAAATAATATAAAGATTCTAGACAGAGGACTATCAGCTTCAAATTACTCTGAATGTGAATCTGCAATGAATCTTCTGCATAATTGATTAGTACACACAAATATTTATTTATATAGTTTTTCACAATTAAAACGATGTAAAATCGAGATTCCAACATTCTCCCCCTTTTTGATGATGACAACTATATAAGTATAAATAATGTATTTACATAAAAACTTACATTAGCATTGCTGCTCCCCCGTCAATATGCACAAATATTTAACTAACTTTCTCCCCCTTTGTCATCGATAAAAAGAAAGATAAACTATATGCACAGAATCATTTGTTAAACAAAGAAATAACTCATACTCGAGATGTCATTACTAAAGAAGAATAACAATATTCATACAACATTATATAAATAACTAGATAGAGCATCATAGAAGTTTGATACAAAAAGTAGAAATCTGAAAAATAATTAAAACCGGGTAGAGAGAGAAGGCTTATCATCATCGGAATCCGAACTCGTAGATAACCATTGAAATGGAAATGGGTTGTGAACTTCAGTGGATGTAGAATTGGAGCAATAAATTTTATCCCATATTTTATTAAGAAAGCCTTTTATGGAGTTGAATTGCTTTTCCGTCTTCTTTTCAAGAGTCTTAATGTCCCGATGAAGTTTAGATTGATTTCGGGAGAGAGTCATGATAGCTTGTCTGGAGGAAGTTTCCGGGCCAACAACTTGAATGGAGTCATCATCCTCTTCTTCTTCTTCATGTTCAGTACGCGAAGAAGAGGCAATACTAGTGTCACGAGGTTGAGGAATACCTTGTTGAACATTGTGAGACCATTGTTGAAAAGAAATGATTTGTTGTGGAGGAGGCCGGTGAGGAAGACCCATCAATCCTAAAGTTTTTGCGCCTAACTCACCAATGCTTGAAAACTCGGAGTCGGGCATTGGAATGCCGAAGTTGAGAAGGATACGCATAATATAAGCACCATAATGAATGGTCTTATATTTTCTTCGGATTGTGATGTCTTGAAATTCATCTAAAATGATTTTGCCCTAATTTACTTGTTGGTTGGAGTAGATTGAATAGAGGGCTTGAAAATCTCTTTTATAGACTTTTTCATAACTTCCCGTTCGAGGTTGTAGAGAGCGAATGAAGGCACGGTGAAGAAGGCGTGCTTGTGTCCTTAAGGTGCTAGATTTTAATGCACTTAAATAGGTAAGGTGATCAGACAAAAAACGATGTGAAACTTCGTCTCTATGATCCATATCAACTTCATCTATATCAACACCTTGAAATGGACAATTTAAAATATTGCCTAATCTTTGTAAAGGCAAGAAAATTTTAGTGCCACAAACTATAGACCAAACACAATCTTGTCGATTTTGAGGATTATGGTGGTCTAGATTCAGATTTGCAAGAAAGAGTTTGATCAAAAGATGATTAATTTTAACATTATTGGGAGCATACCCTATGAGATTATCTAAGTGGAATTGTTCGGCCAGTTCTCTAATTCGGTAAGCCCCTTCAAAGATATTGGAATTTTTCATAGAATTGAATCGGGAGATTGCAACATCATTCCAAAGCCATTGACGAATCTGATCTTCGGAAGGACTGGAGGTGGATTCCCTTGTTCGTTTTGATCTAGGAGCCATTAGAGAGTAAAAAGAGGAGTAAAAGTGAAAATATGAAAAAGTTGTGCTAGGGTTCTGAAGTGAATGGGTAAAAGGTGAAAAGATGAATTTATAGGTAGGTGAAAAGCAAGGGTAAGATGGGAAGAAAATTTGTAGGACCTAGTTAAAAAAATGCCTCAGGAAGAATTCAGCCGGCTGAATAACTGTAAACAACCGTCTGAATTACTTCCCGCAAGCAAATAGGTCATTTTTGAACTAATTTAGACGGCTGTTTGAAGTGATTCGGCTGTCTGAATCTGGGGGAAAAATTTATCCCTGGATAATATTCAATCATCTGTTTTATTACAAACAGCAGGCTGAATTTTGAGAAAAACTCATGGCAGCCTATATTTTTATAACAAGAAATATTATTAAAGGAACAATGTGAATATTTAAATAAACAAACAAGATTGCATATTAACAAAAAAAAAATTAAATAAATTTGGAGGAAGAGTTTGGAGTATGATATTCATCCAGTTCTATTTTTGTGTTCTCTTGATATGGCCTGAGTGGTGACCATCTATTGCCGCGTTCCCATGAATTCGGAGATATTGGTGGACGCTATGGCGATAGTTCCCAAGTATTGCGTCGGGATGGAGAACAAACAGGAGACGGTTGATGAACCGTGCTTTTGGATGAAGATCCACAGAATTTCAATGCGACTTGTTCCAAAAAGCTTAAACGCTTGGCGTCAACTTTTTGTTCATAATAAAGTTCGCGTTGTAATTGCAGTGATTCCCTTTGGTAATGATGAATGTCATATATTATTTCTTTGGTAGACGGTGAACCAAAAAATAGAGACCGTCTTGTTCTTTTACCAGTGGAGTATAACCTGTGTGAGTAGAAGGAGGAACAATTGGTACTGGTTCATAAATCGATGTTGGAGTAGGTAAATTCACCGATCCCGAACTAGGAGAAGAAACGGATAGAGCAGAGCATTCAGAATTATGCTGGGAAGACATTTTATGAGCAAGAGAGTTGAAACTGTTTTTATTAACTTGATTGCAAAAGAAAGAAAAAGGAGTAGAGGTATTTATATGTAAACTTTCATATAAATAGAAAGAACATTGGTGGTTAGGATGTTAAGAACCAGAGAAAAAATTGGTTTGTAAAAAAAATTGTAAGGTAAAAAATAAACAATAGAATGCAATCCAAAAATAAATGTAAAGAAAAGAGTAGTGTAGTGGTAAAGCACCAGATTTTCAAGTAAGAGATCCCGAGTTCGAGTCCTGAAATTTATTTATTTATTTTTAAAAAAAAAAAATTATAAATCCTTGATGGATACAATTCTTAATTCTCTTCTTAATTTTATAAAGATATTTTCATTTAAAGGTTTTGTAAATATGTCTGCCAATTGATTTTCAGAGGATACAAATTCCAGTCTGACTGAATCCTTTTCAATATTATCATGAAGAAAATGATGACGTATGTTAATATGTTTAGTTCGTGAGTGATTGACAGGATTTTTGGATAAGTTTATAGAACTAGTATTATCACAAAAAAATGTTGATTTAGATAAGTTAACACCAAAATCTTGAAGTGTTTGTTGCATATAAATGACTTGAGCACAAGCTAAGACCATAGAAATATATTCTGCTTCACAAGTTGAGAGTGAAACACAATTTTGTTTCTTGCTAAACCAAGAGACTAAGGATTGCCCAATGAAGTGACAAGTCCCACTGGTACTTTTTCGATTCATCCGACATCCTCTAAAGTCAGCATCACTATATGAAACTAACTCGAAAGGACATTCTTTCGGATAGAAAAGTTCAAAATCTTTGGTTTTGCTTAGATAACGCAATATGCATTTTACTGCTCGCATATGTGATTCTTTAGGATTTGCTTGTAATCGTGCACATAAACAAACACTCATCATTATGTCAAGTCCACTAGCAGTTAGATAAAGTAATGATCCAATTATACTTCGATATAATTTTTGGTCAACACTTTTGCCATCTTCATCCTTATCGAGATGAACTGTTGTACTCATTGGAGTTGATTTAGTAGAAGTATTTTCCATATTAAAGCGTTTAATTAGATTATTACAATATTTTTCTTGATTAATAAAAATTCCATTTTCTATTGGTTTAATCTATAATCCAATAAAGTAAGATAATTCTCCCATATGTGACATTTTAAATTCTTTAGTCATTATTTTGGAAAATTCCTGACATAATTTTTCATTTGTAGAACCAAAAATAATATAATCTACATAAATTTGAGTAATTAAAATATCCTTTTTAGTTCTTTTAATAAAAAGAGTTTGATCAACCTTTCCAATTTCAAAACTAGAATCGATTAGATAGCTCTTAAGACGTTCATACCAAGCACGGGGTGCTTGTTTTAGACAGTATAAGCCTTTCTTAAGTTTATAGACGTGGTCTGGAAATTTTTCATGTGTGAATAGTGGAGGTTGTTCAAAAAAAACATTTTCTTTTATATAACCATTTAAGAAAGCACTTTTTACATCCATTTGATAAAGTTTGAAATTATGAAAACATGCAAAGGCCAGTAAAATACGTACTGCTTCAAGTCGTGCAACTGGAGAAAATGATTCTTCGTAGTCAATTCCTTCTTCTTGATTATATCCTTGTGCAATTAATCTAGCTTTATTCCTAGTTATATTACCTTGTTCATCTGCTTTATTTTTAAAGACTCATTTAGTACCAATGATTGTTTGATCACTTGGTCTAGGAACTAGTTCCCAAACTTCGTTTCGTTCGAACTGGTTTAGTTCTTTTTGCATAGCTATAATCCAATAGTCATCAGTAGATGCTTCTTATGCATTTTTAGGTTCAATTTTAGAAAGAAAAGCTACATGGCCCATTTGATTAAGTTGATTTCTAGTTCTAACATGTGAATCAATTTCTCCTATGACATTTTCTACTGGGTGATCTCGTAAAATCCTAGGAGGAGATCTTAATTCATTTTCATTATGAATAATGTTTTCATTTTCTTCAAAGTTATAAACAATGTTTTCATCTTCTTCAAAATTATTTTGAGTAACCGTATTTGTAACCGTCTTAGGTATATCTTCATCATCCTTAAAATTATTATTAAATTTGAAATTTTCGTCGAATGAAACATGAAGTGTTTCTTCGATTGTTTTTGTTCTTTTATTGAAAATTCGATAAGCTTTGCTTCGTTCAGAATATCCTACGAAGATTCCTTCATCGGATTTTGGATCGAATTTTCCAAGTTGATCTTTTGTGTTTAAGATAAAACATTTTGAGCCAAAAGTTTTAAAATATGAAATTTTTGGTTTTCTTTGATGAAAAAGTTCATATGGAGTTGTTTTGTTAAAGGTCGGATGGAAATATGATTTAGAACATAGCAAGCAGTTGCTACAGCTTCTGCCCAGAAATGTTTTGGTAATGTGTTTCCATTTAATAAAGTTCTTGCACATTCTTATAACGTTCTATTTTTCCTTTCTACAACTCCATTTTATTGTGGTGTTCTAGGAAATGAAAAGTTATGGTAAATTCCCTTTTTATTACAAAAATGTTCAAATTCTTCATTTTCAAATTCACCTCCATGATCACTTCTAATATTCTTAATTTTTAAATTTTTGAGATTTTGAATTCTCTTTGCAAAATTCTTGAAATTTTCAAAAGTATCACTTTTATTTTTTAAGAAAATAGTCCAAGTATATCTTGAGAAATCATCTACTATAACAAACACATATTTACTATGATTTATAGATTGAATTTGAGTTGGACCAAGGAGATCTAAATGTAATAGTTCTAGTGATTGAAAAGTAGAAATATTTTTCTTCGATTTAAAGGATGATTTTGACAATTTTCCTAATTGACAAGCATCACAAATATTGTTTACTTTAAAATTCATTTTTGGTAAACCTTTTACTAAAATTTTTTTAGATATTTATTTATAATTTTGAAATTAATATGACAAAATCTTTTATGCCATAACCAAGGATCATTTTCTTTGGCTATTAAACCCATATTTGTGTTTTGATTTATTTTCATATTTTAAACATAAATATTTTTATCTCTAAAACCTTCAAAAATAAGATTTTTATTTTGATCAAAAATGCTACACTTATTTTCAAAAAAAGGAAATATTGAATCCTTTGTCACATAATTGGCTGATACTAAGTAAATTATGCTTCAAATTTTTAACTAATCAGACATCTGTAATAAGAGGTGAATTAGATATACCGCTATTGCTCACATCGCCTTTGTCGATGACATATCCTTTGGAATTATCTCTAAATGTGACAGAACCTCCATCTGAGTAATTAATGTTTGTTAGCATCCTTTTATTTCCTGTCATGTGTTTTGAGCAACCACTGTCTAGTATCCATTTTCCTCTCTTTTTGGATGGTACTTCGTCTTTTGTGGCCATAAAGCAAATGTTGGCTTGTTCTGAATCACTGTCAGAGTCACTTTCTGATGATGAAGATGATTCTGTATCGTCCCATGTGATAGAGAAAGCTTTCTTCTTGAATTTGTCTTTCTTGTGCTTATACTTGTCTTTCTTTTTCTCAAGACAATCTTTCATGATGTGACCTTTCTTGTGACACTCATAACATTCTAGAGCAGATGATAATGGTTTGTTGGTGTCGTTATTGTTGTTGGAGTTGTTTCTAAATTTGTTGCTCTTTCTAAATCTCAAAAGCTTTTTGAAATTTTTAGCAATGAACGCCATATCTTCTTCTTCTGAATCTGATTCATCTTTTTCTGCCTGGAATGCTATATTTTTCTTATCTTGAGCCTGTACTCATTTTGCCTGGAGATTAACTTCATAAGACATTAGATTTCCAATCAACTCTTCTGGTTTTATGGTCGAAATGTCGTTAGCTTCTTCGATTGCTAAGACTTTTCATTCCCATTCATTCGTTAGCGAGTTGAGGATTTTTGAAACAATATCAAAATCTGTGTAAGTTTCTCCTAATGATATCAAAGAATGATATATATCTTGAAATCTAGAGTACATTTCATTGATAGTCTCATCTTGCTTCATTTTAAAATTCTGGAACTGATTTTTGAGCATAGAAATTTTACTTTGTTTGACTTTGTTAGTTCCTTCATGTGTAACTTTAAGTGTACGCCAAATTTCATGAGCAGTTTTACACATGCTTATTCTATTAAACTCATTTTGTCTAATGCATAATATAACATATTCATAGCTTTAGCATTTGTAATAGCATCTAATTATTGTGTGCTAGACCATGCTGAATATTCAGTAGTAGGAATAATATATTCAGATTGTATAATGTTCCAGGTTTCATAACTACTTGCTTGTATATAGATTCTCATTCTAGTAGCCTAATAGTTATAGTTCATTCCATTAAATAGAGGTGGTCGTGTAGTAGATTGACCTTCTGAAAAGGTAGTGTTAGAAACAGTGCTGGTGTTGTTTTCCATATTTAAACAATATCAGATAACTATGTTACGGTTATATGATGGTCTTGCTCTGATACTAAATGAGAGTGCATATGCTATAGGATCGTGTAATATGGATAAACTAGTGAGTGGCCCGTGCTACGCACACGGGCAGTTGTCAAGTTTATATAACCATATGGGTGTTAGTTTTGTTCAGTGGCGTGCTATTGTTGAATTATATTTTATTTATTCTTCAATTTACAGTGCATACGGAGTATATTTGTATTTGATATTCTTTGCTATAACTGCTACTTAAAAAGAATGAGCCTAAGAAGAATCCAAAATAGTTTCAATAAATGATGAATTTAAGTATTTAGATGCATGTAAAATGAAAACTGGGTTCAGAGTAAATGGCTTGGAAATATTTGGAATGACGTCAGTAAACATAATTTTACTTATTGTTTTAGGATTGTATACAATAGGAAAAAAACTTTTGAATATTTCTATTTCCAAATATAAGACATGAGAATTATTAAAAATACAAAGCGAGGGGAGTACCTCTTGGTCAACATTCCAAAATCAATAGTGCAATATATGAGAGCATGGAGAAACTATCAAACTTGGTCTCTATACTACACTTCAGTTAATATATGCAGAAATTTATAACATGCATCAGCAAAAAATCCAGGACATATGATATAAATTTAACTTATTTAACTTTAGTAGTAAAAACCGACAATTTTAATACAAATTTATACACATGCTCACTAAGCTTGCTATACAACATACTCAGTGATTGTTTAGTTCACACAATGGTGTTCTATACACTACATAAAGTGAATGAAAAAATGGTCTTACAACTGCAGCTAGCTTTTGAGCTTTTTGTGCTGCAGTTCTGCACATCATCAATTCTTTCTTCTCTTTTTGTGCTCATCTTGTTTCTTGTTTCATAGCAGCCTGTGCATGATACAACATAATAATATTTATTAGAATTCTGTAAGTGGTGTATGTGTATATGCATATAAAATTCTAGATAATACATCAAAAATAGCTACAAAACTGTAAACAAAAAGAAATATAAGAATGGTTATAAAACTGAAATTTGTTACTGTCAAACTTATTTATCCTAGATTCAATGCATTATCTTCTTTAAAGTTAATATAATCATAATATAGTTTAAAAACATAACTGCAAGAAATGTATGTGTTGGCCTAATGCCTTTGAATATTACTTATTTTCTTTCTGTGCCTCCTTTGACTCTGAGTTTTGTTTCCTACATTTCAATATTCAAGCTGCATTTTACTGCATCCACTTAATAGACTTTCCAGCGTTCCAATTATTAATGAAATTAATAGAGTACTCTTGTTATGTAATCGATAGTAGATGCATAATATTTCATGCTTCCTATGGTAAATTTTCAGATCTTTAGGGAATCTGAAATCACTCATACAGTCTAAAGCATGTTAGCAAATCAAATCATGTGATCAGTTTATCATTAATATGAGAATATCATGGGCAGGTATCTCAATTCAACTAAAATATTTTTATATATTAACATTATTAGCAAACTTCTTAAACTGATGTATAACACAGTAAAAATTATTCTCCCATCAACTACCACATTATAAAAGTTGCATGAATAAGCCTATCGATTTTGTGTTATTAGTTATGACCATATAATGAAAATATTATTTTAAATGCAATAATAAGCATAAATAAATAGTGCCTCTTTCCAAAGGACAATAATGACAATGCAGTTAATAAACAGCTTATGAAGGTCAAAACAAAAGTTTCGGCTTACAAAGACACATACCATAAACAGAGTCTAATGTGTCAGTTGTGCCGCCATCTCACATGCCTACAACAACAACTATGTTGTATTTATGAAATAGATTAGTAATTATAACATCATTTTTCTTAATTTTTGCTAGCGAAAATAGCTCCTTGTGACCACTAAGTACATCTATTGCTTTATATCCTATTCAAAATCTTCCATAATCTATCGAGCGGCAGCAAAACTCTTGAAACAAAATATTATTTCCCAAAGTTTAGAATAAAGATAAATTACATCGTAAACTACTGATGTAACATTCCCTATTGTTACAATTTTCCCTTATTAAATTGTATGTCTTCCATCATGAATTATTCATGCAAAATCAATAAAGATTTTTACATTTTTATTTTCAGTATTCTATGATTTTGAAGAAATCATATCTTGAAAGTGAAATATGGGATCTTTTTATTCGGCAACCCAAAAAATTGTGATAATACTAACGATGCCATACCAAAAAGGATGAAATATGACCATTGGTGTATATATGTGACGAAGCTTGTAAACAGAGCCACCCCAAGTTAAATGATGCCATGTTTCAGTTGACTATGTATCATCATCTTCAACTCATGTCTATTTACTTCCCTTCAAAATTATCTCCAGTTGTGGTATTGTCGATGATGCCCTGTTTGTTGCTAGCACGATTGTTCATCTGTGATTTGATGCTTGATGTGCCTGCAGTGATTGCTCATTGGATCTACACAGGCCACTGTTAGCATTACTCGACAGTTTTGGTTCTATTGTTCCATGATTTCAATACTATCTTTGCCTATTGCTCCTGGACCCTTACTTCCAACTATTCTCTGTTCGATCATGTTCGCTACCTTCTAGAATCTGATTCACTGCATGTGTTTCAGTTTTAATCAGTCAAACATCAATTTTAATAGCGTCCTCAAATTTTGATACCCAACCTAGGAGAAACTGCACTACTTTCATAAATTACATGTTTTCATTCATCGGTACAACAGCTTTAGCAATAGTCAGCTCGTCCATGCTTCTCGCTGTTGCCCACGTTCATTCTAGTACTCTGTTATCATTCCCATACATGCATTCTTTCGAATGCTGCCTTCTTTTCATATCAGTCCTTAATTGTGTCTGCCTTGATGCAGGACAGTACATTACTTCAGATTTTAGGACCCTCGCTTCAGCTGTCCACTCCTTAGTTTCAACACAGTTGCCTGGCTATGATAATTCTGGCTATGATAATTCATAGCACAATTTAGCCATACTACATTTTTAATAGCAGTATTTTTGGTAATTCTTAGCATTAGTTGATTAATAATAGTTATTCAATTTTTTAGCTTTACTATATTTGGATGGATCATCAATCAGATGTTCTCTTTGTTCTATGTCTCATAGTTGTGCAAGTCTGATATGTGACATATAATTGCATGTGTATCGTCAACTACCAGGCTTGTTGTTATCTATTTTATTTTATAGTATTAAATATTTATGAGTGATCTCTCAATTGAAGGATCACTATTTCGTCAAAAAAGTATAAGTTCTATCTGTTTCCCTTAACCCAGGGGTTGCAACAGCCCAATTGTTTTGCAGGGTTCCCCTAAATTAGTCCTGCTTATAAATCCTTAATGTATAAATTAGTTGTTAATTATTATTTTTTGGTTGCTGTATTGTTAATATAACAGAGAAATTAATTAAGGAATTATTTTCTATACAATTTCTTGCTTTACAGTAAACACATAAAATTTCTATGCAGTTTATTATGACATATCAAACGGTGTGGTAATAATGATTTTCACTATCTCTACATTTGAGGAATAAGGACTTCCAGAGAACAACCATAGATAGGAACTCAGTTGGAAGAGAAGCCAGTCAGATGTTCCTTTCCTCTACATTCACGCTACAATTTGTAGCACTCAATTTCTAGTAAAGGAAGAGAAAATGATACATCAACTTCATTTAATGGTTTTATCATAGCTTTCCCATCAGCTTCCAACTTCCTATAGTTCTAAATTCTAATTTTCCAACTCCTAAATTATTAACCCAAATCCAAAAATCATGTTACATCACAAACTTATTTTACAAAAACTGAAAATAATAAATTAGAAACAAATTTAGATTTTTTGAGGTAGAAACTAAAGTTAAAATGATGATATAATCAGTAAATTAAAAATTCTATACGCGACAGCGAGGAGAACCATTGTTATCACTGAAATTGGCTCAAATATAAAGCATAGGAAAGAGAGACTAAATCCAGTATAATCGAGTCACAAAAGTTAAATAGTTTTATCTTTCTTAACAACAGTTGGCATCAAACTAAAAATATAAAATCCAAAAATTACCTTATGAAAGTGAAATATTCCAAAAATGATATAACCATCGATAAAATGTTCGATCGGAGATATAAAAGACATCCACATCCCGGCAAGATGTGAAGTCCACATTGAAATTGCAACTGTTTGCATAAATCTATGATTTTGGTTTTATTACAGTCGAGATGACATCTACATCATGGGGAAAATCCAATTATTGATTAGGTTCTAAAATTGAAACATTGGTATCCTTTGTTTCATGAAGAAAGATAAGAAGAAAATTCTTATCCTGACTATTATAGTATAATCATGTTCATGGTTGTTTATCATTTTATTTTCTAAGGTTTTTCGTCCTGTTAAAGAATGAGGATTTTTTCCCTCTTTCCTTTAATGGTTTACCATAACAATTCATGATTATCCAACTTCCTGTACTTAGAATTATTCAACAACCAGTCAAGTGAAACAAATAAAATATCGTGTTCGATTCAAACCTCTATAATAAACTGAAAAGATTACAGTAATAGAAATTTAACAACTAATTTAGAATTTCCCATTTTTGGCACGAAATTAAAATCGTATAATCAAGATATTACCTTCCGAAAGCAATGATATTCCAAAGAGAATGATAGAGACGTTAATCAAATCTGTGTTCGAGACAGTAAATAACATCAATATCGCGTCTAGAAGTTAGTTGTAATTGCAAATTCTTATAGTTGTAAATATTCACGAATTTTCTATAATTAACACTGATGACAAATTGACGATATCAGGTAGGAAAAAATCGAGGATGAAAATAGGGATGACGAACCTGTATAACAAATCTATGCCTGAGAAAGTAAATAAAATCCACATAGCGTCCAAAAGCTCTCGAATTGAAACAGTGGTTCCTTTGTTCAGTTAAGAAAGATAAGAAGAGAAATTTGGAGTACATTTGTTGAATGGTTGGAAGGTAGTAAAACGATTGCAAAAATTGATTTGAGCGTAGGAGAAATGGGGGAGTTGTGAAACTGCAACCGTCTTTAAAATGTTGAGGAAGAAAGGTCGGCTGTTTCACTTGGGTTTAATTGAAAAACGGGCGGTGTTTTATTTTGACACGTGGAATAAAATTAGAGACTGGTTTCTCCTTTCCTATTTAAGTAATAGACTACTTGTGCGGAATAAGTAAGTAAATAGTAAAAGCAGTAAAGTAAATGACACCAGAGATGTTTATACTGGTTCGAACTCCCGTTCTACGTCCAGTCCCAAACTCCTTCTGGATTTAAACTAGCAACCCTCACTTAACCTGGAGGAATAGGTTTACACCGCCTGAGCAATCGAATAGGACTTCTACCGCCTAAGCAACTGAATAGGACTTCTACCGCCTGAGCAACCGAACAGGACTTCTTTACAAATAACAAAAGTATCTGACTGTAGTGTGCTCTTTGAATAGCACTGATAAGTAAATTAAGTACAATCTTCCTATAATCTTCTCCTTTTGATATGTAGTGTAATGTGCTTGAGAATTATGGAAGGTACTGTGATAAACGATCAGAGAATGTAAGCAGTTTGAGTGCAGTTTGAAAATAGAGAATAAGAGATAAGAATTCAAGAATATTAAAATTAGTTAAGTTGATTGTTTGTTGAATTTTGAAATCTATTTATAGAGATTAAAAAGTTGCAACCATTGATGAAAGATAACATTGAAAAGAAACAGGGGCAACTGTTGATTTGAAGATGTTTATCTTCGATGAAGAGAAGTGTCTTTTCATAAAAAAATAGCCATTGAAAATATTCAACCGGCTGAATAGATTTATTCAGCCTTCTGAAATTTAAAAATCGAAAACAACAAAGAAATAGGCTATTTTTGGCCTAATTCAGCCGTTTGAATAAAGTCATTCAGCCGGCTGAATATTGTGAAACTATAAAATAGTTTCAGCATTCAGACGGCCGAATGATCTCATTCAGCTGGTTGAATATTGTGAAACTATAAAATAGTTTCAGCAATCAGATGGCTGAATGATCTCATTCAGCCGGCTGTTTCAGCCTTTTGTGCAGGGTAGTGCATGTGTGTATATGTTTATATATATATATCATTTCAAGAGAGATTTTAACATATTTCTAAATAATATATAGATTCTAGAAAAAGGACTATCAGCTTCAAAATACTCTGAATGTGAATCTGCAACGAATCTCCTGCATAATTGATTAGTATACACAAATATTTATTTATATAGTTTGTCACAATCAAAACGATGTAAAATCGAGATTCCAACATCAATGTCCTTCCTTCGATCCTTTTCGACCACTACCCTGTTCTTCTTGACTTCAGTGACTTTGCAGCTCCCAGATCGGGCTTTTGATTCGAAATGTTATGGCTCCTGGAACCTGGCTTCGAGGATCTAGTTCCGGCCATCTAGTAGGAGACAAGGCTCCTTCCCTCTGCTTTTTCCACCCTAGTTTTCAAACTCAGATCTCTCAGGAAATCTCTTAGATCCTGGTCCAGATCTATTTGGCGATTCCTTAGATCTCGCATCTCTAGCCTCCAAGATGCCATCCTTGACCTTAATATCCTCGAGGAATCAAGATCCCCCTCTCAATCTGAAAGATTTAACCTCCTAAACCTGGAGAAGGAGCTTGAACGACTTATGAAACAAGTAGAAATTGGTTGGAGACTGATATGCAAGGCCCTTTGGCTTAAAGACAGTGATCGAAAAACTACTTACTTCCATAGATTAGCTAATGGTAGACATAGATCCAATTGTATATTCGAGATTCAACACGATGGCTCCACCTACCGTGACCAGTTCAAGCTCAATTATATCTTCACAACCTACTACATACATCTTCTTGGTAGATCCCCCCGCCCTCTATTGCCTGGGTGATCTTTATCTTAACCCCACCAAGCTGCCAATCGTTTACCCATTTACCGAGGCTGAGATCCTTACTGCTCTTAATGAGATGGAGGATGACAAATCCCCAGGCCCTAATGGTTTTGTTCCCCTCTTCTTCAAACATTTTTGGCCCATTATCATGATCAACATCATCAACATGTTTGAAGAATTCTACTCTAATCCTTCCCTCATTTCCAGAATAAACTACACTAATGTTGTTCTTATTCCAAAAAAATCCTGGTGCCAGCTCCATCTCCCACTTCCGTCTCATTAGCCTCCTTAGCACTTCTTTTAAACTCATTACTAAAGTCCTAGCCAACCGCTTGCAGCTTCACATCTCTTCCCTTGTCAATCCTGAGCAATCCACCTTCATCCGTAGTAGAACTATCCTCGACTATATTGCTATCACCTAGGAAGTCATTTCCCACAACCATAACACAAACACTCTTTGTGGGCCCACCTAAAGCTCGATTTTATCAAAGCCTTTGAATCCATCAATTGGAACTTCATCCTTGACACTCTTCGACACCGTGGCTTCCCTGACAGGTGGACCTATTGGATATGGAACATCCTTCACTCGAGCATGTCTATTATTATCGTTAATGGTATTGGTGGTGGATTAATGAAGTTCACATGCAATCTTCGTCAAATCGATCCCCTCTCTCCTCTCCTCTTTATGCTTACTACTGACGTTTTAAATAAAATGAACAAGTTGGTAGTTTCTCACCATCTTCTTGCTGGCATTGGTCTTTCTAACTCGAATATTATGATTTCCAACATCCAATATGCTGATGACACTATTCTCTTCGCCTCCTCCACTCTGGTCCATATTCACTACCTCAAACTGCTCCTGTACTCCAACGAACTCATTTATGGCCTCACCATTAACTTCTCCAAAAGTTCGGTTATCATGGTTGGGGTTGATGAACATCTCGGCCTCTCAATTTCTTTGGCTCTCAACTGCAAACTTGATCAATTCCCTATTTCATATCTTGGCGTCATCATCCGCACTTCCAAGCTCCTGCAAGAAGATTGGCAACCGATTATTTCCAAAATATCTAACTGTCTTGCTACTTGGAAAGCCTTTTTGCTATCTAGGATCGGGAGACTCATTCTCATTAAGTCGGCTCTCTTTGCCATCCCCACTTATTGGCTCTCATTCCGTAAATTTCCTACTTGGGTCATTTCCAAGATCGACCAGCTCCGACAGAACTTCCTTCCTATGGCATGGTTCTTCTGTTAACAACCTTGTGAGATGGAACGTTGTTTGCAAATCCACTTCTCAGGGAGGTTTAAGGGTTCCCGACATTAAACTCTTCAACTTGGCTCTCCTTGCCAAATGGACCTGGAGATGCATCTCTGATGAAAACACTATTTGGAAATCTTGGATCCTTTACAGCTACTATGGATCATAGCCTGCTCCTATCCTCCGCCCCACTAGCAAATGTAAACCTTCCCTATTTTGGTCTGATGCCATATCCTCGTCTATTTAGGTCAGGTCTTAGGTCACTGTCAGAATTGGTAATAGCGACAACTGTAACCTCTGGTAGGGTATCTGGTTCAATGATACCTCCCATCAACACACACTTCCTAATCTCTTCTCATCTATAACCGGTCACTCCATCTCGATAGGCGAGGCCCTCAGGTAGGTGATCAGCTATTTTCACTCCACTCAGGATATAACTGGTCCTTCTCTCACCCAACTCTAGCTCCTCCTCTCCTAGCTCCACAGCCTCCCCACAACCTCCTCCTCTGATAGCTTTGATTGGGGCCTCTACTCCAACTGCAAGTTCTCTGTCAGGTCTCTCTACAGCCGCCTAAATGACTCTGTAAGACACTTCTCTTATCTAAAGCTTTGGAATTGCATGTTCCCTCTGAGAGTTAATTTCCTCATGTGTCTCCTTGTTCATGAAAAGATTAACACCAAAGACTGCTTAATTCACAAAGGCATCAACATCGATCCCACCTACCTCTTGTTCCACTCCTGTCCTGAAAGCATCAACCATATATTCTTCGATTGCGATCTTGCTTTCTTTGTTTGGGTCAATTGAACAGTCCACATTCTCCATATGATTCCCTCCTTACATCCTTGTATGATCATTGGCAATATAACATAACCTCCCCACATGTTGATACTCTCCTTACCGCTTTTAGTTGGGTTATTTGGGCTGAAAGGAACAATGGATGTTTCAATAATAATGCAAGTTCTTCTCTTGACTTATGTCATAAAGTTTTACATATATTCTCTATCTGGATACGTTGTAGTTACTTCCCTTTCTAGCCAAGACTAGGTAGCCCTGAGTTTGACAATGAGTCGGTTAACAACTGCGACGTGGTTTAGTCTATCATTCCTGGAGATGTGGAATCCTCCGATGTCGACCAACTTAATATGGATGTGGTTTCGAGCTTGTAGAAGTTTTTCCAACTTCATTACTTTGTTGTGTATAGTTATTTTGCTTAGCTGCTCTATTTTGATGTGTATCTGTAATCTGCTATTTGTACTTAACTGTGTTGGTGATATCTTTACCATCTAAACACTTAACTTATCTCATTTTGTTGCCACCGATCAGGCATGTTGATCAGAAGACCTTTTTATTTCTAGTTATGCACTTGACCATGTGGACTCACACTGCATAAGCGTTTCCTAAAATAGATAATAAATCGAAATTGTATGAAATGTTCTAATATATATATAATATTTTTAAATGTAAATAATTTTTGTATGATTGAAATAGTTGAAAAATAGAAGTAAACAAATATTGAAGTGAAGGAAATTCTGCATATCAATATATATTCTGAACAATGAAGTGCAAATAATTTTCATGTGATTAAAATAGTGAAAAATAAATAAGCGAGCAGCGAATTGAATAAAATCGTTTAGTTATTGAAATATATCTTGTAAAATGAAGTATAAAGAAATTAAAATTAAATTGAAATAAATTTGCAAATAATTTAAAATAGTAAACAGTTGGGCAAAATAAATAAATTAAAACTAGCCCAATATACAAGTCTATGCCCATTTAACTCATCAATTTCTACTTTTTTTGGAAACTCCCTTTTCTATTTGGATGCAGGTCGAACCCCGCATCTATTGAAGCCAACCCTAAATCCAAAAATAGAAATCACAACCTGGTGAAAAAAAATCACATACGTATATGCGAAGCCTGGCACTGCATAAGCGACGATGAGGCATGACGGCCGATGACTTTGGCATGGTGTAACAACCCAAAATTCTGGTCATTTGATTTTAAATGTTTAATTTATTTTAAATATTTAAACAATTGAATTTTGGAATTTAATAATTTATAATTCAAATATAGAGAATAATTAAATATTTGAATTGTGAATTAAATGTTAATTAAATGGATTTCATAATTTTATTAAACTCCTTTTTAACCAATAAATTATATTGGTGAATTCAGTTCGTAAATTTATTTACAAATATAAATAGACTAGATAAATATCTATAATTAAAATATTAAATCTGTGAAATTTTCGTTCTGGGGCACAGTCTAGGATTTCGACGAAACCAGTTTCATTAGATCCGTAATAGTGAATTATATTACGTCGTCGAATTTCGTAGTGATCAGACGTATCGTTTGATCGTGCGAAATCGAAACGCGTTGAAATTAATATCAAAAATTTAATATAATAACTAGGTCCAAAAACCTATCTTCTGCATACGATCGAATTAGGTCTCGAATCAAGTTCCATTGCGTTCGGAATAGGGGTATAACATATAGAACGCCAAACGGCATGCCTCGTTTGGAGTTCAAAATTTTCGTTTGGTGAGAGCTTCGATCTATGCGAGTTTGGTGTTGTTCGATCATGGTCTAGGTGATGGCCGATGGTGGCAGTGAACTAGGGTTTTGATATTAGCATGATTTAGGCATTGTTTCGGCTATTGAAGTATGGATTTGGTTTTTTGGGGTTGAATGGCATCTCAGCGTCGATCAGGAAGAGGTGCGGTTCACCACAGGCTGGCGTTGTTATTGTTAGGTCGAGGGGAAACGCTAGTTGTTGCGTTTTGATGGAGGGTAGAGGAGGCACCGTGGTGATGTCATGCGAGTGGAGTTTGTCGATAGGAGCCCAATGGCGCTGTTCGTTCGCCAATCGGATAACCATAGCCCCGTGTCAGTGTTTTGCGTGCATAGCCATTTCCGTTTGGGGACTTTTGCATGCACAGCCATTTTCATTTGGGGAAGAAAGGTAGTGAAGGGGAGGGCAGAGTTGTAATTTAATATAAGTTGTTTAATTATAAATTTAAATTATCGATAACTTATAAAATGTTTATCTCACTCATACGAGGTCGGATTCGAACGCCATTTTTTGCGTTGGACTCGTGTCTTCGAGATCTATGCAATGTAGTTAGTTTGATTGGATTTGAAGTAAGTGAAAATTTAGGCTAAAATTGGACGACCGTTCGGTTTTAGTCCGAAATCGGGGCGTCTCGGTGGAAACGAAAATCAATGTGAGTTTAACTCACATTTAGTTTTATTATATCATATTAATGATGTTAAAATCGTTTATTGATTGCTTGGATGTTAGTTAAATTGTTCGATTGCTTGATTGGGTTAATTTCCGTTTAGAAAATAGATAACCTATTAAATTGATGGTTATAAACCCATATGATTATATATTCATTATCCATAACCATTGTTTTGAAGGGAAAAATCTGTAGAGAGGCCAAAAGGGGGTTTCTCGCCTATAAATTATTTATTTACATCCATATGCTATTATTGATGGTTTATTGAAATTAATTTTTGATATTCCATTTAGTAGTTTAAATGTTGTTATAGCGATTTTCGCTATACCCTCGTTTATTAAGTTTCATCCCCAAAACCCTATCGTATGAACTTGAGCTTGTATTGCCACTAAAAAGAATATTGAAAATTTATTAATCATTTTGATTAATGATAATTTAAATTAATTAATCTTTTAAATAAATTAATTTGAGATTAATTAACCAATTAAATAAATGATGATTAAAATTGGTTTATCTTTTGAATTAATAATTTTTGTTAATGATGTTTTATACTTAGTTAATCGTTTTAACTAATGATTATTTGAGTTTAATTAATTAATTAATTATTTTAATTAATGATAATGGAGTTTAATTAATTATTTATTTTAATTTATGATAATTGAAATTAATAATCATTTTAATCAATGATATTTAAAAGTAATAAATCATTTTAGACAATGATATTTGAATTTTATTAATCATTTTAATTAATGATTGTTTTGAATTAAATAAATTGTTTTAACTAACGATATTTGGATTTTAGTTAAATCATTAGAATTAATGATGTTTTATAATTAAATAAATCATTTTAACAAATGATGTTTTAATTAATCGGTTTGATTAATGAAGTTTGGATTTAATTAATCCGATTAATTTATGATTATTTTGAACTTAATTAATTGTTTTAATTAATGGAATTTAGATTACTTATTGTTATCCCGCCTTTTAGCAAGGCTGCGATACCAGGAACTTAACTGGAAACCAAGGACAGTCCGTCCCGAAGATCGGTTATACGTAGGCTCACTATGGATATCGATGGATTTTGTCCGAGTCCGGATCGAGCCATAATCGACAAGACATGACAAGCAAAGCTATGAAAGCCACCGTTCCAAATTTCAAGTCAATCGAAGTTCGTATGCTCAAGATGTGATCGATGCAATTCAAGCAATCACTTTGTTCGTATCCATCAAGCAACCGGAGAAAGCCTCTTTGTATCGGTCTGGTTTGAATCCATCAGATGCACTCATCTTCGTATCGATCAGGAGAACTACACTCTTTGTATCCATCGGCTGAAAGGCCTTGTTTGTATCCATCAATCGATATTGTTTCACATCCATCTGTTCGTATCGATCACGCTATCCATCTGTTCGTATCCATCGCGTCAGTTGTTCGTATCCACCAAATTGGTTCAAGTTCGTATCGATCGGTTGGGGTTAATTCGCATCGATCTCAATCGTGCAGTTCGTATCGATCAATCAACGATCGATACGAATAAAATGGTCCTCAACTATCGGTACGAAATGGCCCATCAATATCGATACGAACAATGTCACAGTAATCGATACGAACAAAACAGCTTCGATAGATGCAAATGGGACCAGGTCAAATCGATACGAACAAGGCACGAATGTTGGGGAGACTCGATCGATTCGACATGAACTTTGGATCGATCCTGAAAGCAAGCGCCACGTCGATAGGCATCACGTGCATGATCATCGATACGAAATGATCGATTCGAACAGCATCGATACGAAGAACAACATACGAACAACGCAAGCTTGCATCGGTCATAACTCACAATCTACAAGTCCAAATGCTACAAAATTTTCACAGAAGCTTGCGTATAACCTAAGGAATGCTCATGCCCAACTTCGACTCGATTGGGTCAAATCTTGGTCGATACGAAATTCGTTCTTATCGATCATGGACCGAGTGCAAATCGCATGGGATCGATCGCGTGGGCCCACCCACGTGCCAGAAGAGGTCTCCCAAGATCTGAGCGAGATATTTGCAACCTACGCCTATAAATAGTAGCCCAGAACCTACAAAAAAGGGATCTTTTTGGCTCTTTGACGTCCAGACTCTGTCGAATTCACCATTATACTCGAATTTCACCATTGTACTCGAGATTTACTGTTGTAATTCGCTATAACCAGCAAGCCAAAGTTAGTAAAGATCAATCATTTCATAGTGGACATAGGCAACACGCCGAACCACTCTAAATCTCTGTGTTCCTTTGTTGTTTTTCTGATTATTGTTTGATGTGTTTGTTAGATAATCCTCTTTTTACATTTATTACCTCATTTTATCTCTTCAAACCCTTCCGAAGAGTGTTGTGCCCAATTTTGGTACAAACACTTTGGTGCTTTCATTGAGAAAACACAGTTTTTCTCCTGCTCGTTGGATCTACTATCGATATTGGATTGCACAAATCTAAGAAGAAGGTCCAGATATCAAAGATTAAAGTTCTTCCATCCTATTCAGATTTGCATCAAGTCTAGGAAAGAGCTTCATCATCCACCATGGTTAACACAAGGACTACTTCTACAGTCACAGGTCCAGAAGGATGGAATAGACATAATCCCGTACAACTACCTCTAATTGATCAGAATGCTTCCGGACCATCAGATCCGCAAGGCCCTGTTACCAGGGAAGAATTCCAGATGCTAATGCAAGAATTGACTCAAAGCCGCCAACAGCTCACTAAACAGCTCCGTGCTAATGCGGAATTGACCGACCAGCTAAACCGTCAAAGGCGAAGGAGATCCAAGAGGGATCGGGCTTCCTATTCATCCATCGAAAGTTCAGCCTCTTCCGATTACCATCATAGATCCACGCACCCGCGACTGGATGGAAGTTACACACAGGCCACTGGGCATCAGAATACGTTAAGTCTTGGGCAACCGAGAGTTGGCCCATCAATCATGCATTGTGTTCTTCGCTTCTGAGGGAATTCTCTTTAAGTGAGGAGGGAAGGTGTAGCCATCAAAGAATATATTTGGAAAATCTTTCTTTAATCGAGCAATTCTAATAGCCCCTTCCCCAGTAGGCTCGGTGATAGCTTGCTCAGCGACAACTGGAGGCATAACCTTAGTTCTATGGCGTTGCGACTTAGGCCGAGAAGTTTGCGAAGATGGTTGTGACGAGAGGGCTCTACCGGCTGTTTTCCCTGGCCCGAAGGTTGTGTGGGAAGTCGAGAGGGTAGAGAACGCGATCGGGATCAATATCTCTGTTCTTTGTAATCCCTGTCTCTATCCCTCTCGTAGCGTTCCTGACTAGAATAACCGCGATTGCGGTTTCTGTCATCTTCTCCGACGGGACTCATAATACAAGCCTGATGATTGGCGTGCTGAACGAAGACTGCTGAGCATAGACTCTCGCATGTTCATCGTATCTGTAAAGCAAAAGAAGAACGAAGTCAGTGAAATCTTGAAACAGGCAACGTAAAGCTGGAAACCGTGTAGTGCCGTGAAGTGTGTATGTGTGTGCAACCCCTCGACCAACCGGTAATGTCGGCCGCACTGATGGGTAGAGACTCGCTTAAATCTAGAGCATTTTGAAGCTCCTCCAATCCGGTATCATGTGGAAGTGACACAAAGTCCAGAATCGAAATATCGGAAAGCCCTTCAAAAGGACTCTCTATTGGCGAGGGAGGAGCCTATGAGATTCTAACGCCAGAGGCCGGCAAAGAAACCACAATTGATTTCCACCTCGAAGACTTAGGACATTTGTGAGCAGCGGCCTTGCCTTTTTTCCTTCCTTCTGTCGCTTGAAATCCGGCAGAAGGCCCAGCAACAAGTTCATCATCCGTGGGCATTCTCTCTTCATCGCCCTCCTCGGCTATCACAAGTTTGAGCACTCTACGTTTAGCCCATTTTGTCGAAACTGTTCTGATCGATCCTTCAGGTCTATTGCTTTGATCTTGATCGATCAGCCCCATGATTCTCAAGTTCTCATATGTGAGTACCGACTCGATCTCTCTCATTTCAATCGGCACTTCTTGAAGAATTCGAACCATTTCCTTGAAGTGGGCACCCTCTGGCCGCGGAATCGAGCCTGCAATAGGCATAAAATATTAGAGTGGATGCCAAGCTACATCACTTAGACAAGTCATGTAAAGTTGAAGCACTTACGTCTAGTTATCCATTTCCTGGCGAAGCCTGGTGGACATCAGACGTAGAACCATTCAGTTTTGAAGTAACTTAATCTGGTCCAAGAGCCTGTCACCACTTTGCAGTTCCTAACCGCCTCCAAGAATGTAAAAGAGGGACTGTCTCCTCGACTTTTGATATTGAATATGTATCTGATTTCCTTCGGAGTTGGGGGCCGCAGAAGATGCTCCATGAAGACGATGAAGGTGCTATTTAGCAACGCATATCCGTTGGGATGCAATTGCGATGGGGCGATCCCTAAAAAAGCCAACACTTCCCATATATACTGATTAAAGGGGGGAAGTGTCCCGACAGTGCAAGAATGTCGATTGAAGGCTGTATACCCCTCCGGGGTGCATGTGGCCTGTCATTTGGCCCTGGAAGTAGTACGTCATTGAATGATAGCCCATGGCGTAGACAAATTCTACCTAGCATATATACGGAGATGTTCGACGGAACAGAATCTTGCGGATTCAGAATTATAGTGGCTCCAAGAAGCTCATCCGGAGCCGGGTTTACAGTTTCAGCTGCGATATATGGTACCTCTGTCACCAAAGGAGGCAAACTCAGTGTCTCCTATTGCGGTGAACTTGTGGATTCCATAACTAGTAGACTTATCAAAAACTGTCATTAGATGATAGTAAGCCCGTGCGTTCGTCAGTGTGAAGTGTATGAATTGGTTGTGCAGTGCTGCATGTTGCTTAAGAAAGCATACAGAGTTAGAGAAAATGTCCAAACGACGAGACTTCGAAAATTCAACTGGAAGTGACCGTCATCGCTGACCGTCACAACCGTGCCATCCATACTTTAGTGACCAATCCGAGATAAAGTTTATTAAAAAGTTTGTTAAGTTATGGTTCCATCGACGAGCTTCAAAAGGCAGTCAAGTATGCAGAGAAAAGGTCAAGTCTGGTTATGCAAAGATGAAGCTCATCGGAGTCAAATATTTGAATTTACATGAAATTTGTATTTAAGATCAGAAAGTTCAGATCATTCATTGCAAGGGCATTAGCTTCGTATCGGTCTCAGAACACTCACTTCGCATCGCTCAAAGCTGTAACTTCGCATCGATCGAAACTCTAATTTCGCATCGATCCGAAGCTCTCATTTCGTACCGGTCACTATGCTTTTGGTTTCGCATCGATCAATTCACACTGGCATTACATCGGTCAAGTCCCCACAAAGTTCGTATCGGTCTGAAATTCGCCACGAAGTTCGAATCGGTCAAAAGTTTGTTGGTTTCGTATCGATCTCAAACCATGAAATTGAGGAAACCAAATCCGTGACAGGGGATCGATACGAAGTTCATGGATTTCATCGAATGATCGATCATCAACGTAGGTCTCGTTGTCGGGATCGATACGAAGCCAATTTTCTTCTTATCTTCTATCGACACGAAGTTAGAGCTGTGCGTTCCTTTTCACCTCTTCTTCCCCAAGCGTTCTAAAGCGCCATGGCTACTCCCTCGACCATACTCCGAACCAGCTCCGACCTCAACATCGCCTGAAGTCGACCATGTACATGAATAGATTAGTAATTGGATTTGAGTCTCATCGTTCTTAATGCGGGTTCATTGGTAGTTACCTGATTTCAACTGTTAGTTCAAGGGGTTGGAGTTTTGGTTCGATTCGAAGGAAAATAACAGTTTTCTTCTTTCACGTGTTCTTTGTCGATACGAAGGCCAGAAGAAAATAGTGACAAGTGAGAAAGTTGGCTAAATACAAACGTTTATATATGGACCCAAGAAGTGAAGGAAAACGATCCGTCTCCTAGTCGTGGCGACCGATCTCAACTGGTTTCCCCCCAGATCGATACGAATTAGTTATTCATATCCATCGGCTCAAACTTTATCGTTACGAAATTTGCAACAAAGATTTTTCTGAACCATCGGATTCCATCGATACGAAACACTTATTCATATCCACTATTTTCGACTCCATCCAAGGCGCATCGATGCGAATTGTACTGTTCGTACCCATCAACACAACCCATAAAGGCTCGAATCCTTCAATACGAATAGTACACGGGGGACCAGTTGCACTGTTCGTATCCCTCATTAGCCTAACGATACGGAGTCGCAACTTCGTATCCATCATTTTGAGAGTTGTAGGGATTCGTAGCCATCGATGCGAAGATCATCATAAATTAATATTTGAACAATTCAAGTCCATCGATACAAGATTCATGTTCATTCATCCCGAATCGATCCAGGGAAGGATCGATACGAAGGGATACTCCAAAATGACCACCAAGCGTCGTTACGACTCGAATTCCACGTCGATTCAGGAGATGATCGATACGGAATTCGATATAAGAACTGAAAACCTGACAACGACTCGTGAACATACGAACGTTAACGGGAGTCAGGCTAGCATACATTCATGTATAATGAACTAACATCTAATCTTTAAAATTCACAGGAATTGAATACTTGTTCGGTGACAATTATAACAATGTGCGACAAATTACTATCATACGTCGATCAATTACAACAGTACACAGTACAACAATTGGCAGTCTACGGTTCACAATTTATGTTTCTATGGATCAATCAAAGGTCACAGCTTTTGACGAAAAGACGATAACTGTATAACAAGTCAAATGGAACTTTTCAGAATGAAGATTGCAGCTTTTCAAAGCACGTCGTGTTCTCACAGGACGCACTTTGGGGGACAAATGTTATCCCGCCTTTTGGCAAGGCCGTGATACCAGGAACTTAACTAGAAACCAAGGACAGTCCGTCCCGAAGATCGGTTATACGCAGGCTTACTATGGATATCGATGAATTTTGTCCGAGTCCGGATCGAGCCACAATCGACAAGACATGACAAGCAAAGCTATGAAAGCCACCTTTCCAAATTTCAAGTCAATCGGAGTTCGTATGCTAAAGATATGATCGATGCAATTCAAGCAATCACTTTGTTCGTATCCATCAAGCAACCGGAGAAAGCCTTTCTTTGTATCGGTCTGGTTCGAATCCATCGGATGCACTTGTCTTCGTATCGATCAGGAGAACTACACTCTTCGTATCCATCAATCGATATTGTTTCACATCCATCTATTCGTATCGATCACGCTATCCATCTATTCGTATCCATCGCGTCAGTTGTTCGTATCCACCATTTAATTCGCATCGATCTCAATCGCGCAGTTCATATCGATCAATCAACGATCATTACGAATAAAATGGTCCTTAGCTATCGGTACGAAATGGCCCATGAATATCGATACGAACAATGCCACGGTAATCGATACGAACAAAATAGCTTCGATCGATGCAAACGGGACCAGGTCAAATCGATACGAACAAGGCGCGAACGTTGGGGAGACTCGATCGATTCGGCATGAACTTCGGATCAATCCTGAAAGCAAGCGCCACATCGATTGGCATCACGTGCATGATCATCGATACGAAATGATCGATTCGAACAGCATCGATACGAAGATAACAACATACGAACAACGCAAGCTTGCATCGATTATAACTCACAATCTACAAGTCCAAATGCTACGAAATTTTCACAGAAGCTTGCGTATAACCTAAGGAATGCTCATGCCCAACTTCGACTCAATTGGGTCAAATCTGGATCGATACGAAATTCGTTCGTATCGATCACGGACCGAGTGCAAATCGCGTGGGATCGATCGCGTGGGCCAACCCACATGCCAGAAGAGGTCTCCCAAGATCTGAGCAAGATATTTGCAACCTACGCCTATAAATAGCAGCCCATAATCTATAGAAAAGGGATCTTTTGGCTCTTTGACGTCCAGACTCTACCGAATTCACCATTGTACTCGAATTTCACTATTGTACTCGAGATTTACTGTTGTAATTCGCTGTAACTAGCAAGCAAAAGTTAATAAAGATCAATCATTTCATAGTGGATGTAGGCAACGTGCCGAACCACTCTAAATCTCTGTGTTTCTTTGTTGTTTTTCTGATTATTGTTTGAAGTGTTTGTTAGATAATCCTCTTTTTACATTTATTTCTTCATTTTATCTATATAAACCCTTCCAAAGAGTGTTGTGCCCAATTTTGGTACAAACACTTATCATTTTAATTAATGATGTTTGAGATTAATTATTTATTTAATTAATGGTATTCGAATTTAATAAATCTTTTAATTAATTGATTTAATAAAGGTGATTAAAGTAAATTAACCAATATAATAAAAATTGCTTTAATAAACTAATTTAAAGTTAATAAACTGATTTAATGAATATTTTAAAGTTAATTTACTAATGTTATAAAAGTGTTTGGAAATAATTATCTATTTTATTATAGATAATGAATTGTTTATTTAAAAGGATTTTAAATGTGATTAATTATTTTTTGGGATAATTAATATTGCTTTTAAAGTTATAGAAAGGAATTGGAACTCGATTATTTGGATGTTAAGTTGGATAACATACTGGGTGTTCGGTCTGATGTTGGTTTAGGCCTTCGGGGTCGGGCAATTGGGAAAATTATCCTCTTAACATTTTAATGATCAAGAACTAATTCTATAAGTGTTTTACCAATATGGAAATCAAGCACAAGTTCAGTTTGCTTTTAAAAGTAAAAGTTTGATTCGTTTATGGAAACAAATTATTTCTATAAAGCGAATCACTTATATGGAATCTATTTATTTGTATAATTAGCACTAAACATCGAAGAAGTAAACTTGTCGCTATTTCAAAAGTTAAGAATAATCGTTGGACATGACTTTGAGGTAACACTACCTTGACTTGCCCGGTATTATTGTTAACCAAGAAAAAGCACATGTTTGAAATTCAATGAGTGGTGATAAGTATACAAGACTTAATTTCCATATATGATCGTTTTATATCCTCGATAGTTGGTATCTCAACTATCGGTTACTTCAGCTACTTTATTATCGTCATTCTAAGACGATTTATTATTCCATTGAGCGTTGCTATCCTTTGTCGGAAATGACTAAACCAAAAGTGCGAGAGGAAGCCAAGTTATGTAGGGTTGCTCCCATTAGGGTATTTTCACATCTCATCTAGTTTGGATTCGGTTGTGCACTTAGATGTGGAAATATTCGGATACTAGTTAAGGTCTGGCAGGGTCCGGCTTGGTATTGTCCGAGAAGTGTTATAGAGTAAATGAGCTTCTCATAAGTATATTACTAGAGGTATACTTCAAGGGGGTGCACCTTCCTAGTCATTTTTTGGGAAAATTTCCTTTCCTTATTTGATTCGAAAACCATGAATCTGTTTTAGCTTTAATTTGCCACGAGTAGAGCCAACTCCTCATCATGGAATTTAAGTGTTTATTTAGTCCATTCTATCAAGTTGGACTGTTACCTTATTTAGTCCACTCTATCAAGTTGGACTGTTACCTTATTTAGCCCATCCTATCGAGTTTGGACTGTTATGCTATTTAGTCCATTCTATCAAGTTGGACTATTTTCCTTGTTCTATCCATTCTGTCTAGTTTGGATTTTACTTGGTTTATTTCAATTCTTTCAAGTCTGGTTTAATGTTATTTATGCTTATTCATATTTGGATTTGTTTTTTGATATTTATTTCCGCTCTTGCCTGTATGGATGTTATTCTTGTGAGGTAAAAACCCATTCCGCGTTAGCGGCATGGTCTCACAGAACTTTGATATATGTTCCCTATTATTCGAGTTATCTCATGCTGGTATTTTTAGACTGATCCGGGTGTTATTTATTTATAAAGCTCGGGTCAGACCGAGTATTTTCCCTGGTTGTCTTTGAGGTTTTGGAGATCGTGGAGGGGAGTTGAAGATTCACCTATCATAGTCTTTTATTTTTCTACTGTATTATATAGTATCTGTAACGACCCAGAATTTTTGATAATTAAAATTCAAATATTTAATTGATTTTAAATATTAATAAATGGAATTTAGAAGTCGAATGATTTATTTTTCAAATATTGGGTTTTATGTGATAATTAAATCGATAAATTAAATAGTGGAATTCCAGAGATAATTGAAAATCGAGTTTAAAATGATTTAAATTGATTAGGAAAATTTTATTTAATCATACTGGAGTTATAGGAAGGTTATAGAACTTTTAAAAATTGAATTTGGAGTTAATCTGTGAAAATTGAATATTTTAATATTTAATTATCGATTGTAAAAATAGTCAATTTTCGAACAGTCTCAGAATTGAACGAAACTAGTTCCATTGGATCCGTAATAGTTAGTTATTATCAGATTTCAATTTTCGTATCCATCGGAGTTGTCGTTTGACCGTGGCAGCTCGAAACGCATCGATATCGTTTTAATTTTAAATCGTCGAGTTAAAAATAGTCATTTTTCAGACAGTGTCGGATTTCGACGAAACTAGTTTCATCGGATCCGTAATGTGATATTATTGTAAGATTTCAAATTTCGTAATTTTTGGATTTACCGTTTGTCCGGGGCAAGCCAAAACGCCTCGAAATCGATTTAAATCGGTTTAATTTAAATTGATCGTTTTTCTCCGTATCTCGCACAGATTTACGAATTAGCTTCCGAAACCTTTTCCATTGTGTCCGGAACGCGGGATAAACCCCAGAAACGCCAGTTTCGACGCGTAAATCGGAGTTCGGAAAAGTCGGATAAATAGTGTCGTTCAAAACTCTATAAATACCCCCTCATTATCACAAAAAAAATAAAAAGAAAAATAGATTAGGGTTAGCCGCCAGCCTCATTTCAATGGCCAGGAAGCTCCCACACGTTTCCCCTCCGATCTCCTCATCCATGCATTTTTAGACGACGGTTTCAACTAGGAAAACATAGAGGGCAGCAAGACCGCCACATCCAACGGTCATGATCGTAAACGATCGAGTAGATCGACGGCAAATCTCTCTTGAACGTGCAACATTCGTGCACGTCGTTCGAAGGCGTGGGACCACCGAGCTGGTCGTGCTCGTAGCCGTGGGTGGCATTCGCGGAGGCGGTTCCGGTGGGGGTAGTTTGATGGGGTCTGGAGGTCGGAAGGTGGTTGCGTGATTTAGGGTTAGGGCCGGCTATGGGTTTGGTTGCGTTCAAAATTGCCTGGGAGGGAAACGCGATGGAGAAGAAGAACAAAACGCGGCCTGGATTGCTTGGAAATGAAATCAACGGCAGAGATTTAAATCTGGGTATAAAAATAATAATAAAATTGTAAATCAATTTGTTTTAAAATCGTACGAATTTTAAAAAGCTATATCTTTGTCATACATTATCAGAAAACGACGAGATTTTTTGCGTTGGAACCGTTTCGACGAGCACTACGTGATGCAACTGAATTGGAGCCATTTGGAGCTAGTTTGAATTTCGGGTAAAATTAAACGCCGTTTAATTTTATTCGAAATAAACGCTGAAATCAGAATTAAAATCACGGTGAGATCTTCTCACTCAAATGAAAGTGGATTTTGTTTTACAGTTATTAATTGATGATTGACTGTTTGGATGTGATATTAGATATAGTAGGATATATATCTATATATAGCAATATATACATATTGGCATATGTATATATTGGATCGATTGATTTCCCGCCTCGTATAGCGGATGAGACCCTATTGCGCCGTTAGTAAGCGGATTTTTATAAAACCCATATACCGCGATAATTCCGTACTGGAGCGGAATTGGTATTGTGCTAACGTCTGTGGATGCAGGGAAACAGGTTGGAGGGATCCAACTGGATTCCTCAACTGTATTTACTTATTTACAGATATTGATGTATATTCTGTTATCATATGATGATATATGATATTTGACTGTTGTGATGGACTGATTGGTGTTGTGGCATCATCGGATTCAGTTTTGGAAATGTAAAAATAACGACTTTTACTTTAAAAAGGGTTTTTAAAGTGATTTTTGAAAATATACGTTTTATGGAATTTTTGAATCGATTTATAAACGTAAAATTTTAAAATTATAAAAGTTATAATTTTTAGTGAAATATAACCGAAGTGTCGTTTTTGAAATAAAAGTCGATTTATTTATAAAATGGTTTAAGTGGGATTTTTGAATAACTATAAATGATTGTATAGAAAGATTTATAAAATTGATAATTTATAAATCAAAATATTGGACTTATAAAACGATTTTTTTTTATAAGTGTTAAAAAGAAGTATAAGTGAATGAAATAAATAGATTTATAACGTGAAGTTATAAAGTGAATAGAGACTGTAGAATAAAGGATTTATAAGAAATTTACTTATAAATTTGACTTTTACACTTAGATGAGATATGAATAGAAATTGCTAAATGAAATGATTTTATAAGTGGAAATTGTTATAAAGTATAAATGCGATTTATAAACGTTGTTTATGAATCCGAAATCACTTATCTTGATAAGTAAATTATAGAAGTAAATAAAAGAAAATTTATAAGTCGAAGTTGTTATTAAAATAGAAATAGAATTTATAAACGTGTTTATAAATTCAAAATCAGTTGAATTTGAGAAATTAAATATAGAAGATTTTTAAAGAAGATATATTCGCGATTTTGGATAGCGAATTTTTATTGAGATAAAAATGTGTAGAAATGATTGAAATTGGGTTAAGTGAATTATATTCACGATTTTGGACAGTGAATATATTATTAAATAAATGGATTTATTTTTGAAGAAGTGATATTAAAAATGAAGTTAAACATTTTAAAGATGTTTTAAAATGTATTGTGAATCGAAAGCATAGATTTCAACACTTGTTATTGAAATAGGCGTTTTCGAAAATATAAGGAAATAATGGACTATAACACTGTTGTTATAGTAAATGATTTTCGGAAGAAAATGTTTTGATGTAGTATTGGGATTTATATATCTATCTTAATTCCGAATCCCTATACTAGTGATTTTGAGTCGTCGTAACGATGTTTTACGTAACATTCGTTTTGACTCAAATAAATGTTGTTATAGTAAATGTTTTCCTTAAAGAATGAATATATACTTAATTTGATTTAAGTATATCGAATATTTTCTAAGTGTTGAAAATAAATGATTTGTGAAATACTTATTATTAAATAAGTATGGAATGTTTTCCAATATGAAATGAACGTTTTTGAGATTTATCTTCTTAAAGATAAATCGAAATCGAATATTGAAAACGATTTGAAAATCGTATATCAGTAGATATTTTGAAAGATATAAATTCACTATGGAATTTATAAAGGAAAGGGAAACTGTTTAGAAAAATAAAAGTTGATTTATTTTTGAAGTGTGGAAATTTTTATATCTAGTAAAGATATTTTTGAAGATGAAATAATTTGGAAAATTATTTGGAATCTGATGATGTTGCGCATCTTTATTGATAGTTAAATAACCGACTATCAATAATTACCTTTAGATAGGTATTTGTTGTGAATTGGATGAATTTGAATGCCACACTTATTTTTGAATAAGCGCTCACTATTCGGGTTAACCGGGAAAGGACCATGGGGTCGTATAACCCATTCCGAATATGTGATACGTCGTTATGAATTGCATTTGAAGACCGGTGTTGAAGACCGGATATTTTTGAAAACGGAAGGATTACCGTCGAGTTACTCTACATCGGCTGATCTCCGATTTAGAGGTTTTATCACCCTTAGTGACGGGAAGTCCTGACGTGATTAGAAATTTATCCGGAAATGCAAGGGCTTCGTGAGAAGTGCCTTCGGTTCTGTTCGATCCCGGAATAGACTTGTATGGATTGTGTGTCTGACGTTAAAATTTGAGATATAAAGCTGATTTCTTTCAAATACATTTCTGTTGGTGGCGGAGAATTTATTCTCTTAGCTTAACACCCTTCTCTGAGACGTACGAGCTCAGAGGTTATGTAGTTGAAATTTATCAGCGATATACTCCCAATTTGGTAACGTGGCATACTGAGTGTTGCTGTGAAATGATCAGTGTTTGATCGTTTGTGATATGATCATTTGTTTGATCTTATATCTTTGTGATCATAGGTTGATCATTTTTGTTTGACCCGAAGCAGGGCTTTTTGTAGAAAGCGTAGCTTTGTGGACGAGACTTCATCGAGCCTCACACCCCGGAAATGGTCGAAACAGGAAGGATGCGGCAAGGTTCTAGGGAGTAGCGCCCCTTAGTGTATGTCATTCCTTCTGGATAAAGGTGGTATCATGGTATGGAGCCCAGATACTTAACCTCTGTGGTTACTGCATTATTATTATCTATGTGGTTTGTTGGAAATCGGGGATCCTCGGGAAGATCGGTGACGATCGGGGGATGGCATACGCGTGTCAGTAGTTACCTATTTTTGCAGAGGTAACCCGGCCTTATGTTGGCAGAGATCCGGTTAGGTTCTCGGGTCGTCTATTCCAGGGACGTACCCATCGTGGATAGGAAGTTCCTTAGCCTGACCATTTGTTGGAAATCCAAAGAAACAATACGTGACTTGTACGGTTTTAGTTGTAGAACCTATCATTCACTTATGGTGGCGCCCCACTGTTTGGATGGTAGCTATAGTAGGCATAGTTCGAAATGTCTATGCTGGCTAAGATTAATATTATACTTTCGAAATTATTTCTACACTATGCACTAATAATAATATTAAAAATGATTTGATCTTGCGTAGTAAGCATCTTTGACTATCATAAGAAGAAATCTCCTCCAATTTTGCGTTTGCATTGTGTGTGTGGTGGGAGGTCTTATGGTAGTTTCATTTTCCAAAAGCATGGCGAATTTGTTTTATTTTCTTTGTGAAAGATAAACTGTTTTACGATCTCACACCAGTCACCATGACTGACTCGGAGTTTATTGTTCCCTTCTAAACTCTGGGTGCCCACCAATTTCCACACGGGCAGCCTAGAGTTATATTATCAGGATATTCTGGATATTCTGGAGCTTTGGAGATAAGCTGGATGGCGAGACGTAGTATTTGTATCTGATAGTATTTATTCCGCTGTGTATTCTGTATGAGAACAAGTTTATATAACTGTCCATTGTTGTTTATTGACTCTGATGATATGATGTGATGTAATGTAATAACAGATATAATTCTTTTGTTTTTAAATGATATTCCTTTATCTATTATATATATTGTTCCGCTGCGATGTGTAAGATTCTGATATTGGTTTTCTGTTCTGATGTGTTTTCTGTTGTTCTTCTTCTTTCTTTCTTCTCTTTTTCTTCTATCTTCTTCTTCTTCTACTTTTTCTTTCTCTTAAAACCCTCACTATTGGAGTTTCCGGCACTCGATTTCTCGGCAGTCGATAAAGTGAGTATCGATGTCGAATTTTCGAAAGTCGAAAATTTCGGTATGTGATAAAGTGGTATCAGAGCATATGGTTAAGCGACAACCCTGCTCTGTTGGGTGTTACTCATTGAGATAGAGTCAGTAGTACTCTAGAATGAGTTGAGTGTAATAATAGATATGAGCGCGTATTTGTTAGTGAATATAAAAATGTTTTATATTGTGTTTGCTTATCCGTTGAGATGTTTGTGAATTTTGGTCGGTATGTGGGACGCCATATTATCGATAGGGATTTCTAAACACTTAAACGAGGCAAGACGACATAGTATTGTTTTAAAATAGGGTAAATGAAATAATTTTACCCAAAACTATTTTGTATAGAAAAGAAATGTTTTCTATGAATTACTATAGTATATGGTTGCATGATTGTAAAGGGGTGATAATATTAATCTATTATCATTGAAATTAAACAAGAAATTGAAATCATAACTCCAAAGTTAAGAGATAAATCCATATACTAATGAAATTTGAGAATGTAAATTATAAATGTGATTTGTAATTTAAAACGGAATTCCAGAGAAGTTTTTGGAAATGTTTGAAAAGAATTTGAAAATTTTAGTGATTTGGAAAGTTTAAATCATTTTTGGTTTGGAAATGAATTTCAAAGGTTTTGGAAAGTATTTTGAAGGGATGGAAAGCTCTAAACTCTTTTCGGTCGCTGGAAAATAACTTCGATGATGACCGCGGCATCATTGGTGTTCATTTTCGGGTTTCCAAAAGAGAAATTGCTGCCAAATGGTTTTAAATGGAAAGTGTTTGGAAAATTTGGGTTTTTGTTTTGGAAATTCAAAAGGATAATTTGAATTGTTTTCAAAATGATTTTTGAAATGTTGGTAAGACTCTAGAATACCATATTTGTGAAATATTAATAAGTTGATAACTTATACAGATTAAATTTTGATAGAATAAATTTAACTTAAAGGATGAAGTTAAGTTAAAATAAATACAAGTGAATCAATTAAATGAAAATGAAATTGAAAGTTGAAATTCATTTCGAATTCGTAAGCCAATGAATTGAATTGAATAATTGTGAATGAAAGATGAATTAAAATAAATTGAATTGATATCAATTTGAATTAGTAATTGGAACTAATTTAAAATAAGCAGTTGTAAATGAAAGTTAATCGAAAAAATTCAATATTCAGAATAGAAGACAAAATTGAATTCAAATAGAATTGAAATTGTAAACTGAATCCACATTAGATTGGAATTGTGAATTAAATTCAAATGAAATTTGAAATGTGAAATTGAATGATAATGGATATATAACTTCAATAGCGAACTTAAAGATGATATAAGCAGTTATATTGAAAATTTTGTAATCGAATGTACGAAATGGTTTGAATATATGTAACTAGATATTATGGCTAGTAAGATATACAGGTGTTATAAAGGAATTGGGATTTTAATTTTGAAGAGAATTTGAATTGCTCAACAAAAAGGTAAGTATTTAAATTTCAATATGAGATTTGCTGATTTCTGGTCTAGCCGTTTGGCTTTTTCTTTTTCTTTTTGAAATCTGAGAGTCCGTAGGGACGTTTTGTAGTAGTACCGTATTAGCCGCGCAAAGGAGACGCTGGCGAAATTTTCTGAAAATTTAAGGCGTTAGAAATTTTTTTTGAGAAAATTTTGAAAGTTTAAAATTTAATTTAAACTCGAATTTGAATTTAGAAGTTAAACAATGTTGTTTGAAACTTAAAATTTAAGTTGGAAAGTTAGTTGAGATGATAACGAATCTTTAGTAGGAAGATCCGTTTGAAAAATTTGATAAAACTATTTGAATTTGAGAAAAGAGTAGACGAGTTAAGGACCTTTTTTTTCTAACTTGTAATTTCGAGGACGAAATTCTTTTAAGGGGGGAAGTCTGTAACGACCCAGAATTTTTGATAATTAAAATTCGAATATTTAATTGATTTTAAATATTAATAAATGGAATTTAGAAGTCGAATGATTTATTTTTCAAATATTGGGTTTTATGTGATAATTAAATCGATAAATTAAATAGTGGAATTCCAGAGATAATTGAAAATCGAGTTTAAAATGATTTAAATTGATTAGGAAAATTTTATTTAATCATACTGGAGTTATAGGAAGGTTATAGAACTTTTAAAAATTGAATTTGGAGTTAATCTGTGAAAATTGAATATTTTAATATTTAATTATCGACTGTAAAAATAGTCAATTTTCGAACAGTCTCAGAATTGAACGAAACTAGTTCCATTGGATCCGTAAGAGTTAGTTATTATCGGATTTCAATTTTCGTATCCATCGGAGTTGTCGTTTGACCGTGGCAGCTCGAAACGCATCGATATCGTTTTAATTTTAAATCGTCGAGTTAAAAATAGTCATTTTTCAGACAGTGTTGGATTTCGACGAAACCAGTTTCATCGGATCCGTAATGTGATATTATTGTAAGATTTCAAATTTCGTAATTTTTGGATTTACCGTTTGTCCGGGGCAAGCCAAAACGCCTCGAAATCGATTTAAATCGGTTTAATTTAAATTGATCGTTTTTCTCCGTATCTCGCACAGATTTACGAATTAGCTTCTGAAACCTTTTCCATTGTGTCTGGAACGCGGGATAAACCCCAGAAACGCCAGTTTCGACGCGTAAATCGGAGTTCGGAAAAGTCGGATAAATAGTGTCGTTCAAAACTCTATAAATACCCCCTCATTATCACAAAAAAAATAAAAAGAAAAATAGATTAGGGTTAGCCGCCAGCCTCATTTCAATGGCCAGGAAGCTCCCACACGTTTCCCCTCCGATCTCCTCATCCATGCATTTTTAGACGACGGTTTCAACTAGGAAAACATAGAGGGCAGCAAGACCTCCACATCCAACGGTCATGATCGTAAACGATCGAGTAGATCGACGGCAAATCTCTCTTGAACGTGCAACGTTCGTGCACGTCGTTCGAAGGCGTAGGACCACCGAGCTGGTCGTGCTCATGGCCGTGGGTGGCATTCGCGGAGGCGGTTCCGGTGGGGGTAGTTTGATGGGGTCTGGAGGTCGGAAGGTGGTTGCGTGATTTAGGGTTAGGGCCGGCTATGGGTTTGGTTGCGTTCAAAATTTCCTGGGAGGGAAACGCGATGGAGAAGAAGAACAAAACGCGGCCTGGATTGCTTGGAAATGAAATCAACGGCAGAGATTTAAATCTGGGAATAAAAATAATAATAAAATTGTAAATCAATTTGTATTAAAATCGTACGAATTTTAAAAAGCTATATCTTTGTCATACATTATCAGAAAACGACGAGATTTTTTGCGTTGGAACCGTTTCGACGAGCACTACGTGATGCAACTGAATTGGAGCCATTTGGAGCTAGTTTGAATTTCGGGTAAAATTAAACGCCGTTTAATTTTATTCGAAATAAACGCTGAAATCAGAATTAAAATCACGGTGAGATCTTCTCACTCAAATGAAAGTGGATTTTGTTTTACAGTTATTAATTGATGATTGACTGTTTGGATGTGATATTAGATATAGTAGGATATATATCTATATATAGCAATATATACATATTGGCATATGTATATATTGGATTGATTGATTTCCCGCCTCGTATAGCGGATGAGACCCTATTGCGCCGTTAGTAAGCGGATTTTTATAAAACCCATATACCGCGATAATTCCGTACTGGAGCGGAATTGGTATTGTGCTAACGTCTGTGGATGCAGGGAAACAGGTTGGAGGGATCCAACTGGATTCCTCAACTGTATTTACTTATTTACAGATATTGATGTATATTCTGTTATCATATGATGATATATGATATTTGACTGTTGTGATGGACTGATTGGTGTTGTGGCATCATCGGATTCAGTTTTGGAAATGTAAAAATAACGACTTTTACTTTAAAAAGGGTTTTTAAAGTGATTATTGAAAATATACGTTTTATGGAATTTTTGAATCGATTTATAAACGTAAAATTTTAAAATTATAAAAGTTATAATTTTTAGTGAAATATAACCGAAGTGTCGTTTTTGAAATAAAAGTCGATTTATTTATAAAATGGTTTAAGTGGGATTTTTGAATAACTATAAATGATTGTATAGAAAGATTTATAAAATTGATAATTTATAAATCAAAATATTGGACTTATAAAACGATTTTTTTTAATAAGTTTTAAAAAGAAGTATAAGTGAATGAAATAAATAGATTTATAACGTGAAGTTATAAAGTGAATAGAGACTGTAGAATAAAGGATTTATAAGAAATTTACTTATAAATTTGACTTTTACACTTAGATGAGATATGAATAGAAATTGCTAAATGAAATGATTTTATAAGTGGAAATTGTTATAAAGTATAAATGCGATTTATAAACGTTGTTTATGAATCCGAAATCACTTATCTTGATAAGTAAATTATAGAAGTAAATAAAAGAAAATTTATAAGTCGAAGTTGTTATTAAAATAGAAATAGAATTTATAAACGTGTTTATAAATTCAAAATCAGTTGAATTTGAGAAATTAAATATAGAAGATTTTTAAAGAAGATATATTCGCGATTTTGGATAGCGAATTTTTATTGAGATAAAAATGTGTAGAAATGATTGAAATTGGGTTAAGTGAATTATATTCACGATTTTGGACAGTGAATATATTATTAAATAAATGGATTTATTTTTGAAGAAGTGATATTAAAAATGAAGTTAAACATTTTAAAGATGTTTTAAAATGTATTGTGAATCGAAAGCATAGATTTCAACACTTGTTATTGAAATAGGCGTTTTCGAAAATATAAGGAAATGATGGACTATAACACTGTTGTTATAGTAAATGATTTTCGGAAGAAAATGTTTTGATGTAGTATTGGGATTTATATATCTATCTTAATTCCGAATCCCTATACTAGTGATTTTGAGTCGTCGTAACGATGTTTTACGTAACATTCGTTTTGACTCAAATAAATGTTGTTATAGTAAATGTTTTCCTTAAAGAATGAATATATACTTAATTTGATTTAAGTATATCGAATATTTTCTAAGTGTTGAAAATAAATGATTTGTGAAATACTTATTATTAAATAAGTATGGAATGTTTTCCAATATGAAATGAACGTTTTTGAGATTTATCTTCTTAAAGATAAATCGAAATCGAATATTGAAAACGATTTGAAAATCGTATATCAGTAGATATTTTGAAAGATATAAATTCACTATGGAATTTATAAAGGAAAGGGAAACTGTTTAGAAAAATAAAAGTTGATTTATTTTTGAAGTGTGGAAATTTTTATATCTAGTAAAGATATTTTTGAAGATGAAATAATTTGGAAAATTATTTGGAATCTGATGATGTTGCGCATCTTTATTGATAGTTAAATAACCGACTATCAATAATTACCTTTAGATAGGTATTTGTTGTGAATTGGATGAATTTGAATGCCACACTTATTTTTGAATAAGCGCTCACTATTCGGGTTAACCGGGAAAGGACCATGGGGTCGTATAACCCATTCCGAATATGTGATACGTCGTTATGAATTGCATTTGAAGACCGGTGTTGAAGACCGGATATTTTTGAAAACGGAAGGATTACCGTCGAGTTACTCTACATCGGCTGATCTCCGATTTAGAGGTTTTATCACCCTTAGTGACGGGAAGTCCTGACGTGATTAGAAATTTATCCGGAAATGCAAGGGCTTCGTGAGAAGTGCCTTCGGTTCTGTTCGATCCCGGAACAGACTTGTATGGATTGTGTGTCTGACGTTAAAATTTGAGATATAAAGCTGATTTCTTTCAAATACATTTCTGTTGGTGGCGGAGAATTTATTCTCTTAGCTTAACACCCTTCTCTGAGACGTACGAGCTCAGAGGTTATGTAGTTGAAATTTATCAGCGATATACTCCCAATTTGGTAACGTGGCATACTGAGTGTTGCTGTGAAATGATCAGTGTTTGATCGTTTGTGATATGATCATTTGTTTGATCTTATATCTTTGTGATCATAGGTTGATCATTTTTGTTTGACCCGAAGCAGGGCTTTTTGTAGAAAGCGTAGCTTTGTGGACGAGACTTCATCGAGCCTCACACCCCGGAAATGGTCGAAACAGGAAGGATGCGGCAAGGTTCTAGGGAGTAGCGCCCCTTAGTGTATGTCATTCCTTCTGGATAAAGGTGGTATCATGGTATGGAGCCCAGATACTTAACCTCTGTGGTTACTGCATTATTATTATCTATGTGGTTTGTTGGAAATCGGGGATCCTCGGGAAGATCGGTGACGATCGGGGGATGGCATACGCGTGTCAGTAGTTACCTATTTTTGCAGAGGTAACCCGGCCTTGTGTTGGCAGAGATCCGGTTAGGTTCTCGGGTCGTCTATTCCAGGGACGTACCCATCGTGGATAGGAAGTTCCTTAGCCTGACCATTTGTTGGAAATCCAAAGAAACAATACGTGACTTGTACGGTTTTAGTTGTAGAACCTATCATTCACTTATGGTGGCGCCCCACTGTTTGGATGGTAGCTATAGTAGGCATAGTTCGAAATGTCTATGCTGGCTAAGATTAATATTATACTTTCGAAATGATTTCTACACTATGCACTAATAATAATGTTAAAAATGATTTGATCTTGCGTAGTAAGCATCTTTGACTATCATAAGAAGAAATCTCCTCCAATTTTGCGTTTGCATTGTGTGTGTGGTGGGAGGTCTTATGGTAGTTTCATTTTCCAAAAGCATGGCGAATTTGTTTTATTTTCTTTGTGAAAGATAAACTGTTTTACGATCTCACACCAGTCACCATGACTGACTCAGAGTTTATTGTTCCCTTCTAAACTCTGGGTGCCCACCAATTTCCACACGGGCAGCCTAGAGTTATATTATCAGGATATTCTGGAGCTTTGGAGATAAGCTGGATGGCGAGACGTAGTATTTGTATCTGATAGTATTTATTCCGCTGTGTATTCTGTATGAGGACAAGTTTATATAACTGTCCATTGTTGTTTATTGACTCTGATGATATGATGTGATGTAATGTAATAACAGATATAATTCTTTTGTTTTTAAATGATATTCCTTTATCTATTATATATATTGTTCCGCTGCGATGTGTAAGATTCTGATATTGTTTTTCTGTTCTGATGTGTTTTCTGTTGTTCTTCTTCTTTCTTTCTTCTCTTTTTCTTCTATCTTCTTCTTCTTCTACTTTTTCTTTCTCTTAAAACCCTCACTATTGGAGTTTCCGGCACTCGATTTCTCGGCAGTCGATAAAGTGAGTATCGATGTCGAATTTTCGAAAGTCGAAAATTTCGGTATGTCGAAGATTTTATAACTGTCCAGTTGATAAGGTTTGCTTTTTTTAACTTTGATATACTCTGTATTTTTGATGTGACAGTTTCTACTGTCCTTGTTATATTATATGTTGTCGATTTTGCCGTGAGATTCTGGTTTCTCTGTTCTCTATTCTTTTCTTTTTCTTTACCCCAATCTGCCCTTTTGTCGATTAGATGCGCGACATTTAAACATAATGGTAGTGTTTGGTGTCGACTTTTGGTGGCCAAAAAGGCATGTCGTTACACATGGCAGAGGCATAATTGGGTGTAGGGTTTGTCTATGGTGTGTTAAGCGATGCCGCGAAGGTGAGGCTGGTGATTGAAGGCACGACGTGATGGTGAACAACATAGGGGTGCGTTAGTTAGTGGTTGTTGATGGTGGAGCTGCGGTGATGGAGGTTGGTGGTCACGACAAGCTTAGACCAGGGCTTGGAACAATGAGATGAGGTTGGGGATTCCGCTTGAAATTTAGGTGAGTAAATTTTATTAACTCACAACTATTATCTAGATCCCTTATGATATGATTTTTCATCGATTATTGGATGATGGATTTTTGGCTGATAAGAATTTGACTGGATGAAATTAGATGCATTGGTTGTTGATTGTTTATGTTGACAGACCCATCCCCTTGTTTATTTGTTGTGGTGAAATATTGATGAATTGTTGGTTATATTGAATTGGATGACATTGAGTTACATACCGTTGATTTAGTGATTGTTGTAATGATTATTGTTGATTGTCGATTATACATCCATTATGTGATATTTGTGTAATAAATAAATGTTAGTAAATAGTCGAACGACACTTGGAATTGATCGAAAATGGGGTAAATGAATTAAAATGTGAAGGTTTGAAGCAAATAAATTATTTTTGGAAAGAAATAGAGAATTTTGAAATGATTTTCCTATTTAATATTAAAGAAATTATAATTAGTGAAAATGCGAAAATGGAATGCTTTTAGAAAAATATAAATAAGGAATAATTTTAAGGATTGTGCGAATTGAAATTACTTGGAAAATGATGAACTTTGGAATTTTACTAAATAGGTGAATTTTGAATATTATATTTTTATCTATCAATGATTATAGAAATATTCAAAGGTTTTAAAAAAAGAATGGTATTTAAAATTTATATTTCAAGGTGATAAGTTAATTTTATTCGAACTTAAAAAATTAGAAGTTTGAAAAATAATATTTTGAGATATTAATAAGTTGAATGCAATTTATATATTATATGAAAATTATTACTTAGTGCATTTATTATGTAAATATTGTTAAGTATATTTTGGAAATAATTACTTTTATTTGATTGTTTTTAAATAAAATGGGAAATCAAATTTAAATGCATTTAAAAATATGTTTATAAAAGTCTTGAAGTCAATTATTATGGAAATGTAATTTTTGGGATTTTTTTATACAAATAAATTGTTGCAAATCAATGTTTTTGCATCGAATCATTAATATGTTTTATATACAATAGAATTTTAGTTTGATGAATTGCTTTGTTTAAAAGGATTTGAAATGTAAATGTGGATTTTAAAGACATTGGTTTTGAAATTTTATAATATGGCTTTGGAAAATTATTTTTAACTGAGAATCCTTGTAACATCTCGGAAATTTTAATAGCATCAGATTAAAATATTAATAAGGGTAAAAATGTAATTTCACATAAAAGGACAAAATAGTAAATTTCTACAAATGAAGAAATTTGGGAATCTGTCTTTTCTATTATGTCAAGTAGATTTTTCTAGCCCAAATTCATATATAAGTTGTTAGAAGCAGATACCATATGAAGAAGATACAAAATGTTTACCATAGCACACATTTCATATTTTACGCCTATTTTGAAATTAAGTTTAAGCATTAATACAAGAATAAAGAAAAAATTATTTGTCAATAAATAAATTGAATATGTATGAATTACCAAAAGAAAAGTAAAGAAAAAAATAAAAGAGGGTACAATAATGTATATACATTTAAAAGAGAAGAAAGAAAATTATTCATATGCACAAATGTGAAAATGCTTCAAGGGGAAAACATTAATGATGAAACTATTTTTGTACTTAATTTAAAGGATAGGTTAAATATAATAAAATAGATATGACAATATATTTAAAAGGAAAATAATGCATCTACTTTTATATAGTTGGAAAGTGAAGGTAACGATATATGAAATTAATGGGTTATTGTGAAACAAAGGTAAAGTAACCATATATATATAAAAAGGTATTTAGTAAAATAAACATTACGTATTTTGAAAAGAAAAGGTAAGAATGTATTAGTGGAAGAGAAACATTTATTAAAGGAAAGATAAGGTATGCCATTTCTTATTTGCAAAGAATAAGGATAATTTTGGTTTTCGAAATTAAAAACATTAACACTAATCAATTAATGTAATTGATTGTTCAATTTATAGTAAAGAATAAGATTTCTAATTAACACACATATATATACGTTTGAATATAAATCCAGGATTCTCCCATAAAGGTTAATATATATATGTGTGTGTGTGTGTATGATACCAATTAATAGAACTGATTTAAATTATCATTAATGAAATCAATTTGAAATTGGAAACTTTAATACCAATTAATTGGTAATGGATAGGGTTTCCAATTGATCAAACACATGTATATATGTAGAATATCAAGTAAGGATGTCGACTGAAATTATAATAATAAAGGTGCAAAACATTAAAGGTAAATAATTAAGTAAAGGAAATAAATTGAATAATGGCTACTAATAACATTAGAGAGGAAGGATGAAGAGATCACCTTCTCTAAATGAAAAGGAAAAAAGAAATAAAATTTTCTATACGTAAAGGCAAATAACATAAGGATAAACGTGCAATTTTTCTAAATTAATTTTCAATTATAAATATATAGTTAAACCCCATTCTTTTCATTTTAGAAACCTTAGCTTCCATCATCATCATCTTCCTCCTCCTCAAGAACATTCTTAAAACATTTCCTATTCTCTTTCCTAATTTTTTTTAATACAAAAATAGAAAGGTTACATGTCAAATTAAATGGGAGAGAGAATAACAATAAAAGAGAAAGGAAGAAGGAAATTAAATCAACAAAAGAGAGTGGCTGTGAAATCAAATTAAATCAGAAGAGAAATTCCTTCGAGGTAGGTGGATGTATTTTTAATAACATGGTTATATGTAGTTATTTTAATATACCCTATCTGATTTAGGTTGTTAAAACCTAAATTGTAAATCATATTGTTTAGATATGAGATTGAATAATGAATTAAATTGATGCAAACCTGTTAAATAGGAATTGATCACCTAAATTAAAACCCTTTTTCTAACTCTTCTAATCCTATAACATGTTAGTATAATTTGTTAATATTGATATTTGTAGTAAACCCAAGACTTGAATTGTTCCTATTAATCTGTAAATTGATAAAGAATTTAAATAACCCGTATTGTTAATAGTAACCCTAGGTTAAACTATTTCACTACAAAATTTTATAGATATGTAAAATGAAATTGATATTAACAAGTTTGGTTAATTGTAACTAGCTTACTGTATGATAGTAATTTGGGAAAGATAACAATAATTAATAAGAGAATTAACAGTAATTAAATTGGAATCAAAGTAAACAAACCTAAAATTTACACCAGACCGGTCGACAGCACTACCTGAAGCGCTCGACAGCAAGTGTAAAACCCCAGCTCTATATCCATACTAACAAAGAATATTACATAGTAATATTGTCTGCTAATTATACGGAGAATAAGGCTGATTAGGAGCGACCAAGCATGAATATTCCCTTAGGCTAACACTGACACGTTTTACTATGCCTCAAAAATCATATATGGTGTGTACAATATCGGCACAAAGTAATAAACACGATTTCTTAAAAAGAAGTTCAGAACAATATATAATATCACAGAGAATGCAGAATCACATAACATAGTGGAATATATAATATTGACATGAAAATACATACATATATAAGTGAGACTACAAAATCGAAATACTGACTCAATTAATACAGTTATAGATTGACTACAACATGACTTAAAAATATAATGATATGAAAAGTCAGCAGCTCATAAAAAGTATACATTATGCATAAAGGTTTGGGACCTAACGACATATATATACATATACATATACACACACACACAATATATATATAAGCTAGCTCAACATCCACAGTCAATGAGTCTCAACCTGGCCCGAATATTAATAAATAATAAACGAGTCAAATTATTTCTAGTTCAACAATAGTGAGATCATAGGGTAATATAAGAGACTATGATAATATAGTCATAACCATATATAATATGGCAACCTCTAATTAATAAACGGCATAATCAAAATAATTCGTCATGTCATAAATCATATCATTCTCATTATAAGCAATCATCTCAAAATATGGTGAATCGAAATATTTCATATTCTAAATCATAAACTTGCATGAGTGCAAGTGAAAACCATTAGATAAGCATAAAAGCATGTTGAACTCAAAAGATGAGCATGAAAGCAAGTCGAAACCAAAGACAAGCATGAAAGCGAGTCGAAACTAAAAACATGCATGAAAAGAAAGTCGAATCAAAATATCACAAATAAATTCATAAATCAAAGGACATGCATGAAAGCGAGTCATCACAAGATGAGTCGGTACCCACCAGTCACGCCTGGATGCATCCCATAATAAGACAAGTCAATACTTGCCGTACATGCCTAGATGAGTGCCATAATAAGACAAGCCGGTACTTGCCAACATCTGAAAACGTGTTATTTAAAAGTTGAGCCGATACCCACCGATCACGCCAGGATGCATGCCATAATAAGACAAGACAATACTTGTTACACATGCCTAGATGTGTGTTATCTCAAAGATCATTTTCGATCTAAAGTGTTATATACTTTCCAATGTTAAATACTCGAGTATCCCCTAATGACTGATAACCACTTAGTGATACTCAAATATTTACTAAGGGGTCTTAAATTCTACTCATCTAAAAATACATCAATTAGTAATCAAACTAGTGTCGTCCAAATGTCCCATAACAACTAGGCGATACTCGAATGTTTACTAAAAGATCATAAACTTCGCTCTATAAAATACTCCATCGTAAGAGTCAAATAATTAACCGATAAAGTGGTACATAGGGTTTCATACCACTAGTACTACTAAATTGTTTAATTAAAATTCACATTTAATAGAAGTAGTTTTTTTGTAAAAATTACTTCTTTTAAAATCATTTAAACATTGTTCTAATGACTATTAGATGTGTTGAAAAATACTTTTTTCAGTATAGCCTTTAAATCGAAATTTACATATATATAGTATTTCTTCACTATCAAAACTATCATCTCTAAATATTTTCTAACAATAATACTTTGAATTTGGAATATTATCAGAGGTATAATTTATTTAATTTATAAAAGTGATTTTCAAACTATATATTATAAAATAGAATGTTATACAATTTATTCTTAAAATGCCATAATTGAATATATATATATATATATATGTATATTATCATTAATAAATTTCGAAATTCATAGAGTTGAAATTCACAAAGCAAAAGAATCAAATAAGAATCAGCAATCACAAAGCAACAAATGAAATTAAAATCTACGAAAATTGATAGGTTTATAAAATATGTCACTTAGTGTGTGTGTGTGTGTATCATATTTAATAAATTATAAGTTGAGCATTCCACAAACATATGGTGCAATGAATCCTCGAAAATCACAACAACGACCAAAGAAATGTAAAGCTAGAAAACCAGCAAACAAAAGGGGATTACCTAGAGCCGAACTAGTTCCAGGCATCCACCACCGACGGTGACTTTTTCTGGAGCTATTCGACTCCACGAAATCATCATGGTCAACACTTCGTCAATCTTCGGCGATGATACTTCGGGTTAAGCACATGAAAAGGTATACACAAGCATGCATTTATATCAACACAACAATGCATCACAAGGTCAAACAAAATCATTTCGGTTTCCTACAATTTAAACTTCAAAATTTTGCAAAACTCTAAACATGAAAGTTGTTGATAATAATCTTATCTTTCCAGCAAGAAAAAGATCATCAAATTTGGACTTACAGTTCAAAAGTTATGATAAAATGAGTTTTAGGTTGGAAAATTCTTTATCCTATGCGAAACTTGTCAATCCTAGGGCTGCGACTAAAAATGTGTTTATCACCCTTTAAATCTCAAAAGTTTTTAAAACTCAAAACATGGAAGTTGTATATAATAGTCTTAGCTTTCGACCAAGAGAAAGATCATTAAATTTGGACCTACGCTTCAAAAGTTATGACCAAATCAATTTCAGGTTTAAGCTCTTAAATTACTCTAAAGATAGAACCGTGATTATACTTTCAAATCCATTCAGGTCAAGTAAACGACTAGATATCAAAAAGTGACTAAACAAATTGGGGGAGCCAGGTGCCTGTAGGTTTTCGGGTGAGGCGACCGATCCAATATACTTCGAGCTTGGACCGATCCAGCTCCAGTATATTAATTGGGGACCGATCCAAACTATTCATAGACCGAAGGACGAAGGTTGCTTAAAGCCGGCCGGTCGATAGACGAAAGAGAATCAACAAGTTGAGTTCTGATCTGAGTAGGCTCAACATAGGGAATACCCTAACCTTGGGAACCGGGGCCTGGCCATCTCGGTCGACGTTCTAGCTAAGTTTGTCTGTCGACAGCGGAATGGTTCGATTCATGGTCGCATCTGCAAATTATTTCTCATTGAATCTTTTTTCTAAGCCAAAAGATTGACTCCAAACGGGTTTAGGAAGTGTGTGTTATCGCTGTTTTACTACAGTACACTTTCCAAATAAAGTTTCAACTACCAGCTTATGTTTCAAAGATGCATTACTTTCAATCACTGCATAACCACAACAATTCGAATTAATTTACTACTAAAACCACAACTATACAAACATGCAATCAATTTAGAGAGTGGTGAGGATCACTCACCTTATTCTTCCAATTAAGCAGCTAAAACAACCAAAATACACTAGCCTTCTCTGTTTCAGCCAAGCCCAAAAAATCAGTTTTACAGACAAATAGCACTAGGGATTCAAACATTGTGAAAACTGAAATTAATGAGCCTAAAAGCTAGAATAGGGTAAGAGACCATTACTATGAATTTAGTGTATTCTCTAGAAATTTATTTTGAATTAACATGAGTGATTTTTCTTAGGGTTAGAGGAGGAGGACTTCGTTTCTTTTTCTCTATTTCTAAGTTTGGCCTTATTGTAAATGGGAGAATGAGAAGGAACTTCTTCTTTGTTTCATTTAACTTGGGCCTTGGGTTAGTAATACTCCCAATAAGAAAAGAGTTGTTATTTTTTTCACTTCTCTTTTTAGTTCATACTTCTCTAACAACTATAAAATTTCCTTCTACATAATTCAATTAATGAATTTAAAAATCCATTTATTATATCTTCTTAGTTACTAAATCATATTTTCATACGCCATTTTGAAATAAAATCCAAATACTTAGCATTTAAAAAAATTATTTAGCATTTAAATATTTGATAAATTCAAATTTCCATTTGAAAATCCCAATTTAAATCATTATTTATTTTATTTGAGCAACTCAAAAATCAGGATTGTTATGGACTCCCCCCTTAAACAAATTATGTCCTCGCAATTCCATTATAGAGAAAAGTCAATAATAGATATATATTAGTATTAGTAATACTTCATTTTTTTCCTTCAAAATATACACTATCAACACCACAATCAAGTGTCCAAACAATAAAACTTTAGCATTTACTTGTAAAAATTTTGAATTACTTTTCAAAAGATAAAAACATCTAACTTACATATCATTCTTTTAAAATATGGATGTACAATGATTTGTAAGTCTTCTTTCCTTCAAAATTTATAAATCTTCTAATCTTAAAATCTTAATATTGATCAATATTAACTTAATAAGATTCAACCCTTATTAGAAGAAAGCCAATTATAAAACTAATGGTTTTTCTTTATCATTAATTTAAATCTCAAATTCTTCTTTGCTGAAATCAACTCCCTTAAAATAACAAAAATTCCTAAAATGTTTCCATAAATTCGAAACCCTTTACCTTCGATAAATCTTCTTTCAAGAATAACTTTCTCAAAAATTTGGACTTTTACAAATAGTACAAATATTTTATGTTTTAAGAAATTCTTCCCATATGAAATTTCATCATTTAATTTTCCATCTTTCTTTATATATTCATTTCCAAAATTTCATTTTCCAAATTCTTCTTCACTCTTTATTTAAATAAACTTTTATGAATATAAAAGACTTTTTTCAACTTAGCCCATTCATTTACAGTTTTTTATATTTTCTTATTCACTAATTTGAAAATTTGTTTACACAAATAATTTACATCCTTTAAAAATATAACACCTTTTACGATTTAGGATCCTAAGTACATTAAGGAGTTAAAAGACATCCAACTTATTTAATCCCTTAAAATAAGGATGTGAAATAATTTAAAGATTTTACTTATTTTAAATATTATAAACTTCATAGTTTAATTTATTTTATCGCAAAAATTTATTTCTCAAAGAATTAATTTACATAAAAATGAAAAAAATTATAAAAATCCAATCATTGCTCAACTTTTTAATTCCTTTCAAACTAAATTTCTATATTTAAAATTCATTAATTGGGAAATCCAACTTTTAATAAGAAGTTGTATATATAAGACTGAAGGAATTTTCTTTGTTTACCAAAATTAGAATATTCAAAAATTTAACAACTTATTTCAATCATATAAAGTTAACTATAAGGTTCAACCTCTTAAATACAATAATTATAAAGTTAAATGAATTTCTTCCCTTCTAATATATTCTCATGTTTTATTTATCACTTAAAATAAACCTCATCAATATAATTCGTCCTCTGGATTTAAATCATCAAAATACAAAGTTCCGTTTTCTTCAATTATCTTCTTATTTTGAAATTTACAAAATTTATTTACACAATTACCTTTTTTTCAACCTCCTTTAATTTGGAACTCATATATAAAATTTTAACATTCATTTAAATCACAACATGTTATAAACAACCAATCAAAAGCATCACACACAATTCCTTTTAACATATATCTTATGAATGGATATACACAAATTTACATATATCAAAGAATATAATAATGTTGCCTTGCCATCCATTTATAGCGAATCATTTTGTCGATTAACTGCAATGTTTATATCTATACTATTTCATTAAAATTATTTTAACCATCAAAATTTTGAAACACACACACACACACACACACACACATATATATATATATATATATATATATATTTATTTATTTATGTATGTATGTATATATTTCATATGTATAACTATTTTCATAATAGATATATTTTCCATCTCAGTTTATTTACTAAAATATCTTTCTAAATAATATTCTATCTTTTCAAATAGTATTATTCAATCCCAAATCAGTCACTTAATATTATCATCAAATTCCATATAATATCTTCTTTCCAAAAATAAAATATATAGTGCAGAATATTTCTTTAAAAAAATATTATTTATCTTCAAGATACATTTTTTGGCAAAGCCAGCACGGTTAAATGGGCCCCTACTATTTTATTTATAACAAGTAAGAAACTACTTACAAGCATAAATTAGAATTATAGAGAGAATATGATAGAACAATTGGAAAATAAACAAAGTAAAACAAAATACACTTAAAAGGTATCAGCAACTCCAGTTTTGCATTGTGGACCTATCAAAAGGAAAATTTGAGAGTGACAGAGCAATTCAAATTTCCCGGCATATGCTATAAAAAATTTCCATGCATTTCCTTTTCTTATAATTGAAAATCCTCTTATTCCTTTCTTTTCAAGTTTCATTCATAAAAACCTTGAGCATGATTAGGAGTTCATAGGAGGATGACTGCTTCCATCTAGTTGCCTTATAGATATTTGACCATTCTTTCTTGCTATTCCAAACCAGATTATCAAAGCCACCTTTTAACTTAATTTCCTCCATATAGAATAAGAGAAAAAGCAATTGAAGTAGAGATGGTGGGTGTCTTCGACCCTGGAATTACAGAATATACATGAAGTGGATACAGAGATACCTCTATGAGCCAGATTTACAAGAGTATGTATAACATTTTTGATGACTTTCCAAAGCATGAAATTAAGCTTTTCATTTAAACACTGATTCCATATTGTCTTATACCATGGAATCATGTTTTTCTCTGAAGAATCATCTATGGTCGTGTATATAGTGTGAGTTGAATGCCTCTTCATATCATTAGTCCAACAGTATATATCAGAAGTGACATAAGTATAGGAAGTGTTATTGTTGGAGTTCCATAACAGGTTGACATTGGAGTTGCTTGTTCGAGGAAGATTGATGATGCCATTCCTTATGAAAGTGTTAGCCTTAGCGTGCATAGGGATACCACTTTGCTGCGGATCTTCATGAGAGAAGGAATTACTAAGAATCTAGCCTTGTTTGAACCAAGGCATAGTCTAGAATTTAGCATTTCTTCCAGGACTTAGGATCAGTTTAGATTGAGGTAGGAGTTTATCTCTCATTTTTAACATAACTTTCCACACCCAATTGTGTGCCTGTTTAGAGTTCATCAGCCATATATCTTCATTCTTCAAGTTATGCTTTATTCACCAGGCAACCCATAAAGAGTCAGATCTATTGATGAGGTTATCAAAATGTTTTGATAGAGCAACAATGTTCCATATTTTCATATTTTTAATTCCAAGCCCATCAACATATTTTACCATTTCCAATTCACTAAATGCAATAAGAGAGAGCTTCCTATTATTAATAGATCTAGTCCATAGAAATCTAATCATGGCAGTTTGATCATGGAATTAGCTTTATTGGCAGGAGAAAAGTTTTGCACCAGAACAAAGTCACAGAAAAAATTAAAGAGTTTATGATAACAAGTCTACCAGGCTGTAGATATTTATTTTTCCATCCGGTCAAGACATTGGTTATCTTTTCATATAAAGAAATGCATTGGGAGATGGAGATTCTTTTTGTTGCTAATGGAATACCCAAGTAAGACATATTAGACTGGGGAGGAAGCATATTGGTGATAGATAAACGTTGCCTAATTTGTTGTGGAGGCAACCCAGAAATCAAAATGTATGACTTTTGAGGATCTGTCATTAAGCCAGTGAATTCAAAGAAGAAGTTTAGAGTGTCTATGATTGATTTCAGTGACTCAATATAGGGTTTGGTGAATTATTAAGTCATCAGCAAATGCTAGGGCGGTAACCATAGGAGATCTACATTTAGGATGAAGGATGAATTTCTTTTCAACAACTTGCCTTTAGGGAGCAAGCGTAAGAGTTTCCATTATAATGATAAACAAGTAGGATGATATTGGATTACCTTACCTCAAAAAAATTTTGCCTTAGAAATAACCAACAGTGTGTGCATTGAAGATAGAGAGTATCTGACAGTGGAAATGCATTGAAAAATCCAATTGGAAAATTAAGAAGGGAAATTCATTTTCTTGAGAATACACATTGGAGCAGACCATTTAACCGAGTCAAAGGTCTTTTTGATGTCAATCTTGAACATTGCTCTTGGAGAGAAGAAGGGTATCCATTCAAGAGTTCATGGGTGATGAGGACATTATCAAGGATATTTCTATTAGGGAGTTAGGCAGCATGATTAGGGGAGACTATAGATTGGAGGACTTGTTTCAGTCTAGAAGATTGAATCCTTAATGCACTATTATAGCAGCCAATAATCCTAAATTGTCTGACATCAGATAGACTGTTAATCTTGGGAATAAGGGCAACATTTGTTGAATTAATAGAGCTGAGAATTTTGCCTTAATTGAATAAATTGTGAACTGCTTTAAGGACATCAAAGGATATGATTGGCCAACAATGAATGAAGAAGGTGACATTGAAACCATCTAGGCCACCGCAAGCCAATTTTTTCATAGTAAAAAAGGAATTCTTGATTTCATCATCGAAGATAGGAGTTATGAGGAAGGTTTGCATATCAGTGGAGAGATTTGGAAGAGAAAGATTTGAGATAAATGATGTGTCATTTGTTGTTGAAGAGGTGCCATACCAAGTAGAGAAGTGAAATAGTCTTGGAAGGCATTATCAACCTTAGTAGGAGTAGCACGAGACGAACCATTCTTATTAGAGATTTGATGTATGAGGGATTTAGTTTGTTTGATTATAAGCGAAGCATGATAAAACTTAGAGTTTCTATCACCATACAAAAAATAGCTTTCTCTATATTTTTGCATAGACATATTTGCATCAGAGAACAGAGCAGCATCAAGCTGAGATACTAGGAGAGTTTCAAGTTGACTAAGGTTAGGAGCAATGCTAGAATTCATAATTTTGGTGCTGAACCTACTCAAATTTTAATTTAATTTTAGAAGAAAGTTTCTTACCATCACCATAAATGTTCTTAGACTAAAGTTTTAGAGCAGATTTGCTATTTTTCAATTCTTGCTGAAGAATAAGCATGGGATACCATATGCCTAAATCATCCAAGCATCCTTTACCACTTGTAAGAAATTAATGTTATTATTCCATTCATCAAAATTTTTGAAATTAACCTTTTTATTAATGACAACATCTCCAAAGGACAGAATTAGAGGGCGGTGGTCAGAGCGTAAAGGCATAAGGATATGGATTTGTATGAAGGCCAAAGAGGGAGAGATATGAAGTTGGTAAAACCATGATCAATTTAGTTATAGTTCTTGGACCATGTCTGCTTTTATTTTTCCAAGTAAATGAAGAACCATTGGAGGGAATTTCAACTAGGGAGGCATTATGCATTGTTTCATTGAGAGGAGCTAATTCTCTGAGAGATAAGGGGTTGCCTCCAGTTTTACAAGAGGAGAGATATGAGCAGTTGAAGTCTCTAATAACAATCCATGGGTGAGAATTTTGTCTTAAGTGGGGAGATAGTCATGAAGCTTTTGTCTCTGGGATGAGAAATATTCAGCATGTATAAAAGTGAAGTACATAGAAGTAGAAGAAGGAAGGTGACAAGCATGGGTACGTATGAATTGTTTGTCAAATAGTATAGGGCTAATAGCGAAGATGGATGGATCAAAGATGAGTAATCTTCCATAAGAAGCATGAGTATTATTGGTGAGAGAGTTCCATTCAGGATTAATAAACTTAGCTGCTCTTTAAGAGAGGATAGGATTGAGTTTGGTTTCAGAAATGGAGGAGTTTGTGACCATAAATGAGAGATTTTATTTGTTCAAGTTTTGAATTCTTGTGGGCACCTCTGATATTCTATGCAGCAATGTTGTTCATCATTATTAAACTATTTGGATTTTATTATTTGAGCTTCTAGTACTTCTTTGAGAAGTGGATGGGGTATTGTCAGGGTATAGTTTGATATAGCAATCTGAATCATCATCAGAGTCAAGGGGAGATGAAGTTGAGGAGGAGATCCTTTTCTTTCTTTTTGAGGCTTTTTGATGTTTGTCTTTGCCAGTTCCAACCAAGAAGGATGGTTTTTTGGATTTGTGCTTCTTCTTGTTATTCTTTGAGTTAAGATCTTTGGAAGTTGTTGTACCCACTTTATCAGGATTTTCTTGAGATATGGAGTATTGGAATGTGGAAAGTTTTTCATAAGATTCAAGAATTAAATTATTTGGTGTGTCATAATTTTTAAAAATGGACCTACTGCCAATGTGAAACAAATGGGATTTGGTAGAGTTGGAGCAAGGGGTATTGTCAGGAGTATCATTGTGCATGTTCCATGCATGTTTCAGAATAGGAGAGGCAAAAAGTATAGAAGTTGACTTAGAAGCAGGCCTAAAGGGATGAAGTGTAGATATTAGTGGGGATAGAGTGGACAAGATAGAGTCAGGTATAAGTGAATTGAAATTAGTTAGATGATGAGATGAATTCAGATTAGAAGGAGATAACATAGGTGAATGATTAGCATGGTCAATATCTAGAGAATTGGAGGAAACAGAAAGTATCAAAAGTTGCATAACAGAGTTGTTTACGTTCAAAAGAGGTTTGATAGTAGGGGCTTGGTGCACCATACCCAGATGAGACATAGGTGTTGTAGAGGAGGTTTTTTCTGAAAAATAGTCTGGCTTGTGGTTGAGTTGATCAAATTCAAATCAGTTATGTTGAGGCTAGTCTTATTAACAAGGCCAATATCCAAGTCAATATCAGTAGCATTGGCTATATCAGAAACATTGATATCATTAATTTTATGCACATCTTCATCTTCATTAACATCATGAGTTTCTTTATCTTTTTCATGAATTTCACCTTCTTCAATAGAATCAAGCATTGTAAATTTAATGCTTAACTGGACTGCTACTATTTCTCTTTTGCTATCAGAAGAGGAGTTTTTATTTGAACCGGAGAATTTGCATTTAGACTTTTCATTTACAACTTGAGTGTGCATGGTTTTATACTCATTAAGAACAGCATGGGTAGCATCATTTCTATTTGAGATATTTTTCTTATGGTGAACAACCCTTTTCCATACGTATTCCCTTTTCAAATCCAAGATGGTGTCTTGCAGTATTTATCATTATATCAGTAGGAGCTTTAGGATTATCATGCTTTCCCTCAGCCTTATCATTTCCAAGGTCAGTTTTTCCATCTTGCAAGCAAACATTTTGACAATTTACACTGGAATGACCAAACACTTTGCATTGAACGCAGATATCATATTTCCATTGACAATGGACATATATTTATTGTATTATACCATCAGGTAGCTGCACTGAAAAGGATTCAACCAATTCCTAGAATGGGGTTATTTCAATCAAACATTTGGTATATTGAATGAGATCAAGTCTCTCAGTTGATTCATTCAAACAAATTAGCTTACCCAGTCAACTAGCAAGCCAATTTATCCTAATTTATGACGAAGCAAAAATAGGGATGTTGTAAAGTTGCACCCAAATTGGAACTGCTCTATTCAAACCACGTACGTTGCTATTAGTTGGATCCTATTGTTTTAAAATAAATAGCTTGTTCTTCATGATAATGGGACCACTCTTAATTATGTTGATCATGTCTGTCTCATCAGAAAATAGAAAAAAAATATGTTTCCATTGTTGAATTTGGATGATTCAAATATCTGTTAAAGAGGAAAGAAATTGATTAATTGATTCAATCAAATCAATTAATGGAAGGATATTTTGAAGGAAATCAATTAATTAGTCAATTTGTTATATGAAGAAAGAAATTGCTGATGGAGATTCAATCAAGGAAAATTATGGAAACCAATCACCATTATCCATTTACGTAGAAATTAAATCATGGATATTTGGAAAAGTTTCAAAAACATAATCTGTAAATTATTCTCTTAATCCCTAAGTAACTCCTTCATGAGTCTATATAAATGAAGGAATTACATCTTCATAAGCAACAAGCAAAGTGTAGTATCCACCATTATTCTTTCCTCTCTTGTACTCTTTTCTTTAGTGAAATAAAAAGTTGTTGGGTCTCCGTGGACGTAGGATATTCATATCCGAACCACGTTAAATCTTCTGTCTCTTATTTCTGTTTTTTTTTTTTGTGAGATTTCATAATTCCTTTTAACTGTCATTGGTATCTAAATAGGCAATACTAGGTCTTGAATTGAAATCGCTTCCGCAGCGCACCGTGGTGTTGAATTGTTATCAATCCTCAATTTTTCACCACAGTTTGGTATCAGAGCTGGTGTTATTGTTCCGTTTGGATATTAATGGCTACTTCAAGTAAATCTATTGGTAGATCTGGGGTCAATTATGGACTTACTCGTTTTGATGGAAAAGGAGACTTTGGAACTTGGAAGATGAAGATGGAGGCTGTATTGAAGAAGGAGAAGACTTTTAAGATAATTTCTGCGCTTGAGAAGCTGAAAGAGTTAGATAGTGAAACTTTAGAAGAGATGGAAGATGAAGCCCTAACTACCATCCAGCTAAGTCTTTCAGATGAGGTTCTTAGAGAATTTTCTCAAAAGAAAACAGCAAAGGAATTATGGGATGCATTATCTGATGCATATCAGGACAAGTCTCTCACTAACAGAATAATTCTGCAACAACAACTCTATTCGTACAAAATGAAGCCTGGAGCTGATCTCATGGGGCATGTGGATGCCCTAACCACCTTAGTAATGAATTTGAAGGCAGCGGAAGTTGAAATTACAGATGAGGCTCAAGCGGTAATCCTTTTATGTTCCTTGCCTAAGGAGTACACTGCTTTTGTTAATTCTATGATTTATGGTCGTAGTAAAATTAGCCTATCTGATGTTAAAGCTGGACTTCATAATGAAGTGTTGAGGGATAGATTAGCAAGCACTAGTTTAGACAGTGATACGGAGGGCTTATCTGTTCAGAGAGGAAGAAGCCAAAGCAAGTCAAAATATGGTGGAGGTCGAAATAAATCAAGGTCTCAGTCTAGGGGGCCTAATAAATTGACTTGCAATTATTGTAAAAGGCCAGGGCACTTTGTAGCAACTTGTCCCAAGCTTGAAGGTAGAAGAAGAGACCCAAAGCAAGCTTCAGCATCTACCGCTGAGAAGTCAGATACAGAGAGTGATACCGATGTGTTTACAGCTTCTGGCTCTTCTGGGAAGAGCAACCTATGGCTGATCGATTCTGGCGCATCCTATCATATGACACCTGATAGGAACTGTTTCTCCACTTACCGTGAGATTGATGGAGGAGAAGTTCTGATGGGCAATGATGCTTCTTGCCGTATGATTGGTGTTGGTAGTGTGAAGGTTAGAATGTTTGACGGTGTTATTCGTACTATTACAGATGTTAGACATGTACCTGATTTGAGAAGAAGTTTGATATCTATTGGGGCTCTGAGTAGGCTTGGTTTGAAGATTGTAGTTGAAGGAGAGAAGATGAAAATATCAAAAGGTTCTATGATAGTTATGAAAGGAGTAAGGGCAGGAAATCTTTATCTTTTGAAGGACACTACTGTAGTTGGCGAATCAGCTTCTGTCACTTCTGTTGATTCGGACTCTTCCAGATTATGGCATTTACGGATGGGTCACATTGGTGAGCGTAGCATGGATGAGTTGAGAAAGCGAGGTTTGATTGATGGTGTTCATCATTCAAAGCTTGGCTTTTGTGAAGAGTGTGTTCTTGGGAAGCAGACGAAGATTTCTTTTGGTACTGGAGAGCATAAGGCAAAGGCTGTCTTAGAGTATGTTCACACAGATGTTTGGGGACCTTCCCCTTGCCCCTCCTTAGGTGGAGCCAGGTATTTCGTTTCATTTATAGATGATTTCTCTCGTAAAGTTTGGGTATATTTTCTACAGTCAAAGAGTGAAACTTTTGACAGGTTTCGAAAGTGGAAATCTACAGTTGAGAAGCAGTCAGGAAAGAAATTGAAAGTTCTCCGTTCAGATAACGGCGGTGAATTTGTATCACAGGAATTCATCGATTATTGTGAGTCTGAAGGTATTAAGAGGCATTACACCACACCTGGCGACCCTCAGTCTAATGGAGTTGCTGAAAGAATGAATCGGACATTATTGGAGAGAACTCGTTGCCTCAGATTGACTGCAAAGTTGAAAAAGGGATTTTGGGCAGAAGCTTTATCTATGGCGGCTTTCCTCATCAACCGCACACCTTCTACCGCCATAGACATGAAGATCCCAGAAGAAGTATGGAAAGGAGAGCCTGTTAGCTATTCATTCCTCAAAGTGTTTGGTTGTCCAGCTTACGTACATGAGAGCAGAGGAAAGCTGGAACCTAGAGCTCGCAAGTGTATCTTTCTAGGTTATAGAAGAGGAGTGAAGGGATATAGATTGTGGTGTCCTATTAGCAGGAAGATTGTTACCAGCAGACATGTGACTTTTAATGAGAAGGCTATGTTGAAGGTGGAGCCTTCCTCATCAGATGACAATGAGAGGACAAATGAAGAATACCAAACACAAAGTAAGTCATCTACTGTTCCTTTTCATAGAAATTCTGAAGGTGTTTCCGATGACACCGTGGTTGATGAGGAAAATACAGAGATTAGTACAGAGGATCAGACTCAAGGTGGAGCTAGTTCAGAGATCAGACCTGTTAGACAAAAGAAGAAGCCTAATTGGCTTAATGATTTTGTTGGATTGAGCATCGAAGACATTGACTTCGATGACATGGCAACATATGCTTTGAATGTTGTCCATGATGAACCCAGAGATTATAGAGACGCAATTGCTTCAGTTGACAGTTCCAGTTGGTTAGTTGCTATGGAAGAGGAGATTGAATCTTTGCAGAAAAATCATACTTGGGATTTGGTGCCTCTTCCCACCAACAAGAGAGCTATTGGTTGTAAGTGGATCTATAGAGTAAAAGACGGCGGCGATGGAAATTTCAGATATAAAGCAAGGTTAGTAGCAAAGGGGTATGTTCAGAAAAAGGGAGTTGAGTATCATGACATTTTTGCTCCAGTTGTTAGGCATACCTCCATTCGCATTCTATTGGCATTAGTGGCTCATTATGATATGGAGTTGGAGCAACTAGATGTCAAAACTGCATTCTTGCATGGTGATCTGGATGAAGAAATTTATTTACGGCAGCCGGAGGGGTTCATTGATAGTAGCAGGCCTGACTATGTTTGTAAACTTAACAAATCTCTATATGGACTAAAACAGTCACCTAGACTATGGTATAAGAGATTTGATAAGTTTATGCTTTCACAAGGATATTCTAGAAGCTTCAAAGACCAGTGTGTTTATTTCAAGAGATGTGATAATGATTTATTATATCTGTTGTTATATGTAGATGATATGTTAATTGCATCTCGGAGTATGGTAAGAATTATGGAGCTGAAAACTGAACTTAGCAAGGAGTTTGATATGAAGGATTTGGGAAAAGCACAAAGAATATTGGGTATGGAGATTTGTAGAGATAGAAAGCGGAGAGAGTTGAGACTCACTCAGGCGCAATACATCGAGAAGGTCCTCACTCGATTTGGAATGGAGAAAGCCAAACCGGTTGGTACTCCATTAGGCTCTCATTTTAAATTGTCAAAAGACCAATCTCCCACATCGGAAGAAGATAAAAGGTATATGGCTGATATACCTTATTCCAGTGCTATTGGTAGTCTTATGTATGCCATGGTATGCACTAGACCAGATTTGGCCCACGCAGTGGGTGTTGTAAGTCGATATATGTCTAACCCAGGAAAGGAACATTGGCAAGCAGTAAAGTGGATACTTAGGTATCTTAGAGGCACTTCATCTGTTGGCTTGTTATATGGTGGAGTGGATGGCGACATCTCACTTAGAGGATACTGTGATTCAGATTATGCTGGGGATAGAGATGCACGGAAGTCAGTGTCGGGCTATGTTTTTACACTTGGCATAGGCTCGATTTCATGGAGATCAAAGCTGCAATCTATTGTAGCTTTGTCAACTACCAAAGCAGAATTGATATCGATTGTTGAAGCAACTAAGGAGGGTTTGTATTTACTTCAGTTGTTGGATGATCTTTTTATGGTGCAGAAGACCGTGGAGCTATTTTCAGACAGTCAAAGTGCAATTCATCTTGTTCATAATCAGGCTTATAGTTCACGAACGAAGCACATTGATGTTAGAGGTTTCTTTCTTATGCTGGAGGAAGAACGGAGTAAGATCAAGTTGTTGAAAGTGAATACTTCAGACAACCCCTCAGATATGATGACAAAGTCACTTCCTAAGGACAAGTTTGAGCATTGCTCAAACTTGATCAGTTTGATACCCGTTACTTGAGCGCCATGGGGCGCTAGACCCAACAACTTATATGTCGATTGCCTGATGATAAGATGATGAAGAGAGATTGTTATATTTGAATCAAGGTGGAGTGTTGAATTTGGATGATTCAAATATCTGTTAAAGAGGAAAGAAATTGATTAATTGATTCAATTAAATCAATTAATGGAAGGATATTTTGAAGGAAATCAATTAATTAGTCAATTTGTTATATGAAGAAAGAAATTGCTGATGGAGATTCAATCAAGGAAAATTATGGAAACCAATCACCATTATCCATTTACGTAGAAATTAAATCATGGATATTTGGAAAAGTTTCAAAAACATAATCTGTAAATTATTCTCTTAATCCCTAAGTAACTCCTTCATGAGTCTATATAAATGAAGGAATTACATCTTCATAAGCAACAAGCAAAGTGTAGTATCCACCATTATTCTTTCCTCTCTTGTACTCTTTTCTTTAGTGAAATAAAAAGTTGTTGGGTCTCCGTGGACGTAGGATATTCATATCCGAACCACGTTAAATCTTCTGTCTCTTATTTCTGTTTTTTTTTTGTGAGATTTCATAATTCCTTTTAACTGTCATTGGTATCTAAATAGGCAATACTAGGTCTTGAATTGAAATCGCTTCCGCAGCGCACCGTGGTGTTGAATTGTTATCAATCCTCAATTTTTCACCACATCCATCAGATTTTACCTTAATGTTGACTTGCAGCTTCCAAATCTTTTTCAAATGCTCTACCATAGATGTATAAAAAAGTGGCTTATCTAAGAAAAAGCCTACCACATAGTCATTCCGGATGTCAGTGCCAGTAGAGATAACATTAAGAGGAGGGATTATAGCATCACTATTGAAAGTTGTATCCATTTGAACTAGCGAGTACTTTCCTGCATTGCGAGAAAGATGTCTGAAGAGGGAAGTCCAGGCTTGTTCAAGGGGAGGAGGAGTAATAGAGGAGGGAGAGGGGAGAGTAGGATTGATGCAAAGGTTTTAAAGAGAGGAGGAGCAAGGGAAGGATCAGTAGAGATAGAAGAAGAGGAAGGTGGAGGGTTAGTGGGTTGGTTTGGTAGTGGAGGAGGAGGAATGGGCAAGGGAGGGGAGGCATGGCAGGAGAGAGAGGGAGAAGTGACAAGGGCGGCAAAAGAAGAAGATGCTGCTATTAAAAAATTGAAAAAGAGGACAATCAAAACGATGACAAAATTGATCTTCGAGATACTTTCTTTCAAACTCATCACATATGTATATATACATTTTTCCAAATCATCATTTCATTTATGAGTAATACTTACTCACTCTAAAAATTGATTTCCTCTTAGATATTATTTATAATACTTTCAAAATACCCTAACTCAAAGTACTGTGTCTGACTGTCTCGTTCTAGTGTTTATGAATCCTTATCGATAACGTTGGCCAAATGCCTCAACTACACCCAATGGGCAATTTAACGCAAAATATATTTTCAAAGATTTCTTTAATTAAAGAGATTTTTAGTTTAAATAGTAGCTTGCTTTCAATAAACTACTTCCAATAAATATTTATATTTTATACAATATTAATTCACCACTAATAATTCAATTATACAACTATTCAACATTGCATATATTAAGCAACCATCAAATTTTAATTTCATCTTAGTATATAAACTCATACATATGGATTAATATTCTATTTTTATAAAAGAACAAACTTCCAATATCCCTTGCGGTAGCTACACTACCTAAGACATTGCAAGGTCTTATTATTAATATCGAGCAGGTTTCAAATTTCCAAGAGATGATTCCTACTCAGTAAATTTTAGATTGTTACCAATAATTTTTAAAATCACTCGGTATACATCAACCAAACAATCATACATATAAGAGCAAACTAATTAATATGCTCGGTAGAACGCAGTTCATTAACTTCGCTACGCAACTCTGATCAAAACGGTTGAGGACACAACAATACTATTCCAAGCCATCTAAGGTCAAATCTATGATATCCATCAAATCTCACTCTTGACAAAAGTGAGTACAACTTTAGCATCATTTTCATAACAATAATTTGTAAAGTACTTCAAAAAATTTACAAATACATCCCGATGATTATTCCTAATAATAATATATTTTTGTCCTAAATAGGAATAAATTCTAAGTTCTACCTTGCACACCCAATGAACAGGACTATAAGTCTGTCTAGGGGAAGATTCGTGTCTCTTACATTCTATATTGTTCTGAAACTTTGCCCTGATACCAAGCTGTAATGCCCCACCTCTATACCCATACAAATAAAGAATATTACATAGTAATATTGTCTATTAATACGAAGAATAAGGCTGGTTAGGAGCGATGTAACATCCCCTATCTTGAGGCCCGAAGCTAAGCGCTATAGATGTTGCAGTCATCCATAGTATTAACTTCCGATGAAAAAATACGATAATGTTAATGGTATCCATAATATCAGAAGCACATGAATATGAAATAAAACATCACATATTAAAACAACTTTTCTGATTACATTTCAAAGTAATATTTCATATTTAAAGTACATAATCTCATAATCGATTCCCAGGTTTTGATCAAATATAATTATTACAAAATACGCCAAGAGCGACATATGAAGATGCCCTCTTGGATGGCCAGAGTACTAAATAGACAAAAGTTATCTTAATACATCACAGCGGAAATAAAAATATCAACTCCTAATTAGCTAACTTCAGCTTCCTGCTTGTCTTCGAAAGCTTTATTCGTCCACATACTAAAACCTAAGAACCTTAACTCTCAATCTACTTAAATTAATTTTGAGCACCCGAGAGTTTAAGGGGAAAACATAAACTTCGAGTCAAACATAAGCCTGGTATGAATAATACTATTACATCTCGGTTTACTGATATTAAGTGAGACCACGCCGCTTAGCGGAATGGGTTTCCCCTCACTAATATCCCTTTAAAATACATCTTTTTGCAAATCAAAATCCTGCAACAAAACTGGTTAATCAAACTAATTATATCAATAATAGCAATATCATATATGCTCAAAACAGGTAATAAATGGATCACCTGTCCGAAAATGTAGTTTTGTTCGGCTAACTACTAACCTTTGGCTGACTCGGGCCTACCAGACAAACTAAACAAATTATCTAACACCTGTTAGACATACTTATGGACGGTCTGTCCTTAAATTAGTCTGATCGGAATCAAATGAGAAACTCTATATTTATATATATGATGATGACGGATATGGTTGCTATGGATGTTTACTAAGCTTTGATCATCAAGTTTGGTTGTTTTAATATTGTTGTTTAATTGTGTAAGCAAGTCACGTTAAATACACGTCGGTATTACACAAGGAAATCACTTTCTGAATCAAGTTATAAATTGGATATGGAATCATTAAACCCCTTTGAAATAATTTAAAATGGTTTATAAATGCTTTATAAACACTGAAACCCAATTTTGGTGAATTTTTGACAAGTTATGAAAACCGAGTCAAAAATATGCGCATCACGTAATGGCGGTTCACGATTTCGCATCGTAGAAAACTATATCCATTTAAACAATGGATTCAGAGTCGGAATTCTTTGTAATAAGAATTTTCCAAACTCTTATAATCATAGTTTTCAGATAAAAGAAAAATATCGAGATTTCGTCTATTAGATTTTGAAATATGAGCTAAACAATTTTTCAAAATAGTCGCGGTTTGATAGTTCGGAAACCAAAGTGATGAATTCTTTAAAGTTGATATTTTTAATTCTTTTAAAATATGGGAAGAATTCTATAAATCTTTTAAAATGTTTTAAAAGAGATTTGAGTTATAAAAATGGATTTCTACGTGATAGAAAAGTTGTTTTGATCAAATAAGCCTTAAAAGCGCTATTCGTAGCACTTTTTGCAGCACTTTTAATAACTTTGAAATATGGCTTTAAACTTAAGTATTCTTTTTCAAATATTTTATAAATATTTTTAAATAAATAATTAAGTATTTTAAATATGGTTTGGAGGTTTTATAATTTATTTTAAAGAGTTTAAATAAATGGTTTAAAGAAAAGCTGTTAAAATCAAGTGATTTAATCTTGGCCTCAAAAGCCGACGAGTAGACTGGATTTTTATATTAGTGAGATCTAGATGTAAGGTGCTTAAACTAGGGGATGTTCAGAAGCAACCAGTGCCCTGGCTCACCTGGCCTGTTTCCCGGATGAGGAATGGATAAGGTCGAAATCTCGGAAACAAGGCACGTATAAAAGATTTAATTTTTTCAAATTTGATACAGCTTGGATTGTATAGAAATAATCTTCTTATACTTGGTACTAAATTTGAGGAGGGAACCCATACTATCCATGTGAATTTAAAAGGTGATTTTACCGCTATTCGATGGATAGTAAAGGTTAAATATGGAAATTGATGTTAAGTAGAATTAGTATAATTTATATCGACCATTTTTACTCAATAAGGTTTTGCAATATGATTTATGAGAAATAATTTTGATTTAGTATTTCCAAAGTTAAAGAGAGGTTTAATGATTTCGTATATATTGGAAAGAAATGTTTTAAATATATATATATATACAGAAAATATTTTTGATAAAAAGAAAGTAACAAATCAAATGATAAGCACCTATTTACTTGACATCTTTGTTTGCGCCAGTGTTTACACACAAATCCTTAGTATCCACTCATAGATCTCAAATTCAGATGATGAAGAGACTAAAAATGAAGAAATAACAAAATTAAAATGAAAGAAAGTAGGAGAAGGCATAAGGTTTATATTGGTTCGGCTATCTCGAGCCTACATCCACTTTGAATTGATCCTTTTATTTCCTTTATACTGTGATTATAGTTATAATCCTTTGAATAACCAAAATGACAGAGTTTTGCCAAAAGAGAAGAAGAAGATCCCCCTCTAGTTGCAATGGAGGCGCTATTTATAGGTGTGGAGCTGGAAATATCCGTCTCAAATCCCAGAATACCCTTTCTTATGCGTAGGTGGGCCCACATAATCGATCCAAGGTGGTTTGGGATCGATCCCTGATTGATCCATATCGATTTCGTATCGATCAGGAATCGCTCCAATCGAGCTGAGATTGATCATGGTGAAAGATGATAGTGCAAAGTCCTTGCTTTCCAAATTTCATGAAATTCCAATGTGTAGTTTTTGAAATATGATCAATCCAATTTTTCCTTTGCAAATGCAGGCTGGAGTCTTTGTATCGATGGATTTCGTATCCATCAGCTTGTGTCTATCAATTACGTATCCATCACTTTTGCATCGATCCAAGTCCTGTGCCATGATCTATGCTAAGCGCTCCTGTCCTTGACCGATTCCTTCGTATCGATCGATACGAACACAATCGATACAAAATGGCTCCTGAATGCTTTTCGTATCCATCCAGCATCCTTCCTCCGTGTGTGTCCTTCGTATCGATCAATAAGTGATCGATACGAAATATGCTTCTAAGCCTCCGTAACCATTGCCTCGTATCCATCCAATCGATACGCATGTATCGATACGAAGTCCACATCCATCAACCTGTACCCATCCTGGAGCTGCCTAATCAATATGAGTTGTATCGATACGAGATGCATCGATACGAATGTCGATCGATGTAAACTAAACGCCATAATGATCGATACAAAAGTATCGATATGAAACCATTTTTCACCAATATTGATCCATCCATAACTTGAGCCTATGGACTCTGATTGACCTAAAATTCGAAGTGTAGCCTCACCGTGCCTTGTTTATCATTCCTGATCGATCCCACATCGATTGGAGCTTGGTCCAATTTTGACAGTATCGATCACAGCCTTGTTTCCAATCGATCTCCAATCCCGATATCCATCCTTTTTAGCCAATTTGTCGATATCCCGGCCTTGACCAAAAGGCGGGGTAACATTTGCCCCCCAAAACATGCCATGCAACAGGAAGGCATGTTTTGAATAGCTTTAAATCCGACATCCAAAGTCCATATTCCATCCATAGCCATATCATCCGATCCATAATCGAATCCACTGCCAAGCCATTCTATCCAAGTACCATAGCCATATCCTTATCCAAATCCACAACTGCTCTGAGTCGATATCCGATTCTGAATCTAGTAACCAAATCCTTAGCCAATCCCATATCCATCCAAACCCGACAACCGAGTTCTAATCCGTCCATATCCAGTAACCAAATCCATGACCTCTCCGGGTCGATATCCAAATCCGGGACCGCTACGAGCCCTTAGCCAAATCCGGGACCACTCCGGGTTCATGCCCAAATCCTTAGATGTTCATAGCCAATTTCCAAATCCATAACCTCTTCGGGTTCTTGCTAAGCGTAATCCACACTCGATGACCTGTATTAAGCAATGCCTTGGCATAAGTCCTAGATCGATGGTGATCCTGGTTCAGTGTCCCTGAACGCTGAGTAATGCCATGGCTTAAGTCCTAAGCCGAATCCTGGTCTCTTCGGACCCTTGCCTAGCATAGTCCATACTCGACGACCTGAATAAGCCGATTCGCCACGTTCGGATGAAGCGACTTACCCCTTGCCAGGCATAATCCACACCCGACGACCTTTTTACCAAAAACCAGATAAAAATCCAATCAAAATCCAATCCGAAATCCAGATCAAATCAGAAAATCAAAAATCCATATCAAAAATCCAAACCAAGATCCAAACCAAAAGATAAGCATCCAAACAAAAATTCGAACCAGAAAATCAATAAAACCAAGAGTCCAAACCGAACTCCAAAACAAAACCAGATAAAAGCAAATGTCCAAACCAAAAAGAAAACGTAGACTTCGCAAACTAGAGCATCATGGTTTATCATCATCTCAGAGCATGCCTAGGGGCTATCTTCGTCCCCATACATGACTAAGTGACTTAGCCGTCTACCCAATGTTTGCTACTTATTCCATACCATCCCGATCAGTCGATGACCAACCGACCATCATTCCTGGGCCTCGCACCGTCGCTGTTTGAGGTAGACGGTGGTTGCTCCTGTTCCACCGCCACATTCCGAGTCCCGACATATTATCGCAACTGACCACTCCTTACGTGCTTCTCGATTATATCCTTTAGATGCCTGTAGCTGTTAGTATCATGCCCGTCCAGGTCATGAAAGAGACAGTGCCTTCCCGATGCCCTCTCATGTTCCGAGGGTTCCCTCATCGCCGGCCTTCGGTAAGGAAGGCGATTCCGAGTTTCCCTGTATATCCATTCCAAAGTCTCATTCAGTCTGGTGTAAGTGGAGAATTTTGGTTCTCCCTAGCGCTTCCTTGCCCTACCAGAATCATCATCCAATTTCCTCTTCCAATTATCCTTATCCTTACCCGAGCTTTCACCGGATGGTCCTCCATCCTTGACCATGTTTACTTCTTTTAGTTTCACATCCAAACGTGCATCCTCCTGTCGAAGGAATCTTTTGGCCTCATGAATGAATTCCCCAATCCATTGGTGGATCCCGTATCAATGATATTTTGAAATCCGAGTTGTCCCTGACTCCTGACATTGCCCCCATTAGAACCATTGGTGGATCCGGCCAATCCACCGAAGCAACCGCCGCATTAAACCGGGTTAAGAAAATCCTAAGCGACTCTCCTGTCCTTTTTTTGACTAACGTCAGTACAGTCACATTTTTTGGCCTTTTGATATGAACCCGAAACTGCATCAAAAACCTGTCCACCAATTTTGTCCATGTCCTAATAGATCCATTTTCCAATTGCCTGCACCACATAGTAGCTATATCCATCAAGTACGGGGGAAACATTGGGCCATAACCTCCTCCGATGCCCCCCCGCACTTCCATGTGTCCTGTATACCTCATTAAATGATCGGTAGGATCCGTCCTACCATTGTATACTTCCAGAGTACACAACTTGAACTTTGGTGGATTCCTAGCCATCCCGATGTTACGGGTGAATGGACTCCGTTTACTCCTTCCAGATCTTTTTTCGTCAGAACTACGTGCATAGTTCGCCTGATAATTTCAGCCAATCCAGTGTTGTCCACCAATGGTTTCCCCCCGTCTCCATTTCCTAATTTCTCCCCAAGTCCTTGAGGGAATTCTGGTACATACTCGTCGTCACGCACTCCTATATTCCTATTGGCACTGGGCTGTGCAGCGTCACCTGGCATTCTTCCATGAATTGGTCCAACATTACACGGGGGTGTGTCCCCGAGTCTAGATCCATCCAAATTGGTAGCTGTGTGCTGATTGGGGGCTTCCCCCTGCTGAACTGCTCTATCCGGTTGCCCGTTGAGTCCCTCTGAACCAGCTCCATGGATCTATGCTCCGGCAGCTCCTGCTGCTCCTGCCTGTCCAAATTGTCTGAAAAGGTTCTGCATCATCTCCTCCTGCCTTCTCAGCAACCTTTCTTACATGGAATCCATCACAGTCTACATCTCATCCATTGTGATGTAGATGGATGCCTGATCTGCTCCAGCTCCGGAGGAAGCCTCTTGACTTCCCTCATGATGGATCCTTTCTAGTAATGTCCTTCTAGTCGATTGCTTAACCATGGTTCCTCCTAGATCCGATCCTTTAGCTTTCCAAATCTGAACTCCAAATCTGATGTAAAGGGTGCTAGTCTTCTCAGTGAAAGCACCATTGTTTGCGCTAAAAATGGTCACAAACCCCAAATGTAATGAAAGCGCCAGTGTTTACACACAAATCCTTAGTATCCAGTCACAAATCTCAGATCCAGATGATGTAGAGAGTAAAATGAAGAAATAACAAAATTAAAATGAAAGAAAGTAGGAGAAGACACAATTCTTTTATTGATCCTTTTATTTCCGACCTACGTCCACTTTGAATTGATCCTTTTATTTCTTTATACTGTGATTACAGTTACAATCTTTTGAATAACCAAAATGACAGAGTTTTTCCATAAGAGAAGAAGAAGATCCCCATCTAGTTGTAATGGAGGCACTATTTATAGGTGTGTAGCTAGAAATTCGGCCTCAAATCCCGGAATACCCTTTCTTATGCGTAGGTGGGCCTACATAATCGTTCCAAGGTGGTTTGGGATCAATCCCTGATCGATCCATATCGATTTCGTATCGATCAGGAATCGCTCCAATCGAGCTGAGATCGATCATGGTGAAAGATGATAGTGGAAAGTCCTTGCTCTCCAAATTTAATGAAATTCCAATGTATATTTTTTGAGATATGATCGATCCAAGTTTTCCTTTGCAAATGCAGGCTGGAGTCTTCGTATCGATGGATTTCGTATCCATCAACTCGTGTCCATCAATTACGCATCCATCTCTTTTGCATCGATCCGAGTCCTATGACATGATCCATGCTAACCGCACCTGTCCTTGACCGGTTCCTTCGTACCGATTGATACGAACACGATCGATACGAAATGGCTCCTGAATGCTTTTCGTATCCATCCAACATCCTTCCTCCATGTGTGTCCTTCGTATCAATCAATAAGTGATCGATACGAAATATGCTTCCAAACCTCCGTAACCATTGCCTCGTATCCATCCAATCGATCCACATGCATCGATACGAAGTCCACATCCATCAACCTGTACCCATCCTGGAGTCGCCTAATTGATACGAATTGTATCGATATGAGACGTATCAATACGAATGTTGATCGATCCAAACTAAATGCCACAATGATCGATACGAAATTATCGATACGAAACCATTTTTCACCAATATTAATTCATCCATAACTTGAGCGTATGAACTCCGATTGACTTGAAATTCGAAGTGTAGCCTCATTGTGCCTTGTTTATCATTCTTGATCGATCCCACATTAATTGGAGCTTGGTCCTATTTTGACGGTATCGATCATAGCATTATTTCCAATCGATATCCAATCCTGATATCCATCCTTTTTAGCCAATTTGTCGATATCCCGGCCTTGACCAAAAGGTGGGGTAACAATCTTTTTATCGATGATTGGTTTGAAGGAACCGAGATCGGATTTGAGTGATTCTTATCTGAAAACCAGTTCGAACCAATTTGCATATTCAAAGTGAAGACTTGGAATGATAATAAATGGAATGAAGGGATGCTTGTCACTGACCCTCGAGGGAAATTTTCCATATCATATATATTTGGCAGTAGTATCTTCATTTGATCTTCAATGCAAGGGCTTGGGATAATTCCTAATAGGATGTGGTAGGAGAGTTCCTTCAGTTTGTCCTGTTTCTGGACAATTTGTATGGACGAATGTCTGACATTGCATTTCCAACATATACTGACATTGATTTTTACGAACGTACATCTGTTTGGTGGTTTAGGAAGTAACTCTCCTATACTTAACACCCTTCTCTAAGACGTATGTGCCCATAGGTTGTACATATGTAGAAGTCAATGGTGTGTTATGGAATTGGCAATGTGGCATTCAAAGTGGAATGTGCTATGTGAAAGGTAATCGTAACCTCAGGCCTCATCACCCCAAAATAGCTTACACAGGGCATGCCGTAAGGCTATGTGGTTCGCAACCATTAGGGTATGGTCATCACCTTTCTAGATTACTCTATATATGTCGAGTATGTTGTGTATGCTATGGGATCCCGGATAGGTCGGTTACGACTGGGGTGATGTCATATTCGGTTCTATCCGCCACTAAGGTAGGTCTGTGGGTAGGCCGGTCTTGCCAAGTGCAAAGGTTTCAAAGTTGTTGATCCTCGGTACGTCCCTCTAGAAATGTATTGTACGGAAGATAGTTTTTTACCTGCCATTGTATGGAAATCCATTATCCAGTAAGTGCCTTCGGACTAGATAGTAGAACCTAGTATGCTGGAATTTAATAATATAACAATTTCGGCTAAGATTATGTATATTTACTTGAAAAGTGTTTTCAAAAGAATGTGATTAAAAATAATATTACAGATTTTTCGTAGCAAATGATTTGATTATCATAAGGTAAAAACTCGTTCCATGTTTATGTGCAGCGTGGTCTTATGAGATGCCCTTTGTTTTCAAATATCTGTATTTTGAGTTTCTTATACCAGTCACATGACTGACCCGGAGTTTATTTTATTTTCCCCTAAACTCTGGGTGCCCTATAGTTCCGGGCAGCCAAGTATTTAGGTATCATAGAACATTTTGGGAGAAGCTCAGAGCATTTTGGATGGAGCATGAAGCTGGAGGGTCCTATGTAAGTAGTCACCTATTTTTAGTTACGCTGTATTTTTGTTATGTATCTACCAGTACTTGTGAGGATAGGCAGTTATAACTATCCTAGCTGGATTAGTACTTACTAGTACTCTAATAGAGTAATTGCATGTACTACTCATATGTATAATTAAATGTTGAATACGATGTTAGGTTCTATTTTTTTATCTTCTATCTTTTTTTTCTTTTACCCATGATAATCTGCCTCTCCGGCACTTGAACTTACGATACGTGAATACCGATGATGTATTAGTGTTGTTTTCTGAGAGTCGAGGAGGTGGGTCGTCACATTTGGTATTAAAGCTTATGGTTGAGTGAATACCTAAGCTTGTATGGGGTCAACTCATTAGAGATAAGGTTAGTAATACCCTGGAATGGGTTCAGTCAAAGAGAGCGTATATTTGAAATTTTATTCGAATAAGTATATTCAGGTTTATACCCATTCCCTAAGATAATTTCATCTATACTTCTAAAGATGTTTCCTTACTATATGTAGATAGTATGAGATAAGTAATAGAAGAGGATGAAGGGGAGGTAGCAGCACTACAGCCACCAATGGTCGATCAAATGCTATAGTAATTGAGGAAGCAGTAATCCCTATGCAGCCTCAAATTAACTTTGCTACTTATGCAAAGATTACACCAGTTTGGGTGATAAACCATTCAAAGTAACGGAGTTCATTATTGAAGTTTAGGCTTGAGTCTGCTCTTGTGAAAGAATTTTTAAGGGATTGAATATCGGGAATGAGCAGAAAAGGTTCTTAGCTTCTTGACAGTTACAAGAAAGGGCTCTAGCATAGTGGGAATCCATAACTCTAAATGATTCAGAAGATAATTTCTCATGGAAACCATTTATGGAAGTAATGGAAGAACAATATATGTCAGATATAGGAAAATCCCGCCTTTATCTTAGTTTTATGGATTTAAAGCAAGGAGAGGTATCTGTAGAAGAATATTCCAACAAGTTCAATTGTCCCGTTTTGGGTCGGGTCTGTTAGACACTCCTTTAAAGAAAAATGAAATGTTTATCGCTGGGATGAAGGGGCAATATCAAGACAGGATGACTATTAAGAGAACCTTCATAGATTTGGTAGACATGGGTTTTTGATATGAAACTCTAGACAAAAAGAATCCATCCACAACTCAAAGCAGCAACAATAACTGGAAGAAGAGGAATTTCACCATTCTAGGAAGAAGCCATGGCAAGGCAAGCCAGAAGGAGGTCCAAAAAAACAATTTGAAGGATATTACTTGTTATAATTGCCAACAGAAGGGTCATTTTTCCACCACATGTAAGAATCCTAAGGCTCAGGATAGGAATTGCTACAATTGTCACAAACCAAGGCACCAGAAGAAGGATTTCCTACTGATAAAAGAACGGAGGACAAGTCAGTATTTTTCCACTAAAGATGAACCCTTAACTTCAACAGATGCGAAGGGCAAGAAAGTTCTTGAAGGTATTATTTGCATTAATGAAAATCTAGTTAGAGTATTATTTGATACTGGGGCTTCCCACGGTTTTATTTCTAAAGAATTAGTTGATAAATTGAAACTTACCATAAAAATATTAGATACCCCTATCTATGTCTCTAACCCCATAGGTGGTAAAACTAATCTCGGTATAGTTTCTGAAAAAGTACAAGTTGCCTACCTATCCCAAAAAATTTCATATGACCTAATTGTCCTCAATTTTATTGGATTTGAGATTATACTCGGTATGGATGGTTGTCTGAATATAAGGCTATTCTTGATTGTGTTAAAAGGATGGTGCATTTGGAAAATAAAAGAAGTAAACCTTTTAAAATAACGTGTGAAGAATCAAGTCCAGCAATAGATAGTTTTATGTATGCCTAAATTCGTTTCAAGAAGAAATACCAATTGTTAAGGAATTTTCGAATGTTTTTGAGGAAGTTAAAATTTTACCCCCACATAGGGAAATTGAGTTTCGACTCAACTTGATTTCCGATGTGAGGTATATTTTTCATTCTTCTCGAAGAATGGCCCCATAGGAAGTAAATAAATTAAGGAATCAAATGGACAAATTGTTAAAGAAAGGACTAATTAGACCAAGTCGCTCAAGTTGGAGCTCAGCTGTAGTTTTTGTTACAAAGTCAGACGGCTCCCTAAGACTTTGTGTAGACTATCGAGACCTAAATAAGCAAATAATTAAGAACAAGTATCCTCTACCTTGTAAGGATGACTTGTTTGATCGAATTCATGGTGCTTAAATATTCTCCAAAATGGACCTAGCTACAGGATTCCATCAATTAAGGATAGCAGAAGATTGCATTCCTTTAACTGCATTCAGAGGACCAAATGATTTCTATGAGTGGTTGGTTATGCCTTTTCTCATGAAAAGAGTATCTAGAGATGTGCTCCACAAATTCATATTGGTTTTTATTGATGATATTCTTATACATTCAAAGATTGAAGAAGAACACGAAAGGCATTTAGAGATTGTACTAAAAATATTGAGAAGGAATGTGCTTAAGGCTAAGTTTTCAAAATGCCACTTCTGGGAAGAAAAGGTAAGATTCCTTGGACATGTTGTGTCAAAGAAAGGAATCTCTGTTCATCCTTGAAAAATTATAGCCATTCTAGATTGAAAGCAACCACAAACTCCGAAGGACATTCGCGGCTTCTTAGGATTGGTATGATATTATCGGAGATTTATTCAGGACTTCTCCAAGATTTCTCATCATTTAACAAAGTTGACTGTGAAGGATGTTAAATTTGAATGGATGTCGAAATGTGAAGAAGCATTCCAGGAACTTAAGAAAAGTTTAGTTACTACTCCAGTTCTGACTATTATTGATGAAAGCGGCGGTTTAATTGTTTATACCGATGCTTATGGTGAAGGAGTAGGTGCGGTACTGATACAACATGGAAAGGTTACTGCATATGCTAATAGGCAGTTAAAGACGCATGAGCGAAATTATGCAACACACGACATAAAACTATTATCCACTTTGTTCGTATTAAAGATTTGGAGACATTATTTACTGGGTAAGAATTTCTCATAGTTTATTTTGATAAACTTTGTTTGACCTTAGTAAATAATATCCTTCTTTAAATAGGTGAGAAATTCGAACTCTTCACAGATTATAAATCTTTGAAGTATCTTTTCACTTAGAAAGACTTGAATATGAGACAGTAGCTCTGGATAGAATTTCTCGTGTCATGTGATCTAGATATTCTATATACGCCTAGGAAAGCTAATGTAGTAGCGGATGCATTAAGCAGAAAGCAAGTTGTTATAACTTATTTGATAGTACATCCAACTTTGGTTAACCATATAAAAGAGAACCAACTTAGAGATCCATTTATTCCAGAGATGGTCAAAGCAGTGGATAAAAACATAGTACTAGGAAGATGGATAGGATTCAAAGTGAATGATCAAGGAATATTAAGGATGAATGGAAGAGTATGCGTCCCAAATGTCGACGGGATAAGGCAAGAAGTTTTAGTAGAACGTCACAATTCTCGGCTTTCAGTACATCCCGGAGTTACCAAAATGTATCGAGATATGAAGAAGACCTTTTGGTGGGATGGTACCAAGAGGGATATCTCTACCATATTAGCAGATGTTCAAATTGTCAACAGATCAAAAGCGTTCAGCAAAAGACTGCTGGATTACTCCAACCTCTTGAAATTCCAACTTGGAAATGGTACCAAATATCGATGGATTTCATCGATGGCTTATCTCAAACAAGAAAGGGAAATGAAGGCATTTGGGTTATCGTAGATCGATTGGCCAAAAGTGCACATTTTATCCCAGTAAACCCAACGAGAACAGCTGCAATTCTTGCAGAAATATACATATGGGAAATAGTTTGATTGCATAGTGTCCCAAGAAGTATAGTCGGCGATCAAGACCCAATCTTTATCGGTAAGTTCTGGGAGGCATTACAAACAGCTTTGGAAACGAAGTTGAGTATAAGCACCGCATACCATCCCCAGACTGATGGGCAAACTGAAAGGGTAAATCGAGTAATGAAAGATCTTCTGAGAGTTTGTATCTTAGATTTTGGAGGTTCATGGGAAAACTATCTTCATCTTGTGGAATTCTCTTACAATAACAGCTATCAGGCAAGTATTGGCATGGCACCGTACGAAGCTTTATATGGTCGTCCATGTAGACCCCTAGCTTGTTGGATATAAACTGGAGATCGGTTAGTACTTGGTCCTGATATGATTCGAGAAGCCTCAGAAAAGGTAGACTTAATCAGAAAGAAGGTGAAAGAAGCCTAGATCAGGTAGAAGCGTTATGCTAATCAAAGGCGTAGAAATTTTGAATTTTTAGTTAGAGATTTTGTATTCTTAAAAGTCTCCCCGATGAGAGGAATGGTAAGATTTGGTCGGACGGGGAAGTTAGCATCTCAATTTATTGGACCTTTTCCCATTCTTGAACGGTTTGGCCCATTAGCTTATCATGTGGAATTTCTTGAAAGGCTATCTGGTGTGCATAACGTCTTTCACGTATCCTATCCACAGTAATATGTGCATGATCCAGAACAGATTATAGAAACAACTGCCTGGGAAGATTTAGAAGTAGAACCAAATCTGATAGTTATCAGACGACCCGTTCGAATCGTGGATCACGATGAGAAGCAATTGAGAAGGAAGGTGGTAAAGTTGGTTAAAGTTCAATTGGAATGGTTATGTCGAAGACTTCACATGGGAAATAGAAGATAGAATGAGGAAAGCTTATCCTGAGTTTAGGATTGATATATAGTTGCATGTGGTATCGGGATAGTGTACTCACGGCCTGTGGTGTGGTTACTAATCATATCATATATATTCCTCCTTTTCAAATATACATATTCTATTTTGAGTCACTTTCTTCTTATCCTTAATTTCGAGGATGAAACTCTTTTAAGGGAGGAAGTATGTAATGACCCGCAAATTCATCACATCAGAAATTTTTTGAAATCTTCAAAAATAAGTTATTTTTACCATAAGTGATAATGTTTTGAACAATAAATAATTTTAGTAATCTTATTTTGAATAAATATTTACAAAAGTATATACTTTGGAAGATATATCGATAAAATGACCGAAAATCGTTTTATCAATAAACACCTCTTAGACCGTCCGACATCATGCACAGGGCTGGATACATACACTCATTTACATATATGAGTGAGAATATGAAATAAAATTATTTATTTTATTTTTGAAAATAAAATCTCTTTATGACATCATAAATGATATCGCTATTTTGGAACAAATGATTTTTGAATTTAAATTGAGTTTAAATGATTTAATAATTATTTTTATTATTAAATAAGCCCTTTTAATTATTATATAATGATAGAAATATTATTTTCAAACTTTGTTTACAAATATATACATATTAAATAAGAAGTGAAAATATAAACAAAGATCGAAATCGGAATCCGTAATGATTCAACGTAGAAAAATTGTGCAACGTTGTGAATCATTTGAGATATACATATGCACACATACATGTAAATATACATGAACACATTCACATGCACACAAAAATATATACACATACAAATATACTTATACATTTATATATATATATATATATATATTACAAAATATCAAGATATTTTTCATATACTTCACCCTTAATCAAAACCAAAGTCAACACCTTATACATCAAGTACAACCACATGGCCATGCACATGGGGAGGGGGCATGTTCGGCCAAACATGATGAGAGGAGGGGGGAAGTGGTGGTGATGAAATGGTGATGCATTTGTGTATAAATATCATGAGATTTCCATTCTCATTTTTGCATATAAATAGCAACCGCCTCTCTTCATTTCATTCACACTTTTCTTCATAAATTCCTAAGCTATTTTATTTTCTTCTTCTCTACTTTAAGGGCTTCCATAGCCTAAGAAAGAAAATATTACAAAATCAAAACAAAGTTATGCCAAAATCAATCGAAATCTATACCACTTCAAACCAAAGTTCAAGCTAGTGATCTCTTCTTTCTCCTCCATGAAGGTCGTGTGCAACCAAGCCTCTAAGACTAAGGCCAAATCACCTAGGAGCAAGTGAGTTAGTAGTCATGAGCTCCGATTTCGAGATAGCAAAGCTATAGCCATTTTAAAATTAGCCCGATCGAAAATAAAGTAAGAAACTCTATACACACACATATATGATGTGAAATGATTGCTACAGATGTTTACTATGCTTTAATCATCAAGTTTGGTTGTTTAATATAGTTGTTTAATTGTGTAAACAAGTCACGTTAAATACATGTCGATATTACACAAGGAAATCACTTTCGAACCAAGTTATAAAAGTGATATGGAATCATTAAACCCCTTTGAAATGATTTAAAATGGTTTGTAAATATTTTATAAACATTAAAATCCAATTTGGTGAAGTTTTGACAAATCATGAAAATTTAGTGAAAAATAGGAGCGTCGCGTAACGGTAGATCGCGATTTTGTGTTGTAGAAAGTTAAATCCATTTAGACGATGGATTCAGAGTTGGAATTATTTGTAATAAGGATGTTCTGAACTCTTATAATTATAGTATTGAAACAAAAGAAAAAATTGAGATTTCGTTTAGTAGATTTTGAAATATGAGCAAAACAAATTTTTAAACTAGTCGCGGTTTGACAGTTCGAAAACCAAAGCGATGAATTCTTTAAATTTGAATTTTTAATTCTTTAAAAATATAGTATAAATTCTATAAATCTTTTTAAATGAGATTTGAGTTATAAAAATGGATTTCTAAATGATAGAAAAGTTGTTTTTATCAGATAAGCCTTAAAAGTACCATTCGTAGCACTATTTTGCAGCACTTTCAATAACTTATGAAATATGGCTTTAAACTTAAGTATTATTTTCCAAATATTTTATAAATATTTTTAAATAAATAATAAAGCATTCTAAAGATGATTTGGAGGTTTCATAATTTATTTTAAAGAGTTTAAATAGATGATTTAAAGAAAAGCTGTTAAAATCAAATGATTTAATGTTGGCTCTAAAATCCGACGAGTAGACAGGATTTTCCTATTTGTGTGATTCAAATGTGAGTTGCTTAAACTAAGGGGATATTTAGAAGTAACCAGTGCCTTAGCTCACCTGGCCTTTTTCCTGGACGAGAAATAGATAAGGTCGAATTGCCATAAACGAGGCAGGTATAAAAGATTCAATTTTTCTCAATTTAATACAACTTGGATTGTATAGAAATAATCTTCTTATACTTGGTATTAAATTCCAAGGAGGGAACCCATACCATCCGTGTGAATTTAAAAGGTAATTTCACCGCTATTCGACGAATAGTAAAGGTTGGATATGGAAATTGATGTTAAGTAGAATTAGTATAATTTCTATCGATCATTTTTACTCAATAAGGTTTTGCAATATGATTTATGAGAAATGATTTTGATTTGGTATTTCCAAAGTTAAAGAGAGTTTTAATGATTCTGTACATTTGTTTGGTGGTGTAGGAAGTAACTCTCCTATACTTAACACCCTTCTCTGAGACGTATGAGCTTAGAGGTAGTACATTTGTAGCAATCATTGGTATATAATGGAATTGGCAATGTGGCATTCAAAGTGGAATATGTTATGTCAAAGGTAATCATTACCTCGGGTCTCATCGCTCGGAAATGGCTTAAACAGGGCATGCCGTAAGGCTATGTTGTTCGTAACCTTTAGGGTATGGTCATCACATTCATAGATTACTCTATATATTTCGAGTATGTTGTGTATGCTATGGGATCCCAGATAGGTCGGTTACATTCGGGGTGATGTCATATTCGGTTCTATCCGCCACCAAGATGGGTCTGTGGGTAGGCCGGTCTTGCTAGGTGCAGAGGTTTCAAAGTTGTTGATCCTTGGTACATCCCTCTAGAGATGTATTGTATGGTAGGTAGTTCCTTACCTGCCATTGTATGGAAATCCATTCTCCAATAAGTTCCTTCAGACTTGTTTATAGAACCTAGTATGCTGGAATTTAATAATGTAACAATTTCGGCTAAGATTATGTATATTTACTTGGAATGTGTTTTCAAAAGAAAGTCACTAAAAATAATATTACCAGATTTTGCATAGCAAATGATTTGGTTATCATAAGGTAAAAACCCCTTCCATGTTTATGTGCGGCGTGGTCTTATGAGATACCATTTGTTTACAAATATCTGTATTTTGAGTTTCTCATACCAGTCACATGATCGGCCCGGAATTTGTTTTCTTTTCCCCTAAACTCTGGATGATTTTTTTTCGGCAACCAAGTAGTTAGGTAGCATGGAACATTTTGGGAGAAGCTCCAAGCATTTTGGATGTAGCATGAAGCTAGAGATTCCTATGTAAATAGTCATCTATTCCTAATTCCACTGTATTTTTGTTATGTATGTACCCGCACTTGTGAGGATAGGCAGTTATAACTATCCTAGCTGAATTAGTACTTACTAGTACTCTGAAGGAACAATTTGGAGTAATGCATGTACTACTCATATGTATAATTAAACGTTGAATATGATGTGAGATTCTATTTTTTTGTCTTTTATCGTTATTTTCTTTTACCCCATGATAATCTGCCTCTCCAACACTTGGATTTACGACATGTGAATACAGAGGATGTATTAGTATCGATTTCTTTGATAAGAGAAGTTGTCGAATACTTAACAAGCGGAAAATGTTTTTGAGCATTAACAATGAATCAAGGTATCGAGTTTGTAAAGTGATGAAGGTGGCGAGTCAATAAGTGATTATAGGCATCAAGCTATAGCAGACCACCTAGAAGAACATGGGATATCAAAATTCTATAACTCATAAGCCATCGAGCCTTTACAACATTACCTGTTGTAAAGCATTTACAAATAAGCCAACGATATTAAGTTCCCACAAGAATGATGATCTTAGCAAGGAGTTTGGAGCTTTTACAGGAAGCAAGGGATGCCGAACCATATCAAGTATCTACCGTCATGAAGGTTGTCGATATCTACCATCTTGAAGGTTATTGAGTATATACGAGGTTATCGAATGACTGCCATATTGCAAGAGGTCAAGTATCAACATATATGAAGGCTGTCAAATATATACTATGTAAGAAAGTGATGCCGAGCCCGAACATTGGATGTGAAAATTTCATCAAAGATGGTGCTATCGAAACCGTTGGATTCAGATCCGTGCTATGTGTCAATCATCTCACATGGTTGCACCCCTATAAATAGACCCCTATCGACATCCAAGAGAAGGTGATTCATTCTTTCCTATTTTCTCAAGTTATAAAGTTGTAAACCCTTAATTGATTTGGGGATTTTAGTATCGATTGAAATTTTGGACTTTTGAATATATGACCTTGAACAATAAACTTTGCATAGCATACTTTTTTAGAATTGACTATATTTGACTACTGTTATGTCATGGACATGCATGTGACTTCCTTTTTGGACTTAAACCATGAACATTCATATTATTAAACTTTGGACCTGGACCCATACTCGGTGTAATATACTTCTTTTGGAACTTCATAAGGCAACTTAAGCCCTTATTCAGACCTGCCTTAGCTTGCTTTGCATACTTGATTGGTGAATAAATTTGATAATATTTTAGCGCTAGAAGAAGGGACCGAACCTTCGATTCCCTGCATATCCCTATAAAGTACTTTAGGGACTTTCTATTTTCTACATATCCATGTAGAGGATTTTAGGGACTTTCTATTTCCTGCATATCGCTATAGAGGACTTTTGGGACTCTCCAAAAAGACTCTCCATATCAATCATATTCCTATTGAGGACTTTCCGTATCCTGCATAAGCTATTAAACCACATAATGACTATCTTCGAATAAGGATCCTTCGAGCCTTACTTTCCCAATTCCATGAGGAACAAGTGTTAAGAGAATTCCATTAATGACTTTAGCTGAAAAGAGACGAGTAATTCCTTATGACCTGGATAACTGGAGTATAAATCCATTACATATGGGATCTACCCCGATGCTTATTACCCTACTCTAAGAAAAGAAAACAAGAAAAGGAATGATCCATTCTCGGAAATGAGAAAAACTATACAACTCCAAGCCAAGGAACTATCTTCAAAAATGAAATAATAGAGGATTTCGATAAGTTTGGCCAAAAGTGGAAAAGAGTAATCGATCGCTCTCCTACCCTAATCAGAACTCGGGAATTTTCAAAGAGAAGACTGGCCGTTAGAACTGAAGAGTCTATCCAATGTTACAAGAAAGCCAAATGGGGACCAAAGACACAATCCTTTAGGAATTTTCGATCTGCAGGAGTCCGTTCCCTTGCCACCTCCTATGAAAACATATATCTTCTAACCAAAGAGAGCTTGGACTATTGGCCTTCAAAGAAGAAGCAACAAGGAAATGAAAGAAATCTCGGGGGAACTTATTGTTAATATCACCGAATGAATGGACACAAAACTAATTAGTGCCGAGTCCTTAAAGGGATGATTGAGAATTTCATGGAAAAAGGAGAACTCCTAGAATTTGTTAATAAGATTTGAGAAAAAGAACTAATGTTTCTACAAAGATAAAAGGAAATACTTCATGGAAAAGGTTTATAAACAAAAGAAAAAGCCTTTGATCCCTCCACAAGGGCCTGTTCAAAGCACCTCCTAGAGCTAGGGCACTGCAAGCCTTTGGTCCTGCCTACATAGCCTGGCCGGAGCACCTCCTAGAGGGAGGTTAGAGTAAGCCTTTGGTCCTGCCTAAGATGGCCTAACCAAAACATTGCAAGCCTTCGGTCACGCCTACATGGCATGGCCAAAGTGCATCCTAGAGGGAGGATGGAGTAAGCCTTTGGTCTTGCCTAAGATGGCTTGGTCAAAACATCGACCAGCCTTCTATTCCGCTTATAAGGCCTGACCAGAGCGCCTCCTAGAGGGAGGATGCGTAAGACTTTGGTTCTTTCTAAGATGACTAATCGAATGCACCAACCATCTTAATTCATTACCTATAAGGTAATAAGGGGCTCAATTAAAGTCTAAATCGTTACCTATAAGGTAATAAGGGACGAAAGAGATTCAAAACCTAAATCATTACCTATAAGGTAGTAAGAGGTGAAGGGGACTAAAAGCCTAAATCATTACCTAAAAGGTAATAAGGGGCAGGAAAGATCAATCAAGAAAGAGTAATTTCATCTGGATTAAAGCAATTTTCTAGAAGGAAGTGTAACTAAACACGACCAATATGGCTTCAAACTAAAGTTAAATTAGCCTTCGAAGGAAAGGTCGAGAACTATCTATTACCCAGAATCAAGGATCTCCGCGTCAAATATGGATATTTGAGAAATTCTGAATCTCCTTGTTAGAAATATTCTATCGAATATCAGGAATCTCTTTTATTGATTGAATTTCTAGTTTTCTATTAGTTGAAATGTGAATCTTATAAGATGGATTTCTTGTCTTCTTATCAATTGAATTTATGGTCTTCTTATCGAGTGATTTCTAGTCCTTTATTTTACTAACAAGTAACTTTCCATGCTTATAAATCTCATGTGATAGAGAAAAGCTATTGAATAGCCGTCCAAGAACCCAAATAAAGGGAAGGAAATTTAAGCAACAAAGGTCCATTTATGAAATCGTTCAACCAAGAAAGATGAGGAGACAAACTAATATAATGCATCTGAAATTATACTGATTCGATAATTATTCCAAAAGATAAGTTTCAAAACCAAGTTTTCAAAGTTTTAAAGATCAATAAAAAACCATTTCACAAAATTCTTTGGCATTTACAAAACAAAATGATTGATTTGAGAAAGAAGTAATTTCTCAAAATTATGGAAATCATAATTATTTACTTTATGCTTTTCCAAAAGAAAAATGGAAAGTCTCATCAAGAAAGGTGGCAAACAAGTACTATAACACCTGATAAGCAACTTTCAAATTAAGGCCTATCTAAAAGCATTTTTCGAAGAAGCAAAAAGCAAACAAATCTATCAAAGACCATAAATCATATGAAATCAGATTAAATTCCTAAAGAAAAGACACAAATCTCAAATGAGCTCAATAAGTTAGGATGCAGGATAGGAATAAGAAAGAGAAATATAAGGTTCATTCAAAATATTAACTATTCAGGTAAAAAGTTATTTACTAAGTTTACAAACAAAAATTACAAATGTCAAGAAAAATCATCCTAATCTTCCTAAGGAGGAGGTTGAGGCAACGGATAATGTTGGTATACTTTTTCTTTTTCCTCCTTAACCTCGAGAAGGCATGGATGGTTTTCACTTAAAACAGGGGCATCTCTAAGCAAAAGAGGAGGGCCTCCAATGTTCTTTAGATGGTCAGTGCACCTATATAAAATGAAATGTTGATAGCATATGTATCATGCTTCTACTGCTCTACTTAGCTTTTGATTCATTTCTGTACCTAAGAAATAGTAATTGATCTTTAAACTGAAATCAATTATTATTTCAAGAAAATAATCTATGAGGGAGTCCAATCGGGAATTTTCAAGCGATATCACCTCGATTATTTTCAATTGAGACTCGAGTTCTTTCACTTTTTCCTTCAAAGCTTCAGTGGCCAATGAAGGTTCAGTGATATAACAAATCAGCACTTCCAGTAATTCTTTAATTTTCTTCTCCTTTTTTCAAAAAATGTTCAAATAATCAATGTGGCTGATTTGAATTTTTAATGCATGGTCAAGCACCTTATTGGCTCCTTTGAGAGTCTTGACCTTTTGCTCGAGAGCGTACAACGCCCCAGCTCTTCAACTTGACTTTGGTACTAATTGAGATGTTCTAAAACTTTTTCATCCCATTTTCTTTATAGTAACTGCATACATTCCTATTTATATTCCCAACACCATCAAGAAATCTCTCCATCATCCAAACCCAGAGGTGGGTTTTCCAAGGAGGAAAAATTGATTTTGCTAGTTGAGCATTTAGATCGAGTTATCCTTGTAGGGGTAGGAATAGGAAGGCCAGATTCACCTCCACTTGCAATAAGTTCTAGAGATCGATAAGATACTTGGCTTTTTAGCAAGTCCACTTCAAGGTCCTCAATCCTTTGATGTAATCGCGCATTTTCTACATCATCCTCGATTCTTTGATCTAAAGGACCAGATTATCCAATCGCATTTATGCTCTCATTAGGCTCCTGAATCTCTTTATCTTTCTCTTTAATTTTCACATATAAGCTTGAGGTCATCTCTTCCATGCCATTTAATATCGACCTCAATTTATAATACTTATTGTACCATTTCTATGCTTTTAAGTTATCCGGAAGTGGTAAAACTGAAGCATCTTAAGAAGAATGTTTCTTGTCGATGTCTAACATCAGTTTGGTTTTAATATTGTCTAGTTGGGAAAGGAAATCTGAATTGCTGGATGCGAGCATCAATTGACTTTCCTATTAAAACTAAATAAAGAAAAGGAAATTAATACATGGAGAAGTGTGCTCTTTTATTAATAGCAACAAGATTTACAAACATGAAAAAGGTCAAATTACATAAACAACACAAGTTTTGTACATTTGATTCTTAAAGTTTAGAAATGGCAGTTTGAACCTTTAAGTGAACCCATAGGTATAGGGATAGTATAATCAAAGAAAACATTAAATCCTTGAGGAGTACCAACTGGAGGAGACTGATGATAATCCCAATTTCCAGCAGGGGGCAGGCTTCTCTGTATAACAATTTAACGTAATTAGGTCGTATCTCTTTAAGTAACTTGTTCTTTTCATCACTTAAGAAGTCAAAATAAAAGTAGGGAAACTACCTGTAACTTCTTGAAGATCCCTAAGAAAGTGGTATTTTGTTAATCGGGAGGTTTTGAGAGTTAACGTTTTCTCCTTAAAATCCCTTTTTACCGTAACAAATTTACTTAAGAGTTCTTTTGAAATAGGAGTGCCTACTGATTCCTTTACCCGTGTGTTTCAGGAAAAACAAACTAAGTTGCAAAGAAATTTACTTATAAAGATTGTTTAAATTACATAATACAATAATAAAATCATTCGAGTTCATACTATATGGACCCTTTGAAATATTCAAAGGTAAGTTTCTCTTTGTTAAACTTGACCTTTTTAGGAGGACGAATGCATGAGGAAAGTGGAATGGCCTCAATCATGGAAAGGTTCTAGCATTCCTTAGGATAAGGATCAGATCCATGATCATTCAAATATATATTATGCAAACGCCTAAGTAACCCCCCACTCTCATTTCCCAGAAAAGAAATCAATAAAATAGTTCCTAGAATAAAATTTATAAAGGAACTGTACTAAAATGTCCCGATCTTCAATAAGCATCCAAAAGAGCGTAGTCAGCTCCACATTCTCTTTTATAACGTTTTCCCGATGAAGGCGAGATATTTTCAAGAGTTGAGCTGCCCGTTTTTTCTTTAAAATTTTTCAATCTATTGGCATAAATGAGAAGATGCCTATACTTATCATATGTTATTCTCTTCAATCAGCTTCTCAATTTCTCTATTTAATTGTAGCACCTCTGTTTTACTTATCCCATGCAAAATCTCAAAATGATATTTGTTTCTTTTCCTTAACTAAAATAGTGAACTTATTAACTAAAGCTAACATGTAATTATAGACATTTAAGAAATGATAAATTTCACACCTAGGCTATGGGAGCTTAAGAAATTGAGATCTGAGTTTTCTCTTTTACATGATGTCCAGGGAGGGGCATCTTTGGATGAGATAACTTCTGAGGAATGTTTTGGGGTTCAGAAAGATTCGAAAAGCTTGTATCATGAGCAGATGAGGCTAAGTTATGGCCACCCGATCCTTTACCGCCATTTCCTGGACCTTCAGGGTCCTTATTGCCATCACCCTCACCTTGATCATCATCATGATCATCGTTCTCATCTTGATCCCCATTATGATCATCCTCTCCTTCATCATTATCCTCATCTTCATTAAACGGGGGATCATCGAAAGATAGTAGTTCCTAAGGTTGATAGGCTCCTCTTTTGGGAATTCATCTCGAAGTGACCCAAGAAGTTTTCCTAGCTTAAGGTCGAACTTTTTATAAATTTATCATTTAAATCCGAAAGGGAAGGAAAGTCTAATCCTGGATACTTTCCTATGTAATCATAATATGCGATGAAAAGAGCATCCTCATAACATTTCTCTCTTATCTAGAGGAGGACTTGGTCAATGAAGAAGGAAACTTTCTTTTTAGCATCCTTAATTATATTGTTTGTATAGACAAGAATGATAACCTTGGCTTCTAGGCTATCCTTCAAAGTTGTAACTTGCGCAGCCATTTGAGTATTTTCAGTTTTTGCTTGTTCAAGTTTCTTTACCAACAACTTCACTCTCTCCTCGGCTGCTGGCCTAGCTTTTCTTTCTCCATCTAAGTTGGAAGCAAGTTTGTTCTTTTCAAAAATGGCCTTATTTCTCTCTGTTGCTACATCAAAGACTAGGCCATCAAGAGACCTAACTTTATCTGCCAATGATTTAATCTATTATTCAAATTTTAGGACTTGGCTAACAGATTCATGAGAAGCTTGTTGTAGGAAAAACATGTGTTTGGCCACCTGAAATATATAAAATATAGGAAACCTAAATTTTGAGTTATCCAGACATATAAAGAAACGTACCATAAGAAGCTGTTGAAAGAGGATGCGGAGATGATCATTAGCAAAGGCAGAAGGCTGTAATAGATTTAGAGAAGCTATGGTTGGAAATTGGATGACCAAGCAGATAAAATCATCGGAATTCAAGGAACGGGTTGAGCTAGAGCTTCATAATGCTGAGATTTGGGAGGAGGAGGAGTTAGACCCAACTCCTGGTACAAACATTGGAAAATAGTTGTAGATGAAGGATTCATGATGTCTATAACATGGCTTAGGGTATGAGCAACTTCAGTCTGGACCTGAGGATCCTGGTTTAGCAAGCTTAAATCAACAAACCTAGAATCTTGATTGATTGTAGTCGAAGCTGCATTCAAGGCCTTAGTAACAATAGCCAGCGCTTGATCATCACCGAGTTTGGATTTTTTGCTAGGCCGAGGAATCGAAGTATCAAACAGATAGAATCACTCCTTCTCTTGTGATCCTTAATATCCCTAAGACATTAGCAATAGAACCTATAATGAAGGCAGCTTTAGTAGTTGCAATTGAGGAAGAGGTAGACGTTCTAACTTTCTTGAGCTTAGCGGCAAGGATGGTAAGGGTAGAACCGAAGTCAGAAACGGAACCATAAGATAATGGTATAGGCAACCCTATCAAATCGTAGTAAGAAATTACCAGAGGAATCACGTTGGATTGGGGAGTTAGGAGAAAAGGAATTTTGATTACCGACGACCAAGGATTATTTCCTGTGAGCATCCTTTTCGATCGTTGGAGGCTCCCCAAGCACTTTATAATTCTCCAGAATCAAAGAGTACTTTCTAAGGTTGGTCTCAATCAAGATTTTGCACCTGTCTCCAATAGTTTGAGATGTCAGGCTCAAAGTACCAATTTTCCTAGTAATGGAAGGATTCACTCCCTTAACAGCAGTTTCTGAAAGAAAATAACTATTATGAGAAAATAGTAGAGGGAAAAGCAGCAAGTCTTACTAGGGGTAGAAAAAGGCCCCTTGATTCTAGGGGTATGGCTCTTAACATAAAATAACTGGTTTTCCCAGTCCTTAACTCTATTGATCAAGTTAGTGATCAGGCTCTTTTGAGGAAGAAGATGCGATATGGTACCTGTTAGTTGTTTCCCTACTCTAATAAGAATTACCAACGAATGAAGAGTTTCAACATCAAGAGAAGGAAACTCAGCCTCCCTAGCCAAAATCTCAAGACAGCTAAGATAAGTATGGAGTTTGGCAGCAATTGTATTAGGGTAATACATAGGTGATCCAAGAATCAAACAAAGAAGTCAGAAAGGGGGAGGTAGCCCGAATGCCAAATGTGGATCGGAGTAAAAGCAAAGAAACCTTCTTGAGGATTGTCTATCCTTCCAGATGGGCCTGCTCCCTAGCCTCTACAGTAATAATCCTAAACTATTGAAGAATAGTGTTGACTTCATTTTGGGTAGTTATAAAGGATTGAGCAAGCCTATAGTCACCTTTTTCTGAAGCAATAGAGGATTTAGAGCTTTTACTAGTTTTCTTGCCCGCCATTTTCCTGGCAAGCAATATCATGCAAAAATCAGGGAAGTATCATTTATTTTATAAAAGTTTAAAGTACTTAAGAAGGTATTAAATGAAAATTTGGTTCTTTAAATCTAGGTATAAATAAATCTATAACATAGTGTCGAACTTGTAACTAGCTATTGAGTTCAAAACAAGGTATCGAGCTCCTAAAAGTTAGTGAGTTCATAATTAGTTGAAAAATCTTTAATTAGTTACTGAGTTCACAGTAATGTGTCAAACTCATAACTGGTTATCGAGTTTGTAAAGATGCATCAAATACATAAATAGTTGATGAATTCATAAGTAGTTGAAGATGCTATAACTAGTTGCCGAGTCCATAACAAGATGTCGAACTTATAAAAGATATCTGAACTGAAACTAGATAGCAACCCTGTAATTAGTTATCGAACTTGTAGGAGTCAAGCAAATCATTAAAAGGTTGTCGAGTTAATAACAAGTTAACAACTCTTTAAGGAGTTGTCGAATTTATAGCTACCTAGCAACTCCCTAAAGGATTGTTGAATTAGTAACAAATTAATAGCTCTTCAAAAGGTTGTCAAGTTTGTAACTAGTTAGGTATCGAATTGTCTAAAGGGTATCGAACATCTAACAATAGAAAGATACCAAACCTCTAAGAGATAGCGAGCCTTTTCGAAAAGAGAAGTTGTCGAGTATTTAACAAGCGGAAGATGATTTCAAGCATTGACAATGTATCAAGGAATCGAATTTGTAAAGTGATGAAGGTGCCGAGTCAATAAGTGCTTATAAGTATCGAGCTAGAGCAGACCTGGAAGAATAGTGGATATCGAACTTCTATAACTCAAAAGTTATTGAGCCTTTACAACATTAGCTATTGTAAAGCATTCACAAACAAGCCAACGATATCGAGTTCCTACAAGAATAATAACCATAGCAAAGGGTTTCGTGCTTTTACAAGAAGCAAGGGATGCCGAACCATATCAAGTATCTACCATCATGAAGGTTATCGAGCATCTACCGTCTTGAAGGTTATGGAGTATATACGAGATTATCAAATGACTGCCATATTGCAAGAGGTCAAGTATCAACATATATGAAGGATGTTGAATATCAAATATGTAAGCTAATGATGCCGAGCCTCAACAATGGATGTCGAAATTTCATCAAAGATGGTGCTATCGGAACCGTTGGATTTAGATATGTGCCACGGGTCAATCATCCACCCATATAAATAGACCCCTATCGACATGCAAGAGAAGAAGATTCATTCTTTCCTATTTTATCAAGTTTTAAAGTTGTAAACCATAAATTGATTAGACAATTTTAGAGTAGATTGTAAATTTTTGACTTTCCCACATAGGACCTTGAACAATAAACTTTGCATAGCATACTTCTTTGGAATTGATTATATTTGACCATTGTTATGCCATGGACATGCATGTGACTTCCTTTTTAGACTTAAACCATAAACATTCATATTTTTAAACTTTGGACTTGGACCCATACTCGGTGTAGCATACTTCTTTCAGACTTGCATAAGGCAACTTAAGCCCTTATTCAGACCTGTCTTAGCTTGCCTTGCATAATTGGTTGGCAAATAAATTTGTTAATGGTACATTTGTATGTATGTATATATACGTATCTATACATACATACATATATATATATATATGTATGTGTATACATATACGTATACATACATGCATGCATGCATGTGTATCACTTATGTTAAATTCATTATCCATAGATAAATCTGCTGATAAATGAAATTTAGCGATGGTATAATGAAGAATTGTAACACCCCTAATTTTGATAACATTATTCAGGAAATTTAATTAGATAAATTAAATAGAATAATGTAAACTTTAGAGTGATAAGAGGATTGAGATTTGAATAAATAATCAAGGGCCGTGCTTATTTAAACAAATGGGTTTAACAATGGCTTATATGTTAATTAACTAAAATAAGGGTATAATAGGAAATAGTCGCACCCTTATATATTCACGGCTTTACCATCTATTCACGTTCATTTTCATTTCACAAAAACGTAAACAAAGAAAAGAATAGACTATCATTGCTAAAGAAGAAAAGAACAGAAAATTAAATCAAAGCTAAGGATTTAAGCAAGGGGAATTAATCTCAATCAAATCTCAAAGTCCTTATCATAACCAAGGTGAATAATAATCTAAATCATCTCTATTTTTTTTATGATCATTTTTTTTTGGGTTTAAGGTTAAATCCATTATTGTGATGATTTTGATGGATGATATGCTTGGATTTGGACATGTTAGGTTCAAACAAAATAATTTAACAATTACGGTTTTAAGGGTAAAACCGATTATAATGATTTTCGTATGCCATGAGAAAATTTTATGTTATGTAAAACATGATTTAAGAGATGGGTTTTAATTTTTATAATTTTTCAAGCTATGGAAAATTTATTATGAATTTCCAAAGGAAATTATGAACAATCGGGTTTAGAAATTCATTTCGATTATTTTATGAAGAATTTGGGTCTAGAATTTTTATATGTTTGATAACATATTGAAAGTGAATTTATGTAATTTTTGGGATTTTTCCTAAGAAATTTACTATGGAAATAAAATTATTTTAGATAAAGGACTTAATTGTTTTATTGGTTTCGCTTAATGGAAGGGCTTATTTGTTAAATTAATCCATGTTTAGATCTGAAATTATGCGGCAGTTATTTTTGTAAAGAATTTTAAAAGTTATGGCAACCAATCAAATGTTTACAAATAGACATGTTAGTTATAAAGTATTTGCTTTAATTGGCATTAATTCAGTCTTTACTCAGAAAAGTGGGTTCCGCCACTTTCAAAAGCACCCTTCGACCCATTACTTCCGCTTCGACCAAGTCGAAACCTACCAAAGCCAAAACCAATACACAAGGTACCACAATGATGGTACATAGTGGATTGGAGAAAGGCGGAAGACATGGTATCGTAACCATTGCTTTCGATAGGGTCAAAACCTTTCTTTCGCTTTCCAAAGATAACCGCCAGCCTTGTTTTCAGAAGAATGCTTTCGACCAAGTCGAAATCTTTGCTTTCTAATCTGTTGTCGCCTCTTTGTCTAAGTGGAGCTTTCGAATGAGTTCCTTGTTTTTAAACCAATGCTTTCGAAAAGGGTAGTTTCGACCTAGTCGTGACCTTGCTGCTAATCTTATGCCTTTCGAAGGTATTGAAGTTATCAATGCTTTTGAATGGCAGCTTTTGTTTTAAAATTGTACAAAGCCACTTCTTAAAAGCTTTCGAATGGGTTCAAGGGTTTCGAAGGCAATGGCTTCGAAAGGAGGTTTCGATGCTATCCTTTAATGTTTTACTTAAATGATTTGAGCTTTCAAATTGATGGTTCCGAAGCCATCGACTTTTCCCCAAACAATTTTATATAATGGTTTCGAAAGGGGTACTTTCATATGTATTCACTTTGACCCAAAAGATATTTTTAAGGAAAAACCCAATAGTTTCGAAAGAGATGTTTTAAAGTGTTTTGAAAGGTATACTTTAGTGTTTTGAAAAGAAGATTTGAATTCTTTCGAAGGAGGTTATCCAATGGTTTCGAAAGTAAAGTTTTAAGGTTTCGAAAGCCTTAGTTTTCAAAACAAATAACCCAATCTCATTTTAAAGGAAAACCATGGCATAATAAAAGAGTTTTGAAATTATTTTAAGTATGGAGTGAAGAAGTTTTCCTTGATTAATAGGTTAAAGGGATCAACCAAGTTTTATGTAAAATGATTTCAAGGATATTAAACCAAAGGTGTTGCCATTATTATGTTATTATGTTTACTTCATATATATATTCACATTGTAATGGATCCATAACTGTATTTTGGGGAAGGGCATAATAACCAGTTAGGTTGACCCAGTAGTGAATATAAATTAAGTTAACTCTTGAATGAGTAGAATTGCATCCAAGAGGTCAGATAAACCAAAATGTAGGATGCCAGAATATTGAGTAAAGAAGTTGTCGGGTAGACAGGTTCATAGTAAACCCATGAAAACTATGTTTAGGAAAGTTATTGGCAGGGGCCAATAGGTTCGTAGTAAACCAATGAAAACTATGATTAGATTGAGTTATTGGCAGGGGCCAATAGGTTTGTAGTGAACCCATGAAAACTATATCCGGATTAAGTTATTGACAAAAGTCAATTGGTTCTTAGTCAACCCATCAAAACTAGGATAAGAGGGAAGTTATTAGGGATACCAATAGGTTCAGGGAGAACCCATGAAACAGTAAAGTTATTGGCAGGAGCCAATAGGTTCTTAGTGACACCATGAAAACTATGAAGCTGGACAGGGAGTCCATAAGTATTAAATAGGTTATTAGTCAGTCCATGAAAACTATTAGGTTAATTGTAACCCTAGAAACTATAAAATGAGGCAGCAAGTCAAAGACGAATGAAGATGGAAAATCCAAAAATTGATTACTTGTTTGCATATCATTATATTATTTTATATTGCTATGTTTTAACCATTGTGGATGCAGGAGCACGGTATATGGTTTTATAAAGTCTTAGAATACCAGTGAGGGGAAAATCCGTTCCGCTAAGCGGCGTGGTCTCACTAGATATCTAAATGGTTTGAGATGGTAGATTATTATTCATACCAGACTTTATGTCTGACTCAAAGTTTATGTTTTCCCCTTAAACTCTCGAGTGCTCAATTCATTTTGAGTAGTTTGAGACTTGGGGTTTTCAGGTACCTCTTTAGATGAATAAGCTTCTGGAGACGTGGAGGTATGATAGCTATTTAGAGTTCTTTTCTATTTTGATTCCGCTGTGTTTTGTTGTAAAAGGAAAAGATGTTTCATTGCCTAGTTATATACTCTGATCATCCAAGGGGGCTTTGAGTATGTTGTAATAATTATATTTTCTCTGAACGTGGTTCTCGTGTTGGGATTATGTAATGAATGTTGAAATGATTTGAAATGGAATGTGAAAGTTGTTTTATGATTTTAAAATTTTTCCACATCCATGTGTTTCTGTTATATTAATGTATCATTACCGTATTTGGTAGCCGAGAATTAATAAATATGAATGACCGCAACATCTGTAGTCGTTAGTTTTGGGCCTCCTAGTGGGCGATGTTATAAGAATTAGCATTGCAAAATCAAGATTTCCCTGTACTGTACCCGCGCGTGCACGCGCACACACACATCTTATGTTCAATTCATCATCCTTTGATGGTGTCCCCTTAATCACAGTCATTGATTCCAATGGTTATTTACACACATTTGACATATATATAGACATTAACCCATGTAGATGGGGCTGATTATTCAGATTCGTACTTGTACTTTTCTTGTTTTGAGTACCAAAACTCATCAATGTTGACAAGTTGAATTATTATAAGAATTAGATAGAAATATCTTTACGTTAAGTAGATTTCTCCTAAACATTTTAACTCCCGACGTTCTTTATTTTTGTATTTTGCTTTCGATATCTACTTGTCTCTTCGTTTTAATTTTTCTTATACACATTCCACATCTCACTACGAGATTAAGTGTTAACGAACGTGTCTTCAGCTTTGTGCTTACATTGCTAAAAAAACACATTAACAACTATGAATTAATTTATAATAATAATTAATTGATAAATTTTCCTCAAAAATAATCAATAGACAAACTAATAAATTTTAGTATTAATTAATAAATTTCATTATTGGTGTTAAATATTTTGATGTATTTAGAAATACAATATAAAAAGTTTTAATTAATTTTGCTAGTAGAAGATAATTTTCCAACTTAAGGTTAACAAATCAACTATCTAAAAACAAATTTGCAATTCTAAAAAAAAAATCATACAACCATTTAACTAATAATACTTAGATTTTTTTTTTATATATTTTTAAATATAGTGGTAGTGTAAGTGAAAAGAGATATGTTTTATATTTTTACATCTAGGCCTATTTTCCAAATGCTACAAAATGTGTTACGACCCTTTTACGTCATCAGAAACAATTTTGATTTGCTTGTTGGGCCTAAAAGCTAAAATTAAACCATAATTTGGGGAGAAAATATATGGAGGCCCAAAAAGTTAATTGTTTAATAGAACTAAGAGTAAAGAGCATACATGAATTCATGACTCTAAGTCTTAAACATAGCAACCCAGATTATAGTACGGCATATAGAAACGCTATCGAATTCTTGGTTTTTTTTTTTTTCGTTTTCTTTTCTATGTTGGAATTCGAATTATATTCAGCCCAATTAGGATTTTTTAACACTCCCAACAATTAACAAACAATTGCAAAAAAGGCCCACTTATTTTTCTCATGTAAACATGTTGTTGTCCATCCAACACAGTTGCATATTTGTTCAACTTTAATATTTAAATAAACACTCTTTGTAATCGATGGAGTTTATCGAATCAAGTGTTTCTTTTTGGGCAAAATTCATAGGCGTATAATCTTCTTTTTTAACCATTTGGGATACACTTTTAGTTGGGGTCAAAGTTAGTATATTTTAGAATTACGAACACCAACCGTGGAAACGTATAAATTTAGAGTAAAGATGTGGTAGGAGTTTGCTAGTTCGGTACATATAAAATGATCTTTTATAATTTTATGCTACATAAAAACATAAATCTCCCGAAAAATATTTCAACTATAGAAACAAATTATAAATTGATAACAAAACTAAATAAAGATTGATCACACATAAAAATAAAAGTTACTCCATTAGCGATACATCATCGATTTAAATGAGCAAAACTTCAAAAGATGTGCTCACGTTGCTCAAAACGGATACCAATGGCCTAGGTATAACACAATGTTAGTGTGGGCGCAAAATGAAGTGGGGTTCGAACGCAACAGACGCTTGCGATTTTTTTTATGTCATTGAACAAGTGTAATGAAAAAATATATAAAAGTAAAGTTTAATGCTTGGAAGAAAATAAACACCTTTCAACATTATTATTCTCCAGAATAAGTTATATGTTTATGAAATGACAACTTTCGATATTATAAAATAATGAGTGAAACGAGAAGAGACGGATTTTATTTTTTTTCTTCTGGAGAATGAAGTTGTTGTGAAGTTGTTGTGTATCTGTATTTTTTTTATTGTTTTTTTCAAGACTGGGATAAACACATGGCTATACCATTTGCAAGGGGGCTCCACCCTATCTTTTAGGTTTGCAATTTAAGAAAATATAAATGTATTAACATAGTGTACCGAAAATGAAAACAAATAAAGGTACGGCGTAAAATCTGCAGTGCATGAGAGTTTGGAGAAAGGAAAAAAAAAGGCAAAGAGGATGATGAGAAAGAGAAAAGGAAGGAAGCTGGTGTTTTGGATTCCAACCAACCAAAGAAGAAGTTGTTTACACGGATGCTTTTTCTACGTGCCTAACCTAACGCATGGACTATGACTAATTGCATGCTACATGTCAATTCTAATCATATATGCTTTGCAAGTCCATTCAGGTAACAAGGCCAAATTAATGTTAGGAAATATACATATAAGTGCATCAATCTCCAACCAAACCAACACCAGTTTTGACATATTTGACGTAGATAAGAAAGTTTAGTTGATTTCGAAAATAGAACTGCATGTATCTTGGCTTTTGGCCTAGTCAAGAGCCAAAATGAAAATAATTGGTAAAAGAAAAAATATATATGGAATAATAGGAATTACGTAAATGAAGCTACGAGTTTAAACAAAGTAGAATAGGTATCGGTTAGTCGGATCATTAGAATTATATTGTTCGAAGTTGAGAATAATTAAATAGAGAGTAGTCAAATTAATTCGTTAGTTAGGCCTGCCAGAATAAGGTTGAAACCCAATATGGAAGGATCAACCAACGCATGCCACGCGTCGAGTACAAATATTGGCGTGGAAGCAACAAACACGTATGTATAGATGAACAGCAGAGGACGGGCGTAATAAACAAAGGGAAATGGGTATATTGGAGTGCAACAGGAGATATGATAATAGTCTTCAAATAGTTAAAATGTCATAATCGAAGAAAATAGAAAGGGTTGGTCAAGTGAAATTAAACAATTCTTCTTTTTGGCATATACGTGGATTCCATTGTGCAAGTAGATCTGCCTTTTGATCTTGTGATTTTGACTAGGCTTCTCCTTTTTGTTTTCAACTGGATTCACTTGCCCACGGTGGGCCTTGGCATAGAGAAATTATAACAATACGCCTCTTCCCTAGGATTAGGAGAGTGGAGAGTGGTTACAACGGTACCGGTTTACAACGACCACAAGATATGTTGGTTACGAAATGCGGAGCTCACTCTCGAAGTCAAGGGTTCAATCTCGTCGAACTGCACTTTCAACATCAAAATACATCTATGACCGTAGATAGGGCTATTGGTTAGCCGACAACAATTCACATCCTCATCAAAGTTTACAATCCAAACTTGGTTTTTTTGTTTTAGAAAAAACACACACATACAAGAAGACACTATAATTTATAACAATAGACAATGATGATTTTTGAAATGACTACTAGCTCGATGATAAAGTTGAATGTTGTTTATTTATTTGATTTGGAATCGAAGGGATGGACACTAAAATCACATAGCACAGTCAAAATATTGCTCCATGACCCTGATAAAATGTAGCTCGATGACCCAATCGAAAAGGCCTAGTTAATCGATAAACGTTATAAGGTTAAATCATGGACTTTAATGTCGGACTTTACAATTAACTACGTATATTCGACCAAGCTTTAGACATTTAAGTGATGTACCGATGACCAAAAAAAAGACATGCAGGATGTGTCATTGCTTAAGGCACAACTTATATGATTAAACTAAAGGATTTTACCTAGAAGATCATAAGTAACTAAATTCGCGTCCACTGTTATGCTTCAGCACAATCTACACACTTAAATTTAACTTGTTAAAATATTACTAAAAGCCGAGTTCATACTAGGAAGTCACACAATAATATTTACTAGTATATTTCTGAATTCAACAAAACCGAACTAATTTATAAATGTTATAAATTAAAATGGAAAATTTAATTTAATTGTTATATTATTTTCTTACGGTTTTATTTAATTAATTTAAGCCTGAAAATTAATTAAAATAATATATAAACATTGTATATTTATTTAATTACTTAAATGGGCTAACACAAATATTTAAATAATTAATGATGGTTATTAATTAAGACCAAAATCTACAAACGTGTTATAATTATATACGTGGTCAACCGTAAAATAACGTAGGAGGGTTTTTGTTTCATTTGGAATAAATAATTGATAAACGGTTTATTAAGGAGTAAAAGGAGGAGCAAATTGTGCAAATATAGTAGATATTTTATATGCGTTTTAAAGATATATATATATATATATATACATATATATATACATATATATATATATATAGCAACACATTCCCTCAGTCTTTTTATGTTATTCAAAATCCAAAACCATAACCTCCATTAGAGTAAGTAAGTCAATAGATAGGTTTTTGCAAATCAAAGTTAAGAGAAAGGAGAAAGAGCTCTTTAAAAAGGAAATAGCTTGCAATACGAAGTATAATCGAGCAAATATTTCATATTAGGCATATTATTTTAAGACATTTAAGTTTATATTATAATTGACTATTAATATATTTATATCAAACTGAATTTCATATAAAGAAAATGATTTTTCATAATAATATTAACTCTTTAATATATGTATATATTATAATTTAGGGGTGTGCACGCGCGTATAACTTATATTAAAAAATCATTATTTTCTTAGCCTAAAAGATTTTTTTAGAAGAAAATTATATTTTTTTTAATTTCATTACATAAAATTTGAATTTTATAACAATATAATAATTAATTTAAGCATTGTAACTTATATACACACACAAAAATTAAATAAAGATATTTTGAGTTCTTAATTTTTATGAAAATTAGGATATTTTTTATTTGAATTTTATCATAATTAACTTTGTTACAATGAATGTTAGAAATAGTGATACTTATTGAAAATGATATATAAAACTAAATAAAATTCCAGAAGAAAACATTTTTATAATCTGAAAAATGGAATATTTTGGCATATTAAAGTACTTTTAATTGATTTTCATCGTGGATAGATTAATTATTACATATTTTTAACTAGTAATATGTGTGTGTGTGTTAACTTTTAAAATTAATAAACAGTCTTGGATCTTATAAATAAATATAGCATTGGCTATTCGAATGTCAGAGGTGCACATTTGGAATCCAAAATCCATGAAATTAAGCATCTTATAAAATCTAATAATCTCAGACTCATTACTCTTAGTGAATCCAAGCTCAATATTGAATTAATGGCAAAAATCACAACCATGATACTCTTCTTGGTCCTTCATTAATGATTTACAGCATGCTACTTGTGGACGTCTTCTGATATTATGGAATCCATAAATATTCACTCTTTGCCTCTTCTATACAAATACTTCCACTCATATAAAACACATTCCCACTAATGCTTCCTTCTATCTTACTTCTATATATGCAGAAAATTCCAAAAATTGTAGAAAACTCTTATGTGACTATCTCCCTCCCCTACACAACTCACAAGACCATTGGATATGCTATGGAGATTTCAATAGCATGCAATCTTTCTCTGATAAACTTGGTGGCAACCCACTTCATCTAAGTGATATAACTACTCTTAACCATTCAATTCTCCGATCTAACATGTCCATTATTCCTTTTGAAGGATCTTAATTCACTTGGAATAATAATAGTAGATCTGGAAAGAGGATATTTTGTAAACTTGATAGAGCTTATCTTAATCCAGAAATTTTCACTCTCTGGCCTAACCTAATAGCCCATTATCCTACTCCAAATATCTTAGATCATAGCCCTATAATTCTTTCCTGGGAAATGGTAGACACTAAAGGGCCCTCTAATTTTAGTTTTTTTTAATACTTGGACCGATGATAATGAATTTATCCTTTGTTGCAAAAGGTTTGGAGAACCTCTATGTTTGGAAACCCTATGTATATTCTTCAAACAAAGATAAAGCTAACTAAAAATGCTCTCAAGGAATGGTCTAAGCGGAAATATGGAATTGGTAATACCTTTTCTACTACTATTAAAGACAAACTACATGCCCAACAGATTCTTATGCAAGCAAACACTAATGATTCGGCTATCTCAACTGAAGAACACAAGCTCTCATTTGACCTAACTGCTTCAATCAAAATTGAAATGGCAATATTAAGGCAAAAAACTAAAGTTGATTGGAATGATCAAGGAGATAGGAATTCTAAGCTGTTTCATTCATCACTAAAATACAGCGAAGCTAAAACTTTCATCCACTCTATACCTGACCAGAATGCTATCTTACATAACTCACCTTCTCAGGTCAACCAAGCCTTCCCCAATTATTTTATCGTCAAATTGTCCAATACTGATAACATGCAGTCTGATGCCAATCAACTCTCTAACTTCAGCATTCCATCCACAACTCAAACTTAAGCTTTTGATCTCATAAAACAGATTACTCCTAAGGAGATAGAACACGTAATCTTTGATATGAAGGCAACAAGGTCACCGGGACCTGATGGGTTCAGTGCCCATTTCTTTCAAAAATCATAGGACATTATAGGTTCTGTCTTCATCAAAGCTATCCTATAATTTTTCAAGACAAACAAAATATTGAGTGGGATCAATCATACAAATTTATACCTAATTCCAAAAGTAGAAATGCCACAAGATGTAACTCAATTTAGACCTATAGCTTGCTGTAATGTTGTATACAAATGTATTACCAAAATATTAGCAATCATAATGAAGGCTTGCCTTAGTGTTCTAATCTTCAGTAATCAGGCCATATTCTTTCCCCACAGATCGATCACTAAGAACATTCTATTATCCAATGATCTCATGAAAGGGTACAAAAGAAGATATCTCTCTCCTAGATGTGTTCTAAAACCATACATATAGAAGGTATATGAAACTATTAAGTGGGAATCTATAATTTCAGTATTGTCAAAAATGAATTTTCCACTCACCATTTCTTGCTTGGATCTACACTTGTAGCTCAACCCCTCATTTTTTTGTAGTAATTAATGGCAGAGCATGGTTTATTTATTTCCAAGAAGGATATTAGACAAGGTGACCCATATCTCTTATTTGTTCATTTATGTTATGAAATGCCTCACCTCATTAATCAACCAGCATGTGGTAACTAAAAATATTGCTAGACATACAAAATGTGCTTAGCAAAATATCACCGCTCTCATGTTTTCTGATGATCTCTTTCTTTCCCCTAAACCAACTGATAGCTCCATTTCCAATGTTATGCAAAATCTGACATTTTTGACTCCTATTACTGGGCTCAACATCAATATAGAAAAATCACACATAAGAATAGCAGTTCTATCAAATATTACTGCTGATCAAATTCATCTCATTTCTGGTTTAAAATCTTTCCCTCTTTCTTCCATCTACTTTGGTGCTTCTATCATCGACTCTAGAATCTCCAGGACACAGCGCCTACCGTTGTATAAGAAAATAACAACAAAACTTGGAAATTGGTCCGCTACCAAACTTTTAATGGTAGACATGTTAGTCATTCTAAAATCTATTATCATCCCAATAACCAAATACTCTCTCTTCATTACATTTTTTTCAAATAAGCTCATTTGTATTCTTAATGTTACTTTCAACCATTTATTATAGCATTCTACTTCCTTCTCAAAAAAACTAATTCCAATTACTTATCAAAAAACTCAACTACCATACAAATTTGGAGGTCTAGGACTTATCAACCTAAAGTTGTGGAATTAGGCAGTAACTTCTCATTATGTCAATCTCATTCTCAACAACAACAACAACAGTCTTTGGGCCTAGTGGAAAATTGAATAAATTTTAAAAAATAAAAGTATTTGGTCTATGGATATACCACCTGATCGTAGTTGGTTTGGTTCAGTATATTAAAGCTAAGACACACATTACTTCCAATTTTTAGGTGTAACCCAAACACTTCATTCTGGCACTCCCCTTGGAGCAAACAAGGTCATATCCTATCTGCTTACCTCGAATATAATTTAAGAGACTTACATGCATACCGAAAAAAGCAGTTGCCTCTGATTATATCTCTGCAGGATTTATCACACTACCTTGCTCTAATTCAACCACAATCAGAGGTATTTGGACTGAACAACAAACTACTTATAGTCTACCTTCGACCATTAACACATTGTGGAACAATAAAACCACCCATACAATCACTCTTGTACATAAATCCTTGCTGGCATTTCAACAAACACTTACTTTTCCATGGTATAAGAGAATTTGAGGGAGGAACTCAAGGCCTAAAGAAAATATTATGCTATGGAAAGTCATACAAAATGATGTTCACACTCAAGATAATCTCCTCGCTTAGGGCATATCAATTCTTCCAGTTCTTACTTATGTAATCGATCCAAGAATGTTTCTCACCTGTTCTTCTCCTGTATACATGTTCACAATCTCTGGTAAAGGCTTCTTGCAATACACGGGATGCACAATCCTTCTCGTGATCCAAGCATTGAATTGGCTACATTATTTCAGGCAACGAGGTGATGAACTGACAAAGCTATTATACGCCTAAATATCCTTAAGAAAGTAACATATCAGTTTGGCAGGGAAGAAAATTTAGGCACTTTTATGGAGTTCAACGTCCTGTTTCTACGTTGCTGCAACTTATTTTGCAAGAAGTTTAAGGCGAGCAAGTTTTGAAAATCAATGCCACCCCTAAATTAGGGCTTAAGTTGATTTTCCTGGCATGTTGTTTTAATCCTTCTTTTTTCCTTTTGTTTTTCCCATGCTTTCTATTTTCTTTAGCTTTCCCTGTATGTTTCATTTTTGTTTTAATAAAAAGTGGATGGTCCATATTAAAAACCAACTAGCCTTGTTAAAAAAAGTCTATAACATGCATAATAATATTTTTTGTTGAATTTTTAATATTTATATTAATTACTTTTATATTTAGAATTAGTCAATATATTAATAAATTATATGTACATATGTAAGTATATTGCGATTTATAAACATATATAAATGATATTTATAGACACCATATATATATATATATATATATATATATATATCCTTAGACAATGTAACACACGACGGTAAATATATACATTATATATAATTTAATTAAAATAATACAAAAAATTAATTCAAAATAAATCTCAATATATAAATGATAATATTAGCTATGATTTATAATATTATTCATATTAACATGTAAAAAAGCTCTAATGCATAATGGAAAAAGGAAAATTTTGAAATTTGCCCCCTTTTTACCCCTCTACCCAATGAACCTGATCCAATAATGGTATTTGGAGTGCACTATGTTGTTATGAATAATTGACCAAGATGTAGGGCAATTACATAAAAATCTAAATTAGATGAGTGTTTAGGAAAGGGTGTTTACGGAAATTTTTACTCGAACCATGGTACATTCCTACGAATTGAAAACCTCATTCACTTCTGGCCCTCACGTAGCTTATCGAAGTGGTCTATTTCTTGGATATGGCCTCGGTGGAAGGCCCAAAATTGTTTTATGCCATGGATTTATTCAAATAAGCATATTTGAATATTATATAATTTAAATTTAAAATTAGTTAAAACTTAAATAAATTTTTATAAAGGTTATAAGTATTTTAAATTTAAAACATAAATTATAAATGTTATAATTTAAAATTCCAAAATTATTTTGAATTAAAATTGTAATTTAAATTTATAAATGTATAAATTTGAAATTGTTTTGAATATGAAATAATAAAGGTTATGAATAAATAAAATTTATAATAATATTAAACTATAATATGAATTATATATGTTACAGTCCATAAAAGGTTACAATTAAGTTGTAATATCAATTAAAGGGTTAACTAACAAATTATAAACATAAATATAGGATTTGATAATACTAGAAATTATATAATTGAATAAGAGAATGTTACATAATGTATATAAAATAAGTAATATGACTTAACGGTTAAAATCGAAATAAAACCCACTATAGTTATTAAGAATGAATACATATGTATACATTTGTATGTACATATAAAATGGAAAATGGTGTTATTGATTATGGTGGGTACTTATCATTCCTTATAGATATGTTATTATTATTTTAAGATTACAAATCTAAAATAATGTTTCTCTTTATCATTTACAATACGAATAGAGTAGTACTATAAATACTTACGATTCAAGCCATAAACTATTTATAGTGATGCTTATATTGTTCCTATATTAGTAAGGATAGGTAAGGGCAACTATAACTTTGTTGAGCAGCCTCAAGGGTTACAAAATTATCCTTAGACAATCATGAAATGATAGGTCATTGATATCTATGAGAGGGATAATGGTATACCATAGGGGCAATCATGTAATTTTTTACATGTATCTAATTTTTTTATCAATCTTGTTTATAATAATGGTGTTTATTTTCTTTTATATATTTGTTATATTGAGATATAAAAAAATTAAGTAATAAATTTAAAGTATATTAACAAGAAAATTCTTAAACAAAATGTTATGTGGTTATTGTTGCATATTATCACAATTTTGAGTAATTAATCATAATATAAAATAATATTTTGTTTTAAATATTCCTGATCAAGATGTTTCGAGAAAGGGTATCAATACATCCTTTGAGATCAAAGTACGTAATGCTCTCCAAACGTTGGACAGTGTATTAATCATTGCTACTGGGCACCAAAGGGTTACATAGTTATAGTTATTGGATCATCATAGAATGACTCGATCGAGATTTTCTGTTGGTTGATTACAATAAACTCAAAAGGAAACTTTTAATATGACGATGTTACATGGTTCTCGCAACTTGAGAATACCCTGAACTCAATTTGGATACTCCACTTTGATTATAGTTAAATCATGACATGAGAGACATTAAAGTTGAGTCTGAATTAAAGCACTGGAAGTGAAGCACTATTCAATAGAGAATTTGTCTCCTCAGTTTTTATGAGGTTAGTATAACTGTTAACCATATTCAAGTCAAAGTCAGAATCTCTTACCAGAGTAGAACAGATAGTAATACATTTTATTATTAAACCATAGACTTTGTTTATGGACCAATCAAGTTGAATGTGAGTAGTATTGGAGTTTTGACCAATACAAGACTCCATATGTCTTACAATAATATAATGTCGGTGAAGAGAATGTGTGTAAATTATTGTCACTATTAGTACTGCTTAAGGTAATGCAAAATATGATTTTACCAATCTATAAGCGACGAATTCGGCTAAATTGTCATAACACTAGCTAAGTTGATGCGTAATTGTTAATATTAAATTATTCAATATTAGGCACCGACTGAATTCACACCTCTGAATCACATCATCATATTGCAAACTCTTCGACATACCATATGATTTTATTAGTTTATAAGGTGTTATGATTAATAATATTAATTGCTATTTAAGAAATATTAATTATTGACATGTCTTATGTTTGAGGTATTATTAGTAAGTGGGGTAGTACCTAGAAAATTATTAGGTGCTACCAGCAATTATTACGATGTGTATATAAAAGTTATACACGCGTGTATCGATATACAATATTGATGTATATTTAAATAAGGTTTAAATATATTTAGTTACTTGACCGACTTTGGAATGTTTTGGTCTATGTAAGAGAACATATGTGGCCCGCCAAATAAGGGAAGAGAAGGAGTCTAGATGCTAGGTCTAGATTTAATTAAGAGTTAATTCGGAAGTTATAATAGAGGAAGGTAGAAGGTCTTTTCATTTCTCTTTATATACTAGGCCTTCTACATTCGAACTGTCCTTCTTCCTTCTTCATTTGTGGTTAGCCACTTCTTGCTTTCCCTCGATCGAACTCTTCTCGGTTGTGGTTCATTCAATTATAGCAATATTGTGTGGTGATTCAAGGAGTCTAAAGGTTTATTAACAAATCGATGTGTCATGAAGGGCTGGGTCTCCAAATGTATGTTCATATTTATATTATACATTGCTCATACCTGACCTAAATTGACGTATTTAACACATATATTTAAATTTCCATTGAATATATTTCACTTCTTACATACGTAATGTATATTATTGGAATAATTAAATTGTTAAAACCATTATCATTTGATCTGATATTATAACATATATATTAATTATTGATACCATTATTATTTAATTTATTATTGAATTATTGAATTTTGATTTTATATGAATATCTTTAAATTAATTAAAATAGTAAACTAATATTTAAATTCAAAATATTTGACCAAGTCAAGTTTAATTTAAATCAAGACAATTTGATGTTTACTTAGTCAAAGAGATAAATTTGAAATTTAATTTCATAAATTCTTATGTGTATATGTATGTGTGTGTGTACAAACCATATACATATATTATAGTATATTTAAACATACGTATATACTTAAGTATTTATATTCCTGATATGCATATGAATTTATAATATGAATTTGTAAGTATAACATATATATGTATACACAATAGATGTAAATCCCAATGTCTAGACGTGTATATATATTGTTATACACAAGCTTATATATTATCGTGTTATCCTATCATGCATAAGTATTCCTTTGCCATTTACAACATATTTGTCCATGTGAAATTTCTCTTACCCAAAGGTAATAAAACATAACTCCCAATTATTCACATTTTTCACATTTATGATTTGTTAAGTTATACTTGAGAAATAACAATTTGACTTGAACATGCCTAAATGATATAACATAAAACAATAAACTAAATTACACACACATACACAGACTTTTGTTTGTGTGTATATGTGTATGTATGTGTGTGTATATGTGTATTTATGTATGTACGTATGCAAGTATCACTCTTCGAATATATTTTAAGTGTGATGGGTATGTTATGCTATTATGTTTTGCTATGAATATATATTATATATTCATAACAATCATTATATAAACTTAATTAATATGATTAATTCTATAAATATAAAATATTTATAATACAATATGATTTTACTTTAACATATATAGATTGGATCTAATGCTAGTTGGAAACAAGAAATCTTGTCAACGCCCAAGGTTGTGCTAAGGAATGAAGATTATCTTTTAGGCAAGTAGAGTAGGATGAAAAATATATATCCTTCTTGAATTTCCTTTCGAATAGGCCTTAGTAGACAAACGTTACTCAGAACGACCTTTTGACTCTATCGATACGGTTGGTATTTGTGCTTAATGACCTTTCGACCAAGTTGAGTCAGTATGGATTCACCATCGAAAGCTTTCCTTTTGATTCTATGGAGATATCTAGAATAAGGTTTGCCTTTGTCGGTTTTGACTTGGTCGGGGGTCTTAAGCAGTTGAATGGCTTGGACTTAGGTTAAGGATCAGAAGTAAGGGTTTCGACCTTGTTGAAAGCTGTGGGCTTAACCTGCTTGGGTTTGAACTAGTAATATCAAGTTATGGTGTTTTGGATATGGGTTTCGACCTTGTCGTAAGCTGGGTCCTTAGATACCATTTGTTAGTTGAAGGTTTAAGTAAGTTGTGACTTGGTTTCGACCTTGTCAAAAGAGGTGGCTCAAAGGAAAAATAGCTTGAAATTAGTAATTGGAGTTATTTGAATCTGAAGGGTTTCGACTGTGTCAACAGTGGCCTTTTGATGTAGATGATACCTGGGAAACGAATTTAATCCAACAAAAGCTTCTGAGCAGTAAAGTAATCTAAAATATTTAAGACTTCCCTTTAACAAGCTCAGGTAGACTTTATTTCTCCAAATCCCCAATTCAATTTTGTAATTAGGGTTACATAACCTTTCATTGAGAAAAATAAGGGTTTAGGATGGATAGAATCGGATCCCCTAAACGTAACCCCTTGGGTCTTATTCATAGATACGGGTCAACATCTTTCGACTTTGATGCTCCCGACTTAGTCGAAAGGTGGCTGCCGAATGACTCAAGTATGCTTCGCCTTTGTCAAAAGGAAGGGATGTGCCTCTCTTCTATGTGTTGTCGTTAAAGTGCTTCTGACTCTGTCGATGGGTGTTGTTCTATGGTTTCAATGATGTTGGTTTCGTCTGAGCTCTTGTTTCTAATTTGATGCGGAACCCTCCTGGATCACATTGGCTTCGACCGGTTCAAAAGGCTTATTATGGCTTTCGAAGGGGTTATTCAGGACAATGCTTGCTTTCGAGTAGTTTGAATGAAGACGAAACCATTGGTTTCGAATGGTTCGGCGCATGTGCAAATAATTGTTCTTATTGTCTTCGAAAGGTGATGCTTTGGCTCAATCGTAAGGTCATCATGCATATGGAATAATCCAGTCGAAAGGTGGCAACTGAAGGTGGAAGAGAGCTTTTGACTCCTCTGACTCCTTCGGAAAGTAAGAACCCAATGAATCTTGATTGTGGAAACCCTTCGACACCTTAGAAAGGTCTTGTAGCTTTGAAACCTAGGCTGTAGCATCCCTTCGACTCCTTCGAAAGGTCTAGCTGGAGCTCTTCTCTCTTGTTCCTCTTTATTCTTTGCTATGAATGGCTTCGACTAAGTCGAAAGATGGATTTTTGGAGTAACATTTTCCCCCTCTTACGAAGGGATGCACTTGACTTTCCAAGTCAACCTTATCGAAAACTAAAATCTTCCAACCTCTTGGCCTTCCCGCGTGAATCTAGGCCGTTCATTCAAATTTGATCTAGCGACTGACGGTTTCTGGCAACTTTTCTGATAAAGTACGCCTTTCTTCTTCTTCCCCCTTTCACTTTTCTACAAACAAAAACTCAAGTACGAGTAAATGAATTCCAAAAATTCTCAAATTTTCTTCCCGCTTTCAGAAATCAAAGTAGACACCAAATCTAATTCGTAAGTTTAGATTTATCTCTATTTTGCTAATTTTTCTTCTCTGTTATTCATATTTTAGTGGGATTTTAATTTCCCAGATCTTAAAATTGGGATTTTGATTTTAAACTGTACAAACTTTAACCTTCTAAAACTATGTTCAAATCGATTTTCTGAGACTGTTCGACTTAATTTATTTTGATTTTTATGAAAATTTTGCGATTCAATTTCTTGAACCGATAAGGTTCATTGCTCGTTTCGAATTTCCTTCAGTGTTTTAGGATTTCTGCTATTTTTGAAAGAATTTGAATTCTCATTTATAATTTTGAAATTGAAAATGGTTGATGTTGAAATCCATCCCCTTATCAGGTTTGGTTTATTTATTTAACAAATTTTTGAAACCCTGGATCTGCAATCGGGTTTGGGGAAGATAGAAGTATTTGTTTTCTTCGCCCGGAAGTTTCAATTGTACGGATGAAGTATTGGCGCCACAAAATGACCTTTCTACCCCTTTGAAAGGGATTGAGGTGTTAATTTTGGTTTTACTTCCTTAGCCCCTTTCGGTGGGGTCGAAAGATGCTGTAGCGTGAATTTAATTAACCTTGCCTAAAGGCTATGTAGTTAGGTTGAGCGTAGTAACCCCTTCGATAGCAAAACGTTTCGACTCGATCGAAACCTTTTGTGTCGATTGCAATCTGTTTTCCTTAGTTAATTTTTGGAAACATAATGCTCCCTCGACCCTTTCGAATCCCTTTGTATCTAATGAGTCGAAACCCCTTAGAGTTGTTTTTGTCCAGCTTTGTTGAAACATTCTAAGTGCATATGAGTTTAACTTAGAACCTTTCGACTTAATGAGTATATTAGGTTTCGACAACATCCGTATTCCTCTTATGAAACCTAAGTCAAAGGTTCGACAGTGTCGAAAGGTCTTGTTACTTTGTTTATGAAATATTTGTAGTGTGCATCTTAGTTTAAGTTTTAAGTTAACTTGGACTACTTCCTTTTAACAATTTGGCTTCTGTGAAGCTTTTGACAAAGTGCCACTTTACATTCTCATCTTTTTTTTTCAACCATGTCGGAAGCCCAGTGATTGCTCATATTTGTGCTTTCGACACCATCAAAAGGTTGTGGCTAAATGTTAACTTACTTTTCCTTTGGACTCTGTCGAAAGCTCCAGAATACTCTTGTTTAGGTTTTTGACAGTGTCGAGAGGTATTTGTTACGTGTTATTGTCCCTTTCCTTTCGACTCCGTCGAAAGCCTAATATCTTTAACTTTTAACTTAGACATTTTTCGAAAATTTAAAATTTCATGTTTGGTTTTTGTTTAAGTTATTCAAGTAGGTTTTTAATTAATTCTTGAATGAATTCTATGTTCATAAAAACTTGAAAATTTTAACTGAAATGTTTTCACCTGGCATAATCATGAGTTCTTCGAAGAAGGTCAAAGCTACTTCTAAGCATTCTCTTATATCAACCCAAAATGAAGTTAATGTTATCCTTAATGACTTTGCCATTACTAGTGTTGAAGCTATTCCTCCTCAGGAGACTGATACTATCAACAACCCTCCCGAAGGGTTCTTTGCCTACACTGCCATGCATATATGCCATGGAGGATTCTTGCCTTTCCCAGAGTTCTTATTCATGTTCCTTTCTCATCTCGGGATTGCTCCAATCCAATTGTCGGCAAATGTTTATACCTATTTCTTGTCTTTGGAAATGATGGAACTGGAATTTGGACTTCCCCCACTTAACGCTGAAATGTTGAACTACTTGACTCGGCTGGTCAAGCTTAGCAACCTTAACAGTCAGATATACAGAGCCAATCCCCCGAAGAAGCTGATATCAGATGGGATTAATAAGTTCAGAGACTTGGAAAACCGGTTTTTCTTTGTCAAGTGCTTTTCAAACATCAGCCGGACTTTCGCTTCCGCTCGTAATTCTAGATTTTTATTATTTTCCTTCATTTAATGTTTTTTTCTTGTCTAATCTCTATTTTTGTCAGGTGCCCCAACAAAAGAGCTTAACGATGATGATAAGAGAATGGTCAAATCTCTTATGGCGACCTCAAGCCAAGTTAGAAGGAGATTGACACTATTGACTCCGAAAAATTTACGAAAGCACTCTCTTCTGCCGGTAGGCCAAAGGATCCTAGGCAATCCTCCCTCTGTTCAACATACCTCCCATGGCAAACACTTCCTCTCTGTAGGAGACTCATCAGCTTTCTCTCCTATGTCACCTATTTGTTTTAACCACTTTGGTATGTGAAGAGCAATGCACTTGTCGTGAATTGTTGTATCGCCTTTTCAATTTATTTTGTTAACATACAATCTGCTTGGATTCTTTTTAGTTGCTCCTCAAGTTACAATTTCGGTTAGTGTTGTCGCTCATCTTCCTACAACTTTTGAAGCATCGTCTATTATTGAATCTCTTGCTAAAACTAAGAGGGCCTTCAAAAGAAATTTGGCGCCATCATCTGAAATCCCAAGAAGGTTTATAAAGTTGTTGATATAGAGGAGGAGGTGGATTAATTTCTTGATAAAGCTCTAAAGAGCCAATTCGTAGGAGCTCCTACAGAAAAACTGGAGCAGATCCCCCTATGACCGACCCTCTTTCTCGCATTTCCGCTTCTAGTTCTCCAGCTGCACTCGAACAAATGCAACTGGCACTGTAGACGGCCCACACTTTAAAGCAAATTTCTTCAAAGCTGTCATCTTCTTCCTCTCCTTCCACTAATTTTGAAGAGATACCCAATTCTATCTTGCATTCTGAATCACCTCTATCCACCCGCCATTAACTGTCTCTGATTTGTCAGGATATTGCCGCTCTTTGATAGAGCAACAATTTTTAGTGAGTTTTACCTTAATTAACTTTGTTATTACTGGTTTTCTCTAAATCTCTAACTTGCATTGCATTTTCTTCTTTCAGATTTCTAAGAGTTGGTTAATTTTGAATGAGCAAGCATAAAAATCTTCTGCTGAATCCTTTGAATTTCGAGAGGAAATTTCTGCTCTTAAGAACCAAGTGTCCTTTCTTTCTGCGGCCAAAGATGAAGCAACTACAGAACCGCAACAATTAAGGGCTTCTCTTGCTCGAGCAGAAACCGATCTTCAAAAAGAAAGAAGGGCTTGTCAACTTCTTGCCGAAATTCGCTATGGATCTATCTTTAAAAGATTTTGATGAGGAGAAAGCCCGCATATTAGCAAAGAACACTACTTTGAAGGAGAAGTTCAAGAAAAATAGGGCCTCCTTGAGACTCGATGTCGACACCATCTCTGACGCCAAGCAGCTAGTATCTCAATTTCTTACCACTACACTTGGGCAAATCATGCTAAATTCTTATGAAGAAGCCTTAATGCTCGCTTATGCTAATAACTTCAGGAAGTGCCCTGATTTAAGTTTCCCCTCGCTCGACTCTTCCCTGGTTGATAGAGTAATAGGCAAGATTAATCAAATAAAGGAGGGGATTGAAGTTGTCGAAGAGGAAGAAATCGATGCCTCCAAGATTCCTTCCTTTGACGTCCCCTCCTTTGAAATTGAATCTGACTCTGGGGATGAGGGTGACAAGGATGATGCAGCTGGGAAGAATGGCGATGATAAAAATGATGATGACCACAATGATGATAATGACGATGACAATGATGATAACGCTGGTGGTGGTCAGAGCACAGATGGAGATGGTGGAGATTATAATGAATCCTCCGATAAGGATGGGGATGGCAACACCAAAGCTTCTGAGAAAGAGCCAACTCCTCCCACAGTTAACCAGCCTAAATCTGTTGGGCCTTCTACTCCTCAAGAGGATGAGCCTACTCCCGTAAATGTTGAAAAGCCCAACAGGAAAGAGCACGCTTCCCAGACCTCTGTCCCAATATCACATGTATGTGATTCTCTGTTTACATATCTTTCACTTCGAAGGTTATAATAGTGTAAATCATTCATTTTAGATAAGGAAGAAGTCTACCCTCCCCTATAAAACAAAACTTGAGAGAAAACAAGCTAAAATAAACAAGTTATACAGGGAGTTAGACAAGCAAATACAGGAGCATAATGTACTTTCTGATAAGTATCATAGACTCGACAGAAGTGCCTCGGCGCTAGCTTCTTTTAAACATCAGAAGGCTGCCCCTTTGTTAAAGACAGTGCGCCTCCGATACGATGCTCTCTTTAAAGAAAACCGGGAGTTGGTCACTCTATTTTGGATGCTGATTGAAGAAAGGGACATTCTAATCAACTTTTTATATAAGGCTTATTGTAGACATTCAATAATTGATTTTCATACTTAGGTGAATTTAGTGGGGGTCTACTTAGACATTTTTATAAGAGATGCTTGGATGAATTCGGATCCGACCTGCACCTTGGAGCTTGTTGGAACTTACCATAGGTCAGACCGATTCCCCAAGATCTCCCCCTAGAAAAGTTTAAGTATTATAAGAACAAATTTGTATCTGATTTATTTTCTAAGTCTGTTTTGTATGAACTGGATGAGTAGTTGTAAACATGTAACATTGTACCGATTTATAAATATTTGTTTTAGTTTCACTCTTTATGCTTAGCTTCGTTTTATTATATTATCACAGAGTGACTGCCCACTAGGTCGACTTTTTCTAGAGACCACTTAAGCCAATATGTTAAACTGAGGCGGTTTTATCTTGAAAAGGCATCGCTTTTAAAATCTTCGAAATTGGCAGGATATCGTTTTCTTAGATTTACAAAAACTCTATTTGGAATATCCTCGTCTCCGCTTTGACTTCCTTGGTGATGAGAAGGAAACACTTCTTAAGGAGATCAGAACATTTCACTCTAAGTTAATTTGTGGCCATGATAGTCCTCCAACCGAGAAGTGGGACTATAGAAAATGTCTACCAGTTATCATTCCAAATGGAGTCAATATCCCTTTTGATTCAACAGTCACACTTTCCGCAAACTCATTAAATAAAGTTAGAAAAGTAGTTTCTCAGCTTTATACGTAAATCAATTGCTTATTGTATCTTTCAACTTCGTTGTTATTTGAGTTGTAACCTATTATTATAATAATAAAGAGATTTTTCATCTTGATTTTGACCTTACTTCATTTCTTTTTACTTAAATAGGAGTTACAGTTATCTACAGTTTCTCTCCCCCTTGATTTATCATCACGCATCGTTACTCTTAGAGAGAAACTGTTAAAATCAAGTGGGAGGAGTGAACTTTGCTATGATATTTTATTGGAGTGCTTTGGTGGCAACATCGAAGCTTTGAAATGGCACAAAAGATATCTTCTTCAGAAAACTATTGCCAGTAATCAGAAGGATCAACTTGCTTATCTTGAGACCGAAATAAAAAACAAAGATGAAACGATTCTATCACTGAAGCAATAGATAAAGCTAACCCATCAATGGACTTCGATCATAAGATGTCGGAGCTTATTCAACAAATTAGTGATTTGGAGTTGAAATTGAAGGACAGTCTGGTGTGAATCATTGGAATTTATTATAGGAGACAATATATCGAGCAATTCTTTACTGACTCCTCGCATTACTCCCTCGATTTCCAGACCCACGAAGTCAAATACTCTTGCTGTTCAAAAATTTCCCTCGATGATTAACCCTCCTCCAGGCTTTAGATGAGAACGACGTGGGTAACTGGTGCAGGAGAGTTAAGTTTGAAATAGATAAGTATTTCGATGAGAAATAAGAGTGAAATATTCTCATATATAAACGAGTGTGTCGCTAAAGTTTAGAAGCTCGAACGTGACAAATACTTCCTCTAGAAGCGTGCTGCAGAGTTAGAAAGGGATAACAAGACCCTAAAGGGTGCAAACAAAGCTCTCAACCGCGCTCTGAAAACAATATTGATGCAATTGATGAAGCGGATAAAGTTAAGAAGAAGGAAAAGAAACTCAAAGAAGTTCTCTGCGCTGCAATTCGTCACGTAATTTATCCTTCAGTTGCCGAGAATCTTACAAAGTCGCTCAAGTCTTATGACGTGTTTGTAACTTTGAAATGTATATGCTTGTCTTGTATATGTGTGAATAATTTCAAAGTTTTGTAAATAATTTGATAACTTAGGTAGATCATATAAACTTTGAAAATATCACCTGATTTGTAATCCTTTTCTGTATTAACACTTCTGAAATGCCTTTTGATAGCTCATGTATTGATTTTTGTACTTCTTGGATCCGTCATTTCTCTTTGCTGTGTTGGTTTCCCTGAAAAGTATGAAGCAAATAATACTTCTAATTGTTAGCCCGAAATTGCATACCAGTTCATGTATATCATTGTTTAAATAAACAAATCATCTTGTTAATTACATAAAAAGTAGTTTATATTGAACATCTAAATCTCATCTTTAATCGTGATGAGAGATACTTGAGAATTTAACTTCAACCATTTGGCTGGAATATCTGAAATTTGTTGACAGGAAGTCCCTCCTTATCGCAAGTGTATAAATATTAGATAGCAATTTTTCAAGAGATAGTTAATAGGGAATTGAATCCATAAATCATTGTCTGAATATTTGTAATAGAATCCCGAAGGCCTATTCTCGGGCTTTAGTGAAATTTGAAAACTTAGAAATCCGTGACCCAGATTCGGGTATTAACGGAAACTTATAATAATGATCTTTTTGGGAATATATATATTTTTTGACCCAGATTCGGGCATTTGTGATAGATAAACAAAAATCCATTATTGAAATTTTACACCCAGATTAGGGCTTAAATAAGTAATAGTCTCGATACCCAGATTTATGTATAATAAAGATAGCCAGTGATCGTTAAAGACCCAAACCCAGATTTGGGTATTAGTAAATGAAGTCCTGAAATGAATGTCCCAAAACCCATATTCGGGTATTTATTGATGAAATTCTGATATAAGAGACCCAAAACCCAGATTCGGCTATTAATAGATGATGTTTAGAAATGAAAGTCCCGAAACCTAGATTCGGGTATTAACAAATGGGGCACTGTTCTACTCCTTTGTTGTATGAATCCTTCAGGTCTTGTATAGAAGTAATTTGATTAGTTGCCTCTTGTGCTTGGAAGTCTTAGTCCATAATTGGAAATGTCTTTCCTTGAGCTTGAACATCTTAGTTGATGATTAAATGATCCCCTTCTCGGGCTTAGACATCTCAGTCCATTACTGAATGTGCCTCCTCTTGGGCTTGGACATCTTAGTCTATTGTTTGAATGTGCCTCCTCTTAGGCTTGGACATCTTAGTCCATTGTTTGATGGGCCTCTTCTTGGGCTTGGACATCTTAGTCCATTGTCGTTCGGTGCTCTTAGTTAGCTCATCTTAGAGGCTAGAACCAAGGACTTACCCAACCTCTCTCCAGGAAGCGCCCTGCCCTGACCCTTTTGCGGCATGGACATGGGCATGTTTGGTGCTTTACCCTGACCATCTTATGGCGTGGATAAAGGCTTACTCCATCCTCCCTCCAGGAGGTGCCTTACCCTGGCCATAGAGTGGCGCAGATAAGGACTTGTTCGGTGCTTTAACCTGGTCATCTTATGGCGTGGCTAAAGGCTTACTCCACCCTCCCTCCAGGAGGTGCCTTGACATAACCAGAGGCACGGCCAAGGGCTTGTCTGGTGCTTTAACCTGGCCATCTTATGTTGCAGCTAAAGGCTTACCCTCCCTCCCTCCAAAAGGTGCTCTGCCCTGGCTAACTCGGCATGGACAGAGGCTTTTCTACCATCTTAGGTAGACTACCATCTTCGGTAGTATCCAAATATAAGGAGCATTTCACTCCCAACCATGTAGGTTTCTCTTAGAAAAGTATCTCTTTATTGATTTTCCTTAAGTTCCCTTTACAATTCACGAATCTTTCCTTGTCGGAAGAAATTTATGATCATCCCCTCCAGGGCTCTACAATGATTGCTTTCATGGCCATTCATCATATGGTAATAACAGTAGGATCCTCCTAGATTTCTTTCATGTTTCAGTTTCTTTTTCTATGATGGCCAATAGTTGAGTTCATCCTTTATAAGCATGTAGACGTTCTCTATAGAGGTTGTTAAGTTGCATTCTTTTGGAATTCTAGACTTGAAGCTTGATTCTTGCGGATGGCTCTTTGACTTTTTATTTCTTAGCCTTATATTTTCATGCTCTTCAATTGCTTTTCTTTTTGGCACCCTTTCTACTTCTTTTGTAGGAAGTGTTCTCTTTATAATTGGTTGTTTCCACTTATTTGAAAAGGCATTGTAATCAGCCATTATTTCTTTTTCAAAGATTGTGCCTTTGGGATAGTATTAGATGGTTATTCTCATTTGATTGAATACATTATCACTTCCATTTGTTCTCTTTTCCAATGCAAAATTAGGGGTGGGGCCAACATGAAAGGGGTTTAAGCTCCATTTCTCAGGATCGTATAATTCTGCTTTTTTCTGTTTTATAATTCTTAGAGCTTCTGATCTGAGTCTTTGCTCTTCATTCTGATTTGAATCCTTGATGGTTATTGGGGAGAATCCTGTTAAATGTGGTTCAGAAGATCCTTGTTCCGATCTTATGATTCTTCTAGCCATGATTAAACCAAAGTAGATGAACTTGAGATTGGGTTAAGTGAGGTTAGAGAATAGTAGTGTTGGGTGTTTAACCAAGTCGGAGGTTCGGGCCCTCCTTCTAGCGCCAAAAAGTGTTAACAAGAAGTCTCGTCTACAACCCAAGTTTGTGCTAAGAAATGAAGACTATCTTTTAGGAAAGTAGAGTAGGAAGGAAAATATATATCCTTCTTGAATTTTCGTTCGAATAGGCCTTAGTAGACAAAAGTTACTCAAAACGACCTTTTGAATCTATCGAAAGGGTTGGTATTTGTGCTTAATGACCTTTCGACCCAGTTGAGTCAGTATGGATTCACCTTCGAAAGCTTTCCTTTTGATTCTATTGAGATATCCAGAATAAGGTTTGCCTTTGTTGGTTTCGACCTGGTCGGGGGTCTTAAGCAATTGAATGGCTTGGACTTAGGTTAAGGATCATAAGTAAGGGTTTCGACCTTGTCGAAAGCTGTGGGCTTAACATGCTTGGGTTTGAACTAGTAATCTCAAGTTACGGTGTTTCAGAGATGAGTTACGACCTGGTCATAAGCCAAGTCCTTAGATACCTTGTGTTAGTTGAACGTTTAAGTTATGACTTGGTTTCGACCTTGTCGAAAGCGATGGCCCAAGGGAAAAATAGCTTGAAATTAGTAATTGGAGTTATTTGAATCTGAAGGGTTTCGATTGTGTCAACAGTGGCGTTTTGATGTAGACGAAAACTGGGAAACAAAGTTAAATCCAACAAAAGCTTCTAATCAGTAAAGTAATCTAAAATATTTAAGACTTCCCTTTAACAAGCTCAAGAAGACTTTATTTCTCCAAATCTCCAATTCAATTTTGTAATTAGGGTTACAACACCTTTCATTAAGAAAATACAAGTTTAGGATAGAAAGAATTGGATCCCCTAAACGTGACCTCTTGGGTCTTATTTATAGATGCGGGTCAGCACCTTTTGACTTTGATGCTCCCAACTTGGTCGAAAGGTGGTTGTCGAATGACTCAAGTATGCTTCGCCTTTGCCAAAAGAAAGGGTTGCGCCTCTCTTCTTTGCGTTGCTATTAAAGTTCTTCCAACTCTATCGATAGGCATTGTTCTATGGTTTCTATGATTTTGGTTTCGTCTGAGCTCTTATTTCTAATTTGATGCGGAACCCTCCTGGATCACATTGGCTTCGACCAGTTCGAAAGGCTTATTATGGCTTTCGAAGGGGTTGTTCAAGACAATGCTTGCTTTCGAGTAGTTTGAATGAAGGTGAAACCATTAGTTTCGAATGGTTTGGCGCATATGCAAATAACCGTTCTCATTGTCTTCGAAAGGTGCTGCTTTGACTCAATCGAAAGGTCATCATGCATATGGAATAATCCAGTCGAAAGGTGGCAACTGAAGGCGGAAGAGTGCTTTCGACTCCTTTGACTCCTTCGGAAGGTAAGAACCCAATGAATCTTGATTGTGGAAACTCTTCGACACCTTTAAAAGGTCCTATAGCTTTGAAACCTAGGCGGTAGCATCCCTTCGACTCCTTCGAAAGGTCTAGCTGGAGCTCTTCTCTCTTGTTCCTCTTTATTCTTTGCTATGAATGGCTTCGACTAAGTCGAAAGGTGGATTTTTGGAGTAAAACTAGTTAACAGATTTCAGAGATCCATTAAGATCTAAATATGGAGTAAATTTGAAATTTACCCATTTCACTACTGCTAAACGGGCAATCTCAAACAATGCCATTAGATCTCATATGGTCTATGCAATCTAACTAGTCAGCGTTCGGGGTCAATTATCAAGTTTTTCTATCTAATGTGTGTCTAGAATAGCGGTGTCTAAGCTTGGGGTTGGATAAAGTGTATTCTCCCCTCCCTGGCTATTGGCCTGACCCAATACGTGGAGTAAGTCCAAAAGGTTCGCTAGGATGTAAGGTCCAAACTTATTTTAGGCCTTGGGCTAATTTTCAAATTAAGATTTTCAAGTTAAAATATATTTTAAATTTAAATGTTTAATTTAAAATATAAAAGGAAATTTTATAAATGTTATAAAATAAATATGAAAATTTTCAAAACTATTTTTGAGAAATTAACTTAATATTTTTTGAATATTTTAAAATATTTAATTAATTTGATTAATTAAATATATAATTAATTGAAAAATATATAAGTATATAAATATAAAGATATAGTTGAAAATTTATCCTAAAATTGTTTAAGGTAAATTAAATAAAATTTTCAAAAATTATTAAAATAATTAACTAAATAAACAATTTATTTGATAAATAATTACTTAAGTGTTAATAATTAAGGCACACACACACACACACACATATATATATATAATATAAGTTTAAAGGTTGTAGCTGAATCCTTTTCTAAATAATTTAAGGCGAATAAAATAAAATTTCTAAAATTTTAAATAAATGTAGTTAAATTAGTTAATTAAACTAAGAACTAAATTTGATTTAACTAGTAAGATATATATAAATATTATATAAGTTGATTAAATTTTGTATACAAATTAAACTTATATAATTATATATGTATAAGTATATTATTAGCGGAATTATAGGAATGTCCGACACTTGAATCACAATGGTATTTCATAAGAAATACATTATTCCTTGGATCAATATCACTCAAAATATATTAAAGATCGTGAATCTCTAATATAATTGCCCTCCATCATCTACACATTGATAGATTACTTGCATATGCACTGGTTGTTAAGCAAACTCAGGCTAGAGCTATTATGTGTGTACTATTAATACATTGCATAGAGGAGTTGAGAGATACATGAATGTATTTTTTGAGCTTATCCAAGGTACATGCATTATACTTAGGTCATTGAGAACTGATAGGTAAAGTGAATAATCTCTCTTCATTTTTATGAGAAAACCCAAGGTCATCATTGAGATTAGGGCAAAGACCATGGTTAGGAGTTGTATATGATACAACAATAAAGAGGTATCCATCGCTTGCAGGTCTATATTTGTTTAGAAAATTCAAGGTCAAAAGGCAAGCAAGCCCTAACACTCACCGGAGAAAACGAAATATTCCTATATTTCTCTTAGCATTTTGAGGAATATAAAAATCTAATGGGACCCTTATTTAAAAATAAAATGATTATATTTAACCTTTCTAATATTGTAAGAATGCATTCTATATAAAATTAAAACTATCTGTTATCCGGGTTTTAACCCAGCAGGAACCAATTAGGAAATCAAACAACCTCGTGTTATTAGAATGGTTCAGAACTTAACCCGAAAAGGTAAGACAAGGAGTCAACGAGTGCCAAACCATTTTACTACAGCAACGATTGGGATCAACTAAACCAAGAGGTCAGCATTCTTTTAGCCCAATAGCAGCTGAGCGCAAACAGCTAGTAAATTGTCATTAAAACGGGACCATGACGACAAAAGAATATGGAAACATCTCCAATTCCAAACTCTAGAAAAATCTGCTTGGATCATCAGCAACCCATGCATCTCCTCGAATCTTCAAAATGAACCAACTAAGGATACGATGAAAAAGGCCAATACATTAGCTCGCAAACGAGCCAAGTCCATGGGTCGCTAGGGACCCATAGACCATGGATCGCCAATGACCCATGGTTTTGCCTTGGTTTACGAGCCAAACCCCCCAGGATCGTTCCCTACCTACATGTGAGCAGTTGATGAAGTGGCCTAGAAGCTCTTCGATCCATATAAGTACCATCCTACCTGCAACATAAACTGGATCCTCTCCGGACTGGTTGCTGAAACCCTGCTAGAATTATTATTCACTCTCTAACTCCCTCACAACAATCTCAAAAGGAATTCACTGTGATTTTCCAGTGGATTCCAACTTTGGGATTCAATCTAGCTAAAGATAATCAAAGCCTTGTAATCAAGCATCTCTTGTAACAACAATCAGTCTATAGTAAAACTATAAAGTGGACGTATGCTTCATTAACCGTCGAACCACTATAAAAATTCTTTGTCTTCTTTCTTTTATGGTTCTTTTTCTATATCTGTTATATGTGATATTGCTCTGTCGAAATAGGGCTGGTGCTTTCAAACTCGAACCAGGGTGTTGGTCCATTTTTTGGGCCAACATTTTGGTGCTTTCACTAAGAACCCAACTCAGGATCCAGATTTAGCTATCTACTTTGGATCTCACAGGTCCAGAAGTTGGATCCCAAATCTTTACTTAAGAAACTCACTGTTTTAGAATCAATAGCTCTTGGAAGAAGAAGAAGGACTGCCTCTGGGAGATCCATAGGGGCAGTAATAGCTGGAGAAGGTGTTAACCTCCAATAAGCCGAAGTAAATGGTGCTAACTTAGGAAACCAGGCACTAGCATCCTCTAGTCAGCATGAAGTTGTCACCAGAGGCGAGCTGAATAAGTTGACTGAGGAGATCAACCAAAGAATGGAAAATAGTCAAAAAGGCTTTAATGGATAAGCTCAATGCTCTGTTGACCCTACAATCAAATCCTGCTCCAAAGATTGTGCCTAAACCGGTGGCTACTGTAGAACAAGAGAATTCCTATGTTTTCGACCTATATAGAAGGAATGGAAAGTAGCAGCCATATGGAAGGGTAACAACAGGATGTAACATGGAGGAGAATGAGAATACTCCACCTGGCGCAAGGCAACCGATCTTGAATTTGAATCAATGGGCAAAAACCCCGCAGGAAGATGTAGCTGTCAATCTCTCCGATTCAGAAGATGGAGAGCAAGTCAATCAGATGGAATAAAACGTCAATGTGTTCGAGGATACTGGAAACATCCAAACTGCCCCAGTCAGGCCAACTGCAGGCCAACGGGGTCCTACAGGACTGGCCCTCCCGGAGACAGGAGGGCCTAGGCTTCAACCCACGCATCAAGACCGTTTGAAGAACCAAACACTTGGCGTAGTGACTGATTGTCGCCCCCAAGACTAACGGACATCAGAGGCATACATAGCAGACATGGTCAAACAGCTAATGGACGAGAGTAAAAACCGAAAGGATAATGAATGTGGATCTGCCCCGAGTCAGACCCCTTTTACCGAAAAAATCTTGAATGAAAGATATCCAGACAAATTCACCATGTCAACTATCCCCTCCTATGATGGAATGAAGTACCCAAAACCCCATTTATACAAGTACAACTGGTATATGGACGGAGCCAATGCTCCAAAGGCCGTTCGCTGCTGGTGTTTCCCTACTTTTCTAGATGGAGTTGCGTCTATGTGATTCACCAGACTCCCCCAAGATCTATTTCTACCTTTGACCAACTTGCAACAAAATTCCTTGACCAGTACAGGCTCCATACCGCTCAACCAAAGGACGTCATGTCCCTATCCGAATTGGTCCAAGTACGCAATGAGTCATTGAGATCATTCATGAGCAGGTTTAGCACCGCGGTGATGGAAGTAAGCAACCCCAATGAGGATATTGTTTTTATGGCGTTAGTCCGCGCTATTCACCCAGAAACGGAATTCGGGAAATGGATTAAGATGAAGCAACCTACCAACAGGAAAGACTTCAATCATAAAGCAAGCCAAAACTTGAGGTTGGGGGAAGCACAGGAGCTGGAAAGATAGTCTACTGGTATATAACAGATGAACAACAGACAAAATGACATGGCAGCAAATTAAAACACTCGCGATCCTGGAAGTACTCAAGGAGTCGTATGGAAGAGTGGGAATCAGAAGAGAAGAAACCAGAACTCCGATAAAAGGAATAATGGTGGCAACAACAATAGATTTAGAGAATTTAGACAGGAAGACTATACCCCTCTGAATGATACTCTGAAGAATATTTATCTTGCAACACAAGAAACTGAAGAATATAAGAAACCTATTGGAAAAGAGGCAACGGAACAACAAAAGCGCTCAGGGAAATTCTGCCGCTTCCACGAGACACATGGCCACAATACAAACGAATGCCGCCACCTTAAGGACCTCATCGAAGGGTTGATCTAAGACAACAAACTTCAAAAGTATGTGTAGAAGCCACAAAAACCCAATCAACCTGCAGCCCCTCAACCTCCTAGGGAACAAAGAAATCAAGCTGGAACTAGTGAAGAAGGGTTGAAACGAACCGACCAGAGGCTTATTATTGGAACAATATATAGGGGAACCACATCCCGCGTAAAGAAGTTGTGGAGAGATGGAGCGATATGCGAGTTCATTAAGACACCCCACAAAGGAATCATGTTTAGCAATAGATGATGAAACTCTGATCAAGCTCCAAAAGGTTTTGAGTGATGACATAATGTTCCACAATCGAGACACCGAAGGGATTGAAGCTCCAACTCTTGACCTAATAGTGGTGATAGTAGGAATCGGGCCTGTCGTAGTCCGACAAATGCTGCTTGATAATGACAGTTCAGTTAACATACTTTTCAGACGTACTTTCGATCAAATGAAGATTGGCATGAAAAGCGTATCCGCGTGCCAAACAAAGATTCGGGGGATTGCCGGTGAACCCAAACAACTGGTGGGAACAATTGACCTACCTGTGGAGCTTGGAGAGGGTGAGCGAAGGGTCACAGTCATTCAGACTTTTGTGATTGTGGATGAAATATCAACATGCAATGCATTCTTGGGACAACCCGCATTAGTCATCTTTAGAATAGCACTGGCCCAATGGTGCCTTATAATGAAGTTCCCTACCGAGCATGGAGTCGAAATTGTGAAAAGAGACTAAAGCGTTGCCCGAAAATGCTACATCGTGGAATTGCGCGAGTCAAGAAGAAAGGAAAGGATGTGGAGAAAGCCCACCATATCCATGAACCTCCAAATAGCAACTACAGAGCCGCCCCTGGCTTGGGGACCATAGCCGATTCAATAAGGCTTTAGACCCTAGAAAGAAGAGCTCAAGGGAGGGTCGGGCAGCATCGACAAATGGACGGTGTCTGTCCCAGTCTGTATGGATGACCCAACGCGGGTCCTGAAAATTGGGTCGTGGCTTGGAAACAAGATGCCGTCAGAACTAACCAAATTTCTTCGTGCCATTTTGGATGTATTTTCTTGGAAACACTCCGATATATGTGGGGTATCACCTGAAATTGCCTGCCATGCTCTCAATATTGACCCTAAATTCACACCGGTAAAGCGAAAAAGGCGTATAGATTGGTTCCTGAATGGTCCATGGCATTGAGAGAGGAGATAGACAAGTTGATGGCTAACGGTTTCATCTGGGATGCAACATACCCTGAATGGCTATCAAACCCAGTCCTAGTCAAGAAGTCTAACGGAAAATGGCGAACTTGTATTGATTTCTCGAACCTAAACAAAGATTGTCCGAAGGATAGCTTCCCGCTCCCTAGAATTGACCAGCTTGTGAATGGAATGGCGAGACATGAACTACTGTCATTCATGGATGCGTACTTGGACTATAACCAGATCCTGATGCATGAGCCAGATTAAGAGAACACTAGCTTCATCACCGATTTGGGATTGTACTGCTACAGGGTAATGCCATTCAGCTTAAAAAATGCAGGGGCAACGTACCAAAGGCTAGTGAATACTATGTTCAAACGCCAGATTAGAAAGACTATGGAAGTTAACGTGGACGACATGTTGGTCAAATCTCGAGTAGCTGCTAACCATCTAGACAACCTCGCGGAGATGTTTGAGATACTTCGAAAAGATGGAATGAAGTTCAACCCACTCAAATGTCACTTCGTAGTAGCCTTTGGGAAATCCTTGGGGTTCATAGTAAATGCCCGTGGCATCGAAGCGAATCCAGAGAAAATAACAGCGTTACGGGAAGTCCAAGCCCCAAAAAATAAGAAGGAACTTCAAATCTTGAATGGAAAAGTCGCAACACTAAGTCGATTCATCTCAAAAGCCACAAACAAGTGCATACCATTCTTCGATGCACTGAAGAAGGGAAAGAAAAACTTTGAATGGAGTGAAGCTTGTCAGACAGCTTTCGAAGAATTTCTATGACACATGAAAGCTCTCTCAATCTTATCAAAGCCAGTGGATGGAGAAGACCTATTCGTTTATTTAGCAGTTTCCCCGCACACACTGAGCGCCGCCCTTGTGCGAGAAGAAGCAAGAATCTAGCGGCTCGTGTACTACATTAGCAAACTATTCACCGAAGCTGAGAAGAATTACCCAAAACTGGAGAAGCTAGTGTACTGCCTTTTGATCGCGTCCTGGAAATTACGACCACACTTCCAGGCTCATCCAATTAAAGTATTGACTGACCTACCCCTGAAGCAAGTTTTATACCGGCCAAAAACTTCCGGATGACTACTCAAGTGGAATATAGAGCTAAGTCAATATGACATCGCATATCGCCCTAGGAAAGCCATCAATGAGCTGGCGTTGGCCGATTTCATCGCCGAATTTACTATAAGAGACGACAAGGAAGAATTTCAGTTGGAAGTAAGTATGCAATGGAAGCTCTTCATTGATGGCGCATCCAACAACTCCTATTCGGGAGCTGGGGTAGTGCTTGAAACCCTCGAGGGGCGATCAATTAGCTATGCTGTGTGCTTGGAATTCCCAACAACAAATAACGAAGCATAGTACGAAGCACTGATCGCTGGACTGAAGGTTGTGAAGGAACTCAAGGTAAAATATATTCACATATGCAGCAACTCCCAGCTGGTCGTCTGTCAAGTGAAAGGGGAATACCAAGCGCGTGGAGAAAATCTTTGCCCCGTCCCTGTCCAAAGTACAAGAAATGCTAGGCGACATCGAGTACTACACTATAACTCACATCCCACGAGAGCAAAACACCAAGGCAGATTATTTGGCTAAGCTGGCAAGTTCCGGAGAAGCCCAATCATTGGGATTGGTTCCCGTTGAAACACTAACCAACCTAAGCGTAGACGAAATGGACGTAGACATGATTTTCGAGACCGCTGTCTAACCAGACACATGGATGACATCGATAAAAGACTATGTACTTGCAGGAACCCTTCCAACTGACCGAAATCAACGGAAGAAGCTCCTCCGAAGGGCGCCACAGTTCATGATATAGGATGGAATACTCTATCGAAGGGGGTTCTCGATCCCTCTTCTTAGGTTTATGACCGACGATGAAGCACGACGAATCCTGAAGGAGGTATATGAAGGTGATTATGGAGACCACACTGGGGGCAGACCCTAGCAAAGAAAGGCATTCGATATGGACACTTCTGGCCAACAATAAATCATGACGCCGCAGATCACGCCAGAAGATGCGATCGCTGTCAAAGATTCAACAAAATTAAAAAAACAACCTCAATGAAGCTGACAGAAATGATTAGTCCATGGCCGTTCACAATATGGTGAATCGACTTGATTGGCATTTTGCCAATAGCAAAAGGAGGGGTCAAATATGCTATAGTTGTCGTAGATTATTTCACAAAATGGGCCGAAGCGGAACCGCTGGCCACTATAACCACAAAGAAAGTTATTAACTTTGTTACTAAAAAGATCATTTGCAGGTTTGGTGTGCCGTAAAAAATCATCATTGACAATGGAACTCAATTTGAAAGCGCAAGTTCAAGGACTACTACAAGCGCTTCCGAATTGAAAAGAGCTTTTCCGCAGTGGCTCATCCGCAATCAAACGGGCAGGTGGAAGCAATAAATAAGATCATCAAGTCTACTATTAAAAAGCGACTAGCAAAAACAAAAGGAAACTGGGCTGATGAACTTCCACTCGCACTATGGGCTTTCAGAACTACCCACAAAGCGGAAATTAGCCACACTCCGTTCGCCTTGGCATAGGGTTCAGAAGCGATGATTCCTGTTGAATCAGAAGTCCCCTCGCACCGAAGGCATGGTCGATGATAAAAGGGAAGAAGCAGAGTTGAGAACTGCCGCCCACCAAAAAAGTATCGCACGGTACTTCAACTCCAAAGTTCCTACAGTCAAACCTTCAAAGTTGGAGACCTCATGCTCAAGCGAGTTTACCCCGTTCCAAGGGCCTTCAGACAAAACTGGGAAGGACCATATATCGTTAATCAAAAGCTCAGGGATGGGACTTTCAGGATGACAACCGTCGACGGAGTCACTATTCCCAGAGCCTGAAATAGCAAATCGCTCCGCCGTTATTTCATTCAAAACTACTTTATGTATTTTCTATTTTCCAGCAAATAGGCTAACCCGGAAATGCCGGGGGCATTGTAAATAGGCAAAGAATCTTCCATGCTTTCCTTAATAAAATTCGATTTGCTTTTTCAAACCTACAAAACTGTGTCCATAATAAATACCCGTCGGGTCGACGGAAGCAAATCGACTCAAATCATTAGATTGGCGGAACCCGATCCTTGCCTCTCAAAAAACCGGTGTTGCCCTGGCAACGCCGGGAGATCAAAAACTAACTCCTCGCATTGCCTGGTGATAGGCAATGCCAAGGAGCATTAAAAGCTAACTCCTCGCGTTGCTTGGAGATATGCATTGCCGAGAAGCCTCAAAAGCTAAATCATCGCGTTGCCCGGAGATAGACAACGCCGAGGAGCCTCAAAAACTAACTCCCCGTGTTGCCCGGAGATAGGCAATGTCAAGGAGCATCAAAATCTAACTCCTCACATTTCCCGGGGAAAGGCAATGTGGAGGACCCTCAAAAACTAACTCCTCGCGCCCGGAGATAAGCAACGCCGAGGAGCCTCAAAACCTAACTCCCCACGTTGCCCGGAGATAGGCAACGCCGAGGAGCCTCAAAACCTAACTCCTCGCATTGCCCAGAGATAGGCAAAGCCGATGAGCCTCAAAAACTAACTCCTCGCGTTGTCCGAAGATAGGCAACACCGAGAAGCATCAAAAACTAACTCCTCGCATTGCCCGTAGATAGGCAAGGCCGAGAAGCATCAAAAACTAACTCCTCGCGTTGCCCCGAGATAAGCAATGCCAAGGAGCCTCAAAAACTAACTCCTCGCATTGTCTAGAGAAAGGCAACGCCGAGGAGCATCAAAAACTAACTCCTTGCGTTGCCCGGAGATAGGCAACGCCGACGAGCCTAAAAAACTAACTCCTCGTGTTGCCCGATGATAGGCAACGCCATGGAGCATTAAAAACTGACTCCTCGCATTGCCCGGAGATAGGCAATGCCGATGAGCCTCAAAAACTAACTCCTCGCGTTGCCCTAAGATAGGGAACGCCGAGGAGCCTCAAAAACTAACTCCTCGCGTTGCCCTGAGATAGGGAATGCCGAGGAACCTCAAAAATTAACTCCTCGCGTTGCCCGGAGATAGGCAACGCCGAGGAGCATCAAAAGCTAACTCCTCGCATTGCCCGGAGATAGGCAACGCCGAGGAGCATAAAAAGCTAACTCCTCGCGTTGCCCGGAGATAGACAACGCTAAGGAGCTCCAAAAACCGCGCATCTCGTAAGCCGCGCACTCAAACTTAAACTCCTTGTGCTTTCCAAAAATAGACAACGCCAAGGAGCTTCAAAAGCCACGCATCTCGTAAGCTGCGCACTTAAACTTAAACTCCTCGCGTTGCCTGGAGATAGGCAATGCCAAGGAGCATCAAAAGCCGCGCATCGAAAACGAACTCCTCGTGTTGCCCGGAGATAGGAAACACGGAGGAGGAGTAAAAAACTAACTCCTCGCTCCTCGCGTTACCCGGAGATAGGCAATGCCAAGGAGCACAAAAAGCAGCGCGTCTCGTAAGCAGCGCATCTGAACTTACATTCCTTGCATGCTTATCAGAATATCGCCAGGAACTATGTACATTGCGTTCTTATCAGAATATCGCCAGGAACTGCGTACATTACATGCTTATCAGAATATCGCCAGAAACCGGGATTACATGCTAAAGTTGCAAAACTTCCAAAGAATGTTGTGACTTGGCCAAATTTCTAGTTTGATATAAGAGTTATCTAAACCTTATGTTTCCAGTCATTTGAAAATTGCTTGAAGTAAATAGCCCTGTGAACTAGGGGGCATACACAGGGACCCGAATAAAAACACATGAAAACAATAAGTTCACAAGTTCTGTCACTCCAAACAAAATTTTTTGAAACAAAGAAGTTTACAAAGAAATTCTTAAGTTTTGTTAATTTCTAGAGTTCTATTAATTTACAAAGTGCTGTTAATTTCTAAGTTTTGTTACCTCAAATAAAGGGCTTTGGCTATAGTCACAGAACTGGAAAAGTATGAAATGAAACAAGCACAAGTACACAAAACATACATGAACAGATGGATAAGAGTACAATTAAAATATCAATATATTGCTTATAACTTTCGAAACACAGGGTCAAAATGTGGGGCCGTACCCACACAACACTGGCCAACCAAAAGAAAATACAGACTCTACAGTAAAGATGCAAAGTGCAGACTCTGTACTTGAACAGAATGACTCAAAAAGAAACAAAAACAAGTCAATCTTCATGCAAGCTGTTGACCAAAATCAAGTTAACCTTCACACAAACCGCTCAACGTTTCTTGCCGCAGCTCCCCTTTCCGCCCTTGATCGGCAGCTTCTGCTTCTTTTTAGGAGTGGCATCACTGCCAATAATGTCAATGAATAACTCAGTGGAAATGTCCTCATCTTCCTCCGAAGCCTTCTCAGAAGCCTTTCCCTTTGTCTTTTGCCTTCGAAATTCGCGGGAGCTTTTGGAGGCTTTGATCGCTTCAACCTTTTCCCTCTTGACGGTAACCAGCTCGTGTTGAGTCTTCTGCAGTGGCTCCGTCTGAGTCTCCTGCTCCTTGGCCTCTGTTACTATTATATCGCCTTCTAAAGACACAGAAGGGTCATCTAGGCTGTGTAGCGCAGCTATCTTTTCGGCCTCTGGCCCCGGTTGCGAACCAGACACAAATGTGGGAACCGGGGTAGAAACAGAAACAACCATAGAAGATACAGAAATGGCAGCAGGCATGGGCGTCGAAGTAGCTAGTACGTCAACGGAAAAGGTAGATAGACCTATAAGATCAAAGATAGAAGCATTAAACTCCTCTTGCTCTTATGGCGTAAGTTGGAAACTCCCAAATTTGGAGGGGGCAAGGACATTAACTACGCCAGAGGAATACTTCAGAATGCCTATTTCGTACTCAACACCCTCGCTCTCTTTTGTTTGCTCCACCACCTGATGAATAATTTTAAGTCCTGAACTCGTTGGTTGGTTTTGGAGCTGCTCTGATGATTCGCTCACATCGGAAATAGAAGGCTTGGTAACCACGTCGGTGGTGGTCGTCAAGGCAGCATCTGTGGCCACCTCCTCCTTTTCAATTCGGAGAATTTCCTGGCCCTCAAGTAACACCTTCTTGGATTCGTCATTAAGATAGGCATCTTGCAACTCTCGATCGGAATAAACGTCGCTGCTGTCGGCAAAACGAGATAAGATCTCCTCCCAAACAAGTGCGAGAGTGCGTGGGAACTTTGGGCCGAGATAGCTGAGACTTCCTTGATGCAACAAAGAGTTAATGTAGAAGTTCAGAATAGTCACATCCAGTTTCTCCATTTTCCCATCGAAAGCATTTTGGAGGTCCAAGTAATCCACTTTCACACCAGCTTTCTCAACTTCAGCACCAGTCTTGTCGGTACTGAGCTATGCGACCTGGGCCTATAACTCGGTAATGATCTCGGCCTGGTTGGAAATAGTATTGTTGTGCCCTTCAACGATAAGGTCATGATCAGCGATAGTCTTTCGTTGAGCCTCAATCCTTGCGCTGTAGGCATTCACTTCTTGCTTTAACTTCTCCTCCTCCGCATGAGCCTTTTTGATCTCGTCTCTGTAGACGATTTCTATTCGGCTGTGGGCTTCTCTTACCTCTTTCAGCGTGTCATCATTTCTCTTTCTATCCTACAGTGCCGCTTCTTTCTCTTCCTCTAATCGCTTAATCTTGGCGTCACACTCGGCTAATGCCTTCTCAAAGTCATCTTTCTCCGATTCGAAGTAGAGGATCTTCTAATAATTATTTCTGTTTGTATCCGCTAGCAGTTACAGAGCTTCTCCCATCGTTCAGCCTGATCTAGACCGCTCTGGATAGCTTGGAGATGCGGCATGTAGGAATCCTTGCGAACGGGGTGGAGATCTAGGTCAAACTTGACCACCTTTAAGAACAACCAGGAAGCGCTGCCCCAAGTTTAGGGAGGCCCGAAGGAAGGACGTAGGCAGGTCTCCAGTGTGGGCGAGATGCACCGGGGGCAGCAGTGACAATAGAAGATGATGATATATGAGTTGAAGGCGGAATCGGAGCAGAAGTGATGGGAATTTTATGGCCCATAGAAGAGTGTTTTGAGGTGAGCTTCGAAGAACGAGGGTGATGTTCAAACTTTGACTTTTCAACGGTTCATCTCTTTCATCGAGAGATCCTCTCTTCTCATACCCGCCTTTGTATATCTAGCTCGGTCTCTTTCTTCCTAGCGACGGGTTTCAGCTTCGAGCTCTTTCCTCCGCCTGTATTCCTCCTCCGTTTCCTGAACTTGATGACGGCTAGAGGAGTGCATGGGATACCGCAGTGAATCGGTGAAGTCTTCGAAGTCGTCATAAAAGCCTTGTCCCCTCGTCAAACCTAGTATACATAAAAAGTTTTAGAAGCATAACATAAACTAAGCGAATGTATGAAGGGATGGAAATGAGTGTAATCCTAATGCAACGTGTAGTGTACTCCTAATATGATCCTAAGACATTGTCACAAACCGGAACGAGCAGCCATCGTAGGTGGGATCGGACAGACTTCGGTTATTGTGGGTAGAACCGGGCTAACTGCTGGCATAATATCACCCGAACAGGGAAGCGTCATGTCAAATTTAAATTTTACTTTCATGAGTGCGTCAAAGTCGACAAAAACATCACTGAAATCTCCGAACTTCGCTCTGACATCCCTATACGGAGAATTTTGATGTCTTCCAGTTTCAGAGGCTTTGCCATTGCCATTTACATCGGGAAGAGGTGAACTTGGTAGAATGGGACTCATTCCCGGAGTCTCATCGCAAGAATTCGAGTCTTTACCAATAGATTCCGACGAGAAGCAATCACTAGCAGTGGACTCATCGTTGCTACTTTCAAACTCTCCATCTTCCTTTTCTGAGCCCAGTGCGGCTTTGCCTTCTTTGTGCGTGAACTCGTCTTCTGCTTCCTTCGGAATTGGAGGCATTCTAACTGAACCGCTTAATCCAGTCGCATCAATGTCTTCTCCCTCATAGGCCTCATCAGATGATCCTCCGGGTGGGCTATCCCTTTCTTGACCTTCCTCGAAACCATGGGATGAAGAAGTAGATCGCATACAGACTGTGGAATGGGTAGGAGAGGGGGTCGCAACTTGAACGGCGGACCTATCCAAAGCCACTAAACTATATCGATGCAAGTTATTATCGGTTAGTAGCACTTTAACACATCTCTCATCGGCGTCGATGGCCTTTAGAGTCTGACAAACTTCATCAAGGGCCACATCTCTATTCGGTCTTGGGATAACTGCAAGGGACATGTGACTAGTTAGGAACTCCGCTACAGTGCATCGGAGCTCGATAAATGGAAAATAAAAACTTACCCCCTATCGTCCATCGACGGTTGAACCCCTCGGGGCATCTAACAAAGAAATATCGTGTCTTGAACTGTGATAAGTTGCTTTGCAAGCACAGGACGATCTTTCGGTTTCTTTGGGCTTCAATTATAATCAAGGAAGGACAATCACCCCTTCTCTTGACCACCAGAAAGTAGCGCAACTCGTCAAAGCTTGGAGCATGGTTGAACCCCCGCATGAAAAGAAAATGCAAGCAAGTCAGGATGGCATAGCCATTCGGATGAAGCTGAAATAGAGCAATACCCAAGTTTGAGAGAGTCTCATGCAGAAAGTCATTGAAAGGAGGTACGACTCTGTTCAAACACATGTATCGGTGGCAAGCGGTGTACTCCAAGGGAGACATATGAGCGAATTCATCCTTCCTTGGCAGATGAACATCCTCTTCGAGAATTCTGTGTTCCGCACAGATGTTACGAAGGAACTTGGCTGAAATGACTAATGAAGCTCTCTTAGGCGGATTAAGCAGAACCCTAAAGTTGGGAGGCGTACGATCCACGATTGGCCCAACTGGGACTAATTGGCCATATTGAGCTTGTGAAGTGGATGATGATTTGGCTTCTAAGAGCATCGAGCTTCCCCCAATACACTGCAAATGCCCTATACCGTGTAGATAGTTCGCTCGTAGTGGAAGAAGAAAAGAACTTCCAGTGTCACTTCGTTTTCTACTTTTTTTCTCTACTTCCTGTACACTTACCCGTTATCGATCTATGATCGATAATGGATTCGTAGTCCGAAGCGACATGGAAAATTCTTCGCACTATAGGAACGCCAAGCATGCAACAAGAAGCAGAATAAGTCAAAATTTCGCGAAAGAATCATGATCGATTGGTGATGTGACGTATAGTAACATTTGCAAAACTGGACACAAGTCAATTCTGGTTTATTGGACGAAGATAGCAAAATGCGTCAAGCACTGGGTCGTAGCCCGAATGTCGTTCTGGGAAACAACTCGATACTCGATTTACTATCTTCCTCCATTAAACCACAATCAACTCGAACTTTTCGCAATCAACATTGCAAATGAAAGCTCATCATCAGATCATTACACAAACACCGTAATTAGCAAACCAACTAAGCGAACCCACCTCTGACTGAATTCAAGAATACATGAGAAATCAAAGACGTAGAGCCAACGAGACGTGGATGGACCGCTGGCGAGCTAAGGGATGGGTCGGATACAGTTATAACATCCCCTATCTAGAGGCCCAAAACTAAGCACTATAAATGCTGCAGTCATCTATAGTATTCGCTTCCGACGAATAAATTAATGGTATCTATAATATTAGAAGCACTTGAATATGAAACAAAACACGGATTTCAAAACAACTTTTCATCGTTACATTTAAAACAGATGTTCCATATTCTTAATACATAATCCCAATACGTTCCCAGGCACAGATAAAATATACTTAATACAAAATACGCCAAGAGCGGTATATGAAGATACCCCCTTGGATGATAAGAGTCATTAGTCATATTGGACTTAATACAAACACAGTGGAAATACAACAAAACATAAAACCGCAACTCCTAAATAGTTATCCGTTTGCCTTCTGCATGCCTCTGGTAGCCTTATTCGTCATCCTACTACCTAAAAAAGACCTTAACCCCTCAACCTACTCAAATTAATTTTGAGCACCCGAGAGTTTAAGGGGAAAACATAAACTTCGAGTCCGACATAAAGCCTGGTATGAATAATACTATACATCCCAGTTTACTATGTTAAGTGAGACCACGCCGCTTAGCGGAACGAGTTTCCCCTCACTAACACCCTTTTAAAACATATATTTGTAAAACCTTTTTCTTGTAATCAAAACTGATTAAACACTGTAAAGCATCATTATGTAAACATATATAAATATCAGGTAGTAATGAACTATCTGTTCAAACACATAAGTTTTGTTTGGATAACTTTTAACCTTTGGCTGACTCGGGCCTACCAGACAATATAATCAAAATTAATCTAACACCTGTTAGTTATTCTTCTTCTGGACTATCTATCCTTAACTATTTGTTAAATACTTCACATCTGGACGGTCTGTCCTTAACTGTCTGTTAAACATTTCACTTTTGGACGGTATGTCCCTAACTTAATCATCTCCCAGATTTTCCTGATCCTAATGGTTTTTCGGGCTCACCAATAACCTATCTGTATACAAGCATATATTCCTTTCGGTGTGTAATCATAATTTTAGTCTACCTGTGACCGAGCCCTACACATTGGAATTTTGGACTACAATTAGTTGGGGCTAATAGATAATGTATAGGGCGCGACCCTATGCTAGTTCCATCTGGTATTCTATTATCTGAGTCATTTTCACTTAAGGATCCCCTCCCATAAATTTCCTTGTAAACATTTTCAAAATGATTTAAAACCTTTAAATCAAATTTAAACAAGGAAAATATAAAATCTTTATGCTTTACTCAAAATCACATTGTCATGTTATATATATATATATATATTCTTTACTCAAACATTAGTTGATGAAAACATTTAACATTTGAAAGTACCTCTTTCTAAACCTTTGAAAGTACCTCTTTCTAACTGAAGTAAAACCCTTTAATTTTCTAAGCCAAGAAGCCAAAACCTTACCTTTCGAAACCATTCATCAAACCTTTCGATATCATTGATCTCAAACCCTTCGAAACCATTGAACTAAAACCTTTCGAAACCATTGAACTAAAACCTTTCGAAACCATTGAACTAAAACCTTTTGAAACCATTGAATCTTTAGACACCCCACTTTATGAACACTTTAAAACATTGCCTTAGAAAACCTTTGGAATACCTTCCATTAAAAACCTTCCGAAATCATTCAAAAATAGAACCTTTCGACTTTGTTGAAAGCTACCTTTCAACCCCTTCGAAAGGTTACCTTTTGACTCCTTTAAAATCATTCAAAACAAAACCTTTCGAAAGCATTAAACTCTTAAAATATAAAACTTTCGAAAGCACATTGGGTACAATTTAAAACATGTGGAAAATCCTCCTTTAAAACCTTTCGACTTCATTAGAAGCAACCTTTCGACTTTATCGAAAGCTTTAAAACATATCATTTAAAACAACAGGCCTCTGCCTTTAAAACAACTCCTTTGAAAGCTTGGGTTATACTTCAATTTATAAAAAAAGGGTAAATCATCTAAGTCGAAATCTTTCTTTCGAAAACATGGAGAAGCGGCTGGTTTTAAAACAAGTAAACCTTTCGACTTTGTCGGAAGGTTCAAAACAAACTGCAGTAACCTTTCGACTTTGTCGAAAGGTTTAAAACCTTAATTTTAGGTAATTGACCTGGTTTGAAGCAACCAAGTCGAAAGCTCCTTTTCGAAAGCAAGCAGGTGAAAGCTTTTGGTTCATAAAACAAACATACCCCAACCTCTTTGGCCATTAACCATTCGACTAAGAACCCTTCAACCTTGTTCAATTCATTACGTACCAAGATACTTGATACCATATGCATTAAACTTTGACCTTGTCGAAAGCTATGAACCTCTCAACCTTTTCGAATGGTTTGGGTTGGAAGGTTTAATGTCGTAAAAGGCCGAAACATGCTAAAAGTATGATTTTTTTGTTTTTAACTTAAAAAGGATAACTTTTCAACTAACCTGCCTTTGTTTATCAAATTCTCAATGGTTAACAAATACTTTTCAGAAAAGTGCTGCCAATATTTTCAAAAATAAATAATAATTTTATTTTATAAAATGCCAATTCTCCTTAATTAAATATATAAAACATTTATGTCACATACCTTAAATAATTTTATATATTCATCAAATCACTTAGGAAAAATCCTAGAAAATCTATTTTAATATGTTTTCCAACATATAAAAATCTCGAACCCAAATAATAATTATTTTAGCCGTGAATAATTTATAACCTGATAAATCATTTTCTTCACTTGAAAGTTAATATAAAATCCACAAAAATTATGAAAATTGAAACCTATCTCTAAAATATCATTTCTGATCTATACTTAAATTTTCAAGGTATTTGGATGTCATTTAATAGGGTTTTCATATCAAACATTTCATAAATACTAATATGAACATGCATAATTCACCAACAAACAAATATATAACTTTAATCATCAAAACATGGCATATACTTGCAAAACCATTTTGGATCTAATCTTAAAATCGAAAACCGTAAGAAAATGGGATGTAGTAATTATTCATCTTAGCTTTGAGATTAAAAGATGTGAGATTTAATGTTGAATTAGTTGATTATCTTTCTTCTCTTGAATCATGGCTTTAATCTTTCCTTCAGAACAATAATGGTGGTCGGCCTTGGTATAATTTTAGTTTGAGTGAAAATGAAATGAACGTGAGTTTCATTTCCTAAGGGTTTAGGGTATAAGCCTTTCCTATGTCCTATATTGCCCTTACTCATTCCTAACACCTTTGTTTACCCTAGGGAGTCTACACTAGGGATTGCGTGTCACTTAGAGAGGTTTGGAGGGATCGGCCCCTATCCCTCGATAGGGATCCGCCCTCTTCCCTCTTAGGATCGGCTAAACCCAACTTTATAGAAATGATCGATCAATATCTCAAAATCCACGCGTCCAATTGACATGAAACTTGGAGCACAAGCTAAATACAACATTTGGAACACCCCATAAGGATCGCACATCATTTGGAGTATTTGGAGGAATCGGTCCCTATCCCTCCATAGGGATCGGCTATAATCAGCCTTCACAACATATCGCAGTAAAGATCGATCAATAACCTGAGTTCTACTATTCCAATTGGCATAAAACTTGGAGGCTATACATAATACAACATGGATAAGTTTCCCTAGGGATCACATGTCATTTGGACTAGTTTGGAAGGATCGGTACCTATCTCTCCAAAGGGATCGGCCGAAATCAGAATGTATGCAACACCACTTCACAAAAAATGCGATATCGCAAATACCTTGAGTCGGAATGGCACGAAAGTTGGAGATCAAGTAGATAACATCATGGGGAATCCCCTAGATGGATTGCACCCTGTTTTGACTCCAAAATAGGGATCGGCACCAATCCCTATTATGGGTCCCAATGAGCCTAAAAATTCTTGGGTGGCCTCGTCATGGCCTGCTGGATCTTCTGCCTAAATTTCATCCCGACCCGTGCACGTTTTCCCCTATTAATACAGCAGGCATGGTGTCAGAAAAGGGATCTTCTTTTTTGCTTCTCTTTATCTTCAACGTAGGCTACACTCTACCAATTTTATTCTTGGATTTTAGATTGTAACTTTTAACAAACCACATCACAATAAAAAAGATTATTCTGAAGTGGACGTAGGCCAGAGTTAACCGAACCGCTATAAATCTTGTCTCTTTTAACTTGCTTTCATTTTTAATTTTTTTCTTCATATTATATTCTCCACATTAGATATTATCTGAGATATTTGACTGGATATTGGTGCTTTCATACAACTGGGTGTTGGTGGCCAATTTTCGAGGCTAACATTTTAGTGCTTTCACTGAGAAAGCTAGCACCTGTGGATTTGGAATTCAGATTCAGAGTTTGAAAAAGATTTAGAGCTTGGATTTAAAGCAATAGTGAAGCAATCTACAAGAAGATAGGTAGCGGATTGGAGCCATCATGAAGGGAGTTAAGAGGTTTCCTCAGGAGCTGGAGCTACTCAAGCATATATCTACATCACTAGAGATGGAAACGATGATGGATGCTATGCAGGAGAGGATGCTGAAAAGACATGAGGAGATGATGTAAAATTTACTCCGACGAGTTGGACAAGCAGGAGCACAGAATCAAGGGAATATAGCAGTAGGAGCTAATGACAACTTAGATCATTGACTTTAAGCAGCGGGAATTACCGGAACACAGAACCAGGAACATGAAATGGAGCCAATGGACAAAGGAATGGAATAGAGCAGCCGGGGGCAGTTCCCGACCATCTTAGAGAGATTAGTGTCGATTCCTCTAGAGTGATCGACACCAATTCTCAAATGATAGGGGTCACGCCCTTGGGTCTGGTTGATCATGATGCTGGAGGACTTGCGATCTATCTCATGGAGCTTGGTGCAAGTCGGAATTTGGGTGCTCATCTGGAGGAATATGTTCCAGAATTTCCTCGTAGACTCGGGGGGCAGCTTGGGCATGATGATAGGAGACTACCACTAGAAGACAATGACTGGTTTATAGAGATGATCAGCCAAGCTATGCGTGGAGGGTTGGTGAATAGGGATCTGGAGGAAGTAAATAGAAGTCCATTGGCTCCTAATATCAAGAATGCTAGGAATCCACCAGAATTTAAACTACTAACACTGGAGATTTGTGATGGAAGTCAGATCCTACTATGCTTATGACGAGGTATATAAGACACATGGAAGTACTGAGGGCATTGGAAGAAGTCTTGGCATGATGCTTCCACCTGTACATAACGGATGTAGCTGTGCTATGGTTTAGACAGTTGGAAAGCGATTATATTAGCACATGGATGGAATTGGTCGAAATATTTTTAAGTAGCTTCAAGTTCACATTACGAGACCCAACAATATGATGACACTAACATCAGGAAAGCAGTGGGCAAAAGAATCACTCAAGAATTTTTAACCAGGCTCAATGCGGAAGTTGTTTCAATAGATCGACCAAATCCATCGATATTTTTGATGGTGGTAGTGTCAGGAGTTGCAGATAATTCAGATTTTAAGATATCATTGACATGGGATCCACCGGCAGATCTCGGGGAATTCTACCATGAAGTAGAAAGGTTTCTACGATAAGAAGATGTGAAAGCCGATAAAGAGACAATGGAAGTTAATGCGGTACGGGGTGGAGAACCGCTCGGTGAAAGCTCAGGAAAGGACAAGGGTAAATGAAACATTTACAATAGCTTCCATGGATCGAAGCGGCAAAGGGGAGAAACCAAATTTTCTTCTTACTCGAAATTGAATGAAACCCTAGAAAGGATATATCTAGATACTCGAGGACGCCTTCCGTATCGAAGGCCAGTAAGGAGAGAACCCTTCGAACGTGAACAGACATCAGGAAAGCGCTGTCTGTTCCATGAGTTGGATTAGCACAATACAAATGACTGTAGGCATTTGAAGGATATCTTTTAGGAATACGTGAGAAATGGTTAGTGTCATCAATATGTAAGGACATGGGCTGCGGTGGTGGAACAGAAGAAGCTACCGTCCACCTCAAATGAAAATGGCACTGGATCAAGGCATCATCATCAACTTGTCATCATTGATCAGGATGGCATGGAATAAGTAACTCCACAGTAGGATGGATAAGTCACTTACACATGTACGGGATCGACGACGATCCCTAGGCATGCATTGGGATGATGATAAACCATAGTGCTCGGGTTTGTGAAATTTCTTTTTTCTTCTTGTTTGTTTCAAACTATTGTTTTTCTAGTTTTATTTGAACTCTGGTTTATTGGTTGTATGGACTCTTATTTTATATTTTGGCAAATGGACTTAGGAATGCATAAATTTGGATCAATTTAATAGATAACACAGGTTGCGATTGTGGTCCTGTCCAAAGAGACAGGATAACAATCGCAAGGTATGGGTCTTTTCACCGGCCGAACACGACAAAACGGATTCGTGCATCATGGATTAAGTCCTCAACTGGGTATCAAGGCCGAAGAATAAAACCCAGCATACCGTCAAGCATCGAATATGCCTGACAAGGGATAGGTCGCTTCACTCAAATGCGATGGATTGACCCACTCAGGTCGTCGAGTATGGATTGTGCTCAGCAAGTATCTGGAGAGATCAAGGTCGTTGGGTATGGACTATGCCTGTTAAGGGGTAGGTCGCTTCGCTTGAATGCGATGGATCGGCCTACTCAGGGCATCGACTATGGATTGTGCTCGGCAAGGATCCGGTGAGATCGAGGATTTATATTAGGATAAAAACCAAGAGAGGTCATGGATATGGATATCGGTCTCGAACAATAATGGATTTAGCTTTGGATGGATGCAGATTCAAATAAAACGATCCATAGAGACCGTGGATTTGTCTAGACTGGAAAATATGGATATCAATGGATTATGGATTAATGGAAATTCAAAACACACCCTCCTATTGTAAGGCATTTTTGGAGGGAAAAGTGTTAACCCACCTTTTGCCAAGGTAGTAGACAGGCGGATCTAACCCAACAGACTTCATGATTATCAAGGCCAGTAGCCCAGAGCAATGATTGTGAGGCCCAGAAATAAAGTGCAGGCAATTATATAAAGCGACGATCAATCGAGACTAATAGATAGACTCTCTATAATATTCTAAGTACGGATTAGTACCTCCCCCAGGAAGGGGATCGGTGTTTATGCCTTCCCTAGGGGATCGGTACATATCCTCAATTTTTGTCCTAAACTAGATAAGACCGGTACAAAGTGACAAAGAAGGCCCTATAAGGCCATATTTCAAATCTCAAGTTGTTTGGAGTTTGTATGCCCAAGTTATGGGAAAATTACTTCACCTAAGAAAGGGATCCATATAAAAGGAATCGTATAAAAGGGATCGACATATTTCAGTCAAACAAGCGCAACTCAACGGAAAACAATCAATGTCTCAAAATCCAAAAGTCCAATGCATATAAAATTTGAAAACAGGAAGAGAGGACCCTAAGGAGTCTACCCTAGGGATCACATATCATTTATAGTGGTGTGGAGGGATCGGCCCTTATCCCTCAATAGGGATCGGTCCTCTTCCCTCTTAGGAATCGGCTAAACCCAACTGTACAGAAACGATCGATCAATATCTCAGCATCCACACATTCAGTATAAAACTTAGAGCACAAGCAAAGTACAACATGTGGAACACCCCATACGGATCGCACATTATTTGGAGCAAGCTGGAGGGATTAGTCCCTATCCCTCCATAGGGATTGGCTATAATCGGCCTTCGCAGCATATTGCAACAAATATCAATCAATAACTCGAGTTCTTCTAATCCAATTGGCATGAAACTTGGAGGCTATATATAATACTACATTGGCAAGCTCCCCTAGGTATCACATGTCATTTGGAGGAGTTTTGGACGGATCGGTACCTATCCCTCCAAAGGGATCTACTGAAATAGAAATATATACAAAAGCACTTCACAGAAAACGCGATATCTCACAAACCGTAAGTCATAATGGCCCAAAATTTGAAGGCCAAGTAGCTGATATCATAGGAAATCCGCCAAAGGGATCACACCCCATTTGGACACCAAAATAGGGATCGGTACCGATCCCGATTATGGGCCCCAATGGGCCTTCAAATTCTTGTGTGGCCTCGTCATGGCCTGGAGGTTCTTCTACCAAAATTTCAACCCGATTTGTGCTTGTCTGCCCCTAAAGTTAACTTAGGCTACACTCTGCCAATTTTATTCTTTGATTTCGTATTGTAACTACAAACAGACCACGGTACAATAAAAAGATTGTTCTGGAGTGGACATAGGCCGGAGTTAGTCGAACCACTATAAATCTTATCTCTTTTACTTGCTTTAATTTTTAATTTGTTTGTTCTTCAAATTTTATTCTCTACATTAGATGTTATTTGAGATCTGTGGCTGGATATTGGTGCTTTCATGCAACTGGGTGTTGGTGGCCAATTTTTGAAACAACAACTATAAAAATTGAACTTTGACAACTCTTAAAACATTGGCATCAATGTCTCATCGACGGTATAAAATTTAGTAGATGCGACATCGATATCTAAGATATCGGCATGGTTAAAACATTATTGACTAAGCACGATGACAATTTAAAAAGCAGCATAGACTAGGCTCGATGACTAGTTAAAGCAGCAAGTGCTAGGCCCGACAACCATTAGGTCGGCAAGTCAAAAACATTGAATAGTATATGAGGCAGGATGCTTTCTAGTATAAAACGTTGTAACAAGCCTCTTAGTGTAAAACTCAGCATGTATCAACATTGACATCACCATGTCAAGGCTTACCTTTTTTATCTTTATTATATTGGCCTCGACGAGGTTCAAATCCCATCCGCTTCAAGCCAAACTCATTGACATCATGCGGCATCATTTTGTTCCGCGTTGATGACATTGCGATGCGGTGAGTGGTGGCTCGACATAGCCAGTATCGACACGGTAGAATGGTAATTAACTTAAAAACTGCAATTTTATTATAAAAAGTGTTTCCTTTTCACCAACCCTCTGTAATTTATCAAATCGTTATTGGCTATTAAAACTTTATCAAATTATTTACTAAGTAAAACTATTGTATGTTATAATTTTAAATGCTAAATATTTTTACAATTTAACCCTTATTATAAACATTTTACTTACACAAATAAGCCATTTAGACTTAAAAAATTTATTTATCATTCCTAAACACTTAGGAAAAATCCCCAAAACTCCAATTAAATCAAATCAATCATACTCTTTAACATATAAAAATTTTAGGCCAAAAACTTATTTTAATTATTTTTAAAAATTAAAACCTGAAATTCACCAATTTCTTCACTTAGAGAAATCATATAAAATCCATACTTGCTTGGAAAATTATGAAATTAAAAAATCACTTCTAAAATAATATTTCTAACATCATAAGAAAATCTCAAGTCATTTGGGTACTATATGATAGGTTTTCAAACCTAAACATATCACTAAATTTCATATTTAAATTCTATAAAATCATCAACAAGCATATAATCATTGAAACTATTAAAACATGGCATAATACTTGCAAAAGAAACAGATTTACACTAAAAATTGAAACAAATCAAAAACGTGAGATGTATATTCATTATTCACCTTGATTTGAATGAGAAAGATGAGATTCAGTGTAGACTTGATTCCTTTTAGCTTTGATTCCTTAGTCATTTAGTTTTCTTCTTGTTTTCCCTTTTGCTAGGTTGGCCCCTCTCTCTGTTTAGTTTGTATATGCGTAAAAAATGAAGGAAATGAAGATTGAAGGGTTTAAGGGGTAGGAATGAAGGCTATTCCCATTCCGCCCTTATCAATTTCCTTCTTATCTTAACCTTTTATTTATCTAATTAGTTTATTAACTAATGCAAGGCCTAAACTTAGTTACCAAATCTCAATTTTCTTATCCCTTTACATAAGTTAATTTATCTAATTAAATATTCTAAATAATGTTAGTTAAAATTTGGGTCATTACAGGAGGTAGTCACTAAATAAGTTAATAATAACTTAACAATGAAAGCCTAAAATAAGAGATTAGATGATGTTTGACTGGATGATGAATGATTCTTTGACATGGTTCGTAATGGATCGATAAGTAAAGGGTATACTTGATTAGAATTGATATATGATATGATTCATAACTAGATGATAAGTGTAGGTTACACTTCTTAATTGTATGTGCACATGGTTAATTTTTATGTACTATTGTTTACATATATGATGTATCTTGAAGATGATGAAGTGAGGAGAAAACCTGTTATGCACTAGCGGTGTGGTCTTGTTGTAAATGACTAGGATAAAGATTTTACTCATACCAGGCTTTATGTCTTTCTCATGTTTTCGCTGTTTTCCATAAACTCATTGGTACTCATTCAAATAGGTCGAGTTTATGGATTAGACACGTATATAACGAAAGGACAAATAGAAATTTCTAAGATGAAGTAGGAGGCTTATCTAGAGAATAAAAATGTTTTAAAAAATATTCGCTGTGTAAAACAAGGAAGTATAATTGGTTATGTGTTGTGTTGGCATCTTCATATGTTGGACACAATACTACTCTTATTTTCTACTGTATTTACCCCTGTGTGGGAACAAATTGGGATAAAAATGATGTAATGAATTATGCAATTCAAATTGATGTAAAGAAAAAGTTATTTAACTACTATGTTTACTTATGTTGCACAAAATAATATTGAACTCGTACTATCATTGGAAAATAATTCTGGTGATGACTACAACATCATCGACACTATTTTAGAGTCTCGGAATTTGGGATGTTACTAAGTGGTATCAGAGCTTGGGATAGGATAGAACTTAAGTAAAACAAAGCAAAGTAGAAACTTATTACTAGAAAATAAATGCCTTGAGAAGGGTATATGCTCTGTATATAATGTACTCGTATCTTGATATAGATATACATAGGAGAATATATTTACCAATCTATGATTGATCCCGCTCTCTTTGCCTATGTTTCTTACGAACCCTTGCTTATGCAGAAAGCGAGAATGAATCTACATAATAGATGTTTGACTATAGGAAGTACAAAAGCAAATGCTTATAGGGGAGATGACAGTACTCAAATAAATGGATAAGGAGGGGAGGCAAATCTAGAAGTTCATACTAAAGCCGACACTCGAGTGCCACCCCGGCTGAAGAAGGACTGGATGTGAATTTTTTGTTCCTCTAATTTATGACGGAGATAATGAGGCAATGACTAGCTGGAGTTGTTGAGCCGAGATCGGAGGTAGCAAGAGAAGCAGACTTTTCTAAGATGAACAAAGATTTCAAGAGTGAAGGAAAGGAGTTCACAGGGAAGGAATCTGCATTGGAAATGCGGAAGTGGTTGAAAGTGCCAATATATTTTCGAAGACTTCTGATACAATAATGCTCAGAAGAGAATGTTGGCTTCTTGTCAACTCCACGAGGAGCACTGGATTTGTAGGAGGCTGTAATTGCTGAGGTCCTAAAGGAGGCGATAAGTTGGGAGCAGTTTAAGGAGAGATACGAGGTTTAGTTCTTTCCTGAATCTCATAAGAGTGCTTTGTGTAGGGAGTTCCTTGACTTGAAGCAAGGATAGATGAATTTGGTAAAGTACATCCAGTGCATTAATGCCTTTTCAAAGTATGTAAGGGAGCATATCAACACTTCGTCGAAAAAAATGAGAAGTTCATTAAAGATATGAGGAAGGGGCTAAATCATTAGGTGATGGATCATCTATTAGCTCCATTTAATACGATGGTGGAAATGGCAAGGAGGTTTGGTCACTTGTTTTAGTTCGGAGAAGAAGGCAGATGTTAGACCCAAGGGTGGGCAGAAGAATAGATTCAAACCATATTAGAAAGGTGGAAAGAATTAGAAAGGAGGAAAGTATTTTGGAGGAAGGGCTCAAAAGCCGAATATAACTAATGTCACTTGCTTTAACTGCGTCCAAAAGGGTATAAATCCACTAAACGTACCCAACCGGAGAACAAGGACAAGGCAAAGTGCTTTATCTGTAATAGGCCAGGCAATAAGAAGAGGGAATGTGGTTGGAGAAGAAGAGGCATAGGTTTATGTTTTGGAAGGACCTTCGTCTAGATCGACTGTTGAGGAGAAAGGAAAGGGTGTGCTTGGAGGTACGACTTTGTTTTTCAGTATATCAACTAGAGTTCTGTTTGTTACTGGTGCTACTCACTCTTTCATTTCAAGAGATTTGGTTGATAGGTTACAATTAGACATTACCTATTTGATTACGTCCTTGCATCTAATTAATCTGATCAGTGGGTACGCTACTATAGGATTAAGGTGCATTAACCTTGAGTTTGACTTGTGTGGACATTTGTTTATTGCGAACCATATATATTTGAATTCTTAAGGTACGAGATGATTTTTGGTATGGATTGGTTAATGCATAATGACGCTAAGCTTTATTGTATGGATAGGATGATCGCCGTACGAAATCCAAAGGAAGGAGAAAGAATCATGATATCACTGAATCTAATGAAGGAGAAGTCGGACTTGATGCTATATGGTATGGATGATCAAGAAGATAATATTAGTAGAGTAAGTGTATTCTGAGATAATGGGATTACCGCCAAAGAGGGCAATTGAATTATGAATAGTATTGATGCTGGGGGCGCAGCTTGTTAGTTGACCATTAAGCAGAATGTCTTCAAAGGGTGTGGAGGAATTGAAGAAGCAGCCAGTGGTACTTGAGGATAAAAGTTTCATTAAGCTGGGTTCTTCACCATGGGGAGTGTACATGGTATTCGCAAAGAAGTCGGGGTCGTTACGGATGTGCATTGATTACCGAAAGCCGAACGAAGCAAAGAATCATTATCCTTTGCTCAGGATAAGCAACTTGTTTGACCAGTTGAGTGGAGCCTGTTGTTTTTCCTAGATACATTTGGCAATAGATTCCATCAACTTAGAGTAGTGGAAGATAGCATTCTATTGATCGCGTTTTGAACAAGGAATGGTATGAGTGGTTAATAAAGCCGTTTGGATTGACCAACGCCCCCGCATTCTTCGTTGATCTTGTGAACCAAATCATTCATGATCAGTTGGATAGTTTTGTATTAGTTTTTATCGATGATACTCTGGTATACTCTAAGACTGAGAGATAAGTCCATCTGAGCTTGGTGTTAGAGATTTGAGACAACACAAGTTGTTGGCGATGTTTTTGAAGTGCCATTTTTGGAAATGGGAGGTGAAGTTTCTTGGCATGTTGTTTTAGAGAATGGATTAGCAGCAGATCCATCGAAGATAGGAACTATTAATGGTTTGATGAGGCTAGAGACGGTCACAGAGATGATAAGTTCCTTGGGATTCGCTGGCTATTACCATAGATTCATCAAGAATTTTTCGTATATAGCAGCGCCCTTGACTAAGTCGAGAAGGAAGAACCAGAAGTTCGTGTGGACTAATAAATGTGAAGGATCATTCCAAGAATTAAAGAAATTATTGGAGAATGCTCCTGCATTTATTATGCCTGAAGGGAACCAAGATCTGGTAGTGTATAGCGATACTTTTGGAACAAGTATAGAGGCGTTGTTGATGCAAAAAAATGTGTGTGATAGCTTATTCATCAAGGCAGTTAAGGCCGCACGAGGTTAGACTTCCGACTCATGACTTAGAGTTGGCAATAGTGGTGTTTGCGCTAAAGACTCGGAGACGTTACTTGGTAGGAAAAGTATTCAAGCTGTATATGGATCACAAATCCCTTAAGTATCAATTCTATCAGAAGAACCTGAATATGAGGCAGCGTAGATGGCTGGAGTTTTTGGCTGCATGTGATTTCAGGATAGAATATACGCACGGAAAGGGTAACAAGGTTGTCGATGCTTTGAGTAGAAGCATCATAATGGAGTGTCAGCCATGATTAAAGAATGGAAGACGTTAGAGATGTTACTTGTGGAGTGCATTAGAGGCAGAATATTGGATCGAGTGGAGATCCGAGCATGTTTGCAAGTTTGGAGGTATGTCCAGCACTTGTACATAAGATTGTTGCAAGGCAGAACGAGGACCCACTAATTGCAAAAGGATTAGGTGATTAAAGATGGGGGCAAATGTTAAGGATCTGAAAGGATTCGAGATAAACTTGAAAGGGTGGCTTAGAAAGAAAGGAATACTGTGTGTTTTAGATGTAGGAGACCTTTGGAAGGAGGTCTTGGAAGAAAGTCACTGGTCTAAGTTTACCATTCGTTCTGGGGCAGGAAGATGTATCATGACGTAAAGAGAGTATTATTTTGGGAAGGGATGAAAGGGATATTGATGAATGTATAAAGTGATATTTCACTTGTCAACAAGTAGAAGCTGAACATCTGAATCCGTGTGGATTACTTCAACCTTTTGAAATATCGACCTGGAAGTGCGATTCAATGTCTATGGAATTAGTAGATGGGTTCTCTAGGTTGAGAACGAAAAATGGTAGCATTTTGGAAATAATCGATAGACTGACAAAGAGTGTCCATTTTATCCCATAAAGTCGATAAGGACGATGGTTGGTTTAACAAAGTTATATATGAAGAATGTAGTGAGACTACATGGAATATCGAGTAGTATTGTTAGCGATAGAGACCCATTTTTTACCAATGAATTCTAGAGAAGTTTGCAGAGTGCATTAGGTACGGGGTGGAAGTTGAGCATGGCTTACCACCCGTAGACTGATTATAAAACCGAGAGGGTGACTCGATAATTGAGGATTTTCTAAGAGCATGTGTCTTGGATTTCAGGGGATCTTGGGAAGATCAGTTGCATATAGTAGAGTTTGCCTAGTATAATAGTTACTGGTCGAGTATTGGGATGACAAAATTTGAGGCGTTGTATGGTAGCCCATGTAAGTGGCATGTTTGTTGGTTAGACACAGGATATAGGCTTGTATTTGGACCCGATTTGGTAAGAGATGCTACTGAGAAGATAAAATTGATTAATGCCAGGATGAAGGCAACATAATCAAGGCAGAAGAGTTATGTTGACAAGCGAAGGAAAGAGCATGAGTTCGAGGTAGGTGATCAGATATTCATGAAAATTTCTCGGATGCAAGGAGTTATGCGCTTTGGGAAGGCGGGGAAGTTGGCACCTAGATATGTCAGACCATTTCTGATAATCTACAGGATTGGTCAACTTGCCTACTGAGTCGAGTTACCAAGTTGTTTGGAAGGTATGCACAGTGTTTTATATATATTGCATTTGTGGAATTATGCGCATGACCCGAGTTTGGTAGTGGAACCGAGGACGATAGAGGATTTTTCTATAGAGCTAGATTTGACATATATGAGATGACTGAAGGGGATTGTAGGTCGTGATGCGAAAGAGTTAAGGAATAAAGTTCTCAAACTTGTTCGCGTCCAGTGTAGTGACGACGGAGAATATTGTACTTGGGAGGTGGAGGATAGGTAGGAACATCTATCCTGAATTGTTTTAGACATGCATGTATATAATAGTATGTGTTAACCCGCCTTTTGGCAAGGCCGCGGACAGACGGGTTTAACTTAATCAACTGCATGTTCGTCGAGGCTATAGTACTATGGATTCAGTCGACTGGATGGATGGATGATGCAATGTGCTTGGGAGATGGAAATATGATTGGATAAAGATGAATCAACTATAATTTGGGTCTAGGAAACATGGTTCGGCATTAAACATGGTTCGACATGATGGAGGTTCGGCACATATGGTTCGTCTGGCATTCATGTTCGAATAGCGTTCAAGAATACTCGGCATACATAGAGCGTCCGGCATACACGAGTGGTTCGGCATTCCATGAAGCATTCTGCATCCAGGTGGCGTTCGGCGTCAAGATACGCTCGGCATCTCAGAAGCGCTCGGCATTCGGAAGCGCTCGGCATCAAGGAACGTTCGGCATCGAGAGACGTTCGGCAGGGTATAACGTTCGGCATGTATGAACGTTCGGCATGGCAGAATTGTTCGTCATAAACTATTGTTCGGCCTAACTATTGTTCGGCCTAAGTATTGTTCGGCCAAGAGATGGTTCGGCCTTAATAGCGTTCGGCCAGAGTATCGTCCGGCCTAAGTTTTGTTCGGCAATCAGTCGTTCAGCACGAATACATTGGATCGGCCTCCGGTATCGTTCGGCGAAAATGCCTCCCACGGCATTCAGGGTGTTCGGCCTCACTTCTGATCGGCATGAGGAGATCGTTCGGCATTCACACCTTGTTCGGCATTCAGCGTTCGGCGTCTATGGTTCGGCATATGGAGACCACTCCATTTGGGCTGTGGTATTCAGCTACACTACAATAGTTTATGGGTTTCATAGCATTTGAAAAACGCTATAACAGGCTACCATAGCGTTTCAGAGAACGCCGTGGAACCACAAGCTATGGTAGGCCGGCATCATTACATAGCAGGAAGGAAAACGCTATAAAAGCTAATAGCGTTTACAAAAGGGCATAGCGTTTGCAACCTACCATAGCGTTTTTTCTCTGTTATTAAACTTAAACGCTATAGGGAATATAATCCTTCATTTAACTTCTATAGCGTTATCGAGCACGTTTTATAGCGTTTCATCAAACCATGTTATAGCGTTACAATGTTTTTCGATAGCATTTCTTGTCATGCTTGTATAGCGTTTTTATTTTCTACTATAGCGTTTTTGTCATGACCCGCAAATCCGTACCTCTTGATTAACCACTAATCTCCATTGATTAACTCAAAATGCACGGAAATACGAACCCTGAGGGTTTAAGAAAAAGAAAAAGTAGAAGAAGAAGAAAGAAGGAAGAGAAGAGAGAAGAGAAAGAAGAACAACAAAAGAACAAGAGCAGAAGCAGAAACAGAAAAACAATATCAGAATCTCACATATCGCAGCGGAACAATATATAATAGATAATTGAATAAGCTTTAAATCAAAGAACTATATCATTTTATACATACATCAATCAGAGTCAATATACGACTCAATACAACAATGGACAGTTATATAACTTGTCCTCATACAGAATACACAGCGGAATAAATAATTTCAGATACAAATACTACGTCTCGTCATCCAGCTTATCTCCAAAGCTCCAGAATATCCTGATAACATAACTCTAGGCTGCCCGTGTGGAAATTTGTGGGCACCCAGAGTTTAGAAGGGAACAATAAACTCCGAGTCAGTCATGGTGACTGGTGTGAGATCGTAAAACAGTTATTTTTCACAAAGAAAATAAAACAAATTCGCAATGCTTTTGGAAAATGAAACTACCATAAGACCTCCCGCCACACACACAATGCGAACGCAGAATTGGGGGAAATTTCTTCTTATGATAGTCAAAAATGCTTACTACGCAAAAATCAAATTCTTTTTTGATATTATTATTAGTGCATAGTGTAGATAACATTTCGAAAGTAGAATATTAATCTTAGCCGACATAGGTACCATTATAGTATGTCTACTATAGCTACCATATTAAATGGCAGGTTCTACAACTAAAACCGTACAAGGCTCGTATTGTTTCTTTGGATTTCCAACAAATGGTCAGGCTAAGGAACTTCCTATCCACGATGGGTACGTCCCCGGAATAGACGACCCGAGAACCTAACGGATCTCTACCAACACAAGGCCGGGTTACCTCTGCAAAAATAGGTAACTACTGACACGCGTATGCCATCCCCCGATCGTCACCGATCTTCCCGAGGATCCCCGATTCGCAACAACCACAAAGTAATAAATTTGCAGCAACCACAGAGGTTAAGTATCTGGGCTCCATACCATGATACCACCTTTATCCAGAAGGAATGACATACACTAAGGGGCGCTACTCCCTAGAACCTTGCTGCATCCTTCCTGTTTTGACCATTTCCGGGGTGTGAGGCTCGACGAAGTCTCGTCCACAAAGCTACGCTTTCTACAAAGCCCTGCTTCGGGTCAAACAAAATGATCAACCTATGATCACAAAGATATAAGATCAAACAAATGATCATATCGCAAATGATCAAACACTGATCATTTCACAGCAACACTCAGTATGCCACGTTACCAAATTGGGAGTATATCGCTGATAAATTTCAACTACATAACCTCTGAGCTCGTACGTCTCAGAGAAGGGTGTTAAGCTAAGAGAATAAATTCTCCGCCACCAACAGAAATGTATTTGAAAGAAATCAGCTTTATATCTCAAATTGTAACGTCAGACACACAATCCATACAAGTCTGTTCCGGGATCGAACAGAACCGAAGGCACTTCTCACGAAGCCCTTGCATATCCGGATAAATTTCTAATCACGTCCGAACTTCCCGTCACTAAGGGTGATAAAACCTCTAAATCGGAGATCAGCCGATGTAGAGTAACTCGACGGTAATCCTTCTGTTTTCAAAAATATCCGGTCTTCAACACCGGTCTTCGAATGCAATTCATAATGACGTATCACATATTCGGAATGGGTTATACGACCCCATGGTCCTTTCCCGGCTAACCCGAATAGTGAGCGATTATTCAAAAATAAGTGTGGCATTCAATTTCATCCAATTCACAACAAATACCTATATAAAGGTAATTATTGATAGTCGGTTATTTAACTATCAATAAAGATGCGTAACATCATCAGATTCCAAATAATTTTCCAAATTATTTATTTTATCTTCAAAAATATCTTTACTAGATATAAAATTTCCACACTTCTAAAATAAATCAATATTTATTTTTAAACAACTTCCCTTTCTTTTATAAATTCCATATTGAATTTATACTTTCGAATATCTACTGATATTCGATTTTCAAATCGTTTTCAATATTCAATTTCAATTTATCTTTTCAAGATAAATTCTCAAAAACATTTCATTTCATTTTCGGAAAAACAATTCCATTCTTATTAATAATAAGAAATCTACAAGTCTATTTAATTTCAACATTTGAAATATTCGATATACTTAAATCAAATTAAGTATATATTCATTCTTTAAGGAAAACATTTACTATAACAACATCTATTTGAGTCAAAACGAATGTTACGTAAAACATCGTTACGACGACTCAAAATCACTAGCATAGGGATTCGGATTTTGATAGATATATATAAATCCCAACACTACATCAAAACATTTCCTTTCGGAAATCATTTACTATAACAACAGTGTTATAGTCCATCATTTCCTTATTCCTCGAAAACGTCTATTTCAACAATAAATGTTGAAATCTATGATTTCGATATTTAATCATTTTAAAACATCGTTAAAACAATTAACTTCATTTTAAAATACCGCTTCCCCAAAACCATATCCATTTTACTTAAAAATATATTCACTGTCCAAAATCGTGAATATACTTCACTAACCAAATTTCAATCTTTTCTACACATTTAATTTAAGGATAATTCGCTATCCAAAATCGCGAATATATTTCATTTAATAACCTTCTACATTTAATTTATCAAATTCAATTGATTCCGAATTTATAAACACATTTATAAATTCTATTTCTCTTTTATAACAACTTTTATCTATAAATCTCTTTTATAAATCAATTTGATAAAATATTCCATTTAAAGGCAAAAATCCAATTTCTAAGTGAATTTCTTATAATCTTTTATTATACAATTTCATTCATTTTATAACTTTATACTTTATAAATCTATAAACTTCATATTTTCACAATTTATAATTCTATAAATTTTCTATCTAACACTTAGAAAAACTTGTTTTAAATTCCAATAATTTTAATTGATAATATCAATTTTGTACATCTTTTTCGTACATCGTTTTTAATAATTCAAAAATCCAAATTTAAACTATTTTATAAATTACTTAACTATTTATTTCAAAAATCATCTTTTGGTTATATTTCACAAACATTTTAATTTCCATAACTTTAAATTTCTAACATTTATTTATTTAAAGTAAATCAATTCAAAAATTCAAATAAACGTATACTTTCAGATAAACACTCTTAATTTCTCTTTTAAAGTTAAAATCGTTATTTTTAAACTTCAAAATTTGAATCCAATGATGCAACGCATCAATTAGTCCATCACAACATCAAACATCATATATCATCATATGATAACAGGATATATATCAATATCTGTAAATAAATAAATACAGTTGAGGAATCCAGTTGGATCCCTCCAACCTGTTTTCCTGCATCCAAAGACGTTAGCACAATACCAATTCCACTTCGAGGTGGAATATCGCGGTATATGGGTTTTATAAAAAATATCCGCTTACTAACGGCGCAATAGGGTCTCATCCGCTATACGAGGCGGGAAATCATCAATCCAATATATACATATGCCAATATGTATATATTGCTATATATATATAGATATATCCTACTATATCTAATATCACATCCAGATAGCAATCAATAACTGCAAAAATTCCACATTCAATTTGAGTGAGAAAAATCTCACCTTAGCATTTTATTTTGCCATCCCATTTTTGTTCTCGGCTTGATTCCTTTCGGACATTGACCTTGTAAAATTTGTTTATACAACTTATTAGTATTTGAATCAACTGATCAATAAATTTCCGTTTAATAGTGTTTTTTTTTCTTTTTTTAATAATTCTTTTTAAACCAAATTTTCTCCTTTAATCATATTTATTAATATTACGAACTGTTTAAATCAAATTTGTATAACTTTCAACGTTTTTATCTCTATGTATATATTGTTTATTTCTGTTTTAACTTTTTATATAAATACTTCCAACTGTATATATATTTATAAATTTGAAAGAAAATAAATACAATAACTATATTATTTAACATTTACAGTGAACTAATCTAAAATTTCTAAAACTGTACGTATAAATTCTGTAAAGTAAAATTCTTTAATACCTCGATCCTTCAGTCGAAACGAGCTACTGCCACTCACCATCGCGATCATCCACTCGTGACATCATATTCGAGCTCGACGAACTGCTCCTCTTCATTCGTGTCTCCATCGCGAACTCTCTAGCAACTGTCGCCCCACCTTGACTTCATCATAGTGACGCTCGAACAACCACACCCAATAATCGCCTCGCTCGAAGCCCTAGTCGCCGATCCACTAAAATCGAACAACCTCTCAAGCTCGAAATCACCTCCAACAACTTCGCGATATGCTACCGCCCACTAACTGATGATGCGAAACCCCTCCTCGCTTCCCTTCCTTGTCGTCGACGTGATGAGCCGAAGCTTCCAGTCCATGGCGTCGCTCCCCATCGCCATCGACCTCCACGCGAAATTGCTCGTTCGAACCCATCGTGAATCGCCTGGTAACCCGCGACATCCCCATTCGATCGCGCTCCTGCCGAGATCGAGAATGCCCAGCTCGAATTCGTCGCAATTGCCCTAACTGCTTAATTTTAAAAATGAATGAGGGTGGCCATTGTTTGGATTTCGTTCGAACTGAGATTTTGATTTTTAATGAGAAGCTCGGTTTTGTTTTAAAGGAGGGTGGTAATTTAAAATCGAACGAGATATGGCCTGCACGATTTGGTATCGTGATTCTAAGCGTGATTTTAGGCATAATTGAAGGGAGAGAATCGTACTGAGTTTGACCAAGTTTAAAATTTTAAATTTAAATTCGAATTCAATTTAAATTTCAATGCGTTTAACCGCCGTACGGTCACATATCAACCCCGAAAAATACAAAATTGGAAATCCGAAAATAATTAAATATTACGGACCCAATGGAACTGGTTTCGTCAAATTCCGAGACTATGTGAAAAATGACTATTTTTAAATATCGACTGAACGATTTAATTTCAAAATCGAATAAATCATTTTCAAATTCGATTCTGAAGCTTAAATCATCTTTAGTATTATCAATACGAATTTTAAAAGCTATTGAAATATTTTTCTTCAGCTTAAAATTAAAGATTTAAATTTTTATCCAGTTCAATAGATTAAATTATATAATTTAATCGCCAAATTCAAAGTTTTATCGGTGTTTCAAATTAAATCATCGTTCAAATATTTAAAATAAATTAAATATTCTTAATTTAATTTTTTCAAAATTCTGGGTCGTTATAGACTTCCCTCCTTAAAAGAATTTCGTCCCGAAATTACAAGTTAGGGAAAAAGGTCCTTAACTCGTCTACTATCTTTCACAATCTAATAGTTTTATCAATTCATCAAAACAAATCTCTCTACTAAAGATTTGTTATCAATTCAATTAACTTTCTAAACCTTTCATAGTTTTCAAACATCATTGTTTTCCTTCAAAATTTAAATTCAATTCAAATTCAAATTTTAACTTTCAAAATTTTCTCAAAAATTTTCTAACACCCGAAATTTTCTAAAAATTTCGCCAGTGTCTCCTTTGCGCGGCTAATACAGCACGACTACAAAACGTCCCTACGGACTCTCAGATTTCAAAAAGAAAAGAAAACGCCAAGCGGCTAGAGAAGAAATCAGCAAAAACTCATATTATAATTCAAATACTTACCTTTCGTCGAGCAATTCAAATTTATCTTTGCAATTCAATTCCAATTCCTTTACACCTGTATATCCTACTAGCCATAATATCTAGTTACGATATTTAAATCATTTTGCAAATTCAATTACAAAATTTTCAATATATGCTTATATCCTCTTTAAGTTCATTATTGAAGTTATATATCCAATATGATTCAATTTTACATTTCAATTTCATTTGAATCTAATTCATAACTTCAATTCTATTTGAATTCAATTTACTTCTGAATATTAAATTCCATCAACTATCTTTATTCACAACTGCACTATTCTAAATTAGTTTCAGTTACTAACTCATTACAAATTCCAATTTATTTTATTCAAATTTGTTTTTAACATTCAGTTTCAATTCCAGTTTTATTCACTTTTGTTCGCTCCCAAAATTTATTTACAATTCACTATTTTGGTTTATAACCACTTATATTAAACTGGATTTCAATTCGAATTCAATTTACATTCATGTACTTGCAATTGCAAATTGATTCATTCATTCACAATTTTATTTTCATAATTCAATACTCAATTCCAGAGTCTTTTCAACTTTTTCAAAACCATTTTTGAAAACAATTCAAATTATCCTTTGAATTTTCCAAAACAAAACCCAAATTTTCAAACAACTTTCATTTAAAACAATTTAGCAGCAATTCCTCTTTTGGAAACCCGAAAATGAGCACCGGTGATGTCGCGATCATCATCAGAATTATTTTCCAGCGACCGAAAAGAGTTTAGAGCTTTCATCTCTCAAAATACTTTTCAAAACCTTTGAAATTCATTTTCAAATCAAAAATGATTTAACTTTCCAAATCTCCAAAATTTTCAAATTCTTTTCAAAACATTTCCAAATACTTCTCTGGAATTCCGTTTCAAATTACAATTCACATTTATAATTTACATTCTCAAATTTCATTTGTATGTGAATTTATTTCTTAACTTTGGAGTTATGATTTCAATTTCTTATCCGATTTCAGTGATGATAATTCACTATTATTACTTCCTAACATCCATGCAACCATATACTGTAATAATTCATAGAAAATGATTTCTTTTCTATACAAAAATAGTTTTGGGTAAAATTATTTCATTCACCCTATTTAAAACAATACTGTGTCGTCTTGCCTCGTTTAAGTGTTTAGAAAGCCCTATCGATAATATGGCGTCCCACATACCGACCAAAATTCACAAACATCTCAACGGATAAGCAAATACAATATAAAACATTTTTATATTCACTAACAAATACGCACTCGTATCTATTATTACACTCAACTCATTCTAGAGTACTACTGACTCTATCTCTAATGAGTAACACCCAACAGAGCAGGGTTGTCGCTTAACCATATGCTCCGATACCAGCTGTCATGGACTACCGTCGGCGGTCACAACCGGTAGGCTTTTCAACCATCCCAGCCCCACCGTGGCTAACACTGATACCCCAAACTTGCTTTTACGGCCAGCCTCTCGACTGTCACGGCCTCTGCCTAACCAACCCATCCCTCTCAGGGACATGTAGGGGTAAGAGTCTCCCGTTCGCCACCAAACTGCGAAGCGAGAACCCCCTATCATGCTGTAATATAGCAAGACTGGTGTGAGATCGTAAAACAGTTATTTTTCACAAAGAAAATAAAACAAATTCGCAATGCTTTTGGAAAATGAAACTACCATAAGACCTCCCGCCACACACACAATGCGAACGAAGAATTGGGGGAGATTTCTTCTTATGATAGTCAAAAATGCTTACTACGCAAAAATCAAATTCTTTTTTGATATTATTATTAGTGCATAGTGTAGATAACATTTCGAAAGTAGAATATTAATCTTAGCCGACATAGGTACCATTATAGTATGTCTACTATAGCTACCATATTAAATGGCAGGTTCTACAACTAAAACCGTACAAGGCTCGTATTGTTTCTTTGGATTTCCAACAAATGGTCAGGCTAAGGAACTTCCTATCCACGATGGGTACGTCCCCGGAATAGACGACCCGAGAACCTAACCGGATCTCTGCCAACACAAGGTCGGGTTACCTCTGCAAAAATAGGTAACTACTGACACGCGTATGCCATCCCCTGATCGTCACCGATCTTCCCGAGGATCCCCGATTCGCAACAACCACAAAGTAATAAATTTGCAGCAACCACAGAGGTTAAGTATCTGGGCTCCATACCATGATACCACCTTTATCCAGAAGGAATGACATACACTAAGGGGCGCTACTCCCTAGAACCTTGCTGCATCCTTCCTGTTTTGACCATTTCCGGGGTGTGAGGCTCGACGAAGTCTCGTCCACAAAGCTACGCTTTCTACAAAGCCCTGCTTCGGGTCAAACAAAATGATCAACCTATGATCACAAAGATATAAGATCAAACAAATGATCATATCGCAAATGATCAAACACTGATCATTTCACAGCAACACTCAGTATGCCACGTTACCAAATTGGGAGTATATCGCTGATAAATTTCAACTACATAACCTCTGAGCTCGTACGTCTCAGAGAAGGGTGTTAAGCTAAGAGAATAAATTCTCCGCCACCAACAGAAATGTATTTGAAAGAAATCAGCTTTATATCTCAAATTGTAACGTCAGACACATAATCCATACAAGTCTGTTCCGGGATCGAACAGAACCGAAGGCACTTCTCACGAAGCCCTTGCATATCCGGATAAATTTCTAATCACGTCCGAACTTCCCGTCACTAAGGGTGATAAAACCTCTAAATCGGAGATCAGCCGATGTAGAGTAACTCGACGGTAATCCTTCTGTTTTCAAAAATATCCGGTCTTCAACACCGGTCTTCGAATGCAATTCATAATGACGTATCACATATTCGGAATGGGTTATACGACCCCATGGTCCTTTCCCGGCTAACCCGAATAGTGAGCGATTATTCAAAAATAAGTGTGGCATTCAATTTCATCCAATTCACAACAAATACCTATATAAAGGTAATTATTGATAGTCGGTTATTTAACTATCAATAAAGATGCGTAACATCATCAGATTCCAAATAATTTTCCAAATTATTTATTTTATCTTCAAAAATATCTTTACTAGATATAAAATTTCCACACTTCTAAAATAAATCAATATTTATTTTTAAACAACTTCCCTTTCTTTTATAAATTCCATATTGAATTTATACTTTCGAATATCTACTGATATTCGATTTTCAAATCGTTTTCAATATTCAATTTCAATTTATCTTTTCAAGATAAATTCTCAAAAACATTTCATTTCATTTTCGGAAAAACAATTCCATTCTTATTAATAATAAGAAATCTACAAGTCTATTTAATTTCAACATTTGAAATATTCGATATACTTAAATCAAATTAAGTATATATTCATTCTTTAAGGAAAACATTTACTATAACAACATCTATTTGAGTCAAAACGAATGTTACGTAAAACATCGTTACGACGACTCAAAATCACTAGCATAGGGATTCGGATTTTGATAGATATATATAAATCCCAACACTACATCAAAACATTTCCTTTCGGAAATCATTTACTATAACAACAGTGTTATAGTCCATCATTTCCTTATTCCTCGAAAACGTCTATTTCAACAATAAATGTTGAAATCTATGATTTCGATATTTAATCATTTTAAAACATCGTTAAAACAATTAACTTCATTTTAAAATACCGCTTCCCCAAAACCATATCCATTTTACTTAAAAATATATTCACTGTCCAAAATCGTGAATATACTTCACTAACCAAATTTCAATCTTTTCTACACATTTAATTTAAGGATAATTCGCTATCCAAAATCGCGAATATATTTCCTTTAATAACCTTCTACATTTAATTTATTAAATTCAATTGATTCCGAATTTATAAACACATTTATAAATTCTATTTCTCTTTTATAACAACTTTTATCTATAAATCTCTTTTATAAATCAATTTGATAAAATATTCCATTTAAAGGCAAAAATCCAATTTCTAAGTGAATTTCTTATAATCTTTTATTATACAATTTCATTCATTTTATAACTTTATACTTTATAAATCTATAAACTTCATATTTTCACAATTTATAATTCTATAAATTTTCTATCTAACACTTATAAAAACTTGTTTTAAATTCCAATAATTTTAATTGATAATATCAATTTTGTACATCTTTTTCGTACATCGTTTTTAATAATTCAAAAATCCAAATTTAAACTATTTTATAAATTACTTAACTATTTATTTCAAAAATCATCTTTTGGTTATATTTCACAAACATTTTAATTTCCATAACTTTAAATTTCTAACATTTATTTATTTAAAGTAAATCAATTCAAAAATTCAAATAAACGTATACTTTCAGATAAACACTCTTAATTTCTCTTTTAAAGTTAAAATCGTTATTTTTAAACTTCAAAATTTGAATCCAATGATGCAACGCATCAATTAGTCCATCACAACATCAAACATCATATATCATCATATGATAACAGGATATATATCAATATCTGTAAATAAATAAATACAGTTGAGGAATCCAGTTGGATCCCTCCAACCTGTTTTCCTGCATCCAAAGACGTTAGCACAATACCAATTCCACTTCGAGGTGGAATATCGCGGTATATGGGTTTTATAAAAAATATCCGCTTACTAACGGCGCAATAGGGTCTCATCCACTATACGAGGTGGGAAATCATCAATCCAATATATACATATGCCAATATGTATATATTGCTATATATATATAGATATATCCTACTATATCTAATATCACATCCAGATAGCAATCAATAACTGCAAAAAATTCCACATTCAATTTGAGTGAGAAAAATCTCACCTTAGCATTTTATTTTTCCATCCCATTTTTGTTCTCGGCTTGATTCCTTTCGGACATTGACCTTGTAAAATTTGTTTATAAAACTTATTAGTATTTGAATCAACTGATCAATAAATTTCCGTTTAATAGTGTTTTTTTTCTTTTTTTAATAATTCTTTTTAAACCAAATTTTCTCCTTTAATCATATCTATTAATATTACGAACTGTTTAAATCAAATTTGTATAACTTTCAACGTTTTTATCTCTATGTATATATTGTTTATTTCTGTTTTAACTTTTTATATAAATACTTCCATCTGTATATATTTATAAATTTGAAAGAAAATAAATACAATAACTATATTATTTAACATTTATAGTGAACTAATCTAAAATTTCTAAAACTGTACGTATAAATTCTGTAAAGTAAAATTCTTTAATACCTCGATCCTTCAGTCGAAACGAGCTACTCTGCCACTCGCCATCGCGATCATCCACTCGCGACATCATATTCGAGCTCGACGAACTGCTCCTCTTCATTCGCGACTCCATCGCGAACTCTCTAGCAACTGTCGCCCCACCTTGACTTCATCATAGTGACGCTCGAACAACCACACCCAATAATCGCCTCGCTCGAAGCCCTAGTCGCCGATCCACTAAAATCGAACAACCTCTCAAGCTCGAAATCACCTCCAACAACTTCGCGATATGCTGCCGCCCACTAACTGATGATGCGAAACCCCTCCTCGCTTCCCTTCCTTGTCGTCGACGTGATGAGCCGAAGCTTCCAGTCCATGGCGTCGCTCCCCATCGCCATCGACCTCCACGCGAAATTGCTCGTTCGAACCCATCGTGAATCGCCTGGTAACCCGCGACATCCCCATTCGATCGCGCTCCTGCCGAGATCGAGAATGCCTAGCTCGAATTCGTCGCAATTGCCCTAACTGCTTAATTTTAAAAATGAATGAGGGTGGCCATTGTTTGGATTTCGTTCGAACTGAGATTTTGATTTTTAATGAGAAGCTCGGTTTTGTTTTAAAGGAGGGTGGTAATTTAAAATCGAACGAGATATGGCCTGCACGATTTGGTATCGTGATTCTAAGCGTGATTTTAGGCATAATTGAAGGGAGAGAATCGTACTGAGTTTGACCAAGTTTAAAATTTTAAATTTAAATTCGAATTCAATTTAAATTTCAATGCGTTTAACCGCCGTACGGTCACATATCAACCCCGAAAAATACAAAATTGGAAATCCGACAATAATTAAATATTACGGACCCAATGGAACTGGTTTCGTCAAATTCCAAGACTATGTGAAAAATGACTATTTTTAAATATCGACTGAACGATTTAATTTCAAAATCGAATAAATCATTTTCAAATTCGATTCTGAAGCTTAAATCATCTTTAGTATTATCAATACGAATTTTAAAAGCTATTGAAATATTTTTCTTCAGCTTAAAATTAAAGATTTAAATTTTTATCCAGTTCAATAGATTAAATTATATAATTTAATCGCCAAATTCAAAGTTTTATCGGGGATTCAAATTAAATCATCGTTAAAATATTTAAAATAAATTAAATATTCTCAATTTAATTTGTTCAAAATTCTGGGTCGTTACAGTTTTTGATTCTATTATAGCGTTTTTAATGCATAAATCTTACATCTCATATAGAGTTGCGATAGCGTTTGATGAATCAATAGCGTTTTTCAAACGCTATTCTATATAATATTAATTTTCAGCGTTTGTTTCAATTTTCTTTTTATTATATTATATTATATATATATGTATGCACATAGATAGATATATGTATACACATTACACACACCCATTCACGCATATATATATATATGATTTAAGTTCAAACAACAATTGAATAAATTTTTGTACCACAAACAAAGAAAACAATATTTAGCAATTCTGTACAGAAAACAAAATTTGTGCTTACATAATAATATTTAACACATAATACTTTAAAGAGTACATATAGGTCAAAGTATAAATTATCTAAATCAACACCGGCTAAATATATATTTAAAAAAAAGATCATACAGCAGACCTAACTTGATTCAAATATGCCTAGTGCATATTTCTACAAACAGCTCAGTTTTTAAAGTCCAGTTACTGTTCTGATGCTTCTATCCGTTCTTTAAAAACACAGTTAAAACTATTGCTTGAAATTTCCTCAAGACCAATTGAATTTCCAATATGGCTCTAAGCATTGTATATGCTCATGGAATAGAGCAGTATGCTGTATAATTATGGTAACTTGAAGAAAACATATGCAGTTGAGAAGAAGAATTACAGTTTCTTCATTTGCACAGTTAACCCGGTAAACAACACTGGGTGCAGTTGTTATCAAGCTCAAGTTGTTATCAACCTCTGCTTGTAGTTTCTTTAGTTTCTCTGGATTGTTCAAAAGCAACATTAGACCCCATTCGATCGTGTTTGATGATGTGTCTGTTCCTGCTACCAGCATAGTCTACAATTCATTATTAACAACGGTAGGTCTACATCTCTGTTATATATACCACAAAGAACTGATCATCAGTAAAGTTAGTATAGACTTACAATGGAGAACCCTTTGATGATTTCATCTGTGTAGTACTTAGGGTCTGTTTTCTGAAGCTAAAGCATAGTTTCCATAATGGTTTTCTTCTTCTGTTCGTCTGTGCTGCTATGTCTTATGTCATCTAGCAGTTTCTGGAAAAACACATTTCTGTACTTGGCTATCGATGCTACCTTCTTCTTCCATCCATTTAAGTTCAACCATCCTAAGAAAGGCAGGTAATCTGCAATGTTTGTTCTGCCCCCTAGTATTGAAAACACATCCTCCACCCAATCACGGAACACTTCTTCTTCGTTTATTTCAGAACTTACCTGTTCTTTATCTGAGAACATCTTTGCAGCCATCATTTTCATTATGTCGTTCAGTATTATTGTCAAAAATTTCGATTTCATTTCAACCTTTGTAAACTTCCTGAATTAAATTCATCAATAAACAATCCATCACATCTCTACATATAACAATAGATGGGCCTTACAATGCTGTTAAAATTTGACTTACCCATCAATATTGGACTCCCGAAAGAGAGTTCGAATCAAAGTTCGCACCCCACCTGAGTTTTGGATCCTAGATTATATATATATAAAATAGTTATATTTTAGAGCGAAAGTACACACCCCACCTGATAAAAAAACTTGTTATATTTTTAAACTACATGAATATGGAAATATTAACCTTCATATTCGAGAGATATTTATGCAATTTAAATTTAAAAACGGAGAGCGTGGAAAGTGCTAGGATTTGAGATAATTTAATTAGTTGTTAAAAAGCCTAAACAAGGCTTGGCAGCAATTTAGCATTTAAAATGCTTAACAATTAAATGAAACGGTATAAATTATATACCTCAGGCATGAAAATGACATAAGGACTGGTAGTTTCAACATCAAATTCAGTGCTGTTTGCATCATGCATGTTAAGAACTGAACGTGCAAACTCCATAACTGTAGCTTGCACGCCAAGGAAAATCCTAAGATATGGTACATTGTATTCACGATCATATTTTGCTGCTTACTAAACTATATTTGGAGCATTCAGCACATCTGCTCCAAAAGATGATCACAGCAAAAATACATTTACCAACTAAATTTGAATTATAGCAGTTCAAGTTAAAAATATATATCCAGTAGATTCTAGTGTACCCAAGATAATCGGTTAATATTTGATGAGGTTAATTGATGAAGCCTTCGGTACAAAAATATACAAGCTAAAGAAAACAACACATTTCTAATACAAGAAAAGAAGAATGAAAAAAGGAACTTGTGCAAAAAAGAATTATTGAAATTATATTGTCTTGCTGCTAAAAATAAATATAGTTACTCTATCCATGCCACTTCAAGTCCTACATTATCCATAAAATGGCTACAGTATTCTATGGTGAAACTCAAAATTTGTCCGACTAATGCTTAATTAAAATAATATACATTTTATCCAAAAATTATATGAGTGAAAATTTTCTTTTTCGTTGCCCATTAGTTATGTTTATCCAATCATGAAACAACCAGCAACCTTGGTGACATTGAATTGGAATGTCAGGAGATTCGACGAAAGCTCATTTGTGATAGTTTCAAAATCCGATCTTGATGGTTACACTCCCAACAGTTGTGAAGCAACTACTAATAGTAGTAGCATATGGGTGCTAAGTATTGTATATCGAGTTTAGTTTGCTGGATAAGCAGCTCTTGCAAGTCTCTCTTGCTTATTGCTTGGATATCGTACATCAAATAACAATAGTATCATTGGCAATAATGATATCGAGTTCAGTTCAGTTTGGCTGAACTATTCTGTAAACAAGCAGATTTGTATGTTGAAATGCTAGAATGTTTGGTGATAGTACTGAAATTCTAGATTTGTATGCGAAGCTTCTAAATGAAGTATTTTTTATTAAAAACCAAAGCTCTTGAAATTACTAAAGTTCATAATTTCAATAATAAATGTTGTTTTCTTTATATGCCTCATTATGTTCACGTTAACACCACAACTTAACAACACCATGACTGTAATTAATTACTGCTTACCGTTCTCTCTTCTACTGATTCACAAACCTCTTACTAAAATAAAAAAACTACTATTTTTTGGTCTTCCAGTTCATCATCCTATTTCATTAAATGTTCTGATTTGATTTTTCAATTTACCTTATGGAAACCCATAGATTATGGACAGGCTATAGGAGCACTATGATTCATTGCTAAACCTAAACTTATAAGCACTTCTTTCGAGTATAAGGTAAGACATTCCAGTTCACAAAGGTTGATGTTTCAGTGAATATCAAAGTAGTACATGCGTTAAATAAAAAAAGAAAATGAAGTATATCAAAGTAATACCTGAATGGAACTCCATAACGCATATTTTAAATCATCACCAATCGACCGGCAATCATCAATCATGACCGGAACATGCTCTCGTACGAGCGGTCCTAAGTAAGAAGACAGTTTTATAGAACCTTCTCCTATTGGTATGTGCCAACATAACATGTGCAGATATCATGGCCTAATGCAGCAGACGCATCTAAAAGAAATAAAGAAAAATCATGTGCAGAGGTAAGCAGCAATTCCGAGGATTATGTAAGTGAAAAATGATGTTAGTATATAAAAAATACATGCTAATTTAATTGGTGAACCTATGCAATGCATCATAAAAGTGATACAAGCGTACAATTTTCACAGTAGCTAGCATGCTTCACCCTAAACATTCATTCACTAGACAAATGCAGTAATGATTGCCTAGGTAGTTTTACTAAGGCAGGTTTCTTAGTGACGTAAAACTATAGACAATTCGTATATGATTGAAACAATAAAATAAGGTTTTACTTATGTTTTGTTTTATAATAGCTACAGTTAAATTAAATTACTGCACTTCAATCAACAATTCTATATGTGAATTAAACGTAAACCACACTTAAACTACTTCTACACTATTGTTAATAGTGAGGTAGAAGAATAAAATCAATACAATTTTAATCACTCTTAATATTTATATTGGACAATGTTATGAAATTATTGCTAAAATCAAAATATTAACAATAAAATATGATAGCTTAAATAAAACTTCTTGATTTAAAATATAAACAAACTCAAAATTTATGGCTATTCTTTATTTTCTAGGGATAGTAGCTCTTCAAATTCAAATATTTTTAAATGCCTAACACTATAATATATTATCTAAGCAACCTACTTATACTGATAGTTTTACATTTAATTGCCATTTTGAAGTATTTAACCATCGATAAATTGAAAATATCTTACATAACTAATTAATTTAGAGTATGTTCTAAATGTGTTTGCATCCATGCTTATTGTTTAAAATAATGGATTTCATTCGTATGTTTATTAAAAATAGTTACTTATGACATTCACCAAAGCATTCATTTGTTTTGTTGTAACCTCTACTTATATACATGTGGGTACATATCTTATAAGCTTCTTTTGAGAAAACCAAGACGTAGATATATTTATATAAAGCAATTCAGAAAAACAAGCAAAACACATATGCTATGTAACAATGTAATGAAATAAAAAGATCAATAAGTAAATGACATATTTGGAGTTTAATATACAAAAATCTTGCTTTCTTTTAATTACCTACTTATTATTTTTTATGTATCCTTTTTTTATTATATAACAACGTAATCATAATCCAGATTCTTTAAAACTTCCTTTATAGTTGTATCCAAAGAAAGATTCACAACACATAGCACATAAAAACATTAGATGATGATTCTTTTCCAACCAAATTAGCAAGGTTAATCTTTTCAAAAGATCTTTCATCAATGTTCCAAATGGCGAATCATCATTTATGACACATATCATTATTAATGCTTAAGAGCTAATATGTGAGTTTGCACTGTCTAGACAATTAGTTTGAATAAACAGAATGATACACACTACATCAAAGACACAATCCTGAATGCAAACTTGATATTTATATAGCAAGACATTTTCAAAACCCAAAAGCTACCGTAAAACATATACCAGAAGATTCAACTTCCTATGCAAACACAACACATAAAAGTACTAATTCTTAGAAAATTGAAGCCTCGTTTCTTTTCAACATTGGAAAATACCAAACCATCTACCAGTTTTGTGTGAAGCCCATATGAATATGATTTTTCACATAACACCCATTAGCTAAAATTGAAAAAAAAAACAAAAAAGAAAAAGAAAAAACAAGCGATTCATTTCATTAAACTAAAGATCCTCAAATGTATTTTCCTTCGGCTCCATCTAAAACTTTGTCCTCAAATGCACATATTATCAATTTTGATGAAAATTTACACCATATTTAAATAAAATGCACTTTGCTGATGCTACTTATATTTGATGGTAGAATATACCTATGATATCTTTTATGGCAGGTTATTGAATCTTAATGAACGAACCTAAATCAAAAGATTAACCAAATCCTAACGTTAGAAGAACTGTTATTTGACTACAGCTCATCAATGATTAGATATGTGTCTTCCCTAAATCATACAATGAAACTAAAAAGGTAATTTTCGTTCTTAGATTGAATAATTACTTCAGTTATAAATAATATATAATAAATGGACCGAATTAAAAATAAATAGCTAAGTATATATACTTTCCTGTATGCATATTTGATAGGTGAATAGGAGGTTATTTTGACTTAGATCATCTGTAAAAAATGTCAAAACTGGTCGGTACAAAATTGGTAAACCAACTCATAACTCTTACTTTAGTTTTAAACTCAGTTTTAAAGATATATATTGTTATATAGACTGTACAGTATCATTTTTTGGTAACCAACTAAGGTCAAACTGTAAAACAACAATCTATTAAATTATAATAGATCATAGATCTGTAACAATATTATAATATACTATTGGACCAGCTTATCTTGTTTTTTTTTTGTTTTCCTTGTCTTTTGACATGCGAAGTCACTGATCTAATTTGACTGCTAGAAACTCCATCATCATCATTAACTATTTCCAATCGACCATTAAATTTGGCAAATTATAGAACTCGAGTTTGAGTAATTAGAAAAATGATAGTTAATTTCCAATCAGTTTCTCTATCTAGATATAAGACTAGCCACCCAATCTAAATCGCAGTCAACCAATAGCTTGCTCATCTAAAGACTAGAAAAGCTTGTTCCAAACAACTTATAAATATATAATAATACCTCTCATGGCGGTTTAAATCAGAGAAGCGCGGATGATGGTTGCGTTTAGGGATTGGGATCCACTGTGTGAGTGAGAGATTCAGGTTAGGGTTACATGGATGGTGGCATCGATTGACTGTTGATGACAAATGGTGGCACCGATCGACTCTTGACGAAGGCTGTTAGGGTTACGTGAATGGGATTTCGTGGAGTTTTTGTTTCCTGGAGGCGATGAACTGAATGGAAGATTGTTTTCTGGAGAAACTGACAAAGGCAATACACGCTTTTTTTCAACCACAAAAATTTCATTTCCCGCCTTTTTTACTATATAGCGTTGAGTACACCATATTTACGTGGTCAATAGCGTTCGAAACCCTAGATTGCATAGCGGTTAAAGGGGATCGGCGGAAACGCTATATGTTGATGCTACCAAAAGTCCATATTTTTGTAGTGCTACCAGGCCCACCAGGGAAGTCCAACCCATCTTTGTCTATAAATAGAGAGGCAGGGGCACAATGAAGGGGGGTCTTCTTTTCTGCTCTCTTACTTTCTCTTTTAAGGCTAAGGCAACTATAATTGTAATCGATTGTTACAGCAATAAAAAGCAAACTTCTAAGTGGATGTAGGTTGGAGTTAGCCGAACCACTATAAAATCTGTTGTTCTTTACTGCTTTCATTTTAATTTTGATTGTTCTTCACATTATTACTCTCTACATACACACTATCTCTGAGATGTGACTGGTATTTGGTGCTTTCATCTGGATTTGGGTGTTAGTGACCAACTTTGGCGCTAACACTTTGGTGCTTTCACTGAGAATTGAAGCACTCAGGAATTTTGAAGTTAGGAACTTGGACCCTAGAAAACAATGACTAGACCACCAACAAGGAAGCAAGCAGCGGAAAGGAGCAATCAGGAAGGAAGTCAAGCGGCCTCTTCTGGAGCTGGAGAGGATCATGCATCTATCTACATAACTCGGGATGAGATGCAGGCGATGATGAATTCTATGCAGGAGCAGATGATAAAACGACAAGAGGAGATGATGCAGGCTCTTCTTAGGCAATTTAGACAACCAGGAACTGTAGGAGCTCAAGTTCGTGGAACTGGACCAGAGGAACTCAACCAGCGGAAAGATGGAGTGATTCGGCAGGAGGAAGCTCCCAATCAACAAACAACTAACAATCTAGATGGACCTAGACTCGGGGGCACACCACCAGGTAATGCTGGACCAGTTCATGGAGGGATACCGGATGACGCTACGCGGCCTGACGTCGATAGGAATACAGGAATACGTGATGAGGAATATGTGCCAGAATTTCCTTGGGGACTTGGGGGGCGGTCTGGAAACACTGGATTGGCTGACATTATCAGGCGGACTATTCGCGAAGGTCTGACAAATAGGGATTCAGAGGGAGTTAACAAAAGTCCGTTTACCCGGAACATCAGGACAGCTAGGATTCCACCCGATTTCAAACTACCCAATCTGGAAGTATACAACGGGAAGACGGATCCCACCGACCACTTGATGAGGTACACTAGGCATATGGAAGTGTTGGGGGCAACGGAGGAGGTTATGGCCCGATGTTTCCCCCTGTACTTGACAGATATTGCTGCTATGTGGTTCAGACAGCTGGAGTATGGATCCATTGGAACATGGACAGAACTGGTGGACAAGTTCTTAAGTCAGTTTCGAGTTCACATAAAAAGGCCAAAGAACGTGATGACGCTAACGTCAGTCAAACAGGGGGCAGATGAATCGCTCAGGACATTCTTAACTCGATTTAATGCAGCAGTTGCTTCGGTGGGTCGGCCAGATCCATCAATGGTTTTGATGGCTGCGGTATCAGGAGTCAGAGATAATTCAGATTTCAAAGTATCGTTGGTACGGGACCCACCGTTGGATCTTGGGGAATTCTTTCATGAAGCTGAAAGATTTCTTCGACAAGAGGATGCATGTTTGGACATGAGGTCAAAGGAAGTAAACATGACTAAGGATGGAGGACTACCCGACGAAAGCTCGGGTGGGGGCAAGGATAAAGGGAAAAGGAAGCGCTAGGGAGAACCAAAGTTCTCCACTTACACAGGATTGAACGCTACGTTGGAGCGGATTTTCTTAGATACTCGAGATCGCCTTCCCTATTGAAGGCCAGCAAGGAGGGAACCCTCAGAACGAGAAAGGGCGTCAGGAAGGCACTGTCTTTTTCATGACCTGGACGGGCATGATACTAACAGCTGCCGGCATTTGAAGGACATAATCGAGGAGCATATAAGGAATGGTCAGTTGCGACAATATGTCGGAACTCGGAATGCGGCGAGGGAACAGGAGCAGCCACCGCCTACCTTGAACGATAAGGGCATGAGGCCCAGGAATGGTGGTCGATTGGTCATCAACTAATCTTGATGGTTTGGAATAAGTAACAAACTCCGGGCAAACGGTTAAATCACTTACTCATGTACGGGGTCAGAGATAACCCTCAGGCATGCTCTGAGATGATGGCTTACCGAGACGCCCTGGTTTGTGAAATCTATTTTTTCCTTTGACTTGGACATTTGCTTTTTCTAGTTTGGTTTTGGAGTTTGGTTTGAACTCCCTGTTTTGCTCGTTTTCTGGTTTGGATTCAGGTTTGGATGTTTGATTTTTGGTTTGGATTTCTGGTTTTCTGTTTGGATTTGGATTTCGGATTAGATTTTGATTGGATTTTCTCTGGATTTTGGCTAAAAGGTCGTCGAGTATGGACTATGCTCGGCAAGGGTCCGGAGAGACCAGGATTCGGCCTAGGACTTAGGCCATATATTATTGGTTGCTATTTTAGGTCGTCGAGTATGGACTATGCTCGGCAAGGGTCCGAAGAGACCAGGATTCGGCCTAGGACTTAGGCCATATATTATTGGTTACTATTTTAGGTCGTCGAGTATGGACTATGCTCGGCAAGGGTCCTGAGTGACCAGGATTCGGCTTAGGACTTAAGCCACGACATTATTCGACGTTCAGGGACACTGAACCATGAACACCATGGAATTACTTAACATAGGTCGTCAAGTGTGGATTGCACTTGGCAAGAACCCGGAGAGGTTACGGATTTGGATATTGGCTATGAATAGCTAAGGATTCGGACAAGGACCTGGAGCGGTCCCGGATTTGGATATCGATCCGGAGAGGTCACGGATATGGTTATAGGTTATTGGATATGGATGGATTGGAACTCGGTAGTCGGGTTCAGATGGATGTGGAATTGGATAAGGACTTGGTTACTGGATAGGAATCGGACATTGACTCGGAACAGTCGTGGAAATGGATCAGGATATGGCCATGGCACTCGGATAAGATGGCTTGGTAATCGATTGGATTATGAATCGGAAAGTATGGATGTGGATGACATACATACTTGGGATATTGGACTTGAGGCTATTCAAAACACACCTTTCATAGCAAGGCATGTTTTGGGGGTCAAGTGTTAACCCACCTTCTGGCAAGGCCGCGGACAGACGGGTTTAACTTAATCAACTGCATGTTCGTCGAGGCTATAGTACTATGGATTCAGTCGACTGGATGGATGGATGATGCAATGTGCTTGGGAGATGGAAATATGATTGGATAAAGATGAATCAACTATAATTTGGGTCTAGAAAACATGGTTCGGTATGATGGAGGTTCGGCACATATGGTTCGTCTGGCATTCATGTTCGAATAGCGTTCAAGAATACTCGGCATACATAGAGCGTCCGACATACACGAGTGGTTCGGCATTCCATGAAGCATTCGGCATCCAGGTGGCGTTCAGCATCAAGATATGCTCGGCATCTCAGAAGCGCTCGGCATCAAGGAACGTTCGGCATCGAGAGACGTTCGGCAGGGTATAACGTTCGGCATGTACGAACGTTCGGCATGGCAGAATTGTTCGTCATAAACTATTTTTCGGCCTAACTATTGTTCGGCCTAAGTATTGTTCGGCCAAGAGATGGTTCGGCCTTGATAGCGTTCGGCCAGAGTATCGTCCGGCCTAAGTTTTGTTCGAAAATTAGTCGTTCAGCACGAATACATTGGATCGGCCTCCGGTATCGTTCGGCGAAAATGCCTCCCACGGCATTCAGGGTGTTCGGCCTCACTTCTGATCGGCATGAGGAGATCGTTCGGCATTCACACCTTGTTCGGCATTCATCGTTCGGCGTCTATGGTTCGGCATATGGAGACCACTCCATTTGGGCTGTGGTATTCAGCTACCAGGCCCACCAGGGAGGTCCAACCCATCTTTGTCTATAAATAGAGAGGCAGGGGCACAGTGAAGGGGGATCTTCTTTTCTGCTCTCTTACTTTCTCTTTTAAGGCTAAGGCAACTATAACTGTAATCAATTGTTACAGCAATAAAAAGCAAACTTCTAAGTGGACGTAGGCCGGAGTTAGCCGAACCACTATAAAATCTGTTGTTCTTTACTGCTTTCATTTTAATTTTGATTGTTCTTCACATTATTACTCTCTACATACACACTATCTCTGAGCTGTGACTGGTATTTGGTGCTTCATCTGGACATGGGTGTTAGTGACCAACTTTGGCGCTAAAAGTATGGTGCTTTCTTTGTATATTGTATGGACTAGTAGGGTACTAGTATACTCATATATGATATGTATGTGCATTAGTAGTTGTGATAATATCTTTTGACGATGATTGTTGGTTTAGATTGGTCGGGTACCAGTGTAATCTTTGTACTTGTGTGTACTTATATGATGATGACTTTGTACTTTCAAGGTGTTGGTGTAAATTTTGTTTTCCTTATCGAAATTTTGTGGATGAAATTTTTATATGGTGGGGAGACTATATCATCCCATATTTTGGAGGGTCCATAATATGAGAAATTAAACTAAATTGAAAATAAGAAATTATGGAAAGCTAGATAAAATAGTTTAGTTGTAAGAATTGCTTGAGGGAGATTTAATTAATTAAGTGTGGGACACTTAAATGGTTAACTGAATGTAGAAATGGTAACTAGAATAATTAAGAGTGGCCTTGTTAATGAAAATAAACGGTTAAAATTTTAAATGGGAAGAATTGTGCTAAGGGAAGTGTAATGGTGTGACAAAACTAGAGTGAGATATTAGGACAAGATAAAATCACAAGCCCACTTTCTTTGGTCACATCCCCTTATCTTACCTCAATTCATTTTTCTAAACAAAATCCACAAAACTCTAGTCAAGGTCGGCCACCATTTTGCTAAGGAGAAGGAGGAAATCAAGCTAGAATATTAAGCTTTCAAACTTAAGGAAGAAAACGATTAAACAAGGTTTTTGTTAATTAAAGGCGAATGTTTTGATGATGGTAAACATATTTAAATGAATAAAATGTTGTTGGGTTATGTTTTGAAATTATAATAAAATTAATTTGTTAATATTTTAGGGTAAAACATGAATTAATCTAAGTTAAATGCTTTGAAATTGAAATATGATGTTTATGATGATGAAATAGAGATGGGTTTTTAAATTCACAATTTTTGAAGTTAATTTGGGATAAGAATTTCCTAAGTTGGACAAATGGTTAATTTTGGGAAATTAATTACGAAAAATAATTAACTGACCAGAAACTTTTTGATGATGTAAACTATAATAAGTTCGATTTCTGGTTAATTTTTGGTGAACTTTTGGGATTTTTCCAATTAATTTTCGATTTGATATGAAATTATTAGTGAAGAAAAGAATTGATTAATGTGGATAATTAATCAATTAAAGAGGATATGTAGTTAGCTAATCCTGTAAAGTAAAGCATAAAGAAGGAAATTAATCAATTAAAACTCAACACCAAATAGGAGTTGATGGAAAATACCTGACAAGGAAATGAACTGGTTTTCAATAAAATTACAAGTTTGCCATTTTAAATAACAAAAGCTATAGATTCAAGCCACAATGGCTAGTATAGTTATAACGTGCGAGGGCTTGGGGAAACTGTCTATACACGACGGGTAATTGAAGTTAATTTATGATAGCTTGGTTAGCTATCAAACCATGATGGCTAATTTTAGTTCACGAAGGATAATTATTGCCCGCAATAACCCTTATAAATATGGCACGATGACATTTATCTATGGTATGCTATGGCTATGGCTCCACACATTTATTATTGTTCACGATGATATTTATAAAACGATGGCATGCAAATGAATGTCCCACGATGGTATGTTGTTCACCATAATGCAGTGGAATAACAAACAAGGCCTAAGAATATCACACAGAAACCCGTTTACGTGGCCCAAATCAAGCGACAGCGCACTAAGAATGAAATAAATAAAACATGTGAAGGAATGCAATCACGTGATAATGAAAATTAAATAACGAAATATTGTGCCAGGCTGTTAACCGGCATTTTGGCCCGGTTACAAAACAACAGTTGAAGAAATTATCATTAGCACTAGACAAGATTCTGATCAAGGAGAGACTGGAGGTGGTAGCAAGTTGTCAGGCCCACAACAAAGCAAGAGCATTCGGCCTGCCTGGCCTGGTGCGCAGATTCACCTACTATGGGCAGAGGCACCTTGTTCCTAAGCCCATGAGGGAAGTCCAACCCATCTCGTCTATAAATAGGAGGGCAGTTGCACAATGAAAGGGACCTTTTTTCGAGAATACTGGGGAGACTCTGCCACTCTCAAGACTTATTATTTGCAGTTCAAACTTGTATTCAAGTCATTAATATATGGATTGTATCTGTATTCAACTACTTGTGAAAGAAATAAAGATCAAAACTCAAAGTGGACGTAGGCAGTTACACCGAACCACTATAAATCTGGTGTTCTCGTTTTTGTTGTTCTTTTGGCATTGAATTACACTATATTTCAGTTCTAATTCATCTTCTTCATTAATCTCTCTACACAATCTTTCTCAATGAGGTTAGTGACCAATTTTGGTGCTAACACAGGCAACATCATTATTGAATGTGTATATCACACGAAGGCATAGTAAAGTGAGAATATAAATTAATGCATGCAAGGAATTCAGGTGAAGGGAAATATAGTGACATGTAACTAGTGGATAAATGAATGCTTGCATGTGAAGACAAAAATAATATAAACATGAAGGCCAGAAAGGATAAAACGTGATGGCTCCATGCATGCATATAAACCCACACGAATAAATCACATGAACTGAACTTGAAGGCTTCTAAATGTTTGCACACGATAGTGAATTCAAAACTCAACTTAATAAAGGAACATTCTATCCACTTCCTTGACATCCCATGATTGACCAGGGCATAGAGGATCTAGCGGCAGCTTATGAACGGCATCAAGGGAAGGGACAAGCAAACGCTATTCAAACAGTACTCCCAAAGGTTGGAGAACATAGATGATATGACTCTAGCAAACGCCAAGATGACTCCAAGCACCATTCTTCGCTGACCCAGCACTTCGAATTTAGTGACTCCAAGCAAACCAATGCTCTAAGCAATTTATTCCAAATACTAACAAGGGTATCATACTGATCGCGTTTGAGGAAAGTCGACCTCCAGATATATTTTGGCAGCTAGTTAACTAAAGAGCCTCCTACAACTATGGATCGTTTCTTTTACAAAATGAATCAGAACTAAAGTGAGGAGGAGTGGAGCAGACTAAGAAAAATAACAATGAAGGCCCGTTGGCTAAGGATGTAGATCCCAGTAGCAGAAACAAGACTTCAGAATTTAGCTCATACGCTCTTTGAAAGATTCAATTGACAACCTCTACTTGAAGACTCACGGCTCGGAGTGGTACTGGAAACCAACCTCGAGAGAGTACACCAAAGTCTAAAGAAAATCAGGGGAATGTTGTATATTCCCAGATGCTCACTGATCCTAACACGGGCGATTACAAACACCTCCGAGGTGTGATCGAAAAGATGACCTGGAAAGGAAAGCTTCAATAGTATGTACAAGTCCTGCAGAATGGCGGGCAGCGAATATCCGATGCCTATTAATAAAGGGCTATGATTATCAATTGGACGGTTGACGGCCGGCATCCCTTTGAAAGGAGCCAAGGGCGGAGTCGAATAGTGAGCACACGATGTTGCTTCACATATCAATGAGATTTACCATAATCTTCTTTGAATTATTTCCATTTCCATCTCTATTTCAATTGTTCTATGAACTACGACTAGCTTGAACTAAACTACTTTCAAAACGATGCAGGTGACCAGGTACTCAGATTTGGTTGCTAATCAATCTACGCAGACCATGATCGGACGTGTGGAGTTACATCTAGACGAGCATAATTCTATCACTCATCATCAACCATATGCCTTTGATTTGGGGCTATGGACTAAATATTGAAAAGTTCATCACGATCAGAGCCCAATACAAAGTCAACATGACCAACCATCCATTCATCGACCTCCACGTTTGACTCGGAGACCTAAGCAAGGCTTGGAATGGGTATGGCCTGATCATCCACTCAAATCGAGTCATAGAACAAAGTTCGACAAAATATAGATGCCCCTCCTGAAACTCAATGATGCCGAGATCTGTCTAGAGTGGACATGATTTGTTCATCTACACATCAAATCCTACCTCGAACACAAAAGGTTATTCGAAAGCCCGACTTGAAGTAGTTGTGGTGGACTGCCTACTCATTAACCATCGCTCTCAATATATGGACACGACTGCACCTTGGAACATATGCAACTTACTTTGTCTACTCAACAATCTGTTATTCTTATTTTCTAGAAGGAGATACGGAGCAAATTGTAAGAGATTTGGCTATCTAACCCAACATGGATGTGATCCAACCATCTGTCATATACCTCCTTCCTTGACTTGATTGGAAGAGCTATAATCACCAAGCGGATGAGAATCGATCGTCCATTTTTCAAATTCCGTCCCTTATCCTAGGGGGCAGAATCCCATTTCGTGAGCAAACGTGGTTCAATTGTTCATTCGATGACATTAGCCTCGATACAGTAGATGAATACAAATTAAAGAGTGGAAATACGACTACTCTCAACTTAAACCTCCAAGTCCCCAAAGTGCAGACTGGAGTACTCTAAGTCCCCAGAGCGCGGACTAGAGTATAAACGACTTAAACCTCCAAGTCCCCAGAGTGCGGACTGGAGTACTCTAAGTCCCCAGAGCGCGGACTAGAGTATAAATGACTAAAACCTCCAAGTCCCCAGAGTGTGGACTGGAGTACTCTAAGTCCCCAGAGCGCGGACTAGAGTATAAACGACTTAAACCTCCAAGTCCCCAGAGTGCGGACTGGAGTACTCTAAGTCCCCAGAGCGCGGACTAAAGTATAAACGACTTAAACCTCCAAGTCCCCAGAGTACGGACTGGAGTATAAATGACTAAAACCTCCAAGTCCCCAGAGTGCGGACTGGAGTACTCTAAGTCCCCAGAGCGCGGAATAGAGTATAAACGACTTAAACCTCCAAGTCTCCAGAGCACAGACTGGAGTACTCTGAGTCCCCAGAGCGCGGACTAGAGTATAAATGACTTAAACCTCCAAGTTCCCAGAGTACGGACCGGAGTACTCTGAGTCCCCAGAGCGCGGACTAGAGTATAAATGACTTAAAACCTCCAAGTCCCCAGAGTGCGGACTGGAGTATTCTAAGTCCCCAGAGCGCGGATTAGAGTATAAACGACTTAAACCTCCAAGTCCCCAGAGTGCGGACTGGAGTACTCTAAGTCCCCAGAGCGCGAACTAGAGTATAAACGACTTAAACCTCCAAGTCCCCAGAGTGCGGACTGGAGTACTCTAAGTCTCCAGAGCGCGGACTGGAGTATAAATGACTAAAACCTCCATGTCCCCAGAGTGCGGACTGGATTACTCTAAGTCCCCAGAGCGCGGACTAGAGTATAAACGACTTAAACCTCGAAGTCTCTAGAGCACGGACTGGAGTACTCTGAGTCCCCAGAGCGCGGACTAGAGTATAAATGACTTTAACCTCCAAGTTCCCAGAGTACGGACCGGAGTACTCTGAGTCCCCAGAGCGTGGACTAGAGTATAAATGACTTAAACCTCCAAGTCCCCAGAGCGCGGACTAGAGTACTCTAAGTCCCCAGAGCGCGGACTAGAGTATAAATGACTTAAACCTCCAAGTCCCCAGAGTGCGGACTGGAGTACTCTAACTCCCCAGAGTGCGGACTCGAATATAAGCGAATCGGATCTCCAAGTTCCTTGAATATGAACTATGACACAGATGACTTGAATTTGTCAAATCCCTGACATACGGGCTAGAAAGTATTCTAAGTGCTCGAAGCACTGAATGGAAGTTCAACGACTCCCGAAGAGTTTCCGAGTTGTATGAAGATGGACTGAGAAGTCTATGTTACTCACAACTGCTTGGATTAAAGTCACAATCACAAAGAAAACTGAACAATAAGAGTCTTTTGTAGGACAGAAAAAGGAACTAAACCTTATTCAGAAATGAGTTTCTATTACAACCCCTCCAAAGTTCGGAGTCGACATTTTATTTACAAGGACTAAGGAAATAGATGAAAATATTTACATGACTTAAACTAACTCTCGTTGAACGAGGATAGTAATCACTTCTTGTGCTTCTTCAACTTCTTTCCAGACGGCTCCTCTCCAGAGGATTTACCCTTGGTACTCTTCTTTCATAGAGGGGTAGCAACTGAAGGAGTACGGGGGCCTTCCATGGGCTTGGACCCGCTAGGAAGGATGACCTTCAACGGCTTGTTCAAAGGATCATCCAAGTCCATAACTCGGGGCTCTACTATGACCTTGACCGTCTCCTCCTTCTCTTTCTCGAGCCGCTCCTCCATGCTCAATTCTGATGTGTGCTCAGAGGCGCCAGTAATTTCTACTTCATAACCCCCGTCGGTAGGAGAGGAGGTTTCATACTTGTCTTCATCAAGCGCTCCGATCACCTGAGCGTCTGGACCAGAAGCCTCCCCTGCGTGAGTGGCTTCACTTGTTTTCTCCCCCACTTCCTTGGCGACATCGCTCCTCGAAGTGGGCTCAGGGTCAGAACGGTCTGCACAAAATCGTGGAAAACAAGCATTAGAATGCAATAGTCCTGCATAAAGAATAACGACTTTCGAAATCTTAAAGAGAAGGATTATCTACCAGGTTTAGGCAAACTCTCAGCCATCCGGGGGGTCTCACCCTCTGGAACGGGAGACAGAATGTGGACTAAAGTACTCTAAGTCCCTGAGTGCGGACTAGAGTATAAATGACTCAAAAACCTCTACGTCCCCAGAGTGCGGACTATAGTACTCTCAGTCCCCAGAGCATGGACTAGATTATAGACGACTTCAGAAAAATCCCTAAATCCCAGAAGCGGACCAGATTACTCTAAGGTCCCAGAGTGCGAACTAGAGTATAAACGAGTTGACGAAAATCTCTGCATCTCGAACTGTGGACTAAAGCATAAACCGTTCGACAAATCTCTAAGTCCCCGGAGCGTGGACCGAAGCATGAACACAAATTGGGCGCGAGTCAACCGGGGGGAGAATAACACTAAGTCACCAGAATTCAGAGTGGTGTATAAACATCGATAAATATACGAGTGGATTCCGACCATTTTCTATTCCGCAAACTTCGGCCTGGAATCGACAGGAGGATTATTAACCCGCTGAGGATGGAGTTCGACCATCCAACTAGTGACCTGGCCAAATCAATGCTGGGGGCAGGGGTACAAAACACTAAAAAGCCGAATACGACAGCTTACTATAGCTCTAGCATGGCGTTCTTTATAACTTGAGGTAGCGACTGCAGGGAGGCCTCAATACAGAACCAATCGAAATGGCATCCAAAGCTACGAGCAACCTACTATATCATACCTCAAACCAAGGGTCAATGCCGATCCACACCAAGAAAATACGAATGTGACTCGGATGTTTTTTGAAAAACTATGACCCCCATAGTATGGAAAGGAGGGTAAACCATGAATACTTGGTCAAAAATTCTCCAGCACCCTCGTTCGATTCGTCAGGAGGAGTATGAAACTGGATGAGCATAACCCAACTGCATTTGTAGCCAACTATACCCCAAGATCTGATTACAGAGCATGAACCAAAGTGGACGTGGATGACCATCCACTATCCAAATTACGCCCTGAAACTTACGTGGCATCGAAGTATTCCTCTTGGAATGAAAAACCACGATAAAATCCAAGATAGGCGAGACCTAGTCTCCCATCGACTGACATGATCCCACGATCCAACAGGAAAGAGAGTAAAGCTAAAGTGGGCGTGGCTGACCTTCCTACTTATCGGTATATACCCCAGACCTGGGGGCACGAGCGAGACGCAAGATGAATGTGAACCGACTATTCACCAATCACCTCTATGTCTTTGGAGTTTAGGTGAAAACGTAAACATAGCTAGGACGAGACTCAACCGTCCATGCAGTACATTTATCAACCCGAGACTAGGAGAAGACGCATGGTCATCCAAAAACTGGCTACGATAGCTCAGTATTAAAACTTATATATAGTGCTTACAGCTACTCAAGGCAACGACCGAAAGGATTCCTAGAGATAGAATCATTAAATCGATGCCAAAGCTTGTGGGCAACTGACTGTCACTCCAACCCGAAGGGCGAGTGAAGGATCATGAATGCATTGAATAGAAAATGCGTTACTCGAATATACAAGCAAATTCAAACTCATAGCAAGATCCAGCTATGCAGTTGCACGCAACTCGAGGCTGGCCCCTACTCGACATTTCCTTCAACGTGCTTTTAAGCCTGATCTTTGGCCATTTGCAGATAATCAATTAGAGCATTCAGAGCCCTTCATTATTTGACTTAACAAATCATGACAAGACTCTAGGATTCGACCAGGGTAACCATCAACATTGACCATCCCAACCATATTTCACATTGAATGTTATGCAAAATAGTTACATATTTACTCAAAGAATCTGGGATGGCACCTGCTAAGCTGACGGTCAACATTACAGCCAGCCATGGCGACCCTTTCCGGGTGCTGAATATCGGATCATAGCTCAGTGTAGTGATGATAAAAGAATTAGTTGGATTTTTCTGAATAAATGATGATATGTTCCCTTGGACCCATTCTGACATGCATATGTGATTTCATTAACTATCGCGAGCCATGCATTGGATATCAACCCGAAGCTACAAAAGCTAGCACAATCTCTATTGATTTCATCATGAAAGCTCCACTCTTACTTTTAGGCTCACCCCATCAACGTCTATGCCTACCAGCCATTGTGACAGGGCATACAATGACCTGAGACGTCTGAAAGACTACTTAAATAGAATATCGAACTAAGCTAATTCGATATCACTTATTTCCCACGAAGGGCTATCCAAGGACGGAAATTAGCAGACCTCACACCCAAATTCACTACCTCAGATGACTACTCGAAGAGTAGCAGAGAACCAACCATAAGATGGAAAATGTATGTGAATGGAGCATCCAATGATCAGTGTTATGGCTTGATAATGACTCCTGAGGAACGATCAGTCTACTACGTCCTAAAACTCGATTTACCTGTAACAAACAACGATGCTTAGTATGAAGCCTTGACTGTCAGCCTCAAACTTGCTAGAGGATTTGAAGTGAAAACTTTACATATCTTTTGTGATTCTTGATTGGTAGTATACAAATTTAAGGAAGTTGATCTTGCTAGGGGGCATTGTCTTGCTCCTTATCTCGGCCAAGTCCAAGAGCTACTAACCGACTTCACGTATTACATCATTACACACGTACTCAGCGAACAAAATGAAAAGGTGTCATGGTTGACTCCTATCAAAGACTATCTACAATGAGGAATTCTTACTGAACGGAGGAATGGAAAACGACAGATCCTCCTCAAAGCTTCACGCCAAATCATCTAAGAATAACTCGTGTGTCAAAAGGAGTTTATCCATCCCCATGCTTCGGCATATCGCCCATGATGATATCTTGAGCAAAATCTATGAAGAAGAATGCGGTAATAACATCAGGGGGAAAACCATGATAAAGAAGATACTCTGCTACAGGTATTACTGGCCAACTATCAACCCAGATGCGGTTGATCATGCTAGACAATGTGACGAGTGCAAGATGTTTGCAAAAAATCCGGGAACCCCGCCGATGGAAATTAGTCAAATGGCTAGTTCATAGCCGTTTGCCACTTGGGGGCACTGAAATCATCTTCTTGTCGATCCTAAAGGTGGTGTGAAATACACCATCATAGCAGTTGATTACGTCACCAAATGGGCAGATGAAGAACTCTTAACCACGACCAAGATGAAGAAAATAATCAACTTCTTTATCCGTATCATCATCTGTCCTTATGACCTTCCATGATCCATTATAACTACAAATGGACAGGTTGAAGCTGTGAACAATATCATAGAGTCTGTACTGAAGAGAGGTTTGGAAAGCTCCTCAAGTGGATGATTGCAACCCTTATTTCACAGAAAATACAAACAAGGAATCGCGATTGAATTGCAATTAAACTAGATGGAGTTAGTGACGACTTATGAGCATATAAAACGCATCCGAGAGCAAATGGCAAGAACATGTACCCGAACATGCATGTGTACATCCGAAAAAGTTCGACTTCTTGAAATCAACAGAAATTGAATTCTCACTAAGGGTTATTAAGAAAAGACTAGATCAGATAGCCGAAGCTTATTAGCTCTGTAGAATCAGTCACGGATGGCCACTAATGAACTACAACCCTGGATTTATAATATTGGGAATCGACCAAGCATCACGATGACCAAAGAAGGATACAACACCTTGGGAGGATAAATTGGAGGATAATGACTATTCAAGAAACATGGTGGATTTCTTTCTGAAGACAAGGAATACTCGTTGATTCAAAGCGTGTTGTGTTGCTTCACACGACACACTTTGGGGGGCAAGTGTTAACCGGCATCTTGGCCCGGTTACAAAATGATAGTTGAAGAAATTATCATTAGCACTAGACAAGATTCTAATCAAGGAGAGACTGGAGGTGGTAGCAAGTTGTCAGGCCCACAACAAAGCAAGAGCATTCGGCCTGCCTGGCCTGGTGCGCAGATTCACCTACTATGGGCAGAGGCACCTTGTTCCTAAGCCCATGAGGGAAGTCCAACCCATCTCATCTATAAATAGGAGGGCAGTTGCACAATGAAAGGGACCTTTTTTCGAGAACACTGGGGAGACTCTGCCACTCTCAAGACTTATTATTTTTAGTTCAAACTTGTATTCAAGTCATTAATATATGGATTGTATCTGTATTCAACTACTTGTGAAAGAAATAAAGATCAAAACTCAAAGTGGACGTAGGCAGTTACGCCGAACCACTATAAATCTGGTGTTCTCGTTTTTGTTGTTCTTTTGGCATTGAATTACACTATATTTCAGTTCTAATTCATCTTCTTCATTAATCTCTCTACACAATCTTTCTCAACGAGGTTAGTGACCAATTTTGGTGCTAACACAGGCAACATCATTATTGAATGTGTATATCACATGAAGGCATAGTAAAGTGAGAATATAAATTAATGCATGCAAGGAATTCAGGCGAAGGGAAATATAGTGACATGTAACTAGTGGATAAATGAATGCTTGCATGTGAAGACAAAAATAATATAAACATGAAGGCCAGAAAGGATAAAACGCGATGGCTCCTTGCATGCATATAAACCCACACGAATAAATCACATGAACTGAACTTGAAGGCTTCTAAATGTTTGCACACGATCACATTTAATATAAGAAAGCAAGGCACGATAGCTAACTCTCGAAGGTTCTTTTATACGCAAAGACAAATTTATGCGAATATATAAATGTAAGCAACGGCTAAAAAAATTTAACAAGGATACGTGGAAATAACAAGTCAAGTACACAAAAGATGCAAATATTAGGCCTCATTTGGCTTGTCGTTTTTAGTTTTGTGTTTTCATCTATACAAAAACGCGTCCGTTGTATGTATTGTCGAAAAACAAACAATTTTGAAAAATAAAATAAACATGTAAAATAGAATACAAGTTTATTTTTTTTTTCCTGTTTCGAGAGACAACAAAAGCACAGAGAACAATCCAACTCCTTCATTGTCCATTGATCGTCGCAATGGCTAAGAATTTTAAATCTTTTTCTCTTATTTCTTGCTATTTCTTAGAGCAAGTTGAAAATACAAAACTCTAAATACAAACTGAATCCAAACGGGCCATTATTGTTTGTGGAAGATGTCTATATCATTGTACAGGAAAGCTTTCTAAAGTAAATATACTCGATGACTCCTGTACGTTAAGGCACAGACCTTTATTTTTATCTACGGTGACAGTAAGGTTGTTAACATGCGACGAATTCAATTGAATTTGTAAACACGACGACTTTAAGCGGTGTTAGCACCAAAATTTGTCACTAACCTCGTAGAAGAAGATTGTGAGGAGATATAAGTGATGAAATCAAATTAAACAGAGAAGACAGTGCTAATCTAAATACAGAAAGTAAGAACACCAAATTTATAGTGGTTCGGCGTAATTGCCTACGTCCACTTTGAGGTTAAACTTTATTGATCTTCTTTATAGTTGATTACAAATACAATTCGTGAATCAAATGCTTGAATGAAGTTGTTAAGTAGAGAAGATGAGTCTTGAAAATGGCAGAGTTTCCCCGGTGTTTTCTCTCCAAAAAAGGATCCATTTCACTGTGACCCTGCCCCTCTATTTATAGGCAAAGATGGGCTGGACTTCCCAAGCGGGCTTGTTAGCCGAACGTTCGAGCCCAGGCGCTGCATGCCGAACCAGGTACGCCGAACGCTTCCATGCCGAACGGTCCTTCCCATGCCGAACGGTCCTTCCCATGCCGAACGGTGCTCCTGATGTATGGGAAGTGTAGGGTGGTTGCAGTGAAGCCGAGCGTATCTCTATTTGAAGCTCTTGACCGACCAATGTATGTAGTTCGAACGCTCTCGTTGCCGAGTTATCCTATCGCCGAGTTCCACTGACGCCGAGTGCCTCTGGATGCCGAGTACCGTGGGATGCCGAACACTAGTTGACGCTGAGCATAGGTTGTTGCCGAGTGCTCTCCTTGACGCCGAATGCCCTTACGCCGAGTACTCCTGTACGCCGAACAATCTCGTATGCCGAGCAGTCTTGACGCCGAGCACACTTGTCGCCGAGCACACTTGTCGCCGAGCACTCGTTGGATGTTGGGTGCCTCGCCGAACACTCCTGGCTGTCAAGTGCCTCGCCGAACACCAGGGGATGCCGAGTACTCCTGTATGCCGAGCAGCCTTGACGCCGAGTACTCTGGTACGCCGAACAGTCTCGATGCCGGACACTAACGGATGCCGAGTACTATGCCGAGCACACTTGTCGTCGAGCACTCATGGATGTCAGTTGCTTCGCCGAACACTCCTGGATGGCCAGTGCTTCGCCGAACACTCCTTGATGCCAATCGCTCTCTGATGCCGAGCACTTATTGCCGAGTACTAGTTGCCTGGTCAAATCCCCAAGAAACACTTGCCCCCCAAAGTGTATTGCGTGGCCGAACGTGATGCGCTTTGAATCTGGTACAATCTACCACGGAGGTACCTTCTCGATAATCAAATGCTAGCGAAGGAGGTGCAAGACGAACGAGATTTAGATGCCGAACGTACCTCGTGTGCCGAACGTGACACTGCTACGACGCCGAACCCTTCGGTGTTGACCGGTTCTACCGGGTATAGCCTCTTCAACTTCTACCTCCCTCTATATAACCAGGTCCTCGCCGTCTCTCTTCCCTTTACGGCTTCTCTTCAGCCATTCCTTAGAGACTTTCAACTCTTCCCATCCTACCAGACATAAAGCCTTTATAATCCATTCTCAACTTCGATCGTCGAATTAGGTATCCTTCCTCTAACAATTGCACTACTTCCATTTTAGGTTCATCGTGGTTTGCTCGTTTTGAGTGGTCTAATTGGGGATAGCTCCTCCGTGCCGAACGATAGAAGGGTAGATGGGGTGTTGAACGGCGTAGTCTTTGCCGGGCGATCCGTCTCTGTCGTTCGGTGTGGATGGAGAAGGTGTAGGGTAGAGTTGAAATCGTGGCGGAGCACCACTTTTAGCTGAACGATGACATTAGCCGACCAATACGATTGATACGCCGAACACTGACTTTAGCCGAACAACATATTTGACATGCCGAACAATGACTTTAGCTGAACAACATATTTGACATGCGGAACAATGACTTTAGCCGAACAACATAACTGACATGCCGAACGATGACTCTAGCCGAACAACATATTTGACATGCCGAACAATGACTTTAGCCAAACAACATAACTGACATGCCGAACGATGACTCTAGCCGAACAACATATTTGACATGCCGAACAATGACTTCAGCCGAACAACCCTTAGGTCGAACCATTACCTTAGTCAAACAAAGCAATTGCCGGACAATTCTAGGGCCGGATAATGTCTTTAGCCGGTCAATACAAATGCCGAACAACATTAAAAATGCCGAACATGATAGGTGTCTAACTACATTTTAAGCCGGTCACTCTAGAAATCATATGTCTTCTGAATCTGGGACTATAATCTCCTCAAGGCGAGCTTTCTGAGACGGTCAGCGATGACGGTCTTCGAAGGCGATGATTCGAAGCTAAATATTACATCTTTAGAACCTTTAGATTCTTATTGCCTGCACACAATTGCTTGCACTAGTTCACACACCACACGGGGGGGGGGGGGGAAATCGTGTTGCTAATTCTAATGTTCAACGTTTTTTAAGTATAGCTCTCTCAAGCATTTAGCCAGGTTCATTATTTATTCGGGATGTCGGGAAAATCTAGTTCTGCCACCATATCTGACAGGCCTGGGCCGTCAGCAAGGAAAGGAGCCGCAGATGCTTCCAACCCGTCAATCTCTCCCGCTCATAACTTGGCGCCCGATGCTCTGGAGTCAACCATCTTACTGGACAATCCGGTCGATTCTCAAGCCTCGAAGATCAACGAGGCCGCTCTGCGACGGATATGTTCCATTCACGGGATTCCCTTTGCTGACGTGTTAGTTCCTTCGAGACACGACCGCCCTCATCTGCCCCCAGTCGGGTACACAGCCTGCAACAAGTTCATGTGTTGGATGGGCAGCGTGCCTCCATTTAACTTATTTCTCCAGGATGTGCTGCAGTATATAGACATTGCTCCGTCGCAGCTGCACCCGAATGGCCATGCGTTCCTATATGGGACTTATTTACTCTTCATGGCCGTCTTCTCCAGACCTCCAACCCCCGGTGATATCCGATACATTTATATGTTCAAGAGACGGAAAGATAGCCCTTCCTTCATGTTCCTCGAGCCATACCACAAGTGCCAGATCTTGACAGGGGCCTGTAGCAAATTTGCCCTGTACAAACAGGAATGGTTCTATGTGCGATGCCCGTCTGGTTTTGCTAGGAGATGGGTTGAAGGCAGTAAGTCTCTCTGCTGAATCGTTATTCGTATTTAATGGGAGTCATGTTTTTCCTAACTCTTCATTTCATCTTTTCAGGTATTAACCCGCGTCCGGAAGGCCGAGGATATGCTGATGCTGTCGACGCGATTAGAGCTCTTCCGGCCGAGGATCGAGATATTCGAGCTATCATTTCCAATGAATCGCTGTCGGGGTTCGGCTTGCTAGCTCCTGATCGTCGGATCAGCCTTCCAGAAGGTGTTACAATTCCCAAACCTCCATCTGGTAAAGGGAAAAAACTTGCCGGCCCGTTGTCGCGTCGCGCTCCCGACACGCACGAAGAAGGCGAGCGCAAAGAGGATGATGCACCCGAAACTCAGGGCGAGAACGTGGGTCCCGCTTGGAATCCGGCAATCGAAGTTCAGGATATTGAGACGTCATCCTCCCCTTCGAAGGGAAAGAAAAAGCTGAAATATACGGTTCAGAAGGAGAAAGTTGGTGGCACCTCAAAATCTACGCCTATCCCTCCTGAGAAAGAGGCTTCTTCGCAGCATCTGGAAAGTTCTCTGAGGGGTCTCTCGAACCTCTCTATTCCCGAAGACATACTTAATTACGGGTTCGATGATCCTGAAGCTCTCAAATTCTCCTCGCTCGCTAGAGGCAATGCAGGAGTTCAACTCCCGGCTCAAAGAGACAATACTCCGATTAGCAAAGATAAACGAACGGGTCCGTCGGGGGGAACACTTAGGACACACACGCACATGCGCATTCCATAATATACTTCAAGTCTTTTTAATTCGTGAATTCTCCTTAACTCGTTGTTATTTTCCTTCTTTGCAGGTGATATGGGCCGCTCCCACGGACTTGATCGCCTTCAGGGGTCTTCTATATTCCATCACTCCGGACGGGATTCCGGTTCAGGCAGACGCCGGGACCGAGGTGATTATGAAGATAGGGACAATCGTCCGCACGAGTCGTCTCACCGCAAGAAAGCACACTATCAATCTTCCCAGTCCCGCGATCTTCCTCCTACAACTGAGCCGGATAAAGAGAAGTCTTTGCAGAAGGGTTATCAGTCTGATGCTGCTCGAGAACAACATTCTAGTTCATCGAGTACGAGGCAAGTTCGAGAGCCACGTAAAAGAACGGAATTCTCTAAGCCTCCTCCTCCTGCTCCTGCCGTGGACCCAACTGTTGCGGAAAAGATGGTCGACCTTAAGGCCAAGTTTCCGAAAATTTGTTTTGACGGTTTGAAATTCCTCCCGGCCATCCATCACATTCCTGGGCACGTGAAGCAAAGTGCCATTGCCTGCAACAATGACATCTATGTTCAACATGACGCATTCGTGCACTTGGTGGAGAAGATCTCAGAAGTATCTGTCGAGCGTCAACACGAGATTGACCGTCTGAATCTGGAGGCTGACAGCGACAAGAAAATCATCAAACTCCAGGACGAAGAACTCGCCTCTTATAAGTCAAAGCTAGAAGCCGCTGAACAAGGTGCAAAAGATACTGCTGAGGCAGTTACTCGCTTAGAGGTGGCTCACAAAAAGGAGCTTGACGAAGCAGTTCAGCGTAGCGGCGCCCTTGCCCTAGAAAAAGACTCTGTCCAAAAAGAAAGGGACGCGCTCGCTACTCAAGTCAAAGAGCTGAGAGAACAACTCTCCAAGGAGAAAGAAGACAAAATAGCCGCTCAGGAAGAATCACAGCGGTATTGTGATGAGATTGTTGCTACCCGACTCCTGAAGGCAAAGCTCGACGGTGAACTTGCCGGGGTCGAGAAAATGAAGGATGAGGCCCGTGAGGAGGGCAAAAGAATGGCTGTGGAGGAGCTTGATTCTCGCCTTGAGGCGGCCGCAGAGGCCGGCAGGGAAGAGGTCAAAAGTATGTTTGACCCGTTGATCGCCGAGTACGGAGCCCGCGTCCTTATGCACCGCGACCTAACATTCTTGGGTGACGGCTACCATGAATCCCTGGCTGAGGCATGGGAAACTCTGATAAAGATCAAGAAAGTCGAGTCAGGCTCCGAAGAAATCGACGAGGATGCATTGGTGAAGGAGTTCCTGAGGGGTAATGAGCCATCGGATTTATACGCAGCATTGGCTCTTTATGGCAAAGGCTCTTCCCCTTCAAAAGAGAAGAATGACGAGGCTGGCCCGTCAGAGGCCGACGCTACTACTCCTCACATCGCTGCTCCTTATGCTGCTCAATCGGCTGGTCGGCCGACGCTTGATCCATTCGAGCAGCATGCCAGTTACGATCCCGAAGATCCCGGGCTCGGCGTTCATGTGCTGTCACCTATCCTGGAGGGTGAAACCCCACGCGCCACCGATAGTCAACCTGATCCTGGTAGGAGATTCTTCTTTCTCTAGAAGTCGAAGAGATCCCGTCATTTTTCAGCAGTGGTTATTCCGTCTAATGCCCACTTCTTATATTTTCGCGCAGGTTGTTCTGACACCGAGCTAACTCCGAGGAGCGATGACGCCAAGGAGGGAGCGGGGAAAACAAGCGACGTTGCTCACGCAGGGGTAACTCCCGGCCCAGATGCTCAAGTGATCGGGGCGCTTGATGATGACAAACTTGATACTTCGTCTCCTGCCGAAGGAAGCGACGAAGTTAAAATCACTGGCGCCTCTGAACATACTTCAGAGATGAGCATGAAGGATCGTCTCGCCGACGAGGAGAAGAGAAAGGTCAAAGTCAAAGTTGAATCTGAAGTCCTGGAACTCACTGACCCGCGGAACAGACCTCTGAAAATCATTCTCCCGGGCAGGTCCAAACCACTAGATGTTCCGTCTCCTACTCCTGACTCCGTCTCTCTAGCAAGCAAAAAGTCCAAGAAAAAACGTGAGGGAGAGGAGTCGTCGGAAACACCAAAGGCAGACAAGAAGAAGAAGTCGAAGAAATGATCGATGCACTTGTTTAACAAGTTTTTGCTTAAGTTTGTAATTGTTTCTATCTTCCATAACTTGTAGTTTGTATAGGCCCGAATTTTGTAGGAGTGATCTTGTATCCCCATTTTGGACTTATCGAATAAAATTTTAGTTTCTTCTTGTTTGAATGATTCTCTTGTCTTTATTTGGTTTGCTGACACTGTGCTCCGAGGACTCGGAGACTTGAGACTGTTCATACTCTAGTCCGCGCTCTGGGGGACTTAGAGTACTCCACTCCGCACTCTGGGGATTCGGAGATTGGAAATCGTTCATACTCTAATCCGCGCTCTGGGGACTTAGAGTACTCCGCTCCGCACTCTGGGGATTCGGAGATTGGAAATCATTCATACTCTAGTCCGCGCTCTGGGGACTTAGAGTACTCCGCTCCGCACTCTGGGGATTCGGAGATTGGAAGTCGTTTATACTCTAGTCCGCGCTCTGGGGACTTAGAGTACTCCGCTCCGCACTCTGGGGATTCGGAGATTGGAAGTCGTTTATACTCTAGTCCGCGCTCTGGGGACTTAGAGTACTCCGCTCCGCACTCTGGGGATTCGGAGATGGGAAGTCGTTTATACTCTAGTCCGCGCTCTGGGGACTTAGAGTACTCCGCTCCGCACTCTGGGGATTCGGAGATTGGAATCGTTTATACTCTAGTCCGCGCTCTGGGGACTTAGAGTACTCCGCTCCGCGCTCTGGGGATTCGGGGATTGGAAATCGTTTATACTCTAGTCCGCGCTCCGGGGACTTAGAGTACTCCGATCCGCGCTTTGGGGATTCGGAGATTGGAAGTCGTTTATACTCTAGTCCGCGCTCTGGGGACTTAGAGTACTCCGCTCCGCACTCTGGGGGTTCGAAGATTGGAATCGTTTATACTCTAGCCCGCGCTCTGGGGACTTAGAGTACTCTGCTCCGCGCTCTGGGGATTCGGAGATTGGAAATCGTTTATACTCTAGTCCGCGCTCCGGGGACTTAGAGTACTCCGATCCGCGCTCTGGGGATTCGGAGATTGGAAGTCGTTTATACTCTAGTCCGCGCTCTGGGGACTTAGAGTACTCCGCTCCGCACTCTGGGGATTCGGAGATTGGAATCGTTTATACTCTAGCCCGCGCTCTGGGGACTTAGAGTACTCCGCTCCGCGCTCTGGGGATTCGGAGATTGGAAATCGTTTATACGAGCCTGTATGTCGCGCAGAATAATGTAATTTATCATCCAATTAAGAGATATAGAAACTTCATAGAAAATGTGGCTTCAAGCCTTTATTAATGAAAATCAACTAAATTGCTCGATTACAACTTTAAAAGGAAACTAAGTCATTATTGAATGGAAACATGCAGGAAACAATAGTGCCTATAGCAAGAAAGGGAAACATGCTAAATGTAATAGTGCCGCAAATGTTCATCGTTCCATGCTCGGGGGAGTGTCGCGCCATCAACGGTCGCTAGCTTGAATGTTCCTTCTCCAAGCTTCCGTTCAATGGCGTATGGACCTTCCCAGCTGGGATTCATGCGTGATGGTACCGGGAAGACTCGTTTCAGAACGAGATCTCCCACATCAAAGATTCTCGGACGGACTCTGCCGTCATAGTAACGCTTGACTCGATGTCTGTGCGCCGCCGCCCTTAATTCAGCTTCTTCCCGTTTTTCATCGATGCAGTCCAGTGACTCCAGCAAGAGGTTTTGGTTCGTCTTGGGATCGTAGTACGTCACTCGGTGCGATGGAACTTCAAGTTCCACGGGTATAACGGCTTCAGAGCCGTATGCCAAGGCGAACGGAGTGTGGCCGGTCGCGGACTTGTGGGTAGTTCTATACGCCCATAATGCTGTCGGGAGTTCATCTACCCATTCGCCTCCAACCTTCTCCAGACGCTTCTTTAGTATGGACTTGATTATTTTGTTAACGGCCTCGACTTGTCCGTTAGCTTTTGGGTGTGCAACGACGGCGAACTTTTTCTCGATGTCGTACTTTAAACAGAACTCTTTGAACTCTCTACTTTCGAATTGCGTTCCGTTTTCTGTAATGATGGTGCGTGGAAGGCCAAAGCGGCATATAATGTTTCGTACAACGAAGTTAATGACCTTCTTAGAGGTGATAGTGGCCAAAGGTTCTGCCTCAGCCCATTTCGTGAAATAGTCGACTGCAACTATTGCGTATTTCGCACCACCTTTGGATAGAGGCAAAGAGCCGATTATGTCGATTCCCCATATCGCAAATGGCCAAGGACTGGTCATTTGTGTGAGTTCCGTTGACGGAGCCCTCGGGATTTTTGCATATCTTTGACACTTGTCGCATTTTCTTGCGTAGTCCGCGGCATCCCGGTTTACGGTGGGCCAGTAATACCCATAGCGGAGGATCTTCTTTGCTAGCGTTTGCCCACTAGTATGGTCGCCGCATTCCCCTTCGTGGACTTCCCTCAAGACTCGCTTTGTTTCATCATGAGCGATGCACCGTAACAATGGGACTGAGAATCCTTTCCGGTACATGGATCCATCCTGCATTACGTACCGCGCAGCCTTTCGAAGGACCTGTCGTCTTTCGCTTCTTTTTTCTGGTAAAGCCCCGGTTGTCAGGTACAGTTTGAATGGGGTTATCCACGAGTCCTTCTCGATCTCTGTTTCCAACACGCGATCGATTTTCATCTCGTCCACACTCGGGGCATGCAAGACTTCAACGGGATACAATCCCATTTGTTGAACATCGTCGGTACTTGCGAACTTAGCCAACAAGTCGGCTTCTTTGTTTTGTTCTCGCGGGATATGTGAAATGTCATAACGCTCAAGATTTGATAGTAGTTCCTGGACCTGAACGAGGTACGGAGCAAGATTTCGTCCTTTTGCTTGGTAGTCTCCTCGTACTTGGTAAACCACTAACTGCGAGTCACAAAAGATTTCGACTGATTCGATCCCGAGTTCTTTGATAAGCTTCAAGCCAGCGATCAGTGCTTCATATTCAGCTTCGTTGTTCGTAGCCGGAAAATCGAGCTTCAGGGCATAACAGATTGATCGGTTTTCCGGAGTTATAAGAACTACGCCCGCGCCAGAGCAACGGTCGTTTGATGCACCGTCAGTGTATAATTTCCATCGAATGGGGGGAATGATGTCGTGATCGTCCGGTTTGATGGGTATGGTAAATTTAGCGATGAAGTCTGCTAACGCTTGCCCTCGGATGGCTCTCCGTGGTAAGTACGCGATATCGAATTGGCTCAACTCGATGTTCCATTTTAGCAATCTTCCAGAAGTTTCCGGTCGTTGAAGTACCTGCCTCAGGGGTTGATCGGTATAAACGCCGATTGAATGCGCTTGAAAGTATGGGCGCAGCTTACGTGATGCAATCACCAAGCAATAAGCCAATTTCTCAATTTTAGGGTAATTCTTCTCTGCCCCCGTTAAACGTTTGCTAACATAATATACCGGCTTCTGGACTCGATCCTCCTCACGAACCAAAGCTGCGCTTATCGCATGAGGGGATATAGCCAAGTAAACGTACAGCATCTCATGGTCAACTGGTTTAGATAGCATTGGTGGGCTCTCCAGATGCCTTACCAGGTTCTGGAAAGCTTCCTCGCAGCTAGACGTCCATTCAAAATTCCTCTTTCCTTTCTTTATTATGTCAAAGAACGGGATGCACTTGTCAGTTGCCTTGGATATAAATCGACTCAGCGCAGCTACTTTTCCGTTCAAGCTCTGTACCTGCTTTATAGTCCTGGGCGCTTGTACATCTCGAATGGCTTGGATCTTTTCTGGGTTGGCTTCGATTCCCCTAGCGTTGACGATGAATCCTAAAAACTTCCCTGATGCAACGCCGAAAGAACACTTCAGCGGGTTGATCTTCATTCCATAGAACCTAAGTATGTTAAACATTTCAGCTAAGTCTTGAATGTGGTCGTTTGACCGCCGTGACTTCACGAGCATGTCATCCAGATAGACTTCCATGGTTTTGCCCAGCTGGTCCTTGAACATTCGATTCACCAGACGTTGGTAAGTTGCTCCAGCATTCTTTAATCCAAAGGGCATCACTACATAGCAATACAGCCCGACATTTGTAACGAAGCTGGTGTGTTCTTGGTCCGGAATATGCATTGGGATTTGGTTGTATCCCGAGTACGCATCCATGAATGACAATAATTCGTGTCCTGCTGTGGAATCGACCAACTGATCGATCCTAGGCAACGGGAAACTGTCCTTAGGGCATGCTTTGTTCAAGTCGGAATAATCTACGCAAGTCCTCCATTTCCCATTCGCCTTCTTTACTAGCACGGGGTTGGAGACCCACTCCGGGTAGAGGGCGTCGCGGACGAACCCATTTGCTTTGAGTTTGTCCACCTCCTCTCCAAGAGCGGCGAATCTCTCCGGATCCATTCCTCTCCTTTTTTGCTTGACTGGGACGTATTTCGGGTCTATGTTCAACATATGACTCGTGATGGCGGGAGAAATCCCACACATATCAGAATGCGTCCAGGCAAAAACATCAAGGTTTGCTCGGAGGAAGTCGCTAAGGTCTTCAGTCATTGCGGGGCCTAACTGTGATCCGATCTTCAGTATTCGCGAAGGGTCGTCACGGCTAACTGAGATGTCAATTGTTAATTCAGCCGGTGCCGCCTTCTCTTCCCTGGGTTTCTCATCGTCGTCTCTCGGATCTATATCTCCGTAGATCCGAGAACTATGCCCGAGCCAAGGCTCGGGCACTACTTGTCAATTATTCGTATTGATGATGCGGACGGGATTGTCCGCAACCTTTCCTTTCTCCCTCCGGTGGGCCTCTCGGAGCTCGGCCACATAACAAGAACGACCAGCTGCTTGGTCACCGTGAACAATGCCTACTCATTTGTCAGTCGGAAACTTCAAAGTCAAGCACCACGGGGCTAGTGCCGCCCTAAATTCAGCCAGGGCCGGCCGACCCAAGAAAACATTATATGGAGAGTCCACATCCAAAACTACAAAGGGTAGAATTCGTACCCTCCGACGCTCGCCTTGTCCCAGTTCAACTGGTAACTCGACATATCCTACTGCATCAGTCGCAGCGCCGTTAAAGCCGTGGATACGAGCTTTGGATGGTTTCAGGTCTTTTGTCTCTAGCTTCATCTGATCATAGGCCTTCTTGAAGATGATGTTGACTGAACTTCCACAATCAATCAAAATTCTTTTTACATATGCTGGTCCGATCGTTGCAGATATGACCATGGGATCGATGGTCGGAGCCTCTACCTGATCAGCGTCTCTGTTCCTGAACACAATATCGTCTGTCATCACGCGTTGCTGCTTAGCAGGGGCCCCGTCCTCTACGTTCGAACAGCACTCAAAATCTGCATGCTTCAAGGAGCTTGCATATCGTTCCATCTCTTGCCAGTTCTTATCTGCGGGATGAGGTCCGCCAATAATTGTATTTATAACCAGTCTTCCAACAGTCCGGGCAGGTTCCTCAGGATGACGTGGAGCTGGTGCACGACCTGGGTTGGACGTTCCCTGTCCTCCTTCCTGTGGATCCTTTACAAATTCTTGCAACTTCTTTTGTCTGATCAATTTCTCGATAGCGTCATGCAGGTGTCTGCATTCTTCCATGTTGTGTCCATAAGTTTCATGGAAGCGGCAATATTTCCCAGTCCGTTTCTGTTCTTCAGTTGATTCTTTTGGACGAGGTTTTCTGTATTGAAAAGTATTGCATGTGGATAGGTAAATGTTCTCAAGTGGGGCGTTTAGCGGAGTGTACTCACTGTAGCTTGGAATTCTCGACTTCCACTTTCCCGCTTCTTTCCTCTTTCCTTGACTTCTTCCTCCGGACTCTTTGGGCTGCACAGGCTTACTCTGGACATTGACTTGGACCTTCCCCGAATTGTCTCCAGATTGCTTCACAGCAATGTTGCTCTTAACTGACTCTTGGGCAGGTCCCGGTGCCTTGTCTCGTTGTACCCACCTAGCTTCCTCTCTTCTTATGAACTGGTGTGCCTTGGAGTAGAAACGCTCTAGCGTAGCCGGAGGTTTTCCTGCCAGCCAATCTCCGAATTCAGAATCCGGATCTACACCTCTCATTACAGCCATTAGAATTGCATGGTCGTTGGGATTACTGACTTCAGTTGCCGCAACGTGGAATCTTTGTAAGTACTCCTTCAGCGACTCTCCGGGATTTTGGATTACACTTGACAGAGACATCACGTCCTTCGGGCGTGTAGTGTGTATCCTGAATTGCTCAATAAACTTCTTTGCCAACTCCTCGAAATTTGATACGGATCGCGGAGGAAGTCGGGTGAACCACATAGTAGCGATCCCAGATAGAGTAATCGGAAAGCACCTACACTTGGTGGCATCATTTGCTCTGGCTGAATCCATCATCCATTCATACCTCATTACATGTTGTCTGGGGTCAGTCTTTCCTTCGTATGCAGGAATGGTTGGCATGCTAAACTTCTTGGGGTACGCCGCTTGCAGCACAACATCTGTGAACGGAGTATGACTTCTCGCCACTCCCCAGTCGTCATTTGATAAGCCCTGATTTTCTTTCATCAGTTGCCTGATCATGGCTGTCAGATCGGGTGTCTGTATGGAAGCTGGGAGGTTGGAGTCAGTTCTACGTGCCTGTCCATGCTGATGCCTCCTTTCCTGGCGATCTGCCAATCGTGCGTCGTGAGGTTCAACATTGTTAACATTTTGATGATCTGGAGCTCCATCCCCCATCTGTACTCCGGTTCGGAAGCTTCCAGTTCTGGCTTGGTCGCGGTCTCCTGCTGTTCGAATAGCAGCATCTGCCCTTGCAGCTTCAGTCTTACGGCGTCTACGCCTGGGTGGTTCATCAGAAGAAGTTGAGCTGTCAGAAGAGGAATAAGCAGCTGGATTGCCCCCAGCATTCTGTTGCTGCTGTTGAGTGAGTTGTGCCATCAGGTTGGCATTAGCTTGCATTTGTTCTCCCAGTTGTCTCCTGCTTTCCCTAAGTTCTCTCATCAAGTCGTTGAACTCCACTCTGGTGACAACTGGAGTCTGTTCTTAAGCGGCAATCCCTGCACTCGGGATCGCTGGTTGATTGCTAGGTCCTGCTTGTTGCACGCTAGCAGTCTCTCGGGCATCCGCATTAAGAGAAGCTGACCTGGTACGTGGTCTTGCCATTGTAGAGTTATTGGTATGAACTCTGATTAGAATCAACGGATGTCCTATCAGTAAGTCGGATCTTCTTTGGGGGATTTGTTCAATCTAGTAGCTTCAAAGCAAATCCTTGAGGTCTGAGAATTTGACTCTCAATGAAAGCACCAAAGTGTTAGCACCAAAATTGGTCACTAACCTCGTAGAAGAAGATTGTGAGGAGATATAAGTGATGAAATCAAATTAAACAGAGAAGACAGTGCTAATCTAAATACAGAAAGTAAGAACACCAAATTTATAGTGGTTCGGCGTAATTGCCTACGTCCACTTTGAGGTTAAACTTTATTGATCTTCTTTATAGTTGATTACAAATACAATTCGTGAATCAAATGCTTGAATGAAGTTGTTAAGTAGAGAAGATGAGTCTTGAAAATGGCAGAGTCTCCCCGGTGTTTTCTCTCCAAAAAAGGATCCATTTCACTGTGACCCTGCCCCTCTATTTATAGGCAAAGATGGGCTGGACTTCCCAAGCGGGCTTGTTAGCCGAACGTTCGAGCCTAGGCGCTGCATGCCGAACCAGGTACGCCGAACGCTTCCATGCCGAACGGTCCTTCCCATGCCGAACGGTCCTTCCCATGCCGAACGGTGCTCCTGATGTATGGGAAGTGTAGGGTGGTTGCAGTGAAGCCGAGCGTATCTCTATTTGAAGCTCTTGACCGACCAATGTATGTAGTTCGAACGCTCTCGTTGCCGAGTTATCCTATCGCCGAGTTCCACTGACGCCGAGTGCCTCTGGATGCCGAGTACCGTGGGATGCCGAACACTAGTTGACGCTGAGCATAGGTTGTTGCCGAGTGCTCTCCTTGACGCCGAATGCCCTTACGCCGAGTACTCCTGTACGCCGAACAATCTCGTATGCCGAGCAGTCTTGACGCCGAGCACACTTGTCGCCGAGCACTCGTTGGATGTTGGGTGCCTCGCCGAACACTCCTGGCTGTCAAGTGCCTCGCCGAACACCAGGGGATGCCGAGTACTCCTGTATGCCGAGCAGCCTTGACGCCGAGTACTCTGGTACGCCGAACAGTCTCGATGCCGGACACTAACGGATGCCGAGTACTATGCCGAGCACACTTGTCGCCGAGCACTCATGGATGTCAGTTGCTTCGCCGAACACTCCTGGATGGCCAGTGCTTCGCCGAACACTCCTTGATGCCAATCGCTCTCTGATGCCGAGCACTTATTGCCGAGTACTAGTTGCCTGGTCAAATCCCCAGGAAACAAGCGGGTTTGAACGCGAAGGCCTATATTTTGACATGTAAAAAATAAGTAAAAATTTAAGGTGCGATGACCTATATCTCAACGCGTGATAACAAGTGGATTTTAAATGCACGACAGCCTATGGATTAAAAATTGGGGGATGCCTATTTTAAAATACTTGAAAGATTTTCACTCTATTTTGGAATTAAATTTTACTTAAACAAAAAGATGATTTTGTTAAGTATTTTTATGAAATTTCAAAAGAAAGGAAAACAATAGTAGTCCATTTTTGAAAGAGTTTTTAAGGAGAAAGTCATTACTTTGGAAATTTTATTTGTATATAAATTGACTATCATATTGAACATGTATTTAATTGATTGATGTTGTGTGTATGTTCATCTCTATATCTTAATCAGTTATTATTGCATATATCGAATTGTTGACATGCTCACTTATATATTGTGATATCACCCAACATTGTGACCTTGGAGACTTTGGAAATAGATGAGGGTTGTTCCAATAGTGGGTACGACTAGTCTTAAACTCCTGAGTGAGTTGAGTAGCATCCAAGAGATCGTGAAGATCAAAATTATATCAGGATGTCTGAACTGATCAAAAGTCATGACTCATTAACATTTTGAAAACCAGATTTAAGATTTAAGGGTAGAGACTAGTGTGGGGTCGCTCCCTATGGTCCAACCACTTAGTCCATGGTTGGTCAAGTCTGTGGATTCCATTTCATAGAGCCTAGTCGAAGGACATGCAAATGTTGGATCACGCGAAGCAGGAATGTAACACCCTTAATTTTTGATAACACTATTCAGGTGATTTAATTAGCTAAATTAAATAGAATAATGAAAAAATTAATTGGTTAAGGGAATTGAGATTTGTATAATAAGGGTGTAGCCATGACTAATTGAATTATTGAACTAAGGAAAAAAAATTGAATTAGATAAGAGTAAAATAGGAATGAGAGATATTCATATACCTTAAGCCTTCGTACCATTTCATTTTACACCTCAAAGCAAAGATGAATAACAAGTTACATCTAGACCATCATCTCAGGAACCAACAATAACATCTTCTAGAATAGTCGATCGCATCTGGGCTGACTATTGGCCAGAAGTATACACAGCAAAGAACCTTCTTTGCTAACGTCTTCCCCTCAATGTGATCACCACAGCCACCTTCATGCCCATCTGTAAGAATTTTCTTACTTTCATCTCTTATATAGCACTCCTTCTTGGTAGAGTCCCTTTTAACAATTATTCTTTAATCGTAGTCATCAATGGCCCCTTCTTTTCCTCGACATCCAAGGTCTAGTCTACATCTATCTCATCTATGCTTGGAGTCTTTAAAGTATCAATTGGAACGAAAGCCAAAGTTGTAAATCCCTAGAGCTAGCCAGCTTAGCTAGTGAATCAGCTTTCATATTCTTTTCCTTAGGGATGTGCGTTATCGTGTAATGTTCAATATCACTTAGTAGTTCTAATTTTTTCGTTAGGTAAAGGGAAAATCTCACTTCCTTGGCTTAAAATTTCTTCTTCACGTAGCAAATCACCAACTGAGAACCTCTGAATATATATAACATCTTGACTTTAGGTTCCTTTGCTATCATGAGTACCGTATCAACGCTTCATGCTCGGCTTCGATGTTTGTCATCGGGAACTCTAGCTTTAAGGCGTAATAGATCCACTATTCCTCCAGGGTCACGAGAACAACCCCTGCCCTAGAACTATGCTCGTTGGAGGCTCCATCCATATATAACTTCCATCGAGAAAGTTGAACCCATTCCTCTTCCCTTTGATCATCTCGGATGATGAACTTGGCAATGAAATCCACTAGTGCTTGTCCTCGAATCGCCTTTATAGGATGGTAATATATATCACACTGGCTCAACTCAATATTCCATTTTATTAATCTTCCTGAAGTCTTGGGTCGATGTAGTACTTATCTCAATGGATGATTAGCCGGCACCTTAATCGGATGAGCTTGGATATATCTCTCAACTTCCTTGTAGTTATCAATAAATAGTACGTCGGTTTCTCTAGCTTTGGATATTTCTTATCTACTTCGATAAACCTTTTGCTGATATAGTACACATGCCGTTAGATTCTACTTTCCTTATGTACCAAGGCTGCACTCAGTGCATCAGCAAACATTGCTAAGTAAATCGACAAATCTTTTTCTTCTAAAGGTTTCGACAACACTGGTGGCCTCTCCATTTATTCTAATAGGTTTTGGAAAGCACCTTGACAATCATTCATCCAGACAAACTTTCCGTTCTCTTTCTTGAAGGCATCAAAGAATGGTATGCACTTATCGGTCATCTTTGAGGTAAATTTACTCAGTGTTGTGACCTTCCCACTCAAGATCTGAGTTTCCCTCCTCATTTTTAGGGCAATAACCTCTGTTAACGCTTTAATATATTTAGAGTTAGCTTCGATACCGCTTGAGTTTCAATAAATACTAAAAACTTTCCTGAAAAAACTCTAAAAGAACACTTTAGTGGATTGAGCTTCATCTCATACTCTCAAAATGCATCGAATTTTTTTGAGATATCGTTCATCTAATTCGTTGATCATTGTGATTTCACAAGTATATTATCTGAATAGATCTCCATAGTTCACTCGATCTAGTCTTTAAACATTATGTTCACTATTCGTTGGTAAGAAGCTCTAGACTTCTTTAGATCGAACGACATGACTCGATAACAATACATTTAGAATAATCAATGAATGTCCACCATTTCTCGGTCGCCTTTTTGACCAACACAGGATCGATACCCATTTCGGGTATAGTGCATCGCAGATGAAGCCATTTTTCTTCAGCTTATCAACTTCTTCTTTCAATGCATCAGATCTCTCCGGTTCCATACAACATATTTTTGTTTCATAGGAGGGTATCTTAGGTCCACATTCAATGGATGGCATGCAGTGAAATTCCACACATATAGGAAAGTGTCCAAGCAAACACGTTCGCATTTTCTTGGATAAACCCCACTAACTACTACCTCATTTCAGGCCAAGCTGAGACCCAATCTTGAGAACTCTCATTTGATCCACATCATTGATCGGAATATCGATCGTCGGCCGACAGTGGTTGCCCTTACATCATCTAAATCTTGTTGTGGGTCCATCAATTTATAAAAATTATTGTTGGACCCAAACCAGGGGTTAGGCGATAGTTATTATGCGTTGGCGGTCTTGGTACAAAGAGCCTTCTCTATATCCTTTCCTTTCTCTCGTTGCTTTGCCTCTTTGAGCTACATGACATAACATTCTCGACCGGTACTCTTGTAGCCTTATATTGCCTCTATTCCATTCTTGGTTGGGAACTACAACATCAAACACCACGGAGCAAGGGAAATTCTAAATGGCAAGGGCCGGTCGACCCAAGAAAACATTATAAACCAAAAATCCATCGACCATAACAAACATCTGTAGCTGCACTATCTTACGGTCTCTTTCATCCAACTTAACCTGCAGCTCTATGCAGCCAATAGGTTCCTTGGCCTCTCTTGTAAATCCTTAAATACAAGATTTACAATATCAAGGTCTCATAATTAACAGGGACTCGGTGCACTATTGTCATCCTAATCAATGTCGTAATCACCATAAGGTCAAGCATCGGTGCATGCACCTCGTCGGCATCTCTATTTCTGAAGATGATGTCATCATTCATCATTATGTGCTATTTCGTTCGAGTCCCATCCTCTATGGTCGAACACGTCTCGTAAAGCATATGCCTCATTGAGTTGCTATAGCACTTCATTTCATTCCAGTTTTTCTTTGCTGGATGCAGTCCTTAATCATCATTCCTCTTGTCGGTTGTTATGATCCATGTCCACTAGAGTTAGCCTGATTCTCTTAGGCAAGCTGCCCTTAAGGTATGTTATTCGTTTGCCCACCAACTTGCAGGTTCCCTACATACTACTACAATTTCTTCTTTCTTATCAGGTCTTCAATCACATCTCTCCAATGTCAGCATTCATTGATATTGTGCCTATGTATTTCATGGAAGCAACAATATTTCCTCGGATGCCTTTTTTCCTCAATTGCCTCCCTCCAAAGTGGTTTCATATAGTTTTCGATACCTTGCATGGTAAGGTAAATATTTTCAATAGAATCATTTAATGGAGTGTAATTTCTACGTCTAGTATACCGCATGAGCTTCTTGATGTCTTACTTCTTCCCACTAGTATATTGGTTCTTCCTTTTAGTATTATTATTGTTTCCAATATTCATGGAAACATTTCCAGCATTATCAACACTCTGTTTGGTAGCAACATTGCTTTGCACTACAGCACTCGGTCCCTCTTGACCGTCACCTTCTACTCCAACCGCCAAATCTACCTCTTCAAGCCCAAAAATTGGGATGGCTTTCAATAAAACTTCTCAATGGTGGATGATTGCTTTCTCTTCAACCATTTACCTAAATCAGTCCTTTGATTAACCCTATTGACCAATTCCATCAAAACAATCTCCTCCTAAGGGTTGCTTACTTCAGTAATTGCAGCATTAAATCCCTTCAGAAAATTTATCGGAGTCTCTCTGAAACTCTAATGGGCATTCGATGTAGAAATAACATCCTTTGGTTGAGAAGTATGGAGTCAAAATTACTCTATGAACTTCTTTGCAAGTTGATCAAATGAGGATATGGATCTCGGTGTGAGCCGAGTGAACCACATTGTAGCAAATCATTCTATAAGAAAGCATCTACATCTCACACCATCTGTAGCATGGGCTGTCCATATGCTATCCATACTTCAACAGATGCTGCCTTGGCTCAGTAGTTCCATTACAAGAGACATAGTCAGCAGCACGAACTTCTTCGGGTACCCCTTTGTCGAATTTTTTTGGTGAATGAGATTTGGCTTGACGATGAACCCCACCCATTGTTGTTTCTATTTTGGTTTTTATTCAAGAACCGCTTGAGCATATCAGTGATGTACTTCTCACTGCTTTGGGTGGCTGGATGGCGAGGATCGGGCATAGCACCGAATCTCTGGCTCTATAAATGCTCTACGTACGTTGCATGCTATCTAGGCTCTTCTGTATCTAGGAAGGCTATTCGTCCATACCATCTCTGCCGACACCACACTGGTTCTATAACATTCGTCTAAACACCACCAGTCCATACACTGGTAGCTTATCCATCACCGGTGCCAACATCCTACAACTCTGCTTCACTATCTAAAAAATCCACTACCTCGGCATTCATGTCGATACCAATATCATGAATAAACTTGGCACCGACTTGATTAGAATTTGCCTGATTTGTTCCATCTTTTGCACTCTACCTCCTTGATCTTCCAACACCCTTACTCTTATTTTTTTACTTGCCATCTCTTCGATTTTGATATGATGAAATTTGAAGGCGATGAATCCCCATGGCTTCTTATATGACTTTGAGATAGTTAGGATGTAATAGAAAATCATTTCTCCATCTTTTCCATGGTGGCATTCTGGCCCTCTAACATCTTCTTATTCATCTCAACGTTCATTCTATCCAGCTCGACCATTTCCACCATCTACTATTGAGATGAGGGTCCTAGTAAAGCTTTCAAAGATTGAGTAGTTTGTTTATTATGTTGAAATCTTTGTTCATCATCTCCAGCAGCAACTCCGAACTTAGAAGCAGTTTTCTTGGGGCCATTTCTTATCAAATTTGTAGTAGATTCTTCTACAAAATCCAAGTAACTACAGATCCACCGCGAATAGTCCTTGGATCTACCTTTTAGATACTCCAAATCCAAACTTAAAGCTACGTCTAAGCTTAAGATTCTTTTCTCTCAATGAAAGTGTTACTACCATTATTAATTCCAAAGAATGGAAATGGCATATCATCGATGCCGATGCCCATCAATAAAGCCGAATGAATAATGCCGCTGATTGTCAATGCAACTTGCTATCAATGTCGTGGCTTAAGGATGTTGCATATCATCAATGCAGCATGTAATATCGCATGTTAATAACAGAAGCAAGAAAGTTGTATGGAGATTGAAGTCATAGGTTAACTACAATGTAGAATGCCGCCTATCATCAATATGAAAATGAATATTGAGGGCATATAATAATGCTGCATACAATGAATGTTGTCTAACATTAACAAAGGCTAATGGACAATGTCTCTTTGCCCTTCTACCACATCTAGTCAATATCATATCCTATTAATACCATGTTCCATCAAATGTCATGCTTCACCCATGAAGATGGAAGGATTAATATTGCCTCGAATTGATATCGAATATCTTCGATGATCATTTCAATGCTTCCTCCCTCTAAAGTTGTCCTACAAATGACTTCAATACCGAACCTCATGTGATGCCACTTATCACCAATGTTGATACATGTTGATGCTGCACTTCATCAACCAAGGAGATACAGACGGCAACATGTCGTAATCCTCCAATATTATTGCAGCATGATATATTATCAATGTCGTATCATGTTGATGCTGCATCTCTTCAATGCCGCATCAAAGAATATCACAAGACAATAGTAATATTAAGGATCATCAACCTAATATGATGCCCCCCCATTAATGTCGTAATTCATCAATACACCAAGGAATGTCATGAACCATCGAAATAAAGCATGATATCATGCACCGTCGAGATGGAGCTTGATGCCAGAGACCGAGCATACCGCATGGAATCCATGTTGCACCTTACCATCCCTTCAAATATGGACCTAGGGGCATGAAGGAGGGGAAGAATCATTCCTTAAATCGGTTGGGAGATTTCTAATGGCAGTTGTACTCTTGTGACATTGCATATAAGGCTACGTACATTCAACTATTTCATAGCATATGAATAAAAATTTCATGATTCGTGACTTGTTTTGACTTCCAAAGCATTTGAGATTTTTATCATAACATGCTTTGAATTCTTAATCACCTATGATCTTTATTATGATCTACATGATTGATTGATTTCAAGATATATAACATTATCATGGGTTTATGCATAGGACACATTTCATCGTAGAGTTGGACATACCTAGCCAATTTGCTTAAAATATCTAAGCCCTTTCTCAACTAAGTGTCACTTTTGCCAACACTCGTTGACGTATGTAAGGGTTAACCAAGCCTTATCTCAACCAAATGCCTTTTACCTTACACTTTATGGGTAGGGTTAATGAAGAAATTCGTTAACATTTTGGCGCTATAAGGAGGGCTTAAACCTTTGACTTTGCTTAACCCATAAGTAAGACTACCTTAACCTACATATATAGGGCTTAAAGGATTTATCCCTACCAAACATAACCCATTCCAAATCCTATCCAACCTCATTTGGACAATGGCTGATTCTGAACAAGGTCGCTCCGAACCTCGAATGATTAGACCAACTTACCAAATTGCAGGTGATCCTTGGCTACATGAAAAACAAGTGTTAAAATTCATAGCACTATAAATAATAGAGGATAAGAAGATACAAGTGGCTCCTTATGATCTAGAAAAATGGAAAATAAATCCATTCCATATAGGGTCGATACAAATCTTTTCCCTAGGAAGGAAATACAGAAGAGATGGCATCTTCATAAAAATGAGAAAGGAAATCCAACTCAAAGCTAAAGGAACTATCTTAGAAAAGGAAATAGAAAGAGATTTTGATTGGTTTACTAAAAAGTGGAGGAGTGTGCTTGATCGATCTTACAAGGCAAATGAACACAAAACTCATTAAAAAAAATTGGTCATTGAAGATGAGGAGCCCGTTACAAGCAACAAATGATTTAAACATTAATCAAGAGAATCATTCCCTAGAATATCACGGCTTTCTAAGAATTACTCTCTTACTACTTCCAATGAAAATATCAACCCCTTAACCATAGACAAGCTCAACTATTGGCCTTTGCGAAAGAAGCGATCGAAGAATGAGAGAAAGCTTATAGGATATATTGTCATTATCATCGTTCTAATGGGCATGACATGAATCAATGTCGAAGTTGGAAGCGATGATTAATAAGCTCCTAAGACAGGAAAAGCTCGAAGTGTTTGTAAATAAACATTGAAATTGATAATAAAGAAAAATTTCTCAAGTATATCTACTAGATTAACCATAAAAAGGAGTAAGAATCTGTTAAATAAAAGCCTTTGGCACTTGGCCAAAGCACCAAACCAGCTTTTAGTACTGCCTATAAGTCCTGACCGAAGCGCCTCCTAGAGGGAGGATAGAGTAAGCCTTTGGTACCTGGCCATAGTACCGAACCAGCCTTTAGTACCAACTATAAGGCCTGACCGAAGCGCCTCTTAGAGAAAGGAAGGAGTAAGCCTTTGGTACCTGGCCAAAGCATCAAACCAGCCTTTAATACCATCTATAACGCTAGACTGAAGCACCTCCTAGAGGAAGGTTGGGAAGTCTATGGTTCTACTTAAGATAGAAACCTAAACGCTTTGAAGAAAAGACCCAAAACATCACTTAAGATGGTGACAAAGCAATTGTAACTTGGTCCCAAAGAAGGATTGAGGCTGTCCTCAAGAGGAAGTCGATAAAATTCAAATCCAACTCGATCCAAATGAGAAATTGAGGCTAACTTCTACAGGAAGATCTTTCAAAAATGTGCCACTAGTACTTCAAAGAAAAAGCAATCTTCTAGAAGAAGATCATTCGAATATGAGCTATTGGGCTTCAAAGAGAAGATAAAGAAATCTCCAATTGCCAGATAAATTTTCTGATCTCCAAATGGATTTTCCGGTCTTCTGTTATTGCCAGAAGGAATTTCTGGTCTTCTATTATTGTTAAATGGATTTTCTGGTCTTCTATTATTGCCACATGGATTTTCTGCTCTTCTATTAATTTCAAATGGATTTTCTGATCTCCTATTATTACCTAATAGATTTTTTGATCTTCTATTATTGCAAGATGGATTTTCTGGCCTCTTATTATTGCCTGATGAATTTCTAGTCTTATATTCAAGGGACATTATTTTGCAAGATGGTGCACTGGTCCTCTATTCATGATTCTATAGTGGGCAATATCAAATTTGAAGTGTATATGTACCTTAAAGTAGGATGTCAATCGTCAAGCAATTTCAAAGACAAACCAGCATTCGGTTCAAGGCTACATATCATATTATTGGAAGGAAAGTTATATATCTAATTCAGCAAACTCAAAAGATAAAGTACATATGGTACATTTAAGGCAACATTCATTCAAGTACAAATTTATTTACAATTTAATATATTATGCACACAAGTTGCAGAAACAAAAGATTGGAGAACAAGATATTCTAATTAAAAAGACTACAAGCTACGAGTCAAAGCTTTGAGCCAACCTCCTTAAATCTTCAACAACAAAGGAAGAATTGGTAATGTGATGAATTACCAAACTAAAAAGCTATTTAAGCTTCCTCGCCTTCCGCTGAATAGTATTTATATCATCAATTGATGTAACCTGAATATTCAATGCATGGTCGAGAGTCTTATTTTCTCCCTTCAAAATATTGATCTTACCTTTCAATTTCTCAATCTCTTGATTAGAAGTGTGTCTTTCACGCTCAAGTCTCTCAACCTTATCTTCATAAGCATTATGATGAGTAGAAAAATTACCCCTCCATTGTTCATTCAGAAATTGCATACATTCAAAATCTAATTCTTTGACTCCATTTGGCAATTTCGTTATTATCCAAGCCCAAAGGAGGGATTAACAGGGCAGAGAACTTTTCTTGACCAATCAAAGGAGTAGGAGTAGGAGTAGGAAGGCTGGAATTGCCTCCACTTATAATAAGTTCCAAAGATTGACAATTCACTTGACTTTTTAATAACTCCACCTCAAGTTCCGTTACCTTCTGGTGTAACCACGCAAATTCCACATCAGCTTTGATACTTTGGACAGAGGGTCCGGATTGGACAATTGCATATATCTTCCCTTTTAGTTCCTAAATTCTTCCATCCCTTTCTTTAATCGGCTTTCCTAAATCAGAAGTAATTTCTCTCAAATCTCTGAACGTTGCCTTAATTTGTAGTATTTGTCATGCTAGTTTTGCGCATCAGGGTTATTTGGAAATTGTAAGCCATAGTACCTTGAGAAGACCGTTTCTTCCCAAGTTCTGCCCTAAGCCTATCTTTAAGTAAAGTAAGGATATCTGAACTGCTAAACACAAGTGTCAGTTGTTTTTCCTAAGATATAAATAGGAAACAAAATCAATACACAAAAAGAATTCTTCTCATTAAACGATAAAGGTTTACAACTTAAGCAAATTTAAAATTACTTTAGCGCCATATGTAATTAATTCTTAAAGTTTTGAGAAAATAGTTTTGGCCTTTTCAAGTGACCCAACACATATGGTAAGGGTAGAATCGAAAGTAACTTTGATCCCTTTCGGGGTATTTACTGGAGGAAGTTGACGATAGTCCCATTTTTCGGTTAGAGCTGGTTTGAGCACATATCAATTTAGCATGATTAGTTCGAATTACATTAAGCAGTATATCCTTCTCATCACCTAAGAAATCAAAACGAAGGTGAGGTGTATAAACTTCCTGTAGATTTCTAAGAAAACAATGTTTTGCTAACTGAGATGTTCTAAGAGTTAAGGACTTCTATTTAAAATCACTCTTTAACTTGATAAATTTACCCAAAAATTTCATGGGAGCAGTCATTGAGGATTCCCTAATCTTTACAATATATGAAATAAACTAAGAACAAAGAAATAAAAGTGATAAAGTTTATAAGCTACTTGAATCACATATTACATTCATATAATCATTTAGGTTCATACAATATTAATTCCTTATAATTTAAGAAATAAATCTCTCCTCGTTATACTTAATCTTCTCGGGGGGAAGTAAGTAAGGAGAAAGTGGAATGGTTGCCACCCTAGGAAGGTTCCAGCAATCCCTAGGATAAGGATAGGACCCATGTTCATTGAACTATCTTTTATGAAGATGCCTACTTAAACCCCCACTATTCTCGTCTAAGTAAGAAAAGCTAACAACTTAACCCTGGAATAAACCTTATAAAGAAACTCCACCAAAGCATTTCTATCATCGATTAAATTCCAAAAGAGAGTCATTAATTTCACATTCTCTTTCATAATTTTGTCCCGATGAAGTCGAGCTCCTTACAAGCGAGGGATGGCTTGTTTTTCCTTAAAGAACATTAACTGCACAGCGTCACCAGAAAGGCGCTTATATTTTCCAAATAAGTCACTGTATTCTTTAACTAGCCTTTCAATTTCGCTATTCGGTCGGAGCTTCTTATTCACACTCTTTTCATAAAGGGTCTCATAATAATGTTTGTTCTTTTTTCTTAACAAAAATAGCAAGCTCATTAATTAAAAGCTAAGAAGGTAGTCCTAAGCATTTAAATAGAGAACTCCAATTTGGGAAGCTAGAACTTGAGAAATGGGAGTCCGAGTTTTCTCCTTTGGTTGGCGACTAGGGGAACATTATCTTTTGGGGGGAGACTGAGAGTCCATCTTTCTAGTGTCTTAAGAATCGAGGAATTTGGTAAAGCCTGCATCGTGGAAAGACAAGTCTAATTTAGCATCACCTGGCCCATTTCCTCCAATTTTCGGATCTGAAGGACCCTTCCCACTGCCATCACCACCATCATCATCATGGCCATCATCCGCCATCATCATCATTGTCATCGTCATCTTCTCCTTCTCCATTGTATTCTCTCTCCTCGTCAATTAGGGGACCATCAAAGTTTAGCAACATTTTGGCCGCGACCTTTTCCTTAGCAGGAAACTCTTCTTAAAGATACTTTTTATATCTTTCCTCAACATAAGACTAAACCTTCTTTTGAACTTTCCATTCCAATCTGGATGGGATGGAAAGTCTAAGTCCGGGCATCTTTGAATGTTATCAGCATATGTCATGAACAAATCATTCTCGTAGCACTTCTCAGTAATCTTGTGGAGAGCATTATTGAGGAAAAAGGTGGCTTTCTCCTAGGCGTCCCTAATAGTATTATTCGAATAGGCCAAGCTGTCAGATTTTTTTATAGCTTATTCTTTAGAGATTTATTCTCATCAGCTAATTCAACCTTCTCTTTGTTTGCCTTGTCATTCTTATCGGCTAGCTTGGCCTTTTCTTTGTTAGCCTTTTTAAGATCTGCCTTTAATTTGTTCACTTCTTCCTCTAATAATTGCCTAACTTTCTTTCCAAGAGAGGAAGTAAGTTTATCTATTTCAAAAACAGCTTCGTCCCTGGCTGTAGCAATATTAATTATACTATTGTTAAGCGAGGAAATTTGACCCTTAAATTTGGCCACTTCGTTAGAAGGCCCTTGAGAAGTCACTTGAAGGAAGAACATAGCTTGGCCGTCTAAAAAGTTTGGTGGACATAAGTCAGAATAGTATATATATTGTTAAAAAATTAGAATAATGGAATAGAAAAGAGAGCATACTAGCAAAAGCCGCTTAAGGATGACACTAAGATGGTCTCTTGAGTAAACTGACGGCTGAGGGGGCACGAGCGATGTTAGTAAAGGAGGTTGAGCAACCGGGTGGAGAAGATCCTCAAAACTTACAGCAGGAGGTTGGGCTGAAACCTTTGAAGGATGAGGATCATTTGGAGAAGGAAATAGACCAAGATCAGCGCACAAGTGACCGATGGCTATTGGAGAAGTAGAAAAGAAGATATTTAGGAGGGACTCGGGATCATAGGCCTCCTTGTTTGCTTTTGGGATTTTTCTAAATATGCCATATCAGGGCTCGACTCAATACTCATTTGTATCTCCTCATCCACAATAACAGGAGTAAAATCACCCATGAGTTTAGCCCTTTTGCTTAGTGGAGGAGATGGAATACCAATAGCAGCATCATCGCTCGCTTTCTTTTTTATTGCCTTAATTGCATTGGCAATGGATTCCTTAATGGAAAAGGTTTGATCAGCTGAGACGGGGCGGTAACTTCATCTTTATCTCCCTTCTCTTTGGGAACATCGTCTTTAACTTCTTTCTCAATAGAAGCAACAACAAGAGCAGACGAGCCTAAAACAATGAAAGAAGTTAATAAGATAATAACATCCGGAATTCCATACTAGTTATATTATAAACTTACCAATGGGTTCAAGTTGAACCGGAGAAGAGGCAGAGAATGTGTTTCGGTTGCTGACGACAAGTGATCACTTCCCTTTAGCATTTCCTTTCATTATCGAAGGTTCCTCAAGTATTGTATGATTGTCCAAAATCAAGAAGCATCGATGGAGGTTCACTTCTACCAAAAGTGTAAGCCTATCACCCATACTCTCGAATGCCAGAGTCAGGGATTTTATAGTGTCGCTATCAGAGGGGCTTAACTGCTTAAGAGTCGGATCTAAAGGGAAACATCCATTATAAGAGAGTGACAAATATAACATAAGTAACATGAAATAGAAACTTACTGATAACAGAGAAAGTTCCCATAATCCTTGAGTAGCATTTGACATTGAAAAACTGCGTTTCACATCCTTCGTCTTGTTGAAAGGATTTGTGATTAAGCTTTTTAGAAGGGGACAGATGTGATATAGTGGATTATCCTGCTGCTCACCTTTTCTAGCAAGGCTAGCTAGAGTATGGAAGATTTCAGCACTTAGAGAAGGAAGTTTAGCTTCTCTAACAAGAACTTCTAAACAAGTCAAATAGATGTACGAGTTCGGAGTTAGTTGGATTGAAGCGAAATTTAGGTGCTCCAAGAATCGCAGGAGAAAATTGGGAATAGAAAGATATCTCGAGTACCATATGTGAATTGGTGTGAAGGCAAAGAACCCTTTTGGAGGTTATCTATCCTACCAGAAGGACCAGTAGGCTTGGCTTCTATGCCTGTGATACCAAATTACTTGAGAATGGAGTCCACTTCTTCTTAAGTGGTAATATATGACAATTTAAGACGATGATCCCCTTTCTTAACGGATGGAGAAGCTTTAGGGCCCTTACTGGTCTTCTTTATCACTTTCTTGTTTGCTTTCTTGCCTTCCATTTGCTTGTCAGGTGATATTATATCAAATCGAAAAAGTATTAGCTATTTTATGAAATTCAGAATGCTTATAGTAGGCTATTATATGCTAAAACAAAGGATAGCACATCAATTATAAATTACCCAAGTAATAATATAGAATGTTGAAGTCTAAAGTCCACTATAACATTTACAACAAGTCAATAACTTTAAAATAATCTATGTCGACATTTATAAAATGTTTAAACTTTTAGCCAACTAAAAATATGTAAATAAAAGTTAGAATCCTGATGAGAAAGTAAATTTATGGTTATTTCATAAAAACTCAAATGAAAAACTATCCTAAACGTATCTTAAATATCATGCTAAATCAATAAGGTTCATGTTGAATAGGTAAATTAACATCCAATGTCACATAAGAGGCGCTCTCAAACACTATAACATGATGTCATAACAATGCTCAACGCCAAGATAATTCAAAACAAATATATATATAGAATTATTTCAGCATTGAGCATTGTTACGACATCATGTTATATATGTATGTATGTGTGTATATATATATATATATGAAAGATACTAAGTGTGTAAGTAGTCCATGAGTTTACTACGATGATTATATTGTGAGATAGCAGTGTCATGTAAAATTTGGACAAGAATATTAAAAATAGTTGCCGGAAGAAAAATAATAACACACAGTGAGAATAATGAATTCATACGATAACCACTTAAGTTAATGTAGCACCCTTGGTTAACTACCGGCATGATAGAATCCCGCCTTATAATAACTTCTAGGTTATTAAGCAATATATATGTTTTGAATTATTTCGGCATTGAGCATTGTTATGACATCATGTTATATATATATGTGTGTGTGTGTGTATATGAAAGATACTAAGTGTGTAAATAGTCCATGAGTCTACTATGATGATTACATTGTGAGATAATAGTGTCATGTAAAATTTGGACAAGAATATTAAAAGTAGTTGCTGGAAGAAAAATAATAACACACAGTGAGAATGATGAATTCATACGATAACAATAAAATAAGGTAATATTAGGCTTAGGGCATAATAAACTATCTACTTCGCCATTAAACTAAAAGCTTTGAGGCACCTAAATCGATGTCGCCTAATTCGAATTGACCTATTACATTCCCCAGCAGTATAGTAATTCAAGGTCAAGCATAACAGATTATCGATTTAACTAAAGGTTGAAAATTAACAATTCAAATCTAATATCTAAACCTAAGTGATGAATCAGAATCGAAAAACTTGATTAAGAACCTGAACACCCATTTGAACGAAAGATCCCCTTATTTATCTCATTAATTTAAGCGATTAAAGGAGAACCATACCTTAATCTTAGCTTTGATACAAAAAGCTAGAATCTGTAAATGAATTTTTGGATTTTAAACTTGTTTGCTTGTGCTTTTAGTTGCAGGTAAAAAGGAAGAAGAAGAAAAAGCTCAGTAATTTATAAAGAGGAAGAAGGCGAACAAAAGCTATTAAATCAAATTTGAACGGATGGATGGATTCAAACAGAATACCAATAGGCGGCAAGCGCCATTATCAAAATAATGACTTGAAAAGTCAATGCTTCCTTCATACTAAGGGGGAAACTGTTACTACCATTATCGATTCCAAAGAATGAAAATGGCATATCATCGATGCTGCTCTCCATCAATAAAGCCGAATGAATGATGCCACTACCACTTATTATCAATGCCGCATCTTAAGAATATTGTATGTCATCAATGCAGCACGTCATATCACATGTCATCAATAGAAGCAAGAAAGTTGTATGGAGACTGATGTCATAGGTTAACTACAAGAAAGAATGCCGCCCATTATCAGTCTGAAAATTTGTATTGAGGGCATACAATAATGCCGCATACCATTAATGCTGCCTAACATCAACAAAGGCTAATGAACAATGTCGCTTCACCTTTATGCCATATCTAGTGCATCCCATTAATACCGCGTTCCATCAATGGCATGCTTCATCCATGAAGACAAAAGGACTAATATCGCCTCAGGTTGATACCGCATATCTTTGATGATGATTTCAATGTTGCCTCCCTTTGATATTGTTCTATAAATGACTTTAATACCGAACCTCATGTGATGCCACTTATCACCAATGTGGATCCTTATTGAAGTCGAAGTTTATCAACCAAGGAGATACATAGGGCAACATGTCGTAAGTCATCAATATTATTACGACATGATATATTATCAGTATCATGTCGTATTAATGTCGCATCTCTTCAATGCCTCATCAAAGAATATCACATAGCAACAATAATATTGAGGATCATCAACCCAGTATAATGCTTCCCATTAATGTTGTTATTAATCAGTACACCAAGGAATGTTGTGAACCATCGAAACAAAGCATGATACCAAGCACCACCGAAATAAATTTTGATGCCAAAGACCAAGCATGCCGCATGACATCCACGCTGCACCTTACCACCCATATAAATACATACCTAGGAGAATGGAGGAGGGGGCGAATCTTTCTTCTCCCACTTTTTTCATTTTAAACTTTGTAACTCTAAATCAATTTAGGGATTTCTAGTGACAACTGTATTCTTATGACATTTGCACATAAGACTATGTACATTCAACTATTTCATAGCATATGAATAAATAGTTAATGATTCGTGACTTGTTTAGAGTTCCAAAGCACTTCTGATTTTTATAATAACTTTCTTCGAATTCTTAAAAAACCATGATCTTGGTTATGATATGGAGGATTGATTGATTTCAAGATATATGGAATCATCAAGGTTTTATGCATTGGACACGCTACATCATAGAACTAGACATACCTAGCCAATTTTCCTAAACTACCTAAGATGTCCTTTCTCAACTAAATGTCGCTTTTGCCAACACTCGTTGAGGTTTATAAGGGTTAAATAAGCCTTATCTCAACCAAATTCCTTTTACCTTACAGTTTTTGAGGTTAACGAAGAAATTCGTTAACATAAAGCATCAAAAATATTAGAACAAAAAATGACACAACACCTCAGATCAATCAAAAAATAAGGATATTAGATCTAAAATTTAAAGTAAATCCTTGAACACACAAAATTTATAGTGCTTTGGCCTTGAATCAATCACCTGCATCCATTTTAATTTTATTTCAAATGGTTTTGTACAAGCAAAATTGAATTACAATGTTTTGGATCTAGAAATCAAGTGAAATTCAAGCTAGGTAGTGCTCGTAGTTGAAACAAGATAGAGTATTCAAGATCAGAAAGTCGGATCCCTTTTCATTTCCAAAGGATTGGATATTTATAGCTAAATTCATCCACCAAAGTTGCTAACTTGCAGAAGGCTAGGTAAGAGACCAGACCCAAGCTTACATGTAGTATCACAACATGAGTGTATATGTAGCATCATTTCTATTATAAGTGTACCAAATACTTAACATTCATCTATGAACTATGTCATACACACACATACATATTCATCGATTTCAATTTAAGTATACCCTTTATTTATCAGCAATTTGTTATGAACCATGTCATATACTCATCAAATACATTCACAAGCATTACTTAGGCTCTTATTTAGGTGTTAGTATTAAAGTTTTTTTCAACCATATTTAGTGATTACCTCCCTAGGTCTTTTTATCACTACTTTATCTTTTTCACGAACAATGTTATTGATGAAATTGTCACTCATTCTACCATGTTAGCTACCCCGACTCTTCTAAGGAGATGAATGGAAGAACCCTGAATAAATTCTAACAAGTGTCCTTACGAAGCATCAATGTCCCCTCCTAGTTTCTAAACACTCGTTTTACGCTCCAATGCATTCGTTACATTCATTTTAATGTATTGGCACCCTACCTTGAACTCACATTAGAGCTTAATATTTTTGAGTTGAACCATATAGACTTCCCAAGTCTCGCTACCCTTCCATATATGTAACAACTCGCCCTTTTTGACCTCGAGTCTGAAGCCTAAGCCGACGCCAAAACCCGAGAATCGAAGGGATGAGTCATTGTGGTGAGACCATATAAAAATATACACACACACATGTAGATATCAGATATAGTTCTAACTAACACTTTCTAATAATGACATTCAGAGTCTTGCGGTGGAAGTAAATGAAACATAATACATGAATATATACCATAGTCACATCACCGTGACATGTTTATAGTGTCAGATGCATATGTCTGAATAATACAAGTACAACCTAATCCATACACAAAGTCAAATCCAGGTTCAAAACCTATATACACCATATATATAATACATAAAAAAATCTCTATCTCTGATACCATCTCATCACTAGACTCCATCAACTTGAATATATATATCTGTGTGTGTGTGTGAAAAAATATAGGAGTGGGTCAGACATAAGTCTGGTGAGTGAGCCATACTCCAGTCTACATATACTATAAAAAAATAGTATAACATGACACGAGTCTATCACTCGGCCATCATATGTTCCATCACCATATCAACCTAACCATCATATACATCTAACCATATCGCATCTCATCTGTGCAGACTCACTTTCCCCAACTCGCTTCGCATGCTACAAGGTCACCTTTTGTCCATCGTCACGTCAATCGCGTATAGGACTCACGCCCTAGACTAGCCTTATGCCCTACAGGGTCGCATGTTGTCCTCATGCTACCTAACTGCACTCACGCCTTGGACTAGTCTCATGCCCTATTGGGTTGGTTACATCTGCTCTTCCCACTGGTCCACCGTAGCACTACAGGGGAGAAACGCAACTTAGACTACTTACTTATGCCATAGGTTCGTATTCACATCTATATTCGCATTTATATCCATACCCATATCCATATTCATCTCTATGTACACACCTATGTCCCTTGACATCTACCTACACCGCAGACTCGTTCACGTTTCACGTTCACATCACATTATGTCTCTACATCACAATAGTATGTGTGTGTGTGTACTTCAAATCGCAACCAATTTCATAATCATTCATTCAATTCGTATCACCATCAGTTGCATGATCACTAGCCTTAAGTCACCTTCCAGAATGCAAAAGAAACAAGAGTCGAATCGTTCGTTATTTATTAATATAGGCCTTTTTAGGTCTAGGTTCAACTTATGCCCAAACACGGCCATTGTAGCACTGGTCCAAGCCCACCAGGAGACAAGTGTACATATATAATAGGTGTTCCAAGTTTTGGGAAATTGTTCTTTTCGTCATTGTTTCCGCCTTCAACTGCCTTCGTTCCACTTTTAGTCATCAGAGAATGTGCCTAGGGCCAAATTCTACGTTTCTAAGTCTAGTTGGTTATTTATTTTATCAATTTAAGTGTAAATCATTGAATTATATATATTCAAATAAAAACCTAGTAATATCTTACTTTTCATATACAAATCCCTCCCAATTCCTATTTAAATCTGAATTTATATATTTATTTACATTATTCTGCAATATTATAGCCCATATATCATCATTAAAACATCATGATTGCATTATATAAAGAAGAGAGCATGAATCACTCACCTAAACACTTATTTCTATCCAGATCCTTGTTGTCTGGCCCACTGCGTCTACTCACTTTAGATCTCTACCTCCAAATCATTGCTGGCATGTACTTGTCCGATAACTTCGCAACGCTTTTGTTCTCAGTTGATTCAGTGGAGTTTTGAGAGAGATGATTGGTTTTGATCCTTGGTTAGTTGAAAGGAAGATGGAGGAAGAGGAAAGAGTTGGTTTTATCAATTGAAAATAAAGTGTACGTGTTTTTAATTTTAAACGGAAGGATGGAAACTATCTGTCCACCAAAAAATCAATTTCAAATTCTAGGGTTTTGGCATTTGTTTGACTCGGTGCTCTTTCAGCCAGAAATCCCTTATATGAACTCCAGATGAGGCAAATAAAAATACCGTGCAACTCAGAAAAACAAAACAGTCACAATGGCGTTGGTTTCATCATCAAATTCAAAAGTACGAAAAATGCCCATTTTTTCCTTTCTTATATTTAATTTATTTAATTAATCGGTTAATTTCAATTATTTTTGTGTCATCGTATTATTAATATTTATTTAAATTATTTATCAAATTTCAAGGGTATTGCAATATACCACTAAATTTGACTTCCCTAAGCCATGCCCCCTGGTTATTCAATAACTTCATGAGTTGGTATATTTTCAAATACTAGATTCAATGCATTTCTTTCATTTATTAGTGGTGTACCCCTACACATTCTTTAGATCTTTGTGTTAGATCACAATTTTAAATTTCATAGATAATACATTTTTATCTTTCTTTTTTAATTGATACACTTACAATTTCTTAGCTTAGAGAATTTTAATAAACTGTTGCATTTCTAGCTTATTATTTTTCTTTTAAATTTCACCCTTATGAAAATTTCAATTAAACGTCTTGCAAAACAAACTTTCAAAATATTGCAAAAATATTCACTTATTTACTAAGAAATTTATCAACATTAGCTATCGAATTTCTAGTTCAATAGCTATCGTGTATCTACCTTTGTATATCTATGCAGTCACTCATTCTGTAACTATTGCCTACATAGCTATCGTATCTTTAAGGCTATCACGTCTCTAAGGCCATTATGCCTCCAAAGCTACCATTCCACTATCGTGCCTCTCAAGCTATTATGCATCTAAAGCTATCGCATGCTTAACTATCATAAGTCACGCATGTAATGGTTATCTTTATTCGTGGTCCAAAGCTATCGGAAGTTACGATATAAAACTATCGTGCATCATCTATAACCGCTATCACGAATCTTGTTTTAGAGTTATTATGCACCTAAAACTTAAGGTTATCATAAGTTCCATTTTACCTATCGTATTCCTCAATTTGAAGCTATTTTTCATCTCATTTTAAGTTATCGCATGATTCATTTCATCACTGTCATAAGTTCAGTGAAAGATCTGTAATTAAATGGAAAACTGGCACTTTCCTTAATAATATAACTTCTTTTTGACGGATTCTTTACACATATCAATTACGTAGACATTACTTTACTAACACAATTGAATTCTATGAAGGTAGCCAAATTTTATTTCATTGAGGTATTTTCTTCCTCATCGTCTAATTCATTGTAATTCAAAAATAATGGGAAATTCATAGAAATTAAAAAAACATCACTCTTTACCTTCGGTAAAAATTTCAAATCAAGTATTAAATTTTAACATTTATACATATTAGTTTATACCCGAAATTGCCTATTTTCCACTTAGAAAATTAAAAATAAATTATTCCTTCATCAAAAAATTATGAAATAAAAACCCACTTATGTTCTAAAGTTAGAAACATCCTACTAAAATTTCAAAGCATTTGGAGATTATTAATATATGTTTTACTCTAAAACATATCTCAGATTATGTCATTCAATTCCCAAACATGTATATAAAACATTCGTTATCATTAAAACAAGTTCCTAAAAATTCAAAACATTCGAATCGTATCAAATCCGAACCTAAATGAGTTTGCAGGTGATTAGGATAAGTATTACTCACCTAGATTAAAAAACCTTATCTGAATTTTACTTCTCCTTTCCCTCATAGATGAAAGCTTTGATCTTGGATTGATTTGTCTCCTCTTTTCCTGGCTGTAGTGGCAGCCTTGGATGGTGGAATTTCATTTTGTTTTTAAAGTGAAGTGAGATTGAATGAATAAAGGAAAGGTAAGGGTATATATTAACGATTTTGGTTTTGGCTAAATTCCCTCCTTACTTAATTTCATTGATTTATTTCCCTCGATATAAATCCTCTTCAAACAAATACTTATATTTATTCCGTTACATATATGGCCAAACATAATTATTGTTACTCCGTTTAATTAACATTTTAGAGTTTCCTACACTTAATTAATCAAACTTTCCTTAGGAAATTATTTTGATTAAATTCTTTTCATTATCATTCAATAATTTATTATTATTAATTTAATCTCATATTTTGGCACTTCAAAATATGCGGTGTTACAAGTACACTCTCTCGTATATCGATCCATTCTAAGGTGATTGCTTCTTTCTTATCTCTAATGGATCTCGGCATTGACTTAGGCTAATTGCTTCTTTCTTATCTCTAATGGATCTCGTTGTTGACTTATGCTAATCGTCTGACCTATGCTCTGATACCAAAAGTGATGACTACACCACACCACTTGTACCCAAATACTTATTTAGTGCGTTGCTATGATACCCGACCGATGGAGGATGGAATCAAGGTAAAGTAATAACAATCCAAAACAGAACCTACCATATATCTCAGAGAGTAGGATAAAATATAACAATCAAAATAAGATAAATAAGTGGGATAGTAATATAACTTAATGAACCAAACATGATTAGAGTACAGTAGGTTCATCACTATTATACAAAACAAAATGCAATGTAGAATTTATACGTCTGAATGATAAACCGTAAATGGAAAACTATCTCTAATAGAATAAAGAATATTGAAATAGCTCCATGGTAATGCATAGTGGAAATAGCAATAACAGCTCCAAATATAAATATATGAAAGTGCTAGCTACCTGCATGTCATCCGTACAGCTGCATATGCTTTATCATACCTCCTATCTCAAATATACTCATATTAGAGTACCTGAGATAATAAGAAGTAAATCAAATAACCTTAGTTAGACATAAGCCTTGTATGAGCGATCTATAATCTTAGAATAGACATAAATGCCAATCTATCATAGATAGGAACTTTGAGTATAAGGAATCATACCTGACCCGTCCCAACATCTAAAAGTTAGCGCGTAACATAATGTATGCTACACTATCGTCATATAGGTATGTTGCATTAAGTATAATATAAGGTGTCGGGTACATAAGCTAGTACCTAAATCATATGACATCCATCCCAACCACACAGCAATCACGGTGATCATTTTTAACACCTCAAAAATCAATAAGAATTAAATAAGTAAATAAAATTAAACTATATAGGGGTAAAAATAATGTTTTTTTAAAAGATGGAATTTAGCCGTGAAAGTTATGCAGTTGCATTTGTGATGAAATTCTGATCTGTTTCCACGTATAATATCCTAAAAACAGAACTCAAACGAAGAAGTTATGGGCATTTGAAGTTTTCAAGTTTAAAATAATTTAATTCTAATTCGAATTCGAATAAATGATTAAAATTAAAATTTGAAATTTGGAAATTAATTGAGATTAGACTTGGGGTTTAAGAAACCGTTAACATTAAAAATTAACATTAAAGGTATAATAAAGGAATTAAATAAAACAACAGTATAAAAATAATTACATTCCCAAATTAGGTAGAGGGGTCAATCGCCGACCCCAACCGATTGACCGCTAGCGGTCAACTGGTACATATAGGGTGGTCGACCACTCCTGTTGGTGGCGGCTAGGGTTCTCCTACCAACGAACATTCCAAATAAATCCGTTTTTAACCTATTTTCATCCTACGGTTCTGGTTTGGTTAACCCCTATAAATAGGACCCTACACTCTCCACTTTTATTTACAAAAATATTTAGGAATTCAACAAAACTTTGTTATGTTCTCTCTTCAATTAGATTCAGAAATTAAATCAAGAATTTAGGTAGGATTCTATTTCATTTCTAATTATTCTTTTAATATATTCTCTTCTCTTCCAAACTCTTTGAATATAACAAAATTATATTTAGCAATCTCTTGCCGTGTATATATATCAAAAGAAGAGATCTGGAAAAGAGTGCTTTGGCGTTGATAATCCATACAAGAAAGGCTAAGGATAATCTGTGAGTGGAAACCTTAGTATTTTAATTCTAGTAATTTTAGTGTATTATGAATTTGAATATGCCTTGGGGGTTTTGGATTTATGAAAATAAAATAAAAACGAAACCTCTAAAACTCCTATAATTCGAAATGTTAATTCTTGTTGGAATTTTCAATTGTTTACATTAAATTGTTGGAATATGTATTTTTTGCACTTTTTGATGATTTTACTTTCTATTCCACTTCTCTTTAATTTCTAGTTTGATTATGAAGTTTCAATTAAGGAATAGGGTGTGAAAGTATGAATTTATTTGTAGATTACACAATTTATTCCATATGAAAATAAAAGAAAAATCTCATTGTTTAAATTCTTTGTAAATGAGGGGTGGAATAGAGAGTGAAACTAGAATTGCAATTTATATTTTTGAGATTATTACTTGATTTGATATGATAGGTTGAGTTGAAATTTTTATTATGCACAATTCTGTTTATTGCGATTTTCGGATATGAATGTTGAACCCTTTATTCAGGATATTGAAAATTTGGCACCATTGAAAATATGGAGAAGGACTTGTATTATTGTTATTAAGTAGGAATTGACATTTAAACGTTAGTTAAGGCGAATTCTCTACACACATAGAAAATAGTAGGTGCGTATTTATTTACCTTTTAATTGTCATAAATAGCGTACAATTACAACGTATAATTCCATAGTTAATTAGGTAATAATTATCATTAATCCCCTTTAAGAAGGTAATTGATTTGTTAATGCAAAATAAGAAAGAATTCTTATATAACCTAATTAATGGACACGGTGAGGTGTGTAATAATATATTAAGTGTGTTGTAAAATATGACTAAGTTATAAGTGGTGCGAGGCCACTCAAAAGACATACGAAAGTCTACCCAACTAATCTGGCTAACAGCAGTGTGACTTTGGGACTGAAGTAAGACATCATTTATGATAATTAACTACGATGATGCAAGGTTAGCCCCAATTCTGTAAGGTGAATCTACCCAGTTAATATGGCTACTAGTACCTATGAATAGTCGGGATAATATGAGACGTCACCATGGATACGGGTCCACAATGACACAAAGCGAATCAGACAATAGTGATCACATAACATATGGTAAATTTTTTGTTATCCCACTTTTTCACGCAACATATGAAAAAATCGTCTGAGGTATGACATAGCCCGTGAAATCATTATTTATTGAGATTTCATGCTTGTCATTCAAACAACATTTTAGTGTCATGAGGAAAATTTACCCTTTTAAGGCCCAAACTGGGTTTTATTTTCAGACAATATTTATCTATTGTTTGATTGAAGTTATCAAAAAATTTAGTTTTGACTCCATATCCACATCTTGGATTCCCTCTCAACATATTCAACGTAGTATTTTCCCTCTTATAATTAGTTTTCTTTTTTGACAATATTTATCTGTGGTTTGATTAAAGTTATCAAAAAAATTAATTTTGGCTCCATATCAATATTTTGGTTCCCCTCTCAACATCATATTTTCCCTCTTATAATTAGTTTTTGATTTCTCACTCTTCTGATACTCTCTCACTCTTAAAACCTAATCTTAGCATAACGTGAATCTCATCTTGATAGAACCTTAATCTCTCCGACAAAACCCTAATCTCGACGGCGGAACCCTAATCTCGGCGGCGGAATTGTGGCTTATTCTAGGGCCTTATTAATTTAGGTATACCCCAATTTTCTTGCCTTCTGTTTGTGAAATTATGATGAGAAATCTAGTGATTCTTATTGGTTGTTTTATTATTGGAAAATTTGTCTATTGTGCTTATACTATTGTTCTTCTTCTTGTTGGTATCCACTCGTCATTTCCTACTACAAACTTACAATAGCCTTTAGGATATGAATTGCTTTGATTGGTTAGGCTACTCCTTACTGCTTTTAGTTTATATTCAATGGTTTCTACTCTCAGTAGTGTCATTTAGCATTGAATACAAAATGGTTTTTACTCAAATATAATGGTTTGATTAGTTTCTACTCTACTGTCTGTATTTATCATTATGGCTTTCGATTTCTCTGAAAAAATGATAAACTTAGTTCATATTGTTTATTTGTAGATGGATAAACTCAGTTATAGAATAATAATAAACTTAGTTCATTTTGTTTAATTGTATATGGATAAGTCATGGATGCATGCTAATAAACGTTCACGCAAATTTGAAAAGGGACTAGCAGTATTTTTTCAGTTTGCATCAACTAATGCAAAGGATAAAAAGAATATATGATGTATTTGTTTTAAATGTTGCTACACAGATGGATTCTCCATTTCAGTTATTAGGGACCATATTTATTTGAATGGTATTGATGAGGGTTATCAGCATTGAAAGTGCCATGGAGAACCAATTATAGCTGAGTCGGAGCCTAATATTAGAGAAGAATATGAAAGTGAAGATGGGGAATGTCGTAGTGGTGTGGGGGAGGATGAGGTAGATGGGGAAGAATGTGAGGATGAACATATGTTAGATGACTCAGTTGAGTTTCTGAAGTATGTGGAGGATGGTGATAAGCCTTTGTACCCTGATTGTACGAAGACAACAAAACTGAATGCTTTGATCCATATTTTCATTCTGAAAGCAAGGCATAACATGACTGATGGCTGTTTTATAGACGTATTATTATTGATTAGGGGTTTGCTTCTAGAATATAATCGGGTTCCAAACTCCTAATATGATGCTAGAAAGAGTCTTGATGCATTAGGAATGAAATACGAAAAAATTCATGCTTATCCTAATAACTACATGTTGTATAGAGGGCAGCATGCATCTGATGTTCTCTACCACATATGTGGCGTTTTACGTTGGAAATTGGAGAAGGATGAAAAAGAATCAATAGATGTTTCTGCTAAGGTTTTGTGGTACTCTCCACTAATTAGGTTGAAACGGATGTATCGGTCGGCAAAGATATCAAAGAATCGTACATAGCATGACCATGGAAAGAAGAAAGATGGATGATGTGACATCCAGCTGATTCCTCGATTTGGGATTTAATAGATAAAAAGATGGTTGAAATTTGGTAGTGCCGAGGAACCTCAGACTAGCCATATCATCTGATGGATTTAATCCCTTTAGATCCCAAAGTGGCAAGTATTCTTTTGACATGTTTTGTTTGTCACGTATAATCTTCCTTCATGGCTGTGTATGAGAGGAAGATTATGTGGAGGAAGATTATGATGTCAACGTTATTAATTTTCGGGCCGAAACAGCCGTGTAATGATATCAACATCTATCTTCTACCCTTAATAGATGATTTTAACTTATTGTGGGAGGGTGTTGATGGAATATATGATGCAGTAAGGGGTGAATATTTCACGTTGGGAGTAGTACTCATTTGGACTATTAATGACTTCTCGCTTATGGGAACTTATTTGGTAGCGTTGTGAAGGGTTACAATGCTTGTCCAATATGCATCGATAAGACTAAACCAAGATACATGAAGCATGGGAGGAAAATGTCGTTCATGAGGCATCGGAGAATCCTATCATGACATCATCCTTGTGGAAAGCAGAAAAAAGCTTTCGACAACATAGTAGAGGAGGACATGGCCCCTATTCCATTACCTAGGGAAGAAGTGTTAGCAAGAGTGGAGGGTTTGAACTATGAGTTTGGCAGAAAATTAAATCATCCTTCGGTGATGGGTTATGCATACTGTATCAAACCTGTATGGAAGAAGAAGTCTGCTTTTGTTCAACTAGAGTATTGGCTATATATTCCGTCTCGACATATGCTTGATGTGATGCATATAAAGAAGAATTGTCATGAGACCTTTCTTAGTACCTTGTTGAATGTTCCAAGGAAGACAAAAGATGGGGCAGCTGCTCGTTTAGACACGTATGCGATAGGTATTAGGAAGGATTTGGTAGCTAAAACTGGTGCCAAAAGTTCGAAGTTACCTACGGCTAGTTGGAACTTACTTGTGAATGAAAAGAAAATTATTTGCAACTTTTTCTTTGACATGAATGTACTAATAAATTTTTCATCTAATGTTAGGAATCTTATCTCTATGCATGATTTAAAACTTGTTGGTCTTAAATCGCATGGCTGTCACACTGTATTGTAATTTCTTCTCCTTATTGCATTGCATTATGTTCTAGAGAAGCCAATGAGGTATGTAATCATACGCTTCTGCTATTCTCCTAGGAAATATGTACCAAAGTGATTGATCCTTCGAAGTTGGAGAAAATGCAAGCTGACATAGTAGTTACAATCATCTTGCTTGAGAAATACTTCCCTCCTTCATTTTTTTTGACATCGTGATTCATTTAACTGTTCATCTTTTGAGAGAAGTAGAGTTATGTGGTCTTGTTTTTTCCGATGGATGTACCCCTTTGAAATATATATGAAGGTATTTAAAGGATGGGTGAAAAGTTGCAGACATCATGAGTGGTGGGTAGTAGAACGCTATATACTTGAAGAGGTTATGGAACTTTTTACCGAACGTATGCTTGACAATCGTAATACTGCTGGAATTCCATAGAGTTCCAGATCAGACATCTGCCATGCCATTAAAAGAAAGTCAAGAGTGTCATACTTAGCAGTTTATGGAAAGGCATTTGATCAAGCACATCTCTGTGTATTGCATAATATAGAGGATGCATGGCCCTACTGTGCGTAAGTTTTACGTTACTTAACCAAATAATGCTTTTTTAATATAGGGATTATATTATAATTGTTTTTTATATGGCTAACTAGTTTGAATTTATGTTAATCCAATGAACACTTGGAGATACCGGGGTTGGAATATCCTAGCAAACCCCCAAAAATAGAGAAATGGCTGAAGGATAGACAGAACAAGACATTTGTGACATGGTTAAAGAAAAGGGTAAGTTGTTGATTTATTGATGACTTAATGAAGTGCTTCCAGCATGAATATTTTATTTTTGAATTGAAAGCCATGCATGATGTGTATATTGTTTTGCAGGTATCAGATGATCTTGAGATACTTGGAAACAAATTTTCAGAAGTAATGAGGTGTTTTTCAAGAGGTCCAAACCATCAAGTGCCTATCTTTGGTGCATACGTAATTGATAAAGTTGATTTCACAACCAAAGAGCATGATGACATTCGATTAGTTTAGAATAGTGGAGTATTTCTGTAAGCAGATGTAATGCAAGTATCTAGTGCTAAAGATAAAAACCCCAGAACATTGGATATGGACTTTTACGGTGTGATTACTATAACATCCCATATTTTTAGTAACATTATTTAGGATATTTAATTAGCTAAATTAAATAAAATAATGTGTTGATTAGGGGATTGAGATTTCATTTAATTAAGGGGTAGCCTTGCCATTTAATCAACGAATTAAAAGAAGAGTTTAAAATGAAATGGAGGAGGGGTAAAATAGAAAAGAGGCCATTCCTATATCCCTTAAACTTGGCCGTGTATTCTCCTATGTACGTTCATTTCATTTTCAAAATTTCAAAAGCTAATGTCGGCCACCATTAACAAGAGCAAGAGAAAGAAAGATAAAGGAGAAGCTTAATCAACATCAAATTCATTCAAATCTCACCTCCTTAATCTCTAAAGCTAAGGTGAATAATGTTTACATCACATATTTGTTTTGTTTTCGGTTTGATGATGAAATCTGAACTTATTTGCAATGTTTTCTATGTTTTTGAATGTTGAAATGATTGTATATACTTGTTCATGATTTATGCATGTTCATATTGCTTTTATGATATGTTTTAAGATAAAAACCCAATTAAATGACATCTAATTGTCTTGCGAATTTTTATATAGATCAAAAATAATATTTTGGAGATGGGTTTCAATTTTCAGATTTTTTGAATTTTTGTGGAATTAATATGAATTTTCTAGTGAAGAAAATATTATTTTGGATTATAAATTATTTACGGTTTAATAATTACCGGTTTAGGTCTGAAATTTAAATATGTTAGAAAACATATCAAAAGTGATTTTCTGAAAATTTTGTAGAATTTTCCTAAAAGTTTTAATGGATATATAAAATTATTTAAGGTATGGAACTTAAATGTTTTATATATTTATAAAAGGAGAAGGGGCTTTGTGTAAATAATTTGAATTTTTTATTTCTGGAAATTGGCGGCACTTTTGACAAAGTAAACTGACAACCAATCACAATTTGACAAACAAGGCATGCTAGGTATAAAAGAAATAGTTTAAAAGGACAAATAAACATGTTTTTCACTGTTTCGATGCATTCGGCACCAGGTTCCGCCTCCTTACCTTCGCCTCCGACACTGTCGAAACCAATGCATATGGTATCAGGGAACTGGTACATAGTAAATTGGACGTAGTTGAAAGGTAAATGGTCGAAACCAGGGGTTCCGAAGGGGTTGAGGCTTTATTGTGCTTTTAAATGAAAACGCGCCTGCTTGCTTTCGACTAAGTAGCTTTCGACTTGGTTAGCTTTCGACTAGGTAAAATGGATTTAAAAGAATTAGTTTCGATTAGGTTGCACCTTTTTTTTAAAATAACTGCTTTCGACTAAGTCGAAACTTTTAGCTGCTGCTTTTTACCTTTTGACCGAGATGGTTTCGAAAGGGTTGTTTTACTTTGTTTTCTAAAATTTGGCCACTTCTCCAATGCTTACAAAGGGATGGTTTCGACACCATCACTTCTTTACTTAGGAAGGATATCGAAAAGAATGCTTTGGACTTTATTGGGTTTCTGATCCTTTTGCTCTACTTGAATGCATAATCCAAATGGTTTCGACCGAAACGTTTTTCAAAAGGTTTCGATGGAGTAAACTTTAAATGGTTTCGAAAGGTTTTCACATGTTTTAAATTGAACCCAAGTGCTTTTGAAAGGTTTGTATTTACAAAGATTTGATACTTTCGAAAGATTTTCCAAAGTATTAAAAGGAAAGATTTTCCAAAGGTTTCGAAAGCCAATGTTTAAAGGTTTTGAAAGAAAGATGTCTAAGGTTTTAAAGCTTTCGAAAGGAAGGATTTCCAAAGGGTTCAAAAAGGTTTTAAGAATGGTTTCTAAAGGGAGGTTTTGGCCTTTCGGCCTAAATTAAATAAAGGGTTTTTCTTGGTTTCGAAATAGGTACTTTCAATGATTTCTAAAGGGGTGCTTTCAATAGATTCAAAAGTGGGACTTTCAAAGATTTAAATGTTTTCATCAACTAAGATTTGGGCAAAGTATATATAACATGGCAAGGTGATTTTGAGTAAAGCATAGAGATAACATATTTTCCTTGTTTGAGTTTGATTTAAAGGTTTTAAATCATTTTGAAAAGGTTTTCAAGGAAAATTTTGGGATGGGATCCCTAAGTAAAATGACTCAGATATTAGAATATCAGATGGGACTGGTATAGGGTCGCGCCCTATACATTAGCTATTGGCCCTTGCTAATTTTGTCCAAAATTCCAGTGTACAGGGCTTTGTCACATGTAAGACTAAAATTATGATTACACACAGAATGGAATATATGTTTGTATACAGATAGGTTATTGGTGAGCCCGCAAAACCATTAGGATCAGGTGACCTTGGGAGATGTTAAGTTAGGGATAGATCGTCCAGAAGAGAAGTATTTAATATATAGTTAAGGACAGACCGTCCAGAAGAAGAGTGTCTAATAGATGTTGGATAAAAAATTGTTATATTGTTTGGTAGGCCCGAGTTAGCCAAAGGTTAATAGTTAGCCAAACAAAACTATAAAGTTCGAACAGATAGTTCATTTATTACCTGATATGTATGTTTACTCAATGACGCTTTACAAATTTTAACAGTTTTAATTGCACGAAAATATTTGCAAACGATAAGTTTTAAAAGGATGTTAGTTAGGGGAAACCCGTTCCGCTAAGCGGCGTGGTCTCCGTTAACATAAAATATCTGAGATGTAACAATATTATTCACACCAGGCATTATGTCAGACTTGAAGTTTTTATTTCTCCTTAAACTTCGGGTGCTCAAAATTGATTTGAGAAGGCTGAGGGTTGATATTTTAAGGTTTAGTAAATTTGGCGAATAAAGCTTCGGGAGACAAGAAGGTGGCTGATGGATAGTTATTTAGGAGTTGTAGTTTTATTCAGATTATTTCCGCTGTGTATATATTACGTCAGATATGACTATATTTACTCTGATCAACCAAGGGGGCATCGTCATATGTCACTCTTAGCATATTATTGTAAATTATATTTGATCATTGCCTAGGAAACGTTTTGGGATCATGGAGCTTAGATACGAATTATTGTTTTGAAATGTAATCAGCAAAATGTTGTTTTTTTGAAATCTGTGATTTTGTTCATACTCAGGTGCTTTTGATATTATGGATACCATTAGCATTACCATATTTTGTCATCAGAAGTTAATCTTATAGATAACTGTAGCATTTATAGCGCTTAGCTTTTGGTCACTGGATACGCGACGTTACAACTATACAGATTTGAGAGATGGACCACTACAACTTTATTATACATATATTCAAATGTGACTCATTTGAGAATGTCAGGGGCATCAATGTAGATGAACTTAGGTTTACTTTGGTTAATCTGAATAGGAAAGCGCATATAAATAATGTTTTTGTCTTGGGTGAGCATGTGCATCAAATTTTTTACATACAAGACCACCCGGATCCCCTATGGTCAGTGGTTGTAGGATGCCTTAACAGAAACTACCAAGGGGCTGATGAAGATGAGGAACTAGAAGATATTAAAGTAGAGCAGCAGCCATTTAATGCCACAATGCCATCAGTGGAGACTTTTGATGACATTATGGGTGATGAACATAGCAATTATAAGCGACTTGGAGATGAGGAAATAGATGTTTATGACAAAGAACCTAAGAAATTGGCTAGGGTTGATTATTTTGTCAAATTGCATTGATTTGTGTTCTTTGATATGCTTGAAAATACATGAAGAATTCTGTGGATTATTTTGAGATTGTGCTCTTGTTGCTTGAGAATATATGCTTGTGTTCTTCGATATGTTTGAGTTTGTCAAATTGCTTTGAGTTTTTACATACTTGTGTGGATTACTTTTGTCTACTAATGGTTTCCATGTTTATTTCACTTCATGTAGCTCTTTAACTTCTTTATTTTTAGGTAATGGCTTCGAAAGACCGTGTGCTGCCCCAAACAAGTGACATTCATGGTTCACGCCGTAAAGTTCCAATCCCAAGAAAACCTGAAATGAAAATAAAGAAGAAGGTTGGTTTCACATCCAAGAAGGTTATGGCAACATTCAAGTCAGTTTCATTTGGTAGCAATCCTAGAAAGAGGAAACTACCTGAGGATGAAGCTGAGAATGTAACTGGCGGATTGCAATTGTTGAAGCGAGGAATGGTGACGATGAAACACATTAACAAGCGAGTTGCTAGGGGAAAGAGATGGAAGGTTTACTGTAGTGCCAAAGGGGAATTATTGGAAAGATTGTGACGTGGATGCAATCCTACATTGGGGTGCAAGCACGAACAACAATCTCAATAGCTATTTCTGATTGGTGACATGTTTCTCCACATGAGAAGGACAATATTTTTACTTGCGTAGAGGTAAATGAACTGTCCACTGGTTAATTGTATAATCGTAGCAATTAGTTAAAAGTATTCTTACGTTAATTTATTTGTATACATGTAGAAATCATTTGTGGTGCCTAAAGAATGGAAGAATCTGATTTTAACATCGGCGGGGAATAAATGGGAGAGTTCAAGAGCAGACTAGTCACCAAGTACGTGATCCCCTATTTGGACACCTCTAAGATATTGGAGTTCCCTCCTGATGATTATTAGTTAATTCAGAAGGCCGTCTGGGATATTTTTGTTGCTGAACGGATTACACAAGGTTTTATGGTACGCTTTCGAATCGCTAATGTCTTTTTATTTCATAGTTGGTTCCATACTAGTTAAAACTTAAAAATTCGCAAGGTTCCATAGTAAAATTAACTTTTAAAACTTAAAAAACACTTAACTTTAGTTTTACTTAAAACTTAAAAATTAAATTAACTTTTAAAACTTAAAAATTAAATTAACTTTTAAAAGTTTAAAATGTAAAATTTAAACTAACTTTAACTTTAAAATTAACTATAATTTTACTTTAAATTTAATTTAATTTTAAATTAACTTTAAAATAACTTTAATTTTAAATTGCTTTAAATTAACTTTAATATAAACTTTAAATTGACTTTAATATAAACTTTAAATTGCTTTAATATAAACTTTAAATTGACTTTAATATAAACTTTAAATCAACTTTAGTTTTAAATTAACTTAAAGCATTAAATTAAATTAACTTAAAACATTAAATTAAATTAAACTTACAACTTTAAATTAACTTTAATTTTAGTTAAAACTTAAAAATTAAAATAGCTTTAAAAATTTTAAACTTAAAACTTAATTTTACTTAGAAGTTTAAAATTAACTTAAAAATTAAATTAACTTTTAGAAGTTTAAACTTAAAACTTAAAACTTTGAATTAACTTTAATTTTACTTTAAATTAACTTTAATTTTAAATTAACTTTAAAATTAACTTTAAATTAACTTTAGAATTAACTTTAAAATAACTTTAAACTTAAATTAACTTTAATATAAACTTTAAATTAACTTTAGTATAAACTTTAAATTAACTTTAATTTTAATTAACTTAAAACTTTAAATTAAATTAAACTTAAAACTTTAAATTAACTTTAATGTTACTAAATACTTAAAAATTAAATTAACTTTTAAAAGTTTGAATTGAAACTTTAATTTTACTTAAAACTTTTAAATTAACTTAAAATTTAAATTAACCTTTAAAAGTTTAAACTTTAAATCAACTTTAATTTTATATTAACTTTAATTTTACTTTAATTAACTTTAAAATTAACCTTAAAATAACTTTAATTTTAAATTAACTTTAAATGAACTTTAACATAAACTTTAAATTAACCTTGATATAAATTTTAAATTAACTTTAATATAAACTGTAAATTAATTTTAATTTTAAATTAACTTAAAATTTAAATTATATTAAACTTAAAACTTAAAACTTTGAATTAACTTTAATTTTACTTAAAACTTAAAACTTTAAAATTAAATTAACTTTTAAAAGTTTAAACTTAAAAATTTATTTAAATTTTTTAAATTAACTTAAAAGTTTAAACTTAAAACTTTAATTTTACTTAAAACTTTTTAATTAACTTAAAAAAATTAAATTTACTTTTAAAAGTTTAAACTTTAAATAAACTAAAATTAACTTCATACTTTAATTTAAATTAATTATAATCCATCTTCACAGTTTATATTTCAAAAAAACAAATTACGTAGAACTGTGAAAAAATGTACCCGACAAAGTCGAAGGAGGAAAAAAACTATGCCTTTGATCACTATGGTTGGTTCTATGATGCCATAACATTATATAATGTCTACTTCTACGTGTAATTTATAGGAAATTCGCGAGGCCCAAATATAAATAAGGAAGGAAATGTGTACCCTCATTGGATATCATCCAAAGGATATGCTAATATGATGAAAGAACTGGTTAGTGTTGGTTGCATAACTACTTGATATCTACAACTAAGTGGTTGGGTTTTCTTATAATGGACTGATAAATATTCACATTATTATAATATATTTGGAAACTGTTCCCGAGGAAGAACTGTCTCGTGGTAATCTATGGTTAAAGGCACATCAAGACAAGAATGGAAACTTCAAGGATCCAGCTACACACGCTGCTATCGATAGAATTGTAAGTGTAATCGTTTTGTTTTTATCTATTTTTTACTTCTTTGTATTTGTTTAAATAAAAGTAAACGAATCCAATATATTGATTTTATTGTCAGAAGGCATTGACTAAAGATGTTGAAGCGGAATCGTTGAGGAAAATGGACCTAAGGATATTCTGACAATGGCTTTGGGCACCCCCCAGTATCCTGACAGGGTACGAGGTGTTGGTGGCTTTGTCAAGCCTGAGGCTTACTTTAATTTGCCAACAACATACTGAAATGAAAGATCATCAGCAAATACGACTCCATCAAGCATTCAGTAGATTATAATAGAGGAATAGGCTAGGTGGGAGCTTGAGAAGAAGGCAAAAATGAGTAAGCAACAGGCTTGGTTTGAGGAAAAGTTAAAGAATATAGAATCAAAGGTTAGAGGGATGGGGGAATTGGCTAATCCACCCAAACTATCTACACAAGGTAGCTGTTCCTAGGAGCATTCTATAAAGGCAGCCGATGACATTGAGTATGCAAAGAAACAAGATGTGAAGAAGGGGATGGCGAATAAAAAAAATGTGAAGAAAGGGTTGGCATCGGTTATTGAGGAAAATGTTAAGTCCCCAAAAGGAAATTTGACTGAACACTTGGAATTTTGGGAAGAAACTTTGGTAAATACCCGCTACCCTAATTTCGTTGATGATGTAAATTTGATTAGCTTTGATAAACCTTGTATGATACATAATGTTTGGTGTAGATGAAAGAATCCATGTCTAGCAACAACAATGCAGAGTTTGCACTCACAGTTAATTCTGTGGATAATTTCATTGCATTTGGAACCATCAATGAAATCGATGTCGACGCCATAGACCAGACTATCCATGGAGTGCACTTGGAAAAGATACGCGTCTCCATCACCAAAGTTGTTGCTCCTAATGCCTTGCTACTAATTACTATCAAAGATGAATTTATGACAGTGCAAGATGCGCTTAGTGGTACATATATTGCTTGGCCGAGAAGCTTGATCTCCAATGCAATCACTAAGAAGGTAATTCAAGATCCATTTGCTATTTTTGAAATGTTTTACTTAATTTGATATTTGATTGCCTAACCAAGTTGAGTGTTATTTACATAACTTGGAGGTTGTAAAGCCTCGTTTTGTTAAAAAGAAGAAAAAAAATTTGTTTCGGTCGGGATGATGCTAAAGACCTCGACACACTGCCCGCTAAACTGCCTACAACACTAAAGGTGCTTTTCCAATGGTCCAACACATCCTTGAAGAACAAGGTCAGTATTAACACCACTTTGGACGAGGAAATATTTGGTATCCGGACAAAAGTGGCTAACTTTAGGAGAGATATACATGCGATCACAAATTTTGCTGAGACATTTGCTCAAGTCATTGTTTTTTATATGAGGTGGATAGTTGTTTATTACAATCAGATTGTTAATGCTAAATGGGAGTGTGACTCATTTTTTAATGTTGCATTAGTGTTAATTATTATTTTCTTGTATTCTTTTATAGCTACCTTTGAAGTGCTGAAGAAATCTAAGATGACATACATGATTTCCTTCATAGACCTTGCTTTTATAGATGCACTTGGATATGGAAATTCAGCTAAAAGGGCTTTTGGTTTGGCCAAATGGTATGAACAAGGGAAGCCTGGTCAGATTTTCTTGGTGACATTTAACTCAGGGTAAGTACAGTATGGTTCTTTATATTGATCGATCAAATTTTGTACTTGATTCATGCTCTATATATAAAGTAGTTTGTTATGAATGTTGAGTGGAATTTTCAATCTAAGTAATCATTGGACTTTGATAGTTGTGAATCCCAGTGAAGAACATGTGCATTTCAAGGATCCATTGAGAGGACGATTGTGTGGTAAAGAATGGATGAATATTGTGAACAGGTACATGTAATTGCTGGTTTATATTCTAACTTTTCAAGTGGTTTGGTGGTTTGTGTTTGTTTACTTTGCAGCTCCATTGCAATTTAAAATCGGGACAAACCGAAGAAAGGCAAAAAGAAAGTTCAATAGACGCCTTGTGCTATGCATATTCCATATTTCTCAAGTCTGATGACTTTTCTTCCTCAAAATGATTGATTAAATTCTATGTTTACTTGACATCTATGCATGCTTCAGGGAGCTCAGAAACAGATAGGTTAATTGACATGTGGATTGTGGGTAATGCGCCACATGAATGACATCGTATGGGACAAGTCAACTGTGGCATGCTATGGTAATATATGTCAATGTTGTATTTTGGTTAGGCTTATTAAGATCCATACCTAGTAAAGTTAACCACTGTATTTCCTATTGTTACTGTGGGAGAAGGCTCTAAACAATATCTATTCCCAAAATAATATTGATATTGTTTGGGTGGAGTGGGCTACGCATGTCTACAAGTTTGCTCAATCATAGTGCCTAATTTCTATATATGCCTACTAGTTATATTATGTAAATATGCATCTTGCAATTGAACTCTTATTAGTTAGCCTTGCCAATGTTGGTTTTGTTGAATTTTGTGTATATGGGTTCGGTTGCTTAGTTTATGTAGGTCGGTATTGAACTAATGCTTGTAGGATATATATTTAGATTGGCATTCGGAGAACAATTATATTGTACTCGGTAAGATATACAAGATTATCTGTTATCAGATTTCCATATGAACAGTGAATTACAATTTTATTTCATGTAAGGAAAAACAACACATACAAAACTGATTTGTGTTATCTGAACTGCATTCAAACAATGGTAACCATCAAGGCTTTATTGTTGTTATGCGAATCAAACAACATAAACTATAGATTTATTGTTATGTGAAACCAAGGAAAACAACATTTATCTGCTAGATGAAGCAGGTTCTAACATTTAACAAAAATGTGAATTTCATTAAGATTGCAAAAAATTGCTATTTTATTAACTTTCAAAGAACATATAATATCCAACTCTACTGGTTGTAAGATGAGAACATCATATAAGTGTACTTGGTATCAATATTAGTCAATATTTATATATTGTCTAATAGGAAATTCTGAGAATGATACTATAACATCAAATCAAACAACAAAGGACTTTTTTTCTCTGTTATGTTAATGCATATTAGATGACGAGGATTGTCTGTGATCTGATATGCAATGAGACGACATCAAATCATACGACAGATAGTTATGTTTTCAGACAATAGGGCGTATCTGTTGTCTGATGCATTTTTTGACATAGTGGTCATAAGACAAAGGACCTGCTTTGGGGTTTTGGAAGGTATTAAGTGGTTATTTAAGGGCCCGCTTTCTCCCTAAATGAAGTATTAAATGGTCGGGATTGGGTTTAGGCACGGTTAAGGAAATCTCATAAAGGTACGCTTCAATAGCAAGTATTAAGTGAATGAAGAGATTTCCTACAATGTCATCTAGATAAATACCTACGTGGAGTTCTCCTTGGGAATTGTATTAAATTATAGGGGCTTACCTTAATTGAAGTCTTAAATGGTCAGAGTTTCCTTATTTTCCATTAAAAGGTGTTAAGTGGCTTGGGTTTTATCTCTCGCATCGTTAGACATTTATGACGTTGGTATAGGTTATGGGATTGAGAAACCTGCTTTGGAAATGGAAGGTATTAAGTGGTTGTTTGGGGGTCCACCTCATTTCCTTATATGAAGTACTGAAGGTTTTAGAACACGTAAGACATATTCCTATTTTGACATATATTGTCCAAGTACTGAAATAATAAAGCTTGAGGTTTTTATTCACTAGACACTTATTGTTCTGGCTCCCTCATCATTACAACATAGGTTAAAGAAGGAGTGATGACGATGCTAATGCTTGAAGACGGCGTGAGAAAAGCTTGTGGCAGTTATTGTTATTTATGTTACATTTTATTGTACCCATGAAAGAATAGTTTTAAAGAAATGATGTAACGGTTATTATGGAAACTATATTTTTTTATTATAGCATTTGAATTTATTTTGAAATAAATGGGCATGGTTTGTTATTATACATTATTTGTTCTGCTGTGAGTCTGAAAGAATAGTTATAGCTCTATATTGTTATTAATTTTACCAATCAACAACCAACTTTAGAATGGGTCTAATTTTCGATGTCTTTTCTAGATCGAAATTTAGGCATGTTTCGAGGTAGGTTGTTACATCATCACAAAGTCTCGAATTACTGCTAAGAGTCCTTTAAGTATAGGATAATTTGTGTGACCATCACTAAGGTTTTTCCATCAGTAAGGCTCATGCTCGAAGAAATACCATCACTAAAGTACCGATATCATCTAAGGCTTTGCTATCACTAGGGCGAGCTAGACCATCACTAAGGTCCGGGGTACACAAGTTAGCGTCCTCACTTACCCCTGCCCTATGAGCATATATCACTTCTTCGAGTTATCCATCGATCCCTTTGACTCATGACTTGATAGTGGAACACATTGTACGTTCCACTCCATCAACTCAAATCATCGAACGTGCCTCATCGGGCTATCACTACGTCCTACGAACTATCGTCACTTGAGTTGTTTGATCCAGATGATTCACATCGTCAAGTCATCGAAGTTCGGAACGTTTCTGGCTCACTCATATTGTACACCCCCATACATCCACATTGATCGCCTTTCACTAATATCCTAATATCCAACCATCAAATTGAGATGTGATTGATCACATAAGGTCTACACGTCATGTAAAACTCCTCATATCGATCATCTATGGACCTAGCCAAGTTGGATTGATCAGTGGTGATCGATCATCTTTCAACATTTGGTCAATTTTCGACTTCCTCGAGCCATCCTCAAAGTTAACACATGATTAGCCCGAAGTAACTCCAAGTTTCAACCGTAACACCGTGCTAGCTCCAAAATCCACATCGATCATCTTTTGGCCATAACTCACAAACCCTTGGCCCAAACCACTGGCAATCGATCATGTAGCTTCCTTGCACCATCACAGACCTCCCCTATCGATTATCGGCCCATCTAATCATTGGCGATCGATCAAAGGTGATCGATCATCCTGAGTTTACTCTATGTTTTTTCTTGAGTGAACCAAAGTTTCACTTGCAGCCATGTGCATTCCTAAGTTAACTTTAACTTTTATCACTAAGTGCAATTTTTCACATTAGCCCTTCTTGATCAATCGATAACAATATGGGTCGAAATCATCGATTGACTTTGTTTAAAATTCGCCTAAGTCATTTTCTAGCCTTTTTGCATCGATTATCATCTGAATTTCTGCTCCAATTTGAATGAAGGCTTCACTCACATCAGCCCTTCTTGATCAATCGATAACAATATGGGTCGAAATCATCGATTGACTTTGTTTAAAATTCGCCTAAGTCATTTTCTAGCCTTTTTGCATCGATTATCATCTGAATTTCTGCTCCAATTTGAATGCAGGCTTCACTCACATCGATACATCTTCAGTTTGTCTAGGACCGATCCATTTCTAAAAAAATGCACATCGATATACTATAATCTAATCTAAACATGTAAACAACATCCAAAAACCAAACAAGCATCATATTGGACATATCCTAATTTAACATCTATATACGATACACTAATGCATGGACCTTCATAAAAATCGATCTAAAACCTTTTGAATTCGTTTATAAAAAACATCTATAAACCAAAAACTGTCAAAGATCTCGATTTTAACTTGGAAGATATTAAAACACATTTTTAAAATAAAGAAAAGCATTTAAAAGGTTGTAAGATGGTAGACCACTAACCTATCGATGAATAATCAACAGATTTTACCAAAAACGAGGTAGATCTACTGTAGAAAGCCTATGCACGAATGACAATGCACCAAATCCCGAAATTAGATATCCCCCTTGGTAATCCCTTTAATAATCTATCTTTAATTACTTAATTAAGCTAGATTTAATGAAGATTAAATATGGTTTTGATAATATCATATTTAATGGAGGTCAAGGAATGTTTTTAGAAGATGGGAAAAGTGATTGATGGTTGCTCTTTAAACCATAGTTAACCCTAGTCTCAAAATGGATTAGGGGGCTAATTACAGACTTAATCTAATTACTCACTAATTTGTCCAAAAATCCTCTAACCTAAAACGGTCATATCTTCCAAACTACAAGGCTAAAGATATATTATGATCAGTCTACGAAAAGACAAACAATCAAATGTTTCATTTGGTAGTGGATTTAGGTACTAATTCAGAATTTATCAAAGTTGTAGCTCTTACAAGTTTTTAGGATCAAAACCGTGCACAATTTCTTTTATGGGTAAAAGATGTCAACTAAGGCTCTTAGTGGATACTCGAAAAAATTTGAAATCCGTCTGCATCCGTATCCGAAAAGCGAATAAATATCCGATATTTGAAAAAATAGATAAGGATGTAGATACGAAGACATCTGCATTCGAAAATTATCCTTCATGTTTTTATCAAGCTTATACTTTATTTTATGTGTATTTTAGTACAATGAAAAATATGTATTTATTTTCTTGTTAGTATTAATTTATAATCATATGTATTTAATGCGTTTTAATTGCTCAAAATTATTTGTTAGCATAATATTTGTTGATTTTGCATACTTCTATAACCAGTGAAATTGGAAAAAAAAATTATGTTAAAACAAATTTTTTTATTTATGTTTCTTGATTTAACAATTATTAGCGGATATGATAATCATTCGATATTCATTCGTACCCGCGAATGTGAATATCCGATAATCTAAAATAATTTCAAATACGCATGCAGATATGACACTGTACGCATCCGAAAATATCCACCGATAGATCAAATGTCAATGCTCAATATTTTAAGGTTATAGTTTATTTGGATCAAATTTGATGACGAAAATAATACATTTACGATACGCCGATACGTAAAAATTTAGGCAGTTACAGTTAAAGTCAAATTTTTTTATTATAAAACCGTTGAAAGAAATATTTGTCCTTTAAAATTAATGTTGCTCCAAATTATGATTTTTAGAAGATTTTGCTTCGGACTGAAATACACGTAGAACCATTCCTGATGCATCCTTTGATTGTGAAATATTGAAGTGTATAAAAAGTGAACAACAAACTAATTAATTATTACTAATATTACTAAAATATAGTGCTATATGATTGATCCGTTGTCAACCATTTTAACCTGCATTATTAAGCCTATCGATACCGACGTGAACGAACAAAGTCGCTCTAATTGTACTCCACAAACTGATTATGACATAATTCTAAATAAAATTAAATACTGAATATGATATCAAAATGGAGTACGCGTAGTCGCATTTATCATACGGTAATTAGAGAAAAAATGATTACACACGTGTGGGGTGACGAAGAAAGAAGAACAGATATACATAAGACAGAGAGAGAGAAAGGAGGCGTGTAGGGGAAGTTAAGAGGCTGACGCGTGTGTGCGTGCATCAAGTTAGTTGCCGGCCCTGACGTCTACGAAGCTCGCACGCGCGGCTTCGATGGGTCCCACGCTCGATGACGTTTATCTATTTTTGTGTTATATTTGACCTTTGGTGCTTAAACGAGGATGCATTCCCGCGGACAATTATATTTAAAGATCAGATGGTGTGGCGTTAACGCACAAATTGTATTAGATGTTGAACTGAAATTATGGAATGTATGATATATTTTTTCTTTTTTTATATCTACAATAATTATTAGTTAATAAATTTAGTGAAGTTCAAGTTCAAATTCAAACACCCACCACGAATTCAAATCAACAATAAAAAAACATACAATTTTTTTTTTTTTTGAAAACCCAGGAGAACCCGACGGATCGGTAAACTCCTAAGAATGGTATTGTAAACCCACTTGAGTGTACATGAGCCTTACGAATCATTTTTGTAATTATTATTGTCGAAATTGTTATGAACGTGATTAGAAAGAAATTGTAGAAATAGACGGTTGTAAAATGAGCATGAATAATGAGCAAATTTACCCTGGACTGTAGTTTGGAACGATGTACAAACACAGATAACAATAGACCACTGTATAAATACTCTAGACAGTTACAATCTTCGATCCCTCGTCGTTCTCGGTGGATAAAAGCTTGTAATTTTTTTATAGAGAAGTTCACACATTTATATAAAGTAGACTTGTTTCCAGTAAATTATAAGCTTTTATTGGCCGGTTATATCGAAACACCAACCATTAAAGATAAAGACATAAGAGGGTCTGTACCCGACTAAAACATTTTATTTTATGCATTTGTAATAGAAATTAGTTTCTTCAAGTTATGTTATTTTTGCTATATAAAAAAAAAGGTAAACAGAGACATATATTTGGCTTTCAATTGGCAAATCAATGAGTGGGTAATCTGACCATTTACTTCCGTTTGGGAGATGGCATTTTGATCATGACAGATGGTTAAAAAGAAAAAGGAGGCAGGTGACTGGAATTTGAAAAAAGAAGAGGAGAGCAGGAAATATGGTTTAGGGGGAACGCACGTGGCTTTCTAGAATTCGGACCCATATACAAGAAAATATAGCTCTTGTATTTGACAAATAGCAAACTAATACTATTATTTTAAAGATGAAGCCACCATACATACACTGTTTCACGTAACTATTTGGTAGAGGGTACCAACTTAAATATGTAGAGCAGTCTTCTCACTATTATCTCGAATTAAATTGCGGAGCGTACCCCGAAATTACGCCGACGATTTCGCTGCCCAACTCTTATTCATGTAGTGTCAATTTATAATGATCAAACAAAGGCACACGTGTGGTTCAATTAATTGTACTGGCAGTACCAATCCCCTAGGCCATAAAAGCATCAGGTCGTCGTAGCAGCATAGTACCTCAATGAAGATAGTACGTGGGTACAATCATGAAACTTGCACGGTTTTACTAACTTTTCATTGTCAAATACACTTTTGCACCGTCTCTGTATATAGTTTCAAACGCAAGTGCATTTGCATGCTCAGCCTATGCAAATCTTAGCGTGTATTTTTCTTAACAAACGACTTGATATGTTTGTAAATTGTACACATCATACCATGTTTGAAAATCATTTGAACACATTCTAACTTCATCAATTTGATAATCAAATATTTTAATTTGTGTACACTTTTTTAGTTTTGGATCGGTTAAAGTTGACTGGAAAAAATATGTGTGTAAATTATGTCATCATTCTAATATTTTCTACTTTTATCTAGAATTATGTAAAGAAATCTCTCACATTGTAAAAGGATAAAATATATATGGACGATTCTAAATAACAAGTGGACCGATGACTTAAATACATTTTTCACATCGATTGAGAAGTACCAGTATAAACGAAGGAGTTGTATCGTGTGTAAGAAAACAATTGAAATAAAATTGTAATAAAATTTTATTTCTATCTTTCAAATTTATATATTTCATTACTCTTTGCAATTTAGTACCATCGTTCGTTTAAAAAAATTTCTACCAAATTTGTTTGTCTTATGCACGTATAAAAGCATTATCATAAGAGCTTACCACTCATGCTTCCATGTTATAAACATTAGGAAAGTCATTTTGTGGCCACTAACGTTGGGTAGCAACCAAAATTCGTTATTCACATAAGATTACTACTAATTTTAGCTATCCTTTATTGGAATTCTCATAGATACGTGGAAAAAAAAAATTCAATTTCATAGTGCAATGTTGATTCTGCTTCAAGTTCAATTATTTGTATTTTGTAGTTAGAGTTAGGATTATTTCGCATGTTACTAGGAGAAACGACAATTTGAAATTAAAATATTCCTACATCGTTAAATAACTTGAAGAAGCGGTGTCTAAATATGGTTTGTTAGGCACGTAGCATTGATATTTTTTTTTTACAACAAATTGTGTACCAACTCATATGCATACGCCACGGGCTGGAAATGGGGACTTTGGTCCGACCACCGTTACACAACAATTATAGTATTAGTTAGATCATTCTAATGCCATTAGTAATAAAACATTATCTATAGTAATCATGGATATCGAGATCAAACTGTTATAAATTGGTATGTTCTTCATTTTGTGTAACTTATATTTTTACAATCATTCTTTTATTTTATTTTTCATCGAAACGGTACATACTAGTCATCTAAAAGTTTAATATGCGAGTAATATCCAAAACTTAGAAATCTTCTAAACAAATTTTGATGGTTGGTGGAGAAAAAGCAAATATAATTTAGTGCTTCAATTGAAATAATTGTTTTTTCCAAGTTAAATCATCATATGGTGGCTAAATTAAAAAAAATGAACTTACCAATTGTTGAGGTCTAGACCTAAGCAAATCGAAAGAAGGGCAAACACAACTCGCTAAATCCTTCAAAATATCCTTTAATGCTTGCTTATACTAATGTTATTAGATGTAGTTTATCTCTTGTTACTCTTTGCAATTTCATAATCCATTTCTTCTGAAAATATTTGTAACAGTTGTATCATAGCTTGATTCATAATGAAGTGAAGATGGCAAGTGGATTGGATTTTAAGGCCTCTTGCTCAGGAAGGAGCAATATGATAATTTGAGAATTCGCTGAAAGTATTGCATTGACCATGAGATGTGTATGTATTGTAGAAAATTGATATGTGGAACCCGCTTATGTCGCTACTTTATCCCAAACTGAAACAGATACTTCAAGAATATGAAGAAGAAATATCAAAGTTCTCTTACTATCATTCATTAAGGTTGGATGAAGTTATTTTTGAAAAGGTGTTAAATGTGAAAAATAGTAAGAAAGCATGAGAAAATTTGGAGTACACATTCAAGGGAATTAAGAAGGTAAAAAAGTCGACTAAAAACAATGGGAGGAGTTTGAATCTTTGCATACAAATTCTTTGTAATCACTAGAACGTTATTTTCCATGAGTTGTATCTATTGTAAATCAAATGAAGGGATATGTAGAAAATAGAAGATTCCATGACAATTGAGAAAATTCTACGATCTTTGGATTTAAACTTGACAATACATTAGTAGCGATTGAAGAATCTAAATATCTAGGATCTATGTTGTTGATCAACTCATGTGATCACTTCAAGTCCATGAATAAAAATTAAAAAAATGAAGTAAAAAAAGGGTTAATAGAGTAAAATTTTCAAATCAAACTAATCTTATATAGGAATGTGACAGTTAGAAATGAAAGAATTTGTAGTTAAAGATGAGAGATCAAGTTCAAAGCTATAAAATGGATGACTACTCAAAATTTTCAATAAGAAGAGAGAAGTCAAAACACATACTCTACAAGTGGCTTAAGAAAAGGAGGACACAAAAAGCAAAGTGGAAAGACTGGTAGAGTTTAGGATGCCATAGGGGCAATTATGTAATTTGATAATATAACTTTTATAATAAATCTTGTTCGAAATAAAGTAAGTTTTTTTTGTATATATTATTATTGAGATATAAATGATGTTTTAAATATATTAAATATATTGTTAAGCCTAAAAATGGCACAACACCCAAAGCAACCTGAAACAAAGAGAGATCCAGCAGAAACAACAAGTAAGACAAAGAGAGCACCGGAATTTTTGTAGTAGCTTGGCAAATCTATGGTCTACGTCTACTGTTTTGTTATTGATTATTAGTCACTAGTACAAAGGTTTGCCAGATCTAACAGCCTAAAACAGTCAAGAGTAGCTTCCTTAATCACTATGGCTGAGGAGAAATAGAAGATGAAGAAAACAAAGTGCCAAAAGTTCTTTTCTAAATGCCACAGGTGTTGTATTTATAGGAAAATCGTCCAGTAGAATCGTCGGATCTTAATATACCAGGTCTAACTTCAGATCCGAGAATGGAGGAGGGGAAGGCAAAGTCCCCAGAGCCATAAAAACAGCTCGGTACTGACCAGAAGTGGTCGATACCGACCTGATTTTTAGAAGGGGGTTACTCCTTTCCTCCTTCGATCTCCTACCTTCGATTCAATAAGCTCCAAGTACTTTTTGTTTAGTGATCGTGTTGATTCCGAGAGGTTTTGTCATCAATTGTACTTGTTTACTTTTCTTCACAACTTCCTTGGAATTGCTTACCTACTCCTTGAGAAATGCACTTCGAGACGATCACAAAAGTCAGTTATCTACATGTTATAGCTCTAGGCCCTAAAATAGCATAAAAAGTGGGTGGTGTCGAACAGAAGTGGTCCGACACCGAGCATTCTACTTAGCTACATTCTTTCTCCAACTTCTAAAGTCCATTCCTATCATCCTTCCAAACATGTCCCCAAGTCCGTGAACCGTTTCGTCTTCATTTTGATGTTTAGATCAATTTGAAAGCTGCTTGGTTAAAAAGTCGAATAACACTTCCTCTCTAGAGTATGCTTCTATTGAAAAGAAAGCACGCTCTAGAACAAGACAAGCGTACTTCACCATCTATATACATCAGTTAGTTGTACAAGAGTTTCCTTAAAGCATTGTTTCCATTTTGTGGATATCCGTTCGATTGCTTTATAGAGCAGAAATTCCATACTTCGTGCCAAGAATAAGATCTACACTCTGGAGATCGCTTCATGCCTTAGTCAAGTGCATATTGCCTTCCTTTTTTTCCATTTTTAATTTTTTGTATAAATTCATCTCGGTACCGACCTGTTTTGGTCGGTACTAAGTTGAATATTCCATCATCTCGGTAGTATAAATGGCTACAGACTTAGAATTTTTTCCTCACTTTCCTTGCCTTCGCTGCATAACTGAATACTACTCCTCCTACCAAGCCCTCGCGAACTCCACTTCTTTACCAAATACTGATCGTCATTGACTCCTAGATATCATTGCCCACACTGGAAACCGCCACCATCTCCAGATTTTCACTCTAACCGCTAAGGGTGGGCGCGGGTCGGTTTGGTGTGGTTTGGAATCCAAACCGCTTCCGCACCACATCAAACGGTTAATCAAAAATACAAACCATTATATAAATCTTTTAAACGGTTCGGTTTCGGTCCAGTCCCGTTTGAACCATATTAAATATGAAATAAGAGAATTACTTCCATTAACAATCAATTTACGAAGGCAACTGTGTGAAACTTTTACACTTAAAAGGTTAAAACACACAATGTTATACTGAAATGAAAGATTAGTTCTTAATTGTATGAATATTTCAATTTGACATTTACCTACAAGTGAGATTTTTTTGGTAGATTAACCAAACATCGACATTAATCAATGCATAATCATTAAGGAAAATAACTAGGATAAGATTATAATTAGCATTTATCCAAAAAATGAGATGAAAAGTATTATACCAAAACTATAACTTCTTCCTCTATGACAGCGATTATTATTAATATAACAACAACATACGCTAAAAATAAAATGTACATCGTTAGAATCAAAAATAAGATAGATGTTGCTTATATTTTTATCATAAGATTACTATTGTAAATTTTCGGTTCGGTCTGGTTTAATATGGTTGGTTCAATCGTTCAAACCGCAATCGAACCGTATTGATGCGGGTCGGTCCGGTTTTGGGTATCTGCTTTGATTAGATGATTCGGTGTGGGTTTCCGCACCGTTTTTTTGGTCCGGTGCGGGTGGCTTCCGTATAGCGATGCGGTTTATGCCCACCCCTACTAATTGCTGTTGACTTCTCCAAAGAGCTCACCATCGACCTCCTTAAGACAAGATCTAGACTCAATTATAATAAGGCAGGTTTCACTTGGGGGCAATGCCATGGAGGTTGCAGTGGTGGTCGGTGTTGGTGATCGGGGCTGAGATGGCTTTGAAAAACGTTGGTCATCATTTGTTGCATTGACCGTGGCAAATCCTAGGTCCTCCTAGGGTTATTCTCGGTCTGAACCAAAATGGGTACATTGCACCACCACTTTTTCGACAATAGGACGTAAACTTTTTATTGCTTTCGCTCCTCTTTGGGTCGAACATAGGGAATGTCCATCATGGCTTAGTCCAAGCCTTTGTATCCTAATAGCACCTAGGATAATTCCTACCAATGCTTGGCCATTCACATATCATCGTTTGAATTCTGATAGGACGGTTCATTTCCAAAGAACGATCATGTCGAATGCATTCCAATACTTAAATGGCTCCATCATATAGCATATCCATCTAGTGTTCCTATAAAAGAAAGACTTATGCATCGCTACGGACAATGGTTAAGTTATCGAATATCTGACGATAACAGGTAAAATCGAATGTGTTGGGACGTGGCTTGTTTTTCTAGCATGAGTGAGCTATTTGCAAAGGATGGTTTGTTCGTCGTGTACGGGACACATGACTTATACTACATAGATCAACACTTGCACTTGCCTCGGTCAACGTCCAGAATCTGATTGGTCAAAACACGTCGACATCCATTGGGTTTTGGCGTTGGTCATATGAGTTCACATTTAAAGCAAAATTCCAAAATAAAAAATACCCGACCGTGTTGAACGTCAAGTTTTCCTATTCCGAATGACTCACCATTCCCCCAGATTCCATGTTGGCACTAGGCCATCAACTCCTCATGAAGTTGGGTCTACCACTGCTCAAGCTTCGACTTCCATGCCTTCTGAACTTAGGCATTCAATTACCGTTGAGCTTCAGAGCATGATAGTGCCAGCAAATGCAAGACTCACCCCCTCCCATTAATAGCCATGTGGGTTTAAGAATTTTGGATGATCCGTCGGAGCAAATGCCAACAATTCTTACTACTAAGACGCTTCGAACCATACATGTGCATATCTAACCCAACGTCTAATCAAAGGGAATCAAATTCGAACTTGAATAATCCATGGAAGAAGTCAGTTTGAAATTATCAAGCTTAGAATGATAGATCATGAGAACATGCTCCATATTTATAATCCTAGATGCTGGTCGAGCATCGCGACGGATAACTATGGACATAACTTTTCACAAAAACGATTTGCATAAAGAATAATGACCATTCAAAGCATGGAGTGGAGTCCTTCACAACAATCTCGATTTGTTTCGATTCAAAGCATATCGTGTTTGAAACAAGATGTACTTTGGGGAGCAAGTGTTATCCAGCTATTTGACCAAGAATTATTCGGACAGATAGGACGATCGAACTTGAGGTTATCAAGGCAGGAAGTCCAGAGCGATAGCCCAAATTCCAAAAGCCAAGCACGAACAGAGTCAAGAGGCAAATGTGAACCAACTCAAGCCAAAATAATCATTGATCCACCAAAGTGGTGGATCGGTATTGACCCAACTTTATGGGTCGGTACCTTTCAAAATTCCCTCTACCGATGGGTCCTATCTTCTGCCTACAAAACCTACTCGATGCTATAAGCCTATCCAAAGTGTTGCTTGGTTGATCCAATGCAATTTTCCTTCGATCACCATGAACACCTAAGTTAGCAACTTTTCTCTTCCACGGATCCATCATTTGGACTCAAAAACAAGATAATATTGGTCCAAACAACTATGGAATCACGAAGCCAACTACATGACAAGCCCAAGCAAAGAGTTCAAGATGACCAGTTTGGTAATCTTTTGGATCGGTACCGACCCAAGACCTTGGAGTTGTACCGACTCATATAAGTTGATGAGGTAGCGTCCTGCTTTCATGGAGAAATGGTCTATAGCATGAAGAACGGTCTGCAGATCTTTTGTGCAAGATTTTAGGCTCCCTTACCTCTATAAATAGGAGGGTAGGGCTCATTTTTCAGGATCTTTTGTCTCCTGCTCTTCTTATACAAATTTTTGTAATCCCTGTCGGAGTTGTACCGACCAGTAAGAATTTCTGTCTCCAAGTCAGAATATAAGCAATAAAATCATTAAGTGGACGTGTGCCTTGATTTGTCGAACTACTATAAATTGTTGTGTGTTCTTTCTTACTCGTTTTCATTTAATTTTCTTTACTTTTTATTCTCTAATTAATCTTATGGTTGTCTGTGCCATTTTTGATTCAAACATTTTTGGTTCTTTCACTGAGAATTAAACTCAGGCTACTTGGATCCATCATCTACTATTGGATTTCTTAGTTCCAAGAGATAGATCCAATTTTCCAATCCTACTTTTCTACTATTTAGATTTCCAAAAATCTAAGAGAAGCTATTTGCAATGACCCTATCAAGAAGAGACCGTTTTACCAATTCCAGAGCTACTACTGAAGCTGAGAACCAGAATACTCAACATGTACATGAAGCTGTCCAACCAACTCAATCAGAGATCCGAAATCCAACTGATGTCATGTCCAGAAGTAGAAGGATCAGATGATGAAGCAAATCGAAGATAGATTCTAAGAGAGTGATAATGATACGAATCAAACGATGCAGTAGAACTTATAGTTGTTGAATGAATTAACTTAGAACAGCCGTAGATGGAGCAGAAGGGATTCCAGCTTAGAGTTTGAAAGTTCATCATCATCCGAGCAGAGATGGAGAGACAGGAAACATAAGAAGACTCAGAATACTGCTGGAGCTTCATACCAAGGAGGCAGACGAACTCAAGGCACAAGTTTGTGGATCGGTATACACCCAAGAGGACGGGTCGGTACCGACCCAACTAATGGCAGGCCCAAAGCTTGTTATTTTGAAGGCGGCGTGGATTTGATTTCCAAACGTGTTATAATGATCAAAATCTAGAAAATCATGCTGCTGATGATGATACAACTCATAAGAATCAAATAAAGGGGACTGTTGGATGAATGGATACCCTGGAGGCTGGGGAACCTAGGTATTGAGAGCCAAACCAAGAGCGTTCGTCGAGCCAAACACTTAGGGCAGATCTCGATTACCGCCGTTCAGTCGAACCTATAGACCGGAGTACCTAGAAGATATGGTCAAGGGACTTGTAAGTGAAAATTGGTTCAGAACCAATGATGAATGGGGTACCTCTCCTAGTTGAAATCCATTTACTGATAACATCCTAGATCGGAGATATCCTTGAAGGTTTGCAATGCCTACTATACCGTTGTACGAAGGAATTACGGATCCTAGGCAACATTTGATGAGATATGAGTGGCATATGGATTCCGCCAGAGCTTCTGATGCCCTGAAATGCCGCTGTTTTTCAATTTTCCTGGAAGGAGCAGCTGCGATGTGGTTCACTCGACTTTCGTCGAGGTCCATATCTTCTTTCGCTGAGTTGTCACAAAAGTTTATAAAGCAATTACGCTTACATATTTCACATCCGAAATATGTGATGTCTCTATCAAACCTCTTTCAAGCCAATGGAGAGTCGTTGAAGGACTTCTTGAATCGGTTCCACATAGCCATGATAGAGGTTAAGATCCCAAGGATGACATAGTGCTGATGGAACTAATCGGGGGGATTCATCTTGATACAGATTTTGGGGAATGGTTGGAAAAGAAACCCCTGCCGACGATGGATGCTTCTATAGAAATGCCAATGACTACTTACGCTTGGAAAAAGCACGCAAACATCCATGGAGAATTGAGGTCGGGAGTTCAGTCGAGGTAGGGCAGAGCAATGTCACCGTAAAGATATCTGGAGGAAGTTCTGGGACTGTAGATGTGAATGTTGGCAATAAGAATGATAGTCGGAAGCAGAAAGTTGATGGGGCTAAGAAGCGAAAGCCAGATAACAGGAATCGTACTAGGACTCCGAAGTATGAAGCTATACCAAACTAAACAACTCGATAAAGAATATCTATTTGACAACTGAAGGCACTGAGCAGTATAGGAATACGGATACAAGGGAGTCAACTGAGAAGGAGAAGGGATTTGACAAGTTCTGCGGGTTTCATGAGACGCACGGTCATAACACCAACGAATGCAGGCACTTGCGCGATGTGATTGAGGAGCTGATACGCAAAAAGAAATTGCAATAATATATGAAATACCTGTAGGATGGAAAGCAAGGAAATTCTAATCCCCTGAGTCATCATCCCAATGGAGGCAGCCCGGTCTTGGTACTGATGAACCCAGGCGGCCTAAAAGGTGTTTAATGATTAATACCATCATCTGTGGGCCGCACTCAGCCGATAAAAGTCTACCTGAAATGGACAGATATGTTGGTGCTATAAAGCATGTTGCGATGAGATCTTCCTTGCAGTTGAAGATGGAACTCCGACAAAACAATGCAGAAAGATGACTGATGACATTATCTTCCAAACAGAGATGTTGATGGAGTGGAGGTTCCAACGATTGACCCACTCGTGATTACAGCCACGATTAGTCTCGTGATAGTACGAAAGGTGCTGTGACTTTCATAGTTCAGTCAACATTTTATTCAAAAACTCTTATGATCAAATGCTCTTGGAGGCGAAGGATTTAAAATCTTGTAAATCTCGAATACAGGGTTTCAATGGGACGGCTATTAAGCCGATTGGATATGTAGAATTACCGGTGGTATTTGGTGAGGGCAACCGCAAGCGAGTCTTCCTTTATTGGTGTTAGATATTTACTCAGCCTATAATGCATTTTTGGGCCAACCGGCCCTGGCTGAATTTAGAGCGATTAAATATCCTTGGTGCTTGATAATGAAGTTTCCTACAGAGAATGGCGTAGGGATTGTCCAGGGAGATCACGTGACTAGCCGCAAATGCTACGGCGCCGAGCTAAGAGAGGCGAGATGAAGAGAGAAAGGAAAAGGTGCTGAGGGGACTCTCTGCATCAAGGATTTGGACGCATAGCAACTAATGCTTGAGCCATGGCAAGTGCAGCACAGTCGGTTCCATAAGGATATGGAGCCACGAAAAGAGCCACTGAATGGAAGAGCAACTCCAACCGAGCTAACGATTAATATCCCAGTCGGTCAAGATGAACCAACATGGATCCTGAAAATCGGATCGCGTCTTAGCGTCCGAATGATGAAGGAGTTGATTGGTTTTCTCTGGACGAAACTAGATGCGTCCGCCCGTACGCACTCTGATATTTGTGGGATCTCGCTAGAGATAGTGAGCCATGCATTAAACATAAATCCCAAATGCATTCCTGTGAATAGAAGCGCCCTAGCCTGGGTCCGGATAGATCCGCTGCACTTAAAGAAGAAGTTGAGAAGCTGAAGGACAATGGCTTTATCCACGATGCTTTATACCTAGAATGGGTGTCCAATCCAGTCTCGGTGAAGAAGGCTAATGGGAAATGGAGGACGTGCGCCGATTATTCTGACTTGAATAAGGTGGGCCCAAAGGACAGCTTCCTGCTTTTGAGGATTGATCAGTTGGTGGATTCAACAGCCGGGCATGAATTGCTTTCATTCATGGATGCATAGTCTGGATACAACTAGATTCCAATGCACGCATAGGACCAGAAGTATACCAGCTTTATTATCAACTTGGGATTGTATTGCTATTTGGTCATGCCGTTTGGGTTGAAGAACGTTGGAGCAACCTACCAGAGACTGGTAAACATGATGTTTATAAAGGAACCGGGCCAACCCGCAACAGAAGAAATGAGTGAATTTCAAATTTTTTTACCATTTTGGATCTTTAATGGGCCTACGAAGTCTAAATTTAATTTAGAACTTTTCTAAATTCGGTTTAAATAAAATCTTGTATTCTATTTAAAATAGTTAAAAGGAAGTTTAAATAAATTTAATTTTAAATGTATGGTGTATCAAATACACCTAACATTTATTTATAAATGTTAATGTATATGGAATGAAACCTTTCATTTCTTTCCCTAAAACAAGAACTAATTGAGAGCATAAATTGTATTAAATGGAGAGAGCAACCTTTCATTTTCTCTCTTTAATTTGAATTGATTGATTCATTAAATGTCATTATTAATAATTTATTAATGGCAATATTTATTACTATGTCCATATGTATTCTAATTGTACAATTTGTAGTTTGAGATTTATTTAATTTTAATTTATTTATTTATACAAGTATATATATATATATATATGTATGTATGTATAATATACATATATACATACATATATGTGTGCGCACGTGTAACATCATAATCCGTAACGGGTGTAATGTGCCCGTATATAGAGCTGAGATTTACATTGCAACGGACACATTAGCTCATTTTGTATATACTGTAATTTGTCCAAATATGTGTTTTCATAATATGTTCAAAAAAAATACAAATATATATGTGTGTATATATATATATATATATATATATGTGTGTGTGTGTAATTTATTGAATAAAACAGTTTCTACCATAACAAATTAATGTAAAATAATTATATGATAATAATGCAAATTTTTAAAATTTTAGAAAATTTGAAAACACATTTTGGGCTTAAGATTAATTTATGGAATTTTTACAATTAAAATAATATTTGTTATTAAATAATTGATAGTACCCCTTAATCAAAGTAATTCTTAAAAATAGGAAATCATGTTGAAAATTTCTTAAAAATTTTATGAAGGTATCTGAGACATATTTTGAGATTAGGAAAATTTTCTGGAATTTTCTCAACTGAAATTATATTATTAATTAAATAATTAATTAATTGTATTTCGAAAATATATTAGTTTAAAAAATTGTTAAATTAAGTTATAAAAATCTAAAACTTTTTTAAAGCTTCCAAATACATATTAAGCCATAATAAAAATTTCTAGAATTTTCTCAACTGAAATTATATTTTTAATTAAATAATTGATTGCAGGCCGAAAGTAAATTAATTTTTAAAAATAATTAATTAAGTTTAAAAAATCTGAACATTTTACTGTAATCTTATTACATAGTGCAGCAAATATAAAAATTTATAATTGAAAATTTGGACCATTAATTATTTTATTCAAAATAAAAAATTCAAAAAATCATTAAATAATAATAAAATATGTATATACATATTTAACAAAATATTTTTATATTTTATAATTCATAATAGGTACAAATCATCATAAGAAAATTTTAGTAAAACATATTCAATTATATATGTTCATAATTTGTAGATTTGTACACATTTAATATATATATATATATATATATATATATATTTATATCAAACTTAAAACCTTTTTTTCTCCAGAAAAGTAATTCAACAATAAATCAATATACAAAATATTATACCAAGCACATAGCCATTTTATTTGTAACAGACACATGTACCCACAAAAATCTCATATAATCTAAACAATAAACATATCTGAATACAAATAGATAATTTGGATGAAATCAACTTTTATATGATAAACCTATAATCAAAACAATAATAATAAATAAAAGTGCACCTCCTAATGAAGCCTTTGAGTCCACGTTGAACAATGATTTCTCTTTTAAGAACACTTCATAATCCGTCAGGTTGCTAATTTGGGATTAGAGACTTTCTACTACAAATTAGTATTTTTAATTTTTAATTAGATTTGAGAATTTTAGGGATGATTTTGGAGGAAAGTTACTTCCATTAAAATGTGGAAGAGGAAGAAGAAAGTGGGGTCTCAAATAATGAATTAGCTTGTAATTAAGGTTTTGAGATTGGCTTTTACATAGATAGGACAAGTGAGCAAACAATGATGTCAACCACACATCTCAAACCTAATCACAGATGTAGTTACCACCTCCTATCTTTCTCCAAACCAACGCCTATCCTCTCCAAATCTCATGGGTTGTGAGCCCATTTAACCCAAATTAAATATGTATAGTCATATTTAACATATTTTGTTATCGATTCTCATATCGATCAATATATTCATAACTTTTAAAAATATATGCAACAATTTTATTTCTCAAATCACACTCAAATTTCATAATTAATATTTCATAAATATAAATTAATTTAATTAATTTATAACAATTTTAAACTAATTAAATTGTTTGGTCTAAAGTGAATTCATCGCTTCGGTTATGTGACTCTTAGGTGTAAATTCGGTCAACGATTAACGTCGAACTATTCGAACGTTAACGTTCACACTTCACTTAGTAGGTGGTGTGACATTATAACCAAATTTATCGCTTACTCATTTTCGGAAAAATCTTATTTTAATTTAATAAGCGTTACCCATTTGTGACAATTATTTACAACAATTATCTTCGTCAAAACTATATCACTTTGGACTTGCTGAATTTGGTAGTGGTCAAAATTCCAACATCATCCACATTCAACTCTATAATCCAAACACGAAGTCCTTGGTTCAATAATAACAATTATTATCAACCGAACTACTCTGGTCAGAGATTTTGACTTTGGGTTGACTTGAGTTGACCGTGATACTAACCCCATATAACCGAGGAGACAAATCCTCTCTTGAATAATGCTTCACTTCCAGTACTTCCACTCGACCCAACTATAGTCACTCGATGGACGCTATGCCATGATTTGACTATAATCAAAGTGGAGCTTTCATATTAAAGATTCACAGTATTCTCAAGTCGAAAGAACTGTGTAAATTAGTCACATTGATATTTTCTAGTTGACCTTAGTTATATTAACCAACAAAAAATTAACGAGTGAGTCGTTCCATAGTTATCCAATAACTATTAGTACGTAACCCCTAGGTGCTCCCAACAATCATGAGTAATACACTTCCCAACATTTGGAGAACTTTACGTACTCTAGCCTTTACGCATACATCGATATCTAGTCTCGATGCATCTTGACTGGGAACATTTAAAATGATATATTCGTTTCATTTTGATAAATTACCCACGGTTACAACACTTTGTAACTACTATCAAAAAACATACCATTTATGGATTTTCTATTAAATATACTTCTAATTAAATTAATTAATTAATATAACCACGTTATATCAAGTATATAATAGAAAGAAAACACCTTTATTTCGAACAAAATTGATCAACGAGTTAGATATATGTAACAAATTATATAATTGCCCACTAGGGCATACCCCTAACTCTATCAATTCAGAGATCAGATTGGACGTTCAATGGAGGTCTATGTGGATGACATTCTCATGAAGTCATGGCTTTCATAAAACCACATTGACGATCTAGCAGAAATGTTCGACATTCTTCGAAAATACAGGATGAAGCTCAAACCTTTAAAATGCTCTTTTGGCATTGTGTCAAAGAAGTTCTTGGGATACATTGTGAATTCCCGTGGAATTGGAGCCGATTCGGAGAAAATAAAGGCATTAAGGGACATGAAGGCCCCGAAGACAGTCAAGGAGGTCTAGAGTTTAAATGGAACGGCCGCTACCTTAAGTCAATTTATCTCCAGAGCCACCGATAAATGCATCCCTTTCTTTGACGTGATCAAGAAGGGTAAAAGTCCGAAGGGAAAAAGAAATTTCGCCTGGACGTAGGAGTGTGCGGACACATTCAAAGCTCTAGTTGATCGCTTAGAGAGACCCTCATTTTCTCAAAGCCGGTGAATAATGAGGACTTGTTTATATATCTGACGGTGTCGGTGCATGCTTTGAGCCCTGCACTCGTACGTGAGGAAGTCTGCATCCAACGACCAGTATATTACATTAGTAAGCGATTGACAGAAGCGAAAAAAATTACCCAAAGCTGGAAAATCTTGCATACTTCCCGTCGATTGTTTCAAGGAAGCTCTGCCCTTACTTTCAAGCTCATCCGATCAAAGTTCTTACCACCAGGATTTGCGGCAAGTCTTGCAATGACCCGAGGCTTCTGGAAGGCTATTGAAATGGAACATTGAATCAAGCAAATACTATATAACCTATCACCCTCGAAGAGCTATCTAGGGTCAAGCTGTAGCGGATTTCATAGTTGAATTCGCTGCACGAGATGATACTCTAGAGAGCAGTGGAGAACAAAATGTTTGGTGGAAGATGTACATGGATGATGCACCAAACGAACATTGTTCTGCTATTGGAGTTGTACTTGTCAGTCCCGAGAACATTCAATCTATTATGCCACGAGACTCGATTTTCCTGCAACAAACAACAAAGCGGAGTATGAAGTTTTGATTGCGGGACTCAAGTTTGCCAAAGAATTGGAGATAAAAACCTTACAGATTTTCTGTGATTCTCAGCTAGTGGAGTGTCAAGTGTAGAAAGAGTTTCAGGCAAAAGAAGCAAGGCTAGCCCCTTATCTAAATCGAGTCCTTAAGCTGCTTGGTGGCATTAAAAAATATACGATAACACATATTCCCAGAGAGGAAAATACAAAGGCCGATTCACTGGCTAAGCTGGCTAGTTCTAGAGATGCACAGTTCATGGGCATGGTTCCAGTGGTACTATTGTCAACATCGAGCATCGACCAAATGGACGTCGATTGGATTTTGAAGGCTGAACCTGAAAGAGTGTCATGGATGACTCCGATAAAAGACTACTTGCAGAGAGGAATCATTCTCGATAGGAGGAATGTGCGACGGAAACTCCTTCGCCAATCCCCAAGTTATATCATACAAGAAGGACTGCTGTACATGAAGGGTTTTTCTATCCCTATGCTTCAGTGTGTCGCTCATGACAAGGCCAAACAAGTCATGAGAGAAGTGCATGAGGGGGGCCTATGGTGACCATACTAGGGTCAAACCCTAGCGAAGAAGATCCTTCGTTACGGATATTTCTAGCCAACTGTCAACCGAGACGTAGCCGATTACACCCGAAAATGTGACAAGTGCCAGAGATTTGCTAAAATTATGATAGCCCCGCCAATGGAGATTATTCAAATGGCCAGTCCTTGGCAGTTTGCAGTTTAGGGAATTGATATCATCGGTGTATTGCAGATATCTAAAGGCGGTGCAAAATACGCCATCGTTGCAGTTGATTACTTCACCAAGTAGGCTGATTTAGAGCCATTAGCCATGATTACCATGAAGAAAGTAATCAACTTTATTGCCCACAATATCATATGTCATTTTGGAGTTCCATAGGCAATCGTTACCGATAACGGATCCCAATTCAACAGTACCGAATTCAAAGATTTCTACCGTCGACATCGCATAGAGAAAAGATTTGCTACGATGGCACATCTCTAGGCAAATGAACAAGTTGAAGCTGTAAACAAGATTATCAAGTCCATTCTTAAGAAGCGATTGGTAAAGGCTAAGGGCAAGTGGGTCGATAACTTCCATTGGTATTATAGGCTTATTGAATGACTTACAAGTCAACGACTGGCCTTTCTCCATTCGCCCTAGCATACAGATTGAAGGCTATGATTCTGATTGAACTGAAAGTACCTTCTTATTGGGTAATCCATTACAATCCACAGTTGAATGAGAAAATCCTTATGGAACCCTTTGACATGATCAATGAGAAACGATACGAAGCTAACTTAAGAGCTGCTCTCACTGCAACCGAGTCGCTCGTTATTACAACGCCAAGGTTAGAAATCATTCCTTTGAAACTGGTTACCTGGTCCTCAAACGAATCTTCCCAGGCCCTGGAAACTTATGCCCGACATGGGAAGGTCCGCACGCAATAGAATAAAAGCTTGGAGATGGCACTTTCAGGCTTGTAATGGTTGACAGGATCTCACTCCCGAGGGCATGGAATAGCGAGCATTTACGATGCAATTTCACTTAGAAATTATTTTTTACATGATTGAATGAAGCCATGTAATAAGACAAAATCTATCATTTCCCATTTTCAAATAATGGCTTCTTGGATCTATCTTTACATTGCTTAAGAGTCGTGATTTGGCCGACTCGAATGAATCTGCATGCGAACAATGCAGGTGTGCAGGTACCTGGAGTTAGGTGCCAACCAAACTTCTATAGTTCATGATTGGACCCTCGAAGTTCTTCTCGGTATCCATAAATTGATATCAGCTACCTTTTGTCCTCGGATTGAGGGCTGTAGTATAAACTAAATGGATGTGACCCGACTGTCTATCAGCTAACTCTTGCCCTTGATGTGGGAGAAGGAGTATAAACCCAAAACGGATGGGACATGACCGTCCGAATGCTAACTCTTGCCCTTGATATGGGGGTGGAAGTATAAATCGAAAGAACGGGATACGACCGTTCATCTATTAACTCTTGACCTAGGATTGAGGATAAGAGTATAAACCTAAGTGGACGTGATTTGACTATCCATTCACTGACTCTTGCCATTGCAATGGGGGCATGAGTATAAACCTAGAAAGGACGTGACTTGCCCATCCATCAACTAACTCTAGGCCTTAATGTGGGGGCAGGAGTATAAATCAAAATTGACGTGATAAGACCGTCCAATCCTTAAAAAATTTCCCGGAGTTGGCAAAATGAATGGTCCATACTTGACGTAAGGTGGGATCTTACCTATGAACTTTGAATCGACGCCCGAAGTTAGGCGCATTTGGAAATAAACATTCTGAATGCGAATGTACAAACTACTTTATTATTAAGTAGTTAGTTTAACTAGCGTCCAAAGTTCAGGGCAATCAGATACCATTATCACGAAAAGGATACCCGGACTGCTGTTCTAAGTGATTAACCTCAACTAATTCCCAGAGTTTGGCGCATCAATATTATCTTTACATTCACGAGAACGATGCAAGGTTGGTAAATTACATAACAAGCTAAGGATTTTGTTTGATAATAGTCACTAAAAGGAATGAATCGCAAGTACATTGAATGGAAAGTGAATTTCTAAAACAACTTATGCAAATTCACACAAATATCTGACGTGACAGAAACTCTTTGTTATTAACATTCAAAATGGAACTTGGAAAGACAAGTACAAGTTTATTTACACCTAAACAAAAAACATACATTCATAAATATATGTATATGTAGGTGTAAGCCAAAACTTGTTTGAGAACGTGCACGTGAAAGTATATACGTGTGCATAGCCAACCTAACGACTAGAGTCAAAGGGAATTAGATCGAACCTGAATAATCCATTAAAGAACTTAGTTTGAAATTATCAAACTTGGAATGATAGATCATGAGAATACACTCCAGATTTATAATCCTAGATGTTGGTCGAGCATCGCAACGGAGAACTATGGACACAACTTTTCACAGAAATGATTTGCATGAAGAATAACGACCATTCAATGCACGTAGTAGAGTCCTTCATGGTAATCTAGACTTGTTTCGATTCAAAGCACATTGCATTTGAAACAAGATGTACTTTGGGAGGCAAGTGTTATCCAACCATTTGACCAAGCAATATTCAGACAGACTGGACGATCGAACTTGGAGTTGTCAAGGCAGAAAACCCAAAGCAATACCCTAAAATCCAGAAACCATGCACGAAAAAAGTCACAAGGAAAATGCGAACCAACTCAAGCCAAAAGAATCATCGATCTACCAAAGGGGTGGATCGGTACCGACCCAACTCTATAGGTTGGTACCGATCCAAATTCCCTCCACCGGTGGATCTCATCTTCTGCCTACCCAACCCACTCGATGCTAGAAGCCTATCCTAAGTGTTGCTTTATTGATCCAATGAAATTTTCAATCGATCTCCATGGACACTTGAGTCAGCAACATTTTCTTCCATGGATCCGTCATTTGGACTCAGAAACAAGATAATATTGGTGTAAACAACTATAGAATCACGAAGCCAACTACATGATGAGCCAAAGCAAAGAGTTCAAGATGATCAGTTTGGTAATCTTTCAGATCGGTACCGACCAAAGATCTTGGAGTTGTACCGACTTGTATAAGTTGATGAGGTGGCATCTTAGTTTCATGGAGAAATGGTCCATAGCGTGGAGAGTGGTCTGGAGATCTTTTGTGCGAGATTTTAGGCTCCTTATCTCTATAAATAGGAGGGTAGAGCTCATTTTTCAGGATCTTTTGGCTCATGCTCTTCTTACACAAAATTCTTATAATCCCTGTCGAAATTGTGCCGACTCGTAGTAATTTATACCTCCAAGCTAGAATATAAGCAATAAAACCATTAAATGGACGTAGATCTTGATTTTTTGAACCACTATATATTTTTGTGTGTTCTTTCTTACTCGTTTTCATTTAATTTTCTTCACTTTTTATTCTCTACTTAATCTTCTAGGTGATTGTACCATTTTTGTTTCAAATAGTATACGTGCTTGTCTACGCACAATGCTTTTATTTATTGCAATTTTATGCATATAATAAAATTCCTACAATTGCTTTAGTTTTATTCCATTATCTAGCCTTGTTTATAGCTACCAAAATGCTTTGTATGGCAAAAAAACTATAATTAAACCAACTTTGTGATTATTCCTATTTATGTTAGGTCGATTTCCTTTAAACCATTAATGAGTTATAAATAATCCAAATTCTGAGATGTTGTCTATTTTCGGAGAATAGTGGCTTGAACGTCTATATCTTGTCATCCCCAACCTTGCCGATAACTGGGCGTGATCGGCGTTATCCATAAGTTTACACTCTTAAACCTCAGCAAAGAGTATCTTGCCAAGCCGTGAGTGAAACCATAACTTCTATGTTGCTCCATTACATTGCGAGTCCTGTTTTAAGAACTCGTTGTTCCAAATGCCAAAATCCAGGCAAGTTCACCGACCTTCCCTATTTACGGGCATTTGTTGGTGATTAACCATGCAGAGCAAATCATCCAATTGCCCTCATTCTGATTTTACTTTTCTGGTCTTGATCTTGGACCGGAGAAGTCTGATTGTTCCCGTTTTCATTTTTCAACGGCTATCCTTGCTTATCCTCGGCCGACTGTGTCATGCTAGGTCGCAAGCGTAGTTGTGAATTTCCCAACCGTAGACTGGTTCATATATCCAAGAACCTGTGCCTTTGGACACCTATCTCTGTGCATCCGCTCTTAGTGCATATCTATCTCCGAGTATTGATCGAAAGTATCCGTCGATCGTCCTCGCTTACCCTCAGCCTAGCGTATCCTACCAGGCTGCTAGCATGGTTATTAAAAATTCAACCGTGTACCAGTATCTTCCTTCGAAAACTGGCACTTTGTCGCCTTATCAACGGCGTCCCTTCTTGACTCTGCCTAATTCCGGGCAACAGTCAATACCTAAAGGTTGGTGTCGAATTATCCAAGCAACCTCTGTGTTTACCCTTATCAGTCGAGCTGGTATCATTTTTTGAGTACCTAAAAATATAGGGTTGAATTATCCGATCAACCTTTGAAATTATATTCCCCGGTCCTGATCTTGGACTAAAGGATTTTGTACCTGACTATACTGCTAATCATGCAACATACGAATTTTGTTTACAAGAACACGATTTCATCGGTTCGAGAGGCTAACTTTATTGATAGATGAAAAACGTGGCAAGTCCTGCCTTATTACATTGCCCCTAGAATCCTTGGGTGACTTATTTGCATAAAATAAACTTAAATAAAACTAACCAAAATACCCTCGCAACATCTCGCTATTCCATGCTCACAAAATCGAGATTCCGTCAACAGTAGCTAGCTTAAACGTTCCATCTCCAAGCTTTTCTCGATAGATAAGGACCTTTCCAATTTGGACCAAGTGCCCATGTACATGGGAGAATTCATTTCAAAATGATATCCCCAATCTCAAAGGTACGGTTTCAGACCTTGGTGTTAAAGTGTCATGCTACTCTTTTTGGTGAGCAATAACCCTTTATTCTGCTTCCTCGCTCTTCTCAGCAACCAAATCGAGGGACTCAAGCAAAAGTTCCTCATTGACCTTTGTATCATAATGTCATTTGCGATGAGAAGGGACTTCCAATTCTATCGGGATCATGGCCTTTGATCCGTTGGCTAAAGTGAATGGTATATGTCCAGTCGCAGACTTATGGGTCATCCTATAAGTCCACAATGCTAGTGGAAGCTCATTGACCCAGTTGCCCTTGGCTTTCGTTAACCATTTCTTCATGATGGATTTGATGATTTTATTCACAGCCTTCACTTATCCGTTCACCTGTGGATTTGCTACCGCTGAAAAGCTCTTCTCAATCTTGTACTGGTTGTCGAAATCCTTAAACTAGGTACTTTCAAACTGAGTTCCATTGTCCGTTATGATCTTTTGAGTACTCCGAACCTATAGATGATGTTCTTCATTACAAAGTTGATCACTTTTTTGTTATGATCGTGTCTAGTGGTTCTGCTTCGGTCCACTTCATAAAGTAATCCACTACAACTATGACATACTTAGCTCCTCCTTTCGCCATTGGTAGCACACCGATCATGTCAATTCCCTAAACTGAAAATGCCCTTAGGCTGACCATTTGTGTAAGCTCTTCGATGGGGATCTTGGAATCTTCGTAATTTTTTGACAATGGTCACATCATTCTATGTAATCAACTACATCTCGATTTGTTGTTGGCCAGAAATATTATAGTGAAGTACCTTCTTTGCTAATATATGTCCGCTAGTGTGGTCGCCATAACTATTCTCAAGGATTTCCGTAAGGATTTTCCTAGCTTCATCCTTGGTTACACACCTGAGCAAAGGGGTAGAGAATCCTCTTTTATATAGTACTACTTGCATCATAAACTGTGGTGCTTTTTGAAGAAATTTATTACGTTCATTCCTATCCCTCGGGAGAATTCCCTTGAGTAGATAATCCTTGATTGGAGTCATCTACGACTCATTTTCCTCCCTAGTATCCAAAATTCACTCAACATCCATCTGGTCAATACTTGGAGGCGTCAAAACCTCCACTGGAACCGAGCCCATCGCTTGTGTTCCTCAGAACTAGCCAGCTTGGCCAATGAATCAGCTTTTGCATTCTCCTCACTGGGTATGTGTGTGATCGCATAATGCTCCATATTATCCAAAAGTTCCAGTACCTTTGTTAGGTAAGGAGCAAGTCTCGCACCCTTAGCCTAATTCCTTCCTCACTTGACATACCACCAACTGGGAATCACTGATTATCTACAGTGTTCTTATCCCCAGCTCCGTTGCTATCCTTACCCCGCTATCAACGCCTCATACTCAGCCTCAATGTTAGTGGTGGGAAATTCCAACTTCAATGTGTAACAAACTGATCGTCCTTCAGGAGTTACAAGCATTACTCCTGCACCTGAACTATGTTCGTTCGACGCTCCATGCACAAACAATTTCCAATGAGGAAGTGTGATCGTATCATATTCCTCTATACTATCACATGGTATACTCAGCAATGAAGTCTGCCAACGCTTGCCTTTTTATTGCTCTCCTTGGATGGTAAATAATATCATACTGATTTAGTTCTATATTCCACTTCAGCAATCTCCCCAAGGTTTCGGGTCGATACAACACCTGCTTCAAGGGCCGATCCGTTAGCACCATAATCGAATGAGCCTGAAAATATGGTCGTAACTTCCTCTATGCAATCAATAAGCAATAGGCAAGTTTCTCCAACTTCGGGTAATTCTTTTCAGCTCTAGTAAGCCGCTTACTGATATAATAGATTGGCCTTTGAAGCATCATCTCCTCACGTACCAATGCTGCACTTAGTGCATGGTAAGACACCGCCAAATAAACGAACAAGTCCTTGCCATCCAAAGGTTTGGATAGAATCGATGGTGTTTCCATATGCCTAAGTAACTCCTCGAAGGCATTTTGACAATCGTCATTCCATTCAAAATTCTTCTTACCTTTCTTGAGGGCATCGAAGAATCATATGCATTTGTCTGTGGCCTTTGAGATAAACCAACTTAAAGCGATAACCTAGATAATCAATAAGTAACCAAACTCAAGTCTAATATTGTGTGAAGAGATATCCGTTCGGGCTTCAACATTTAAATTGTTTGAATACTATTGAGGGTTGGTTCAGATTCGGGAGTCACATAACCGCAACTATCTATTTTCAACTGAAAATAATTTGCTTAAATAAATATAGAAGTTATAAATTACTATTATGGGGAAATTAATATAATGATTATATAAATTAATTTATCATTTTTAATATTATTTAAGGGCTGAAAAAATTAATTAAAAAAATACATAGTTGTTATATGCTTATTTATTAGCGTATACATACCGAAAATAATATTTATCAAATTATAATTTTTTATGGTAGTTGAAATCGTTAATACCGATTAATAATGAAAGGGCTAACAATATTTATAATAACTAAATTGTTTATTATTTAATTGGGTTGTTGAACCTGATTAATAAATAAAGTTTGGACTAGTGGAATATATTAAGGAGATAACATTTGGTGTTATAAACAGATCTACAGAGCCTTTATTTAGACACATAGAATTTTATACTCTCACCCTCTCCAAAATACAGTAAAATATTCATGGAATTTTGGATATTCTCGCATCTCATTTAGGGTTTTTAAGAGATGTAAAATCAAGCGGGAGCCTTATTAGAAAAAGTATACCATTTTAATAAGTATAAGAACATATGTAATATTATAATAATCTATGATGATAAATTTGCATAGGTAATGTAATTGATAAAAAAATTATCGACTAAATTATACCGAACAAACTAAATTAAAATTGATGAAGAAACGTAAAACTTTACTAATCCATAAATTAATCATTTGACATACTTTCATTTCAATTCCCGTGCAAAAGCCGTATAATACACCAGTACAATTTCCAACTCTCGGTCAGTTAAATGTAAATTTTCCATAGATGTGTATTGTCTTCTATGAGTTAGAACTCTAAAATAATACAAGAGAATGGATATTCGATTCATATTCAACCACATACAAAAGTTGTATGGTGAACTGTCACATTCGCAACATAAGGAATTTTGATGAAATTGTTTCGTTCGAGACGAGCAAGCTATATAGTACGACATTATGTATTCAATACGATTGAATACAATAAGGATCTTATTGTGTTGGAAGAACACGATACCGACGATTATAGACAAACCTAAAAATTCAACCGTTGAAATGTCAGTTTTTATCCATTTACTTAAGTACAACTTATTTGATTTCCTTAAAGTGTCGAGGATGACTAAATGCATTTTTATAAAGTAATCCAGTACAGCTTGTAGTAAAATATTTCTCTTTTGAACGATTTGATCATTTAAAAGAGAAAGGGAAAGTCAGATGGTGGATGTAACATAGGCATAGTTAAAATGAAGAGAGGGTGACCAATCATCTTTGCTTCATAAAGAGATATCGAAAACGAAATTTTGTGAAATATTTGTAGATGCTTAATAAAGAATAAGAAATATGCTTTATATTTCTAATGTATTTTCCTTATAGGAAAGGGTCTTTACAAATATTTGGTTCGAAATTCTCAACTATAACAGCAAAAATAGTGGGTGCATAACATATGATACTTGCTAGTGGATGCATCAAGTTTAGAAAAATTTCTTTTGTGTATGCCAAATATTATTTAGATAACAATAGATGTTTTTCAGTTTTGATTGAAAATAGATGTGGTTTTATTTTGATACGAATATTATGCATATTCATTATAAAATAAATCTTTTTGATGGTATTTGTTTTCATAAAAATATATGTTAGCTATATAGAAAATGCAAAAACATATAACATATTTAACAATTAGTTCCTGGACCTATGGACCAAGCCATATCATTGAGAAATTATTCTTTATTCACTTGGTTGTGAATCATATGATACTTGTGATTTGTATCGCAAATGATGAGCGACAAATCACCAATTCAGTAGGTGCGACTAAAGAATTAATGAACTCTTTAGGTTGATACATATAGATGTATGCAGTCCAAGGTCTAATGATACCAAAAGCAGATCCATTTACTCCATTAAATTCACATATTAACTTTTACAGGTATGGACATGTGTATTTGCTAAAGTTAGATATTCATGATAATTTCATAGGATATAAACGGAAGTAGAAAATTTATACCATGTAAAAAAAAAAATTAAAACAATTCGATTTGATCGAATATGTGAGTATCTTGGATAAAGTTCCAATAGTTACTAAAAGATAGTATGATTCACTTTTAAAGTCACTTCTTCCCATACTATATAATAAGGGGCATTTCACCAGAAGGACAAACTTTGCAGTCCAATTAGTTTCTAGGACACACATTCAAAGCAATTACTTTCAAGGCCAAAGTCAACAGAATAATTACTTTCAAGGACAAAGTCATCAGTCCAATTACTTTTAAGGACATAATTTCATAGGTTTTTAGGCCATAGAAACTAATTATTTTACGTTTTGTCCTTGAAAATAATTATTTCAGTTGTGTGTCCTAGAAACTAATTCCACTTGTTAAAGAAGCCCTTGTGGCTAATTTCCACATATAATAATGTATCGGTAAGGAAGAATTAGACTCTGTTGGACAAAGTACGATCGATAATGAGTGAAATTGAGTTACCTCTTTATTTAAAGATATGTACTTTAGCACATATGTTGAATTTTGTTTCATATTATGATTTCATATAAGATATGAGTTGGAAAAAAGCCAAATTTTAAATAATTTGAGATATGTGCTGATCTACGCTATGAATGTATGTTTCACGAACTCAAGGCTTGTTTGGTTTATGCAAGTTTATATATAAATGCAGTTCATAACATGTTTTGAAGGCTAAATTGAGGATTTTTACACATTTTTAAAGGGCGTTACTATTAACACACAACTAAACACTTACCAACGTCACTTAAACATTTAATAAAATTAAATCATAAAAATTATTTTAAAAACCCACCTTAAACTTAAAAAATGATCTTTAAGTAGATGCAATCGGTTATGCGTAACCGAACAATGCCAAAATAACATAAAATATAAATCCCAAACATAATTATTTTCAATCCTCTCATCTATAAATGGATGGAAAAATGAGATGAACAACATAATTAAAAATATTATATTCAATTTCATTAAAAGTTAACGAGTTAAGGTATTTAATTATATTTAAAAGGGGCTTTGCACGAAATGTCCCTATTTCTGTTATTGTTATAAGAAAAGTCCCTGTAGAAATGAGTATGTAAATTTGGTTCCTGTTTTTTCTAAATCAAAAAACGCAAGTTAGCTTGCGCCTTTTAAACATTAAATTTTTTTTTGAAATTTTCAAAATTTTCAAAAATATTTTTAAATCAGAAAGCGCAAACTAGCTTGCGCTTTCTTGGTAGAAAGCGCAAGTTATCTTGCATTTTTCAAAAATTTCAAAATGTTCAAAAATTTCAAAATCAAAAAGCGCAAATTAGCTTGCGTTTTCCTGATAGAAAATGCAAGTTAACTTGCGCTTTTCAAAATTTTGAACATTTCTAAAAAAATTTAAAATTTCGAGAAAAATTCCAATATTAGAAAAGTGCGGGTTACCTTGCATTTTCTGTCAGAAAAGTGCAAATCAACTTGCGTTTTTTATTTTTCAAAAAATAGGAACCAAATTTATATATTAATTTCTATAGGGACTTTTCCTATAACAACATAAAAAACATGGACCCGAGACTCTTATATTGTATTTAAAATATGCTTGTAAGTAATTACTTTTGTGTTCCATTAATGTACTAGGGAAAATAATGATAATTGAATATAGTGGATTATATCCTACCTCTTTCTCTTATAATTGGTTTCGTCTTTTTTTTTCTCATTGAAAAAACAATAAAACTAGTAATAATTGGATATTTTTTTATTGAAATAGTAATGAAGATATTTTACTATGTTCTAAAGTAACGTCAAATTTGTGATGCAAATTATTCTTTACTATGTTAGACTTGGTCACGGTTGCAATTTTGAAAAAAATCGAAAACACACGTACAATTAAAGTCGACAAAGCATATCCACAACCATTTATGTATTGATAAAGTATTAGATGGAAATAAAAGATTATCCATGAAGAAACTGGATGAAGAAAGTATGATTTAATTGCTTGAAAAGAGAGAAAAAATTAAGTTATGATTATGGGAAAATTAAAAGTTAGAAAAAATGAACGTGAGTAAGTGCGTGGAGGATTTGCTTGAGTGAGAGGATAAACAAACGAAATAAGTGTTTAGTGGGCATGGATACTATCACTCTTTTTAAATCCTTATCTAATACTAAACAAATACAACCACATTTTATAAATATTTAATGAAAAAAATATCAAGTTAAAACACTGATTTCAAACAATCGTAAACCTAGGTTGATTCAAATTACTTTTGAATAATTTAACAATGAATTTCCTTTCTCAGTTTCGTTGATTGGAAGTTACATATTCTTATACACGTTATCTTATTGGTAAGGTGGAAGTCCACACATGTATGTTGATTTAACAGAATAATCACTTTCTCATAGCTTTGATTGATAAACTTAAACATAAAGATTCCCTGAGGTGAAATGGTCTTTTCCAAGAATTGAACTAAATTAAAAGGAATATGACGAAGTCTATGACCTAAACCGCAAGGTACGTTGTTGCCATGACCGCATATTAAACAGCGTGGTATCTATTACTGCTGAAAAAAAAAAAAACAATCTCTGTAACAAGAATAACATGTTCTAACAAACACTATTGTCCAAATGTTTAAGTGATTCGGTTTTGATGCCAGAGATCACAAATTCGAAACTTACGTAGCGTGATTCGAACGTTTATTAACTTGTGATATGTTGTCCTAGCGACATGTTGTAACATTTCTAAAAAAAATAACAAAAAATAAAACACATTCTTCTACAAAGAAAGAAAAAAAGAAGCAAAAACAGAATATAAAATACATGCAGGAGCATCTCCAACGGGAATGAATCGAGGGCAAATATTAAACAGCGGAAGGAGAATTTTGTATTACATTAAATAACAAGAATGAATCGAGGGCAAATGTTTTAATTCATTGGTTATTTTCAACATGTAAAAGGTACTTTCCCATCCCTCCTCTCAGCTTAAAAAATAAAAATAAAAAAAAAAGTTAAAAAAGAGTGCATGTTCCAACAGATTCAGAAATCTCGAATCTGCACCTAGAATCAACTCCAACAAAGTGCGAGAATTCCCGAAAGTGCAGAAAGGTGGGGCTTCGGCTCGAGAATACATTATTGAATGCCTCATTTTCAGGCGCCGCCTGGCAATATCAAAAAATAAAGTTTAACATAAATAAAAGAAAAATAAAGTTTAAAAAACACAGGCGCCTGTTGAACAGGCGCTTGATACCCATGCGCCTGTTCAACAGGCGCATGACCTCATTTCTGTTGTAGAAATGAGGCCTCCGACATTTCGGGGTGCGGAAAATCCAATTTCCGCACTTCGAACTGTTGGAGTTGCTCTGAGGTAATGCGCATTCATCTATTTAATACACGTTTAACCGTGAGACGTCTGTGGATTAAACGTACAATCTTCGAACGTCTATTTAACATGCATACTAATTTTAGACATGTATCAACGGCAACTAAATGCCTATTGAATAGACGTTTTACTTTACTGTTGGCTTAAACCCATTAATATAATTTTTTATTGCACCATTCATTTTTTTAGTTTATTTTGTAATCTAGGAACAAATATCAATAATCAATAATATGAGGCTTAGAGCATGTCCAACAAATATGAGTATACATTTTACAAAATGTTTACTTTAATTTTGTAATCCGCTATTTTCTCCAACATAATGTAACCATGTGCTTGTTCAACAGGCGCCAGACATTAAAGAATTATAAAATATATATTTCAGACGCTTGTTGAACAAGCGTCTGAACACTGGACGTTTGTTGAACAAGCGTCTGACAATAGGGCGCTTGTTCAACAAGCGTCTGGAATACAGACGTTTGTTGAACAAGCGCCCATCACAATCCTGCATTCCCGAGCTATGCTGTTCTAAATCCACACTATCACATTATATACACTCTGTTGGAGCACCGTTTCAACGCACGTTTCAACAAATGTGAAAATTTTGAAAGGTTTTGACTAGTTTTGAAGGGTTCTGTATTTCAGGTGTTATCATAACTTTTGCTTGTAGGTTTTTTTCATACCGTTTGTTGTTCGTTATAAAACAGATGAAAACTGGTGCAGTGTAATTTTCATGGCAATTTCCGACCCATCAAATTGGGTGTTTTAAATGGTTATAACTTTTTTTTCAATCATGCCTCCACTATTTATATTGTACATTTAAATTTCTTAAAATATAAGAATATATATGTAGTGTTGCTTTAATGAAAAACTCTCAAAACAAGTGTGTGTTAAACTCCCAAGCATGAATTGATCGGTTATAACAAAACTTTATGTAAACCAATCAAAACCGTTATAATCATTGACGATCAAAACCGGTATTCTCAAAACCTCGCATAACCTACCACAAAACTTGCAGCGGATCCCAAATATTCAGTTTTATGATGTTTTCTCGATTCAATTTGACTTGTTCTCAGAATATATAAAGCAAGAAAAGTGTCACAGGTCCCTGTTTTTGATGTTGTTATAAGAAAAGTCTCTGTAGATAAGAATATGTAAATTTAGTCCCTGTTTTTTGAAAAATAGAAAAGACAAAGTGTTTTGCATTTTTCTGACAGAAATTGTAAGTTAACTTGCAATATTTTGACTATGAATTTTTTTTTTGAAAATTTTGAAATTTTAAAACTTTTAAAAGCGCAAGTTAACTTGCGCTTTCTATGAGGAAAGCGCAAGCTAGTTTGCGCTTTTATTTTGAATTTTTTTGAAAATTTTGAAAAATGCAAGTTAACTTGATGGAAAGCGAGATAGTTTGCGTTTTCTGATTTTGAATTTTTTTTTGAAATTTTGAAAATTTTTGAAAATTTTAAAATGTTTGAAAAACGCAAGTTAACTTGCACTTTTTATCAGGAAAGCGCAAGCTAGTTTGCTTTTTTTGATTTTGAATTTTTTTTTTGAAAATGTTGAAATTTTCAAAAAAAATTAAATTTTTGAAAAGCGCAAGTTAAGTTGCACTTTCTATAAGAAAAGCGCAAGATAGTTTGCATTTTTTGATTTAGAAAAAAAAAAACAGGTACTTAATTTACATACTCATTATCATAGGGACTTTTTTTAAAACAACATAAAAAATAGAGACCTTCAGTGCAAAGACCCGTATATAAAGAGTATTACCATGATTAATTTAAAAGCATATACTAATCCGTAATATAAACATGTTGCAAAAAATCTATCAATATCGACATTCTGATTTATGGTCGTAATTTTTACTCCGACAACCACACTTTACCGCTGCTACAAAATTTAGAAACATATGGCCCGTTTGACTAAAGCAATAAGATCGAATCAAAATACAAAGGCATTTTTTTGACAAATAAACAGTTAACCGTTCAACCTAGAATCAAATAATTCCAACGGTTGGTGATTCATATGCAGATGCTACATCAATTAATAAGATGCAATTAAAATAAATTTAAATTTTGTGATCAAAAGCAACCATTTGTTTCAATTTTGGGTGTTTTTCTCTTTGCATAATTTAGAACGATGCATATTTTACACAATAGTTAATGGACCACCTTTATATTTGATATTTATATTTGATTGATATTAGGAACAAATGAGCAATTTAACTTTTCCGGGTGAAAGGAAGAGAACAAAAAGCAGGCTTTGGGAGAATCAAATCTAGGGCTGTTATGGTAATGGTAAATTTACCATTACCATACCATTACCAGCCAATCGGTTACCATTTTCGAGTGAAATCGGTATACCAGTTTAATCGGTATGGTAACGGTAAATTTACCATTTTCTACGGTAAATCATCGGTAACATTTCCTCAATACCAGCGGTAATAGTAATTTTACCAATCAATTTATAATACATGTATATTCATGTAACATGCATTATTATAGGCATTTAAAACCAAGCAAATGATTAAATTTAGTTTATTAACCAGGTGAAATAATGTTAAATACACTTCACTTCTTTCTCATTTATGTCTTTTATTAAGTAACACTATAAATTGTATAATGAAGCATCGTTATGGTGTGAATACGTGTTATGTTACTAACCTTTTTTAGACAAACGGTAATTTACCATTACCAGTGTAATGGTTACCAGATTATCGGTATACCAGTCTTCGGTATACCAGCCTATCGGTAACGGTAACGGTAAACAATTTTCGCTTACCAGTAAAAATGGTACGGTAACGGTATTTGTGAAATGGTAACGGTAACCATTACCATAACAGCCCTAATCAAATCCCAACTTTGACTCAACTTGAAACTTGAGTTACCAATTAGAATAATCAATTAACAAAACCCTAAAATTGTTTCCTTGATTCAATACTTTATCATTTCTCCTCTGTAGTTGCATTAATCTTTCTTTGTTTATTCCAGTAAATATCAAAACAAACCCCTCCTCAAACCCCACAAAATTATAAAAATCACTAATTATACGCTTAATTCTTTCTTCTTACTAACTTGTTATTCCATTCTCTGTTTCCCCTTCTTCATTCTTTCTTTGTTCTTCAAGCTTCAAGCTATATTTCTTCCCCTAAGCAGATACATAATATTTTTCATGTTGGTCTTCTGCCCTACTCCATAGAAGGATTTATGCATTTTCAAGCTCAGCAACAAGCTTTCAAAGGTTAGTATTTTTTATTCTTGTACTGATCATGTTATGAATTTTAAGAAACGTTTAACATGTTCACAATAAATTTGGATGAAGAAAATATTCTATAAATATTTTTAATTACAATAAATTCACCTTGCAATCACCTAGTGATCAATTGCATGTCCAAGTCTTGCAATAGTTTCTTAGTTATCTTCCATTTAAAAATAGCAGTAGTAATGTCGACGCAAGTTTTGTTTGCTTTTGTCAAAGTTGCAATTTGCTTGCTTAAGTTGATTTATCTCTTATTTGCAAACAGTTAGTCATATCTTAATACTAATTTGGGTGTATTTTTTCTTGTCTTATTACAGATCACATCTACAAGACAAAACCATAAATGTGAGGAGCAATGTTTTAGAACCAGGCACAACAAGCTATGAAAAGATTCAAATTTGCTTGCTTTTTACTATCAATAGCTCTATCATCGTCTTCTTTATTACTACTAGCAAGTGAACTTGATGATGTTTCATCTCTACTACAATTCAAGAAATCATCTATTCAACAAGACCCGAAAAACTTCCTACTCAATTGGACCAATTCTACTACCGTATGTTCTTGGACCGGTGTCGTATGCTCTGATCTTGATGATACTCGAATTCATAGCTTAAATTTAAGCAATATGGGCCTAGTCGGGCGATTAAATCTCGATTACTTAATGTTCATACCTGATTTAGTCGAAGTCGATCTTCATGGTAACTTATTCTATGGCAATTTGTCGTCGTCATCTTCAAGTTCCATTACATTATGCAATATCCAAAAACTCGATATTTCATCCAATAATTTCTCAGAACCACTGCACAATAGTTTCTTTACTCCATGTTTTAGCCTTGTTTCTTTGAATTTATCGAGAAATTCGATCCCAAGTGCAAATTTGTCAACCATGTACTCTTCTATTCAAGTTCTGGACTTGTCAAGAAATCGAATTTCAGACAACTATTTTTTGAATTTTTACCTTTCAAATTGCCATAACATCAACTACCTCAACTTATCCGACAATAAGTTGACCGGGAAGCTTCCGGAAACTATCTCTAGTTCATGTTCTAACCTAACTATACTTGATTTATCGTTCAATCTCATATCGGGTCAAATACCTTCAAATTTTGTATCCAATGCAACAACTAGTCTACAACATTTAGACCTCTCTCATAACAACTTTTCAGGAGATTTTTCCAAGTACAACTTTGGAGAATGCAAAAGAATCACGACCATCGATATATCATCCAACGGTCTTAATGGAAGTAGCCTTCCATTGAGTTTAACCAACTGCAAGCTTCTAGAAACCCTTGCATTATCCAGTAACAATTTTAGCGGCCAGTTGCCTACTTTCTGGGCTAGCTTATCTAACTTGAAGCACTTATCACTGAGTGACAATAAATTTTCAGGTAGTGCAAACTCTCTATATATATTTATCTTTCTGCCATACATACTTTTACTAGCTGTAAATAAAATTTACGTAATTTTCAGGGCAAATACCATATGAAGTTGGACATGCATGCAGGACCCTTATCGACTTAGACTTATCTGGAAATCAATTTATCGGTGAACTCCCAAATACATTCATCGGGTGCCGATTTCTTGAAAGATTAAACCTCGGCCATAATGGATTATCTGGAAACTTTGTTGAAGAAGTTATAAGTACAATTACAACTTTGAAATTTCTTTATATTCCATTTAATAATCTTTCGGGTTCACTTCCATTGAAGCCATTGACAAATTGTACCCTTCTTGAAGTTATAGACCTCAGTTCGAATGATTACTCGGGTGATATCCCAACCGGGTTTGGATTTTGCAAGTCCATCACTAACCTTACCAAGCTGATGTTTCCAAATAATTTGATAACAGGCAGCATTCCATCAGAGTTCGGCACATGCATAAATTTAAAATCAGTGGACTTTAGCTTCAACTACTTGAACGGCCCGATTCCTTCTGAAATATGGTCACTGCCGAAACTAACGGATCTGATAATGTGGGCGAATAACCTTGAAGGCAAAATTCCTGAAAATATATGCACTGATACAATAGCCATTTCGAATTTTGAGATGTTGATCCTTGGCTACAATAACTTATCGGGTAAGATCCCTGAGTCGCTTGCATACTGCACAAATTTAATATGGGTGTCTTTATCAGGTAATAAGTTTACTGGAAAAATCCCTGAAAGAATCGGAAACTTGAAGAAACTTGCAATACTTCAGTTGGGAAACAATGTATTGTCTGGTAATATTCCTCCTGATATTGGGAACTGTGAGAGTTTGATATGGTTGGATTTGACTAACAACTCGCTATCAGGTCCGATACCGGGTTCCATCGCTGCACAAACGGGTTTAATTGCACCGGGTATGGTATCTGGAAAGCATTTTGCTTTCTTGAGAAATGAAGCTGGAAACATCTGTCCTGGAGCAGGAGTTCTATTTGAATTCGAAGGTGTCAGACCCGAAAGACTTTCAAATTTTCCAGTAGTGAACTCGTGTCCATCAACTAGAATATATACGGGTACGACTGTTTATACTTTCGGTGGCAATGGGAGCATAATATACATGGATTTGTCTTACAATCTTCTTAATGGGTCCATACCCTCTGAGTTTGGGCCTATGAAGTTCCTCCAAGTGTTGAATTTGGGCCATAACGAGTTAACGGGTGGGATACCGACGTCTTTTGGAGGAATGAAGACACTTGGTGTTTTAGATCTTTCTCATAATCAGCTGAGCGGGAACATCCCTGGTGATTTGGCTAGTCTATCTTTTCTGAACGATATGGATGTGTCCTATAATAATTTATCCGGCCCAATTCCCACCGGCGGCCAGTTCAGTACATTTTTGCCATCCAGGTATGATCACAATTTGGGTCTTTGTGGGGTCCCGTTGCCTCGGTGTGGGTCCGGCGATCCAAATTCAAATTCAAATTCAAGTTCAAAGGGAAGAAGAAGAATCTTTGGTGGTGGAAGTATGATAGTCGGTATAGTCTTTGCTTTCCTCATCATAGTCACACTACTTGTAGCGCTTTATAGAATCCGAAAATACCATAAAAACGGAGAAGGTAAGAATTCATATATTCAAAGTTTTACGGCTTCTGTCAGCACCAACGGCGGCGGCGAAACATCGAATTGGAAATTCTCGACCGACCCAGCAAAAATCACGTTAGAGACATTCGACAAACCATTAAGAAACTTAACGTTCGCGCATTTAGTGGAGGCCACAAACGGGTTCAGCCCGGACACCCTTATCGGGTCGGGCGGGTTCGGTGACGTCTTCAAGGCGAAACTCGGGGATGGGTCCACGGTCGCGGTCAAGAAGCTGGTTCGGTTCGCGGGCCAAGGAGACCGCGAGTTCACCTCCGAGATGGAGACCATTGGCAAAATCAAGCATAGAAACCTAGTGCCATTGCTAGGCTACTGCAAAGTGAACGAGGAACGGATCCTGGTGTACGAGTACATGAAGCACGGAAGCCTCGACGTGTCGATTCAAACCAAACGTCAGTCTCTGGACTGGGCCACGAGGAAGAAGATTGCGATAGGGGCGGCCCGTGGGCTTGCTTTCCTTCACCATAGCTGCATCCCTCATATCATACATAGGGACATGAAATCGAGCAACGTGCTGCTTGATGAAAATTTCAATGCACGGGTGTCGGATTTCGGGATGGCCCGGTTGATGAATGCCGTGGATACCCATTTGAGTGTGAGCACGCTAGCGGGTACGCCCGGGTACGTGCCTCCGGAATACTATCAAAGCTTTAGGTGCACCACCAAAGGGGATGTGTACAGTTATGGTGTGGTGCTTTTGGAGCTTTTAACGGGTAGGAAGCCCATCGACCCGTTGGATTTCGGGGATAATAACTTGGTGGGTTGGGCCAAGAATTTGGCGAAGGAGAATCGGAGTGGGGAAATATTTGATGGAGAGTTGATGGGGAGGAATTCGGGTGAGGGGGAGGTTTATAAGTGTTTGAAGATAGCGTTTGAATGCTTGGATGATAGACCGTTTAAGAGACCTACTATGATTCAGGTTATGGCTATGTTTAAAGAGATTGATCAAGCTGATTTTGATAGTGAGTTTTCTGATGCGTTTTCGATTGGGAAGTCTGTCATTGATGAAACTAAAGAGAAAGGGCCTTGATTTTGTTAAAAGTGAAGAAGCGAAAATTGTAATCATATTTAGTTTTGTATCTGTAGACTGTATGTAAGTTCTGTGTATATGATTTATTGTATAGTAGCCTGTTAAAGAATCGATGTTGGTACAGTTAGCATTCTGTTTAACGTTACAGTAGTTACTTTCGATGTGATATATGTTGGTTGAATTTGTATTTTGTAGAATGCTCATTGTTTTAGCAATGAGATATCATGTATTTGTTTAGTGCAGGAGGCAAAAAATTAACATGTTTTTACCAGTACACATGGTCATGCAATTAAAAACATATAAATATAATATGCATGACCGGAGCAACTTATAAAGCAAGGGTTACAGTTTACTACATAATTAACGATTTCTGGACTCTCATAGTTTAAACGAAACATTAGAGGAAACCAAAATGGTGAATGAAACAACTTATTATTAGTGTTAATTTAAAATATTGAATCACTAATATTATAGAAATAGTTGATTATATTATCTTACATTCAAAGAAGATCTGTGAAGTGCGAAAGTGTATTTTAAAATGTGAATATATGTTTTGGCATCTGAAATTTTACTTTGTGTACCACTTCTAGAAAAAATTATATATATATTATTGTAGGAAAAATTTGCTCTTGTGTACCTATAATTTTTTAAATAAATATAAATTCTACATGAAAAAATTAATATATGCTTAAATTTATTACTTTACAAATCATTTTGATGTGGACATTTGCCGTGGAAAAAAAATAAATTTTCAATGTAATTAAAATGATTTCAACCTTAAAAATGGATGGCGTATAATATATTACGGGTGTGTTATTGAGTATAACGAAAGGAGCACATGAAATAAGTGTTTCAAAGGGACACGAAAGGAGATTGGTTAACGAAAGAAAAACACACGTTCTTGTATTGTGAAATGACATTTGAATAGCTATCTGAAAGGAGAATGAAAGAAAATTATTAATTTTGTTATTACTAATTATATTGGTAGCATATTTGTATTGTTTTAAAATAGATCTATTTTGAGAATGTAACTTAATCTGGAAATTTGATAATTCAACTATAATGGTACAAGTACAGTAACTTCAGTACAACAGTTCTAAATTAGAGATACAATAATGGTACAAAACTCGAATTACAAATACAATAACGATACAAAATACAAATACTATTGTTATACAAACAGTTCTGTTGGGCGTACTCTCACCACCGAACCAAGGCCCTACCGAACCACTCATTGCCGAGCCAACCACCTACTCCCTACCGGACCACTCATTGCCGAGCCAATCACCTACTCCCACCACCGGACCAACTCGCTTCCAAAGACTAGCCGAATCAATGCCAATCCTCTACTACCGGATCAATCAACGCCTCCACCCATGGCCGAACCAAAGCACTACCGAACCAACGTTGCTAGGCCAGATTGCATCAGCTCAGACCCACCAGCAGCTACATACATCCAAGACCCCTACCACCAACCTCACTCTATAAATAGAGGGGCAAGGGTACAACAATGGGGGACGAGTTGGAGAGCTCAAGAACGAACAGAACTTTCAAACAACTTTCACACACTTGTAATCAAAGCTTTGTACTTGTAATCTGAACTATAAAAGAGAATAAGATATAAAGTGGACGTAGGCACATTCTGGCCGAACCACTATAAACCTGTGTGTCTTTTACAGTTTAGTCCCTGCTTTTTACATATTTGCATAAAGTATCCAAATCACTAAGAACAACAGAAAATCGACTAAATCATACGACTTGGAGGTGTTTGCCCATTTTTTGTGCAAACATTTTTGGTGCTTTCACTGAGAGGCCGAACTCAAGACTTCAGCTTCTCCCACTTAACCTTCTTCCTAACAGCATCGCCCGTTGCTTGGAAGACATGCCTCCCAAGCAGAAGAAAGATGTTAACAAAGAAAAAAACATCGCAACTAGCAGTATTCCAGATCCAGTGGTCACAGATCAAGTAAATCATCCCATTCCAACAGCAGTACCAAATGGAGGTCAGGCGAATCCGACAACCCCTGCCACGGAACAACCGGCAGCAATTACTAGGGCAGATCTAGACAGGGTTGTGGCTGAAGTGACTAACCGCTTCACATCCCAATAGGAAGCCTTGGTGAACCAACTCATGTCACGCTTAAGGGATGCTGAAGAGTCCAACCGCAACACTGAATCATGGGGTGAGTCCCAGTCTGGAGGATCTCGGAGGCGACAAAGATCTTCCTTCTTCGAAGAAGTTAACGACAGAAGCAGCCATGGTAGGAGCCGAGACCGAACTTAGCCCGAAGTTGGACCCGAGGAGACGCTTGGAACCAAACCCAACGGGGGAGGTACCAGGCGGAGGTCAACTATAGCTGAGCCTGTCATGCTGCCTAACCACGGAAACACCAATGAACAGGGCCGAGCTAGAGTCCAGCCCGAAGTTGGACCCGAGGAAGTGCTTAGAACAGAACCCACTAGGGGAAGATCAAGGCAAGGGCCAACTGTAGCTGACCCTAGCATGCTCCCAGAAGACCAAAGACAGCCACTGGAAAATATCAGGAATGATAGACGATACCATCCCTACAGGTCATCTGGACGGAATCAATCCCACAAAGAAGAACCGAACTCATTTCTATCTGCTCCAAATTCTGATGAAAGAATGGCACGCTTGTTCAGAGAGTGCGTCCAACGGGATCAAAGAGATCGAGGGATAGGCGCTAGGGTAACCAGCCCTTTCGCCCGCAATATCGAAATTGCTATCACCCCCCGAGAATGGAAAATGCCAACAATGGAACCTTACAAGGGAACCTCTGACCCCGTTGTACACTTACAGAGATACACACAGCATATGCTCATGAGTGGAGCAACAGAAGGAGTGATGTGCAAATGCTTTCCACTATTCTTATCATATCTAGCTACCTCCTGGTTCTGCCATCTACCCCAAGGATCCATCAGCTCATGGGAGATGTTGAAAGAAAAGTTCATCAGCCAGTTCCGCATTCATGTGGAGCAACCCAAGGACGCTTATTCCTTATCCAGTATCAAACGGAAACCTGGAGAGAAAGTGCAGCAATATCTAACCCGATTCAATGCCGCAGCGGCCACAGTCCAAGATGCCGATGAGAAGCTTATATTAATCGTCCTCTGTAGTGGTGTGCATCCGGATACTAAATTTGCTAGAAGATTGACAAAGGAAAAACCAACTACTCTATCCGATTTCTTCCATGAAGCTGGGAAATATATGAGACTTGAAGACGCTGCCACTGAGAAGCAGACAAGGCAACAAAATAAGGCAGCTCACGGCAACACGCCCGTTGTAGCAAAGGACGTTCGAAGAAATGACTCTAGAGATAATGCTGGGGCCAAGAAGGGAGAAAAGCGTCTATATCGGCCAGGACCAAGATTTGACGCTTACACCCCTTTGAATGAAACAATCGAAAACATCTTCCTGGCCACTCAAAACGAGGTTAAATATAAACGCCCCCCGTACAAGAAGGAATCAGATAACGTAATTAAGTCTGGAAAGTTCTGCCGCTTCCACGAATCCCATGGGCATGATACCAATGAATGCCATCATCTCCGGGACTTGATTGAAGAACACATCAGAAGAAAGAGACTAGAACGCTATGTAAAAAGTCAGAACAGGACTCCAGCTCCTGCCAATGAAAACCCAAGGCTACCCTCTCCAGAAATAGGCAGAGGAAATCGCAACACCAGCAGCTCTAGTCAAGAGAAGATAGTGGTCCATACCATCTCGGGAGGGCCACACATCGCCGACGGAAGCTGGGCAGAGATGGAAAGGTATGGATAGTCACTTAGAAACAATGAAGAATGCGTTAATTATATTATAGAAGAACGCCACCCGAAGCGGATAGAGAATGATGACATCACATTTAGCAGGCGTGACCTGGAGGGAAGGCAGTTCCCTCACACGGATCCCATGGTTATCTCTGCCCGGCTCGGTCCAGCCGAAGTTTTCCGAATTCTAGTAGACACTGGAAGCTCAGTGAATATCCTATTCAAGCATGCATTCGACAAAATGAAGCTGTCAATAAAGGATGTTTTTCCCTGCAATAAACCATTACACGGTTTCACTGGAAATGCGAAGATGCCCCTCGGGCGACTGGACCTCTTTGTTGAAATTGGAAGTCATCCCCGCTCCGTTGTGCGGAAACAAACATTTGTGCTGATAGAAAACCACTCAGCCTACAACGCTTTCTTAGGAAGACCAGCCTTGTCCGACTTCCAAATTGACTTGGCCCCATGGTGCCTAAAGATGAAATTTCCAATGGACAATGGAATAGGGGAAGTAGAGGGAGACCAGGACATCGCTCGAGATTGCTATGTAACTGAGCTTCGCAATAACCGCAGGAAGGATAATGGGAAGGGTGCAGAGACTACCCTCTGCACGAAAAATTTGGAAGCATAGCAACTAAAGAAAGCCCCTCCTCTTCCATATACCAGTGACCCTTTCAATGAATTAGACCCCAGGGACAAAGAGGAGGAGGCCACCGCCGAGCCTGCAGAGGCTATGGAATTTGTATCTGTGGACAAACACGACTCGAGTAGACTATTGAAAGTCGGGTCCCAACTAAAAGTAGAGTTGAAGGAACAACTCATCGATTTTCTCCACCACAACTTGGATGTATTTGCATGGACGCACGCTGACATGACTGGAATCTCCCCAGACATAGCATGCCACGTACTAAACATCGATCCTACCAAGGCGCCAGTAAAACAGAAAAAGAGAAGTATGGGGGCAGAACGATCAACAACCCTCGATGAAGAAGTAAAGAACCTACTTGCCAATGACTTTATACGAGAAGCCATCTACCCAGAGTGGATTGCTAACCCGGTACTAGTAAAGAAAGCTAATGGAAAGTGGCGAACATGCATTGACTTCTCCAACTTAAATGACGCCTGCCCGAAGGATTGCTTCCCACTTCCCCGAATCGATCAGCTTGTGGACAGCACAGCCGGGCACGAACTCTTATCTTTTATGGACGCATACTCAGGATATAACCAAATTCCTATGCATGCTCCCGATCAAGACCACACTAGTTTCATCACTGACCGGGGATTGTACTGCTACAAAGTAATGCCTTTCGGACTTAAAAACGCAGGAGCCACCTATCAGCGCCTCGTCAACAAGATGTTTGCGGGGCTAATAGGACAAACTATGGAAGTTTATGTGGATGACATGTTGGTAAAGTCAAGGAAAGCCGACGATCACGTAAGCCACCTGGGCGAGATGTTTCAAGTACTTCGCCAATATAGAATGAAGCTGAATCCCCTAAAGTGCTCCTTCAGAGTATCATCAGGAAAGTTCCTGGGATTCATCGTCCATGCCAGAGGAATTGAAGCAAACCCTGAACAAGTCCAAGCTCTGAAAGATATCAGGATACCTTCTACCCGAAGAGAAATGCAAAGCCTAAATGGGAAGGTGGCCGCCCTGAGCAGATTCATCTCTAAAGCAACTGACAAATGCATCCCTTTCTTCGAAGCTCTAAAGAAAGACAAAGGAAAGTTCGAATGGACTGACGAATGCTTAACAGCTTTCCTTAACCTAATCGAACACCTCCAGAGACCGCCAGTACTCTCAACTCCGAACAAATGCGAAGAGCTATACCTATACCTTGTTGTGTCATCTCATGCTCTAAGCGCCGCCTTGGTGAGAGAAGACAAACACACGCAACGGCCAGTATACTTTGTAAGCAAGAGGTTTACAGGGGCGGAATCCAGATATCCTAAACTTGAGCAACTAGCATACTGTTTACTGATCACATCGCGGAAACTACGTCACTATTTCCAATCTCATTCCATCAGAGTTCTGACCGATCAACCACTAAGGCAGGTACTCCATCGTCCCGACACTTCTGGGCGACTACTTAAATGGTGCATTGAACTAAGTCAATATGATATCACCTACCATCCTCGCACCGCCATCAAGGGACAAGCCATGGCCGATTTCATTGCCGAATTCACTACCAACGAAGGTATGGAGCAATCGGAAATAGCAGAAGACATCAAGTGGAATCTCTTTTTGGATGGAGCGTCAAACGAACAAGGCTCAGGGGCAGGTGTGGTAATAATCACGCCCAGGGGAAATAAGCTACACTATGCTCTAAGGTTGGAATTCGCTGCCACCAACAACGATGCAGAGTATGAAGCAGTGATAGCTGGATTAGAACTTGCCTTAGAGATTGGAGCCAGTTCTTTATGTCTTCATAGTGATTCTCAACTTATTGTAAATCAAATATTAGGAGAATTTCAGGCTCGAGAAGAACGACTCACAGCATATCTAAAGAAGACCAAGCTGCTTCTCGATCAATTGGATCACTATTTAATCAAACACATCCCTCGGGAAGAGAACCAAGAGGCCGACGAATTGGCAAAGCAAGCTAGCATGAGAGACGACACTATTTCCAGAGCAGTAGCCATCTCAAAGCAACTAACCTCGAGTTTCGAACAGGTGAATCTGATAGCTGCAATCAAAGAGGAAACTTGGATGACTCCCATCCAAAAATACTTACAAGACGGCACACTGCCCGACGAGCGTAACGAAGTCAAGAAAATCTTGAGGAAAGCTTCCCGCTACACAATACAAGAAGGCACCCTTTATCGGCGCGGCTTCTCTAACCCCTTATTAAGGTGTGTCGCTGGAAGGTAAGCAAAGGAAATCTTATCCAACATCCATCAAGGAAGCCACGGAGATCACACGGGAGGGCAGACTCTGGCAAAGAAGATACTCCGATATGGATATTTCTGGCCCACACTAAGCAAAGACGCCTTAGAATTCGTCAAAAAATGTGACAGATGTCAGAAATTTGCTAAGATTTCGTGGCTACCAACAACTGAGATTACTCAAATGACTAGCCCTTGGCCCTTTTCAGTATGGGGAATTGACTTGATTGGCGAACTGCCAATGGGCCGAGGCGGAGCCAAATATGCTATAGTGGAAGTCGACTATTTCACCAAATGGGTGGAAGCAGAACCCCTGAATAAAGTATCTTCAGCAAAAGTTATTAACTTCTTGATCAAAAATGTTCTATGCAGGTACGGAGTCCCACTTAAAATCATATCGGACAATGGACTTCAGTTTGACAGCGAGGAGTTCGCCAACTGGTGCCAAGAGCACGGAATTCACAAAAGCTTCTCATCTGTAGCTTATCCCCAGGCAAACGGACAAGTCGAAGCTGTCAACAAAATTCTCAAAACTCTAATAAAAAAGAAACTTGAAAAGTCAAAAGGCGCTTGGGTGGATGAACTTCCTACGGCACTTTGGGCCTATCGCACATCTTTCAGAACATCAACGGGGCATACTCCTTTCTCTTTGGCATACAGATCGGAGGCTATGCTCCCAGTTGAAACTATAGTGCCTTCCCACCGTAGGATCCACTATAACCCAGAAGAGAACGAAGAGCTCCTTCACATGTCTTTGGATCTAATTGAGGAAAGAAGAAATGATGCAGCCCTCAAAGTAGCAGCTCACAAGCAAAAAGTGGCAACGCAATACAACTCCAAAGTCAAGCATCGTAGCTTACAAAAAGGAGATCTTGTCCTCAAGCGAATCTTCCCGCTCCTCGGAGCGCTAGATCCAATCTGGGACGGACCATATGTAATTCATAAAGATCTCCACAACGGAGCTTATATTTTGTCAACAGTGGACGGAGAGGTGTTCCAGAGGGCATGGAACATCTAACACCTTCGTCGATACTTTTCTTAACTTGTACTGCCCATATGAAGTGAATTAACAAAGAGAATCAGTGGACGTAGGCATTTTCGTGCCGAACCACTTTAAAAACTAGTCTCTTTTTTAACTTGTTCCTTTATATCTTGGCTGCTTGTTAAACTTATCCTTTTATGTTGGACGAAATCTTATGTAATGGCATTTCCATTCAAGACACATCACGGTGCGACTTCACCTGGACAAGACCTAACAGGTACTACGCTAATCTATGCCCTCGCCAATGAGACACTTTTGCTCCAGCATCCCTCTGCTGCGGGTTAACTCATTGCTCGCGATCGTCCCTTAAAGCAACTGTAATGAGCCGATTATAAGCCACCAAATAGGCCAACCATAGCCTAGGCAGCTCATTACGGCGTTCGGCTCGCCGGCAACCGTGAACCTACTTTAAGCCCCAACATAAGGTGTGGCCAGCCAGGGGTAGTTCACGGTTGACGATCGGCACCCACGCTAGTCGGCCATGGTAAATCGAATAATACCCACGATTATGGGCCATAATGGCCCGGGTAGTTACTGTGCGCGATCTCGGCTCCGAGTGTCTTAAGTACGGCTGTGGTAAAAAAGATAAACTCCCCGCGGAGGCGTAAGATGGGTGACAAATGTCTCCAAGACCCACAGCTAGGGAAAGTGACTACAAAACCCGTTTGCCTCGAACTTAAGCACATCGCAGGCCTTCCGTGATTGGAAGTTTTACTTTTTCTTATATTTCTGTCTTATTTAAAAACTTTCCTCCTATCCTCTATAACGATCCCTAAAGTACAGGACACAAAGTAGGAGACGCTCACCAATGGGGATAAGAACTCCCAATGGGATGACAGGTCAATCAACTACATTCCATACTCAGTCATATAAGACATTCAAAGCTACCATCTACAACTAAGACATGAAGGGCGGTACTTTCTTCTCTTGTAAATAAATACATAGCTATAATTTATTCGCACATCACATTAACTTCGCAAGGTATGAAATTATATCTTAAGCAAGAAACTGACATCAAACACGATGGAATCACAGGCATGTGCACAGCTGTATTTCTTATGCAATACATCAAAACAACTAAGTCGAATATGACGGAATCAGCTTAAGTTAAAAAATTACAGGCTAAGAATAAAGTCGTTTGATTACCAATAACATAATTACAGTCTAAAAGTTACATTAATGATTTAAAGCTAGCGTAGATAACAATGTCAAACAAACCAAAAAACATCCAGGTCAAGTCAGGGAGTCAGCTGCATCGGAGCTTCACCTCTATCCCGCCGGCCCTCCAAGATCTACTTAGCCACGGGATCGGAACTCTCAGCATGCTGGCCGGAGGCAGTCAGTACTTCGGAGGTCTCACCTGTCCAATCCAGAAGAAGAATCCATTAGATAAGCGATAAGCAGTCAGGTTACAAAAAGCTAAAAGAGAAGACTTACCAGCCTTTGCTCCTTGATCATCATCCTCCAAGTGCACACCAACCTCCTCAGCAGCAAGCAGCCGCATACCCTCTTTCACCGCCACCTTCTCCTCCTTGGTGAATTGAGCCGTAACCACATCCATTCTAAAGGCCACGCCACCCTCCTTATCTGCATCGGACTTAGCCTCCTCTAGGGCCCTGAGATAAATCCTAGCCATGACTCGGGGGTAATCATCCATCTAAGATAAGTTGCCCTGTTTCCAAGTGCGAAAGTGTATATCTTGAAGCATCTCATCCATTATCCCCTCATTCTCCTCGAACTCCCTTACTCGGTTCTCAGAAGCCAACAGCTTTGCAATGGTGGCGTCCCTCTCCGATTGGTACCGCGAGCAGTCAGCCTGGAAGGTTTTTCTCATCGCCTCCATCTCCTCCTTCAGCTTGGTTTGAGCAAGCTCCGCAGCCTCAAGTTTCCCAGACAACTCCTGTACCCGCTCGAGATCCGCTTTCCGAACCTCATCCACCGTTGCAATAGTCATATCAATCCGTTCCTTACAAACGACCTCCATTTTCCGCATCTCTGCCCTGCTGACCTCTTCCATGGTCTTCTTTAACTGCCTAGATGCGATCTCATGTTGAGAGACCTGGATGGCTTGATCATCAAGTTGTTTGGCCTGGTCGAAAACCATTAAATGCAGCCGAATGTTAGCACTGCCAATTTCTTCTCCAGCCTTAACCAGTCGAGCATGATGCCCCATCAACTTCCTGGTTTCCTCAACAACCCGGTCAATGTTTGCCTTAGCTTCGTCCCCCAAGGTTACAACCCGAGTGGTAAGCAAATCAATGTCCAGAGACTTGGCCTCGTCAAGCACCCTTACCATGGGATTACGAGTGAGAAGGTGCTCACCAATAGCCTCGTCAAAGGAAATATCGTGAAAACCCGGATCCAGATCCGAATGACCTGCAAACGGATTACGAGCCAAGCCAGGATGGTCTATCGGGGTAACGGTAGGATTTTCAGACGGGTGCGGGGAAGGAATAAGCTCAGTATTTCCTCTGTGGTATCCTGAAGAGGCTGAGTCGGGGGCTGAGGATCAGATGGAGATTCCAACAAGGAGCGACTCCTCTTCTTCTTTTGGATATCCTCTTCGATAACTCCAAGAAGAGGACGGTAGCCGACTACATCTCCAAGGCGGTTAGTCGGAGGCTTTGGCTTAGTGGAAGCCCTTAGAAACTTATATTGTTCAAGAAGGTACCGAACACCCAGTGTCTTGACCACTTTACCCGATCCTGGGACAAAAACCAAGTGTTACAAGCAAACGTTGAACTATAATTCAAGAAATATGTCAAGTTAGGAAAAGTAAGGAGACACTTTTATTATACAAACCCTGGGGAGGAGTGGGATACTGCAATAAGTCCTGGATCTCATTCCAGGACGGGAGCTGACCACAAAATATTCCTAAGTCCTTATCATAAATGGAGTCTGCAGAAGTCAAAAATTCACCATGAGTCGCGGGGGCTGCCTCAGCTAGAACACTTTTGGAAGATAGGTCGGCGCCTGATCCGACCTTGTCAGCTTTCTTAGGCTCCTCTACCAGAGCCGTTTCTTCCTCCAGCCCTTCGAAAGATAAGCGGAAAGCATCGTCCGTCCACTCCTGGATCACACCCGCTTGTTTAGAAGACAAAGCCCCAGCACCATCACCACTCTGTCCGTCACCACCATCATCACCACTCTGCCCATCACCTTCTCCACCACTTCCACTCTCTGCCTCACCTCCTTCACCCTAGCCTCTTTCCTCCTCCTCATCTTCCTCCTCCGAAACGTCTGGGAATGTGCTGGGGGAGGGTCCGTCGGATTTCTTAAGTTTCTTCCCCCCGGCAGTTGGATGCTTTGAGAAGGGTTTCCTTTTACTGCTCTTCGCCGTAGCCCCTCCTTTAGCTTTGGCGGCCCTCTCCTCAGCTGTGTCTCTCTGTTTGACCACAGACTGACGTGGCAGAATCAGGTTGAGCCCCAGAAGAGTAGCGTTCCTGATCAAATAAGAAGCCGCCCTCTCCCCTTCCGGAATGGCTTCTATTTCCTCAGCCATCCGAACCAGACGATCGTTCTCTACAACCGCAAAGCCACCTATCGCTAGTAAGAAATAAAGCATGTAAGGAGGAGTATTGCAGTCAGAACAAAAATCATAAATGAGATTCAACTTACAGCCAGAGGTGAAGCGACGGAAAGAAACGGAGTCATCTTTGACAAAAAACCATTCCTTCTTGAACATGCTGAATTTCGAATATAAATCCAGGACTGGCTTGAAAGACACAGCCTACTCTAAGCTAACATACGGAGACCCCTTCTTGTAGCCTCTCAAGTTGTACAAGTACCAGATTTCCCAGTTGGAAGGAGGACGCCCGTATCTCCTCTGGAAGATAATAAACAAACTCACCAAGATAGCATAGGAATTGGACTGAAGCTGAAAAGGAGCCACCTTCAAGTATGTGATGAAGCTGACTATCCAAGCGTTAATCGAAGGGATGGCACCACACATGCAATGATACCTGCTGTAAGCAAAATATCCTTCTAGGGGGTTATACGGCATCACTCCGTTCCCCGGCAACCTCATCTGCGCTCTATCAATCCCGAAAGCTCTAGATATAGCGTCAAGCTGCTCATCTTTGAGGGAGCTGGGAAAGCAGTCAGGCGGTGAGTTCAAGAGCTCTTGTGGACCGTACCCGTCCACTAACGATCTCGGGGTAGGTACATGTCGTCCCGGTTCTGCCTGGACTGGGGACACGATGGAGGACTCTCCTTTATCCTTAGATTTCTTTTTATCATAATGGGTTTCTACTTTATGAGACATTATATGCAACACGAGAAAACACATCGTTAGAACAAGGGGGTAGACAGACAAATTCAAAACACAGAAATGACATTCGGTAGTCCAAGTTTTAGAGTTTCATTCGGCACTCATTCTCCTTAAGTGTCATTCGGTAGTCCGAGTCTAGGACCCCATTCGGCAGTCCAAGTCTAGGAATCCATTCGGCTCTCATCCCCCCATGAGTTTCATTCGGTAGTTCAAACGCAAAGTTGATTCGGCAGAAGTGATCCTCACCTGGTCCGGCAGTCAAGTCTGGTACGGTGTTTGATTGATTCGGCTATTTCAAACGATAAAGGGTGACAAAAACGTGAAGCCCATACTTATAGGCAAGGGTAGGGTGACCGGACCAGCTGGTTCGGCATTGGGACCAGATGAGAGTATCCAAGCTGAATGACCTGAAAAAAAGCGCGACATATGCAGGTATATGCCCCGCTTTGGGGGCAAATGTTGGGCGTACTCTCACCACCGAACCAAGGCCCTACCGAACCACTCATTGCCGAGCCAATCACCAAGGCCCTACCGAACCACTCATTGCCGAGCCAACCACCTACTCCCTACCGGACCACTCATTGCCGAGCCAATCACCTACTCCCTATCAGACCACTCATTGCCGAGCCAATCACCTACTCCCACCACCGGACCAACTCGCTTCCAAAGACTAGTCGAATCAACGCCAATCCTCTACTACCGGATCAATCCACGCCTCCACCCATGGCCGAACCAAAGCACTACCGAACCAACGTTGCTAGGCCAGATTGCATCAGCCCAGGCCCACCAACAGCTACATACATCCAAGACCCCTACCACCAACCTCACTCTATAAATAGAGGGGCAAGGGTACAACAATGGGGGACGAGTTGGAGAGCTCAAGAACGAACAGAACTTTCAAATAACTTTCACACACTTGTAATCAAAGCTTTGTACTTGTAATCTGAACTATAAAGGAGAATAAGATATAAAGTGGACGTAGGCACATTCTGGCCGAACCACTATAAATCTGTGTGTCTTTTACAGTTTAGTCCCTGCTTTTTACATATTTGCATAAAGTATCCAAATCACTAAGAACAACAGAAAATCGACTAAATCATACGACTTGGAGGTGTTTGCCCATTTTTTGTGCAAACAAGTTCTAACATAGTTCAACAACAATTAGTTCATTTCGTATGTTTTCTCGGACGATCGCCTTGGAATTTTGCATTTTTCAACCGGTTCACGATCGTTATTCACAGACGTTCAAATATTATGATACTCTCCTAGAAATTCTTTTGAAACTAGATCGGGGTCATTGTCATATGCCACAAGTTCCGAATCTCCTTTCTTGTACCTTCGTATGAAATTGTGGATAGCCATTTTAGTGGTAACAATCTTTACTTGGACTTCATATTTGTATGTGAGCATGTTATGTAAGATTGCAAATTTTCTCTTTCAAATTTCAATGGTCCTTTCGATTGCCATACTAAACTCGAGTGGTAGTAGTCGAAAATTTTCATCTTCGATCTTTGGTTAGTTCCATGTTTTAAAATCAGGAATGTGCTATCTAACATTGAGATAAGGAGGTAAGTATCCGTCCATTAGTGGATACCCCGAGTCAACTAAATAATATCATCTTAGCGGTGAATGAGAAAAATTCAAATTTGGGCTGTTTAAAACTGAACGAAAAACTTTAGCATCATATGTAGTTCTTTCCTACCATGTCCTTACAAACGTAGATTTAAATCAAAGGTGCATATAACCATATTATTCTGTGTAGCGTAGCCTTTACGTCCAACATATCGTTGTAAATCTGAAGCTGGTACATGTGTAACCACATGTGTACCATCAATTGCCCCGATACAATTTAAAAAAGGCGATACCGGTGTAATGTTTGAACTTGTTCTGGTACTATATTAAATTGAGGGTCTACTGGTTTAATAATATCCTTAGACGCTAATTCAACAACTTTCAAAACTTCATGAAAATAAACACAAACCGTTCTATTGGAGCATTGAAATCTTTCAACAACATGTCATGTAGGGAGAGCCAAAACAATTGTATATAGAAAACCGAACTGCCATTTCCATAACGCAAATATCAGACGTTGGTTTCAAACTATAGCCTTTCAGCCTCTCACACAATGTCAGAAAACAAAGTCTTTTCATTTGGAAGTTACGCCAACAATGTTCTGCATGATGTCATAGTATATCCTTAACCCGGTGAATTCCTTTATATTTGGAAATGTGAAATTGGTCCATTGTAGCTTTTTGTAATGCTCTAAGTCTCTTAATAGGTTGAATATCAGCCAAATCTTCTGCATCAGCATCAAAATGATCACTCTTGTTGTATGATTCAACCATTGAAGAAGGTCGAGTGAAGAAAATTGGAAATTATGTGAAGATGAAGAAGACGATGGAATAGAGTTTAAGGGAAATGGAGTGGAGGAATGTAGTTTATAAGGGAAGAGGAGAGCAATGGGCCTAATTAGCTGTTAGCGTTAGACGCATCGGACGCATCGGACGCATCTGATGCTATCCATTGATTTTCAGTAGTTCTCTCTAGTGGAACAATTCAGTAGGTCCCATCAACGACACGCCAAACATGTCTGATGCGTCTAACGTAACGCCAACTCAACCTGACCATGTTTTGACCTCGAATTCAACCTACTATTAGGTTGATGGTCGATAATTCAGAGCGAGATTGTAACACCTCGCAAAAATTAACCGAAAATTTAATAAAAGAAATTGAATTAAATATAACAAGGGTAAAAATAGAATTTTTGCAAACATCCTAAGCTAGCTACGAAACTTACACAATTGCGTCCGTAGCGATTTTCTGGATAATTTTCATATATAATGTTTTGAAGCCAGAGCTAGTATGAAAAAAATATTAACGTTTAAAAGTTTGAATTCAAAAATAATTAGAAAAAAAATACATCTGGAAAATAATCAACGTTAAAATTAATTAATAATTATAGCTCAACCGGTCGACACCCTGGTTGCCGCGATCGACAACTAGAGGTCAACTACCCTGAACCAAGCGGTCGACCGATGGGCACGTATCGGCTACAGTTAGCCTAGACCGAATGGCTTAGATTTAATTATATAAAATTATCTATAAATAGAACGGTAACCCTAAATCCTAATTATTCATTAACAACCATTATGTTCAAATTATGTCTCATCTTCAAATCTCTATCTCTTCTATAAAAATTTCTCAAATATAAATCTAAAATAAGTTGAAGATGAGATCAGGCAAAGGAAGAGATTAACAAGTAGAGGAAATGGCGATTCAACACAAACCAAAAAGGGGATAACTTTTCAGAGGCGGGTGGTTTCATAATTACTATGGAGATTTATATGTAATTAGGTCTATTCATATCCTATTTGATCTAGAACTGGTTTAGTTTAAGGTAGAAATATTGTTTATTTAGTAATTGAAATGAATTGGAAATTGAATAAGAATTTAACCTATTTGAATATGGTTCTTGTCTAATCTAAATCTGGATAAGGTAAATCCATTGGATAAAAATTGGTTTAGGTTAAACACCATTTTTTTTGAATTGAATATAGAATGATTTATTTAATTTATTTTGATGAGAAACCTGTTTATGAAATTGTTAGAAATTGGAATTTTAAACATCGAAGACTTTAGATTGACGAAGTAGGGTTCATTATAATTAACAGTTTACTATAATTAGATAAATCAATAGAGAATGATCATTAACAATAATTAAGTGAAAGAGAAAAAATACTCTGACCAGTCAACAGGCTCATTGGAGCCGGTCGACAGCAAGTTATCGACTGCTCCAGTGACCAACGATCATTCGGTTAACGATTTTCAGACGTAACCTGAACCTCAGCCTAGGGTCCAAGTTTGTAGTTTATATATAAATATTATATATATGGATATTAGTATAAGTAGGGAAATTAGCTCCATAGGTTTGCGACTCTTGGACATTAGGAGATTAGATAGATTTGTACATTGGAAATGAGGCGTAGACACTATTTATTAGGTAGGGTCGATATTCGACTAGGGCATTTCCATCGCAAATTGCATGCATAGGAGGTTCTATGTTGTACGAGCAATACTGACGATTATGCCTGGAGAAGTGTGTGACCCGACACCAACGGAAGTTTTCTAGGTATGTATGGCGGCGCGGAAGTGATATTTTATTGTTGATGGATCCCGACGTGGTGCAACAAACGACATTATTTTACCATTAAGAGGAGGACAAGGATGCAGTGACCTTGAGGCGGCTTTGGCATAAGTCTGCATTACGTGCTCCGCTTTAATGTGTGAATACGATACGTATAGCCATAATTTAGGAATGCAGTCCCAAGGTTGATATTGTAGGTGACCCTATGTTGGAATAGTTCAAGTAGCTATTAGCTAATCCATAGTTATTCCGAGGTTTCATTAGTTGTTCAATCCTAAGTATAACCCTTCACAAGATGCCGGTGAAGGTGTATTTAGAACTATACCCCTAGGTCAACGAAACCTACTTTAGTAAGTAAAGTAGAACACCCCAGGTCATATAGTTTATTAATAAAGTTAATTTCATGTGATCACCATATATTAATGATGTAACTTATTCACTAGACTTTTGTCTGACCCGCTTCTTTTCTTTCTTTTCCCCCTACCACAAGTGGATATGGCACCAAATGATAGACCCTGGGATTAGTACATGGAGAGATGAGCTTGATAGTGGAGTTGCTTATTATTTCCAGTTACTCTCGATGTAGTTATTTATCATACTCAATATTCTCATACTTTATGTTGCACTTTTGTAAACTCTAGATTATGACTACGTATGCTTTGGGACTGTGTTTTTTGGGCTATTTTTCGAGATGACTATTTTATGTATTTATATTTTCCACCTTCCGCTGTGAGATCTAAAAGTGTAGAATGTCTTAGATCTATTCTTATATCTTTAGTCTCTAAAATGTTTAATAACCCAATAGCTCGTACTTCTTGCCCTGAAAGTCACCTTAGGCTTTAGATCAATATGTCGAGAAGTGTAGTTTGTCATACTTGGTATCAGAGCTTAGGTTTAAAATTCCTTAGGGGTTAGGTGCATATTGAGAGAACGTACTTGAAAAGTTTTGGGAAAAAAAGTCTTTCAAAAAGTTTTTCAAAATAGTTTCTAAAAAGTGTGTGTATATATATATGTATGTATAATGAAATTTTTTCCATGGATTTTATATATAAGTATAATACAGAAAAACACCATCACTTGTTCTTATCATTACTTTCTAAAAAATTTGCTAATAATTCCTATACCACAGATAAAAAGGATGAGCGATCCTGTTGGTTATAGCTAAGGTGATGCAGCTGAGATTCATGGAGTGAATGCCTTTATTTGGTTCCTCCAGTATCTGTAAGCGAGAGAACAAATCGAGCTTAACCCTAATAGGAGACCCATAGAGCAATCGCTAGGTGTATTTCGTACCCATCCACTTGTCGTTGATTTTGCCAAACTATGTAAGGACTTTGCGAGTTTAGGAGGGAAGTCGTATGTGGACTTGAAAGCATGGATCTGTAATTGTTAGAAGATTTCTGGATTGATGGGTCTTGGAGTTGATGTTAGGAGATAGCTTGCCGTCTAGCACTTACAGGGAGATGCTCTGAATTGGTAGGATTTGGTAGTGGAAGAGGTCGATGACGGGTGATTATTTAGGGAGAGTTTAGGAGGCATTTTGAGACGAAGTTTCTTTCTATGGTAGAGCAGGGAAGACAGTTGGAGAAGTTCATACATTTGCAGCAAGTAGAAATGTCGGTGAAGGAATATGTAAATTAGTTCAATGAGTTAGCTAGGCTTGGTATAAAGCTGATAAATACAACTCACAAGAAAGCTTTGAAGTTTGCAAATGATCTGAATCAACCTCTTCAAGATTTGGCCCTTAGTCATATCTCATAGGTGCGACTTTCGAGGCTTTGGTGAAGATGGCATCGCTGAATACCATTTTCAAAGAGAAAGTGAAGGGTGAGCCTAAAATGTCAGTAGGAAAGACACCACAACAAATTAGCACAAGAGCGAATGGGGGCCAAAGGGAAGATGAAGAAGCACGAGCTGTAGTGTAGAAGATGTGGTAAGTATGGGCATTTTGCGAAGGAGTACAAGATGAACATCTCAAAAATAAATGTTACAACTGCAATCAATTCGGGCATATGAGGAGGGAGTGTCCAGCACCGTGGAAGCCCTCTACCCAAGCGGTTTCAACTTACACAATGATTGTTCTTCCCAGTTTGAGTGCGCCTCCAGTAGCGGATAAGGGGAAGGTCGTAATTAAAGATGTGTTAACTCTATCTGATTTACCGCTTCAAACCTTATTTGACACTAAAGCATCACTCTTTTATCTCGAGTAGACTTGTTGATGAGTTGCACTTTTACACTAGCAGAGTTATAGACCCTGTAGTTGTATTAAACCCTTTAAGAGCATCGACTTATTTATCTATGGTATATAGGGGTTTGAAATTGTTTATTTTGGGGGTCGAGTTCGATTGCGATGATTTTGTCTTAGGATTTTCTAGGTTTGGATTGATTTTGAGTATGGACTAGATGACCATGTATGGGGCGATCTTAGATTGTGATAGCAAGGTTGTTCATTCGGGTATTTGTAGTGGATGCAGTCTAGAGGTTTATTGTGATCTCAAAAATTCAGTGATGTTGAGTTACCTATATTCTTTAGACTTATCACATAATGAGTTAGATTCAGTGCTAGTAGTTAGACACTATCCAGATGTCTTTTTCGAGGTCACCGTTCTTCCATCCTAGAGAGAGATCGGGTTTTGGATTTATCTTATGGAGAACGCCAGACCTGTTGCCTTACTGTTAAGGCACATGGCTCCTAAAGAGAGATGCGAGCTTAATAAGTAAGTGAATGAGCTGTTGGTGAAGGACTTCACTAAGAGGAGCATTTCAGAGTGGGGAGCACCAGTTGTCTTTACCACTAAGGTGGATGGTTCTCTTGGGCTTTGCATCGATTATCGTGAGCTAAATAAGCTGACAAAGAAGAATCGTTACCCATTGCCCTGAATAGACGATCTCTTTGATCAGTTGGTTGGAGCGAAGGTGTTCTCTCAGCTTAACTTGGCTACAAGATTCCATCATTTGCATATGTCCAATAATAGTATTCAAAAGACCGCTTTTCCAACACTCGACGGACTTTTTGAGTTGTTAGTCATGCCCTTTGAACTGGCCAATGCACCCACCTTCTTTGTTGATATGATGAGTCAAGTTTTTAGAGGGTCACTTAATAAGTTCGTGGTGGTATTTATTGATAACATATTAGTCTATTTGAAAAGCGAGGAGGAGCACAGGTTGCATCTAGTAGAATTGCTCAATACACTCCATGGGCATAAGTTGAAGGAAAAGTTTTACAAATGTTACTTCTAGCGCAAGGAGGTACGCTTTTTGGGATTCGTTGTCTCTGAGAGTGGGCTGGCGGTCGATCCTAGTAAAGTTGCTGCAGTACAAGATTGGCATGTGCTGAAGAATGCCACAAAATTGAGGAGTTTCCTTGGTTTGGCGGGCTACTATAGGAACTCCATTAAGGATTTCGCTAAAATCTCTGCCCCTCTGACCCACCTTATCAAGAAGAATTTGGTTTTCTCATGGGACTCGTAGTGTGAGGATGATTTTATCAAGCTGAAGGACGCATTGACTAGCATGCATGTTCTCGTACTACCCGACAGTACAAAGGCATTCACATTGTATATCAATGTCTGTAGTATAGGGTTGGGCGCAGTCTTGATGCAAGAAGGAAGGGCGGCGAGCTATGCTAGTCGACAGTGGAAAGTCCATGGGAGAAACTATCCTTTCCATGATCTTGAGTTGGCAACTATTGTCTTTGCACTCAAGTCATGGTGACACTAGCTATTAGGAGAGTAATTTAAGCTATATACAGATCATAAGTCTCCAAAGTGTTTATTCTCCTAGAAGAATTTGAATTTAAGGCAGCAGAGGTGGATGGAGTTTTTGGGATCGTATGATTTCAATATCTCCCATACACCAGGCAAATGCAATGTTGTAGCTGATGCCTTGAGTATGAAGCATGCGATGTTGAGTCCTATGTTCTTAGAGTGGAAGCACATAGAGTTTTATCTCTATGTTCGATTTTCGACCATCGTCAGACATCACTCTGAGATTGTTAGCAGCTTTAGATGTGTAGCTTACACTTATGGACCGCACTGGGTCCAGTCAGAAGCACGATAAGGAGTTGGTGGTTATTTTTGAGAAGCTTAGTAGAGGAGAGCAGTCAAGTTATTTGAGGTGCTATACCATTGTTAAAAGGGGTGGTTATGGAGGGATGGTAGGTTATGTGTTCCTTTTATTATGGAGTTGATCGACATGGTATTACCCAAGTCTCACCGTTCTAGGATGACCATTCATCCTGATGGAGACAAAATGTACCATGACATGAAGAGAGTCTTTTATTGGCCTGGTATGAAGAGGCATGTGGCAGAGTATGTGGTCTGATGTATGACTTGCCAGAAGGTAAAGACGAAATATAAGAAGCCAAGAGGGTTGTTGTAGCCATTAGATATTCCATAGTGGAAGTGGGAGAGTGTTACTATGGATTTCATCGATGGATTACCTAGGAGTAGGAGGGGGAATGAGAATATTTGGGTCATAGTTGACCGACTGACCAAATGCATTTATTTTGTTCCAATTAGGAGTACGAGGACTGCTGCATCTTTAGCGACACTATACACGAGGGAGATAGTTGATTACATGGAATTCCTTGTAGCATCATTAGCGATCGAGATTCGCTCTTCACCATCGAGTTTTGGAGGAGTTTATAAGAGACTTTAGGCAATGAGTCAAGTTTGAATACCGCTTATCATCTACAGACCAATAGACAAATGGAGAGGGTGAACTGGGTGTTAGAGGACTTACTTCGGATGCGTATCTTGGATTTTGGAGGCTCTTGGGAGGCTATCTGGTGAGTATTGGGATGGCACCATTTGAGGCATTATATGGGAATCTTTGTAGACCACCATCTTGTTGGTGGGACACTACGAATAAGATGATTCTTGGACCAGATATGGTGAGGTATACATTATAGAAGGTAGACTTGATCCGTAGAAGGATGAAAAATATGCATGATAGGTACTTATGCTAACATGAGATACATGGAGTTGGAGTTCGCAGTGGGTGACATGGTTTTTGGGAAAGTCTCACCACTTAGGCAGTCATGAGATTTGCTACTTTGGGAAAGTTAGCATCAAGGTTCGTAGGGCCTTTTCCGATCACTAGTAGAGTACGGAAGTTAGCTTATATGGGAAGCTTAGTTAGCGGGAGTACACAACGTTTTCCATGCTTCACACTTGCGAAAGGGTCAACACGTTACAGTCGCTGTTTTCAAGCCGAGTCAAATAGAGGAGGTGGAGGTAGAGAGGGAGTCATTTGTTTGCCATGTACCCACTCGTATTCTTGAGCATGGTATAAAGTGACTACGAAATAAAGTTATCAAGCTTGTTGAGGTCTAGTAGGGTGACGATCCAACGGAGAGTACATAGGAGCCTGTAACTCCTTGGAAACTTTAATAATAAATTAAAATATTAATAAGGGTAAAAATATAATTTTACATAAAAGGACGAAACAGTAAACTTCTATAAATGAAGGAATTTTGAGAATCCGACTTTTTCATTAGGTCAAGTAGATTTTTCTGGGCCGAATTCATATATAAGTTGTTAGAAATGGATATCGTATGAAGAAGATACAGAACGTTTGTTGTAGCGCGCATTTTATGTTTTGTGCCTATTTTTGGAAGTAAATTTAAGTTTAAAGAAAAGAAAAGAAAACTAATTGCACTGGGTTATACGGCAAATTTAATTTCCTATTTGAGTATGTGTGAGAGAGAGTAGGGAATTTAGTTTCCTATTTGAGTTGTAGGGTGAATTTACTTCGCTAGGTGCGTAAAATCCAGTAGATCCATAAACATAGGCAATTAGAGCAGTCCGTTTGGCGGATGTGGACACTGCGTTGGGTACGATTAGTTCTTAAGGGACCCAAGTCTGGTGGTGATTTGCGTACGACAAACATCGGAGTAGGCAATAAGTGACCATAGGATTTGAGACAAGATCAGGTGGAGTCCGGTCCTGGCGGTGATTTGCATGCGACGAACACTAGAGTAGGCAATAAGTGGCTATAGGTCTTATGATGATACTAGGTGGAAGCCCGGTCCTGATGGTGATTCGCACGTGGTGAACACCGGAGTAGACAATAAGAGGCAGTTTTCCATTACGATCGAGAGATGAGTGCGGGTGCATACGATGAGTCACTATGCGAGTTTTCATTTTGTGCTCCCTCTCCAGGCGTAGATCCAGTTTGGCTTATTAATAGTGTGAGATTGACCTGTAGATCCGACCCTGTGAGTTAGATAAATATCCTTAGGTATATGACCTTAGGAATGCACTGACACATTATGTGCACTCTATGACACTTGAAGTAGAGAAAGGAGCTCAATGATGGAGTTTTAATATTTTCTGTTATGCTCTTACAATTAATTAATGTATTAGAATGTAAACTTATATTATAATTTGAAACAATGTATATTATAAAGCAAGTATCTTGGAGAATGTTTTTATGAAATGTCTATCATTTTGTATGTATATTTTAATTACTTCCGCTGTGAGATCTGACAATGTAGAATGTCATATAACTGTATCTCTGTAATTATGCTCTGTAATGTTTTAAAAATACAACTGCTTGTATTTTCTCGGTATGATTCATATCGGAAAGTGCGGGTTGTTACAGAGCCTGAGGAGAAAATCCGAGCTACCCATCCAGAACTCTTTTCGGTACGTTTCCATTCTAGTTAAATAAGTATAAACTACTTATGTGTTTAGGTTCTAGCTTTATATAACCCATAGGTAGAGACAATTTGATTCGAGGAATGGTTGAGGACGTATCATTTGGACATGTTTTGGATGACATATGCTAATGAATGTATTTGTTAAATGATCATTGCACACTTAGGCAAATATATTCTCGAGTTAGCATACACTCACACCATCACTTGTTTTGTTTTACTGAGTTATATGCATATGGATTGAATGGTTGCGCATACATGTAGGATTGCCAGCATATTTATTTAGGATGTCGCTTACAATTGGATACATGACATAAGCATTTGCATTTCAAGGTCGACTAGATCAGAAGACTGCCTAATTTTTGCATTAGTATAGGTTCAATATCCATTCCATACCTATATGTATATATTGCATTAGAATTTTTAACCAAGGACAATGGATGCTAGTGGTTAATGAATGAGTAAATGGTTGTAAGTATTAATTATTGTCCGTACGAGTTGCATTCTTCCGTCCTTGGAGATTTCGAGGACGAAATCCTTTTAAAGGGGGAGAATGTAACACCCGACAAAATTTAACCAAAATTAAATTAAATATAATAAGGGTAAACTTGAAAATTATTCAAACGTCCGAATTTGGCTACAAATCTTACGCCGTTGCATTCATAGCAATTTTTTGGATAATTTTCATATATAATATTTTGAAATCGAAGCTAGTATTAAAAAGATACTAACGTTTAAAGATTTGAATTCAAAAATAATTATAATATATATATATATATGGAAAATAATAAATGTTGAAATTGATTAACAATTATAACTTGATTGGTCGACACTCTAGTTGCGGCTGGTCGACACCTAGTGGTCGACCGCCCCGAACCAAGCGGTCGATCGGTAGGCATGTATCAACTAGGGTTAGCCTAGGCTGAACAACCACGGGGCTTATTTATATTAAATCAATAGTCGATATCTGTTCGTGCTACTATAAATAGGATAGTAACCGTAAACCCTAATCATTCATCAGCAAGAAGTATGTCCAATTCCGTCCCTTCTCCAAATCTCCGTTTCCTCAGCAAAACTTTCTCAAATAAAAATTTAAAATAAGTTGAAGACGAGATCAAGAAAAAAGGAGAGATTAACAAGTAAGGGAAAGGGCGATTTAACACAAACCAAAAAGGGGACAACTTTCCAGAGGTGAGTGGGTTCATAATTACTATGGAGATTTATATGTAATTATGTTTATTCGTATCCTTTTTGATCTAGAATTGGTTTAGTTTAAGTTAGAAATATTGTTTATATAGTAATTGAAATGGATTAGAAATTAAAAAAGAATTTAACTTATTTGAATATGATTATTTTCTAATCTAAATCTGGCTAAAGTAAATTTGTTGAATAAAACTTGGTTTAGGTTAAACACCCTTTTTGTTGAATTGAATATAGACTGATGTATCTATACCCTGTTAATCCTAAACTTGATCTAATTCATTTTGATGAGAAACCTGCTTATGAAATTGTTAGAAATTGGAATTTTAACCATCAGAGACTTTAGATTTACGAAGTAGGGTTCACTGTAATTATCAGTTTACTGTAATGATAAATCAACAAAGAACGATCATTAACAATAATTAAGTGGAAGAAAAAAATAAAACACTCCGACCGGTCGACAAGCTCACTGGACCTGGTCGATAGTAAGCAGTCGACCGCTCCAGTAACCAGTGGTCGACAGGTTAACGTTTTTCAGGCGTAACCTGAACCTCGGCCTAGGGCCCAGATTTGTAGTTTATATATATATATATAATGTTAGTATAAGTAGGGAAATCAACTCCCTAGGTTTGTAACTCTTGGACGTTACGGGACCGGATAGATGTGTTTGCTGGCAACGGGGTCTAGACACTATTTACGTTGTGAGGTCGATATTCGACTATGGTAATTCTATCGTAAATTACTCTCATGGGAGGTTCTACGGTGTACGCGCAACACTGATGATGATGCTCGGAGAAGTGTGTGGCCCAGCACCAACGAGAGTTTTATTTGTATACATGGCGGCCCGGACGTGATACTATGTTGTTGATGGATCCCAACGCGATGCGATAAGCATCATTACGTTACCATTGAGAGGTAGACACGGATGCAGCGACTTTGAGATTTCTTTGGCTTGCCACGGCATTTCGGGCTCCCCCTCAATGTGTAAATACGATACGTATAGTCATAATTTGAGAATGTAGTCCAAGGTTGAAACTGTAGGTGACCCTAGGTTGGAATAGTTCCAGTAGCTATTAGCCGATCCATAGTCATTCTGAGGTTTAATTAGTTGTTTGATCCTAAGTATAAGCCTTCACAAGATGTAGGTGTAGGTGTATTTAGAACTATACCCCTAGGTTAACGAAACGTACTTTATTAAGTAGTTCACAAACACAAGTAGAACACCCTAGGTCACATAGAGTATTAATAAAGTTAATTGCATGTGATCACCAAATATTAATGATGTAACTAATTAACTATTCTTTTGTCTGACCCACTCATTTCCTTTCTTTTTCCCTCACCACAGGAGGACAGGGCAGCATATGACAGTCCCAGGGATTAGTACATAGAGAGAAGAGCTTGGTAGTGGAGTTGCTTATTATTTTCCACTACTCTCCATGTATCTATTTATCATACTCAGTATTATTAGACTTTATGTTGTATTTCTGTAAACTCTGAATTGTGACTATGTATGTTTTGAGACTGTTTTCTGATATTTTTTTTGAGATGACTATTTTCTGTATTTATATTTTCCTACCTTCCGCTGTGCGATTTGGAAGTGTAGAATGTCTTAGATTTAAGTAGACTTTGTACTAAGACCCGAAAGCCCATCTTTTGGCCTGATTAAGGAAATTCAAGAATTGTGCTAATACTAGGGTTAGAGCAACCACTAAAACATTATTCTATCTTCCTAAAACAATCATAAAACCTCCTTCAAAAATTTCTAACCTAAATCATCATAAAAAGTTACTAATTTGAGCTCAAATCAAGAAATCAAGCTTAGAGAAACCATTAAAGATCATCAAATCATCATTTTCGGGAAGGAAATTCACTACCTTAGTTTTCTATTTAAGATTTCGATCAATTTGGGGCTTATTTGATAATTTTTCCATCTTTCCATCAATAGGTGATTGGTTTATAACCTCTTATGTATTATATGTTGAAATATATGTCTAAAAGTGTTTTGGATCCATTTTCAACCTAAAACAAGGATTTCCAAATCTGGCTTGATTTGAAAAATGGAAAACAACGTGTTTTTATTGATTTTAAATGATTTTTTTTTTAATTTTGGAACCTATATATGCATGTTAGGTTTATGTACGAATGCATAAATGATTGTATGACTTGACATGATGATTGTTTTCTATCTATGCTATCACGTTGAATGTCTGTGTGGACGAAACAGTCACATGGAGTGATATAGAGGTGATTATTTTATGAAGTCGAGCAATGTGCTGGTCGATGGGAATTTCAATGCACATGTATCATATTTGGCATAGCACGGTTGATGAACGTGGTAGATATGCATTTTGAGTATGAGCACGCTAGTGGGTATGCCTAGATATATGCCGCCCAAGTACTATCAAATCTTTAGGTGCACCACCAAATGGGATGTGTATAGTTATGGTGCCGTGCTTTTGAAGCTTTTAAGGGGTAGAAGCCCGTTGACCCATTGGAATTTGGGGATAATAAATTGGTGATTGGGCCAAGAATTTGGCAAAGGAGAATCGAGATAGGGAGATATTTGATGGAGAGTTGATGAGAAGGAATTTAGGGGATAGGAAGGTTTGTAAGTATTTGAAGATCGCATTTGAATGTTTGGATGATAGTGATAGAGTTAGGTGTATGTCTTAGGGGAAATTTTGTAATATATTGTAAATTATTAACTTTGTAATCAATTCTTGTTCATAATAAAAGGTGTTTTCTTTCTATTGTATACCTGTTATAATATGTTATAAATAATTAAATGTTTAATTTAAGCACATTTAACAGAAAATCCATAAAGGGTGCATTTGTGATAGTAATTACAAATAGTTGTAATCATGAGTATTTTATCATAATATAATAAACACATCATTTTAAATATTCCTAGTTAAGGTGTATCGAGACTGGATATTGATCCATCCATTGAGATTAGAGTACGTAACTCTCTCCAAATGTTAGGCAATATAATACTCATGACTATTTGGGGGGCACCATGGGGTTACAAGGTTATGTACTGATAGTTATTGGATAAATATGGAATAACTCACTCGATAGTTTTCTGTTGCTTAATATAACCAAGGTCAAATAGAAAATATCGATATACATAGTTCTCTTGACTTGAGACTACCGTTGATCTTCAATATGAAAGCTCCATTTTGATTAAATTTGAATCACGGCATGACGTCCATCAAATGACTATAGTTGGGTTGAGTCGAAGTATTGTAAGTGAAACACTATTAAAGAGAGGATTCATCTCCTCGGTTATATGAGGTCAGTATCATAGTCAACTGAAGTCGACTCAAAGTCAAAATCTCTGGCTAGAGTAGTTCGGTTAATAATAATAATAATTATTGAATGAAGGACTATATAGTTGAATATGGACGATATTGGTGTTGGATCTGGGCCATCACACAGTGGAAGATATAGGTGAATTTCAATTTCTTTACTATATTGGATCTATATTGGGCCTATGAAGTCTATTTAGAACACTTCCAATTTTTTTTAAATAAAATTGTTATTTTATTTAAATTTATGATGCAGTCTTATATTATATAATTAATATTATATTATAGATATGTACATATGTATCATTTACAAATATGTGTGTGTGCATGTGCTACATAGCAATTTATGCAAGGTATAACATGCCCCTGTATAAGTGTTGGGTTTTGCACCGCAATGGACATGGTAGCTCATCTAGTATACTAGTATATCGTCCAAATGTATGCTTGTATAATTTAATTTATATACAAAAAATTACAAATATATATATATATATATATCTGTGTGTGTATAAACTATATTTTATTTTAAATTATATATATATGTATATGTGTGTGTGTATTATTGATGCCAAAAATGGCACCAATACCCAAATATCATATGATGTATAGAGATCTAGCAGAGAATAGTAGAAAATAGTAGAAAAGTAAAGTACATACAAGAATTTTTATGGTGGTTCGGCAATCTCTGGCATACGTCCACTTTAATCTTTGTTATTAGTCATTTTCTCTCTGGATTACAATTAATTTTATCAGATCTAACCACATTCTAGTGGATCTTAGATTTACAATGGAGTTTCTAGAGTGTACTTGGGGAAGGAGATAAGAGTGAAGAAGATGCAGAGTGTGAATCCGCTCTTCAGTTGCTATAAGGCTGATAGAAACTATGGGTTGCAAAATGATGGGTCTTAAGGCTAATTAAACACTAGAGGGGGTAAATAGTGTTTTCTAATGTTTGTATATCTTTTTAAATTTCTTTCAAGTTTAATATTAAATCACACATTTTTCAATATAGAAATATATAAACAGTCAATCATAGATGCAATCACAGTTAAAGTGAAAAGCAATAAAGTGAAGTAGAGAGTTAAAGAGATGACATCGGGGATTTTATACCGGTTCGAATTTCTCCTACAGATTTCTTTTCAAAGGTCAATTTTTAAACATAAGGCAAACCCAATTACAATCTCGATTATGAGGCTACAAGACACACCCTCCTGATTTTCTAGGCTCAAGGTACACCCACTTGATTTGGACGGGTTACAAGCACCGTCACTTGGATTTTTGGGCTACCAAGCACACCCAATTGATTTGAATGGACTGCAATCACACCCAAGCAAATACAAAGAGAGTTTGATGGTTTTTCCAAAGACAATTTTTTTTGAATTTTGGATACAATGGATCTTATAGTCTCTTGGACAGGACTTTGACCTTTGATTTGAGAGAGAGATGATTCAAAACAGTAAGAAAGTAATACTGAATCGATACAAAGAAGTTTAAATTGATACTATTTGAAGAGAAAAGAGTATAATTTCAATGGAGTTTTCAAAAGATTAAGACGAGGGAAGAAAATAAGATAATAGCTGCTAAAATATTCATTTGAAACCCCATATATATAGTGTATAAACATATATATATATATATATATATATATATCCATTCATGAAGAGTTGCAACGAATAGGCACTTCATCTCAAAATTTAAAAAACGTTTTGCGGCATGTATGTCGATATATAATCTGCCGATATGTTGACATATGCATGTGTATTTTGAAATCTTGTTTATTTTAAAAAGCTTTGAATATCCTATACTTTGTAAAATAATTTGATACTTTGTAAAATAGTTTGAACATAGTTTATAAACATTTTGACTTTAAAAACTTTTATAAAATATTTTTAAATATAATTTGAAAATTTATTTTGTTCGGAAATATAAAAGATAAGAAAATAGGAGATAGAGATCAAAGATTGCCATTAGGGACTTTAACAAAATTCTATAACTCTATACACTATATTATAGTCTTGATAACTTCATATCTTGGTCTTTATACTCATGAGTCTTTATGTCCGTTTCTTGAGTCTTTATATTATATTGTCTTCGATTCAACACATGTATAATATCCTGCACTATATACTATATAACTTGGCAAAACATTAGTATCCATATTTTATATGAATGTATATTGTTGTCATCAAAGTTGTTATCATCAAAATCAACAACCGAGGTATTAATAGAAACTCGCCAGTAGACTCAAAAGCCCATGTTGAATAAAGTCAAGATGAAGTCCAAGTGTACAAGAGTGAATACGTTGACCCAATATCCAACAAAAACCTCTCTGTACCGAGAGGTTCCTCTCGGTACTAGATGGTTGTTTCTAGGTGAAAATCCTTTATCTTATTTGTATTGCCTTTCTATCTCCAATTCGATGCATTCCAAACCATTTTCCCTAAATATCTAGTTCCTTCTGACGATTCATTCGATATTGCTTGCCTTTTCCTACTTTCTTTGCTTTCGTCATCGAAATCCTTAATGTTGCTCATCTATCTTCTAGAAAAGCTCTTTATCACTGTTGTTTGAGAAGTATTTAGAGTATAAGAATATTGGGAAGTGCCAAGTGGAAGAAAAACCTCTCAATTGCGAGAGGTACCTCTCGTTACTAAGTGGTCTACTTAGCCCCAATTTCCATCAAACTTCTCGAGTCCAATCTTTTAGCCTTTCTGAGCATGTTTCCTAGTTCATGACCCTTCTCGTCTTCACTTTGGCCTTCTAATTCCAATTGAAATCAACTTGGCTAAGAAGCAGGTTAACACTTTCCCCTAAAGTATGCCTTTTGAATGTGAGGTGTTCTTTATTCAAGAACAAGTTCCAGCAGTAGTCAATTTTAGATGGTTGAGCTCTTTGGCTATCTATTTGTGAATCATCCGGTTTCTTTGGATTCTCCTACAAGCCAAAAGTCGTTATAGACCTGTTATAGCTTTAGACTCCAATCTTTGCTTAAGTGTCAGCCGTGAATCATGGGCAGCCTATCTCTATCTGGATGTATCATATTGCATATCAAAATCATCCCGTGTTCGCCCGAGATTTATCCATCTCTTTCTGATTACAAGGCGTTCACATCCTTTTATTAAGTGAGCATCCATTCCATGGTTCAATCTCTCCGAATTGTTTTATCATCCAAGCTAGGATTTGATCTGTCCAGTCAGTTCAATCATCCAATATAGGGTTTGATCTCTCCAGACCATCAATCATCCCATTTAGGGTTTGATCTCTCTAAATTGTTTAACATCCAATCTATGGTTTGATCTCCCCGAATCCTTGCTGAGTCCAATCCGCTCGCTCTTTAGTGAGGGGAACCAATGACAAGCAAGTTCATCCACTCACTCTTCGTGAGGGAACTTACTTTTGATCTCCCCGGATCCTTGTTGGGACTAATCAGCTCGCTCTTTGGCACTGGGACTCAACGACAAGAAAATCCATCCACTCGCTCTTAAGTGAGGGGACTCATTTATTATGGTCACTGCCCATCTCTCTGGCCGGGACTACCACGATCAATGTCAGTCATCACATTCAAGTGGATTTCCAAAATCAAATATTCAAATCAAAGCAAACACACAAACATAATTCCTAATTGTTCATCTCAGACATCTATCTCAAAGCGTGCCTAGAGACCGATCGAGATCTCGTACACATGTAAGCGGTCTGAGGTTATATTATCTTATCTATTCATCATCCAACTCAGAGCGTGCCTAGAGACCGATCGAGATCTCATACATGTGTAAGCAGTTCGAGATTATTATTGTCTTAATTATTCGAAATGAAATGCAAAGCGTGGGAATCGTGCCTGACTCCCATCCATCCAGATCATGGGATTTTGAGTCTCAACCCACGTCCCTAGTTGTTCCTTGATGCATTCATTGTAGATGGTGGCTACTCCAGCTGCACCATCGTAGTTCGGTTCCTTACGTACTGTTTGCAAATAGTGCTCCGAACCAGATCTTCTATCAGGTCACTAAGGTGTTTGACCTCGTTCATTTCACGCCCATTTAGGTTATGGAATAGGCAAAACTTTCCAGACCTTCTCTCCTAATTCGTGAGTTCCCTCTTAGCTTCCTTCGATAGAGGATCTGCCCCTTAGTATCCAAGTATATCCTCTCCGAGGTTTTAGTCGGGTCGGTGTAAGAAGAGAACTTCGATTCCCTCCTTTGTTGTTTTGGTCCTACGAAGTCGTTATTAGCTTTTCACTTCCCCTTGTCTTTACCATATCCTGCCCCGGACAGTCCCCTATCATCCAAGCATTAACATCAGTGTTATCAGCCTCAGCATCCTCTTGACATAAATACCTCATAGCTTCATGATATAACTACACGAGATCCATCGGTGGATCCTTTTCTAATGCAATTTTGAAGTCGGTCTTGCTTGCGACTCAAAATACTGCCACCATGAGGATTATTGATGGATTCAAATTATCGACTATGGTGGCTGCCACATTAAATCTTATTTGATAACTTCTCAAGGTCTCTCCAGGCCTTTGCTTTGCTTGATACGTTATCACATTCTTTGGTCGAGAGATATGAACCCTGAACTATCTCAAGAATCTATTCACTAACTCGGTCCATGTGCTTATGGAACCATTCTCCAGCTTTCTGAACCACATTGCTGCTTAATCTGTTAGATATAACGGAAAGCACCATCCCATCACCTCCTTGAAAGCACCCAAAACCTCCATATGCTACATGTATCTCATCAGATAAATTGTTGAATCTGTCTGCTCATCGTACATTTCCAACGTCGAAAGCTTGAAATCAGGAGGATTCCTCGCATTCCGGATATTATAGGTGAATGGATTCTTATCTACATCCTCCAAACTCTTGTCTGGTAGTCCACCTCTCACTATCATTCTGACTAACTCAGCTATCTGGTTGTTGCCGTTCAATGAAGGTCTTCGATCAATAGCTCCATTATGCCCTCTGCTCCTATGAGCAGACTCTGGCACAAACTCCTTTGGCTGCACGCTTGTATGCTGATCTGCACCTCTGGTTCATTTTTCCCCCCGTTCCTGTGGGGAAACTCTAGTACATACTATTTCGATTACTGTGCACTTATGTTTTGATATGCTGTTCCGGCACTAGTATCCTGTTTACGTCCTCCAAACTCTAGTCTGGTGGTTCACCTCTCACTATCCTTCTGACCAACTCAACTATCGGGTTGTTGCCGTCGAATGAAGGTCTTTGATCAATAGCTGCTTATGCCCCCTGCTCCTATGAGGGAAGCACATACTCCTCCAATTTTTGGAAATCTATTTAAAAATGTCATGAGATTTTTAACCTATGCACTAATACAATAGTTCATTCAGGTAATAGTACATCTCTTTGGCATGATTGTTGGATTTCCGTTATCCCTCTTAGGATAGAATTTAAAGAGCTATATGAAATCTATAATTTTAAGGATGCTTTAATTATTGAAGTTTTTTCTTCCGAAACTAACCCTCCTTGGAATTTTAGTTTTAACAGAATTTTAGCAGATTCAACTCTTAGGCAGCTTTCTTTGCTTTATGCTAGATTAAATCTTTATAATATTGATAAGGATAATGATAATATTAGTTGGGAATGGGATAAAAGTAAGAAATATAATCCTAATTCTTTTTATAGATTTATTAACTTCTCGGGTGTAACTAATAACTCTTTTAAATTTATTTGGAAAACAAATGCTCCTCCTAAATCTAAATTCACATGTGGTTAATTATGCATGATAAACTAAATACTATAGAATTTTTAAAAAGAAAAAGTATGCAAATTGATAATAAATGTTATTTTTGTAATCTGCATTTCGAAGATATTAAACATGTATACTATGATTGCATAGATACTTATTACATTCCGAATAATACCCTCAAAATCTTTAACTTTAGTCTAACAACTAAAATTTCTGATTGTGATTACTACTGGAATAGTTTTAGATTTAAGTTTAAAAAGAAAAACAGATTTTTACTTGACACTTTATCCATTATAACTTTTTAGTATATTTGGTTTGAGAGAAATCAGAGAATTTTTGAAAATAATAATAATCATTTTAATAAATTGATTTTAATAATTTCTTCATTTTGTTTTAATTAGATCTATAATCCTAAATATAAATTAGCTAAAAATAATCTTTTTAAAGATTATCTTAATAAGGTTAATAATAATATTAAGTTATTTAAACATAAAAATAATATTTTTGACATTAATAATTGTAGTATTAATATTTTTTCAAACTTAAATGATGATTTCACTGTGTATCGTAATATCCTTTTAATCGAAGGAACATAAGGATAAGTTTTGATTTGTTTTAGTTATTGTCATAGTTTTAGTTTGTTTTTGTTTATAAATCTTTAAGTTCATTTGATCATGGATTCTTTTTAGTCTTTTTTATATTCTTTATTTTATTCTGTCCTATTAGCTTAACTTTTGTATCTTTACTTTTATTTCATTAATACACATATTTGTATATAAATTTCATTTATATACATATATGTGTATTATTCTTACTGTTTTCTTTAGTTCCTTTCCAGATACAGGTTTAGGCCAGATACGGTGTTAGTTTCTTTTTGCAAGTTCACAGGATTGCTAATGGCAGGATTGTTGTTTGCAGTGAAGGGTTCTTCTCAGTACATCTTCATCTTCATTATGGCGTTCTACTTTTTGGAGGATTCACTTTTCAGCTAGGTGCTCCTTCCAGTTTTATCGAGTCTACAGAGTGGCGATTTCCATTCCAGATCATTCGCAGTTCCATTTCAGATCATTCGCACTTCCATTTCTTCCGAGTCAACGACATGGAGTTCTCTTCTCAGATGGAGATGGCTTCCAGTATCATTGACTATGTGATGTTCCATAGTTTTTTAGGTACTTCTAACACCTTAATATCTGGCGATGGCCATGCCGGAGCTCGGTATTGAGGTGTAATGGGCGGTGGTCTTGCCGAAGCTCATTTTCGGGGTACCTGAGTTTTTTTCTTTGATACTTGTACTTAGATTAGCTACCTGCTAGGCATGTTGGCAGCACCTTGTCTTTTGTGATATATACATATTTACATGTGTGCTCTCCTCTATTCTATAGGATGACACAATTTTCTCAAAAAAAACATGCTAAGGATGAAGGGATATATTGATAAGCTTTCGTAGTTCGACATACAGAGAAGCAATGAATTGCAAGCTGATTTGATCCTTGGTTCTCTTGCACCTCAGTTGAATCGTTCATACCAAATTTGTAACGACCCGAAATTTCAAACACTTCATATTTATTTAAATATCTGAAAATTTTAAATATTTGAATCTTGGATTTAATGTGATTAAATTGATTTATCAACCTTGTCGATCCCCTTTTAATTAATAATTAATGATAGTAAACTTGTTTTTGAAGTTGGTTTACAAAAATAAATACTTTAAAGAAATATCGATAATGTGATCGAAAATTGTTTTATCGATAAACAGCTTTTTATACAATATAACTTATTCAAACTTCTTTTACATACACTAAATAAATTAGGAAATTATTAATAGCAAATAAAAAAAAATTTGCACCAAGTTAGTTTGGGAAAATTCTAGAAGATTCTATAAGGAAAGGGGATATTTGGGAGTAGAGATATTTGTTTTAACATTAAGGTGGAAAGGCAAGACATGGAGGGACATGGGGTGGTGAGGGGTCTTTGGCCATGTATAAGAGGTGAGGGGAAGGTTAATGGTGACCCTTTGAAGCCTACATAAGTGTGTGTATGCACATAGGAATCCTTTTTACATTTTTAGCAAATTAAATCAAAGCTCTTCATCACTTTCTTTCTTCATAAATTTCTAAGGACAAATTAATTCTAAATGACTCCAAACTTCACCAAACTCTAGTATATGGCCTAAAATAACTAGAAATACCTTGTAATAACATGAAGCTTGAAGATTTGGAGCATACACCCCGAAGAGGCCCAAGGCCGTGAGCACCTAAGGCAATTTATTGCCTATGGCCGCGAGCGAAAGGTTGAGGTAGGAAGCGTTTTGGGGATTGTAAGGTAATGGTAGGAAGTGGTGGCATACTGTTGTTTTCTTATTGATGGGTGAGTTAACTCACCACTTAAATGAATATGAAGTGTATAAATTGTTGTTTAAAACTATAAGTATTGTAATAACCCATACCTACATGGGCCTAAATTTCGACAAAAATCAAAATCCAAGTCCATCAAAGCACAGATCGTTGGATTTGGTACCTGCAAATAAGCATGAGCATTATCAGAAATGGATAGAAATATAAACTCATAGCGAAAACAATAATAGGATAAGAATACTGACTATGACTACTACCTTAGAATTAATTAAAGTAACATATAATATACATAAGATCTTTACGAAAAGAAATCATCCTTACTATACAACATCAGAGTACACTAACTTACTGTCAGCCTAGACAGTTATAACAACATATCCTTACAATCGCTAATTTATAAAGACAAGAACAAAGCCACAAAACAGCAAAAGTATATAAGATACATGAATACGTCTGGGAGAATCCAGTTCGTCTTATGAAAGCTCCAAGGATCTAGTTAAATCTGGAAAATATGATAGAGCTGACCCAAGCATTATAGAAAAACAATGTCTGGGTCAGTCTGGTAAAACAAGCGTGATAAAAGCTCAAAACAAATCACATGGATTACTATATTTGAAAATCCTTTCAAAATAAAAGGTATCTCGTAAGACCACGCCGCATATAAACACGGATGGGGTTTTACCTTACGATAACTAAAACATTTTATTATATAAATCCAGTGATATTATCATAATGTCTAGGTTTAAAATAAATATGGAATATAGCTGAAATGCTTGCATCTCACATTTCAACATAATTGGGCACATCTAAGTCCGTAAAGGTTCATATTGGAGAGCGGGTCCCAACAATGGCTAGGTAAGGGACTACCTTACGATGGTATATGTAACAACCCACATATTTTACAATTTTATATTTAAATATTTCATTTAAATATAGCGTCGTTAATCGGATTAAGGTCTGAAAAGCTACTTTTTGCAAACGGTCGAATTAGGACTCGGGACCACTTCAATTGAGTCCAAAATGGCGTTTGCGACTTTTTTGAGTATAAGCTTCAATATGTTTAGAGTAAGTTGAATTTTGCTATTTTCTGTTGGGCTTTTTGGGTTTGGGTTTGACCCAACTCATCATATAACCTAGTTCAACCCCTCTCCTCTCCTCTTCACTTCATTTCTATTTTTCAAACACTCAAGCAACTTGTGACGCCCCACCTCTATGGTCACGTTAGCCAAGGACACTACTGGGTAATGCCATCGACTAGCGGGAAGAATAAGGCTGTTGAGGAACGACCATCTATGTAATTGCCTTGTGCGAGCACCGATATGCCAGATGGTATAACATGCATTTCATTTCAAGAGGAAATCCGACATCCGATACAAACTCAAAGCTACCACACAGTGGCTATAAGGCCTTCAAAAACAAATATAGAAATAAACATAACACAAATTAGTCACAAACATTCATATCACAAAGGCGGAAATAAATATGAATATATAACACAAAAAGGTGTACAACAGAGTATTGGTCAAATAAGATCCACAATATCACAAAAGAATAGATACAAGTGCTAGATAAAGAATATGTATACATCATAGAGTCTATATCTCGAATGTATAACAACAAAAACTACAAATGTAATGTAGTTAGGTAAAAGTCAGAAGATGATCCCAGATAAGGAGTCAAGCAGAAGCACCTGTAATATCTCGGTCTGACCCGAGTATTATTTAATAATAAAATAATAAACGGATCAGTCTAGCTATAAATATCAGATAAAGGAATGAGATATAAGCAGAGATGATATAAGAGCGTATGATAACTATAATGTCATACTAAAACAAATATGATTTAATCAACAACAAAATCATATAATATCTCAAAATCTCAAAGCACCAAAAAGAATATCATATTCTTTATTTTATTCACCAAACTACAAATATTGACGAACATATTAATGCCAATCAGAAAAGTTGGTGAAACACAAATTCTAGAAATCATCAATCAGAAATCCAGAAATCACAAAATGGGGAGGCCTATCAAAAACGGGAGCATGAAAACTCACCAACACGTGTATCATAAACGGAACGCTATTCCATGATCGCTAACCATAAATATTGAGTCGAAGCTCCACAAATGGTCCGAAGACCACGGGTCGCTACCCCGCCAAATTGAACCGAAGTTCCACAGAAACGGGGTTTAGTCTCCCTCGTAGACAAATAGACATCACACATCGCTAGCCTAAATCACAAAATGGTCATCATCGATCAATGAAAAGTGTGAATTACACTAAGCCAGTAAATATATTAGTTTAGCTTCATGTCCCATAACCACTAGCTTAACTTAAATATTTACGAACAAATTGTAGATTTCCACTCGAAAATTGTCACAAGATTTTCAATCGAACAAGTCCATAAATTAACCGACGAAGTAAACGCAAGCGTTTCATACCACTTGTTTTGCTAAGCCGTTTAATTAAATATTCTCATACGAATGAGGTAAAGGTTTGTATATACTAATAGATTAGAAAATGGTTTATAAACGGGTTTTGTATTAAAAATAGGATTGAAATCATCTTTGTAAAGAGTTTGAATATTTACTACTAGTATAGAAACCTTTGTATTTTAAAGTGACAAAGCACAGAAATGATTGTAGAAACAATCAACCATCAAAGTTTCACACACGAAGACGTGAATCAAATCCATAGAAATCGATACCGAATCCATCAAAATGGATGTCCACAAAAATTCTAAAAAAAAAGTCATCAGAGAAGATAATAAATGATAACAACAAATCGGATAACCTTGAATCGATAAAGGCTGGAAATCAAAACAATATAAAAACTGTTGGAAATTCGGGAAATAACATGCTCTAGACGTCTGGGGTATATACTCAGACGTCTGCAATAAGTTTCAGGAAGTTCTCTGAAACAAACTCCAGACGTCTGAGCTTCCCTGCAGACGTCTGGTGACGAACCCGGCTGTGGCTGAAATTGTTTTTTAGCCTATCAAATGGAAGAGCAAACTCTCACCATTTGCACCCAGTCGAGCAATTGACTTTAGGGGCTTTTGCCGATCGACAATCCGACCCTATAGGCTCTCCGATTCACCACCAAAAACACGTTCACAAATCAAAACAAGAATTTTCAAAGTTTTGACTTCAAAACACCAAAAATTGAAATGTTCACCAAATAAATTCAAACCAAATGCAATTGAACATGAATAAGTGTTAGGAATTCATACCTAACATCAAAGATAGTTATAGACATAGATGTGAGATAAAAATCTCACCTTTAAATCCAAAAACGATGAAGGAGAAGCTTGAAAGCAAAGGAAGATCAACTACACTTCAACTCCAACCCTAGAAGCTTGAATCTAAGCTTAAAAGAAGAACATTTCCTAAGTTAGGTTTAGGAAATTTCTGAAATTAAAGAGAGAATGAGTTGGAGAAGAAGGATGAGATGCTTACCAAGGCTTCACCTTGAATTTAGAGCAAGAATTTGAATTTGCTAGAAGAACTAGGGCTTTGAAGTTTCTAATTTCTCATTCCTCTCCCCATTTTCAGTTTTTATTGAGTGTTTAAGAAAATAGAATTGAAGTGAAGTGGAGAGGGGAGGGCTGAACTAGGTTATAGAGTGAGTTGGGGTGAAACCCAAACCCAAAGCCCAGTAGAAAATGTCAAAATTCAACTTACTCCAAACATATCGATGTTTATACTCAAAAAGGTCACAAACGCCGTTTTGGACTCAATGGAAGGGGTCTTGAGTCCCAATTCGACTATTTACAAAAAGTAGATTTTCGGACATTTAATCCGATTAACGATTCTATATTTAAATAAAATATTTAAATATTCAATCGTAAAATATGTGGGTTGTTACAGACTCCCCTCCTTAAAGAAATTGCGTCCTCGCATTCTTTAAGAAACAAATAAAAAGTAACAACAATAAAAGCATATCAACACAAAAAGAAAAATTGAAATAAAAAGTTCACCTTAAGGAGCACGAGAGAGCAAGTCTGGATGTGTCCGCTCGATGAATTCTCTGGATTCCCAAGAGCAATCCTTGGGATTTGAGGACCACTGAACTTTCACAAGAGGTACATCTTTATTTCAGAGACGTTTAATCTCCGAAGCAATGATACAGATAGGATGTTGCTCATAAGTCAAATTAGGCGATACTTCAATTTCTTCAATAACACCGGGCTCAAGAATAGTGTCGGAACCTTGAAGGCATTTCTGTAGTTGAGAAACGTGAAACACGTCATGAATAGCAGAAAACTGAGCCGGTAAAGAAAGGCGATAAGCCATGGAACCAATGCGTTCGGTGATGGGAAATGGGCCATTATATCGAGGTGCTAATTTTCCCGATCGACTGAAACGCACAACACCCTTCATAGGTGAAACACGAATAAACACAAAATCTCCCACAAAAAATTCTAATTTCCTTCTCCGATTATCGGCATAAGATTTTTGTCTACTTTGAGCTTCTTTCATCCTATGACAAATAAGATCAATCTTTTCTGTGGCATCTCGAATAAAATATGGACCTAAAACCAGTTTCTCACCGGCTTCAAGCCAACTCGAAGGAGATCGGCATGGCCTTCCGTATAGTGCCTCGAAAGGTGCCATACCAATACTAGATTGGAAGCTATTATTATAGGAAAATTCAACAAGAGAAATATGGTCTTCCTAACTTCCACCAAAATCTAGAACACATGCATGAAGAAGATCTTCAAGAGTTTGATTCACATGCTCGGTTTGTCCATCGGACTGAGGATGATAAGCGGTGCTAAAATTAAGCTTCGTTCCCAAAGCTTTTTGAAGACCTTTCCAAAATCCACTAGTAAACAATGGATCACGATCACTAACAATAGAAGTAGTAACTCCATGCAATTTAACAATTTCTTTGACAAAGTGTTTAGCCAAAATAGGTACGGTCCGATTCGACCAAACGGGAATAAATGGGTGGATTTTGTAAGTCTATCTACTATCACCCATAGGCTATCATGGCCCGAACGAGAACGGGGAAGGCCGTCAATAAAATCCATGGAAATTTGATCCCACTTCCATATTCGAATTTCCAACGGTTGCAATACCCACTGTGCCTTTGATGCTCGGCCTTAATGAGTTGGCAAGTCATGCAACGCTTAACAAAGTTAGCAATATCAAATTTCATCCCCCTCAATAATAAAGTCGCTTCATATCCGCGTACATTTTACTACTACCGGGATGAATGGTAAATTTAGATCGATGAGAATCTTCTAAAATATCTTTACGAAGATCAATAATATTTGGCACAATAAGTCTACCAAATTTTCGAATACCGCCACGAGCATCAATATCAAAGTCTATCAAACCTTCAATATCAATTTTATCGCTACAACTTTGGCTAAGAAGAATCAATTCAGGATCATGCTTTTGAGCTTCAAGAATGCAGTCTAAAAGAGAAGGATGAGCTTCAAGGCTACACAAAACAAGAGATGAACATAAATCGGATTCACGATCTCGAATCTCACAAGTGGACAAAGTCTCGAGATCATTCCATTCGGACACCATTATGGAAACAACCGCTTGTTGCTTACGACTAAGGGCATCGACAACACGATTTCCCTTTCCGGGAGTATAAAGAATATCAAGATCATAAGATGCAAGGAACTCGAGCCAACGTTGTTGACGCAAATTAAGTTCCTTTTGAGAAAATAAATACTTCAAAGATTTGTGATCGGTGTAGAGAACAAATTTCTCTCCCAAAAGATAATGACGCCAAATTCTAAGGGCGAAAACAATAGCCACGAGCTCTAAATCATGAGTGGCATATCTAGTCTCGGCAGACTTTAATTGCCTAGAAGCATAAGCGATAACACGTTCCTTTTGCATGAGAACGGCACCCAAACCAACACGACTAGCGTCGGTATAAACAATAAAATCTTGGTTCCCATTGGGAATCACAAGAATAGGAGCATCGGAAAGGAGTTCTTTTAATTTTTGAAATGAAGCTTCACATTTGTCTGACCAAATGTATTTAACTCCCTTCTTGGTCAAATTAGTAAGAGGTACGGAGATTTTGGAAAAGTCTTTTATGAACCGACGGTAATAGCCCTCCAATCCGAGAAAGCTATGAATTTCCGTCACACTCTTCGGTCTCTTCCAATTTTGAATCGCTTGAATCTTTGAAGGATCCACAGAAATTCCGAATTCAGAAATAATATGGCCCAAAAATTTCACACGAGATTGCCAAAAGTGGCATTTAGAAAATTTTGCTTTCAACTGGTTGCTCCAAAGAGTTTCCAACACAATCCGAAGATGATTTTCATGGTCCTCCTCGGTTTAAGAATAAATAAGAATATCATCTATAAAGATGAGAACAAATCGATCGAGGAAGACTTTGAAAACTTGATTCATAAGGTCAACGAAATAAGCTGGAGCATTCGGCAAACCAAATGTCATAACAAGCCATTCATAAGATCCATATCGAGTACAAAATGATGTCAAAGGAATGCTATCCTCTGCAATACAGAGCTGATGAAAACCAGTTGCAAAGTCTAATTGTGAAAAGACTTTAGCACCACTAAGTTGATCGAATAAATCATCAATCCGAGGCAAGGGATATTTATTCTTGATGGTGAGATCATTAAGTTTGCAGTAGTCAACGCAAAGCCTAAGTGTTCCATCAGATTTCTTCACAAAAATAGCCGTAGCTCCCCATGGAGAGGAACTAGATTGAATAAATTTCTTCGCCTCCAATTCGGATAATTGTTTGCGCATCTCCTCATTTTCTTTATTGGACATACAATAAAGAGGACGAGTAATAGGTAGAGCTCTAGGGATTAGATTAATTCTGAACTCAATTGCTCGCTTAGGTGGTAATCCTAAAACGGGCTCAAATATGTCGGGAAATTCACGAACAATGTGAATGAGAGAAATGACATCTTCCTCATCATCGTCATCGTCATCATGAGGATTTAGAGAATACAAGGATGCTTTCGAATTGGGATCTGAATCTTTTAGAACGAGAGAAATCTGCTTAACAGATTGTGGATGCCGAAGATATATAGTCCGTTCATGACATAGGATATGAGCTTCATAACGGTTAAGCCAATCCATTCCCACAATCATTCCGAAGCCTAAGTAACGCATAAAATGCAAATCGGCTCGGAAAGAGTAATCACATAAAATAATTTCGACATCTTTACATAGTAGACTGAGTGTTGCGGATCCACCGACCGGATTCGCAATTCTCAAAGAAGTCATCAAGCCAGTAACATCCAAAGACAAAGCATCAACAAGTTCTTTTGATATAAAAGAGTGAGATGCACCCGTATCAAAAAGAACTCGAATAGAAAGATCACGAAATATAATAATTCCATCAAGGATAGAATGAGAAATACCTTGACCACGAGAAGTGTTAGCAGGGGCTTGTACAACATTTAGCTTGCCCTCCTTGCCTTGAAGTTTGGGACACGAAGATAAAGTATGACCCGAACTCTTGCAATATCGGCAGAAAAGAGGCTTCGGGCACTTGTTTGCATAATGGTCCTTAGAACCACAATTGTAACGTTCTCCACGGTGGGAGGTAGGAGTATTTGCTACCGGTGTTGCTTGCTTTCCCTTTTTGTTGGGATTAGGCTTGAATTTAAAAGGTCTCTTCTTGTTGATGTTTTGTTTGACCTCAACATCACTATCTTTATCTGCCTCTTCGAGTCGAAGAGCAATATCAACAAGTTGGTCAAAAGAAACTTCTAATTTCAGAAGTAATGGCTTTTTGAGGCTCTTGTTCAAGCCATAAACAAATCTCTGGTTTTTCTTCAATGGGGTATTAATATACTCGACCCCATATTTAGAGAGAGATTCAAAAGATGCGACGTAGTCGGTCACTGAAGATTCACCTTGAACAAGGTCGATAAAGCATCGGGCTAAAGATACCTTTTCAGCTTCCGGCACGAACTTCAACTCGAATCTTTCCCGGAATTGCTCCCAATTTAGATCCGCTTCGATAATTTCAGAAATCAAAAGCTCGTACCAGTCTAATGCTCTTTCTCGGAGCATACTTGAAGCCACTTGGACTCGATGAAGATCAATAAGATTCATGCGAGAAAAGATGCGGTCGCATGATCGAAGCCAAGCTTAGACTTCTATAATGCTCTCGGAACCTTTGAATGGCTTTCCACCTAAGTTGGTGTAATCACTGCACAAGCGTGCAAACCCAGATTTAGGATGTGTGGGCTCAGGAATAGGTCCGGCAGCTTGAGCATTTCTCACAAGGTCTAGAAGTTGCTGAGCAGACATAAATACTCCATCTTGGGGAGTAGCACTAGATTGACCGGCGCTGGGACGGCCTGGTCTAACCATTTCTCTTCTTTTCTAATAAAGAAAGAACGAAAAGAAAGAAGGTTATTCACAAAACGAATATTAAACAAAGTTGATGGGTAAAACAAGGTATCATAAAAAGAAATAGGATAGAACGGTACGAAGACTCGAATTAAATCCTATGGCACGATTCCTAAGAAAAACTTAGGACAATGATCCTTGCTAGATTATTCTACATTGTTCCGAAGTTTGGCTCTGATACCAAGCTGTGACGCCCTACCGCTATGGTCATGTTAGCCAAGGACACTACTGGGTAATGTCGTCGACTAGCGCGAAGAATAAGGCTGTTGAGGAGCGACCATCTGTGTAATTGCCTTGTGCGAGCACCGATATGCCAGATGGTATAACATGCATTTCATTTCAAGAGGAAATCCGACATACCGATACAAACTCAAAGCTACCACACAGTGGCTATAAAGCCTCCGGAAACAAATATAGAAATAAACATAACACAAATTAGTCACAGACATTCATATCACAAAGGCGGAAACAAATATGAATACAAAAAGGTGTACATCAGAGTAGTGGTCAAATAAGATCCACAATATCACAAAACAATAGATACAAGTGCTAGGCAAAGAATATGTATACATCATAGAGTCTATATCTCGAATGTATAACAACAAAAACTACAAATGTAATGTAGTTAGGAAAAAGTCAGAAGATGATCCCAGATAAGGAGTCAAGCAGAAGCACATGTAATATCTCGGTCTGACCCGAGTATTATTTAATAAGAAAATAATAAACGGATCAATCTAGCTATAAATATCAGATAAAGGAATGAGATATAAGCAGAGATGATATAAGAGCGTATGATAACAATAATGTCATACTAGAACAATATGATTTAATCAACAAAAAATCATATAATATCTCAAAATCTCAAAGCACCAAAAAGAATATCATATTCTTTACTTTATTCACCAAACTACAAATATTGACAAACATATTAATGCCAATCACAAAAATTGGTGAAACACAAATTCTAGAAATCACAAAAGGGGGAGGCCTATCATAAACGGGAGCATGAAAACTCACCAACACGTGTATCATAAACGGAACGCTATTCCACGGTCGCTAACCATAAATATTGAGCCGAAGCTCCACAAACGGTCCGAAGACCACGGGTCGCTACCCCGCCAAATTGAACCGAAGTTCCACAGAAACGGGGTTTAGTCTCCCTCGTAGACAAATAGACATCTCACATCGCTATCCTAAATCACAAAATGATCATCATCGACCAATGAAAAGTGTGAATTACACTAAGCCAGTAAATATATGAGTTTAGCTTCATGTCCCATAACCACTAGCTTAACTTAAATATTTACGAACAAATTGTAGATTTCCACTCGAAAATTGTCACAAGATTTTCAATCGAACAAGTCCATAAATTAACCGACGAAGTAAACGCACGCGTTTCATACCACTTGTTTTGCTAAGCCGTTTAATTAAATATTCTCATACGAATGAGGTAAAGGTTTGTATATACTAATAGATTAGAAAATGGTTTATAAACGGGTTTTGTATTAAAAATAGGATTGAAATCATCTTTGTAAAGAGTTTGAATATTTACTACTAGTATAGAAACCTTTGTATTTTAAAGTGACAAAGCACAGAAATGATTGTAAAAACAATCAACCATCAAAGTTTCACACACGAAGATGTGAATCAAATCCAGAGAAATCGATACCGAATCCATCAAAATGGATGTCCACAAAAATCCTGAAAAAGAAGTCATCAGAGAAGATAATAAATGATAACAACAAATCGGATAACCTTGAATCGATAATGGCTGGAAATCAAAACAATATAAAAAACTGTTGGAAATTCGGGAAATAACATACTCCAGACGTCTGGGGTATATACTCAGACGTCTGCAGTAAGTTTCAGGAAGTTCTCTGAAACAAACTCCAGACGTCTGAGCTTCCCTGTAGACGTCTGGTGACGAACCCGGCTGTGGATGAAATTGTTTTTCAGCCTATCAAATGGAAGAGCAAACTCTCACCATTTTCACCCGGTCGAGCAATGGACTTTAGGGGCTTTTGCCAATCGACAACCTGGCCCTATAGGCTCTCCGATTCACCACCAAAAACACGTTCACAAATCAAAGCAAGAATTTTCAAAGTTTTGACTTCAAAACACCAAAAATTGAAATGTTCACCAAATCAATTAAAATCAAAAGCAATTGAACATGAATAAGTGTTAGGAATTCATACCTAACATCAAAGATAGTTATAGACATAGATGTGAGATAAAAATCTCACCTTTAAATCCAAAAACGATGAAGGAGAAGCTTGAAAGCAAAGGAAGATCAACTACACTTCAACTCCAACCCTAGAAGCTTGAATCTAAGCTTAAAAGAAGAACATTTCCTAAGTTAGGTTTAGTAAATTTCTGAAATTAAAGAGAGAATGAGTTGGAGAAGAAGGAGGAGATGCTTACCAAGGCTTCACCTTGAATTTGGAGCAAGAATTTGAATTTGCTAGAAGAACTAGGGCTTTGAAGTTTCTAATTTCTCATTCCTCTCCCCATTTTCAGTTTTGCTTGAGTGTTTATGAAAATAGAATTGAAGTGAAGAGGAGAGGGGAGGGCTGAACTAGGTTATAGAGTGAGTTGGGGTGAAACCCAAACCCAAAGCCCAATAGAAAATGTCAAAATTCAACTTACTCCAAACATATCGATGTTTATACTCAAAAAGGTCGCAAACGCCGTTTTGGACTCAATGGAAGAGGTCTCGAGTCCCAATTCGAATTTTTACAAAAAGTAGATTTTCGGACTTTTAATCTGATTAACGATTCTATATTTAAATAAAATATTTAAATATTCAATCGTAAAATATGCGGGTTGTTACACAACTGAAAATGGGGAGAGGAAAGAGGAATTAGAAATTCCAAGCCCTAGATCCAATTGCAAACTCCAATTCTTGCTCCAAACTCCAAGAGAAGCTTAGGTAAGCTCCATCTTCATCTTCTCCATCTATTCTCCTCTTTAATTTCAGGAAAATTCCTAAGCCCTAATTTGAGAAATACTTGTTTTGGTCTTATATTGAAGCTTGAAGAGTTGAAGTGAAAAGTGGTTGATATTTTCTTTGCATTTGAGCTTCTTATCCTTGTTTTTGAGTTTAAAGGTGAGATTTTTGAACTCACATCTAAGCTTATAGCTCTTGTTGCTGATTGGTAAGAATTCCTAACATCAATTCATGTTCATTTCTGTTCGATTTGGATCGATTTGTTGAATTGTCCAATTTTTGGTTGTGGAATCCAATTTTTGTGAAAATCCAATCTTTGATGTTTGAATACGTTAGCGGAGTGTTTCGGAGAACCATACGAGGCTGGGTTGTCGCTTGACGTAAGTCCTTGGCCGTGGTCGCTCGCTCGTCGCTCCCGTTACGTGTTTTTTTGCATTTGCCCCAATTATGGGCTAGACTGATTCCGCCCAGGAAGCAGGTTCAGTCGACTGAACCAGGAGGGCAGAAAACGTTCTGCCCCTGTATCAGTCGACTGACCTCTGGGTTCAATCGACTGATCCGGGGGGACAGATATTCCTTGCCCCTGTGTCAGTCGACTGACACCCTGGGTTAATCGACTGACGTGGAAACAAAAAGTTTCCAGGCACTGGTCCAGTCGACTGACCCACTGGTACAGTCGACTGACCTGCTTGTCTCTGTCCGGTTTTTTATTTTCTTTGATTTCCAATTTTGATCGATTCGTGCTGATCCAATCGGTTGTTATCGCATTTTTAACTTTGATGATTCCTTTTTGACTTCGTACATGGGTTTTTATAAAACGATCTTTTCAAATTGTATTAAAAGCTCGTCTCTCCGATTTATAATTTCTATTTAAAACACACACTTTTGCACGCCGAGCGAAGAGGGATGATAATTAAATGATTAGATAAAACACGTGCGTTCATCTTTTCAGTTAATTCCTAATCTATTTGTTTGATCGTTTTGACCTTCGGGTCTGGTTTACCGATGAGATGAGGTGAACTTTATATTGCTTTGAGTGTGAAATTGACTAATGGATAATAAACTGTTTAGTGCGAACGTGGGGTATGGGACTCACGTTAACATTTTCCGGGTTCCTTACTGAGAGTTGTGACACATTCCGCCGGACAGTGGTGTCCAGTACCGCCACTACGGTTTGTTGCCTTCGGGCGTTGCCTTCGGGCATTGCCTTTTGGCGTTGCCTTCGGGCGTTGCCTTCGGGTGTGTGGATCCTTGTAATAGTACTAAGCTCGAGCACCTTTTGTTTCTTTGACAATTATATTTCCCTAGTGTATCGTCTTTCGAGGTAGGTTCTTTGAACCACACGATATATAGCGATTACCCTATGGAAACTTGTGTTACCTTTATTGGTATTTGTCATTTTTCCTTTTGGCGTGTTTTGGGATATGATATCATTTGTCTGTTGGGATTGTCGATGATATGAGGCTTGTTTTGACTCATCTTATGTTAGATGATTGGGTTATCTCTTTTGGAGATATTTGTGGTACTTTATGATTTTGTACGTTCATTATCATTCAGTATATCTAACTTATTTGTTTAGCTAGACTGACCCGTGTATTTTATACTCGGGTCAGACCTAGATGTTTCAGGTTAGGTACATTGGACTTAGCCTCTTTTGCTTCCGCATGGACTACTCCACTAGCTTCATTTTGTCATAGCTTTTTGTGTAGTCCTTTTTGTTTGTAACTCTGATATATACTCTATTGACTCGTCTGTATATTGTGGTTTGCTTTTCCACTTGATATGTATCATTTTTTAAACTCTATAATGTGTATATATATGTGTGTAAATGTATGTGATGATCTCCTGTTCTGTGATGTGTATTACATTTGAGTTGTTATATTTTATTCTGATAGATCCTTCAGCCACCTATGGCTTTGTATTAAGTCTTTATTGGATATGTCGATCCATTTAAGTAAGAAGTGGCTTTGTCGGCGTATTCAATAGATAATTAAGACAAGGCTATAGATGGTCGCTTCTAACCAGCTCTATTCTCTGCATTAGCAGACGGTGTTACCTTATAATACTCTTTGCTAATGTGGGTCTCGGAGTGGGGCGTTACAGCTTGGTATCTGAGCTGAGTTCAGAACAAAATATGATAAACATAGAACAGAGACACATATTACGGTACATCAAAGGGTAGTACGAATGTTACAATTCTTTGAGTCATCGTGCCTTGATTCTTTCCGTGCCTTTGGGGTAGATAGAATTTTTGGGAATACGTCTAGGAAGGCATTTTTCTTTCCGTAGTATTCCATATTTGAATTAATGATATCTACCTTATGAATAATCGTTTTCTTATCTTATCTTTTAGCTAATGGCCGGAAGAGGCAGAGGTCGATGCTCAGATGCTGGGCAATCCAGTGGCTCGCATCCGGACAGTGTTTATATGTCTGCCGATCAGTTCTTGGAGTTATTTAGGAGCACTCAGCCTCCAGCTCCTATTCGAGCATCTCCTCCATGGAAGTCTGCTTTTGCACGTTTGTGCAGTGATTTTTCTCATCTTGGTGGAAAGCCATTCAAATGCTCCGAGTCCGTTCTTGAGGTCCAAGCTTGGATTCGTACATGCGAACGTATCTTCTCTCGCATGGATCTTTCTAACCATGATCGAGTTCTTGTAACTTCTAGCTTATTACAAGAGCATGCCCTTGATTGGTACGAGCTTCTTATATCCGAACTTGATGAGTCTGTTCTCTCTTGGACTCAGTTCCGGGAACGCTTCGAACTCAAATTCGTTCCTGAATCTGAGAAAGTTTTACTGGCCCATCGCTTCCTAGAGTTGAAGCAAGGGAAGTCTTCCAATTCTGATTATGTTGCATCATTCGAGGCCTTATCTAAGTATGGTCTTGAATTCATTAGCACTTGTATAAGAAGACTATGAAGTTTGTCTCTGGTCTTAAGAAATATCTTAAGAGTCTTTGATGCTCCAGCTTAAGCTTTCTTTTGAGGAGTTGGTTGATTCAGCACTTCATCTCGAGGCCATCGAGAAGGAGTGTGATAGTGGTGATGATGTTGAGGTTCGCAAGAATCCCAATAAAAAGAAGTTTCCATTTCATAAGTAGGGATTTCTTCCTTTCAAGAAGAAGAAGCCTGTTGAATCTGGTTCTAACTCTCAATCTGCTGGAACACCTTCCATTCGGAAGTGTTACACCTGTGGTTCTCCTGATCATATGATTCGAGCTTGTCCTAAACCTCTCTTCTGTCATTATTGCAAGAAGGAAGGTCACCATGTTTCCACCTGCCCTACTCCTCCTGCTAGTGCTAAGTCTGGCAAGCTTTATGTTGCTAAGGCTTCTGGAGGTTCTTCTCAGCCCGGAGGTATATCTCCATCTATTTTGGAAGGTTCTATTTTATTTCATGACCGTAGTATCGAGTTCTTTTCGATACGGGTGCTTCGCATTCATTCATATCGAAGACACTCGTCGATGATTTGTCTTTGGATGTTTCTTGTATGGTTACTTCGTTGAAGATTGCAAATCCTATTGGGGGATCCGCAACCCTTAACATGCTTTGTGATGATGTTGAGATTTTTTTATGTGGCTTTTCTTTCCGTGCGAATCTGCACGTTATTTCTTATTTGGATTTTGATATGATTTTGGGTATGGACTAGCTAGTGAGATATAATGCCAGGATTATTTGTTCTAAAAGAATTTTATATCTTCGACATCCAGATTCGTCTACTCAGCTATCACTTGTTCTTCGGAATGTGGATAATTCCGAAATGGCTTTATGTACTCTTGACTCATGAGATGATGATGGTATATCTTGTATTCCTATTGTTTGTGACTTCTCTGATATTTTTAAGCCGGTTTTGGGTTTGCCACCCAAGCGGGCGATCGAGTTCCGCATTGATCTCATTCCAGGCGCGAAGCCAGTTGGCCGTCCTCCCACGAGGATGTCTACAAAAGAAAATGAGGAACTCAAGAAGTAGCTTTTCGAACTTGAGTCCAAGCAGTTGATTCAGTCCAGGTTTTCACCGTGGGGTACCGCGGTCGTCTTCGTGAAGAAGTCCGATGGAACTCTTAGGCTCTGCATCGACTATCGCAAGCTTAACGAGTTGACCATCAGGAATAGGTATCCTTTGCCGAGGATCGATGATATGTTCGATCTATTGAGTGGAGCTAAGGTCTTCTCTCAGCTCGACCTTGCCACTGGTTTTCATCAGCTCCGAGTCGCAGAAGATAGCATACCCCTTACAGCTTTCCGCACTCAATATGGTTCTTTCGAGTGGCTCGTTATGCCGTTCGGTTTGACGAACGCTCCTGCTTTCTTTGTTGATCTTATGAATCGAGTATTCCGGGAATATCTCAATAAGTTCGTCCTTGTGTTCATTGATGACATTATTGTTTATTCTAAGTCTGAATCCGAGCATGCCAATCACTTGAGAATTGTCTTGAGTACTCTTCGTCACCATCAGCTTAAAGCCAAATTCTCCAAGTGCCATTTTTGGGAGGATAAGGTTAAGTTCTTAGGCCATGTTGTATCTTCCGACGGCTTCTCTGTCGATCCCTCCAAGATCGAAGCTATCCAGAATTGGAAGAGGCCTGAGAATATTCATGAGATTCGTAGTTTCCTTGGATTGGCGGGTTATGACCGTCGGTTCATTAAGAATTTTTCCCGTGTTGTGCTTCCTCTCACCAGCCTTACTCGGAAAGGCATTCGTTATATTTGGTCCGATAAGTGTGAAGTTTCCTTTCAGACATTAAAGGAACTTCTCACTAATGCTCCTATTCTTGTGGTTCCCGAGGGGAATCATGATCTTGTTGTCTACACCGATGCTTGTGGTAGTGGTCTCGGTGCCGTGCTCATACAGAAGGATCGGGTAGTTGCTTATGCTTCTAGGCAACTACTTCCGAATGAAATTCGCTATGCCACTCATGATCTTGAGTTAGCCGCCTTTGTCTTCGCCTTGATGATTTGGCGACACTATTTATTAGGCGAGCGCTTCATTCTCTATACTGATCACAAATCCTTGAAGTATTTGTTCACTCAGAAGGAACTCAATATGAGGCAACAACGTTGGCTCGAGTTTCTTGCCTCCTATGACTTTGATATCCAATATACCCCTGGAAGGGTAATCGTGTTGCTGATGCGCTTAGTCGTAGACATTCGGCTGTTGTTTCTATGATGCTTGCCGAATGGGATATTCTTGAGACTCTATCTTTTTGTGATATTCATGATCGAGCTCCATCCTCTGATTCTCCAATAGTATTATTTAGTTTGGAAGCTCGACCCTCTCTGTTTGATCGTATTGCCAAAGCTCAGCGGCGTGATCCTGATCTTGTGCATCTTATTCAGCTTTGTGAGTCTGAGTCTTATGATAAGGAATTTCGGGATTTCAGCATTGATCTTCATGGGTGTCTTCGGAAGAAGAACCGCCTTGTTGTACCTTCTGATTCTGCACTTGGGCATGACATTCTTGATGACTGCCATCGTTCTAAGTATACCATTCATCCTGGCAGTAACAAGATGTATGCAGATATGCATCGCCTTTATTATTGGGAAGGCATGAAGCGCGATGTAGCAAGTTATGTGAGTAATTGCATGACTTGTCAACGTATTAAAGCCGAACATCAGTGCCCTTCTGGTCTCCTTCAGCCTCTAGAGATTCCATTGTGGAAGTGGGATCAGATTTCGATGGATTTCATTGATGGCCTACCTCGTACGAGATCGGGCCATTCTAGCATTTGGGTTATTATGGATCGCCTTACTAAGTCTGCTCATTTTATTCCTGTTAAATCTAATAGGACTACTTCTCTTTTGGCTAAGTTATTTATCAAGGAAATCGTGAGACTTCACGATGTTCCTAGTTCGATTGTGAGTGACCGTGATCCTTTATTCACCAGCCATTTCTGGAAGAGTCTTCAACAAGCTTTAGGAACAAAGCTTAACTTCAGCACAGCTTATCATCCACAGTTTGATGGACAGACTGAACGGGTGAATCGTATCTTAGAGGATCTTCTCCGTATTTGTATTCTTGATTTCGGAGGTAGTTGGGAGGATCATCTATCCCTTGTAGAGTTCTCCTACAACAATAGTTTTCAGTCTAGTATCGGTATGGCTCCTTTCGAAGCCTTATACGGAAGGCCCTGTCGATCACCTTCTTGTTGGTTGGAATCTGAGGAGAAGCTTATTCTTGGCCTAGATTTTGTTCATGATTCTTCTGAGAAAATTGTTCTTATTCGTCAGAGAATGAAAGAGGAACAAAGCCGCCAGAAATCCTACGCGGATAATCGTAGGAAGCCTCTCGAGTTCTCAGTTGGTGATCTCGTCTTTATTCGTGTTTCTCCTTTGAAAGGGGTTATGTGCTTCAGTGTGACAGGGAAATTGGCTCCTCGCTTTGTAGGACCATTTCCTATTACTGAACGTATTGGCCCTGTGGCTTATAGAGTTTCACTTCCAACTCATCTATCCGGAGTTCACAACGTGTTTCACGTCTCTCAACTTCGGAAGTGTCTTCGAAAATCTGATTCTGTTATTGACTCTCCTGATTTGCAAGAGCTTGAGATCTCACTAGACTTATCTATTGTACAACAACTTGTTCACGTACTTGCCACGGAGGTGAGACACCTTCGAAACAAGGACGTGCCGCTCATTAAAGTTCAATGGTCCACTTATCCCAATGACTGTACTTGGGAAACCAGAGAGTTTATCGAGCTATCCTATCCGGGTTTTCTATCTTTGCTTAGCGATGGTGAGAATATCTTTTTTACCTCAAGCTTATTTTCTTTTCTTTTTGGGTGTTGTAAGTATGTAGTTATTGCAAATTCTTCTCTATGAATTGCATGGACGCAATTTTGTTAAGGAGGGGAGATCTGTAACAACTCGCATATTTTATGATTTTATATTTAATTATTTCATTTAACTATAGCGTCGTTAATCAGATTAAGGTCCGAAAAGCTACTTTTTGCAAACGGTCGAATTAGGACTTGGGACCACTTCAATTGAGTCCAAAATGGCGTTTGCGACTTTTTTGAGTATAAGCTTCGATATGTTTGGAGTAAGTTGAATTTTGCTATTTTTTGTTGGGCTTTTTGGGTTTGGGTTTGACCCAATTCATCATATAACCTAGTTCAGCCCCTCTCCTCTCCTCTTCACTTCATTTCTATTTTTCAAATACTCAAGCAACTGAAAATGGGGAGAGGAAAGAGGAATTAGAAATTCCAAGCCCTAGATCCAATTGCAAACTCCAATTCTTGCTCCAAACTCCAAGAGAAGCTTAGGTAAGCTCCATCTTCATCTTCTCCATCTCTTCTCCTCTTTAATTTCAGGAAAATTCCTAAGCCCTAATTTGAGAAATACTTGTTTTGGTCTTAGATTGAAGCTTGTAGAGCTAAAGTGAAAAGTGGTTGATATTTTCTTTGCATTTGAGCTTCTTATCCTTATTTTTGAGTTTAAAGGTGACATTATTGAACTCACATCTAAGCTTATAGCTTTTGTTGTTGATTGGTAAGAATTCCTAACATCAATTCATGTTCATTTGTGTTCGATTTGGATCGATTTGGTGGATTGTCCGATTTTTGGTTGTGGAATCCAATTTTTGTGAAAATCCAATCTTTGATGTTTGAATACGTTAGCGGAGTGTTTCGGAGAGCCATACGAGGCTGGGTTGTCGCTCGACGTAAGTCCTTGGCCGTGGTCGCTCGCTCGTCGCTCCCGTTACGTGTTTTTTTGCATTTGCCCCAATTAGGGGCTAGACTGATTCTGCCCAGGAAGCAGGTTCAGTCGACTGAACCAGTAGGTCAGTCGACTGAACCAGGGGGGCAGAAAACATTCTGCCCCTGTATCAGTCGACTGACCTCTGGGTTCAGTCGACTGACCTAGGGGGACAGATATTCCTTGCCCCTGTGTCAGTCGACTGACACGCTGGGTCAGTCGACTGACCTGGAAACAACAAGTTTCCAGGCACTGGTCCAGTCGACTGACCCACTGGTTCAGTCGGCTGACCAGTTTGTCTCTGTCCGGTTTATTATTTTCTTTGATTTCCAATTTTGATCGATTCGTGCTAATACAATCGGTTGTTATCGCATTTTAACTTTGATGATTCCTTTTTGACTTCGTACACGGATTTTTATAAAATGATCTTTTCAAATTGTATTAAAAGCTCGTCTCTCCGATTTATAATTTCTATTTAAAACACACACTTTTGCACGCCGAGCGAAGAGGGAGGAGAATTAAATGATTAGATAAAATGCGTGCTATGAACACGTGCGTTCATCTTTTCAGTTAATTCCTAATCTATTCGTTTGATCGTTTTGACCTTCGGGTCTGGTTTACCGATGAGATGAGGTGAACTTTATACTGCCTTGAGTGTGATTGACTAACAGATAGTAAACCGTTTAGTGCGAACGTGGGGTATGGGACTCACGTTAACATTTTCCGGGTTCCTTACTGAGAGTTGTGACACATTCCACCCGACAGTGGTGTCCAGTACCGCCACTACGGTTTGTTGCCTTCGGGCGTTGCCTTTTGGCGTTGCCTTCGGGCGTTGCCTTCAGGCATTGCCTTCGGGCGTTGCCTTTTGGCGTTGCCTTCGGGCGTGTGGATCCTTGTTACAGTACTGAGCTCGAGCACCTTTTATTTCTTTGACAATTATATTTCCCTAGTGTATCGTCTTTCGGGGTAAGTTCTTTGAACCATACGATATATAGCGATTACCCTGTGGAAACTTGTGTTACCTTTATTGGTATTTGTCATTTTGCCTTTTGGCGTGTTTTAGGATATGATATCCTTTGTCTGTTGGGATTGCCGATGATATGAGGCTTTTTTTGACTCATCTTATGTTAGATGATTGGGTTATCTCTTTTGGAGATATTTGTGGTACTTTACGATTTTGTACGTTCATTATCATTTAGTATATCTAACCGATTTGTTTAGTTAGACTGACCCGTGTATTTTATACTAGGGTCAGACCGAGATGTTTCTGGTTAGGTACATTGGACTTAGCCTCTTTTGCTTCCGCATGGACTACTCCGCTAGCTTCTTTTTGCTATAGCTTTTTGTGTAGTCCTTTTTGTCTGTAACTCTGATATATACTCTATTAACTCGTTTGTATATTGTGGTTTTCTTTGCCACTTGATATGTATCATTTTGTAAACTCTATAATGTATATATATATTGTTATCCCGCCTTTTGGCAAGGCCAGGACACCAAGGAGTTGGATTCCAAATGTCGTTTGTCATGGATATCGTCGAATTTTGACCGAGTCCGGATCAAGTCCCAATCGATGAGACATGATCGGGAAAATAAAGCAAACCAACGCTCCAAGTTTCAGATCGATCCGAGTTCATATGCTCGAGTTATGATGGATGCAAGGCAAAGGGGAGAGCATCTTTTCGTATCCATCAGGAAGCATCAGTTCGTATCGATCGAAGTTAAGCATGCTTCGAATCCATCGAATTCGTATCAGTCAGCCCGGCCCAGATTTCGTATCCATCGCTATGGGTGATTTCGCATCCATCGATCGCATATCAGCCAATACCTGCTTCGTATCCATCAGCCAACGTCTACTTCGTAACCATCAGCTAGTACCTGCTTCGTATCCATCAGCCAACGTCTACTTCGTAACCATCAGTCAGTATCTGCTTCGTATCCATCAGCCAGTGTTTGCCTCGTATCCCTGGATGAAGTCCTACTCGAATCCATCAGGTCAACCAGCTTGGATAACGTGTCGTATCTCGAAGGAAACGAGGCGAAATACATGGAGTCGATGCAGTCAACGCGGAGCAAATATCGGATCGAGGCGAAGCGCACGCACCACGTCATCTCCTGATGCGAATGCGCCGAGATGTATGGAGTCGACGCGGTCGATTCGGATTGAAGACCGGATCGAGACGAAGTATGCGTTCCACGTCTTCACAAAGGCGCGTGATACCGTCGGTTCGAAGCCCTCAGCTCAGAGAAATGGATTCGAACCAGACAGCCTAGCGAAGAACATCACCTCGTATCGATGATATCTCTCAATCCCCTGATCCAAGTACCATGAAATTTTAACTGAAGGTTGCACACATACCGAGGAACATCTCCACCAATTTTGAGCTCAATTGGAAGTAATCTTGATCGATACGAAATGATTTCGTATCGATCACAGATTGGCTTGAAACTCTCTGGAAGTGGTCGAATGGGTCCCCTCACGTGTCAGGCCAAGTCTCCAGGAGTTTGAGCGAAATCCAAGCCTCCTACGCCTATAAATAGAGCCCCAGAATCAACGGAAAAAGGATCTTTTTTCTCTGAAGCGTCCAGACTCTGCCGGATTGAGATTTGCATCCTATTTTTGCTGTTAATTTCGAATTCTAATCTGTAATCCGCTGTTCATTGCTGTAAACGCTTGTAATCATTGAAAGAGAATCAATAAAATCATCAAAACTTCATAGTGGACGTAGGCTATACGCCGAACCACTCTAAACTGCTTGTCTGTGCACTTTACATTCCTGTTTGTTGGAGTTTTTGTTAGATAATCTCTGTTTTACATTTATAATCTTCATTTTATCTCTTCAAACGACTCCCGAAGAGTGTTGTGCCCATTTTTGGTACAAACACTTTGGTGCTTTCATTGAGAAAACCAGCTTTTTCTCCCGCTCGTTGGATCTGCCGTCGATACCGGATTGCACAAATCCAAGACGAAGATCCAGATATTCAGTCCGGAATCCTTCCATTCTATTCAGATTTGCTCAAAATCTAGGAAAGGACTCCACCACCGACAATGGTCAGCACAAGAACTGGCGCCACCGCTGCAGAGCAAGAAGGCAGAGACAGGCAAAATCCCACACAGCCGCCTTCTTCCAATCAAGACAATGCCACTCATTCAGACTCAACGGGGCTAGTCACCCGACAGGAGTTACAAGTATTGCTCCAGGAGCTGATCCAAAGCCGTCAGCAGTTGGCAGAACAGTTACGCGTCAATATCGAGCTGACCAACCAGCTAAACCGCCGGGGGCACAGAAGGTCCAGGAGAGATGATGTCTCCAGAGCATCTACCGAAAGCTCAGCTTCATCTGATTACCACCACCGAACTACCCGTCCTCGACTAGAGGGGAGTCGCGCTCAAGCTGCTGAATATCAGCCCGCCTTAACTGTTGGGCAACTGAGGGTAGGACCGTCGACCAGTTTCCAAACCGGTCCCTCAACACGAGGAGGTACTGCCCCACAGTACACCATGGATAACCGCGCCACAACCGCCGCAGCAGAGACAAGGGTCGATACCCGAAATCAATCTGAGCCGATCAATCAACAGCGAGGACATACTCTTGAAACTTATGTCCCAGAAGACGTTGAGCCAAGGAGGCGAGATACGGATCGTCGACAGCGCCCGATCCCTACTCGCACCGTGGAACCCGACCACGCCTTAGCTCATCACGCTCCGAATCTGCCCGTTTCGGATATATCAACCATGATACGTCAAATGATCCGCGAGAGTCAGGGGCTCACTAATGATGACTGGGGGATTTCCCGTAGTCATACCCCTTTCACAGACGATGTGTTACATGCCGAACCCCCTAGGCGATTCAGAATGCCGACTCTCCTGATGTATGAAGGGAATAGTGACCCCAACCAGCATATTCTGAAGTATGAATGGTCGATGAGCGCTGCGAGGGCCGACGACGCAGTGAAGTGTCGGAGTTTCCCCATCTCTCTGAGGGGAATCGCGACAATGTGGTTTACCCGCCTACCACCTAGATCAATTTCTTCGTTCGATCAATTGGCCAAGAAGTTTGTGGAACAATTCCGGATGCATGTTGCTAGGCCAAAAGACGTCAACACCTTGTCCAGCGTCACTCAAGCTCCTGGAGAGACACTCAGGCGTTACCTGGAGAGGTTCCACGCAGCATGCGTCGAAATCACCAATCCCAATGATAATTCAATCTTAATGGCTCTGACCAAGGGGATTGATCCTGATTCCGAATTCGGAAACTGGCTAGCTGGAAAACCGCCCGCGTCGTTGGACCGTTTTTACTCCAAGGCCGCTCAATTCCTGCGGCAGGAGGATGCAAAACAGTCTAGGAAGCAGGACGATGCGAGGCCCAACATTGAGGGAATACAGAGCAATGTGGCAGTTAAACAGTCCGGCGAGAGTTCCGAGAAAGTTCAGCTGAATATACAAAACAAACAAACCCAGCAGAGAGGAAACAATGGCCAGAATAAGAAGAGAGACGAAAACCGAGGTCCACGACGTAGAGCTCAGATGTTTGATAGTTATACACCGCTAAACACGTCATTGGAAAACGTATACTTACAGACTTGCAACACTGTACAGTATAAGAAGCCTGCTCCGAAGCCCTCATCGGAGAGACAGATTCAGACAGGGAAATTCTGTAGGTTCCATGAGAGCTATGGACATAATACCAATGAGTGTCGGCACTTACAGGACCTCATCGAAAAGCTGATTAGAGAGAGGAAGCTAGATCAGTTTGTACGGGCGCCGCAGCCTGGCGGAGCGGGCCCCTCGAATCAAAATCGTTCACAAAATCAGGAAAGAGAGGAAGAACCCGCTCGTGCGGGCGGGAGATTAGTTATCAACACAATTAGTGGTGGTCCCCATCCGGCAGACAGGAGCTGGGGGGAAATGGAGTCGTATGCCAGTTCTATCAGGCATGCGGACTTCGAATGTTATAGTAATTGCGAGGATGGAACCCCGGCAAAGCAACAAAAGATAATGTCCGATGATATCGTGTTCAGGAGCCGAGACGCCGATAAAGTCGAGGCCCCTACAATCGACCCACTAGTCATATCTGCCCAGGTAGGTCCTGCTTGGATGAAGAGGATCCTGGTTGACAGTGGGAGCTCTGTGAACATCTTGCTTAAACGGGCTTACGATCTAATGAAGATGGAGACAAAGGATTTGAAACCCTGTTTATCCAGAATCCATGGTTTCAACGGAAGTGCCACGATACCCATCGGAATAACTGAACTCCCAGTCGAGTTAGGCGTTGGAGAACGCCGGAGGGTCCGAATGTTACAATTTGTTGTGCTAGAAATAGATTCGCCATACAATGCGTTTCTGGGTCGACCAGCTTTAGCCGAGTTCAGGGCGGCGATCGCCCCATGGTGTCTGACTCTAAAATTTCCCACTGATCATGGGATTGGAGTTGTTCAAGGAGATCAGGCCTCAGGAAGGGCCTGTTATGTTGCTGAGCTGCGCGGGGCGCAACGTAAAGAGAAGGGGAAGGGCGTAGAGGAATCTCTCTGCGTCCGTTCTATCGATAATTGACAATTGATGCCTGGGCCTCGGCCCGGGCACCACGACCAATTCCTGAAAGACCTGGACCCCAGGGACAACGAGGATAAAGACGAATCAACGGAGAGTCAAGCTTCTCCAGCCGAACTGACTGTGGACGTCCCAATCAGTAAGGATGATGATTCAAAGATGCTGAAAGTTGGGTCCCAACTAAACAAGCAGACACAGCAGGAGTTGGTCGAATTTCTTCGGGCGAATCTCGACGTCTTCTCCTGGACACACTCTGACATGTGCGGGATCTCGCCAAGCATTGCAAGTCACTCCCTGAATATAGATCCGCGACATGTCCCAGTAAAGCAGAAAAGGCGCGGTATGGATCCAGAGAGATCTGCCGCCCTTAAGGAGGAAGTTGATAAACTACAATCGAATGGGTTCATTCGAGATGCCTTGTATCCAGAATGGGTGTCCAACCCCGTACTAGTTCGGAAACCAAACGGGAAGTGGAGAACCTGTGTTGATTACTCTGACCTAAACAAGGCCTGTCCGAAAGATAGCTTCCCACTTCCACGAATCGATCAACTCGTAGATTCGACGGCCGGACATGAACTACTATCCTTTATGGACGCTTATTCCGGCTACAATCAGATACCCATGCATTTACCTGATCAGGAACATACCAGCTTCGTGACCGACCTGGGACTCTATTGTTACAAAGTCATGCCGTTTGGTCTAAAGAACGCTGGAGCAACATACCAACGCTTAGTCAACCGAATGTTCGCTGATCAGATTAGGAAGACCATGGAGGTTTACGTGGATGACATGCTGGTGAAGTCCCGATTCTCCACCGATCACGTCAGAGATTTGAATTCAATGTTCAGCATCCTCCGGGAGTACGGAATGAAGCTCAACCCACTCAAATGTCACTTTGGCGTTGCATCCGGAAAATTCCTTGGGTTCATTGTCAACGCTCGAGGAATAGAGGCGAATCCTGAGAAGATCTGGGCGATTAGAAATTTGCAAACCCCTAGAACTATAAAACAAGTCCAGAGTCTTAACGGGAAGGTCGCAACATTGAGCAGATTCATTTCAAAGTCACCGATAAATGCATTCCTTTCTTCGACCTGATTCGGAAGGGCAAACGAAACTTTGAATGGACCACAGAGTGTGAAGGCGCGTTCCGATCATTAGTTCAACATCTCTCCACACCTCCGATCTTGTCAAAACCGGTTGACCACGAGCAACTATATCTCTACCTGGCAGTATCGGAACATGCGATCAGTGCTGCTCTAGTCCGGGAAGAAGACAAAGTGCAAAACCCGGTCTACTATGTTAGTAAGCGACTAACAGGAGCTGAAAGAAATTATCCGAGGCTGGAGAAACTGGCTTATTGTTTGGTCATTGCCTCAAGAAAGCTCCGTCCTTACTTCACCGTTCCAGAAGACTTACCCGAAACCAGTGAATCTCCCGAATACATCTGGAAGCTGTATACTGATGGTGCGTCAAATGACCGGTGTTCGGGCGCTGGGGTTGTACTTGAGACTCCCGAGGGCCGATCCATATGTTATGCTCTTAAATTCGACTTTCGTGCAACTAATAATGAAGCCGAATATGAAGCCCTCCTAACCGGCCTAAGACTTGCCAGAGATTTGAGAATTATCGCTGTAGAAATTTATTGCGATTCGCAGTTAGTGGTATGCCAGGTGCGAGGAGAATACCAGGCAAGAGACCGAAGACTGACCGCTTACTTGGCACGAGTTCAGGAAATCCTAAACCAGTTTGATTATTATGCCATCTATTATGTGCCTCGGGAGCGCAATCAGAAAGCCGATTCACTGGCGAAATTAGCCAGCACAGGTGAAGCGCAACAAATGGGACTTGTCCCCGTTGAAACTTTGGCCACTCTGAGCATCGATCGGATAGAAATGAACTATGTATTTGAAACCGCTCCCAGTAGAGAATCTTGGATGACTCCGTATCGGAATTACATTGAGAATGGGGTGCTACCTGAACCTAGAAATGAGAAGAGACAAATTCAGCGAAAAGCCTCGCGGTTCGTCATCCAAAACGGAGTCATGTACATGAGAGGTTATTCCGTTCCTCTCCTCAGATGTATCGCCCACGAGGAAATCAAACGAGTGCTACATGACGTGCACGAAGGAGAGTGCGGCGATCATACCGGCGGGCAAGCTCTCGCTAAAAAGATACTCCGATATGGGTACTACTGGCCGACAGTGAACCTAGATGCGGCAAACTATGCCCGGAAGTGCGATAAATGCCAGATACATGCCCGAATTCCGAGAGCTCCGCCAACTGAAATAACCCAAATGGTCAGTCCCTGGCCATTCGCAATGTGGGGCATTGACATCATCGGCGCTTTACCTTTAGCAAAAGGCGGTGCGAAATATGCCATCGTCGCAGTGGATTACTTCACAAAGTGGGCCGAGGCCGAAGCCCTAGCAACCATTACGACAAAGAAGGTGATAAATTTCGTGGTTCGCAACATCATCTGTCGATTTGGACTCCCGCATACTATCATCACTGATAACGGAGCCCAATTCGAGAGTGCGGAATTCAAGAATTTCTGTCAACGGTTTCATATCCGCAAAAAGTTCTCGGCTGTCGCACACCCCCAAGCGAATGGACAGGTTGAAGCTGTCAACAAAGTTATAAAATCGATCCTGAAGAAACGATTGGAGAAGGCTGGGGGCAAGTGGGTCGATGAACTTCCTCTGGCGTTATGGGCCTATCGAACGACCCACAAAACCGCGACCGGACACACTCCGTTTTCCCTATCTTATGGCTCAGAGGCCGTTATTCCGGTCGAGACAGAAGTGCTTTCTCATCGCGTGACTTATTATGATCCAAAAACAAACGCTATACTCCTAGCCGAGTCTTTGGATCTATTGGATGAAAAACGGGAAGAGGCTGATTTGAGACCAGCCGCACATCGAAGCCGGGTCGCCCGATTGTACAACACCAGAGTTCGACCTCGAACCTTTGAACTCGGCGACCTCGTGCTCAAGAGAATCTACCCAGTTCCTTCACACATGAAACCGAACTGGGGAGGACCGTATGTAATTACACGAAAGCTCGGAGATGGTACATTCAAGCTGTCGACTGTTGACGGTCTCGATTTACCAAGGGCTTGGAACAGCGAAAGTCTCCGCCGCTACTACATATGACAGGCTTTATTTATTTCATTCTATTTAGCAATTTGTTTCTGCATTTCGAAATTTGAATTTTGTAATAAGGCAACTGACTTTGCCGCATTTTCTTATTTCAGCAATAAAATGCCACTTCTTCGAGCCAGAGCTGTGATTCATTATGTACGATATACAACATCACGATGCACGAAGAGCTAAATCCCATCATGCAATGGGACTTATTCAAATGGAGAGTGGCTGTGATACGACCGGCCACTCACTAGGTGAAACCCGAGCTCGGGGACATGCCATGACACCGATATTAATAGGGTTGACACACGACAATCCTACATTAAACTCCATATTCCCAGAGTGCGAAGTGGAGTATAAACATTCAACTCCGTATTCCCAGAGTGCGAAGCGGAGTATAAACATTAAACTCCATATTCCCAGAGTGCGAAGTGGAGTATGAACATTTAAACTCCATATTCCCAGAGTACGAAGCGGAGTATAAACATTAAACTCCGCATTCCCAGAGTGCGAAGTGGAGTATAAACATTCAACTCCGCGTTCCCAGAATGCGAAGCGGAGTATAAACATTCAACTCCGCATTCCCAGAGTGCGAAGCGGAGTATAAACAGTCAACTCCGCATTCCCAGAGTGCGAAGCGGAGTATAAACAGTCAACTCCGCATTCCCAAAGTGCGAAGCGGAGTATAAACATTCAACTCCATATTCCCAGAGTGCGAAATGGAGTATAAACATTCAACTCCGCATTCCCAGAGTGCGAAGCGGAGTATAAACAGTCAACTCCATATTCCCAGAGTGCGAAATGGAGTATAAACATTCAACTCCGCATTCCCAGAGTGTGATGCAAAGTATAAACGGTCAACTCCATGTTCCCAAAGTGCGAACAACCGCTTACGAGATGACGCCTATCCCCGGAGTGTGGATGGAACGATTCATAAGAGAACAAGCGTAGTTCGACCACTCGGTCCTCGCTTGGTGCCATCACAAGCTGATCATCACAACTTGACCCCGGAACTGGGGGCAGAGGCGAATGTTAGTCATTACCCGAAACTATGCGATGCTCAGCTCCGATACGATCCCCTATCACAACTCAAGTCCGAGATTTCCATACTTAACAAGTAAAATGAGCTATTCTTGAAGCAATCAGATAATGCAAGTACACTGGACCAAAGTCCGAACACTGCAATATTCAAGTATAGAAAGGAACACAAGCTGAAGCCAGAAAACAAAATTTTATTCCAACTAACTCAAGAACAATGGTTCATACATGAGTTTTTTCTAAAATATTCCTACTAGCAGGGGCCGAACCTGCATCTAAACACGGCCTACAAAAGGGAAAAAGCAGAAAAATAACAAAAGACCCTAACTGCCTATGAAAAGAATGTCTAATCCTTCTGTTTCCTCAGCTTCTTCTTCCTCGAGGAGCTACTGGAGCCACCAGTACCCTTTCGCTTGGAGCCTTTCTCCTTAGGCAAGCTCCCTTCGGGTGGAGGCATAATGTCAACATCCTCGTCTGAGCTGGACTCTATAGGGGTACTTCCCGAAGGAGGAGTGGGAGGAACAGACTCGGCAGCTGGAGGAGGGGCTGGCACGTTAGTATCAGTAAGTGTGCCCCCAGGAGACACAGTCATAAGGGGAGTAGGGCACTGTGCTGCTGCTCCGCCATCTACTTCATCACCGTGCGCCGCGGCCGCCATCTCGGCATTAATCTCGGCCAACATCGCCGCTTCCCGCCGTGCCCTGGCCTCGCTAGGGGCCGTAGTAGTCTGGGACAAAGTGTCAGAAGTAGCCGCAAATCCACCCAAGCCAAACGGCAAGTCTGCAAAAGGATCACTTTGACGGCCAAGGAGCTCGTTTATCATCTGCTCGTCGAAAGAAAGTGAGCTCCCCTGCGTCGCTCCAACTGGTGCCATTGCCGCGACGGAGTTTGCCTCAGAGATGATGGCTCCTGGTGCTTGACCTGATTCTTGGATGGTAAGAGGCGCGGCTGGTGCAACTCCTGTCACTGATCAAAGGAAAAGACATGTCATTAGCAACATTTCAACACGGGTTCTTCAATCCAAATATACCAGAAGTTAGTTCAAAGTACCTTCCTCGGTTTGGCTCGAGGTCGTCTGAACTACTTCAGAAGGATGTTCCTTAATAGGAGATAAATGCGGTTGATCTGGGTCATACGCCGGGATAGGCTGGGAGTAGATCATCGGAGTTGGCTCAGACTGAGATGACACGACTATCTCAGAACTCGTAACATGGTGTTCTGCACCAGAGCTCTCTCCGACTTCCTGGATCTGGGCACCAAGCCTCACCTTGTCATGGGAAATCATGGAGTCATGAAGAACCTTCTTTTCGTCATCATTAAGGATGCGGTTCTCCAGCTCGAACTCATCAAGGGCTTCATCAGGGTGCCCAGATCTCTCCTCATCAACCAGTAGGTTCCAGGCGTTATAGAGATGTGTAGGGTAATCGTCAAGCCATGTCAAGTCTCGGTGCCTTAGCACATTGGCGTTATAAGTGACGAGTAGCTCCTCCACCTCGGCCTCAATCCTGGCCTCCGCCTGCCGTACCTTCTCGTCAACCCCAGCCTCAGCTTCATGGGCTTGTTGTATAGCCGCTTCCTTCTCCTTTCGGAGTGTCACTGCCTGGTCACAGGCCTCCTGCGCAGAGACATTAGCTGCGTCTTTTTCCTTCGCCATCTCTGAAAACTTTGATTTCAGCTCATTAAGCTCCTTCAGAGCGGCATCCCTCTCGGCGGTAATGGAAGTGTTCCTGTGACCCATGTCCTCGATGGCAGTATAGTGCTCTTGCTTCATCCTGGCCATGACAGCGTTCACTTCATCAACTTTCTTTAAAGCCTCCATTTCAGACTTACGGGAAGACTCAGCCTCCGAGTTGAGCGCTTTTATGATTTGGTCGTTGCGACCCAGCTCCTTCTCGAGCTTCTCTATGGTGACGCCCCGCTCGAATGCCACTTTAGACGCCTTCCTCGCGGCCCGTCCCCACTCCCTATATTGGAAAAAGATGTCCGCAACATAATCATGGATAGTGGTTTCCGCGGTTGGCGGGATTCTCTTCAGGTGCGGAGGGAAGACATACCCATCAAAACAGATGTCAGGAAATTCCTTCCTCATCTGTGCCAATTTAAGCGCTCCTTCGCTAGACGCCTCGGTCGGGACCGGCACAGTAGCCAAAGAGGTGGCTATTTCAGTCCTGCGCGGAGGATCGGACCTCAAAGCTTGAGAAGGCGGCCTAGGCCGTGAAGTCTCGGGAGGACAAGTAACCGCGGCCGTAGGAGGTGCAGAGGTCCTGGGGGGAGGAGAGCGAGATCGGGATCGGCGACCGTATCCCCTATCTCTGTCAGACTTCTCCTGGCCTGAATGTCCTGAGTCGTAATCCCTCTCCCCCTCTCTCCTGCATGGCTCGCGATAACGACGCTTATTGCGCAAGCTACCAAGCACAGAACCTTGCCCAGACATCGTACCTGAAAAGAAAACCACGAAGAATCAGTAACCGTTTGCGATGTGTTGTTTACGGTTAGAAAAGTGTGTTGTGCCGTGAAGAGTGTGTGAATGTGTAACCCCCCGGACCAACCAGAAGTGTTAATCGCACTGGTAGGATCAGACTCGCTAACATCGACGATATGTCGCGACCCACCCGATCCAACGTCATGTTGCTCCGGCTCGATGTCCGGATTGGAGGGTCAGCAGGCCCTTCGAGTTGATCTTCAGCTTGCAGGGAGGATGCCTCCGTAATCTTAACTCCTGACAAAGGACGGTGCAAAACCACAGACTTCCGCCTTCCAGACTTAGGCTGTTTCGAGGCCACTGCTTTGCCTTTCCTCTTTGCATCGGACTCCGGGGTTGCATTAGCAGGTCCGACCAACGGTTCCTCGTCAGTATGAGTTTTCTCGGAATCGGGTTCCTCGATTATCACAACCCTGGGCTTCATCCGCTTGACCTTTTTCCTGGAGATGGTCTTTAATGCACCATCGAGTCTTATGCTCTGCCTCCGGCCGATCAGCCCAAGGACTCTGAGATTCCGATCTGTCAATAACAGTTCAATATTCCTTTCTTCGCTAGGAATCTCTTGGAGGACCCGAACTATCTCTTTATAGTAGCCACCCTTAGGCCGCTGGATGATAGCTGAAAGAAAAAGAGAAGAAGATGTAAGTTTAATTTCACTCCGAAAATTGCCCTGTCAATTACTTGGGAAAAAAGACAATACTCACGTCTGAACAGCCATCTTCTGGCAAACCCCGGAGGACATCGGACATAGAACCACTCCGACTTAAAGTAGCTTAGCCTAGTCCACGACCCCGCGACAACTTGGCAGTTCCTTACAGACTCCAAGAACGTGTAAGATGGGCTGTCAGTCCGACTCTTGAAATTAAACAAGTATCTTATGTCGGTAGAGGGAGTAGAGGGAGACCAGGACATCGCTCGAGATTGCTATGTAACTGAGCTTCGCAATAACCGCAGGAAGGATAATGGGAAGGGTGCAGAGACTACCCTCTGCACGAAAAATTTGGAAGCATAGCAACTAAAGAAAGCCCCTCCTCTTCCATATACCAGTGACCCTTTCAATGAATTAGACCCCAGGGACAAAGAGGAGGAGGCCACCGCCGAGCCTGCAGAGGCTATGGAATTTGTATCTGTGGACAAACACGACTCGAGTAGACTATTGAAAGTCGGGTCCCAACTAAAAGTAGAGTTGAAGGAACAACTCATCGATTTTCTCCACCACAACTTGGATGTATTTGCATGGACGCACGCTGACATGACTGGAATCTCCCCAGACATAGCATGCCACGTACTAAACATCGATCCTACCAAGGCGCCAGTAAAACAGAAAAAGAGAAGTATGGGGGCAGAACGATCAACAGCCCTCGATGAAGAAGTAAAGAACCTACTTGCCAATGACTTTATACGAGAAGCCATCTACCCAGAGTGGATTGCTAACCCGGTACTAGTAAAGAAAGCTAATGGAAAGTGGCGAACATGCATTGACTTCTCCAACTTAAATGACGCCTGCCCGAAGGATTGCTTCCCACTTCCCCGAATCGATCAGCTTGTGGACAGCACAGCCGGGCACGAACTCTTATCTTTTATGGACGCATACTCAGGATATAACCAAATTCCTATGCATGCTCCCGATCAAGACCACACTAGTTTCATCACTGACCGGGGATTGTACTGCTACAAAGTAATGCCTTTCGGACTTAAAAACGCAGGAGCCACCTATCAGCGCCTCGTCAACAAGATGTTTGCGGGGCTAATAGGACAAACTATGGAAGTTTATGTGGATGACATGTTGGTAAAGTCAAGGAAAGCCGACGATCACGTAAGCCACCTGGGCGAGATGTTTCAAGTACTTCGCCAATATAGAATGAAGCTGAATCCCCTAAAGTGCTCCTTCAGAGTATCATCAGGAAAGTTCCTGGGATTCATCGTCCATGCCAGAGGAATTGAAGCAAACCCTGAACAAGTCCAAGCTCTGAAAGATATCAGGATACCTTCTACCCGAAGAGAAATGCAAAGCCTAAATGGGAAGGTGGCCGCCCTGAGCAGATTCATCTCTAAAGCAACTGACAAATGCATCCCTTTCTTCGAAGCTCTAAAGAAAGACAAAGGAAAGTTCGAATGGACTGACGAATGCTTAACAGCTTTCCTTAACCTAATCGAACACCTCCAGAGACCGCCATTACTCTCAACTCCGAACAAATGCGAAGAGCTATACCTATACCTTGTTGTGTCATCTCATGCTCTAAGCGCCGCCTTGGTGAGAGAAGACAAACACACGCAACGGCCAGTATACTTTGTAAGCAAGAGGTTTACAGGGGCGGAATCCAGATATCCTAAACTTGAGCAACTAGCATACTGTTTACTGATCACATCGCGGAAACTACGTCACTATTTCCAATCTCATTCCATCAGAGTTCTGACCGATCAACCACTAAGGCAGGTACTCCATCGTCCCGACACTTCTGGGCGACTACTTAAATGGTGCATTGAACTAAGTCAATATGATATCACCTACCATCCTCGCACCGCCATCAAGGGACAAGCCATGGCCGATTTCATTGCCGAATTCACTACCAACGAAGGTATGGAGCAATCGGAAATAGCAGAAGACATCAAGTGGAATCTCTTTTTGGATGGAGCGTCAAACGAACAAGGCTCAGGGGCAGGTGTGGTAATAATCACGCCCAGGGGAAATAAGCTACACTATGCTCTAAGGTTGGAATTCGCTGCCACCAACAACGATGCAGAGTATGAAGCAGTGATAGCTGGATTAGAACTTGCCTTAGAGATTGGAGCCAGTTCTTTATGTCTTCATAGTGATTCTCAACTTATTGTAAATCAAATATTAGGAGAATTTCAGGCTCGAGAAGAACGACTCACAGCATATCTAAAGAAGACCAAGCTGCTTCTCGATCAATTGGATCACTATTTAATCAAACACATCCCTCGAGAAGAGAACCAAGAGGCCAACGAATTGGCAAAGCAAGCTAGCATGAGAGACGACACTATTTCCAGAGCAGTAGCCATCTCAAAGCAACTAACCCCGAGTTTCGAACAGGTGAATCTGATAGCTGCAATCAAAGAGGAAACTTGGATGACTCCCATCCAAAAATACTTACAAGATGGCACACTGCCCGACGAGCGTAACGAAGTCAAGAAAATCTTGAGGAAAGCTTCCCGCTACACAATACAAGAAGGCACCCTTTATCGGCGCAGCTTCTCTAACCCCTTATTAAGGTGTGTCGCTGGAAGGTAAGCAAAGTAAATCTTATCCAACATCCATCAAGGAAGCCGCGGAGATCACACGGGAGGGCAGACTCTGGCAAAGAAGATACTCCGATATGGATATTTCTGGCCCACACTAAGCAAAGACGCCTTAGAATTCGTCAAAAAATGTGACAGATGTCAGAAATTTGCTAAGATTTCGTGGCTACCAACAACTGAGATTACTCAAATGACTAGCCCTTGGCCCTTTTCAGTATGGGGAATTGACTTGATTGGCGAACTGCCAATGGGCCGAGGCGGAGCCAAATATGCTATAGTGGAAGTCGACTATTTCACCAAATGGGTGGAAGCAGAACCCCTGAATAAAGTATCTTCAGCAAAAGTTATTAACTTCTTGATCAAAAATGTTCTATGCAGGTACGGAGTCCCACTTAAAATCATATCGGACAATGGACTTCAGTTTGACAGCGAGGAGTTCGCCAACTGGTGCCAAGAGCACGGAATTCACAAAAGCTTCTCATCTGTAGCTTATCCCCAGGCAAACGGACAAGTCGAAGCTGTCAACAAAATTCTCAAAACTCTAATAAAAAAGAAACTTGAAAAGTCAAAAGGCGCTTGGGTGGATGAACTTCCTACGGCACTTTGGGCCTATCGCACATCTTTCAGAACATCAACGGGGCATACTCCTTTCTCTTTGGCATACAGATCGGAGGCTATGCTCCCAGTTGAAACTATAGTGCCTTCCCACCGTAGGATCCACTATAACCCAGAAGAGAACGAAGAGCTCCTTCACATGTCTTTGGATCTAATTAAGGAAAGAAGAAATGATGCAGCCCTCAAAGTAGCAGCTCACAAGCAAAAAGTGGCAACGCAATACAACTCCAAAGTCAAGCATCGTAGCTTACAAAAAGGAGATCTTGTCCTCAAGCGAATCTTCCCGCTCCCCGGAGCGCTAGATCCAATCTGGGACGGACCATATGTAATTCATAAAGATCTCCACAACGGAGCTTATATTTTGTCAACAGTGGACGGAGAGGTGTTCCAGAGGGCATGGAACATCTAACACCTTCGTCGATACTTTTCTTAACTTGTACTGCCCATATGAAGTGAATTAACAAAGAGAATCAGTGGACGTAGGCATTTTCGTGCCGAACCACTTTAAAAACTTATCTCTTTTTTAACTTGTTCCTTTATATCTTGGCTGCTTGTTAAACTTATCCTTTTATGTTGGACGAAATCTTATGTAATGGCATTTCCATTCAAGACACATCACGGTGCGACTTCACCTGGACAAGACCTAACAGGTACTACGCTAATCTATGCCCTCGCCAATGAGACACTTTTGCTCCAGCATCCCTCTGCTGTGGGTTAACTCATTGCTCGCGATCGACCCTTAAAGCAACTGTAATGAGCCGATTATAAGCCACCAAATAGGCCAACCATAGCCTAGGCAGCTCATTACGGCGTTCGGCTCGCCGGCAACCGTGAACCTACTTTAAGCCCCAACATAAGGTGTGGCCAGCCAGGGGTAGTTCACAGTTGACGATCGGCACACACGCTAGTCGGCCACGGTAAATCGAATAATACCCACGATTATGGGCCATAATGGCCCGGGTAGTTACTGTGCGCGATCTCGGCTCCGAGTGTCTTAAGTACGGCTGTGGTAAAAAAGATAAACTCCCCGCGGAGGCGTAAGATGGGTGACAAATGTCTCCAAGACCCACAGCTAGGGAAAGTGACTACAAAACCCGTTTGCCTCGAACTTAAGCACATCGCAGGCCTTCCGTGATTGGAAGTTTTACTTTTTCTTATATTTCTGTCTTATTTAAAAACTTTCCTCCTATCCTCTATAACGATCCCTAAAGTACAGGACACAAAGTAGGAGACGCTCACCAATGGGGATAAGAACTCCCAATGGGATGACAGGTCAATCAACTACATTCCATACTCAGTCATACAAGACATTCAAAGCTACCATCTACAACTAAGACATGAAGGGCGGTACTTTCTTCTCTTGTAAATAAATACATAGCTATAATTTATTCGCACATCACATTAACTTCGCAAGGTATGAAATTATATCTTAAGCAAGAAACTGGCATCAAACACGATGGAATCACAGGCATGTGCACAGCTGTATTTCTTATGCAATACATCAAAACAACTAAGTCGAATATGACGGAATCAGCTTAAGTTAAAAAATTACAGGCTAAGAATAAAGTCGTTTGATTACCAATAACATAATTACAATCTAAAAGTTACATTAATGATTTAAAGCTAGCGTAGATAACAATGTCAAACAAACCAAAAAACATCCAGGTCAAGTCAGGGAGTCAGCTGCATCGGAGCTTCACCTCTATCCCGCCGGCCCTCCAAGATCTACTTAGCCACGGGATCGGAACTCTCAGCATGCTGGCCGGAGGCAGTCAGTACTTCGGAGGTCTCACCTGTCCAATCCAGAAGAAGAATCCATTAGATAAGCGATAAGCAGTCAGGTTAGAAAAAGCTAAAAGAGAAGACTTACCAGCCTTTGCTCCTTGATCATCATCCTCCAAGTGCACACCAACCTCCTCAGCAGCAAGCAGCCGCATACCCTCTTTCACCGCCACCTTCTCCTCCTTGGTGAATTGAGCCGTAACCACATCCATTCTAAAGGCCACGCCACCCTCCTTATCTGCATCGGACTTAGCCTCCTCTAGGGCCCTGAGATAAATCCTAGCCATGACTCGGGGGTAATCATCCATCTAAGATAAGTTGCCCTGTTTCCAAGTGCGAAAGTGTATATCTTGAAGCATCTCATCCATTATCCCCTCATTCTCCTCGAACTCCCTTACTCGGTTCTCAGAAGCCAACAGCTTTGCAATGGTGGCGTCCCTCTCCGATTGGTACCGCGAGCAGTCAGCCTGGAAGTTTTTTCTCATCGCCTCCATCTCCTCCTTCAGCTTGGTTTGAGCAAGCTCCGCAGCCTCAAGTTTCCCAGACAACTCCTGTACCCGCTCGAGATCCGCTTTCCGAACCTCATCCACCGTTGCAATAGTCATATCAATCCGTTCCTTACAAACGACCTCCATTTTCCGCATCTCTGCCCTGCTGACCTCTTCCATGGTCTTCTTTAACTGCCTAGATGCGATCTCATGTTGAGAGACCTGGATGGCTTGATCATCAAGTTGTTTGTCCTGGTCGAAAACCATTAAATGCAGCCGAATGTTAGCACTGCCAATTTCTTCTCCAGCCTTAACCAGTCGAGCATGATGCCCCATCAACTTCCTGGTTTCCTCAACAACCCGGTCAATGTTTGCCTTAGCTTCGTCCCCCAAGGTTACAACCCGAGTGGTAAGCAAATCAATGTCCAGAGACTTGGCCTCGTCAAGCACCCTTACCATGGGATTACGAGTGAGAAGGTGCTCACCAATAGCCTCGTCAAAGGAAATATCGTGAAAACCGGATCCAGATCCGAATGACCTGCAAACGGATTACGAGCCAAGCCAGGATGGTCTATCGGGGTAACGGTAGGATTTTCAGACGGGTGCGGGGAAGGAATAAGCTCAGTATTTCCTCTGTGGTATCCTGAAGAGGCTGAGTCGGGGGCTGAGGATCAGATGGAGATTCCAACAAGGAGCGACTCCTCTTCTTCTTTTGGATATCCTCTTCGATAACTCCAAGAAGAGGACGGTAGCCGACTACATCTCCAAGGCGGTTAGTCGGAGGCTTTGGCTTAGTGGAAGCCCTTAGAAACTTATATTGTTCAAGAAGGTACCGAACACCCAGTGTCTTGACCACTTTACCGGATCCTGGGACAAAAACCAAGTGTTACAAGCAAACGTTGAACTATAATTCAAGAAATATGTCAAGTTAGGAAAAGTAAGGAGACACTTTTATTATACAAACCCTGGGGAGGAGTGGGATACTGCAATAAGTCCTGGATCTCATTCCAGGACGGGAGCTGACCACAAAATATTCCTAAGTCCTTATCATAAATGGAGTCCGCAGAAGTCAAAAATTCACCATGAGTCGCGGGGGCTGCCTCAGCTAGAACACTTTTGGAAGATAGGTCGGCGCCGGATCCGACCTTGTCAGCTTTCTTAGGCTCCTCTACCAGAGCCGTTTCTTCCTCCAGCCCTTCGAAAGATAAGCGGAAAGCATCGTCCGTCCACTCCTGGATCACACCCGCTTGTTTAGAAGACAAAGCCCCAGCACCATCACCACTCTGTCCGTCACCACCATCATCACCACTCTGCCCATCACCTTCTCCACCACTTCCACTCTCTGCCTCACCTCCTTCACCCTCGCCTCTTTCCTCCTCCTCATCTTCCTCCTCCGAAACGTCTGGGAATGTGCTGGGGGAGGGTCCGTCGGATTTCTTAAGTTTCTTCCCCCCGGCAGTTGGATGCTTTGAGAAGGGTTTCCTTTTACTGCTCTTCGCCGTAGCCCCTCCTTTAGCTTTGGCGGCCCTCTCCTCAGCTGTGTCTCTCTGTTTGACCACAGACTGACGTGGCAGAATCAGGTTAAGCCCCAGAAGAGTAGCGTTCCTGATCAAATAAGAAGGCGCCCTCTCCCCTTCCGGAATGGCTTCTATTTCCTCAGCCATCCGAACCAGACGATCGTTCTCTACAACCGCAAAGCCACCTATCGCTAGTAAGAAATAAAGCACGTAAGGAGGAGTATTGCAGTCAGAACAAAAATCATAAATGAGATTCAACTTACAGCCAGAGGTGAAGCGACGGAAAGAAACGGAGTCATCTTTGACAAAAAACCATTCCTTCTTGAACATGCTGAATTTCGAATATAAATCCAGGACTGGCTTGAAAGACACAGCCTACTCTAAGCTAACATACGGAGACCCCTTCTTGTAGCCTCTCAAGTTGTACAAGTACCGGATTTCCCGGTTGGAAGGAGGACGCCCGTATCTCCTCTGGAAGATAATAAACAAACTCACCAAGATAGCATAGAAATTGGACTGAAGCTGAAAAGGAGCCACCTTCAAGTATGTGATGAAGCTGACTATCCAAGCGTTAATCGAAGGGATGGCACCACACATGCAATGATACCTGCTGTAAGCAAAATATCCTTCTAGGGGGTTATACGGCATCACTCCGTTCCCCGGCAACCTCATCTGCGCTCTATCAATCCCGAAAGCTCTAGATATAGCGTCAAGCTGCTCATCTTTGAGGGAGCTGGGAAAGCAGTCAGGCGGTGAGTTCAAGAGCTCTTGTGGACCGTACCCGTCCACTAACGATCTCGGGGTAGGTACATGTCGTCCCGGTTCTGCCTGGACTGGGGACACGATGGAGGACTCTCCTTTATCCTTAGATTTCTTTTTATCAGAATGGGTTTCTACTTTATGAGACATTATATGCAACACGAGAAAACACATCGTTAGAACAAGGGGGTAGACAGACAAATTCAAAACACAGAAATGACATTCGGTAGTCCAAGTTTTAGAGTTTCATTCGGCACTCATTCTCCTTAAGTGTCATTCGGTAGTCCGAGTCTAGGACCCCATTCGGCAGTCCAAGTCTAGGAATCCATTCGGCTCTCATCCCCCCATGAGTTTCATTCGGTAGTTCAAACGCAAAGTTGATTCGGCAGAAGTGATCCTCACCTGGTCCGGCAGTCAAGTCTGGTACGGTGTTTGATTGATTCGGCTATTTCAAACGATAAAGGGTGACAAAAACGTGAAGCCCATACTTATAGGCAATGGTAGGGTGACCGGACCAGCTGGTTCGGCATTGGGACCAGATGAGAGTATCCAAGCTGAATGACCTGAAAAAAAGCGCGACATATGCAGGTATATGCCCCGCTTTGGGGGGCAAATGTTGGGCGTACTCTCACCACCGAACCAAGGCCCTACCGAACCACTCATTGCCGAGCCAATCACCAAGGCCCTACCGAACCACTCATTGCCGAGCCAACCACCTACTCCCTACCGGACCACTCATTGCCGAGCCAATCACCTACTCCCTATCAGACCACTCATTGCCGAGCCAATCACCTACTCCCACCACCGGACCAACTCGCTTCCAAAGACTAGTCGAATCAACGCCAATCCTCTACTACCGGATCAATCCACGCCTCCACCCATGGCCGAACCAAAGCACTACCGAACCAACGTTGCTAGGCCAGATTGCATCAGCCCAGGCCCACCAACAGCTACATACATCCAAGACCCCTACCACCAACCTCACTCTATAAATAGAGGGGCAAGGGTACAACAATGGGGGACGAGTTGGAGAGCTCAAGAACGAACAGAACTTTCAAATAACTTTCACACACTTGTAATCAAAGCTTTGTACTTGTAATCTGAACTATAAAGGAGAATAAGATATAAAGTGGACGTAGGCACATTCTGGCCGAACCACTATAAATCTGTGTGTCTTTTACAGTTTAGTCCCTGCTTTTTACATATTTGCATAAAGTATCCAAATCACTAAGAACAACAGAAAATCGACTAAATCATACGACTTGGAGGTGTTTGCCCATTTTTCGTGCAAACAAGTTCTAACATAGTTCAACAACAATTAGTTCATTTCGTATGTTTTCTCGGACGGTCGCCTTGGAATTTTGCATTTTTCAACCGGTTCACGATCGTTATTCACAGACGTTCAAATATTATGATACTCTCCTAGAAATTCTTTTGAAACTAGATCGGGGTCATTGTCATATGCCACAAGTTCCGAATCTCCTTTCTTGTACCTTCGTATGAAATTGTGGATAGCCATTTTAGTGGTAACAATCTTTACTTGGACTTCATATTTGTATGTGAGCATGTTATGTAAGATTGCAAATTTTCTCTTTCAAATTTCAATGGTCCTTTCGATTGCCATACTAAACTCGAGTGGTAGTAGTCGAAAATTTTCATCTTCGATCTTTGGTTAGTTCCATGTTTTAAAATCAGGAATGTGCTATCTAACATTGAGATAAGGAGGTAAGTATCCGTCCATTAGTGGATACCCCGAGTCAACTAAATAATATCATCTTAGCGGTGAATGAGAAAAATTCAAATTTGGGCTGTTTAAAACTGAACGAAAAACTTTAGCATCATATGTAGTTCTTTCCTACCATGTCCTTACAAACGTAGATTTAAATCAAAGGTGCATATAACCATATTATTCTGTGTAGCGTAGCCTTTACGTCCAACATATCGTTGTAAATCTGAAGCTGGTACATGTGTAACCACATGTGTACCATCAATTGCCCCGATACAATTTAAAAAAGGCGATACCGGTGTAATGTTTGAACTTGTTCTGGTACTATATTAAATTGAGGGTCTACTGGTTTAATAATATCCTTAGACGCTAATTCAACAACTTTCAAAACTTCATGAAAATAAACACAAACCGTTCTATTGGAGCATTGAAATCTTTCAATAACATGTCATGTAGGGAGAGCCAAAACAATTGTATATAGAAAACCGAACTGCCATTTCCATAACGCAAATATCAGACGTTGGTTTCAAACTATAGCCTTTCAGCCTCTCACACAATGTCAGAAAACAAAGTCTTTTCATTTGGAAGTTACGCCAACAATGTTCTGCATGATGTCATAGTATATCCTTAACCCGGTGAATTCCTTTATATTTGGAAATGTGAAATTGGTCCATTGTAGCTTTTTGTAATGCTCTAAGTCTCTTAATAGGTTGAATATCAGCCAAATCTTCTGCATCGGCATCAAAATGATCACTCTTGTTGTATGATTCAACCATTGAAGAAGGTCGAGTGAAGAAAATTGGAAATTATGTGAAGATGAAGAAGACGATGGAATAGAGTTTAAGGGAAATGGAGTGGAGGAATGTAGTTTATAAGGGAAGAGGAGAGCAATGGGCCTAATTAGCTGTTAGTGTTAGACGCATCGGACGCATCGGACGCATCTGATGCTATCCATTGATTTTCAGTAGTTCTCTCTAGTGGAACAATTCAGTAGGTCCCATCAACGACACGCCAAACATGTCTGATGCGTCTAACGTAACGCCAACTCAACCTAACCATGTTTTGACCTCGAATTCAACCTACTATTAGGTTGATGGTCGATAATTCAGAGCGAGATTGTAACACCTCGCAAAAATTAACCGAAAATTTAATAAAAGAAATTGAATTAAATATAACAAGGGTAAAAATAGAATTTTTGCAAACATCCTAAGCTAGCTACGAAACTTACACAATTGCGTCCGTAGCGATTTTCTGGATAATTTTCATATATAATGTTTTGAAGCCAGAGCTAGTATGAAAAAAATATTAACGTTTAAAAGTTTGAATTCAAAAATAATTAGAAAAAAAATACATCTAGAAAATAATCAACGTTAAAATTAATTAATAATTATAGCTCAACCGGTCGACACCCTGGTTGCCGCGATCGACAACTAGAGGTCAACTACCCTGAACCAAGCGGTCGACCGATGGGCACGTATCGGCTACAGTTAGCCTAGACCGAATGGCTTAGATTTAATTATATAAAATTATCTATAAATAGAACGGTAACCCTAAATCCTAATTATTCATTAACAACCATTATGTTCAAATTATGTCTCATCTTCAAATCTCTATCTCTTCTATAAAAATTTCTCAAATATAAATCTAAAATAAGTTGAAGATGAGATCAGGCAAAGGAAGAGATTAACAAGTAGAGGAAATGGCGATTCAACACAAACCAAAAAGGGGATAACTTTTCAGAGGCGGGTGGGTTCATAATTACTATGGAGATTTATATGTAATTAGGTCTATTCATATCCTATTTGATCTAGAACTGGTTTAGTTTAAGGTAGAAATATTGTTTATTTAGTAATTGAAATGAATTGGAAATTGAATAAGAATTTAACCTATTTGAATATGGTTCTTGTCTAATCTAAATCTGGATAAGGAAAATCCATTGGATAAAAATTGGTTTAGGTTAAACACCATTTTTTTTGAATTGAATATAGACTGATTTATTTAATTTATTTTGATGAGAAACCTGTTTATGAAATTGTTAGAAATTGGAATTTTAAACATCGAAGACTTTAGATTGACGAAGTAGGGTTCATTGTAATTAACAGTTTACTATAATTAGATAAATCAATAGAGAATGATCATTAACAATAATTAAGTGAAAGAGAAAAAATACTCTGACCAGTCAACAGGCTCATTGGAGCCGGTCGACAGCAAGTTATCGACTGCTCCAGTGACCAACGATCATTCGGTTAACGATTTTCAGACGTAACCTGAACCTCAGCCTAGGGTCCAAGTTTGTAGTTTATATATAAATATTATATATATGGATATTAGTATAAGTAGGGAAATTAGCTCCATAGGTTTGCGACTCTTGGACATTAGGAGATTAGATAGATTTGTACATTGGAAATGAGGCATAGACACTATTTATTAGGTAGGGTCGATATTCGACTAGGGCATTTCCATCGCAAATTGCATGCATAGGAGGTTCTATGTTGTACGAGCAATACTGACGATTATGCCTGGAGAAGTGTGTGACCCGACACCAACGGAAGTTTTCTAGGTATGTATGGCGGCGCGGAAGTGATATTTTATTGTTGATGAATCCCGACGTGGTGCAACAAACGACATTATTTTACCATTAAGAGGAGGACAAGGATGCAGTGACCTTGAGGCGGCTTTGGCATAAGTCTGCATTACGTTCTCCGCTTTAATGTGTGAATACGATACGTATAGCCATAATTTAGGAATGCAGTCCCAAGGTTGATATTGTAGGTGACCCTATGTTGGAATAGTTCAAGTAGCTATTAGCTAATCCATAGTTATTCCGAGGTTTCATTAGTTGTTCAATCCTAAGTATAACCCTTCACAAGATGCCGGTGAAGGTGTATTTAGAACTATACCCCTAGGTCAACGAAACCTACTTTAGTAAGTAAAGTAGAACACCCCAGGTCATATAGTTTATTAATAAAGTTAATTTCATGTGATCACCATATATTAATGATGTAACTTATTCACTAGACTTTTGTCTGACCCGCTTCTTTTCTTTCTTTTCCCCCTACCACAAGTGGATATGGCACCAAATGATAGACCCTGGGATTAGTACATGGAGAGATGAGCTTGATAGTGGAGTTGCTTATTATTTCCAGTTACTCTCGATGTAGTTATTTATCATACTCAATATTCTCATACTTTATGTTGCACTTTTGTAAACTCTAGATTATGACTACGTATGCTTTGGGACTGTGTTTTTTGGGCTATTTTTCGAGATGACTATTTTATGTATTTATATTTTCCACCTTCCGCTGTGAGATCTAAAAGTGTAGAATGTCTTAGATCTATTCTTATATCTTTAGTCTCTAAAATGTTTAATAACCCAATAGCTCGTACTTCTTGCCCTGAAAGTCACCTTAGGCTTTAGATCAATATGTCGAGAAGTGTAGTTTGTCATACTTGGTATCAGAGCTTAGGTTTAAAATTCCTTAGGGGTTAGGTGCATATTGAGAGAACGTACTTGAAAAGTTTTGGGAAAAAAAGTCTTTCAAAAAGTTTTTCAAAATAGTTTCTAAAAAGTGTGTGTATATATATATGTATGTATAATGAAATTTTTTCCATGGATTTTATATATAAGTATAATACAGAAAAACACCATCACTTGTTCTTATCATTACTTTCTAAAAAATTTGCTAATAATTCCTATACCACAGATAAAAAGGATGAGCGATCCTGTTGGTTATAGCTAAGGTGATGCAGCTGAGATTCATGGAGTGAATGCCTTTATTTGGTTCCTCCAGTATCTGTAAGCGAGAGAACAAATCGAGCTTAACCCTAATAGGAGACCCATAGAGCAATCGCTAGGTGTATTTCGTACCCATCCACTTGTCGTTGATTTTGCCAAACTATGTAAGGATTTTGCGAGTTTAGGAGGGAAGTCGTATGTGGACTTGAAAGCATGGATCTGTAATTGTTAGAAGATTTCTGGATTGATGGGTCTTGGAGTTGATGTTAGGAGATAGCTTGCCGTCTAGCACTTACAGGGAGATGCTCTGAATTGGTAGGATTTGGTAGTGGAAGAGGTCGATGACGGGTGATTATTTAGGGAGAGTTTAGGAGGCATTTTGAGACGAAGTTTCTTTCTATGGTAGAGCAGGGAAGACAGTTGGAGAAGTTCATACATTTGCAGCAAGTAGAAATGTCGGTGAAGGAATATGTAAATTAGTTCAATGAGTTAGCTAGGCTTGGTATAAAGCTGATAAATACAACTCACAAGAAAGCTTTGAAGTTTGCAAATGATCTGAATCAACCTCTTCAAGATTTGGCCCTTAGTCATATCTCATAGGTGCGACTTTCGAGGCTTTGGTGAAGATGGCATCGCTGAATACCATTTTCAAAGAGAAAGTGAAGGGTGAGCCTAAAATGTCAGTAGGAAAGACACCACAACAAATTAGCACAAGAGTGAATGGGGGCCAAAGGGAAGATGAAGAAGCACGAGCTGTAGTGTAGAAGATGTGGTAAGTATGGGCATTTTGCGAAGGAGTACAAGATGAACATCTCAAAAATAAATGTTACAACTGCAATCAATTCGGGCATATGAGGAGGGAGTGTCCAGCACCGTGGAAGCCCTCTACCCAAGTGGTTTCAACTTACACAATGGTTGTTCTTCCCAGTTTGAGTGCGCCTCCAGTAGCGGATAAGGGGAAGGTCGTAATTAAAGATGTGTTAACTCTATCTGATTTACCGCTTCAAACCTTATTTGACACTAAAGCATCACTCTTTTATCTCGAGTAGACTTGTTGATGAGTTGCACTTTTACACTAGCAGAGTTATAGACCCTGTAGTTGTATTAAACCCTTTAAGAGCATCGACTTATTTATCTATGGTATATAGGGGTTTGAAATTGTTTATTTTGGGGGTCGAGTTCGATTGCGATGATTTTGTCTTAGGATTTTCTAGGTTTGGATTGATTTTGAGTATGGACTAGATGACCATGTATGGGGCGATCTTAGATTGTGATAGCAAGGTTGTTCATTCGGGTATTTGTAGTGGATGCAGTCTAGAGGTTTATTGTGATCTCAAAAATTCAGTGATGTTGAGTTACCTATATTCTTTAGACTTATCACATAATGAGTTAGATTCAGTGCTAGTAGTTAGACACTATCCAGATGTCTTTTTCGAGGTCACCGTTCTTCCATCCTAGAGAGAGATCGGGTTTTGGATTTATCTTATGGAGAACGCCAGACCTGTTGCCTTACTGTTAAGGCACATGGCTCCTAAAGAGAGATGCGAGCTTAATAAGTAAGTGAATGAGCTGTTGGTGAAGGACTTCACTAAGAGGAGCATTTCAGAGTGGGGAGCACCAGTTGTCTTTACCACTAAGGTGGATGGTTCTCTTGGGCTTTGCATCGATTATCGTGAGCTAAATAAGCTGACAAAGAAGAATCGTTACCCATTGCCCTGAATAGACGATCTCTTTGATCAGTTGGTTGGAGCGAAGGTGTTCTCTCAGCTTAACTTGGCTACAAGATTCCATCATTTGCATATGTCCAATAATAGTATTCAAAAGACCGCTTTTCCAACACTCGACGGACTTTTTGAGTTGTTAGTCATGCCCTTTGAACTGGCCAATGCACCCACCTTCTTTGTTGATATGATGAGTCAAGTTTTTAGAGGGTCACTTAATAAGTTCGTGGTGGTATTTATTGATAACATATTAGTCTATTTGAAAAGCGAGGAGGAGCACAGGTTGCATCTAGTAGAATTGCTCAATACACTCCATGGGCATAAGTTGAAGGAAAAGTTTTACAAATGTTACTTCTAGCGCAAGGAGGTACGCTTTTTGGGATTTGTTGTCTCTGAGAGTGGGCTGGCGGTCGATCCTAGTAAAGTTGCTGCAGTACAAGATTGGCATGTGCTGAAGAATGCCACAAAATTGAGGAGTTTCCTTGGTTTGGCGGGCTACTATAGGAACTCCATTAAGGACTTCGCTAAAATCTCTGCCCCTCTGACCCACCTTATCAAGAAGAATTTGGTTTTCTCATGGGACTCGTAGTGTGAGGATGATTTTATCAAGCTGAAGGACGCATTGACTAGCATGCATGTTCTCGTACTACCCGACAGTACAAAGGCATTCACATTGTATATCAATGTCTGTAGTATAGGGTTGGGCGCAGTCTTGATGCAAGAAGGAAGGGCGGCGAGCTATGCTAGTCGACAGTGGAAAGTCCATGGGAGAAACTATCCTTTCCATGATCTTGAGTTGGCAACTATTGTCTTTGCACTCAAGTCATGGTGACACTAGCTATTAGGAGAGTAATTTAAGCTATATACAGATCATAAGTCTCCAAAGTGTTTATTCTCCTAGAAGAATTTGAATTTAAGGCAGCAGAGGTGGATGGAGTTTTTGGGATCGTATGATTTCAATATCTCCCATACACCAGGCAAATGCAATGTTGTAGCTGATGCCTTGAGTATGAAGCATGCGATGTTGAGTCCTATGTTCTTAGAGTGGAAGCACATAGAGTTTTATCTCTATGTTCGATTTTCGACCATCGTCAGACATCACTCTGAGATTGTTAGCAGCTTTAGATGTGTAGCTTACACTTATGGACCGCACTGGGTCCAGTCAGAAGCACGATAAGGAGTTGGTGGTTATTTTTGAGAAGCTTAGTAGAGGAGAGCAGTCAAGTTATTTGAGGTGCTATACCATTGTTAAAAGGGGTGGTTATGGAGGGATGGTAGGTTATGTGTTCCTTTTATTATGGAGTTGATCGACATGGTATTACCCAAGTCTCACCGTTCTAGGATGACCATTCATCCTGATGGAGACAAAATGTACCATGACATGAAGAGAGTCTTTTATTGGCCTGGTATGAAGAGGCATGTGGCAGAGTATGTGGTCTGATGTATGACTTGCCAGAAGGTAAAGACGAAATATAAGAAGCCAAGAGGGTTGTTGTAGCCATTAGATATTCCATAGTGGAAGTGGGAGAGTGTTACTATGGATTTCATCGATGGATTACCTAGGAGTAGGAGGGGGAATGAGAATATTTGGGTCATAGTTGACCGACTGACCAAATGCATTTATTTTGTTCCAATTAGGAGTACGAGGACTGCTGCATCTTTAGCGACACTATACACGAGGGAGATAGTTGATTACATGGAATTCCTTGTAGCATCATTAGCGATCGAGATTCGCTCTTCACCATCGAGTTTTGGAGGAGTTTATAAGAGACTTTAGGCAATAAGTCAAGTTTGAATACCGCTTATCATCTACAGACCAATAGACAAATGGAGAGGGTGAACTGGGTGTTAGAGGACTTACTTCGGATGTGTATCTTGGATTTTGGAGGCTCTTGGGAGGCTATCTGGTGAGTATTGGGATGGCACCATTGGAGGCATTATATGGGAATCTTTGTAGACCACCATCTTGTTGGTGGGACACTACGAATAAGATGATTCTTGGACCAGATATGGTGAGGGATACATTATAGAAGGTAGACTTGATCCGTAGAAGGATGAAAAATATGCATGATAGGTACTTATGCTAACATGAGATACATGGAGTTGGAGTTCGCAGTGGGTGACATGGTTTTTGGGAAAGTCTCACCACTTAGGCAGTCATGAGATTTTCTACTTTGGGAAAGTTAGCATCAAGGTTCGTAGGGCCTTTTCCGATCACTAGTAGAGTACGGAAGTTAGCTTATATGGGAAGCTTAGTTAGCGGGAGTACACAACGTTTTCCATGCTTCACACTTGCGAAAGGGTCAACACGTTACAGTCGCTGTTTTCAAGCCGAGTCAAATAGAGGAGGTGGAGGTAGAGAGGGAGTCATTTGTTTGCCATGTACCCACTCGTATTCTTGAGCATGGTATAAAGTGACTCCGAAATAAAGTTATCAAGCTTGTTGAGGTCTAGTAGGGTGACGATCCAACGGAGAGTACATAGGAGCCTGTAACTCCTTGGAAACTTTAATAATAAATTAAAATATTAATAAGGGTAAAAATATAATTTTACATAAAAGGACGAAACAGTAAACTTCTATAAATGAAGGAATTTTGAGAATCCGACTTTTTCATTAGGTCAAGTAGATTTTTCTGGGCCGAATTCATATATAAGTTGTTAGAAATGGATATCGTATGAAGAAGATACAGAACGTTTGCTGTAGCGCGCATTTTATGTTTTGTGCCTATTTTTGGAAGTAAATTTAAGTTTAAAGAAAAGAAAAGAAAACTAATTGCACTGGGTTATACGGCAAATTTAATTTCCTATTTGAGTATGTGTGAGAGAGAGTAGGGAATTTAGTTTCCTATTTGAGTTGTAGGGTGAATTTACTTCGCTAGGTGCGTAAAATCCAGTAGATCCATAAACATAGGCAATTAGAGCAGTCCGTTTGGCGGATGTGGACACTGCGTTGGGTACGATTAGTTCTTAAGGGACCCAAGTCTGGTGGTGATTTGCGTACGACAAACATCGGAGTAGGCAATAAGTGACCATAGGATTTGAGACAAGATCAGGTGGAGTCCGGTCCTGGCGGTGATTTGCATGCGACGAACACTAGAGTAGGCAATAAGTGGCTATAGGTCTCATGATGATACTAGGTGGAAGCCCGGTCCTGATGGTGATTCGCACGTGGTGAACACCGGAGTAGACAATAAGAGGCAGTTTTCCATTACGATCGAGAGATGAGTGCGGGTGCATACGATGAGTCACTATGCGAGTTTTCATTTTGTGCTCCCTCTCCAGGCGTAGATCCAGTTTGGCTTATTAATAGTGTGAGATTGACTTGTAGATCTGACCCTGTGAGTTAGATAAATATCCTTAGGTATATGACCTTAGGAATGCACTGACACATTATGTGCACTCTATGACACTTGAAGTAGAGAAAGGAGCTCAATGATGGAGTTTTAATATTTTCTGTTATGCTCTTACAATTAATTAATGTATTAGAATGTAAACTTATATTATAATTTGAAACAATGTATATTATAAAGCAAGTATCTTGGAGAATGTTTTTATGAAATGTCTATCATTTTGTATGTATATTTTAATTACTTCCGCTGTGAGATCTGACAATGTAGAATGTCATATAACTGTATCTCTGTAATTATGCTCTGTAATGTTTTAAAAATACAACTGCTTGTATTTTCTCGGTATGATTCATATCGGAAAGTGCGGGTTGTTACAGAGCCTGAGGAGAAAATCCGAGCTACCCATCCAGAACTCTTTTCGGTACGTTTCCATTCTAGTTAAATAAGTATAAACTACTTATGTGTTTAGGTTCTAGCTTTATATAACCCATAGGTAGAGACAATTTGATTCGAGGAATGGTTGAGGACGTATCATTTGGACATGTTTTGGATGACATATGCTAATGAATGTATTTGTTAAATGATCATTGCACACTTAGGCAAATATATTCTCGAGTTAGCATACACTCACACCATCACTTGTTTTGTTTTACTGAGTTATATGCATATGGATTGAATGGTTGCGCATACATGTAGGATTGCCAGCATATTTATTTAGGATGTCGCTTACAATTGGATACATGACATAAGCATTTGCATTTCAAGGTCGACTAGATCAGAAGACTGCCTAATTTTTGCATTAGTATAGGTTCAATATCCATTCCATACCTATATGTATATATTGCATTAGAATTTTTAACCAAGGACAATGGATGCTAGTGGTTAATGAATGAGTAAATGGTTTTAAGTATTAATTATTGTCCGTACGAGTTGCATTCTTCCGTCCTTGGAGATTTCGAGGACGAAATCCTTTTAAAGGGGGAGAATGTAACACCCGACAAAATTTAACCAAAATTAAATTAAATATAATAAGGGTAAACTTGAAAATTATTCAAACGTCCGAATTTGGCTACAAATCTTACGCCGTTGCATTCATAGCAATTTTTTGGATAATTTTCATATATAATATTTTGAAATCGAAGCTAGTATTAAAAAGATACTAACGTTTAAAGATTTGAATTCAAAAATAATTATAATATATATATATATATATATATGGAAAATAATAAATGTTGAAATTGATTAACAATTATAACTTGATTGGTCGACACTCTAGTTGCGGCTGGTCGACACCTAGTGGTCGACCGCCCCGAACCAAGCGGTCGATCGGTAGGCATGTATCAACTAGGGTTAGCCTAGGCTGAACAACCACGGGGCTTATTTATATTAAATCAATAGTCGATATCTGTTCGTGCTACTATAAATAGGATAGTAACCGTAAACCCTAATCATTCATCAGCAAGAAGTATGTCCAATTCCGTCCCTTCTCCAAATCTCCGTTTCCTCAGCAAAACTTTCTCAAATAAAAATTTAAAATAAGTTGAAGACGAGATCAAGAAAAAAGGAGAGATTAACAAGTAAGGGAAAGGGCGATTTAACACAAACCAAAAAGGGGACAACTTTCCAGAGGTGAGTGGGTTCATAATTACTATGGAGATTTATATGTAATTATGTTTATTCGTATCCTTTTTGATCTAGAATTGGTTTAGTTTAAGTTAGAAATATTGTTTATATAGTAATTGAAATGGATTAGAAATTAAAAAAGAATTTAACTTATTTGAATATGATTCTTTTCTAATCTAAATCTGGCTAAAGTAAATTTGTTGAATAAAACTTGGTTTAGGTTAAACACCCTTTTTGTTGAATTGAATATAGACTGATGTATCTATACCCTGTTAATCCTAAACTTGATCTAATTCATTTTGATGAAAAACCTGCTTATGAAATTGTTAGAAATTGGAATTTTAACCATCAGAGACTTTAGATTTACGAAGTAGGGTTCACTGTAATTATCAGTTTACTGTAATGATAAATCAACAAAGAACGATCATTAACAATAATTAAGTGGAAGAAAAAAATAAAACACTCCGACCGGTCGACAAGCTCACTGGACCTGGTCGATAGTAAGCAGTCGACCGCTCCAGTAACCAGTGGTCGACAGGTTAACGTTTTTCAGGCGTAACCTGAACCTCGGCCTAGGACCCAGATTTGTAGTTTATATATATATATATATAATGTTAGTATAAGTAGGGAAATCAACTCCCTAGGTTTGTAACTCTTGGACGTTACGGACCGGATAGATGTGTTTGCTGGCAACGGGGTCTAGACACTATTTACGTTGTGAGGTCGATATTCGACTATGGTAATTCTATCGTAAATTACTCTCATGGGAGGTTCTACGGTGTACGCGCAACACTGATGATGATGCTCGGAGAAGTGTGTGGCCCAGCACCAACGAGAGTTTTATTTGTATACATGGCGGCCCGGACGTGATACTATGTTGTTGATGGATCCCAACGCGATGCGATAAGCATCATTACGTTACCATTGAGAGGTAGACACGGATGCAGCGACTTTGAGATTTCTTTGGCTTGCCACGGCATTTCGGGCTCCCCCTCAATGTGTAAATACGATACGTATAGTCATAATTTGAGAATGTAGTCCAAGGTTGAAACTGTAGGTGACCCTAGGTTGGAATAGTTCCAGTAGCTATTAGCCGATCCATAGTCATTCTGAGGTTTAATTAGTTGTTTGATCCTAAGTATAAGCCTTCACAAGATGTAGGTGTAGGTGTATTTAGAACTATACCCCTAGGTTAACGAAACGTACTTTATTAAGTAGTTCACAAACACAAGTAGAACACCCTAGGTCACATAGAGTATTAATAAAGTTAATTGCATGTGATCACCAAATATTAATGATGTAACTAATTAACTATTCTTTTGTCTGACCCACTCATTTCCTTTCTTTTTCCCTCACCACAGGAGGACAGGGCAGCATATGATAGTCCCAGGGATTAGTACATAGAGAGAAGAGCTTGGTAGTGGAGTTGCTTATTATTTTCCACTACTCTCCATGTATCTATTTATCATACTCAGTATTATTAGACTTTATGTTGTATTTCTGTAAACTCTGAATTGTGACTATGTATGTTTTGAGACTGTTTTCTGATATTTTTTTTGAGATGACTATTTTCTGTATTTATATTTTCCTACCTTCCGCTGTGCGATTTGGAAGTGTAGAATGTCTTAGATTTAAGTAGACTTTGTACTAAGACCCGAAAGCCCATCTTTTGGCCTGATTAAGGAAATTCAAGAATTGTGCTAATACTAGGGTTAGAGCAACCACTAAAACATTATTCTATCTTCCTAAAACAATCATAAAACCTCCTTCAAAAATTTCTAACCTAAATCATCATAAAAAGTTACTAATTTGAGCTCAAATCAAGAAATCAAGCTTAGAGAAACCATTAAAGATCATCAAATCATCATTTTCGGGAAGGAAATTCACTACCTTAGTTTTCTATTTAAGATTTCGATCAATTTGGGGCTTATTTGATAATTTTTCCATCTTTCCATCAATAGGTGATTGGTTTATAACCTCTTATGTATTATATGTTGAAATATATGTCTAAAAGTGTTTTGGATCCATTTTCAACCTAAAACAAGGATTTCCAAATCTGGCTTGATTTGAAAAATGGAAAACAACGTGTTTTTATTGATTTTAAATGATTTTTTTTTTGAATTTTGGAACCTATATATGCATGTTAGGTTTATGTACGAATGCATAAATGATTGTATGACTTGACATGATGATTGTTTTCTATCTATGCTATCACGTTGAATGTCTGTGTGGACGAAACAGTCACATGGAGTGATATAGAGGTGATTATTTTATGAAGTCAAGCAATGTGCTGGTCGATGGGAATTTCAATGCACATGTATCATATTTGGCATAGCACGGTTGATGAACGTGGTAGATATGCATTTTGAGTATGAGCACGCTAGTGGGTATGCCTAGATATATGCCGCCCAAGTACTATCAAATCTTTAGGTGCACCACCAAATGGGATGTGTATAGTTATGGTGCCGTGCTTTTGAAGCTTTTAAGGGGTAGAAGCCCGTTGACCCATTGGAATTTGGGGATAATAAATTGGTGATTGGGCCAAGAATTTGGCAAAGGAGAATCGAGATAGGGAGATATTTGATGGAGAGTTGATGAGAAGGAATTTAGGGGATAGGAAGGTTTGTAAGTATTTGAAGATCGCATTTGAATGTTTGGATGATAGTGATAGAGTTAGGTGTATGTCTTAGGGGAAATTTTGTAATATATTGTAAATTATTAACTTTGTAATCAATTCTTGTTCATAATAAAAGGTGTTTTCTTTCTATTGTATACCTGTTATAATATGTTATAAATAATTAAATGTTTAATTTAAGCACATTTAACAGAAAATCCATAAAGGGTGCATTTGTGATAGTAATTACAAATAGTTGTAATCATGAGTATTTTATCACAATATAATAAACACATCATTTTAAATATTCCTAGTTAAGGTGTATCGAGACTGGATATTGATCCATCCATTGAGATTAGAGTACGTAACTCTCTCCAAATGTTAGGCAATATAATACTCATGACTATTTGGGGGGCACCATGGGGTTACAAGGTTATGTACTGATAGTTATTGGATAAATATGGAATAACTCACTCGATAGTTTTCTGTTGCTTAATATAACCAAGGTCAAATAGAAAATATCGATATACATAGTTCTCTTGACTTGAGACTACCGTTGATCTTCAATATGAAAGCTCCATTTTGATTAAATTTGAATCATGGCATGACGTCCATCAAATGACTATAGTTGGGTTGAGTCGAAGTATTGTAAGTGAAACACTATTAAAGAGAGGATTCATCTCCTCGGTTATATGAGGTCAGTATCATAGTCAACTGAAGTCGACTCAAAGTCAAAATCTCTGGCTAGAGTAGTTCGGTTAATAATAATTATTATTATTGAATGAAGGACTATATAGTTGAATATGGACGATATTGGTGTTGGATCTGGGCCATCACACAGTGGAAGATATAGGTGAATTTCAATTTCTTTACTATATTGGATCTATATTGGGCCTATGAAGTCTATTTAGAACACTTCCAATTTTTTTTAAATAAAATTGTTATTTTATTTAAATTTATGATGCAGTCTTATATTATATAATTAATATTATATTATAGATATGTACATATGTATCATTTACAAATATGTGTGTGTGCATGTGCTACATAGCAATTTATGCAAGGTATAACATGCCCGTGTATAAGTGTTGGGTTTTGCACCGCAATGGACATGGTAGCTCATCTAGTATACTAGTATATCGTCCAAATGTATGCTTGTATAATTTAATTTATATACAAAAAATTACATATATATATATATATATATCTGTGTGTGTATAAACTATATTTTATTTTAAATTATATATATATGTATATGTGTGTGTGTATTATTGATGCCAAAAATGGCACCAATACCCAAATATCATATGATGTATAGAGATCTAGCAGAGAATAGTAGAAAATAGTAGAAAAGTAAAGTACATACAAGAATTTTTATGGTGGTTCGGCAATCTCTGGCATACGTCCACTTTAATCTTTGTTATTAGTCATTTTCTCTCTGGATTACAATTAATTTTATCAGATCTAACCACATTCTAGTGGATCTTAGATTTACAATGGAGTTTCTAGAGTGTACTTGGGGAAGGAGATAAGAGTGAAGAAGATGCAGAGTGTGAATCCGCTCTTCAGTTGCTATAACGCTGATAGAAACTATGGGTTGCAAAATGATGGATCTTAAGGCTAATTAAACACTAGAGGGGGTAAATAGTGTTTTCTAATGTTTGTATATCTTTTTAAATTTCTTTCAAGTTTAATATTAAATCACACATTTTTCAATATAGAAATATATAAACAGTCAATCATAGATGCAATCACAGTTAAAGTGAAAAGCAATAAAGTGAAGTAGAGAGTTAAAGAGATGACATCGGGGATTTTATACCGGTTCGAATTTCTCCTACAGATTTCTTTTCAAAGGTCAATTTTTAAACAATCATAAGGCAAACCCAATTACAATCTCGATTATGAGGCTACAAGACACGCCCTCCTGATTTTCTAGGCTCAAGGTACACCCACTTGATTTGGACGGGTTACAAGCACCGTCACTTGGATTTTTGGGCTACCAAGCACACCCAATTGATTTGAATGGACTGCAATCACACCCAAGCAAATACAAAGAGAGTTTGATGGTTTTTCCAAAGACATTTTTTTTTGAATTTTGGATACAATGGATCTTATAGTCTCTTGGACAGGACTTTGACCTTTGATTTGAGAGAGAGATGATTCAAAACAGTAAGAAAGTAATACTGAATCGATACAAAGAAGTTTAAATTGATACTATTTGAAGAGAAAAGAGTATAATTTCAATGGAGTTTTCAAAAGATTAAGACGAGGGAAGAAAATAAGATAATAGCTGCTAAAATATTCATTTGAAACCCCATATATATAGTGTATAAACATATATATATATATATATATATATATATCCATTCATGAAGAGTTGCAACGAATAGGCACTTCATCTCAAAATTTAAAAAACGTTTTGCGGCATGCATGTCGATATATAATCTGCCGATATGTTGACATATGCATGTGTATTTTGAAATCTTGTTTATTTTAAAAAGCTTTGAATATCCTATACTTTGTAAAATAATTTGATACTTTGTAAAATAGTTTGAACATAGTTTATAAACATTTTGACTTTAAAAACTTTTATAAAATATTTTTAAATATAATTTGAAAATTTATTTTGTTCGGAAATATAAAAGATAAGAAAATAGGAGATAGAGATCAAAGATTGCCATTAGGGACTTTAACAAAATTCTATAACTCTATACACTATATTATAGTCTTGATAACTTCATATCTTGGTCTTTATACTCATGAGTCTTTATGTCCGTTTCTTGAGTCTTTATATTATATTGTCTTCGATTCAACACATGTATAATATCCTGCACTATATACTATATAACTTGGCAAAACATTAGTATCCATATTTTATATGAATGTATATTGTTGTCATCAAAGTTGTTATCATCAAAATCAACAACCGAGGTATTAATAGAAACTCGCCAGTAGACTCAAAAGCCCATGTTGAATAAAGTCAAGATGAAGTCCAAGTGTACAAGAGTGAATACGTTGACCCAATATCCAACAAAAACCTCTCTGTACCGAGAGGTTCCTCTCGGTACTAGATGGTTGTTTCTAGGTGAAAATCCTTTATCTTATTTGTATTGCCTTTCTATCTCCAATTCGATGCATTCCAAACCATTTTCCCTAAATATCTAGTTCCTTCTGACGATTCATTCGATATTGCTTGCCTTTTCCTACTTTCTTTGCTTTCGTCATCGAAATCCTTAATGTTGCTCATCTATCTTCTAGAAAAGCTCTTTATCACTGTTGTTTGAGAAGTATTTAGAGTATAAGAATATTGGGAAGTGCCAAGTGGAAGAAAAACCTCTCAATTGCGAGAGGTACCTCTCGTTACTAAGTGGTCTACTTAGCCCCAATTTCCATCAAACTTCTCGAGTCCAATCTTTTAGCCTTTCTGAGCATGTTTCCTAGTTCATGACCCTTCTCGTCTTCACTTTGGCCTTCTAATTCCAATTGAAATCAACTTGGCTAAGAAGCAGGTTAACACTTTCCCCTAAAGTATGCCTTTTGAATGTGAGGTGTTCTTTATTCAAGAACAAGTTCCAGCAGTAGTCAATTTTAGATGGTTGAGCTCTTTGGCTATCTATTTGTGAATCATCCGGTTTCTTTGGATTCTCCTACAGGCCAAAAGTCGTTATAGACCTGTTATAGCTTTAGACTCCAATCTTTGCTTAAGTGTCAGCCGTGAATCATGGGCAGCCTATCTCTATCTGGATGTATCATATTGCATATCAAAATCATCCCGTGTTCGCCCGAGATTTATCCATCTCTTTCTGATTACAAGGCGTTCACATCCTTTTATTAAGTGAGCATCCATTCCATGGTTCAATCTCTCCGAATTGTTTTATCATCCAAGCTAGGATTTGATCTGTCCAGTCAGTTCAATCATCCAATATAGGGTTTGATCTCTCCAGACCATCAATCATCCCATTTAGGGTTTGATCTCTCTAAATTGTTTAACATCCAATCTATGGTTTGATCTCCCCGAATCCTTGCTGAGTCCAATCCGCTCGCTCTTTAGTGAGGGGAACCAATGACAAGCAAGTTCATCCACTCACTCTTCGTGAGGGAACTTACTTTTGATCTCCCCGGATCCTTGTTGGGACTAATCAGCTCGCTCTTTGGCACTGGGACTCAACGACAAGAAAATCCATCCACTCGCTCTTAAGTGAGGGGACTCATTTATTATGGTCACTGCCCATCTCTCTGGCCGGGACTACCACGATCAATGTCAGTCATCACATTCAAGTGGATTTCCAAAATCAAATATTCAAATCAAAGCAAACACACAAACATAATTCCTAATTGTTCATCTCAGACATCTATCTCAAAGCGTGCCTAGAGACCGATCGAGATCTCGTACACATGTAAGCGGTCTGAGGTTATATTATCTTATCTATTCATCATCCAACTCAGAGCGTGCCTAGAGACCGATCGAGATCTCATACATGTGTAAGCAGTTCGAGATTATTATTGTCTTAATTATTCGAAATGAAATGCAAAGCGTGGGAATCGTGCCTGACTCCCATCCATCCAGATCATGGGATTTTGAGTCTCAACCCACGTCCCTAGTTGTTCCTTGATGCATTCATTGTAGATGGTGGCTACTCCAGCTGCACCATCGTAGTTCGGTTCCTTACGTACTGTTTGCAAATAGTGCTCCGAACCAGATCTTCTATCAGGTCACTAAGGTGTTTGACCTCGTTCATTTCACGCCCATTTAGGTTATGGAATAGGCAAAACTTTCCAGACCTTCTCTCCTAATTCGTGAGTTCCCTCTTAGCTTCCTTCGATAGAGGATCTGCCCCTTAGTATCCAAGTATATCCTCTCCGAGGTTTTAGTCAGGTCGGTGTAAGAAGAGAACTTCGATTCCCTCCTTTGTTGTTTTGGTCCTACGAAGTCGTTATTAGCTTTTCACTTCCCCTTGTCTTTACCATATCCTGCCCCGGACAGTCCCCTATCATCCAAGCATTAACATCAGTGTTATCAGCCTCAGCATCCTCTTGACATAAATACCTCATAGCTTCATGATATAACTACACGAGATCCATCGATGGATCCTTTTCTAATGCAATTTTGAAGTCGGTCTTGCTTGCGACTCAAAATACTGCCACCATGAGGATTATTGATGGATTCAAATTATCGACTATGGTGGCTGCCACATTAAATCTTATTTGATAACTTCTCAAGGTCTCTCCAGGCCTTTGCTTTGCTTGATACGTTATCACATTCTTTGGTCGAGAGATATGAACCCTGAACTATCTCAAGAATCTATTCACTAACTCGGTCCATGTGCTTATGGAACCATTCTCCAGCTTTCTGAACCACATTGCTGCTTAATCTGTCAGATATAACGGAAAGCACCATCCCATCACCTCCTTGAAAGCACCCAAAACCTCCATATGCTACATGTATCTCATCAGATAAATTGTTGAATCTGTCTGCTCATCGTACATTTCCAACGTCGAAAGCTTGAAATCAGGAGGATTCCTCGCATTCCGGATATTACAGGTGAATGGATTCTTATCTACATCCTCCAAACTCTTGTCTGGTAGTCCACCTCTCACTATCATTCTGACTAACTCAGCTATCTGGTTGTTGCCGTTCAATGAAGGTCTTCGATCAATAGCTCCATTATGCCCTCTGCTCCTATGAGCAGACTCTGGCACAAACTCCTTTGGCTGCACGCTTGTATGCTGATCTGCACCTCTGGTTCATTTTTCCCCCCGTTCCTATGGGGAAACTCTAGTACATACTATTTCGATTACTGTGCACTTATGTTTTGATATGCTGTTCCGGCACTAGTATCCTGTTTACGTCCTCCAAACTCTAGTCTGGTGGTTCACCTCTCACTATCCTTCTGACCAACTCAACTATCGGGTTGTTGCCGTCGAATGAAGGTCTTTGATCAATAGCTGCTTATGCCCCCTGCTCCTATGAGGGAAGCACATACTCCTCCAATTTTTGGAAATCTATTTAAAAATGTCATGAGATTTTTAACCTATGCACTAATACAATAGTTCATTCAGGTAATAGTACATCTCTTTGGCATGATTGTTGGATTTCCGTTATCCCTCTTAGGATAGAATTTAAAGAGCTATATGAAATCTATAATTTTAAGGATGCTTTAATTATTGAAGTTTTTTCTTCCGAAAATAACCCTCCTTGGAATTTTAGTTTTAACAGAATTTTAGCAGATTCAACTCTTAGGCAGCTTTCTTTGCTTTATGCTAGATTAAATCTTTATAATATTGATAAGGATAATGATAATATTAGTTGGGAATGGGATAAAAGTAAGAAATATAATCCTAATTCTTTTTATAGATTTATTAACTTCTCGGGTGTAACTAATAACTCTTTTAAATTTATTTGGAAAACAAATGCTCCTCCTAAATCTAAATTCACATGTGGTTAATTATGCATGGTAAACTAAATACTATAGAATTTTTAAAAAGAAAAAGTATGCAAATTGATAATAAATGTTATTTTTGTAATCTGCATTTCGAAGATATTAAACATGTATACTATGATTGCATAGATACTTATTACATTCCGAATAATACCCTCAAAATCTTTAACTTTAGTCTAACAACTAAAATTTCTGATTGTGATTACTACTGGAATAGTTTTAGATTTAAGTTTAAAAAGAAAAATAGATTTTTACTTGACACTTTATCCATTATAACTTTTTAGTATATTTGGTTTGAGAGAAATCAGAGAATTTTTGAAAATAATAATAATCATTTTAATAAATTGATTTTAATAATTTCTTCATTTTGTTTTAATTAGATCTATAATCCTAAATATAAATTAGCTAAAAATAATCTTTTTAAAGATTATCTTAATAAGGTTAATAATAATATTAAGTTATTTAAACATAAAAATAATATTTTTGACATTAATAATTGTAGTATTAATATTTTTTCAAACTTAAATGATGATTTCACTGTGTATCGTAATATCCTTTTAATCGAAGGAACATAAGGATAAGTTTTGATTTGTTTTAGTTATTGTCATAGTTTTAGTTTGTTTTTGTTTATAAATCTTTAAGTTCATTTGATCATGGATTCTTTTTAGTCTTTTTTATATTCTTTATTTTATTCTGTCCTATTAGCTTAACTTTTGTATCTTTACTTTTATTTCATTAATACACATATTTGTATATAAATTTCATTTATATACATATATGTGTATTATTCTTACTGTTTTCTTTAGTTCCTTTCCAGATACAGGTTTAGGCCAGATACGGTGTTAGTTTCTTTTTGCAAGTTCACAGGATTGCTAATGGCAGGATTGTTGTTTGCAGTGAAGGGTTCTTCTCAGTACATCTTCATCTTCATTATGGCGTTCTACTTTTTGGAGGATTCACTTTTCAGCTAGGCGCTCCTTCCAGTTTTATCGAGTCTACAGAGTGGCGATTTCCATTCCAGATCATTCGCAGTTCCATTCAGATCATTCGCACTTCCATTTCTTCCGAGTCAACGACATGGAGTTCCCTTCTCAGATGGAGCTGGCTTCCAGTATCATTGACTATGTGATGTTCCATAGTTTTTTAGGTACTTCTAACACCTTAATATCTGGCGATGGCCATGCCGGAGCTCGGTATTGAGGTGTAATGGGCGGTGGTCTTGCCGAAGCTCATTTTTGGGGTACCTGAGTTTTTTTCTTTGATACTTGTACTTAGATTAGCTACCTGCTAGGCATGTTGGCAGCACCTTGTCTTTTGTGATATATACATATTTACATGTGTGCTCTCCTCTATTCTATAGGATGACACAATTTTCTCAAAAAAAACATGCTAAGGATGAAGGGATATATTGATAAGCTTTCGTAGTTCGACATACAGAGAAGCAATGAATTGCAAGCTGATTTGATCCTTGGTTCTCTTGCACCTCAGTTGAATCGTTCATACCAAATTTGTAACGACCCGAAATTTCAAACACTTCATATTTATTTAAATATCTGAAAATTTTAAATATTTGAATCTTGGATTTAATGTGATTAAATTGATTTATCAACCTTGTCGATCCCCTTTTAATTAATAATTAATGATAGTAAACTTGTTTTTGAAGTTGGTTTACAAAAATAAATACTTTAAAGAAATATCGATAATGTGATCGAAAATTGTTTTATCGATAAACAGCTTTTTATACAATATAACTTATTCAAACTTCTTTTACATACACTAAATAAATTAGGAAATTATTAATAGCAAATAAAAAAAAATTTGCACCAAGTTAGTTTGGGAAAATTCTAGAAGATTCTATAAGGAAAGGGGATATTTGGGAGTAGAGATATTTGTTTTAACATTAAGGTGGAAAGGCAAGACATGGAGGGACATGGGGTGGTGAGGGGTCTTTGGCCATGTATAAGAGGTGAGGGGAAGGTTAATGGTGACCCTTTGAAGCCTACATAAGTGTGTGTATGCACATAGGAATCCTTTTTACATTTTTAGCAAATTAAATCAAAGCTCTTCATCACTTTCTTTCTTCATAAATTTCTAAGGACAAATTAATTCTAAATGACTCCAAACTTCACCAAACTCTAGTATATGGCCTAAAATAACTAGAAATACCTTGTAATAACATGAAGCTTGAAGATTTGGAGCATACACCCCGAAGAGGCCCAAGGCCGTGAGCACCTAAGGCAATTTATTGCCTATGGCCGCGAGCGAAAGGTTGAGGTAGGAAGCGTTTTGGGGATTGTAAGGTAATGGTAGGAAGTGGTGGCATACTGTTGTTTTCTTATTGATGGGTGAGTTAACTCACCACTTAAATGAATATGAAGTGTATAAATTGTTGTTTAAAACTATAAGTATTGTAATAACCCGTACCTACATGGGCCTAAATTTCGACAAAAATCAAAATCCAAGTCCATCAAAGCACAGATCGTTGGATTTGGTACCTGCAAATAAGCATGAGCATTATCAGAAATGGATAGAAATCTAAACTCATAGCGAAAACAATAATAGGATAAGAATACTGACTATGACTACTACCTTAGAATTAATTAAAGTAACATATAATATACACAAGATCTTTACGAAAAGAAATCATCCTTACTATACAACATCAGAGTACACTAACTTACTGTCAGCCTAGACAGTTATAACAACATATCCTTACAATCGCTAATTTATAAAGACAAGAACAAAGCCACAAAACAGCAAAAGTATATAAGATACATGAATACGTCTGGGAGAATCCAGTTCGTCTTATGAAAGCTCCAAGGATCTAGTTAAATCTGGAAAATATGATAGAGCTGACCCAAGCATTATAGAAAAACAATGTCTGGGTCAGTCTGGTAAAACAAGCGTGATAAAAGCTCAAAACAAATCACATGGATTACTATATTTGAAAATCCTTTCAAAATAAAAGGTATCTCGTAAGACCACGCCGCATATAAACACGGATGGGGTTTTACCTTACGATAACTAAAACATTTTATTATATAAATCCAGTGATATTATCATAATGTCTAGGTTTAAAATAAATATGGAATATAGCTGAAATGCTTGCATCTCACATTTCAACATAATTGGGCACATCTAAGTCCGTAAAGGTTCATATTGGAGAGTGGGTCCCAACAATGGCTAGGTAAGGGACTACCTTACGATGGTATATGTAACAACCCACATATTTTACAATTTTATATTTAAATATTTCATTTAAATATAGCGTCGTTAATCGGATTAAGGTCTGAAAAGCTACTTTTTGCAAACGGTCGAATTAGGACTCGGGACCACTTCAATTGAGTCCAAAATGGTGTTTGCGACTTTTTTGAGTATAAGCTTCAATATGTTTAGAGTAAGTTGAATTTTGCTATTTTCTGTTGGGCTTTTTGGGTTTGGGTTTGACCCAACTCATCATATAACCTAGTTCAACCCCTCTCCTCTCCTCTTCACTTCATTTCTATTTTTCAAACACTCAAGCAACTTGTGACGCCCCACCTCTATGGTCACGTTAGCCAAGGACACTACTGGGTAATGCCATCGACTAGCGGGAAGAATAAGGCTGTTGAGGAACGACCATCTATGTAATTGCCTTGTGCGAGCACCGATATGCCAGATGGTATAACATGCATTTCATTTCAAGAGGAAATCCGACATCCGATACAAACTCAAAGCTACCACACAGTGGCTATAAGGCCTTCAAAAACAAATATAGAAATAAACATAACACAAATTAGTCACAAACATTCATATCACAAAGGCGGAAATAAATATGAATATATAACACAAAAAGGTGTACAACAGAGTATTGGTCAAATAAGATCCACAATATCACAAAAGAATAGATACAAGTGCTAGACAAAGAATATGTATACATCATAGAGTCTATATCTCGAATGTATAACAACAAAAACTACAAATGTAATGTAGTTAGGTAAAAGTCAGAAGATGATCCCAGATAAGGAGTCAAGCAGAAGCACCTGTAATATCTCGGTCTGACCCGAGTATTATTTAATAATAAAATAATAAACGGATCAGTCTAGCTATAAATATCAGATAAAGGAATGAGATATAAGCAGAGATGATATAAGAGCGTATGATAACTATAATGTCATACTAAAACAAATATGATTTAATCAACAACAAAATCATATAATATCTCAAAATCTCAAAGCACCAAAAAGAATATCATATTCTTTATTTTATTCACCAAACTACAAATATTGACGAACATATTAATGCTAATCAGAAAAGTTGGTGAAACACAAATTCTAGAAATCATCAATCAGAAATCCAGAAATCACAAAAGGGGGAGGCCTATCAAAAACGGGAGCATGAAAACTCACCAACACGTGTATCATAAACGGAACGCTATTCCATGATCGCTAACCATAAATATTGAGTCGAAGCTCCACAAATGGTCCGAAGACCACGGGTCGCTACCCCGCCAAATTGAACCGAAGTTCCACAGAAACGGGGTTTAGTCTCCCTCGTAGACAAATAGACATCACACATCGCTAGCCTAAATCACAAAATGGTCATCATCGATCAATGAAAAGTGTGAATTACACTAAGCCAGTAAATATATTAGTTTAGCTTCATGTCCCATAACCACTAGCTTAACTTAAATATTTACGAACAAATTGTAGATTTCCACTCGAAAATTGTCACAAGATTTTCAATCGAACAAGTCCATAAATTAACCGACGAAGTAAACGCAAGCGTTTCATACCACTTGTTTTGCTAAGCCGTTTAATTAAATATTCTCATACGAATGAGGTAAAGGTTTGTATATACTAATAGATTAGAAAATGGTTTATAAACGGTTTTGTATTAAAAATAGGATTGAAATCATCTTTGTAAAGAGTTTGAATATTTACTACTAGTATAGAAACCATTGTATTTTAAAGTGACAAAGCACAGAAATGATTGTAGAAACAATCAACCATCAAAGTTTCACACACGAAGACGTGAATCAAATCCATAGAAATCGATACCGAATCCATCAAAATGGATGTCCACAAAAATTCTAAAAAAAAAGTCATCAGAGAAAATAATAAATGATAACAACAAATCGGATAACCTTGAATCGATAAAGGCTGGAAATCAAAACAATATAAAAACTGTTGGAAATTCGGGAAATAACATGCTCTAGACGTCTGGGGTATATACTCAGACGTCTGCAATAAGTTTCAGGAAGTTCTCTGAAACAAACTCCAGACGTCTGAGCTTCCCTGCAGACGTCTGGTGACGAACCCGGCTGTGGCTGAAATTGTTTTTTAGCCTATCAAATGGAAGAGCAAACTCTCACCATTTGCACCCAGTCGAGCAATGGACTTTAGGGGCTTTTGCCGATCGACAATCCGACCCTATAGGCTCTCCGATTCACCACCAAAAACACGTTCACAAATCAAAACAAGAATTTTCAAAGTTTTGACTTCAAAACACCAAAAATTGAAATGTTCACCAAATAAATTCAAACCAAAAGCAATTGAACATGAATAAGTGTTAGGAATTCATACCAAACATTAAAGATAGTTATAGACATAGATGTGAGATAAAAATCTCACCTTTAAATCCAAAAACGATGAAGGAGAAGCTTGAAAGCAAAGGAAGATCAACTACACTTCAACTCCAACCCTAGAAGCTTGAATCTAAGCTTAAAAGAAGAACATTTCCTAAGTTAGGTTTAGGAAATTTCTGAAATTAAAGAGAGAATGAGTTGGAGAAGAAGGATGAGATGCTTACCAAGGCTTCACCTTGAATTTAGAGCAAGAATTTGAATTTGCTAGAAGAACTAGGGCTTTGAAGTTTCTAATTTCTCATTCCTCTCCCCATTTTCAGTTTTTCTTGAGTGTTTAAGAAAATAGAATTGAAGTGAAGTGGAGAGGGGAGGGCTGAACTAGGTTATAGAGTGAGTTGGGGTGAAACCCAAACCCAAAGCCCAGTAGAAAATGTCAAAATTCAACTTACTCCAAACATATCGATGTTTATACTCAAAAAGGTCACAAAGGCCGTTTTGGACTCAATGGAAGGGGTCTTGAGTCCCAATTCGACTATTTACAAAAAGTAGATTTTCGGACATTTAATCCGATTAACGATTCTATATTTAAATAAAATATTTAAATATTCAATCGTAAAATATGTGGGTTGTTACAGACTCCCCTCCTTAAAGAAATTGCGTCCTCGCATTCTTTAAGAAACAAATAAAAAGTAACAACAATAAAAGCATATCAACACTAAAAGAAAAATTGAAATAAAAAGTTCACCTTAAGGAGCACGAGAGAGCAAGTCTGGATGTGTCCGCTCGATGAATTCTCTGGATTCCCAAGAGCAATCCTTGGGATTTGAGGACCACTGAACTTTCACAAGAGGTACATCTTTATTTCAGAGACGTTTAATCTCCGAAGCAATGATACAGATAGGATGTTGCTCATAAGTCAAATTAGGCGATACTTCAATTTCTTCAATAACACCGGGCTCAAGAATAGTGTCGGAACCTCGAAGGCATTTCTATAGTTGAGAAACGTGAAACACGTCATGAATAGCAGAAAACTGAGCCGGTAAAGAAAGGCGATAAGCCATGGAACCAATGCGTTCGGTGATGGGAAATGGGCCATTATATCGAGGTGCTAATTTTCCCGATCGACTGAAACGCACAACACCCTTCATAGGTGAAACACGAATAAACACAAAATCTCCCACAAAAAATTCTAATTTCCTTCTCCGATTATCGGCATAAGATTTTTGTCTACTTTGAGCTTCTTTCATCCTATGACAAATAAGATCAATCTTTTCTGTGGCATCTCGAATAAAATATGGACCTAAAACCAGTTTCTCACCGGCTTCAAGCCAACTCGAAGGAGATCGGCATGGCCTTCCGTATAGTGCCTCGAAAGGTGCCATACCAATACTAGATTGGAAGCTATTATTATAGGAAAATTCAACAAGAGAAATATGGTCTTCCTAACTTCCACCAAAATCTAGAACACATGCATGAAGAAGATCTTCAAGAGTTTGATTCACATGCTCGGTTTGTCCATCGGACTGAGGATGATAAGCGGTGCTAAAATTAAGCTTCGTTCCCAAAGCTTTTTGAAGACCTTTCCAAAATCCACTAGTAAACAATGGATCACGATCACTAACAATAGAAGTAGTAACTCCATGCAATTTAACAATTTCTTTGACAAAGTGTTTAGCCAAAATAGGTACGGTCCGATTCGACCAAACAGGAATAAATGGGTGGATTTTGTAAGTCTATCTACTATCACCCATAGGCTATCATGGCCCGAACGAGAATGGGGAAGGCCGTCAATAAAATCCATGGAAATTTGATCCCACTTCCATATTCGAATTTCCAACGGTTGCAATACCCACTGTGCCTTTGATGCTCGGCCTTAACGAGTTGGCAAGTCATGCAACGCTTAACAAAGTTAGCAATATCAAATTTCATCCCCCTCAATAATAAAGTCGCTTCATATCCGCGTACATTTTACTACTACCGGGATGAATGGTAAATTTAGATCGATGAGAATCTTCTAAAATATCTTTACGAAGATCAATAATATTTGGCACAATAAGTCTACCAAATTTTCGAATACCGCCACGAGCATCAATATCAAAGTCTATCAAACCTTCAATATCAATTTTATCGCTACAACTTTGGCTAAGAAGAATCAATTCAGGATCATGCTTTTGAGCTTCAAGAATGCAGTCTAAAAGAGAAGGATGAGCTTCAAGGCTACACAAAACAAGAGATGAACATAAATCGGATTCACGATCTCGAATCTCACAAGTGGACAAAGTCTCGAGATCATTCCATTCGGACACCATTATGGAAACAACCGCTTGTTGCTTACGACTAAGGGCATCGACAACACGATTTCCCTTTCCGGGAGTATAAAGAATATCAAGATCATAAGATGCAAGGAACTTGAGCCAACGTTGTTGACGCAAATTAAGTTCCTTTTGAGAAAATAAATACTTCAAAGATTTGTGATCGGTGTAGAGAACAAATTTCTCTCCCAAAAGATAATGACGCCAAATTCTAAGGGCGAAAACAATAGCCACGAGCTCTAAATCATGAGTGGCATATCTAGTCTCGGCAGACTTTAATTGCCTAGAAGCATAAGCGATAACACGTTCCTTTTGCATGAGAACGGCACCCAAACCAACACGACTAGCGTCGGTATAAACAATAAAATCTTGGTTCCCATTGGGAATCACAAGAATAGGAGCATCGGAAAGGAGTTCTTTTAATTTTTGAAATGAAGCTTCACATTTGTCTGACCAAATGTATTTAACTCCCTTCTTGGTCAAATTAGTAAGAGGTACGGAGATTTTGGAAAAGTCTTTTATGAACCGACGGTAATAGCCCTCCAATCCGAGAAAGCTATGAATTTCCGTCACACTCTTCGGTCTCTTCCAATTTTGAATCGCTTGAATCTTTGAAGGATCCACAGAAATTCCGGATTCAGAAATAATATGGCCCAAAAATTTCACACGAGATTGCCAAAAGTGGCATTTAGAAAATTTTGCTTTCAACTGGTTGCTCCAAAGAGTTTCCAACACAATCCGAAGATGATTTTCATGGTCCTCCTCGGTTTAAGAATAAATAAGAATATCATCTATAAAGATGAGAACAAATCGATCGAGGAAGACTTTGAAAACTTGATTCATAAGGTCAACGAAATAAGCTGGAGCATTCGGCAAACCAAATGTCATAACAAGCCATTCATAAGATCCATATCGAGTACAAAATGATGTCAAAGGAATGCTATCCTCTGCAATACAGAGCTGATGAAAACCAGTTGCAAAGTCTAATTGTGAAAAGACTTTAGCACCACTAAGTTGATCGAATAAATCATCAATCCGAGGCAAGGGATATTTATTCTTGATGGTGAGATCATTAAGTTTGCAGTAGTCAACGCAAAGCCTAAGTGTTCCATCAGATTTCTTCACAAAAATAGCCGTAGCTCCCCATGGAGAGGAACTAGATTGAATAAATTTCTTCGCCTCCAATTCGGATAATTGTTTGCGCATCTCCTCATTTTCTTTTTGGACATACAATAAAGAGGACGAGTAATAGGTAGAGCTCTAGGGATTAGATTAATTCTGAACTCAATTGCTCGCTTAGGTGGTAATCCTAAAACGGGCTCAAATATGTCGGGAAATTCACGAACAATGTGAATGAGAGAAATGACATCTTCCTCATCATCGTCATCGTCATCATGAGGATTTAGAGAATACAAGGATGCTTTCGAATTGGTATCTGAATCTTTTAGAACGAGAGAAATCTGCTTAACAGATTGTGGATGCCGAAGATATATAGTCCGTTCATGACATAGGATATGAGCTTCATAACGGTTAAGCCAATCCATTCCCACAATCATTCCGAAGCCTAAGTAACGCATAAAATGCAAATCGGCTCGGAAAGAGTAATCACATAAAATAATTTCGACATCTTTACATAGTAGACTGAGTGTTGCGGATCCACCGACCGGATTCGCAATTCTCAAAGAAGTCATCAAGCCAGTAACATCCAAAGACAAAGCATCAACAAGTTCTTTTGATATAAAAGAGTGAGATGCACCCGTATCAAAAAGAACTCGAATAGAAAGATCACGAAATATAATAATTCCATCAAGGATAGAATGAGAAATACCTTGACCACGAGAAGTGTTAACAGGGGCTTGTACAACATTTAGCTTGCCCTCCTTCTTGCCTTGAAGTTTGGGACACGAAGATAAAGTATGACCCGAACTCTTGCAATATCGGCAGAAAAGAGGCTTCGGGCACTTGTTTGCATAATGGTCCTTAGAACCACAATTGTAACGTTCTCCACGGTGGGAGGTAGGAGTATTTGCTACCGGTGTTGCTTGCTTTCCCTTTTTGTTGGGATTAGGCTTGAATTTAAAAGGTCTCTTCTTGTTGATGTTTTGTTTGACCTCAGCATCACTATCTTTATCTGCCTCTTCGAGTCGAAGAGCAATATCAACAAGTTGGTCAAAAGAAACTTCTAATTTCAGAAGTAATGGCTTTTTGAGGCTCTTGTTCAAGCCATAAACAAATCTCTGGTTTTTCTTCAATGGGGTATTAATATACTCGACCCCATATTTAGAGAGAGATTCAAAAGATGCGACGTAGTCGGTCACTGAAGATTCACCTTGAACAAGGTCGATAAAGCATCGGGCTAAAGATACTTTTTCAGCTTCCGGCACGAACTTCAACTCGAATCTTTCCCGGAATTGCTCCCAATTTAGATCCGCTTCGATAATTTCAGAAATCAAAAGCTCGTACCAGTCTAATGCTCTTTCTCGGAGCATACTTGAAGCCACTTGGACTCGATGAAGATCAATAAGATTCATGCGAGAAAAGATGCGGTCGCATGATCGAAGCCAAGCTTAGACTTCTATAATGCTCTCGGAACCTTTGAATGGCTTTCCACCTAAGTTGGTGTAATCACTGCACAAGCGTGCAAACCCAGATTTAGGATGTGTGGGCTCAGGAATAGGTCCGGCAGCTTGAGCATTTCTCACAAGGTCTAGAAGTTGCTGAGCAGACATAAATACTCCATCTTGGGGAGTAGCACTAGATTGACCGGCGCTGGGACGGCCTGGTCTAACCATTTCTCTTCTTTTCTAATAAAGAAAGAAAGAAAAGAAAGAAGGTTATTCACAAAACGAATATTAAACAAAGTTGATGGGTAAAACAAGGTATCATAAAAAGAAATAGGATAGAACGGTACGAAGACTCGAATTAAATCCTATGGCACGATTCCTAAGAAAAACTTAGGACAATGATCCTTGCTAGATTATTCTACATTGTTCCGAAGTTTGGCTCTGATACCAAGCTGTGACGCCCTACCGCTATGGTCATGTTAGCCAAGGACACTACTGGGTAATGTCGTCGACTAGCGCGAAGAATAAGGCTGTTGAGGAGCGACCATCTGTGTAATTGCCTTGTGCGAGCACCGATATGCCAGATGGTATAACATGCATTTCATTTCAAGAGGAAATCCGACATACCGATACAAACTCAAAGCTACCACACAGTGGCTATAAAGCCTCCGGAAACAAATATAGAAATAAACATAACACAAATTAGTCACAGACATTCATATCACAAAGGCGGAAACAAATATGAATACAAAAAGGTGTACATCAGAGTAGTGGTCAAATAAGATCCACAATATCACAAAAGAATAGATACAAGTGCTAGGCAAAGAATATGTATACATCATAGTCTATATCTCGAATGTATAACAACAAAAACTACAAATGTAATGTAGTTAGGCAAAAGTCAGAAGATGATCCCAGATAAGGAGTCAAGCAGAAGCACATGTAATATCTCGGTCTGACCCGAGTATTATTTAATAAGAAAATAATAAACGGATCAGTCTAGCTATAAATATCAGATAAAGGAATGAGATATAAGCAGAGATGATATAAGAGCGTATGATAACAATAATGTCATACTAGAACAATATGATTTAATCAACAAAAAATCATATAATATCTCAAAATCTCAAAGCACCAAAAAGAATATCATATTCTTTACTTTATTCACCAAACTACAAATATTGACAAACATATTAATGCCAATCACAGAAATTGGTGAAACACAAATTCTAGAAATCACAAAAGGGGGAGGCCTATCATAAACGGGAGCATGAAAACTCACCAACACGTGTATCATAAACGGAACGCTATTCCACGGTCGCTAACCATAAATATTGAGCCGAAGCTCCACAAACGGTCCGAAGACCACGGGTCGCTACCCCGCCAAATTGAACCGAAGTTCCACAGAAACGGGGTTTAGTCTCCCTCGTAGACAAATAGACATCTCACATCGCTATCCTAAATCACAAAATGATCATCATCGACCAATGAAAAGTGTGAATTACACTAAGCCAGTAAATATATGAGTTTAGCTTCATGTCCCATAACCACTAGCTTAACTTAAATATTTACGAACAAATTGTAGATTTCCACTCGAAAATTGTCACAAGATTTTCAATCGAACAAGTCCATAAATTAACCGACGAAGTAAACGCACGCGTTTCATACCACTTGTTTTGCTAAGCCGTTTAATTAAATATTCTCATACGAATGAGGTAAAGGTTTGTATATACTAATAGATTAGAAAATGGTTTATAAACGGGTTTTGTATTAAAAATAGGATTGAAATCATCTTTGTAAAGAGTTTGAATATTTACTACTAGTATAGAAACCTTTGTATTTTAAAGTGACAAAGCACAGAAATGATTGTAAAAACAATCAACCATCAAAGTTTCACACACGAAGATGTGAATCAAATCCAGAGAAATCGATACCGAATCCATCAAAATGGATGTCCACAAAAATCCTGAAAAAGAAGTCATCAGAGAAGATAATAAATGATAACAACAAATCGGATAACCTTGAATCGATAATGGCTGGAAATCAAAACAATATAAAAAACTGTTGGAAATTCGGGAAATAACATACTCCAGACGTCTGGGGTATATACTCAGACGTCTGCAGTAAGTTTCAGGAAGTTCTCTGAAACAAACTCCAGACGTCTGAGCTTCCCTGTAGACGTCTGGTGACGAACCCGGCTGTGGATGAAATTGTTTTTCAGCCTATCAAATGGAAGAGCAAACTCTCACCATTTTCACCCGGTCGAGCAATGGACTTTAGGGGCTTTTGCCAATCGACAACCTGGCCCTATAGGCTCTCCGATTCACCACCAAAAACACGTTCACAAATCAAAGCAAGAATTTTCAAAGTTTTGACTTCAAAACACCAAAAATTGAAATGTTCACCAAATCAATTAAAATCAAAAGCAATTGAACATGAATAAGTGTTAGGAATTCATACCTAACATCAAAGATAGTTATAGACATAGATGTGAGATAAAAATCTCACCTTTAAATCCAAAAACGATGAAGGAGAAGCTTGAAAGCAAAGGAAGATCAACTACACTTCAACTCCAACCCTAGAAGCTTGAATCTAAGCTTAAAAGAAGAACATTTCCTAAGTTAGGTTTAGTAAATTTCTGAAATTAAAGAGAGAATGAGTTGGAGAAGAAGGAGGAGATGCTTACCAAGGCTTCACCTTGAATTTGGAGCAAGAATTTGAATTTGCTAGAAGAACTAGGGCTTTGAAGTTTCTAATTTCTCATTCCTCTCCCCATTTTCAGTTTTGCTTGAGTGTTTATGAAAATAGAATTGAAGTGAAGAGGAGAGGGGAGGGCTGAACTAGGTTATAGAGTGAGTTGGGGTGAAACCCAAACCCAAAGCCCAATAGAAAATGTCAAAATTCAACTTACTCCAAACATATCGATGTTTATACTCAAAAAGGTCGCAAACGCCGTTTTGGACTCAATGGAAGGGGTCTCGAGTCCCAATTCGAATTTTTACAAAAAGTAGATTTTCGGACTTTTAATCTGATTAACGATTCTATATTTAAATAAAATATTTAAATATTCAATCGTAAAATATGCGGGTTGTTACACAACTGAAAATGGGGAGAGGAAAGAGGAATTAGAAATTCCAAGCCCTAGATCCAATTGCAAACTCCAATTCTTGCTCCAAACTCCAAGAGAAGCTTAGGTAAGCTCCATCTTCATCTTCTCCATCTATTCTCCTCTTTAATTTCAGGAAAATTCCTAAGCCCTAATTTGAGAAATACTTGTTTTGGTCTTATATTGAAGCTTGAAGAGTTGAAGTGAAAAGTGGTTGATATTTTCTTTGCATTTGAGCTTCTTATCCTTGTTTTTGAGTTTAAAGGTGAGATTTTTGAACTCACATCTAAGCTTATAGCTCTTGTTGCTGATTGGTAAGAATTCCTAACATCAATTCATGTTCATTTCTGTTCGATTTGGATCGATTTGTTGAATTGTCCAATTTTTGGTTGTGGAATCCAATTTTTGTGAAAATCCAATCTTTGATGTTTGAATACGTTAGCGGAGTGTTTCGGAGAACCATACGAGGCTGGGTTGTCGCTTGACGTAAGTCCTTGGCCGTGGTCGCTCGCTCGTCGCTTCCGTTACGTGTTTTTTTGCATTTGCCCCAATTATGGGCTAGACTGATTCCGCCCAGGAAGCAGGTTCAGTCGACTGAACCAGGAGGGCAGAAAACGTTCTGCCCCTGTATCAGTCGACTGACCTCTGGGTTCAATCGACTGATCCGGGGGGACAGATATTCCTTGCCCCTGTGTCAGTCGACTGACACCCTGGGTTAATCGACTGACCTGGAAACAAAAAGTTTCCAGGCACTGGTCCAGTCGACTGACCCATTGGTACAGTCGACTGACCTGCTTGTCTCTGTCCGGTTTTTTATTTTCTTTTATTTCCAATTTTGATCGATTCGTGCTGATCCAATCGGTTGTTATCGCATTTTTAACTTTGATGATTCCTTTTTGACTTCGTACATGGGTTTTTATAAAATGATCTTTTCAAATTGTATTAAAAGCTCGTCTCTCCGATTTATAATTTCTATTTAAAACACACACTTTTGCACGCCGAGCGAAGAGGGATGAGAATTAAATGATTAGATAAAACGCGTGCTATGAACACGTGCGTTCATCTTTTCAGTTAATTCCTAATCTATTCGTTTGATCGTTTTGACCTTCGGGTCTGGTTTACCGATGAGATGAGGTGAACTTCATACTGCTTTGAGTGTGAAATTGACTAATGGATAATAAACCGTTTAGTGCGAACGTGGGGTATGGGACTCACGTTAACATTTTCCGGGTTCCTTACTGAGAGTTGTGACACATTCCGCCGGACAGTGGTGTCCAGTACCGCCACTACGGTTTGTTGCCTTCGGGCGTTGCCTTCGGGCATTGCCTTTTGGCGTTGCCTTCGGGCGTTGCCTTCGGGTGTGTGGATCCTTGTAATAGTACTAAGCTCGAGCACCTTTTGTTTCTTTGACAATTATATTTCCCTAGTGTATCGTCTTTCGAGGTAGGTTCTTTGAACCACACGATATATAGCGATTACCCTGTGGAAACTTGTGTTACCTTTATTGGTATTTGTCATTTTTCCTTTTGGCGTGTTTTGGGATATGATATCATTTGTCTGTTGGGATTGTCGATGATATGAGGCTTGTTTTGACTCATCTTATGTTAGATGATTGGGTTATCTCTTTTGGAGATATTTGTGGTACTTTATGATTTTGTATGTTCATTATCATTCAGTATATCTAACTTATTTGTTTAGCTAGACTGACCCGTGTATTTTATACTCGGGTCAGACCTAGATGTTTCAGGTTAGGTACATTGGACTTAGCCTCTTTTGCTTCCGCATGGACTACTCCACTAGCTTCATTTTGTCATAGCTTTTTGTGTAGTCCTTTTTGTTTGTAACTCTGATATATACTCTATTGACTCGTCTGTATATTGTGGTTTGCTTTTCCACTTGATATGTATCATTTTTTAAACTCTATAATGTGTATATATATATGTGTGTAAATGTATGTGATGATCTCCTGTTCTGTGATGTGTATTACATTTGAGTTGTTATATTTTATTCTGATAGATCCTTCAGCCACCTATGGCTTTGTATTAAGTCTTTATTGGATATGTCGATCCATTTAAGTAAGAAGTGGCTTTGTCGGCGTATTCAATAGATAATTAAGACAAGGCTATAGATGGTCGCTTCTAACCAGCTCTATTCTCTGCATTAGCAGACGGTGTTACCTTATAATACCCTTTGCTAATGTGGGTCTCGGAGTGGGGCATTACAGCTTGGTATCTGAGCTGAGTTCAGAACAAAATATGATAAACATAGAACAGAGACACATATTACGGTACATCAAAGGGTAGTACGAATGTTACAATTCTTTGAGTCATCGTGCCTTGATTCTTTCCGTGCCTTTGGGGTAGATAGAATTTTTGGGAATACGTCTAGGAAGGCATTTTTCTTTCCGTAGTATTCCATATTTGAATTAATGATATCTACCTTATGAATAATCGTTTTCTTATCTTATCTTTTAGCTAATGGCCGGAAGAGGCAGAGGTCGATGCTCGGATGCTGGGCAATCCAGTGGCTCGCATCCGGACAGTGTTTATATGTCTGCCGATCAGTTCTTGGAGTTATTTAGGAGCACTCAGCCTCCAGCTCCTATTCGAGCATCTCCTCCATGGAAGTCTGCTTTTGCACGTTTGTGCAGTGATTTTTCTCATCTTGGTGGAAAGCCATTCAAATGCTCTGAGTCCGTTCTTGAGGTCCAAGCTTGGATTCGTACATGCGAACGTATCTTCTCTCGCATGGATCTTTCTAACCATGATCGAGTTCTTGTAACTTCTAGCTTATACAAGAGCATGCCCTTGATTGGTACGAGCTTCTTATATCCGAACTTGATGAGTCTGTTCTCTCTTGGACTCAGTTCCGGGAACGCTTCGAACTCAAATTCGTTCCTGAATCTGAGAAAGTTTTACTGGCCCATCGCTTCCTAGAGTTGAAGCAAGGGAAGTCTTCCGATTCTGATTATGTTGCATCATTCGAGGCCTTATCTAAGTATGGTCTTGAATTCATTAGCACTTGTATAAGAAGACTATGAAGTTTGTCTCTGGTCTTAAGAAATATCTTAAGAGTCTTTGATGCTCCAGCTTAAGCTTTCTTTTGAGGAGTTGGTTGATTCAGCACTTCATCTCGAGGCCATCGAGAAGGAGTGTGATAGTGGTGATGATGTTGAGGTTCGCAAGAATCCCAATAAAAAGAAGTTTCCATTTCATAAGTAGGGATTTCTTCCTTTCAAGAAGAAGAAGCCTGTTGAATCTGGTTCTAACTCTCAATCTGCTGGAACACCTTCCATTCGGAAGTGTTTCACCTGTGGTTCTCCTGATCATATGATTCGAGCTTGTCCTAAACCTCTCTTCTGTCATTATTGCAAGAAGGAAGGTCACCATGTTTCCACCTGCCCTACTCCTCCTGCTAGTGCTAAGTCTGGCAAGCTTTATGTTGCTAAGGCTTCTGGAGGTTCTTCTCAGCCCGGAGGTATATCTCCATCTATTTTGGAAGGTTCTATTTTATTTCATGACCGTAGTATCGAGTTCTTTTCGATACGGGTGCTTCGCATTCATTCATATCGAAGACACTCGTCGATGATTTGTCTTTGGATGTTTCTTGTATGGTTACTTCGTTGAAGATTGCAAATCCTATTGGGGGATCCGCAACCCTTAACATGCTTTGTGATGATGTTGAGATTTTTTTATGTGGCTTTTCTTTCCGTGCGAATCTGCACGTTATTTCTTATTTGGATTTTGATATGATTTTGGGTATGGACTAGCTAGTGAGATATAATGCCAGGATTATTTGTTCTAAAAGAATTTTATATCTTCGACATCCAGATTCGTCTACTCAGCTATCACTTGTTCTTCGGAATGTGGATAATTCCGAAATGGCTTTATGTACTCTTGACTCATGAGATGATGATGGTATATCTTGTATTCCTATTGTTTGTGACTTCTCTGATATTTTTAAGCCGGTTTTGGGTTTGCCACCCAAGCGGGCGATCGAGTTCCGCATTGATCTCATTCGAGGCGCGAAGCCAGTTGGCCGTCCTCCCACGAGGATGTCTACAAAAGAAAATGAGGAACTCAAGAAGTAGCTTTTCGAACTTGAGTCCAAGCAGTTGATTCAGTCCAGGTTTTCACCGTGGGGTACCGCGGTCGTCTTCGTGAAGAAGTCCGATGGAACTCTTAGGCTCTGCATCGACTATCGCAAGCTTAACGAGTTGACCATCAGGAATAGGTATCCTTTGCCGAGGATCGATGATATGTTCGATCTATTGAGTGGCGCTAAGGTCTTCTCTCAGCTCGACCTTGCCACTGGTTTTCATCAGCTCCGAGTCGCAGAAGATAGCATACCCCTTACAGCTTTCCGCACTCAATATGGTTCTTTCGAGTGGCTCGTTATGCCGTTCGGTTTGACGAACGCTCCTGCTTTCTTTGTTGATCTTATGAATCGAGTATTCCGGGAATATCTCAATAAGTTCGTCCTTGTGTTCATTGATGACATTATTGTTTATTCTAAGTCTGAATCTGAGCATGCCAATCACTTGAGAATTGTCTTGAGTACTCTTCGTCACCATCAGCTTAAAGCCAAATTCTCCAAGTGCCATTTTTGGGAGGATAAGGTTAAGTTCTTAGGCCATGTTGTATCTTCCGACGGCTTCTCTGTCGATCCCTCCAAGATCGAAGCTATCCAGAATTGGAAGAGGCCTGAGAATATTCATGAGATTCGTAGTTTCCTTGGATTGGCGGGTTATGACCGTCGGTTCATTAAGAATTTTTCCCGTGTTGTGCTTCCTCTCACCAGCCTTACTTGGAAAGGCATTCGTTATATTTGGTCCGATAAGTGTGAAGTTTCCTTTCAGACATTAAAGGAACTTCTCACTAATGCTCCTATTCTTGTGGTTCCCGAGGGGAATCATGATCTTGTTGTCTACACCGATGCTTGTGGTAGTGGTCTCGGTGCCGTGCTCATACAGAAGGATCGGGTAGTTGCTTATGCTTCTAGGCAACTACTTCCGAATGAAATTCGCTATGCCACTCATGATCTTGAGTTAGCCGCCTTTGTCTTCGCCTTGATGATTTGGCGACACTATTTATTAGGCGAGCGCTTCATTCTCTATACTGATCACAAATCCTTGAAGTATTTATTCACTCAGAAGGAACTCAATATGAGGCAACAGCGTTGGCTCGAGTTTCTTGCCTCCTATGACTTTGATATCCAATATACCCCTGGAAGGGTAATCGTGTTGCTGATGCGCTTAGTCGCAGACATTCGGCTGTTGTTTCTATGATGCTTGCCGAATGGGATATTCTTGAGACTATCTTTTTGTGATATTCATGATCGAGCTCCATCCTCTGATTCTCCAATAGTATTATTTAGTTTGGAAGCTCGACCCTCTCTGTTTGATCGTATTGCCAAAGCTCAGCGGCGTGATCCTGATCTTGTGCATCTTATTCAGCTTTGTGAGTCTGAGTCTTATGATAAGGAATTTCGGGATTTCAGCATTGATCTTCATGGGTGTCTTCGCAAGAAGAACCGCCTTGTTGTACCTTCTGATTCTGCACTTGGGCATGACATTCTTGATGACTGCCATCGTTCTAAGTATACCATTCATCCTGGCAGTAACAAGATGTATGCCGATATGCATCGCCTTTATTATTGGGAAGGCATGAAGCGCGATGTAGCAAGTTATGTGAGTAATTGCATGACTTGTCAACGTATTAAAGCCGAACATCAGTGCCCTTCTGGTCTCCTTCAGCCTCTAGAGATTCCATTGTGGAAGTGGGATCAGATTTCGATGGATTTCATTGATGGCCTACCTCGTACGAGATCGGGCCATTCTAGCATTTGGGTTATTATGGATCGCCTTACTAAGTCTGCTCATTTTATTCCTGTTAAATCTAATAGGACTACTTCTCTTTTGGCTAAGTTATTTATCAAGGAAATCGTGAGACTTCACGGTGTTCCTAGTTCGATTGTGAGTGACCGTGATCCTTTATTCACCAGCCATTTCTGGAAGAGTCTTCAACAAGCTTTAGGAACAAAGCTTAACTTCAGCACAACTTATCATCCACAGTTTGATGGACAGACTGAACGGGTGAATCGTATCTTAGAGGATCTTCTCCGTATTTGTATTCTTGATTTCGAGGTAGTTGGGAGGATCATCTATCCCTTGTAGAGTTCTCCTACAACAATAGTTTTCAGTCTAGTATCGGTATGGCTCCTTTCGAAGCCTTATACGGAAGGCCCTGTCGATCACCTTCTTGTTGGTTGGAATCTGAGGAGAAGCTTATTCTTGGCCCAGATTTTGTTCATGATTCTTCTGAGAAAATTGTTCTTATTCGTCAGAGAATGAAAGAGGAACAAAGCCGCCAGAAATCCTACGCGGATAATCGTAGGAAGCCTCTCGAGTTCTCAGTTGGTGATCTCGTCTTTATTCGTGTTTCTCCTTTGAAAGGGGTTATGTGCTTCAGTGTGACAGGGAAATTGGCTCCTCGCTTTGTAGGACCATTTCCTATTACTAAACGTATTGGCCCTGTGGCTTATAGAGTTTCACTTCCAACTCATCTATCCGGAGTTCACAACGTGTTTCACGTCTCTCAACTTCGGAAGTGTCTTCGAAAATCTGATTCTGTTATTGACTCTCCTGATTTGCAAGAGCTTGAGATCTCACCAGACTTATCTATTGTACAACAGCTTGTTCACGTACTTGCCACGGAGGTGAGACACCTTCGAAACAAGGACGTGCCGCTCATTAAAGTTCAATGGTCCACTTATCCCAATGACTGTACTTGGGAAACCAGAGAGTTTATCGAGCTATCCTATCCGGGTTTTCTATCTTTGCTTAGCGATGGTGAGAATATCTTTTTTACCTCAAGCTTATTTTCTTTTCTTTTTGGGTGTTGTAAGTATGTAGTTATTGCAAATTCTTCTCTATGAATTGCATGGACGCAATTTTGTTAAGGAGGGGAGATCTGTAACAACTCGCATATTTTATGATTTTATATTTAATTATTTCATTTAACTATAGCGTCGTTAATCAGATTAAGGTCCGAAAAGCTACTTTTTGCAAACGGTCGAATTAGGACTTGGGACCACTTCAATTGAGTCCAAAATGGCGTTTGCGACTTTTTTGAGTATAAGCTTCGATATGTTTGGAGTAAGTTGAATTTTGCTATTTTTTGTTGGGCTTTTTGGGTTTGGGTTTGACCCAATTCATCATATAACCTAGTTCAGCCCCTCTCCTCTCCTCTTCACTTCATTTCTATTTTTCAAATACTCAAGCAACTGAAAATGGGGAGAGGAAAGAGGAATTAGAAATTCCAAGCCCTAGATCCAATTGCAAACTCCAATTCTTGCTCCAAACTCCAAGAGAAGCTTAGGTAAGCTCCATCTTCATCTTCTCCATCTCTTCTCCTCTTTAATTTCAGGAAAATTCCTAAGCCCTAATTTGAGAAATACTTGTTTTGGTCTTAGATTGAAGCTTGTAGAGCTAAAGTGAAAAGTGGTTGATATTTTCTTTGCATTTGAGCTTCTTATCCTTATTTTTGAGTTTAAAGGTGACATTATTGAACTCACATCTAAGCTTATAGCTTTTGTTGTTGATTGGTAAGAATTCCTAACATCAATTCATGTTCATTTGTGTTCGATTTGGATCGATTTGGTGGATTGTCCGATTTTTGGTTGTGGAATCCAATTTTTGTGAAAATCCAATCTTTGATGTTTGAATACGTTAGCGGAGTGTTTCGGAGAGCCATACGAGGCTGGGTTGTCGCTCGACGTAAGTCCTTGGCCGTGGTCGCTCGCTCGTCGCTCCCGTTACGTGTTTTTTTGCATTTGCCCCAATTAGGGGCTAGACTGATTCTGCCCAGGAAGCAGGTTCAGTCGACTGAACCAGTAGGTCAGTCGACTGAACCAGGGGGGCAGAAAACATTCTGCCCCTGTATCAGTCGACTGACCTCTGGGTTCAGTCGACTGACCTAGGGGGACAGATATTCCTTGCCCCTGTGTCAGTCGACTGACACGCTGGGTCAGTCGACTGACCTGGAAACAACAAGTTTCCAGGCACTGGTCCAGTCGACTGACCCACTGGTTCAATCGGCTGACCAGTTTGTCTCTGTCCGGTTTGTTATTTTCTTTGATTTCCAATTTTGATCGATTCGTGCTGATACAATCGGTTGTTATCGCATTTTAACTTTGATGATTCCTTTTTGACTTCGTACATGGATTTTTATAAAATGATCTTTTCAAATTGTATTAAAAGCTCGTCTCTCCGATTTATAATTTCTATTTAAAACACACACTTTTGCACGCCGAGCGAAGAGGGAGGAGAATTAAATGATTAGATAAAATGCATGCTATGAACACGTGCGTTCATCTTTTCAGTTAATTCCTAATCTATTCGTTTGATCGTTTTGACCTTCGGGTCTGGTTTACCGATGAGATGAGGTGAACTTTATACTGCTTTGAGTGTGATTGACTAACAGATAGTAAACCGTTTAGTGCGAACGTGGGGTATGGGACTCACGTTAACATTTTCCGGGTTCCTTACTGAGAGTTGTGACACATTCCACCGGACAGTGGTGTCCAGTACCGCCACTACGGTTTGTTGCCTTCGGGCGTTGCCTTTTGGCGTTGCCTTCGGGCGTTGCCTTCAGGCATTGCCTTCGGGCATTGCCTTTTGGCGTTGCCTTCGGGCGTGTGGATCCTTGTTACAGTACTGAGCTCGAGCACCTTTTATTTCTTTGACAATTATATTTCCCTAGTGTATCGTCTTTCGGGGTAAGTTCTTTGAACCATACGATATATAGCGATTACCCTGTGGAAACTTGTGTTACCTTTATTGGTATTTGTCATTTTGCCTTTTGGCGTGTTTTAGGATATGATATCCTTTGTCTGTTGGGATTGCCGATGATATGAGGCTTTTTTTGACTCATCTTATGTTAGATGATTGGGTTATCTCTTTTGGAGATATTTGTGGTACTTTATGATTTTGTACGTTCATTATCATTTAGTATATCTAATCGATTTGTTTAGTTAGACTGACCCGTGTATTTTATACTGGGGTCAGACCGAGATGTTTCTGGTTAGGTACATTGGACTTAGCCTCTTTTGCTTCCGCATGGACTACTCCGCTAGCTTCTTTTTTCTATAGCTTTTTGTGTAGTCCTTTTTGTCTGTAACTCTGATATATACTCTATTAACTCGTTTGTATATTGTGGTTTTCTTTGCCACTTGATATGTATCATTTTGTAAACTCTATAATGTATATATATATTGTTATCCCGCCTTTTGGCAAGGCCAGGACACCAAGGAGTTGGATTCCAAATGTCGTTTGTCATGGATATCGTCGAATTTTGACCGAGTCCGGATCAAGTCCTAATCGATGAGACATGATCGGGAAAATAAAGCAAACCAACGCTCCAAGTTTCAGATCGATCCGAGTTCATATGCTCGAGTTATGATGGATGCAAGGCAAAGGGGAGAGCATCTTTTCGTATCCATCAGGAAGCATCAGTTCGTATCGATCGAAGTTAAGCATGCTTCGAATCCATCGAATTCGTATCAGTCAGCCCGGCCCAGATTTCGTATCCATCGCTATGGGTGATTTCGCATCCATCGATCGCATATCAGCCAATACCTGCTTCATATCCATCAGCCAACGTCTACTTCGTAACCATCAGCTAGTACCTGCTTCGTATCCATCAGCCAACGTCTACTTCGTAACCATCAGTCAGTATCTGCATCGTATCCATCAGCCAGTGTTTGCCTCGTATCCCTGGATGAAGTCCTACTCGAATCCATCAGGTCAACCAGCTTGGATAACGTGTCGTATCTCGAAGGAAACGAGGCGAAATACATGGAGTCGATGCAGTCAACGCGGAGCAAATATCGGATCGAGGCGAAGCGCACGCACCACGTCATCTCCTGATGCGAATGCGCCGAGATGTATGGAGTCGACGCGGTCGATTCGGATTGAAGACCGGATCGAGACGAAGTATGCGTTCCACGTCTTCACAAAGGCGCGTGATACCATCGGTTCGAAGCCCTCAGCTCAGAGAAATGGATTCGAACCAGACAGCCTAGCGAAGAACATCACCTCGTATCGATGATATCTCTCAATCCCCTGATCCAAATACCATGAAATTTTAACTGAAGGTTGCACACATACCGAGGAACATCTCCACCAATTTTGAGCTCAATTGGAAGTAATCTTGATCGATACGAAATGATTTCGTATCGATCACAGATTGGCTTGAAACTCTCTGGAAGTGGTCGAATGGGTCCCCTCACGTGTCAGGCCAAGTCTCCAGGAGTTTGAGCGAAATCCAAGCCTCCTACGCCTATAAATAGAGCCCAGAATCAACGGAAAAAGGATCTTTTTTCTCTGAAGCGTCCAGACTCTGCCGGATTGAGATTTGCATCCTATTTTTGCTGTTAATTTCGAATTCTAATCTGTAATCCGCTGTTCATTGCTGTAAACGCTTGTAATCATTGAAAGAGAATCAATAAAATCATCAAAACTTCATAGTGGACGTAGGCTATACGCCGAACCACTCTAAACTGCTTGTCTGTGCACTTTACATTCCTGTTTGTTGGAGTTTTTGTTAGATAATCTCTGTTTTACATTTATAATCTTCATTTTATCTCTTCAAACGACTCCCGAAGAGTGTTGTGCCCATTTTTGGTACAAACACTTTGGTGCTTTCACTGAGAAAACCAGCTTTTTCTCCCGCTCGTTGGATCTGTCGTCGATACCGGATTGCACAAATCCAAGAGGAAGATCCGGATATTCAGTCCGGAATCCTTCCATTCTATTCAGATTTGCTCAAAATCTAGGAAAGGACTCCACCACCGACAATGGTCAGCACAAGAACTGGCGCCACCGCTGCAGAGCAAGAAGGCAGAGACAGGCAAAATCCCACACAGCCGCCTTCTTCCAATCAAGACAATGCCACTCATTCAGACTCAACGGGGCTAGTCACCCGACAGGAGTTTCAAGTATTGCTCCAGGAGCTGACCCAAAGCCGTCAGCAGTTGGCAGAACAGTTACGCGCCAATATCGAGCTGACCAACCAGCTAAACCGCCGGGGGCACAGAAGGTCCAGGAGAGATGATGTCTCCAGAGCATCTACCGAAAGCTCAGCTTCATCTGATTACCACCACCGAACTACCCGTCCTCGACTAGAGGGGAGTCGCGCTCAAGCTGCTGAATATCAGCCCGCCTTAACTGTTGGGCAACTGAGGGTAGGACCGTCGACCAGTTTCCAAACCGGTCCCTCAACACGAGGAGGTACTGCCCCACAGTACACCACGGATAACCGCGCCACAACCGCCGCAGCAGAGACAAGGGTCGATACCCGAAATCAATCTGAGCCGATCAATCAACAGCGAGGACATACTCCTGAACCTTATTTCCCAGAAGACGTTGAGCCAAGGAGGCGAGATACGGATCGTCGACAGCGCCCGATCCCTACTCGCACCGTGGAACCCGACCACGCCTTAGCTCATCACGCTCCGAATCTGCCCGTTTCGGATATATCAACCATGATACGTCAAATGATCCGCGAGAGTCAGGGGCTCACTAATGATGACTGGGGGATTTCCCGTAGTCATACCCCTTTCACAGACGATGTGTTACATGCCGAACCCCCTAGGCGATTCAGAATGCCGACTCTCCCGATGTATGAAGGGAATAGTGACCCCAACCAGCATATTCTGAAGTATGAATGGTCGATGAGCGCTACGAGGGCCGACGACGCAGTGAAGTGTCGGAGTTTCCCCATCTCTCTGGGGGGAATCGCGACAATGTGGTTTACCCGCCTACCACCTAGATCAATTTCTTCGTTCGATCAATTGGCCAAGAAGTTTGTGGAACAATTCCGGATGCATGTTGCTAGGCCAAAAGACGTCAACACCTTGTCCAGCGTCACTCAAGCTCCTGGAGAGACACTCAGGCGTTACCTGGAGAGGTTCCACGCAGCATGCGTCGAAATCACCAATCCCAATGATAATTCAATCTTAATGGCTCTGACCAAGGGGATTGATCCTGATTCTGAATTCGAAAACTGGCTAGCTGGAAAACCGCCCGCGTCGTTGGACCGTTTTTACTCCAAGGCCGCTCAATTCCTGCGGCAGGAGGATGCAAAACAGTCTAGGAAGCAGGACGATGCGAGGCCCAACATTGAGGGAATACAGAGCAATGTGGCAGTTAAACAGTCCGGCGAGAGTTTCGGGAAAGTTCAGCTGAATATACAAAACAAACAAACCCAGCAGAGAGGAAACAATGGCCAGAATAAGAAGAGAGACGAAAACCGAGGTCCACGACGTAGAGCTCAGATGTTTGACAGTTATACACCGCTAAACACGTCATTGGAAAACGTATACTTACAGACTTGCAACACTGTACAGTATAAGAAGCCTGCTCCGAAGCCCTCATCGGAGAGACAGATTCAGACAGGGAAATTCTGTAGGTTCCATGAGAGCTATGGACATAATACCAATGAGTGTCGGCACTTACAGGACCTCATCGAAAAGCTGATTAGAGAGAGGAAGCTAGATCAGTTTGTACGGGCGCCGCAGCCTGGCGGAGCGGGCCCCTCGAATCAAAATCGTTCACAAAATCAGGAAAGAGAGGAAGAACCCGCTCGTGCGGGCGGGAGATTAGTTATCAACACAATTAGTGGTGGTCCCCATCCGGCAGACAGGAGCTGGGGGCAAATGGAGTCGTATGCCAGTTCTATCAGGCATGCGGACTTCGAATGTTATAGTAATTGCGAGGATGGAACCCCGGCAAAGCAACAAAAGATAATGTCCGATGATATCGTGTTCAGGAGCCGAGACGCCGATAAAGTCGAGGCCCCTACAATCGACCCACTAGTCATATCTGCCCAGGTAGGTCCTGCTTGGATGAAGAGGATCCTGGTTGACAGTGGGAGCTCTGTGAACATCTTGCTTAAACGGGCTTACGATCTAATGAAGATGGAGACAAAGGATTTGAAACCCTGTTTATCCAGAATCCATGGTTTCAACGGAAGTGCCACGATACCCATCGGAATAACTGAACTCCCAGTCGAGTTAGGCGTTGGAGAACGCCGGAGGGTCCGAATGTTACAATTTGTTGTGCTAGAAATAGATTCGCCATACAATGCGTTTCTGGGTCGACCAGCTTTAGCCGAGTTCAGGGCGGCGATCGCCCCATGGTGTCTGACTCTAAAATTTCCCACTGATCATGGGATTGGAGTTGTTCAAGGAGATCAGGCCTCAGGAAGGGCCTGTTATGTTGCTGAGCTGCGCGGGGCGCAACGTAAAGAGAAGGGGAAGGGCGTAGAGGAATCTCTCTGCGTCCGTTCTATCGATAATTGACAATTGATGCCTGGGCCTCGGCCCGGGCACCACGACCAATTCCTGAAAGACCTGGACCCCAGGGACAACGAGGATAAAGACGAATCAACGGAGAGTCAAGCTTCTCCAGCCGAACTGACTGTGGACGTCCCAATCAGTAAGGATGATGATTCAAAGATGCTGAAAGTTGGGTCCCAACTAAACAAGCAGACACAGCAGGAGTTGGTCGAATTTCTTCGGGCAAATCTCGACGTCTTCGCCTGGACACACTCTGACATGTGCGGGATCTCGCCAAGCATTGCAAGTCACTCCCTGAATATAGATCCGCGACATGTCCCAGTAAAGCAGAAAAGGCGCGGTATGGATCCAGAGAGATCTGCCGCCCTTAAGGAGGAAGTTGATAAACTACAATCGAATGGGTTCATTCGAGATGCCTTGTATCCAGAATGGGTGTCCAACCCCGTACTAGTTCGGAAACCAAACGGGAAGTGGAGAACCTGTGTTGATTACTCTGACCTAAACAAGGCCTGTCCGAAAGATAGCTTCCCACTTCCACGAATCGATCAACTCGTAGATTCGACGGCCGGACATGAACTACTATCCTTTATGGACGCTTATTCCGGCTACAATCAGATACCCATGCATTTACCTGATCAGGAACATACCAGCTTCGTGACCGACCTGGGACTCTATTGTTACAAAGTCATGCCGTTTGGTCTAAAGAACGCTGGAGCAACATACCAACGCTTAGTCAACCGAATGTTCGCTGATCAGATTGGGAAGACCATGGAGGTTTACGTGGATGACATGCTGGTGAAGTCCCGATTCTCCACCGATCACGTCAGAGATTTGAATTCAATGTTCAGCATCCTCCGGGAGTACGGAATGAAGCTCAACCCACTCAAATGTCACTTTGGCGTTGCATCCGGAAAATTCCTTGGGTTCATTGTCAACGCTCGAGGAATAGAGGCGAATCCTGAGAAGATCTGGGCGATTAGAAATTTGCAAACCCCTAGAACTATAAAACAAGTCCAGAGTCTTAACGGGAAGGTCGCAACATTGAGCAGATTCATTTCAAAGTCCACCGATAAATGCATTCCTTTCTTCGACCTGATTCGGAAGGGCAAACGAAACTTTGAATGGACCACGGAGTGTGAAGGCGCGTTCCGATCATTAGTTCAACATCTCTCCACACCTTCGATCTTGTCAAAACCGGTTGACCACGAGCAACTATATCTCTACCTGGCAGTATCGGAACATGTGATCAGTGCTGCTCTAGTCCGGGAAGAAGACAAAGTGCAAAACCCGGTCTACTATGTTAGTAAGCGACTAACAGGAGCTGAAAGAAATTATCCGAGGCTGGAGAAACTGGCTTATTGTTTGGTCATTGCCTCAAGAAAGCTCCGTCCTTACTTCCAAGCTCATCCGCTTACTGTGTACACCGACCAGCCGTTACGACAGGTCCTTACGCGGCCTGAGACGTCCGGTAGGTTACTCAAGTGGAACATTGAGCTAAGTCAATTTGACATCGCATACGCTCCGCGGAGGGCCATTCAAGGACAAGTCCTGGCTGATTTCATAGCCGAATTCACTGTTCCAGAAGACTTACCCGAAACCAGTGAATCTCCCGAATACATCTGGAAGCTGTATACTGATGGTGCGTCAAATGACCGGTGTTCGGGCGCTGGGGTTGTACTTGAGACTCCCGAGGGCCGATCCATATGTTATGCTCTTAAATTCGACTTTCGTGCAACTAATAATGAAGCCGAATATGAAGTCCTCCTAACCGGCCTAAGACTTGCCAGAGATTTGAGAATTATCGCTGTAGAAATTTATTGCGATTCGTAGTTAGTGGTATGCCAGGTGCGAGGAGAATACCAGGCAAGAGACCGAAGACTGGCCGCTTACTTGGCACGAGTTCAGGAAATCCTAAACCAGTTTGATTATTATGCCATCTATTATGTGCCTCGGGAGCGCAATCAGAAAGCCGATTCACTGGCGAAATTAGCCAGCACAGGTGAAGCGCAACAAATGGGACTTGTCCCCGTTGAAACTTTGGCCACTCCGAGCATCGATCGGATAGAAATGAACTCTGTATTTGAAACCGCTCCCAGTAGAGAATCTTGGATGACTCCGTATCGGAATTACATGTAGAATGGGGTGCTACCTGAACCTAGAAATGAGAAGAGACAAATTCAGCGAAAAGCCTCGCGGTTCGTCATCCAAAACAGAGTCATGTACAGGAGAGGTTATTCCGTTCCTCTCCTCAGATGTATCGCCCACGAGGAAATCAAACGAGTGCTACATGACGTGCACGAAGGAGAGTGCGGCGATCATACCGGCGGGCAAGCTCTCGCTAAAAAGATACTCCGATATGGGTACTACTGGCCGACAGTGAACCGAGATGCGGCAAACTATGCCCGGAAGTGCGATAAATGCCAGATACATGCCCGAATTCCGAGAGCTCCGCCAACTGAAATAACCCAAATGGTCAGTCCCTGGCCATTCGCAATGTGGGGCATTGACATCATCGGCGCTTTACCTTTAGCAAAAGGCGGTGCGAAATACGCCATCGTCGCAGTGGATTACTTCACAAAGTGGGCTGAGGCCGAAGCCCTAGCAACCATTACGACAAAGAAGGTGATAAATTTCGTGGTTCGCAACATCATCTGTCGATTTGGACTCCCGCATACTATCATCACTGATAACGGAGCCCAATTCGAGAGTGCGGAATTCAAGAATTTCTGTCAACGGTTTCATATCCGCAAAAAGTTCTCGGCTGTCGCACACCCCCAAGCGAATGGACAGGTTGAAGCTGTCAACAAAGTTATAAAATCGATCCTGAAGAAACGATTGGAGAAGGCTGGGGGCAAGTGGGTCGATGAACTTCCTCTGGCGTTATGGGCCTATCGAACGACCCACAAAACCGCGACCGGACACACTCCGTTTTCCCTATCTTATGGCTCAGAGGCCGTTATTCCGGTCGAGACAGAAGTGCTTTCTCATCGCGTGACTTATTATGATCCAAAAACAAACACTATACTCCTAGCTGAGTCTTTGGATCTATTGGATGAAAAACGGGAAGAGGCTGATTTGAGAGCAGCCGCACATCGGAGCCGGGTCACCCGATTGTACAACACCAGAGTTCGACCTCGAACCTTTGAACTCGGCGACCTCGTGCTCAAGAGAATCTACCCAGTTCCTTCACACATGAAACCGAACTGGGGAGGACCGTATGTAATTACACGAAAGCTCGGAGATGGTACATTCAAGCTGTCGACTGTTGACGGTCTCGATTTACCAAGGGCTTGGAACAGCGAAAGTCTCCGCCGCTACTACATATGACAGGCTTTATTTATTTCATTCTATTTAGCAATTTGTTTCTGCATTTCGAAATTTGAATTTTGTAATAAGGCAACTGACTTTGCCGCATTTTCTTATTTCAGCAATAAAATGCCACTTCTTCGAGCCAGAGCTGTGATTCATTATGTACGATATACAACATCACGATGCACGAAGAGCTAAATCCCATCATGCAATGGGACTTATTCAAATGGAGAGTGGCTGTGATACGACCGGCCACTCACTAGGTGAAACCCGAGCTCGGGGACAGGCCATGACACCGATATTAATAGGGTTGACACACGACAATCCTACATTAAACTCCATATTCCCAGAGTGCGAAGTGGAGTATAAACATTCAACTCCGTATTCCCAGAGTGCGAAGCGGAGTATAAACATTAAACTCCATATTCCCAGAGTGCGAAGTGGAGTATAAACATTTAAACTCCGTATTCCCAGAGTGCGAAGCGGAGTATAAACATTAAACTCCGCATTCCCAGAGTGCGAAGTGGAGTATAAACATTCAACTCCGCGTTCCCAGAATGCGAAGCGGAGTATAAACATTCAACTCCGCATTCCCAGAGTGCGAAGCGGAGTATAAACAGTCAACTCCGCATTCCCAGAGTGCGAAGCGGAGTATAAACAGTCAACTCCGCATTCCCAAAGTGCGAAGCGGAGTATAAACATTCAACTCCATATTCCCAGAGTGCGAAATGGAGTATAAACATTCAACTCCGCATTCCCAGAGTGCGAAGCGGAGTATAAACAGTCAACTCCATATTCCCAGAGTGCGAAATGGAGTATAAACATTCAACTCCGCATTCCCAGAGTGTGATGCAAAGTATAAACGGTCAACTCCATGTTCCCAAAGTGCGAACAACCGCTTACGAGATGACGCCTATCCCCGGAGTGTGGATGGAACGATTCATAAGAGAACAAGCATAGTTCGACCACTCGGTCCTCGCTTGGTGCCATCACAAGCTGATCATCACAACTTGACCCCGGAACTGGGGGCAGAGGCGAATGTTAGTCATTACCCGAAACTATGCGATGCTCAGCTCCGATACGATCCCCTATCACAACTCAAGTCCGAGATTTCCATACTTAACAAGTAAAATGAGCTATTCTTGAAGCAATCAGATAATGCAAGTACACTGGACCAAAGTCCGAACACTGCAATATTCAAGTATAGAAAGGAACACAAGCTGAAGCCAGAAAACAAAATTTTATTCCAACTAACTCAAGAACAATGGTTCATACATGAGTTTTTTCTAAAATATTCCTACTAGCAGGGGCCGAACCTGCATCTAAACACGGCCTACAAAAGGGAAAAAGCAGAAAAATAACAAAAGACCCTAACTGCCTATGAAAAGAATGTCTAATCCTTCTGTTTCCTCAGCTTCTTCTTCCTCGAGGAGCTACTGGAGCCACCAGTACCCTTTCGCTTGGAGCCTTTCTCCTTAGGCAAGCTCCCTTCGGGTGGAGGCATAATGTCAACATCCTCGTCTGAGCTGGACTCTATAGGGGTACTTCCCGAAGGAGGAGTGGGAGGAACAGACTCGGCAGCTGGAGGAGGGGCTGGCACGTTAGTATCAGTAAGTGTGCCCCCAGGAGACACAGTCATAAGGGGAGTAGGGCACTGTGCTGCTGCTCCGCCATCTACTTCATCACCGTGCGCCGCGGCCGCCATCTCGGCATTAATCTCGGCCAACATCGCCGCTTCCCGCCGTGCCCTGGCCTCGCTAGGGGCCGTAGTAGTCTGGGACAAAGTGTCAGAAGTAGCCGCGAATCCACCCAAGCCAAATGGCAAGTCCGCAAAAGGATCACTTTGACGGCCAAGGAGCTCGTTTATCATCTGCTCGTCGAAAGAAAGTGAGCTCCCCTGCGTCGCTCCAACTGGTGCCATTGCCGCGACGGAGGTCGCCTCAGAGATGATGGCTCCTGGTGCTTGACCTGATTCTTGGATGGTAAGAGGCGCGGCTGGTGCAACTCCTGTCACTGATCAAAGGAAAAGACATGTCATTAGCAACATTTCAACACGGGTTCTTCAATCCAAATATACCAGAAGTTAGTTCAAAGTACCTTTCTCGGTTTGGCTCGAGGTCGTCTGAACTACTTCAGAAGGATGTTCCTTAATAGGAGATAAATGCGGTTGATCTGGGTCATACGCCGGGATAGGCTGGGAGTAGATCATCGGAGTTGGCTCAGACTGAGATGACACGACTATCTCAGAACTCGTAACATGGTGTTCTGCACCAGAGCTCTCTCCGACTTCCTGGATCTGGGCACCAAGCCTCACCTTGTCATGGGAAATCATGGAGTCATGAAGAACCTTCTTTTCGTCATCATTAAGGATGCGGTTCTCCAGCTCGAACTCATCAAGGGCTTCATCAGGGTGCCCAGATCTCTCCTCATCAACCAGTAGGTTCCAGGCGTTATAGAGATGTGTAGGGTAATCGTCAAGCCATGTCAAGTCTCGGTGCCTTAGCACATTGGCGTTATAAGTGACGAGTAGATCCTCCACCTCGGCCTCAATCCTGGCCTCCGCCTGCCGTACCTTCTCGTCAACCCCAGCCTCAGCTTCATGGGCTTGTTGTATAGCCGCTTCCTTCTCCTTTCGGAGTGTCACTGCCTGGTCACAGGCCTCCTGCGCAGAGACATTAGCTGCGTCTTTTTCCTTCGCCATCTCTGAAAACTTTGATTTCAGCTCATTAAGCTCCTTCAGAGCGGCATCCCTCTCGGCGGTAATGGAAGTGTTCCTGTGACCCATGTCCTCGATGGCAGTATAGTGCTCTTGCTTCATCCTGGCCATGACAGCGTTCACTTCATCAACTTTCTTTAAAGCCTCCATTTCAGACTTACGGGAAGACTCAGCCTCGGAGTTGAGCGCTTTTATGATTTGGTCGTTGCGACCCAGCTCCTTCTCGAGCTTCTCTATGGTGACGCCCCGCTCGAATGCCACTTTAGACACCTTCCTCGCGGCCCGTCCCCACTCCCTATACTGGAAAAAGATGTCCGCAACATAATCATGGATAGTGGTTTCCGCGGTTGGCGGGATTCTCTTCAGGTGCGGAGGGAAGACATACCCATCAAAACAGATGTCAGGAAATTCCTTCCTCATCTGTGCCAATTTAAGCGCTCCTTCGCTAGACGCCTCGGTCGGGACCGGCACAGTAGCCGAAGAGGTGGCTATTTCAGTCCTGCGCGGAGGATCGGACCTCAAAGCTTGAGAAGGCGGCCTAGGCCGTGAAGTCTCGGGAGGACAAGTAACCGCGGCCGTAGGAGGTGCAGAGGTCCTGGGGGGAGGAGAGCGAGATCGGGATCGGCGACCGTATCCCCTATCTGTGTCAGACTTCTCCTGGCCTGAATGTCCTGAGTCGTAATCCCTCTCCCCCTCTCTCCTGCGTGGCTCGCGATAACAACGCTTATTGCGCAAGCTACCAAGCACAGAACCTTGCCCAGACATCGTATTTGAAAAGAAAACCACGAAGAATCAGTAACCGTTTGCGATGTGCTGTTTACGGTTAGAAAAGTGTGTTGTGCCGTGAAGAGTGTGTGAATGTGTAACCCCTCGGACCAACCAGAAGTGTTAATCGCACTGGTAGGATCAGACTCGCTAACATCGACGATATGTCGCGACCCACCCGATCCAACGTCATGTTGCTCCGGCTCGATGTCCGGGATTGGAGGGTCAGCAGGCCCTTCGAGTTGATCTTCAGCTTGCAGGGAGGATGCCTCCGTAATCTTAACTCCTGACAAAGGACGGTGCAAAACCACAGACTTCCGCCTCCCAGACTTAGGCTATTTCGAGGCCACTGCTTTGCCTTTCCTCTTTGCATCGGACTCCGGGGTTGCATTAGCAGGTCCGACCAACGGTTCCTCGTCAGTATGAGTTTTCTCGGAATCGGGTTCCTCGATTATCACAACCCTGGGCTTCATCCGCTTGACCTTTTTCCTGGAGATGGTCTTTAATGCACCATCGAGTCTTATGCTCTGCCTCCGGCCGATCAGCCCAAGGACTCTGAGATTCCGATCTGTCAATAACAGTTCAATATTCCTTTCTTCGCTAGGAATCTCTTGGAGGACCCGAACTATCTCTTTATAGTAGCCACCCTCAGGCCGCTGGATGATAGCTGAAAGAAAAAGAGAAGAAGATGTAAGTTTAATTTCACTCCGAAAATTGCCCTGTCAATTACTTGGGAAAAAAGACAATACTCACGTCTGAACAGCCATCTTCTGGCAAACCCCGGAGGACATCGGACATAGAACCACTCCGACTTAAAGTAGCTTAGCCTAGTCCACGACCCCGCGACAACTTGGCAGTTCCTTACAGACTCCAAGAACGTGTAAGATGGGCTGTCAGTCCGACTCTTGAAATTAAACAAGTATCTTATGTCGGTCATACGGGGAGGACGGTGGAGGTACTCCATGAATGCAATGAACAAGCTGTTGAGTGAGGCATATCCGTTTGGATGCAATTGAGACGGAGCGATGTCCAGATAAGCCAACACTTCTCTTATATAATCATTGAACGGAGGAAGTGTGCCGGCTGCGCACGCATGCCGATTAAAAGCAGTATACCCCTCCGGGGGATTATGTGGCCTGTCATCCGGTCCAGGCAACAGTACCTCATCCAAAGATAAGCCATGCCTTAAGCATATTCTCCCTAGCATGTCTTCAGAAATATTGGACGGGACAGAATCCGGTGGACTGTTAATGAAGGACGCATCGGGCAACTCGTCCGGAGCTGGACCAATAGCTTCGGTCTCGATGACCGGAATCTCAATTCTGGGAAGGATAGGGTTCTGAGTTTCTTGCTGCTGCGAACTTGACGGTTCCATCACTAGCTAACTCACGAGAAACCATCATTAGGTGACAAAAAGCCCGTGCATTCCCCAGTGTAAAGTGCATGAATGTGTTGTGTAGTGCGAGTGTTGTGCGTGACTTGAACAAATTCTGCAGAGTTAAAGAAAATGTGCAAGCGACGAGATTCTGGAAGTCAGACAAACATGACCGTCATCGCTGACCGTCATGACTGCGTCATCCAGATGATAACGATCGATTCAAGATTAAAGAGTTCGTTGTACTTTTCTGTTAAATGGCAGTTCCATCGACGAGCTCCGAAAGTCAGTCAAATATGCAGTTCTGTGACAAAGTTCTATTGTGCAAGGCAGAAGCTCGTCGGAGTCAAGTATTTGGATATTAAAAGTTTCTTTAAGTCCGTCCAAATTTAGGTTGGAATCGATCGTTGCATTTCATTTCGTATCGAGTCATGAAGATCATGCATCGCAACCCGGCTGTGTTCGAATCGATACATTCGTATCGATCGTCTCAGAATAAAAGATGTGTTCGTGTCGATCGCACTGGAATGAAGGTACTTCATATCGATCGAGTTCGACTCAATACATTCGTATCGGTCAGGCAGGGGTGAGAGCGCTTCGTATCAATCAGGTTCGAATCGATACGAGTCGTGTCGATCGGAGGCAGATCAATTCGAACCGATCGAATTCGCCAATTTCGCATCGATCTGAAAACAATGGCTTCGCAACAATTGCCGCTTTCATCTCCCTACCGATACGAACGTATGCTGACTGGATCGATTCGAATATTCCAATTTCAGATCGACACGAGACGAAGATAGGGTGATTTCCTCCATATCTTCTTCTTCCCCAAGGGATCTCAGCTCCATGCCCACGAGTCATTCCCCAATATCGTTTTCTCTCGTCCAGATCTGAAAATTCGTGAAGACTGGACGAAAAAGCAGGAAAGATGAATGCGCAGACTCGTGATTCGACGTTATTAACATGACTCTATCCATTCATTACCTGATTTCAGCGATTTTGAAACAAAGAAACGAAGGTTTGCTTCGACTCGAAAACGAACACTTGTCTCTCAGTTTATCGATACTAAAGTAAAAGAGGGAATGGAGAGCAACAGTAAAAGTAAAAGGTAAAAAAGTGAGAAATGACGAAGTCCCAGATATTTATATGAAGCCTAGGACGGAACCGAGTCGATTCGACTCCCAGTCAATCTGACCGGTCGCAACCAGTCAGACGGCGCATCGAAACGAAGGCTCGTTTCGAACCCACCAGACTTTATCGGTTCGAAGCGCACATGGAGGCCACATGAATACGATGGGTCGATGCAAACGCTCTCTTCGAATCCATCAAGCTGTGCATTCATCGAGGCGAAATGTTCACCAGACACCATCGTTTCGAAACATCCAAATTATGAGCCATCGATTCGAAACAGAGCAGACCTGTTAATACGAGCGTCACTTTCGTATCCATCAGTATCTATCGATACGAACATCCATTTCGTATCCACCAGATATCACCAATTCGAATCAGAATTCACCGCGATTTGTGACCATCGATACGAATGATCGTTTTCGTATACATCAAGTCAACCCACATCGATACGAAGGAAGGCTTTTCGACTTTGAGCATCGATTCATGAGAGGACCGATACCAGAGAATGGCTAAGGGGTACGACTTTCAAAGTTATTTAAAGAAGACCTACAGCTTTTCAAAGCACGTCATGTTTTCACAAGACGTACTTTGGGGGGCAAATGTTATCCCGCCTTTTGGCAAGGCCAGGACACCAAGGAGTTGGATTCCAAATGTCGTTTGTCATGGATATCGTCGAATTTTGACCGAGTCCGGATCAAGTCCCAATCGATGAGACATGATCGGGAAAATAAAGCAAACCAACGCTCCAAGTTTCAGATCGATCCGAGTTCATATGCTCGAGTTATGATGGATGCAAGGCAAAGGGGAGAGCATCTTTTCGTATCCATCAGGAAGCATCAGTTCGTATCGATCGAAGTTAAGCATGCTTCGAATCCATCGAATTCGTATCAGTCAGCCCGGCCCAGATTTCGTATCCATCGCTATGGGTGATTTCGCATCCATCGATCGCATATCAGCCAATACCTGCTTCGTATCCATCAGCCAACGTCTACTTCGTAACCATCAGCTAGTACCTGCTTCGTATCCATCAGCCAGTACCTGCTTCGTATCCATCAGCCAACGTCTACTTCGTAACCATCAGTCAGTATCTGCATCGTATCCATCAGCCAGTGTTTGCCTCGTATCCCTGGATGAAGTCCTACTCGAATCCATCAGGTCAACCAGCTTGGATAACGTGTCGTATCTCGAAGGAAACGAGGCGAAATACATGGAGTCGATGCAGTCAACGCGGAGCAAATATCGGATCGAGGCGAAGCGCACGCACCACGTCATCTCCTGATGCGAATGCGCCGAGATGTATGGAGTCGACGCGGTCGATTCGGAGTGAAGACCGGATCGAGACGAAGTATGCGTTCCACGTCTTCACAAAGGCGCGTGATACCATCGGTTCGAAGCCCTCAGCTCAGAGAAATGGATTCGAACCAGACAGCCTAGCGAAGAACATTACCTCGTATCGATGATATCTCTCAATCCCCTGATCCAAATACCATGAAATTTTAACTGAAGGTTGCACACATACCGAGGAACATCTCCACCAATTTTGAGCTCAATTGGAAGTAATCTTGATCGATACGAAATGATTTCGTATCGATCACAGATTGGCTTGAAACTCTCTGGAAGTGGTCGAATGGGTCCCCTCACGTGTCAGGCCAAGTCTCCAGGAGTTTGAGCGAAATCCAAGCCTCCTACGCCTATAAATAGAGCCCCAGAATCAACGGAAAAAGGATCTTTTTTCTCTGAAGCGTCCAGACTCTGCCGGATTGAGATTTGCATCCTATTTTTGCTGTTAATTTCGAATTCTAATTTGTAATCCGCTGTTCATTGCTGTAAACGCTTGTAATCATTGAAAGAGAATCAATAAAATCATCAAAACTTCATAGTGGACGTAGGCTATACGCCGAACCACTCTAAACTGCTTGTCTGTGCACTTTACATTCCTGTTTGTTGGAGTTTTTGTTAGATAATCTCTGTTTTACATTTATAATCTTCATTTTATCTCTTCAAACGACTCCCGAAGAGTGTTGTGCCCATTTTTGGTACAAACATATATATATATGTGTGTAAATGTATGTGATGATCTCCTGTTCTGTGATGCGTATTACATTTGAGTTGTTATATTTTATTCTGATAGATCCTTCAGCCACCTATGGCTTTGTATTAAGTCTTCATTAGATATGTCGATCCATTTAAGTAAGAAGTGGCTTTGTCGGCGTATTCAATAGATAATTAAGACAATGCTATAGATGGTCGCTCATAACTAGCTCTATTCTTCGCATTAGCAGACGGTGTTACCTTATAATACTCTTTGCTAATGTGGGTCTCGGAGTGGGGCGTTACAATATACCTCTAGAAAATGTACCCGAGGGCTACAGATGCATCTGCCCCTTTACTACATAGAACTGGCCTGCCTCTTTAACATGACAAGTCAGATTACCTCATCCCTTTGACACCAAGGCTTCTTTACTTTGCCCCTCGATGCCTTGGGGCAAAACAACTATAAAGGACAATCTAGAATAGGATGACGACTCCTAATGGTAGCTAACCACATGGCTCTGCTGCACTCCCGGTTTTAGCCATTCTTCCGGGTTGTAAGGCTTGAGGCTACGCTTTTACCTCTTCTACTAAAATACCACATTAGAATGCTAACACCGCCCTTCAAGCGGAGACGCAATACCAACATTCATCCATACAAGTTATTTTGGGATCGAACAAACATTCAAAATTTACTATCTTCCATTTTTCAATCGCCCTCGGGAATAATAATATAGCTCCATATCATACTTCATAACGAATGTTAATAGTTTGGAGTGGTTCGGATAAATTCGGAAACCGGTGTCTCCAATCTAAGCGATAATTTCCGGCTAATTCAATTCCAGTTCTTTGGAAGTATGAAATAAGTATTTAGGTCCTCATAGAGGAACTCGCATATACCCAATATGCTTCCTGAGTTTAAAACAGTTCCTGATTTGAAAGTCGGTTATTTAACTATCAAATAAACAAACAACAACAATTCTGAGAGTTTATTACCCATAGCAACCACTAAGCCTAAAACAATTCTTTCATTTATTAAAATCTCTTTTCAAAAGTGTTTATCAAAAAAATAACATACCTATCTCACTGACATAAGTATTCACAAAATATTTGTGAAAGATTTCTCATTTATAAATCATATCAAAGGATCAAAACAAAATGTTATTTTAAATTGGAGGCAAAGATAACCTCAAACAATATTCCTTCTGTAATGAATGTCCATACCACCAGAATTAAGATGGTCTGTTAAAGGAAATCAAATCTCAAATTCTTTTATAAATTTCCTTCAATAAATCCTTTTAACAAATCTCTTTTGTATATAATATTTCCTTTACCCAAAACTCCAAATAATTTTGTAAAACTTCTTTTATAAATGTTCAAAACCATTTATAACACTCTTTATAAATCTCCAAAATCATTTTATAAAACTTCTTTATTTAAAACAAAACTCCTTTAATAAAACTTAATTCATAAAGTTACCTTTATAAAATCACTTATTTAAAGCACCTTTAAATAAACAAGTTACCATTTAAAATATTCTTTATTTAATTATTTTTAAACCATATTAACAAAACACTTACTTTAAACAATCATTTAAAAAGATTAAATTAACTTCAAACATTTAATAAAATAATTGTTTAACCATCTTTTAAATATCATATTTAAAATAATAATAAAATTTAGCTATTACATAAAGAATAAAATGAAATATTAAAATTTGCAAAGTCAGAAGGAGGCTTAGTGACCACAATGGTTCATTTAATTGGGTTTAACCTATCCAAGTTATAACATTAGTATTACATAACAAGCAGATATGTAAAGGAAATCAGCCAATAATAATCAATCAACATATGGGTAAATGTCCATGTTAATAGAATAGCAGAATGCAGATTTGTTCTACCTAATAAATGTCAACATAATCTACTTAGTGAATTATGGCAGAACAGATTTATTCTGCTAATAGATATTAAATATAAAATAAAGTAGCAAAACTGTATATTATTCTGCTAAGCATATGCCATTGGTTTTCATATTCAATTGGGGGTTACTTACGGGTAATCGACAAAGAAATCCCTTGGATTTAAAAACATTCTTTAAAGGAAAGTTAATTTGAGACAAATTTAAAGTGGTTTAAAACCTAAAAACATTTATTTGAAAATTAAATAACATTTAACCTTTTTATTTAATAATAATTAAATATTTAATTAATAATTAGACAGTAATTAACTATTAAATAAATAATTAAATAATAATTATCCTTAAATAAATAATTAAATATAGTTAGATTTTAAATAAGTAATTAAACCATAATTAATCATTAATTAATTATTAAATAATAATCTAATCTAAATAATAAATAAATATTAATTAATCTCGGATAATTAATTAAATAATCCTTAGTTAAAACTTAAATGATAAATTAAGCCTTTATTTAAAAATAACTAAATCTTAACTTTTAACTTCATTAGTAATTAATTAAAAATTAAACCTTTTACAAATAAATAAATAAATAAAATAATAATTAATCCGTAAATAATTAATTAAATAATAATTAACTCTTTATTAATTAACTAATTATAATTAACTTACTTGATTAATACTTAAGTACCAACCTTGTTAATTAATGATTACGTACTAATTAACTTACTTAATTAATAAATCAAATAATCATTAAATAATTAATTAATTAATAAAATAATAATAATTATTATTTAAAATTCTTAAAATATGTTTGAAAACACTTTTCAAAATATATTTAAGATGAAATAAGTTCTTCAAAAAGAGTTTGTTTTCACGACCTCCATTTATAGCAACTACCATTGCATGACCCGTAATTTTAAAACTCGATTCATACTCTAAATCAATTTCAAAATTTTTGCTTTATGTTTTATCTTGCTTTTATAAACTTGAACATAGCATTTTGAAAACATAAACCAAAGTTTAAAGCTTTAAAATCTTTTCTTGGAAAATCAATAAGTAAACAAGTAAGAAAGCAAGGGATTTCGATGCTGTGTTAAAGTACAAATCATGTGCTAATTTCTCCTTAGCCTACAACATTATATGTATGTTTACAAACATATATATGAACCATAACATCATGATATAAGCAGGGTCCTAACTTGCACTTTACTAACTTTTAACTTTTTATTTACAAGTCTAAACAAATTTACATCCAAGCATACACATGTATAACCAAATCAACACCATATTCACCCAAACAAGCAATGAAATTACAATCAATTTCAAATCATAAATAAAGTTAGAAACTTTAGTAATGGGATGAGCTTTAACTCACCAAAAGCTTACTAACTCGACCCGATCTTCCACTATAGTTAGAAACAAATCTAGATCATTGATTTTCCTTAAACAAAAATGGATTTTGTAGGCTTTAAATGCCAAGATGGCTCCGCCTAGGCAAAAGATGGCTCGGCCATGACAATTTCTTAGGAAGCTTGACTTGATTTTTGGAGAAGTGGAGTTGTAGAATGAAGGAGGAGGTTTTAAAAGTTTAAAAGTGAATTAAAACCAAGATTTTAAAACTTTAGAAATCTAGGAAGCCATGAAAGTTTTTCATGAAGCTTAGAGAGGTTTTTAGATAATGGGAATGAAGTGATTGGATGAGAAAAAATAATATGAAAATTGATTTTTATATAACGACTAAACTACCTAATTAGCCTTAAGTACATGCCCTCCATACATATGCTTCCACATCACCAGCCCTTGTCCCCTCTTTGCCAACATGCATTTAATTAGCATTTGTACTTATGTCTCTTAAGGTTTAATCATGTTTTAGTACTAAATGTACTAATGTTTGCTATGATGTGACACTTAACTTTTTACTTAATTAAATTCTCTTAAGTATAAATATATACACACTTAACCAATGCATGCATGTATATACACATACCCTAACTTTATTATAAATGTATGTGAATATATTAACTCAATGGTTTTTAACATTTCCAACAACTTTTTGCCGACGAAAAGTCGAAAATCCGAAAAACGAATTCCGGTCACATTTTGGATTTTCCATCGAACTATATTTTTTTATAAACACATTTTGAAAACTATTTAACCATCATTAATTATTATTTAAAGATTTTTATTTTAATTATGAAACCTATTGTTTGAATATTTAAAATTAATTAAATATTCACAAATCAAAGCAGTGAAATTCTGGGTCGTTACACTATCCACCCTTAGAATAATTTTGTCCCCAAAATTTTTACCACAGCCCTAAACCTAGACACACTTAATCCTATTCATTAGCCCATATGATATACATAGATTATTTCTATGAAAAACTCTGATTTGGTCACTCACTTGAATACATAGCATTACTTCCGAACTAGTATCGCCCGCTCGACTTTCTAGTGCGGACTCTGATCAGGCTTCTTAATTAGAAACCACCGTTCTCCTTAAATAGCCATATACTATCATAGAAAACATTGGTTCCATGTTAAGAACCCTCACCAAGTGTTCACCATGAAAAATCGAATGATAAATCCTTATTCAGAATGGTGTGAAACATCTCAAGTCATGTACTCGAATCTTGGATCGAGAATTATGTGAAAAAGATGAAGGATCTACGTACAAATTACGTACTGATCTAGAGATTCTTATTACCCAACTACTTTCTACCCTCCCAAAATATTTTTGAAAATATTTCATAACAATTCCAACTTATGTTCAAACATTTTTAAATGTTACAGCTTAATTTATAAAACCCTTTCATAAAAAATCATTTTAGTTTATTAACTTGTATAATACTCTCCTACGTCCTAAGAGTATATACAAAACATAAGATTTTTAATTCTATTTACTTTTAAATATTCAGATGTAGGTCCAAAATAATTTTGGGTCTTAAAACTGAGTCGACCAATATAACTTCTTTACCCGTTTTTTTGGTAATTAGCTAAGAAGAGTAGGATGCTGGTATCCAAACTCAGTGTTGGAGTCTACTTTTTCTTAGACACTTCTAAGGTAAAAATGTTTATTAGCCGGCCCAATAACATCAAACAATTTTTAACTTCCCTTATGTTAAAATCAAAAGACATGGTTTAAATAAACAAAGTTTATTAAACCGCATTATTAAATTTAACGCAATTAAAACTTCATTAATTAACCTATTTTAAATCAATATACCTTTATATTTTGGAAATTTAAGAGCCAAATACCTGGGTTTATTTCAAATATTCTTTTTGAAATGATACTATATATTTAACCCTTAAAAACATACATATAGCCCGAGTAACTCCAAAATGATATCAAGGAACTGGGTACTGCCAAATAGTATCATATATCCCTTTATAAAGAAGGGTAATACTCAAGAAAAGTGTTTACCATCGAACACATCTCCTGCCCATTTTTAGTCACTTTCGAGTCACTTGAACTAGTTAGTTATAAAAATATTTCTTCTTTTCAAATCCCCTTGTGAAACAATACTATATATATAATATATATATATTTCCAACTAAATAATTTTTTATAAAATATTTATCATCCACTTGCTTTGGATTCATTCGGATTCGAACTTGTTTCGATCGTATAATGACAAAGAGAATAATTTAATAAGTGCACTATCACATCTTCCTAAGCAAACATCCGATTATCACTTAGAAGATTATTCTGATCATCACAAAACTGATCAAGACTCATTCCTTAAACTATCCAAAGAAACATCTTACTCTCAAATTTCCTTTCAAAATATTTATACCTTAGAGTATTTTTAAGTAAAATTATTACTACTTTTCCAAGAATCATTTGAAAACTTTATCAAAGCTACCGGGGTTTAAATCCTCTGAAAATCCATCTTATTTCCAAAATATATTTTATAATCCTGATTTATGACATCAACTATTATAAAATCATCTGAAATATTTCTTTTAATAAACACCTTTTATTAAAAATCCAATTTTTTAACCCAACATTATCAACGAACGCCTTATAGTCAAACTGTAAAACTTAATTCACAAGGTTTTCGTTTCTATCTTCCATAAATTCTATCTACCTAACCTATACTTAAAAGGAAAAACTACTAATAGATTAGAAAATAGTCAATGCTCAAAAGGGACGAGCATGACTAATCAAATCCTATATGATATTAATTAAATATTATCAACTCCTAACAACAACCAAAACATAGATAACTATAATTTATATTTTGAAAAAGTTTCCTTTATATATATATAATATAGTCCTAGGTTAAATAATTTCATTTACCAGATTTTAAAACAATATTGTGTCGATTGAACATGTTCAAGAGTCTAGGAAATCCCTATCGATAACGTTGGCCAAACGCATCGATCGGAATTCTTATGTTACTCAACAGATCAAACAACACAATATAAAACATTTTTATACACTAACAAATATGCGCACTTATATATAATATACTCTTAAACTCGTCCTTGGGTCACACTTACTCTATCCTTACTGAGTTTATCCCACCAGGGCCAAGGTGCTCGCTTAACCTTGTGCTCTAATACCAAATGTAACGATCCACCTTTCTTACACCTAAAGACGACACTTAATACATCCACAGTATTTTTGTGCCGATCATTTAAGTGTTCGAAAGATAGATCATTTGGGGTGAAATAAAGAAAAGACAGAACAGAATCTCACATACATGACAGTAACATATAATATACACAAGATCTTTATAAAAAGAAATCATCTTTACTATACAACATCAAATTACACTAACTTATTATCAGCCTGGATAGTTATAACAACCTATCCTTACAATTGCTAATTTATATAGACAAGAACAAAGCAACAAAATAGCGGAAGAATATAAGATGCGTGAATACATCTTGGTAAATCCAGCTTGTCTCCTGAAAGCTCCAAAGGATCCAGCTAAATCTGGAAAATTTGATCGAGCTGACTGAGCATTATAGGAAAACAACGTCCGGGTCAGTCTAGTAAAACCAGCTTGCGAAAAGCTCAAAATAAATCATATGGATTAACATATTTGAAAAACCTTCCAAAACAAAAAGTATCTCGTAAAACCGCGCCGCATATACACACGGATGGGTTTTTATGTTACGATAACTAAAACATTTCATTATAAAAATCCAGTGATATTATCATAATGCCTAGGTTTAAAATAAATATAAAATATAGTTGAAATGATTGCATCTCACATTTCAACATAATTGGGCACACATCTAAGTCCGTAAAGGTTCGTATTGGAGAATGGCAATGGCTAGGTAAGGGACTACCATCCAATGTACACCTCTAGAAAATGTACCTGAATGCTACAGATGCATCTGCCCCTCTACTACATAGAGTTAGCATTCCCCTTTAACATGACAAGCCAGATTACCTCACCCCTTTGACACCGAGGCTGCTTTACATTGCCCCTCGATGCCTGCGCGCAAAACACCTCTAAGGGACAATCTAGAATGGGATGATAGCTCCTAATGGTAGCTAACCACATAGCTCTGTTGTATACCTTGTTTTAGCCATTCTTTCGGGTTGTGAGGCCTGAGGCTACGCTTTTACATCTTCTACTAACAAACCATCTTAGAATGTTAACACCGCCCTTCATGCAGAGATGCAATGCCAACATTCATCCATACAAGTTGTTCCAGGATCGAACAAACATTCAAAATTTACTATCTTTCATTTTGGAATCACCCTCAGGAAGAATAGTATCACTCCATATCATACTTCATCACGAATGTTATTAGTTTAGAGTGATTCAGATAAATCCGGAAACCGGTGTCTCCAAACTAAGCGATTATTTCCGACTAACTCAATTCCAGTTCTTTGGACGTATGAAATGAGTATTCGGGTCCTCATAAAGGAACTCGAATATACCCAACATACTTCCTGAGTTAAAACAGGTTCAGATTTGATAATCGGTTATTTAACTATCAAATAGATAAATAACAACAATTCAGAGATTTAATTACCCATAGCAACCGCGAAGCCTCAAAACAATTCTTTCATTTATTAAAATCTCTTTTCTAAATGTTTATAAAAAAACATCCATATACTTATCTCAATGACATAAGTATATTCACAAAACATTTGTGGAAGATTTCTCATTTACAAATCATGTCAAAGGATTAAAACAAAAGGTTATTTTAAATTGGATATAAAGATAAGCTCAGACAATTCCTTCGGTGTTAAGTGTGGAACGAATGTCCATACCACTAGAATTAAGAAGGTCAGTTAAAGGAAATCAAATCTCAAATTCTTTTATAAATTTCCTTCAATAAATCCTTTTAACAAATCTCTTTTGTATATAATATTTCCTTAACCCAAAACTTCAAATCATTTTGTAAAACTTCTTTTATAAATGTTCAAAACCATTTATAACACTCTTTATAAATCTCCAAAATCATTTATAAAACTTCTTTATTTAAAACAAAACTCCTTCAATAAAACTTAATTCATCAAGTTCCCTTTATAAAATCACTTATTTAAAGCACCTTTAAATAAAAACATTCTTTATTGAATTATTTTTACACCATATTAACAAAACACTTATTTTAAACCATCATTTAAAAAGATTAAATTAACTTCAAACATTTAATAAAATAATCGTTTGACCATCTTTTAAATATCATATTTAAAATAATAATAAACTTTAAACAATTTCATAAAGGATAAAATGAAATATTAAAATTTGCAAAATCAGAAGGAGGCTTAGTGACCACAATGGTTCATTAAATTGGGTTTAACTTATCCAAGTTATAACATGAGTATTACATAACGAGCAGATATGCAAATGAAATCAGCCAATAACAATCAATCAACATATGGGTAAATGTCCAAGTTAATAAAATAGTAGAATTGAGATTAGTTCTGCATAGTAGATGTCAACATAATCTACTTAGTGAATTATGGCAGAATTGATTTATTCCGCTAACGGATATTTAATATAAAATAAATTAGCAGAACTGTATTTTATCCTGCTAAACATATATCATTGGGTTTCAAATTCAATTGGTAGTTACTTAAGGGTAATCGAGAAAGAAATCCCTTGGATATTAAAACATTTTTTTAAAGGAAAGTTAATTTAAGACAAAATCGATCTTCAAAAATAAAGTGGTTTAAAACTGCAAAACATTTATTTAAAAATTAAATAATATTTAAACTTTTTATTTAATAATAATTAAACAATAATTAACTATTAAATAAATAATTAAATAATAATTATCCTTAAATAAATAATTAAATGATAGTTAGATTTTAAATAAGTAATTAAACCATAATTAAATTTTAATTAATAATTAAATAATAATTTTAAATTTTAAATATTAATTAATCTTAGTTAATTAAATAAATAATCCTTAATTAAAACATAAATGATTAATTAAACCTTTATTTAAAAATAATTAAGCCTTTATTTAAAAATAATTAAGTTTTAACTTAAATTTAACTTGATAAGTAATTAATTACTAATTAAACCTTTTATAAATAAATAATTAATTAATAATTAATTAAAATAATGATTAATCTGTAAATACTTAATTAAATAATAATTAACTCCTTATTAATTAACTAATTATAATTGACTTACTTGATTAATACTTAAGTACTAATTACCTTGTTGACTAATGATTAAGTACTAATCAACTTACTTAATTTATTAATCAAATAATCATTAAATAATTAATTAATTAATTAATAAAATAACAATAATTATTTAAAATTTTTAAAAATGTTTGAAAACACATTTCAAAATATACTTAAGATGAAACAAGTTCTAAATTTAAAAAAGAGTTCGGTTTCACGAACTGCATTTATAGCGATTATCGCTATATGTCCTGTAATTTTAAAACTCGATTCATACACCAAATTAATTTCAAAATTCTTGCGTTATGTTTTATCTTACTTTTATAAACTTGAACATAGTTTTTTTTAAAATAAACTAAATTTTAAAGCTTTATAATCTTTTCTCGGAAAATCTTTAAGTAAACAAGTAAGAAAGCAAGGGATTTTAATGTCGTGTTAAATTACAAATCAAGTGCTAATTTCTCCTTAGCCTACAACATTGTATGTATGTTTGCAAACATATATATGAACCACAACATCATGATATAAGCAGGGTCCTAACTTGTACTTTACTAACTTTTAACTATTTATTTACAAGTCTAAACAAAGTTACATCCAAGCATACACATGTATAACCAAATCAACACCATATTCATTGAAACAAGCAATGAATTGACAATAATTTCACATCATAAATAAAGTTAGAAACCTTAGTAAAGAGGTGAGATTTAACTCACCAAAAGCTTACTAACTCGACCCGATCTTCCACTATAATTAGAAATAAATCTAGAGCTTTGTTTTCCTTAAACAAAAATTGATTTTGTAGGCTTTAAAGGCCAAGGTGGCTAGGACTAGGCATAAGATGGCTCGGCCATGACAATTTCTTAGGAGGATTGACTTGATTTTTTGAGTAGTGGAGTTGTAGAATGAAGGAGGAGGTTTTAAAAGTTTAAAAGTGAATTAAAACCAAGATATTGAAACATTAGAAATCAAGGAAGCCTTAAAGTTTTTCATAAAGTTTAGAGAGGGTTTAGACAATGGGAATGATGTTGTTTGCGTCGAAAATGGTCTCAAACACCAATTGAAGATGAAAGCACCAAATCACAGTCACAGATCACAGGTAGATTGAATGTAATAGAATTAAATATGAAGAACACTCAAAAAATTAAAAGGAAAGAAGTAGAAAGACAAGATTTATAGTGGTTCGGCGTTGTAGCCTACGTCCACTTTGAAGGATTTTCTGTTTTATTGATGATTCTCGCTGGTTACAATTGATTACAACAGTACACTCCAGATACAATGAATATTTTGGTAGAGTATAGGTGTAGAAGGGCCAAAAGATCCCTTTTCTAAAGCTCTTAGACTGCTATTTATAGGTGTAGGCTGCAAATATCTCGCCCAGATCTCGGAAGACTCCTTCTCTCATGTGGGTGGGCCCATGTGATCGATCCCCTGACATTTCGACTTAATCCATGATCGATACATACCAAATTCGTATCGATCCAAAATTGCTCTTTTTGGTTTGGGATCGATCATGGACACTCTTGAGGTTGTACGCAAGCTCCTGTGAAAATTTGGTGGCATTTGGACTTGTAGATTTTGAGTTATAATCGATGCAAGTTTGAATTTGTTGAAGGCTGTCAAATTCGCATCGCTTCTACATCGCTTCTGTTCGCATCGCTTCTGCATCGCTTCTGTTCGCATCGCTTTTGTTCTCATCGCTTCTGCATCGCTTCTGTTCGCATTGCTTCTGTTCGCATTGCTTCTGTTCGCATCACTTTTGCATCGCTTCAGTTCGCATCGCTTCTGCATCGCTTCTGTTTGCATCGATGGATACGAATTGTAGCTATTTTCTTTGACTTGCATCGATCATATCTTGAGCATATGAACTCCGATTGACTTGAAATTCGGAAAGTTGGCTTTTAGAGATTTTCTTGTTGTGACATATCAATTGTAGCTTGATCCGGACTCAGAAAAAATTTGTCAGTATCCATAGTAGACCTGCGTATAAACGATTTTTGGCGACTTGCATCGATCATATCTTGAGTATACGAACTCCGATTGACTTGAAATTTGGAACGTTGGCTTTCATAGCTTTGCTTGTTGTGCCATATCAATTGTAGCTCGATACAGACTCGGACAAAATTTGTCAGTATCCACAGTAGACCTGCATATAACTGATTTTCGAGATGAACGGTCTTTTGTTTCCAGCCAATTCCTTGGTGTCACAGCCTTGCCAAAAGGCGGGATAACATTTTGCCTACCAAAACATGCCTTGCGATTGGAAGGTGTGTTTTGTAGTGCCACAAGCTGGATGTTCGTATCCTGTTAATGACCTGTAAAGAGATTGATAATCTTACCAGACCATGAATGGCGATCGTTCGAGATCGTATGCCGTTCGGGGTGGTATGTGACCGTTCGAGGTCGAATGCCGTTCGAGGCGAATTTTGACCGTTCGTGGTCGGGTGCCGTTCGAGGCGAATGGTGGCCGTTCGTGGTCATGTGCCATTCGAGGCGAATTGTGACTGTTCGTGGTCGGGTGCCGTTTGAGGCGAATGGTGACCGTTCGTGGTCATGTGCCATTCGAGGAGAATTGTGACCGTTCGTAGTTGGGTGCCATTCGAGGCAAGTTATGTGTACCCAAGGGGGACTTAGTATCATTAATGTCAGATTTCACGTTTGAGTGAGTTTCTGAATTGTTTGTTATGGCGGTTTATCGCCATCTCAGAGCATGTCTGAGGACCGTTCGCGATGTCGTGCTTGTGTAAGTGACTTAGCCATTATTGAATTACAAATACCATATTTACATTCAAATGAGTCTTTCAACAGAAATGTCCAACAAAATCAAGTCCTAACGTGAGAAATAGAAAACAAAAGCAAAATAAAGATGTCAAAGTGTAAACACCTACACTGATGCGATTGATAGTCGTATCAGAGCATGGTTGAGGATCGTTCGTGATCCTGTACATGTGTAAATGACTTAATCGTGTTGGTGTGTAGTTTTCCACTTATTCGTCATTATTCCGATCAGTTGATGACAAGCTGACGCCTCGATCCGGAGCCACCTTTATTTGATGCAGACGGCGGTTGCTCTCGTTCCACCGTTGTTGCTCGCCTTCTCACATATTGCGATAACAGACCATTCCGGATATGTCCCTCAACCTCATCCTTTAAGTGCTTGAAATCATTCGTACTATGACCATTTAGCTCGTGGAATAAGCAATATTTGTCTGATCTGCTTTCATTGTTAGTCGGATCCCTCCTCATTGGTTTTCGATAAGGAACCTGCCCCCTGGTGTCCTAGTAGATCCGTTCCAAAGTTTCATTCAACTCCGCATAAGAGGTGAATCTCGATTCCTTTCGCGGTCGCTTTGGTCCATCACCGTTATCCTCGACTTTCCGTTTCCCTTTATCCTTGTTTGAATATTTTCTAGGAGGATTTCCGCCTTTGACTGCATCAACTTCAACTCCCTCTCCTTCCTCTCTTTCAACATTTGCATCCTCTAATCGCAAAAATCCTTTGGCCTCATGATGAAATTCTCCTAGATCCATAGGTGGATCCCTTGTCAGTGAATTCTTGAATTCTGTTCCATCAGTTATGCCAGATACAGCTGCTATCAAAACCATGGATGGATCTGGTCGATCTACCGATGCTGCCGCTGCATTGAATCGTGACAGAAAACTCCTCAAAGATTCCCCAGTTCTTTGCTTTAGTGTTGTCAAACTCATTACGTTCTTGGGTCTCGAAATGTGAACTCTGAATTGCCTCATAAACTTCTCAGTCAACTCGGTCCATGTTCCAATGGAGCCGCTCTCCAATTGCCTGAACCATAGTGCTGCTATGTCTGTCAAATACAATGGGAAACACCGGGCCATGACCTCCTCCGATTCCCCTAGTACCTCCATATGCCTCATATACCTTGTCAGATGAACAACAGGATCCATCCTCCCATCATATGTCTCCAGTGTTGGTAGCTTGAATTCAGGTGGGTTCCTAGCCTTCCTGATTGCGGGAGCGAAAGGGCTCCTGTTCACTTTTTCCAAATCTCCATTCACTAGTCCTCCCCTCATGGCTTGTCTGACAATCTCCGCCAATCTATCACTATCTCCAAGTTGTAGACCTTGTAAGTTGCCCCCAATCTGCCCCCCCAAGTTCATGAGGGGATCTTGGAATCTGCTTTCCTGGACGAGGATCTGTTGCTCTATCAACTCCATACTGCATAGTCCCGGCTGGTATCCTGCCTGAGATTGGATCAACATGTTCCTAGGGATTGCCCCCCAGCTCAGGGGCTGCTCCTGATGGTCCTGCTCTATCCGATTACCTGTTGGGTCCTTCTGGTCCAACTCCGTGGATCTGAATTCCAGCTCCTCATGCTGTTCCTGCCTATCAAAACTGTCTGAGAAAATTCTGCATCATTTCCTCTTACCTTTTCAATAATTCTTCATGCATAGCTCCCATCATCATCTCCATCTCATCTCTGGTGATGAAGGACGAAGTCTGATTAGCTCCTAAGGATGCTTCATGGCTTCCTTCATGCCGACTTCTCTCCGCTCTTTGTCTCCTTGTTGACTGCTTCATCATAGCTTTCCAGATCCAAGTCTTTAAGCTTTCAAATCCAAAATCCAAGTTATAGAATCCCTGAGTTCAATTCTCAGTGAAAGCACCAAAATGTTTGCGCCAAAAATGGTCACAACCAACCAATTGCAGATGAAATCACCAAATCACAGTCACGGATCACAGGTAGATTGTATGTAATAGAATTAAATATGAAGAACACTCAAAAAATTAAAAGGAAAGTAGTAAAAAGACAAGATTTATAGTGGTTCATCGTTGTAGCCTACGTCCACTTTGAAGGATTTTCTGTTTTATTGATGATTCTTGCTGGTTACAATTGATTACAACAGTACACTCTAGATACAATGAAGATTTTGGCAGAGTATAGGTGTAGAAGGGCAAAAAGGTCCCTTTTCTGAAGCTCTTGGACTGTTATTTATAGGTGTAGGCTGCAAATATCTCGCTCAGATCTTAGAAGACTCCTTCTCTCACGTGGGTGGGCCCACGTGATCGATCCCCTTCCATTTCGACTCGATCCATGATCGATACGTACCAAATTCGTATCGATCCAAAATTGATCCTTTTGGTTTAGGATCGATCATGGACACTCTTGAGGTTGTACGCAAGCTCCTGTGAAAATTTGGTGGCATTTGGACTTGTAGATTTCGAGTTATGATCGATGAAAGTTTGAATTTGTTGAAGGCTGTCAAATTCGCATTGCTTCTGTTCGCATCGCTTCTATTCGCATCGCTTCTGCATCGCTTCTGTTCGCATCACTTCTGCATCGCTTCTGTTCGCATCGCTTCTATTCGCATCGCTTCAGTTCGCATCGCTTTTGCATCGCTTCTGTTCGCATCGCTTCTATTCGCATCGCTTCTGTTCGCATCGCTTTTATTCGCATCACTTCTGCATTGCATCTGTTCGCATCGCTTCTGTTTGCCTCGCTTCTACATTACTTCTGTTTGCATCGCTTTTGCATCGTATATGTTCGCATTGATTTCACATCGCTTCTGTTCGCATTGATGGATACGAATTGTAGCTGTTTTCCTTGACTTGCATCGATCATATCTTAAGCATACGAACTCCGATTGACTTGAAATTTTGAATGTTGGCTTTCATAGCTTTGCTTGTTGTGCCATATCAATTGTAGCTCGATCCGAGCTTGGACAAAATTTGTCAGTATCCATAGTAGACCTGCGTATAACTGATTTTTGGTGACTTGCATCGATCATATCTTGAGCATAAGAACTCCGATTGACTTGAAATTTGGAACCTTGGCTTTCATAGATTTGCTTGTTGTGCTATATCAATTGTAGCTCGATCCAGACTCGGAAATTTTTTGTCAGTATCCATAGTATACCTACGTATAACTGATTTTCAGGATGAACGGTCTTTGGTTTCCAGCCAATTCCTTGGTGTCACGGCCTTGCCAAAAGGCGGGGTAACAGATGCTCAAGTGAAACTCCCAATAGTGATGCTGCCATAGAGCAATTGGAGAAATCGACTGGAGTTTCGGTAGCTGCCGATGTATCGAGACCCGATGCTCAAGTCATCGGACCCCTTGATGAATATAATATTTAAGATCCGCTCCCAGCATATGAGTCTGATGATGTAATGATTATCGGTGCCTTTGAATGAATGAACAAGACTAGCATGAAAGAGCGGATTGAAAAGGAGCTGCTGAAAAGAAAAGCTAAAACTAAGCCCGCCAAGATGGACATTGATGATCTTCATCTTGTGCCACTACAAGTTATTCCACTAGGCGGGTCGATTCCCAGTGAACTTCCTCCTACCTCTGTAAGCTCTTTGGCTAAAGGCTGCAAGGGATCCAGAAAAAGAATCACATGTGGCACTACTCCCAAAAAATCCCAAAAAGAGAGAAAGTCAAAGAAATAGCCGTCACTTCGGCTCAGTGTATATATAGTTTGCACAGCTGTTTCTTTCATTAACTGTTGTTGTACGGGTATGAGTCCCGATTTTTCTCTCGAATAACTTGTACTTCGATCTAGAAATCTGTTATGTGAATAAAAGTTTTTGTTTTCTATTGAGTTTTCTTTTGAATTGCTATTTAAGTAGTTTAACTATTACATTCCATTCAATATACTTGTAATTTGTTATTCATAAATTCTGATAACAATCCACCAGCTCTATCCCAAGGCCTCCAAGTGGTCATGGTCTCGAGTCGTATCAAACAATAGGCTCGAGCCTTAGTGTTACGCTATCGAATTAAGCAGTTTTTGAGCAATTATACTCTTTCCCCAGGTTTTGGTTTAACGTGGCAGATGTAGGATGGTCGAACTCCATCCTTAGCAAGTTTATACTCCTCCCGTTGGTTTCAGGCCGGAGTTCGTGGAATAGTGAACGGTCGAACTCTACTCTTCTATTCATTCATGTTCATATCTTCACTCTAGGGATAAGATTTAGGTGATGGGTGGTCGGATTACACCCAATCTACGCTTATACTCTAGTCCACACTCTGGGGACTTAGAGTTATTTCACGGGTGGTCGGTTCACACCCGATTCATGTTTATACTTCGGTCCACACTCTTGGGACTTATAGTTATTTTGTGGGTGGTTGGTTCACACCCGATTCATGTTTATACTCCAGTCCACACTCTGGGGACTTAGAGTTATTTTGCGGGCGGTCGATTCACATCCGACTTATGTTTATATCCAGTCCGCACTCTGAGGACTTAGAGTTATTTTGGAAAGTAGTCAGATCGCACTCCCTTAACTAATTGATTTGTCCCTCAGGGTCTGGAGTTTGGTCTAGTGAGTGATTGGTCATGTCATAGTCACCCTCATTTCATCTCAGTTCCACAATTGGGTAGGAGTCATTCGATCATCAGATGGTTGAGCGGCAATTATTCCTTATTGTGTATCCCATCCTTTGGATTGCGAATGAGAGTTGTTAAATGAATAAGTAGATTTAGCTTATCTTGTTTAATCCCACCAGGAGTTAGCACGATTGGTTGATTTCAAACTCTACGAGCATGTTCACACATATCGACATCAATCAGTTTCTCCATGTAATTAGCGTATAATGCAATAACAGACATAAATATAAAGGAAGCCTGAAACTTTATTCATTAAATGGAAAGGTATAACATGAATTGTCTTATTGCACATTCGGAAAGTCCAATGCTAAAGCAAATTCCAGAAGTAGATACAACTGAAATGAAAAAGAAATAAACTAACTGAAATAGCGTTGTAGATGTTCGCTATTCCACACCCTTAGAAGTATGATGCCATCGACAATCGCTAACTTGAAAGTACCTTCTCCAAGCCTCTGTTCAACTGACATATGGTCCTTTCCAGACTGGATTCATATGTGACGGGGTAGGAAAAACCCATCCAATTTTGAAGGTTCTAGGTCAAACTTTAATGTTGTTATACCGGGCGACTCTGTATCGATGTGCAGCTTCTCTCAGATCGGGTTCCTCGCGCTTCTCGTCTATAAAGTCAAGAGATTCCAAAAGGGGATCTTTATTCAATTTGGGATCATAGTAAGTCACTTGATGAGAAGGAACTTCGAGGCCAACGGTTATAATGGCTTCGAAACCGTAAGCAAGTGCGAATGGAGTATGGCCAGTCGTGGAGTTGTGGGTGGTCCTATAAGCCTACAGTGTTGTAGGGAGTTCATCCACCCACCTGTTGTTATCCGACCTTTTGGCCCGGCTACACAAAGGTGATTACGAGGACCATACTCAAATATTGATTGGAAAGATGGCCACGAGACGACATCTATGTGACTAGAGTACGATATCCAAACAGTTATATCCACTCCAAGCTAAATAAGGTCGATAAATGGATAACACGGGATGTCGAAGTCTTAAAAGTTAGTTTGTTTGGATTGGAAACCAAAGTGTATGATTAGGCAAATTCAATGAAACTCAAAGGGATCAGCATAGTAGAGGTTGGGTCGGCAAAGCATATGAAATGGCTGGGGTCGGCAAAGTATATAATATGATGGGCTCGGCATAGTGTATGGAATGGCTCGGGTCGGCATCGACATGGAGATAATAAGGTCGGCATACCAAGATGGGTCGGCATAGGAATGAAGACCATCGGGTCGGCATAATGTATGGTATAGTATGGATCGGGTCAGCATAGGAACGAGACCATCGGGTCGGTATAATATATGGTATAACCTGGATCAAGTCGGTTACTTGGAGTAGGCTACTTCGGATCGGTTACTTCAGGTCGATCACTTCGGTTCGGCTACTTCAGATCGGCTACTTCAGATCGGTTATTTCAGGTCGGTCACTTCGGTTCAGCTAACTTGGATCGACATTATTGAAAGGAGGAGTGGATTGGCATAAGCAAAGGAGTGAGTTACTTCGAGTCGCAGTCCAGGTTGCTTCGAGCCAGAGTTGGGACTGCTTTGAGTCAACATCCAGGAAACCCCAGGTCGGCTTTGAGGGGTCGGCATGCTCGGGTCGGACTTCCTAGCTTATCAGTTGTGGGCCGAGCTCTCTTGGTCGTGGGCCTGAAGGACTGGAAAGAGATGCAAGATCAAAGAAGCCAAGCTATCTCCATCTATAAATAGAGGGGAAGGCTTCCATTTTAGGGGATCTTTTTTCGAAAATTGAGAGGAGACTCTCCCATTCTTTGTACTCATTTCCTTTTTGTTCCAAATTGAATTCAAGCTATTCTTTGTGGATTGTATCTGTATTCAAATAGCTGAAAAAGCAATAAAGATTAAATTCAAAGTGGACGTAGGCAGTTACGCTGAACCACTATAATTATGTTGTTCTTGTTTTTTATAGTTCCTTTTGCATTATATTGTGTTATTCCTCTTTTTCCGTTTACTCTCTTCATTTATCTCGCCACACAAATCTACACTAGGGTGTTAGTGACCAAACTTGCCTCTGGCCTTCTCAAAACACTACTTCAGAATGTACTTTATGATTTTATTTACAGCTTCAACCTGTCCATTTTCCTAAGAGTGAGTGACCGCTGCAAATCTCTTTTCAATACGATATCTTTGACAAAATTCTTTGAATTCAACACTATCGAATTGAGTCCCATTATTTGTTACAATAGTTCATGGAAGGCCAAGCAGCATATGATGTTTCAGACAATAAAGTTGAATACTTTCTTGGTTGTGATCGTGGCTAAAGGTTCTGCTTCAGCCCATTTGGTGAAGTAATCAACTACAACAATAGCGTATTTTGCACCACCTTTAGAGATCGGTAAGGAACCGATAATGTCTATACCCCACATGGCGAACGACCATGGGCTTACCATTTGCGTGATTTCTGTTGGTGGAACTCTCAGAACTCTTGCATATATCTGGCATTTATCACATCGTCTTACATAATAAGCGGTGTCTCGATTTACGGTCGGCCAATAATACCAGTAATGGAGTATTGTCTTTGCCAGAGTTTGCCCCCCAGTGTGATCGCCGCATTCCCTTTCATAAACTTCTCTTAGAACACATTTTATCTCACGATGAGCGACACACCGGAGTAGAGGGACTGAGAAACCTTTCCTATACATAATTCCTTCTTGCATAATATACCGTGAAGCTTTGCGAAGGACTTATCACTTTTCATTTCTTTTATTTGGTAGGACTCCATGCAGTAAATAGTCTTTGAACGGGGTCATCCATGATTCCCTTTCAGGATCCACTTCCAGTGTCTGGTCGATTTCTATCATGTTTATACTTGGGGTATTTAATACTTCGACGGGAACAAAGCCATCTACTGTGCATTGCCGGTACTAGCAAACTTTGCCAATGAATTAGCCTCTCTGTTTCGATCTCATGGAATATGCGAAATGTCATCGTACTCAAATTCTATCAACTACTCTTGGACTTGGGTAAGGTATGGGGCAAACCATTGTCCCTTAGCTTTATAATCTCCCCTAACTTGATACACCACCAACTATAAATCGCAAAATATTTCGAGGGATTTTATTCCAAGTTCTCTAGCTAGTTTAAGTCCAGCAATCAGAGCTTCATATTTATCTTTGTTGTTTGTTGCTGGGAAATAAAGCTTTAATGCATAACAGGTTTACCAATTTTAAGGAGTTACAAGCACAATCCCAACTCCGAAACAATGATTGTTAGACGTTCCATCAGTATATAATTTCCAACGTACGATAGGGATTTCACTACCTTCTGGATAATCATCCTGCATAGTAAACTCTGCTATAAAGTTTGTCAACGCCTGACCCTGGATAGCCCTCCGAGGGAGATAAGTAATGTCGAATTGACTGAGTCAATATTCCACTTGAGTAACCTTCCAGACGTCTCAGGTCATTGTAGGACCTGTTGTAACGACTGGTCGGTGTAAACATTAATCGAATGTGCCTGAAAGTACGGACGGAGCTTCCGTGATGCAATTAGTAAGCAGTATGCCAATTTTTCTATCTTCGGGTAGTTCTTTTCGGCCCTGTTAATCGTTTGCCGACGTAATTCACCGGTCTATAGATCCGATCCTCCTCATGAAGCAATGCGATGCTTATAGCATGTGATGATACAGTCAAATAAATGTACAACTCCTGATGATCGACCGGTTTTGATAAGATATGGGTCTCTCCAAATGGTTCACCAAAGTTTGAAATGCGTCTTTACAATCCTGGGTCCATTCAAAGTTTCTTTTCCCTTTCCTAATCAAATTGAAGAAAGGAATACATTTGTTGGTAGCTCTGGAGATGAATCGGCTTAAGGCAGCAACCTTCCCATTCAGACTCTGCACTTGTTTAATAGTTCTTGGCGCTTGGATATCAGGGATAGCCTGAAAGTTCTCGGGATTAGCTTCTATTCCACAAGCATTGATAATAAAGCCCAAGAATTTTCCTGATGCAACACCAAAAGAAGACTTCAAAGGATTGGTTTTCATCTTGTAATGTCGGAGGATGTAAAACATTTCCGCCAAGTCCCCAATGTGGTCGCATGATTGTCATGACTTCACGAGCATATCATACACGTACACCTCCAGCGTTGACCAAGCGCTGATAAGTTGCTCCTGAATTCTTTAATCGAAACAGCATTACTACATAATAGTACAATCCAACATCGGTAATGAAACTGGTGTGCTCCTGATCAGGGATATGCATCGGGATTTAGTTATATCCCAAGTATGCGTCCATGAAAGATAGCAGTTCGTGTCCTACGGTTGAATCCAACAGTTGGTCAATCCTCGGAAGGGGAAAACTATGTTTTGGACACGCCTTGTTTAGATCTAAATAATAAATGCACGTTCTCCATTTCTCATTCGCCTTCTTCACAAGTACAGGATTAGATACCCATTCAAGGTAGAGGCTGTCGTGGATAAACTTGTTGACTTTTAGTTTATCCACCTCCTCTTTGAGAGCGACAGATCTCTCCGAATCCATACCGCATCTTTTTTGCTCCACCGAGACATGCCTCGGTTCAATATTCAATGCATGGCTTGCAATGACAGGTGAGATTTCACGCATGTCAAAGTGAGTCCAATCAAACATGTCTATCGCTGGGAGAAAACTAGCAAGTTCTTTCATCATCGAGGGGCTGAGCTGTGATCCAACATTTAGGAATCGTGATGGGTCATCGTGGCTGACCGTAGTATCAAATTATTAGCTCAGCCGGTGTAGCCTTGGTCTCTTTGGGCTCCTCTTCATCATCTCTCGGATCTATATCTCTATAGAACCGACTGTGACACCCGAGCCAATGCTCGGGCGCTAGTTGTCAATTTTGATAGATTGGATGTGGACAGTCTTGTCCACACCCTTACCTTTTTCTTTGCACTGAGCTTCCCTCAACTCAGCTACATAACAGGTACGTCCAGTCTCCTGATCGCCATGAACAACTCCTACACCATTATCCATTGAAAACTTGAAAGGCAAACACCATAGGGCAAGAGCTGCTCAGAATTGAGCTAGGGCTAGTCGACCTAGAGAAACATTATATGGAGAGTCAACATCCAAAATAATAAACGGCAAGGTTCGTACTCTCCTTCATTCACTTTCTCCCAACTCAACAGATAATTCCACATAATCGACAGCTTCAGTTGCAATGCCGTTAAAACCATATATACGAGCTTTAGATGGTTTTAAATCTTTATCTTCCATCCTCATCTAATCATAAGCTTTTTTGAAGATTATATTCACTGAACTATCACAATCAATCAAAATCCTCCTCACCAAAGCAGAACCAATCGTGGCTGAAATGACCATTGGGCCGATTATCGAAGCCTCTACATTATCTGCATTACTGTTCCTAAACATAATATCACCCGTCATCGTACATTGTTATTTTGCCGGAGCTCCATCTTCCGTATTCGAACAGCATACAGAGTCCACATGCCTAATCGCATTAGCATAATGCTCCATCTCTTGCCAACTCTTATCTACCGAATAAGGTCCCCCGATTATCGTGTTTATTACCAGCCTTTCACCAGTCCGTGCAGGCTCATCGGCCCTACATGGCGCTCGCCCTCTGTTGGGGTCAGAAGTCCCTTACCCGCCATCATGTGGGGCTTTCACAAACTGTTGTAACTTCATTTCTTGAATCAGTTTTTCTATAACATCCTAGAAATGCCTACATTCATTTGTATTATGCCCATAACACTCATGAAACCAAAAATATTTCCTGGTCTACTTCTGCTTCTCTATTGATTCTTTTGGAGGCGGTTTCCTATACTACATGGTATTGCAAGTAGACAGATAGATATTCTCCAGGGACGTATTCAACGGCGTGTACTTATCATACATGGGAATCCTAGGCTTTAACCTTCCAGAATCCCTCTTTCGCTCTCGGTTCCTATCTTTGCCTCCCTTTTGCTGATTTGGTTTATTCTGAACATTCACTTGGACTTTCCTAAAACTGTCATCACACTGTTTGATTGCAATGTTACTCTGTACTCCTTCTCCACTCATTCCCGCAACATTCTTTTTTCTGGAGGACCTTGCTTCTTCCTTCCTCAAATATTGTGCCGTCTTTGCGTAAAAGCGCTCCAACGTTGTGGGTGGCTTACTAGCTAACCAATCGCAAAATACAGACTCTGGATCGATCCCTCTTGTTACGGCCATAAGTATCGCATGATCAATCGGGTTATTGACCTCTGTGATAGGTGTATGAAATCTCTCCAAATAATCTTTCAACGACTCTCCTGGAGCCTGAATCACGCTGGAAAGAGACATCACATCTTTAGGACGAGTTGCGTGCATCCGGAATTGCTCCACAAACTTGGTTGCCAAATCATCGAATCTTGGAATTAATCGCGGGGCTGTCTCGTGAACCACATCGTCGCTATTCTGGAAAGAGTTATGGGAAAACATCTGCACTTGGTAGCATCATCAGCTCGTGCAGAATCCATCAGCTATTCATATCTTATGTTGTGCTGCCTAGGGTCGGTTTTTCCCTCGTAGGCAGGTATCGGTGGCATGTTGAACTTCCTTGGGTACCGTGCATGTAATATACTATCAGTGAACGGGGTATGACTTCTTGAGATTCCCCAGTCATCATTGGTTAAGCCTTGGCTTTCCTTCACCAACTGTTTGACCATTGCCGATAAGTCCGACGTTTGGATGGTTGGTGCCAAGCGGTGGTCGTGCTCCAGCTCACATGAATGGTCTGGTCGATGTCTACATGCCATTTCACACCTTTTTGGTTCATCTTCTTCCCAACACGCATCTTGTACATTCGCTCCGTCATCATTCTGGGGAGGTAACTGGTCAGCATTCAATCGAACTACATCATCCGAACCTTTGGAAATAGTTCCAGCAAGATTCCCCAAGTGGATGGGGAGAATCCCTCCTCTGAAGGAGGGATCGGTACCGATCCTTAGGGAGGGATCGACACTGATCGATCCTGGCAGACCGCGATGATCTACCAGGCGACGCTCTGAAGTTTCTGCATGATTTTCTTTGATCCTACGATGCCTATGCATGTGATATTCATCCGACGAGCAAGAACTTTCCGATGCCAAGTAAGGAGTCGGTTCCCTCCTAGCATTCCCCCACTGCTACTGAGTAATTTGGTTCATCAAGGTGATATTAGTATGAATTTGCTGATTTAGTTGTCGACGACTTCCCATCAACTCTCTCGTTAAATTATGAAATTCAGCTCTAGTAATAGAATCCGTGGCATTTTGGACTTCAACAGGATCAACATTCACATTTGTTGGTTGGTTGCTTGGGTCTCCTTGCTGAATGATAGCAGTCTCATTTCCATCCACGTTCTGAGAAGTAGATCTAGTATGTCTCACCATTATATATCTTCTTACTTAGATTTTAGCAAATCCGAGTAGTACAAGCAACTTTATGAAGATAACCACGGATCTCCTTCGGGGATTTATCCAATCCAGTAGCAACAAAGGGATCCTAGCAAGCCGAGAATCAAGTTGTCAGTGAAAGCACCAAAATGTTTGCAACCAAATTGGTCACAAATACCCAAGAATAGGTTTATGTAGAGAAGTAAGTGGAGAAAGTAAAATTAAAATTGAGGAATAGATTAAACTAACAACAAATAAAAAGCAATAATCAGAAACACAGAGATTAATAGTGGTTCGGCGTTGTATGCCTACGTCCACTTTGAAGATTAACTTTATTAATCACTTTATGAATATGATTACAACAGTTTAGAATAGAGAAAACTTGATTTAAATGAAGTCTAAAGTAACCAGCACAGTAAAGATCCTCAGAATGACCCATTAGGCTAGTATTTATAGGTGAAGACGACCACCAATCTCTCTAAAACTTCGGCTATAGGACCTTCTAACCCACATGGGCCCACCGGAGGGGTCACTAGGCCCAAATCCCCATCAAGAGGGATCGATACCGATCCCTTTATTGTTCGATTTTTGGGTAGCGATCCCTATGGTGGCTTCTACATGCTTAAATATGTTAGCCCTTCAAATCTTATGTCATTTGCACCAAAGGAGCTTAAGTTATTGCATGATATTTAATTCGGTATGCTTGTGTACTATCTTCTGCTGATCCCTCTCATAGGGTGTATACCGATCCCTCCATCTTTGTCCATTTGATGTGCGATTCCTAGGGTATGTTCCCTATGGTCCATATGCCTTTCTCTCCAAATTCCATATTATTTGGACTTACAAATCTTGAGATATTAACTGTTGAATGTATGAAGTCACTTGAAATTGGTTGGATGCCGATCCCTCTTCAACAGAGCATGTCGATCCATATCTTCTAGCAAAGCACGCCAATCTATCCGCATTCGACAATGCCGATCCCTTCTTTGTGAACAGAAGTATGCCGATCCATACTAGGCAACTATGTCGATCCCTCCTTATTCCAATGAAGTGTACCGAACCCTCTATAGGAGCTAAGTCATAACGATCCCTTCCAAGTTGCTAAGTTATGTTCCATATATTAAGGATTCTACATTGTTATTTACTAATTCCATTCAATTCTAACTTGATATAAGCATTTATACTTGACTACCAAGTCCTACAATCATCATTCTAGAATCATCGGCCTTGATGACAATTGGGTCTAACTCATGCAACCAGTTCAATATAGCCAGGCTGAAATGCCGGATAACACTTGCCCTCCAAAGTACGTCTTATAGTTAACATGACGTGCTTTGAATCGAAACTAGTCTGGATCGTCGAAAAGAGGTCTATCTAGCTTCCTGAATGATTATTATTCATTTGTCGAATCATTTTTCCAAGGCATTGAATTTCTCACTAATAGCCAAGACGCTTGGTAAATTTCCAATAACATAAATCCAGCGCTATATTCCGTTAATATATATAAGTCTGGTTCTGCGAGACTTACAAGCTTTTTTATCTAGCCCAGCCCCGAATTTGAAGGTTTCAGGTTTAATGTAACATTCCCTATCTGGAGGCCCGAAGCTAAGCGCTATAGATGCTGCAGTCATCCATAGTATTAACTTCCGGTGACCAAATACAATAATGTTAATGATATCCATAATATCAAAGGCACTTGAATAAGAAACAAAATCATTACAGATTAAAACACTTTTCTGATTACATTTCAAAACAACATTTCATATCCAAGTTACATAATCCCATATCGTTTCCCAGGTTCAGATCAAATATAATTATTACATGAATACGCCAAGAGCGACATATGAAGATGCCCCCTTGGATGATCAGAGTACTATATAGACATAAACCGTCTTAAATACATCACAGCGGAATAAAACAAAACTGCAACTCCTAAATATAGCTAGCATCAGCCTCCAGCTCATCTTATATTTGTCCACCTACTAAAACCTGTAAACCCAAACTCTCAATCTACTCAAATCAATTTTGAGTACCCTAGAGTTTAAGGGGAAAAACATAAACTTCGAGTCAGACATAAAGCCTGGTGTGAATAATACTATTACATCTCGGTTTACTGATATTAAGTGAGACCACGCCGCTTAGCGGAACGGGTTTCCCCTCACTAATCCCTTTAAAACATATCGTTTTGCAAATCAAAATCTTGCAACCAAATTGGTTAATCAAACAGATTATATCAATAATAGCAAATATCATATATGCTCAAAAACTGGTAATAAATGGACTAGCTATCCGAACAAAGTGTAGTTTTGCTTGGCTAACTACTAACCTTTGGCTGACTCGGGCCTACCAGACAAACTAAACAAATAATCTAACAACCATTATACATACTTTTGGATGGTATGTCCTTAACTTACTTCTCCAAGGGTCACCCGATCCTAATGGTTTTGCAGCAGCAAGGGGATTCGACCCCTTCGAAAGCTTTTACTTAAAATAAAAGGCACAACCCTTATCGAAACCATTCTTTTAAAACAATTGACCTAGTCGAAAGCTAACTAAGTCGAAAGCATTCCTTTTGAAAGCAAAGCAGGCACATTTTCATTTAAAAACAAAGTAAGGCTTCGACCCATTCGAACCTCTTGTTTCGACCTAGTACTTTTCGCCTATATCCAATTCACTACGTACCAAGTCTCTAATACCCCGTGCATTGGTTTTGGTGGAGATGGAGGCGGAAGTAAGGTGTCGAAAGCTAGGTGCCGAAAGTGGCGAAACATGTAAAAAGCATGTGTAAACTAAATTTTAACTTTTTAAACCAAATATTTTCAACTAACCTGCCTTGTTTGTTAAAGTTTGATTAGTTGCTAATTTCTTTTCCAAAAGTACTGCCGAAATTTCAAAAATAACAAATTAAATCATTTACAAAATGCCCCTTCTCCTTTTATGATTATATAAAATATTAAGTCTCATACCTTAAATAATTTTATATACTTAATAAAACACTTAAGAAAATTCTCCAAAAATTCCAATAAATCACTTTTAATACGTTTTCTAACATATTTAAATTTTTGACCCAAAACTATCATATTATAGCCATAATTAATTTTAAACCGAAAATACCATTTTCTTCACTAGAAAATTCATAATAAACCCACATTAATTTAGAAAATTATGAGACTTGAAACCCATCTCTATAATATCATTTCTGACCATATATTAAAATCGCAAGTCATTTGGATGTCATTTGATAGGTTTTTCTATCCAAAACATGTCATAAAATCAATATGAATAAGCATAATTCATCAACAAGCATATATGTATATATGTATATATGTATATATATGTATGTATATATGTATATATATGTATGTATATATGTATATATATGTATGTATATATGTATATATATATATATGTATATATATATATATCTAATTATCATTCAAAACATGGCAATATACTTTGCAAAATCATTCGGGTCTAATCTTAGAAACCGAAAACATCAAAATATGAGATGTAACATATTACTCACCTTAAGCTTTGTTGTTAAGGAGTTGAGATTTTGATATTGATTGAATTTTAATTAAGCTTTTCCTCTTGATTTAGCTTTTCTTCCCCTTACTCTTCTTTAATGTGGTCGGCCTCTAGGTTTAGTGTTTTAGATTGTGAATGTGAGAAATGTTATGGTATGAAGGGTTCAGGGTATAAGAATGTAGCTTATTCCTATATTGTCCCTTATCTAATTTCCCTTTCATATTTCATTTTAAACACATTTAATTCATTACTTAACTAGGCACGGCTACCCTTTGTTTGAATCTTAATCCCTTAACAATTTAATCTTTACAATTTAGCTAATTAAATCTATAGATAATGTTATCTAAAATTAGGGATGTTACAGACTCCCCTTCTTAAAGAATTTCATCCTCGAAATTACGATAAGGCACTCATCAAAATTAATCATAAAGGTAAAACATCCCATGAAACAAGTCAAGATAAGTATCTCGAATCCTGCTCTCAGTTTCCCAAGTACAATCTCTCTCATCATCACTCCAGTCGACTCTGACTAATCTGACCTTTTTATTCCTTAGCCTCTTCTCATCTATTGCGAATATACCAACTAGCTTTCTAACTATAATCAAATTCGGTTCCACTACTAAGTCATCTAACACAGTCGGTGCAATAGTAGTCTCTGGATCTCGGATACATTTCCTTAGATGAAAAATATGAAAAACATCGTGGACTCCTGCCAAACTATTCGGTAACTCTACTCTATATGCGAGTTTCCCGATTCTCTCTACAATAGGAAATGGTCCAACGAACCTTGGTGCCAATTTCCCGAATCGAATTACACCTTTCAAAGGTGATACCTTGATGAAAACATGATCTCCAACTGAGAACTGCAAGTTTTCCGTATTCTATCAGCATAGCTCTTCTGCTTAGACTGAGCTTCCCTCATTCTAGCTCGAATCAACTCAATCTTCTCTGTAGCTTCTCTAACTAAATCCAGACCAAGAACCAACCTATCTTCAGTCTCTAACCAACAAACGGGAGATTTGCGTGGCCTTCCATACAAAGCATCAAATGGTGCCATCCCTATACTAGCATGATAATTGTTGTTATATGAAAACTCGACTAAGTGTAGATGGTCTTCCCATGATCCCCCAAAATCTAGCACACAAGCTCGTAACAAATCTTCTAAGATTTTGTTAACTCTTTCCATTTGCCTATCGGTCTGTGGATGGTAAGCGGTACTCATCTTGAGCTTGGTACCTAAAGTCTCATGTAGACTCTTCTAGAACTCGCTAGTGAATAAGGAATCTCTATCACTCACTATACTATTAGGAATTTCATGCAGTCTAACTATATTCTTCATAAATAACTTAGCTAAAACAGGTGCCGTCCTGGTTGACTTAACTGAAATGAAAAAGGCACTCTTGGTCAACCTATCCACTATGACCCATATACTTCCATTTCCTCTGTTTGACCTAGGCAACTCGTCTATAAAATCTATAGAAATAGAATCCCACTTCCAAACTAGAATATCTAAAGGGTGAAGTAACCCACTTGGTTTCTAATGTTCGGCTTTTACCTGTTGACAGTTCAAACACTGTTTCACCCATAAGCCTACATCTCTCTTCATATCTTCCTAGAAGAAACTCCTCTTCATATCCTGATACATCCTTGTCCCTCTAGGATGAATCATAAATTTGAATCGATGACATTCCCTAAGAACTTCTTTCCTCAAGTCCTCCATATTTGGAACACACAAACGTCCCTTCTTTCTTAACCATCCCCTCTAGTCAAGAATAAATCCTTTAGATCATCGATCTCAGTTCCAACCTCAAGCCTTCTAATCCTCTCGGTTAATACTGGATCCTCTCTCTACTTAGAAGTAATCCTTTCGATTAACACCGGTCAAACTTCTAAACAGGACAGCATGGCTGTGCTCTAACTAGAACTAGCAGTCAATCTTAATTGCACACTACAAGTAGTCAAAGCTTCTATCCATTCTACCAACATAGCTAACACCACATTCTGATGTTTTCTGCTAAGTGCATTCGCTACCTTATTACCTTTTTCTGGTGTGTACTCAATACCAAAGTCATAAGCGGCTAAAAACTCTAACCACTTCTACTATCTCATATTCAACTCCTTCTGAGAGAATAAATACTTCAACGACTTATGATCCGTATATAACTCTAATCTTTCTCTCAACAAGTAGTCTCTCCATACCTTTAATTCAAAAATCACCGCAGCCAATTCCAAATCATGAGTCGGGTACCTAACTTCATGTGGTCTAAGTTGTCAAGATGCATAGGCAATTACTTTACCTCTCTGCTTTAGCACGCCTCCCAACCCTGTTCCACATGCATCTGTGTACACTACTAAATCATGATTCCCTTCTAGAACAACTAACACAGGTGCATTCGTTAATAAGTGTTTCAGCTTCTGGAATCCATCCTCACACTTATCAGTCCAGATGAATTTCACATCTTTCCGAGTTAGCTTGGTCATCGGTGCTGCTATCCATGAGAAATCCTTTATGAACCTCCGATAATAACCAGCTAAATCAAGAAAACTTTTTATCTCAGTCACTGTCTCGGGCCTCTTTCAGTTATTCACTGCCTTGATCTTAGCCGGATCTATAAACAACCCATTCTCTGAGACTACATGACCAAGAAACTTCACTTCCTTCTTCCAGAAATGACACTTAGAAAACTTTGCTTTCAACCGATGCTGCCTCGGCGTCTCAAGCATCACTCTAATATGAACTTCATGCTCTCTTTCATCGTTAGAGTAAATCAAAATATCATCCATGAAAACCAACATGAACCTATCCAAGTTCTCTCGGAAAACTCGGTTTATCAAATCCACAAAGAATGCTGGCGCATTAGTTAGTCCGATTGGCATTACTATCCATTCATACGATCCATATCTGGTTCTAAATGCCGTCAAAGGAATACTATTCTCTGCCACTCTAAGCTGATGGAACCCTATGTTAAATCAAACTATGAAAATAATTTGGCTCCACTCAACTAATCGAACAAATCATCAATTCTTGGCAACGGATATCGATTCTTTATCGTCTTCTCATTCATCTTACGATAATAGATACATAACCTCAACGATCCGTCCGGCTTCTTAGCAAATATTGCGGCTGCTCCCCAAGAAAAACTGCTTGGTCTGATAAAATCCTTACCTTCCACATCCACGAACTGCTCCTTCAACTCCCTCATCTCGGTAGGTGTCATTCTACTTGGCGGTCTACTCACCAGTTCTGTCCAAGTACTAAATCTATCCGAAACTCAATAGCTCATTTCGGTGGCAGTTCTCCTATAGGTTCAAATACATCTACGAATTCTCTAACAAACTTGACTCAACTCGTCTTCTACTTCCACAACACCCAATAAAGCATTAACCTCCAAACTAGGGTTTTCTACGGAATATACAATCCGATCACTACAATCAGGGTGTCTAAGCGATATTTTCCTATCATGGAAAAATATCCTAGCATCGTACGTACTTAACCAGTCCATACTCAAAATAATTCCAAACCCTACGAAATAAAATCATGCAAACTGCAAACAAAAGTATGACCTAACAAATCAAACTCTAAGTGGTCACACTTCATCCCAAGTGCCGCATACCCTCCTATCGGATTTGCAATCCTTAAGGAAGTAACTAGGTATGAGGGTTCTAGGTTAAGCTTATCTACCAAACAATGAGATATAAAAGAATGCGATGCACCGGTATCAAATAGAACTCTAACTGACATACCATGAATCAAAAGCGTACCTCCCAACATAGCTTTTCCTTTCTCCTGCGCTGTTAGTCTCGAGGTAGCTGGTTCCAATGCAAACACTTTTCCTTTCCCATGCTTGGCTGGCTCTTTGCACTGGTTCTTATAGTGCCCAATCTGATCACAGTTGAAACACTTTACTCCTTTCTTCTAAGTAGCTTTATTTCCCTTGCCTGTCCGACACTCGTGGGCATAGTGTCCTTTCTTGTCACACTTGTAACAGACCACTTCTGCCTTCCCTTCTTAGCAGGTCCACCCTTCTGAGCTCCTTTTTTGTGGAAAAACTTTCTCTTTTGACTCTGCCCTCCTTGAGCTTCCTTGGCCTTATTTCTTTCAAGAAAAGCCTGCATCTCTTCATTCTTCAAAGCCATCTCAACAACAACATCACTTAGATCCCTAATATGCGGTAGCATGGCCTTAGCAAGCTCAGGTTTCAACCCACGAATGAACTTTTCATTCCTCTTAATGGCAATATCTATTGTAGCACAGCCATATCTTGCTATCTCCTCAAACCTTGTTGCATACTCCAGTATAGTCATATCCCCCTGCACTAACTCAGCAAACTTCCTAAGCAGAGTAGACTTAGCAATCTCAAACATAAACCTTTCTTCGAACCTTCTCTTGAACTCAGCCCATGTCATATTCTCCTCATTAACTCCAACAGTAATGTTGTTCCACCAATACAGTGTTGCTCCCTGTAGCAGTCTAGAGGCGAATCTCCTTTTCTGCTCATCGTTGAGCCCAAAGTCAGCAAAAATCCTCTCGCAATGAAGTAGCCATTCTCTACTTTGATTGCGTCTTCAGTACCAATAAACGACTTTCCTCCCAGCCGAGCATAATCTCTATTCAAAATAGCATAGTTATTCACCACTGGTGCTTCTTGGTTTCCTCCTTTAGAATTTTCTCCAACTACTCCAGCATCAATTCCCGCTTGCATCATGTTGATAAAGAAGTGATACATTGCTCCAATGTCTACTTGCGGGACTCTAGCACCCACATTTGCAGCTTGTGCCTGACCTTGGTTCCTCCTCGTATTTGGTCTGGCAATTCCATTTGTAGTGGTGCTTCCCCCTCTAATTTTAACTCTTCCACTTCTAGCATCCATATCTACATTCGAGCCTATGTAAGATATGGAAGAATAGCCTAAGAGAGATAGGAGAATAGAGATATAGCGTATACTTATATATAGCAAATACAAGTACGTTACTATAGCGTTATCCCATACCCCGATATTATCTCTAATTCCTTAGGATTATGTTTTCAAAAATCATTTTAGTTTAAAGTTTTCATAAACCTATGCTCTGATACCAATATGTAACATCCCCTATCTGGAGGCCCGAAGCTAAGCGCTAGAGATGTTGCAGTCATCCATAGTATTAACTTCCGGTGACCAAATACGGTAATGATAATGGTATCCATAATATCGGAGGCATTTGAATATGAAATAAAATCATTACAGATTAAAACACATTTCTGATTACATTACAAAACAACATTTCATATCCAAGTTACATAACCCCATATCATTTCCCAGGTTCAAATCAAATATAATTATTACATGAATACGCCAAGAGCGACAATTAAAGATGCTCCCTTGGATGATCAAATTACTATATAGACTTAAACTGTCTTAAATACATCGCAGTGGAATAAAACAAAAACTACAACTCCTAAATATGGCTAGCATCAGCCTCCTGCTCGTCTTATATTCGTCCACCTACTAAAACCTATAAACCCAAACTCTTGATCTACTTAAATCAATTTTGAGTACCCGAGAGTTTAAGGGGAAAACATAAACTTCGAGTCAGGCATAAAGCCTGGTGTGAATAATACTATTACATCTCGGTCTATTGATATTAAGTGAGACCACGCCACTTAGCCGAACGGGTTTCCCATCACTAATATCCCTTTAAGACATATCGTATTACAAATCAAATTATTGCAACCAAACTGGTTAATCAAACTGATTATATCAATAATGGCAAATATCATATATGCTCAAAACAGGTAATAAATGGATCCAGCTGTCCGAACAAAATGTAGTTTTATTTGGCTAACTACTAACCATTGGCTGACTCAGGCCTACCGAACAAACTAAACAAATTATCTAACAACTGTTAGACATACTTCTGGACGGTCTGTCCTTAACTTACTTCCAAGGGTCACCTGATCCTAATGGTTTTGCGGCTCACTAATAACCTATCTTCTTTGTACATATATTCCTTTCTGTGTGTAACCATCATTTAAGTCTTACCTATGACTAAGCCCTACACATCAGAATTTTGGACTAAATTAGCTAGGGGCTAATAGCTAATGTATATGGCGCGACCCTACACCAGTCTCATCTGGTATACAAATATGTGAGTCATTTTACTTTGGGTTAACTACCCTTTAAATTTTCCTTGAAAACCTTTTCAAAATGATATAATCGCTTTAAATCATCAAATTGATTTAATCCCTTTAAATCATACTTAAACAAGGAAAATATAACATTTGCTTTAATCAAATCTCTTTGCCATGATATATGTTTTACTCAAAACATTGTTGATGAAAACATTCGAAACCTTTGTTTAAAACTTTAAACAATTCTCTTTCGAAACCATTGATAGTACCCCTTTCGACACAAGTAAACCACTTTACTTTATAACCTTAGGCCGAAAAGCCAAACATACCTTTCAAAACAATTGACAATAGCCCTTTCGAAAGCATTGAAAACATTTCTTTCGAAAGCTTTATAAACCTTAAACATCCTCTTTAAAATACTTTAAATATGCCTTTCGAAACCATTGAAAATCTTCCATTTAAACACTAAGGTAAACCTTTCGAAACCATTGGGGAATCACCCCTTTGAAACCTTTAACATATACCTTTCGAAAATACTGGGGAATCTACCTTTCGAAACCTTTATTAGTTACTTATCGAAAATACTAGGGAACCTCCCCTTCGAAACCTTTATTAGTCACCTTTCGAAAGCATTAAAGTATACTACTTAAAACAAACCTTTCGAAATCATTGGGTTTAAGTTAAAACATGTGGAAAACCTTTTGAAACCATTCCTTTCGAAACCTTTGGGTTTAACCTTCGTAATATCAAAAAGGGTCTTAGAACAACTAAGTCGAAAGCACCTCTTTCGAAAGCAATTTCCTAAGTAAAGAAGTGATGGTGTCGAAACCAACCCTTCGAAAGCTTTGGAGAAGCGGCTAAGTTTTTGAAAACAAAGTAACCCTTCCGAAACCATTTGCTTCGAAAGGTAGAAAGCGGCAGCAAGGGGTTTCGACCCCTTCAAAAGCATTTACTTAAAGTAAAAGGCGCAACGCTTATGAAACCATTCTTTTAAAACAATTGACCTAGTCGAAAGCTAACTAAGTCGAAAGCATTCCTTTCGAAAGCAAAGCAGGCGCATTTTCATTTGAACACAAAGTAAGGTTTCGACCCATTCGGAAACCCTTGTCTCGATCAAGTACCTTTCGCCTATATCCAGTTCACTACGTACCAAGTCTCTGATACCCTGTGCATTAGTTTCGATGGAGATGGAGGTGGAAGTAAGGTGTCGATAGCTAGGTGTGGAAAGTGGTTAAACATGTAAACAACATGTATAAACTGATTTTTAACTTTCTAAAGCAAATCTTTTCAACTAACCTGCCTTGTTTGTCAAAGTTTGATTGGTTTCTAATTTCTTTTCTAAAAGTACTACTGAAATATCAGAAATAACAAATTAAATCATTTACAAAATGCCCCTTCTCCTTTTATAAATATATAAAACATTTAAGTCCCATACCTTAAATAGTTTTATATACTTAATGAAACACTTAGGAAAATTCTCCAAAAATTCCAATAAATCACTTTTAATACGTTTACTAACATATTTAAATTTCTGACCCATAACTATCATATTATAGCCACAATAAATTTTAAACCTAAAATACCATTTTCTTCACTAGAAAATTCATAATAAATCCACATTAATTCAGAAAATTATGGAACTTGAAACCCATCTCTAAAATATCATTTCTGACCATATATTAAAATCGCAAGGCATTTGGATGTCATTTGATAGGTTTTTCAATCCAAAACATGTCATAAAATCAATATGAATAAGCATAATTCATCAACAAGCATATATATTTAATTATCATTCAAAACATGGCAATATACTTTGCGAAATCATTCGGGTCTAATCTTAAAAACTGAAAACATCAAAATATGAGATGTAACATATTACTCACCTTTAGCTTTGTTGTTAAGGAGTTGAGATTTGATCTTGGATTGAATTTTAATTAAGCTTTTCCTCTTGATTTAGCTTTTCTTCCCCTTACTCTTCTTTAATGGTGGCCCGCCTCTAGGTTTGGTGTTTTAGATTGTGAATGTGAAATGTTATGGTATGAAGGGTTTAGGGTATAAGAATGTAGCTTATTCCTATACCGCTCCTTATTTAATTTCTCTCTCCTATTTCATTTTAAACCCATTTAATTCATTACTTAACTAGGCATGGCTACCCCTTATTTTTTCAAATCTCAATCCCTTAACCTTTTAATCTTTACATTATTCTATTTAATTTAACTAATTAAATCTCCTGAATAATGTTATCTAAAATTAGGGGTGTTACATTCAACTTCAATTTCTGTCGATTTCAAGGATTGAACTTTTAGGTTATTCACGTGCATATTCATATACACGTTTTTTCTATCGGCTCTTGGACGTGTTCGAACACTTATGGACCGTTGCCAATTTCATAGTACTTTGTATGTCCATGTTTATAGCCAGTACCCTATAACTATTTTTTATTTTTCCTTTTTCTTTCTTTTTTTTGTAAAGATTTATAAGAGTTGGCATGCATTATGTCGATCCCTCTTTTGAGCCCATGCCACTATGGATCAGTGTGCTTCTATGCTGATCCCTCTCTCCAAATACGCGCTCAGCATTTTGGGCCGATCCCTCTCCCATATATATATCAGCCTTCCTTCCCTTCCATTTTCACTTATCTTATTTACTTGCTTTTGTACCGAGTCCTCATCATGAAACCAAAATCTCTAACCTTTGGCCTTAAATCCATCCATGATTCCAACTAACCCACAAACTCGCTTCTCCTTCCTTTTCAACTCGACCAACTCCAAACACTCGTCTTCATCTTAATTCGAACATCCATATTTTCATATAGGTAAGATTTTGAAATACGTCTTTTAATTATACGATGAGATCCTGGGCTCTAAGTTGTTGGTAACTATGATGGCATTCGAGGCCATGATGACGAGCGGCCTGGTAGAGATAAATGATTAGTGAATAGGGTTTGGTAGAATTAGTTAGGAGAAGGAAGAGGGGAGGAAGGGAGAAGATGAGGGTTCTACGTGGGATTTCGATGGAAGGAAGGTTAGGAGTAGAAGAATGAAGAGGTCGGTAGACGAGAACATTGCAGAGGGAGGGATCAGTAAGGTAGGGATCGGGGTTAGTGATCCTGGGTGAGGGATTAGTAGGGAATGTTTTGCTGAGGGATCAATTGTGGTGGTAGAATAAGGATCAGTGTTAGTGATCCTTGGTGAGGGATCTGTAGGGAATGTTTTGCTGAGGGATCGGCTGTGGTGGTGGAATAGGGATTGGTCGTGACTAGAATTAAACAGTATTGACTTAAGCATAATTAAGCCGAACTCAACCTTGATGAGCATGAAGGGATCGGTATTGAAGCCATGGGATAGGGTTCGACATAAATATTGGGATCGGTATTCCCTGGTCGAAGTGAGGGATTGGTATAGGATCTTTGGGATAAGGATTGGCATATTCGTTGGGATCAACATAAAGTCAAGGATTGGCTCTTTGAACTTGTAAACTAATCCAACTTAAGTTGTTCGAACAATCACCATTAATTTACCTTAACATGCTTGGACATATAATGACGATGAACAATAAAATGTGTATATTCATCGTCGAACTTGAGATTGAACAATCAAGTTCCTGAAACTTTCAATATAGACTAAACACTTACATATGGACTTAAATAACAAACTTCACACTCCGATATGCCAATAGTCGATCCCAAAGCTTTCATAACCGCTCAATCCTTTGTCCAGTTGAGACGATCAGCAATGACGGTCACTCAGGTCGAACTTCCAAGTCTCGTTGTTTTACTTCATTTTTATGATTTTAAACTGTTTATATCTGTTATACACTGCACTACACTAGCTCACATTTAGCATGGGAGGAACATGTTAACTTTTCTAACCTCGATTATTTGCTTAGTATAGCTAATATGGATTCTAGACGCTCAGAGCGTTTAGCTGGTATGTCTTCTGATCCGAATGCAACACATCGATTCTGAAGCAAAATCAAGTTCTGTGACTATATCCGGCAGGCTTTCTCCCAGCCATCAAGAAAAACTGACGGAAGTTTGTAGCCCACTGGTCGACCTTTTCTTGGATGTTCTGGTCCTCCTAGCAGAGGATATAAGTCCTGCTCCTGATGCAATCGAGGGTCTTATTCTTCTAAATAACCCAGTAGACCCACATGCCTCCTGAATTGGTGAGGCTGCTCTTCGTCAGCTATGTTCTATTCATGGAATTCCATTCGTAGACATCTTGGTCCCTTCAATAAATGACAGACCTCACTTGCCCCCCGATGGGGTACACAACATGTAATAAATTTATGTGTTGGGCCGGAAGCTTGCCGCACTTTAACTCGTTTATTCGAGACATGCTGAGATACCATGGAATAGCTCCCATTTAACTTCACCCAAACAGTTACGGCTTTATACATGGAACCTTCTTGCTATTTATGAGCGTTTTATTCCATCCGCAAACTCCTGAAGACATCAGATTCATTTACAACTTTAAACGACAATCGGGAAGTCCCTCTTACGTTTTTCTTAAACCCTCGCCGACTTGTAAAGTCTTGACAGGCGCTTGGAACAAACTTTCTTTATTTAAGGATGAGTGGTTTTATGTACGATGTCCTCCTGAGTTTGCGAGGCGATGGTTAGAAGGACGTAAGTATTACTTCATTTCTTTCTCAAGTTCGCTAATCCAAGTCGTAACTTTTCCTTTGATTCTACTAACATCTAGAATTTTTTCAGGTGTTCGCCCACGTCCTGAAAGCGCTAATTATTCAAGAGCAGTCGCCACCATTCGTGCTACCTGTGACGACCCAGAATTTTTGTATATTTGGAATTGGAATATTTAATTAATTTTAAATAATCAGAGGTTAATTATTAACTTAAATTTCAAATATCGCTGTTTATTGAGTAATTTAATTATTAAATTAAATTATTTGAAGTTGGATAAAATAGTAAATCTGGTATTCTAAGCTAATTAAAAATATTTTGAAAGTTCGTAAAATTCATATTAATAATACTGAAGATGATAGAACTTTTAAAATGGAATTTCAAAGAGTTTTGTTCAGTTTTAAAAATATATTGTTTAAATTGAATTTAAAAATAACCTTCCGAGGCACAGTCTCGGAATTCGATGAAACTAGTTCCATTGGGTCCATAATATTGAATTTTTATTGGATTTCAAATTTCGTATTGATTGGAGTAGTTGTATGAGCATACGACACATAAACACATTGAAAATTGTATCGAAAACAAATTAAATTTAAATAATAAAAAAAGGGGGGGCTTATCACATCAGCACGTTGTCTCCTTGAATCATGCCGAAGATCACGAAATAAATCGTGCAAAGCATGCCTCATTCGATTTTAAATATCTCGTTCCCTTTCTTCCTTTATCGTTCAAAATCAAAATCTTCCCTCTCCTCAAACGAAATCAGTAATGGCCGAACAAATCTTTCTTGCTTTAAAACAAAGTTCCCTCTTCCAGTCGTCGGCACTCAAGTCGAAAAGCAGTTCCCAATTCAATTTCCTTTGTCTTTTATACGAACGAATTCGTTCATATTTAAAAAAAATAAAAAAAATAAAAGGGATCGCGAGTCGGTCAGTCAAGGGGGTTCACGATCGAGCACGCGCGCATGAGGGCTACTGCTGCTTAGGTGGGCGGCGAGCGAGGAGGTTATAATCGCGAGTGGCGTATGAATCGAGGGAGGCTACACTCGAGACAGCGGCAAATTTAGGGCATGGGTTCGACTTTTTGGGCATAGTGTTGTCAAGGCGGCTCGATGATAGCAGCGTCGATGTTGGGCATTCGAATTGATGGAGTGCGGCGAGTAGTTGCACGAGATGGGTCGTATTTGTATGGGAGCTCGAGTTGCTATGATGTCTGGTGGCACGTGCGTGCTCGACGGCGAGGCAGTGGTCGCGATCTCGTGGGTTTTTCGTTTTGGTCGCATAGCCGAGGGGTTGTTGCTGTGAGGTATAATCATATCTCCATTTATTTATTTTTCCTTTAATTCAAATACATATAGAATGCAGTATTTGAATTATAGTTAGGTTTAAAAATAAAATAAATATGTATAACTTAGAAAAGAAAATAATATAATCGTTGCAGTAAAGAAATTTTTAAACAGATATGTTTCCTTTTAATTTAATACATGTATATAGGTTTGGAAAATGAAATTTGTTTATTTGAATTTAATGTCTATATAGGGTTTAATTTATAGAAGAATGCAAAACAATTTTATTTTTATAAGGTTCAGTATACATATGTGTAAATAGTAAATGGGTATATATGGGAATAGGATTTTAAAGGTGATATTTTTTTTATTAAAAAAGAAAAAAAATGTGTTTGAAAATTTATATGAATTAGATTTTTATGAAGTCTATATAGATTATTTTACAAATATATAGTTCATAAATAAAATAAATATAACTTAACTAATTTATTTTTATAATAACGTATTATGGAAATTAAATTGTGTAGATTGACTTATCTAAACCATTTTTGTTACTAAAGGATTTAGTAAAAGAAAATTAGTTCAAAATTTAATTGAATTGTTAAATGGTAACTAAGGGTTCGATTTATTCGAATATTAATAAAATGTAAAATGATTTTACAAGGTCTGAAAATCGTGGAAAACAAGTTGAGAAGGATGGATTGCAATACGCAAAGCAAAAGGTTAGTTAATCTCACTCAGTTGAATTTTGATTTAAATTTAAATGGTTAAATTTAAATAATTTGGTTGAATGGTTGAATTGGTTTGATATGTTATATTATAGTATATAGTATCTCTTGGAATGTTTGATTTCCCGCATTATATAGCGGATGAGACCCTATGCACCGCATAATAGCGGATGATATTTTATAAAACCCATATACCGCGATATTCCACCTCGAAGTGGAATTGGTATTGTGCTAACGTCTGTGGATGCAGGGAAACAGGTTGGAGGGATCCAACTGGATTCCTCAAAATTATTTAGGTTATTTGATATTCGGTGTTATGAATATTGATATCCTGTGATGATTTTATTGATGAATGAAATATTGGAAGATATTGTTGGATTAAATATCTAAGTATAATGAGTTATTAAATTCTATAGAATTGGATTTTGAAAGAAATAAAAGAGTAAATTTTAAGTTAAATAATTCGAGTGAATTGGAATAAGGGAATTTTGAATTAATAGGGAAAATACAAACTTTAAAACTAAAGTGATATTAAACTTAAAGAATAAAGGATTTATTTTTAAATGTAAGGATTAAATTTAATTAAGGGATAAAGAAGGAATTTTGGAAGTTTTAAATTGGTATTTTCAGTTAAAAAGGGTTTTAACTCACAAATAAGAAATAAATCTAAAGTTAAAGTATTTTGAAATAAATGAAGTAAGCAAGGAATTTATTTCAAAGTAAAGTAAATCGGAAATCAATTTGGGATTAGATTTAAGTGTTAAAACGGGGTTTATAAAAGAGAAGTGAGATTTTGGAATTTATAAACTGGGTTTATAAAGTAAAATAAAATATCAGTGGATATTTGAAAATATAAATTCAAGATGGGAATTTATAAAGGGATATGAATTGGTTTAAAAATAAATGTTGATTTATTTTTAAAAGATGTGAAGAGAAGTGTATTTCCTTGGATAGCAAAGTACGTTTTTAAAGCAATTTGAAATATAAGTTAAAAGTTTTAAGTATGTTTTAAAAAGCATGTTTTAGAAAATTTGTTTTTTTCTAAATGTTAATTTCCAAAGTAAGTATTTTCAAAAATCTATTATTGTAGTAATTATATGAAAGTGATTTGGTATTATGTTTTAAGAAGAGAAATTTAGTTTATATTTATAAAGTGGTTTTGTTTTAAATATTCTTAAAATATATATCTTTGAATAAAGTATTAAAGTAGTTTTAAATTTCAATGTTATAAAGTATATTTATAATAAAGTGTTTTTAAATTATTTTAAAATCTAATGGTATTTTGTACTTGGTGATTTAGTGGAAATAATCATTTGGGAAATGCATCCCGTGAGAGGAAACTGTTTTGAAGTCTGTTTTTAAAAAGGGGTTTTAAAAATAGAAATATATCTTGCGAAGATATTTTGAGGTTAATAAATAATTGGGAAAATTATTTATTGTTTGATGGATGAGTGTGAATGTTGATTGATAGTTAAATAACCGACTATCAATATTGGCCAATGCGCTGATCATTTCGAAGAGACCGGGATCGGGATTAATTTCCCGAAAACCACTTCGATCCAGTTTGTACGTTTCATGGAAACGATTTCGGAGTCGAAGATGGAGCAGTGAAGTGCAAGGGCTAGTCGCTACTAATCCTGAGGATATTTCCAAAATGGATGTAGTAGGAGTAGTGCCTTCGGTTCCGTTCGGACCCCGGACGGACTTGTATGGATGAATGCTTTCGGAACATCGTCAGCGGACGATGGGCATTCTAAGGGATATGTTCTATAAAGGTATCGCTTAGCCTCGAGCCTCATCAACCGGGAATGACTGAAAATCAGGGGTTATGTAGCAAGGCTTCGTGGGTAGCTCCCATTGGAGGGTAAGGTCATCCCTGTCTAGATGTCCCTTTTTATTTCGGCTTAGTGGTGCGGTTGCTGATCACAACTGTGGGGTGATTTTATTCGGAATCATCCAGTAAGGGATGGTTCCGGCCTTGTGTTGCAGGGGACTTAGGGTGGGTCCTCGGTACTGTGATCTAGGCCACGTACTGTGACAGGTGGTACCCCAGTGCCTAGTCATTGATGGAAATCCATTCTCCCTATGTGCCTGTACGGTTTTGATTGTGCCCAACTATTGCTGAAATGTGAGATGCAAGCATTTCAGCTAGATTCTATTTTACTTTCAATAGACACTATTATAATATCAGAGGATTTTAATAAAAAGTGTTTTAGCTATCGTAAGGTAAAAACCCGACATGTTTGTTTGTGGCGTGGTCTTACGAGATGCTTTTGTTTTCAAGAATTTTTAAACTTTAATAATATATTGAGTGTGATTTTCTCACGCTGGTTTTCCAAACTGACTCGTGTGTTGTTTTATATGATGCTCGGGTCAGACCGAGATAAACAGGTTCAGGTTATGCTGTGGAGCTCAAGAGACGAGCTAGATGGAGATACGTACTCTCGTACTTGTTTTTATATATATTCCGTTGTGTTGTTTAGCTATGTACTCTGTTGTATTGAGGACCTGACATGATTATTGTCCAGTTGTATGTTATGTGTTCTCTGATGTATACTCTGATGATATATTGTATAAAACAGATATAGTTTTGATTTGTGTAAAGATCTGTTAATATATATTATATTTTATCCCGCTGCGATGGTTAGATTCTGATGTTGTTTTCTATTTTTCTTCTTCTACCTCTTTCTTCTTCAACCCAATGGTTCTTACTTCCATTCTTCTTGAGTTCATTAACGGAGATTAATGTCAATTCAAGGGGTACGGATTTGCGGGCTATTACAATGGTATCAGAGCTTAGGCTAGCGATAACCTTGGCTCTGGTGGGAATTACTCTTAAATAGAGTCGACAGTACTCTAGAATGAGTTGGAGTGTACTAATAGTTATGAGCGCGTATTTGTTAGTGAATATAAATGATTTTATATTGAGTTGGTTGGTTTATTGAGTAGTTTATGGATTTTGGTCAATACGAGTAATTAACGTTATTGATAGGGATCTCTAAACACTTGAATAGAACAATTTGATACAGTATTGTTTTAAAATGGGTAAATGAAATAATTTTACCCAAATTATTTTCGTATATGAAAGAAATAATTTTTATAAATTATTATAGTTATATTTGGATGTTTGGTTGTTAGATGATGATAATAAATTATTATCATTAGGAGGAAATTGAATAAGAAATTGAAAACTTATAACCAAAGTTCAAGAATAAATTTATAAAACAAAATGGAATTTGAGGAATATAGATTATAAATGTAATTTATGAATTGAAATAAACTTCATATACAAATGATATTTGTAAATGTAAACTGTGAAGGTAATTATAATTTTGAAATAGAATTCCAGAGAAACATTTGAAATTGAAATGAGATAAATTCCAGAGAATGTTTGAATGTAGATTTAAAGGAATTGCAATTTGGGATTTTTGGGAAAAATTTAAATTCCTGGGATTTGGAAATGGTTTCAAAAGGGGTTTTGGAGAAATAATAGTGATATTATTTCGGAAATATTTTTGAATTGAAATCGAATATGGAGAGATTTGTAAATTAAAAATATTTGAAATGCTTTTAAACAAATAAAAGCACTAAACTCTTTGTGGTCGCTGGAAAATAATTCCGATGATGATCGCGACATCATCGGTGTTCATTTTCGAGTTTCCAAAAGAGAAATTACTACCCAAATGTTTGGGTTGGAGTTCGTTTGCAAAACTGGGTTTGGTTTTGAAATTTAAAAGGGTTTTGGGTATAGTTGATTTCAAAAATGATTTTGAAATTGTTTTAACTCTGGAATCTTATTTAAAGATGTTTATGGAATAATAAAATATATATTGGCTAAATAAAATGTATAATCCCGAGTTAAAAAGGAAAATGTGAATGGGATTGATTGTAAATAGATGAAATATGAATATAAATAAGTTTGTGACTTATAAAATTTGGAAGTAAAATAAATAAGCCAAATAAAATTGTTTGTAATGGTAATGAATAAAATCCAAAACTTAAATTATAAAATAGATTCAACTCCAGTAAAATGGTTAAGGTGATTTTTGAAATAAAAATCAAATATTAGATATAAAATTGGAAGTGTAGTCGAACAAAGTAAAAATTGAATAAACTAATTGGTAATTAATTAGTTGATGGGATATGAAATGTTCCAAGATTAATAAGTGGATTCAAATGGAATAAATGTGAACATGGAATATAGAATAAATTGAATGGGATAAATTGAATGGATATTCTATTGAACTGCATAAATTGATATATATTGTGATTTCCGGCCTGAGGCCGATGTATATATATATTTGTGCATCCTACGATATCGCAGAAGTCCCTCCGTACAAGGGAGACTCTGCCAAAATTTTCCGTAAATTTTGGGAGTTAGAAATTTTTTGAAATGTTTGAAAATTTTCATTAACAATAAATGATTTAAAATTGATATGCATAAAGAATTTAACTGAATATGGAAATCTAATTGAAGTGTGTATATAAAGTAAGGTGAAATCAAAGAAATTGAAGAAAGAAAAAGTTTGCAAACAAACTTTTATTTGAGATATGAAAACAAATTAGCAAGTGAAACTACTAAAGAAAATGGTCAATTAAATATTGATTGAGATAAGATGAATAAAATTCAGTATTCAGGGTTTGAAACCAAATTGAATTCTAATGGAATTGTAAGGGCGAAGTGAATAGAATTGAAAATAAACTTCAATAGTAAAGTGAAAATTAATGTAAGGAGTGTACAAAATATTTATATTAAATTTAAGAAATGAAAATGAAACTCTTAAGTAAATGCGATATTGAGGAAAATTATTCTAAGTGAATAATTGAATGAAGATCAAAACTAATAGTTGTGAATGGGATAAATTGTGGAAAGTGAATAACAATCAAAATGAATGTGAATAAAAAGGAAATTGATATAATTGATAATCAATTGGGCTAATTACGTAAGGTGTACGTATATTATTTTATTCGCATAGCTATTTGATCCAGATGTCGAACACAGAATTTCGAGATAGTTTTATCGATCCGAATTAGGATTTTTCACTCGATTTTCGACGGCGAGCCGGGATATGGATTTTTGATTGAATCTGGATATTCTCTATCATAGTTGGTGACTATGCAAGGAGAATGACGGTTTCTGATCAAGAAACCAGATCTAAGTCCGCACTAGGATGTCGGGTGGACGATACTAGTTCGGAAGTGAAATTGTGTGATCGATTGAGCGATCAGATTTGATATTGCGTACGAATGATATGTATACATCGTACGGGCTTAAGTAAAGAAAATATTGAAATTGGTAAAGAAATGTCTAAAATGGTTTTGAAGCTGTAATTGGATGTTATTGCTTAGTAGGATATACAGGTATATAAAAGCAAGGGATAAATTAGAATTTTTGATTTTAGAAGATAAAAATTTAATGGCTCGACAAAAAGGTATGTGTTTAAATTTCTATATGAAATTTGATTGGGTTTTGATCTAGCCACTTGGCTTTTGTTTTTCTTTCGAGATTTGGGAGGCTGTAGAGCCATTTTGTAGTAGTACCGAGTTAGCCGCGCAAAGGAGACGCTGACAAAAATTTTCGGAAATTTAGAGAGTTAGAGAATTTTGAGAAAAATTTGTTAGTTCAAAATTTTGGTTTCAAATTTGAATTGGAATTGATAAGTAGGTAATATGGGTTGAACTTATGAATAAGTTTGGGAAGTTAAAAGATGATTAGTGTATCATTAATAAAAGATTGTTTGGGTATTGTTAAAACTGTTTGAATTTGGGAAATAGCTAACGGGATATGGGACATTCTTCCTAACTAGTAATTTCGGGGACGAAATTCTTTTAAGGGGGGAGGAATGTGACGACCCGGAATTTTTGTATATTTGGAATTGGAATATTTAATTAATTTTAAATATTCAGAGGTTAATTATTAACTTAAATTTCAAATATCGCTGTTTATTAAGTAATTTAATTATTAAATTAAATTATTTGAAGTTGGATAAAATAGTAAATCTGGAATTCTAAGCTAATTAAAAATATTTTGAAAGTTCGTAAAATTCATATTAATAATACGGAAGATGATAGAACTTTTAAAATGGAATTTCAAAGAGTTTTGTTCAGTTTTAAAAATATATCGTTTAAATTGAATTTAAAAATAGCCTTCCGAGGCACAGTCTTGGAATTCGACGAAACCAGTTCCATTGGGTTCGTAATATTGAATTTTTATTGTTTTTCAAATTTCGTATTGATTGGAGTAGTTGTAAGAGCATACAACACATAAACGCGTTGAAATTTGTATCGAAAACAAATTAAATTTAAATAATAAAAAAAGGGGGGGGCTTATCACATCAGCACGTTGTCTCCTTGAATCATGCCGAAGATCACGAAATAAATCGTGCAAAGCATTCCTCGTTCGATTTTAAATATCTCGTTCCCTTTCTTCCTTTATCGTTCAAAATCAAAATCTTCCCTCTCCTCAAACGAAATCAGTAATGGCCGAACAAATCTTTCTTGCTTTAAAACAAAGTTCCCTCTTCCAATCGTCGGCACTCAAGTCGAAAAGCAGTTTCCAATTCAATTTCCTTTGTCATTTATACGAACGAATTCGTTCGTATTTTAAAAAAAATAAAAAAAATAAAAGGGATCGCGAGTCGGTCAGTTAGGAGGGTTCGCGATCGAGCACGCGCGCATGAGGGCTACTGCTACTTAGGTGGGCGGCGAGCGAGGAGGTTATAATCGCGAGTGGCGTATGAATCGAGGGAGGCTACACTCGAGACAGCGGCAAATCTAGGGCATGGGTTCGACTTTTTGGGCATAGTGTTGTCAAGGCGACTCGATGATAGCAGCGTCGATGTTGGGCATTCAAATTGAAGGAGTGCGGCGAGTAGTTGCACGAGAAGGGTCGTATTTGTGTGGGAGCTCGAGTTGCTATGTTGTCTGGTGGTGCGTGCGCTCGACAACGAGGCAGTGGTCGTGATCTCGTGGGTTTTTCGTTTTGGTCGCATAGCCGAGGGGTTGTTGCTGTGAGGTATAATCGTATCTCCATTTATTTATTTTTCCTTTAATTCAAATACATATAGAATGCAGTATTTGAATTACAGTAAGGTTTAAAAATAAAATAGATATGTATAACTTAGAAAAGAAAATAATATAATCGTTGCAGTAAAGAAATTTTTAAACAGATCCGTTTCATTTTAATTTAATACATGTATATAGGTATGGAAAATGAAATTTGTTTATTTGAATTTAATGTCTATATAGGGCTTAATTTATAGAAGAATGCAAAATAATTTTATTTTTATAAGGTTCAATATACATATGTGTAAACAGTAAATGGGTATATATGGGAATAGGATTTTAAAGGTGATATATTTTTTTTATTAAAAAAGAAAAAAAAATGTGTTTGAAAATTTATATGAATTAGATTTTTATGAAGTCTATATAGATTATTTTACAAATATATAGTTCATAAATAAAATAAATATAACTTAACTAATTTATTTTTATAATAACGTATTATGGAAATTAAATTGTGTAGATTGACTTATCTAAACCATTTTTGTTACTAAAGGATTTAATAAAAGAAAATAGTTCAAAATTTAATTGAATTGTTAAATGGTAATTAAGGGTTCGATTTATTCGAATATTAATAAAATGTAAAATGATTTTACAGGGTTTGAAAATCGTGGAAAACAAGTTGAGAAGGATGGATTGCAAAATGCAAAGCAAAAGGTGAGTTAATCTCACTCGGTTGAATTTTGATTTAAATTTAGATGGTTAAATTTAAATAATTTGGTTGAATGGTTGAATGGTTGAATTGGTTTGATGTGTTATATTATAGTATATAGTATCTCTTGGAATGTTTGATTTCCCGCATTATATAGTGGATTAGACCCTATGCGCCGCATAATAGCGGATGATATTTTATAAAACCCATATACCGCGATATTCCACCTCGAAGTGGAATTGGTATTGTGCTAACGTCTGTGGATGCAGGGAAACAGGTTGGAGGGATCCAACTGGATTCCTCAAAATTATTTAGGTTATTTGATATTCGGTGTTATGAATATTGATATGCTGTGATGATTTTATAGATGATTGAAATATTGGAAGATATTGTTGGATTGAATATCTAAGTATAATGAGTTATTAAATTCTATAGAATTGGATTTTGAAAGAAATAAAAGAGTAAATTTTAAGTTAAATAATTCAAGTGAATTGGAATAAGGGAATTTTGAATTAATAGGGAAAATACAAACTTTAAAACTAAAGTGATATTAAACTTAAAGAATAAAGGATTTATTTTTAAATGTAAGGATTAAATTTAATTAAGGGATAAAGAAGGAATTTTGGAAGTTTTAAATTGGTATTTTCAGTTAAAAAGGGTTTTAACTCACAAATAAGAAATAAATCTAAAGTTAAAGTATTTTGAAATAAATGAAGTAAGCAAGGAATTTATTTCAAAGTAAAGTAAATCGGAAATCAATTTGGGATTAGATTTAAGTGTTAAAATGGGGTTTATAAAAGAGAAGTGAGATTTTGGAATTTATAAACTGGGTTTATAAAGTAAAATAAAATATCAGTGGATATTTGAAAATATAAATTCAAGGTGGGAATTTATAAAGGGATATGAATTGGTTTAAAAATAAATGTTGATTTATTTTTAAAAGATGTGAAGAGAAGTGTATTTCCTTGGATAGCCAAGTACGTTTTCAAAGCAATTTGAAATATAAGTTAAAAGTTTTAAGTATGTTTTAAAAAGCATGTTTTAGAAAATTTGTTTTTTTCTAAATGTTAATTTCCAAAGTAAGTATTTTCAAAAATCTATTATTGTAGTAATTATATGAAAGTGATTTGGTATTATGTTTTAAGAAGAGAAATTTAGTTTATATTTATAAAGTGGTTTTGTTTTAAATATTCTTAAAATATATATCTTTGAATAAAGTATTAAAGTAGTTTTAAATTTCAATGTTATAAAGTATATTTATAATAAAGTGTTTTTAAATTATTTTAAAATCTAAAGGTATTTTGCACTTGGTGATTCAGTGGAAATAATTATTTGGGAAATGCATCCCGTGAGAGGAAACTGTTTTGAAGTCTGTTTTTAAAAAGGGGTTTTAAAAATAGAAATATATCTTGCGAAGATATTTTGAGGTTAATAAATAATTGGGAAAATTATTTATTGTTTGATGGATGAGTGTGAATGTTGATTGATAGTTAAATAACCGACTATCAATATTGGCCAATGCGCTGATCGTTTCGAAGAGACCGGGATCGGGATTAATTTCTCGAAAACCACTTCGATCCGGTTTGTACGTTTCGTGGAAATGATTTCGGAGTCGAAGATGGAGCAGTGAAGTGCAAGGGCTAGTCGCTACTAATCCTGAGGATATTTCCAAAATGGATGTAGTAGGAGTAGTGCCTTCGGTTCCGTTCGGACCCCGGACGGACTTGTATGGATGAATGCTTTCGGAACATCGTCAGCGGACGATGGGCATTCTAAGGGATATGTTCTATAAAGGTATCGCTTAGCCTCGAGCCTCATCAACCGGGAATGACTGAAAATCAGGGGTTATGTAGCAAGGCTTCGTGGGTAGCTCCCATTGGAGGGTAAGGTCATCCCTGTCTAGATGTCCCTTTTTATTTCGGCTTAGTGGTGCGGTTGCTGATCACAACTGTGGGGTGATTTTATTCGGAATCATCCAGTAAGGGATGGTTCCGGCCTTGTGTTGCAGGGGACTTAGGGTGGGTCCTCGGTACTGTGATCTAGGCCACGTACTGTGACAGGTGGTACCCCAGTGCCTAGTCATTGATGGAAATCCATTCTCCCTATGTGCCTGTACGGTTTTGATTGTGCCCAACTATTGCTGAAACGTGAGATGCAAGCATTTCAGCTAGATTCTATTTTACTTTCAACAGACACTATTATAATATCAGAGGATTTTAATAAAAAGTGTTTTAGCTATTGTAAGGCAAAAACCCGACATGTTTATTTGTGGCATGGTCTTATGAGATGCTTTTGTTTTCAAGAATTTTTGAAACTTTAATAATAAATTGAGTGTGATTTTCTCACGTTGGTTTTCCAGACTGACTCGGGTGTTGTTTTATATGATGCTCGGGTCAGACCGAGATAAACAGGTTCAGGTTATGCTGTGGAGCTCAGGAGACGAGCTGGATGGAGATACGTACCCCCGTACTTGTTTATATATATTACGTTGTGTTGTTTAGCTGTGTACTCTGTTGTATTGAGGACCTGACATGATTATTGTCCAGTTTTATGTTATGTGTTCTCTGATGTATACTCTGATGATATATTGTATAAAACAGATATAGTTTTGATTTGTGTAAAGATCTGTTACTATATATTATATTTTATTCTGCTGCGATGGTTAGATTCTGATGTTGTTTTCTATTTTTCTTCTTCTACCTCTTTCTTCTTCAACCCAATGGTTCGTACTTCCGTTCTTCTTGAGTTCATTAACGGGGATTAATGTCAATTCAAGGGGTACGGATTTGCGGGCTATTACAGCCCTGTCGAAGACAGGGACATCAGACTTCTTGTAATTGATGAGTTACTATCTTTATTCGGGTTGTTGGAAGAAGGCCATAGCATCGGGCTCCTCAGAAGTGCAGCATTGCTAAGGAATACCGCAGAGCAAAGATGGATACTATCAATCCTATCGTGCCCCCAACTGAGGGGACTCGGGGCGATACCGAAGAGGGTGAGATTAGGGACTCCCAAGCCAATAATCCTGATGATGTTGACGCAGGCCCACGGAAGATGCCTATGGTGTAATCATCGCAAGTTACGCAATCTCAAACACCCACCAAGAGAAAGAAAAGGCTAGCATACAAAATTCGTAGAAGAAAGATGACCAAGGATCCAGAGTTCATCATTACTTCTGTTGAGGAGGAATCGTCTTCCCAACACTTGGAAAGTTCATTAAAGGGATTTTTAAATCTCCAAATTCCAGATGACATAATGCCCATGACTTTCCGAATATCAACATTGAAGGACTCAATTCTCCTAGTAGGAGCGGTGAAGGCATTCCTCCTTCTGATAAAGGAGAGAAAACACCGATAAGCAAGGCTACAACCACCGATCTATCGGGGGGAACACTGGGATACTCACAACCACGTGCACTTCACTACACATTCTTCATTAAACTTCGTGCAATAATTACTCACGTGCTCTTATTTGGTCTTTGTAGGTGCTATGTCTAAGTCCTGGGCCTTTGATCGCTTAAGAAATTCCTCATCATATCATTGATATAGCCGTGATTCGAAGTCTAACTGACGCAGGGAGAAAGATGAGGAAAGGGATAAAAGCTATCACTCAATGGAATCATCTTCCTCCAAATGCAACTCCTTGCCCCAAACATCACGCTAAGGAGAACAATCCAATTTTCCTGCTTACAACGGAGACCAGCCTCCTTACCATTGCCCTCAAATCGCCACATCTCATGAGCAACATTCTGGGACCTCAAGCTCTAAACAATTTCACAAACATCGATAAAGTAAACATCTAATTGCTGCTTCTAATCCGTCTTTCCTGTCGCTGCTCCCGATGTTTCTACAGCAGAGAATTGGCCGAGATTAAGGCCACTTTCCCAAAAATTTGCTTTGATGGGCTTAAATTGCTTCCCTCAATTCATACGATTCCGAGGCACGCCAAAGCGAGTTCTCTTACATTTGTTAATGATGTGTTCGTGCATCACGCATCGTTCCAACGTTTGGTAGAAAAATCTCCGAAGTGCCCATTGAGCGGCGATATGAAATAGACCGCCTCAAATTAGAAGCGATACATGACAAGGACATAATCAAACATCAGGATGCCGAATTGTTAGAATTGAAAACACAACTTGCTGAAGTGGAGAAAAATGCTAAGGAAACGACAGAAGCGGTGAGCCGTTTAGAAACTTCTCATAAAAAGGAACTCGATGCTGCCCTCAATCATAGTGGGGTACTTGCTCTAGAAAAAGATTCCTTGCAAAAGGAAAAGGACATTTTGGCCCACCGTGTTGAGGAACTCGTAGTGCTTCTCAAAAAAGAAAGGGAGGAGAAATTGAAGCCCAGGAAGAATCGCAGAAATAATGCGAAGAAGCTGTCGAGACCAGGAGCCTGAAAATTAAGCTTGATGAGCAGCTCGCTAAAATTGAAGCTCTTAAAGAGGAGGCTCGAGTAGAAGGCCGCAAGGAAATGATTGAATAAATTGATCCCAAATGGAAGCCGGTAAAGAGTCCGGTAGGAATGAAATTAAGGACTTGTTTGATCCATTAATCATCGAGTATAATGCCAAAGTCCTCATCCACCGTGACTAAAGTTTTCTTAGCAAGGGTTATCTCTAATCACTTGCTGAAGCTTGGGAGCAAATTATTGAGATGAAGAGAAGAGAATTGGGTGGAGCTGAGCTCAATGAAGAAGAATTAGTGCGGGAGATTCTTCGCGGAAATGAAATCTTGGATTTGACTATCGCGAAACTCCGATACTTCAACTTTTTTGCACCTACTGGGAAAGGGTAACATATTGCTGAATCTTCAGGGGCTGATCCTAAGGGTCCCTCTTCTTCCCAAGCAACCGGAGCATCAGTCTCCCTCGACATGAAGCAGGACTTGGGCTATGATCCAGACAAGCCCGGCTACTAGTCCAAGGTGTTGTCCCTTATTTTATAAGGAGGTACCCCAGCAACCACGGAGAGCCAACTGGATGCGGGTATTGCACTTTACTCCCCAGTTTATGAAATTTTTTGTTCTTTGCACCCAATTATTTTAAGCCCATCTTCATGTTTTAACAAATTTAGCAGGTATTCTGGGCCCTTGTCAAACTCCCAAGAGTGATGCTACCATAGAGCAACAGGAGAAACCGGTTGGAGTTTCGGCAGTTGCAGATGTACTGGGGCCCGATGCTCAAGTCATCAAAGCTCTTGATGACGATAAAATTGAAGATCCACTCCCAGTAGATGAGTCTGATGACGTAATGATTACGGTGCCTTTGAACGCACTGACAAGACTAGCATGGAAGAGTAGATTGAAAAGGCGGAGCTTTTGAAAAGAAAAGCTAAAACTGAGCCCATCGAGGTGGACATTGATGATCCTCATCTTGTGCCACCGCAATTTATTTCACTGGGCGGATCGATTCCCGGTGAACTTCCTCCTACCTCTGTAAGCTCTCTGGCTAAAGGTGGCAAGGGATCCAGAAAAAGAAGCACAAGAGGCACTACTCCTGAAAAATCCAAAAAAGAGAGAAAGTCAAAGAAATAGCCGTCACTTCGGCTCAGTGTGTATATAGTTTGCACAGCTGTTTCTTTCATTAGCTGTTGTTGTACAGGTATGAGTCCCAAATTTTTTTGGAATAACCTATACTAGGATCTTGAAACTTGTTATGTGAATAATTTTTTTGTTTTCTGTTGAGCTTTCGTGTGAATTGCTATTTAAATAGTTGAACTATTACGTTCCATTTGATGTACTTGTAATTCATTGTTCATAAATTTTGATAATAATCCACCAGCTCTATCCCAAGGCTTCCATGTGGTTGTGGCCTCGAGTCGATCAAACACTAGGCTCATGCCTTAGTGTTATGCTGTCGAATTCAGCGGTTTTTGAGCAACTATACTCCTGCCCTTGGTTTTGGTTTAACGGGGTCAGATGTCGGATGGTTGAACTCCATCCTTAGCAAGTTTATAGTCCTCCCGTCGGTTTTAGGCCGGAGTTCATGAAATAGTGAACAGTCAAACTCCACTCATCTATTCATTCATGTTCGTATACGCACTCTGGGGATAGGATTTAGTTGATGGGTGGTCGGATCACACCCAATCTACATTTAAACTCTAGTCCATGCTCTGAGGACTAAGAGTTATTTCGCGGTTGGTTGGTTCACACCCGATTTATGTTTATACTCTGGTCCACACCCTAAGGACTTAGAGTTATATCGCAAGTGTTTGGTTCACACCCGATTCATGTTTATACTACAGTCCGCACTCTAGGGAGTTAAAGTTATTTTGCGGGTGGTCGATTCACACCTGACTTATGTTTATACTCCAGTCCACACTCGGGGGACTTAGAGTTATTTTGGGAAGTAGTCAGATCGCCCTCCCCTTAAATAATTGATTTGTCTCTCATGGTCTGGGATTTGGTCTAGTGAGTGACCGATTATGTCACAGTCACTCTCATTTCATATTAGTTCCACAGTTGGGCATGAGTCATTCGATCATCAGATCGTCGAGTCGCAATTATTCCTTATTGTGTATCCCGTCCTTTGGATTGCGAATGAGAGTTGTTAAATGAACAAGTAGATTTAGCTCATCTTGTTTAGTCCCGTTGGAAGTTAGCACGATTGATTGATTTCAAACTCTGGGGGCATGGTCACACATATCGACATCAATCAGTTTCACCATGTAATTAGCATATAATGCAATAACAAACATAATTATAGAGGAAGCCTGAAACTTTATTTGTTAAATGGAAAGGAATAACATGAACTATCTTATTACAAATCCGGAAAATCCAATGCTAAAGCAAATACAACTGGAATGAAAAAGAAATAAACTAAGTGAAGTAGCATCGTAGATGTTTGCTATTCCATGCCCTTGGAAGTGTGATGCCATTGACAGTTGCTAGCTTGAAAGTTCCTTCTCCAAGCCTCTATTCAATGACATATGGTCCTTCCCAGACTAGATTCATGTGCGATGGGGTAGGAAAAACCCGTTTCAGGACGAGATCGCAAATTTTGAAGGTTCTAGGTCGAACTTTAACTTTGTAATATCGGGCGACTCGGTATCGATGTGCAGTTGCTCTCAGATCGGCTTCCTCGTGTTTCTCATCTATAAATCCAAGAGATTCCAAATGGAGATCTTTATTCGTTTTGGGACGGTAGTAAGTCACTCGATGAGAAGGAACTTCGAGCTCAACAGGTATAACGGCTTCGGAACCGTAAGCAATGGCGAATGAAGTTTGGCCAGTCGTGGACTTGTGGGTGGTCCTATAAGCCCATAGTGCTATAGGGAGTTCAGCCACCCACTTGCCTCTGGCCTTCTCTAAATGCTTCTTCAGAATGGACTTTATGATTTTATTTACGGCTTCAACCTATCCGTTTTCCTGAGGGTGAGTGACTGCTTCAAATCTCTTTTCAATACGATATCTTTGACAAAAGTCTTTGAATTCAACACTGTCGAATTGAGACCCGTTATCTGTTACAATAGTTCGCGGAAGACCGAAGCGGCATATGATGTTTCGAACAATAAAGTTGATTACTTTCTTGGTTGTGATCGTGGCTAAAGGTTTTTCTTCAGCCCATTTGGTGAAGTAATCAATTGCAATGATAGCGTACTTTGCATTACCTTACAAAGTTAGCAGCTCTCGATTTTCGGTTGGCTAACAATACCCGTAACAGAGCTTTTTCTTTGCCAGAGTTTGCCTCCCGTTGTGATCGTCGCATTCCCCTTCATTAACTTCTCTTACAACACGTTTTATCTCATCATGAGTGACACACCAAAGTAGAGGGACTGAGAAACCTTTCCTATACATAATTCCTTCTTGCATAATATATCGTGAAGCTTTGCAAAGGACTTGTCACTTTTCATTTCTTTTATCTGGTAGGACTCCATGCAGTAAATAGTCTTTGATTGGGGCATCCACGATTCCCTTTTAGGCTCCGCTTCCAGTGTCTGGTCAATTTCTATCATGTTTATACTTGGGGTATTTAATACTTCGACCAGAACTAAGCCCATCTACTATGCATTGCCGGTACTAGCAAACTTTTCCAATGAATCAGCCTCTCTGTTTTGATCTCGTGGAATATGCTAAATGTCATAGTACTCAAATTCTGTCAATAACTCTTGGACTTGGGTAAGGTATGGGGCAAGCCATTGTCCCTTAGCCTGATAATCTCCCCTAACTTAATACACCACCAACTACGAATCAAAAAAGATTTTGAGAGATTTTATTCCGAGTTCTCTAGCAAGTTTAAGTCCAGAAATTAGAGCTTCATATTCAGCTCTGTTGTTTGTTGCTAGGAAATCAAGCTTTAATGCATAACAAATTGACCGATTTTCAGGAGTTACAAGCACAATCCGAGCATCGGAACAATGATCATTAGATGCTCCATCAGTAAGCAATTTCCACTGTACTATAGGGATTTCGCTGCTTTTTGGAGAATCATCCTTCATAGTAAACTCTGGTATAAAATCTGCAAACGCTTCACCCTGGATAGCCCTCCTAGGGAGATAAGTATTGCCAAACTAACTGAGTTCAATATTCCATTTGAGTAACCTTCTAGACGTGTCGGGTCACTGTAAGACCTGTCGTAATGGCTGGTCGGTGTACACATTGATCGGATGTGCCTAAAAGTAAGGACGGAGCTTCTGTGATGCAATCAGTAAGCAGTATGCCAATTTCTCTATCTTTGGATAGTTCCTTTTGGCTCATGTTAATCGTTTGCTGACGTAATACACCAGTCTCTGGATCCGATTCTCCTCACGAAGCAATGTGGCGCTTATAACATGTGCCGATACAGCCAAATAAATGTACAACTCCTCATGATCCACCGGCTTTGAAAGGATAGGGGGTCTCTCCAAATGATTCACCAAAGCTTGAAACGCGTCTTTACAATCCTGCGTCCATTCAAAGTTTCTTTTCCCTTTCCTAATTAAATCGAATAAAGGAATGCATTTGTCGGTAGCTCTGGAGATGAATCGGCTAAAGGCAGCAACCTTCCCATTCAGACTCTGCACTTGTTTAATAGTTCTTGGCGCTTGGATATCGCGAATAGCCTGAATCTTCTCAGGATTATCTTCTATTCCACGAGCATTGACAATAAAGCCCAAGAGTTTTCCTGATGCAACACTAAATGAACACTTCAAAGGATTAATTTTCATCTTGTAATGTCGAAGGATGTCAAACATTTGCACCAAGTCCCAATGCGGTCGCTTGATCATCGTGACTTCACAAGCATATCATCCACATACACCTCCATTGTCTTTCCAATCTGATCTTTAAACATTCTATTGACCAAGCACTAATAAGTTGCTCCTGTATTCTTTAATCCAAACGACATTACTACATTGCAGTACAATCCGACATCGATAATGAAACTGGTGTGCTCCTGATCAGGGATATGCAACGCGATTTGGTTATATCCCGAGTATACATCCATGAAAGATAGCAGTTCGTGTCTTGCGGTTGAATCCAGCAGTTGGTCAATCCTCGGAAGGGGGTAAATTTCTTTTGTACATTCCTTGTTCAAATATGAATAATCAATGCATGTTCTCCATTTCCCATTCGCCTTCTTCACAAGTACATGATTTGATGCCCATTTAGGGTAAAGGGTGTCGCGAATTAACCCATTGACTTTTAATTTATCCAGCTCCACTTTGTGAGCGGCAGATCTTTCCGAAACCATACTGCATCTTTTTTGATCCACCAGGACATGCCTCAGGTCAATATTCAATGCATAGCTTGCAATGGGCAGGCGAGAATCCACACAAGTCAGAGTGAGTCCAAGCGAACACATCTAGATTCGGTCGGAGAAAACCAGCAAGTTCTTTCATCATCGGTGGGCCGAGCTATGACCTAATCTTTAGGACTCGTGATGGGTCATCGTGGCTGACCGTAATATCAATTATCAGCTCAGCCAGTGCAGCCTTGGTCTCTTTGGGTTCTTCTTCATCATCTTCGGATCTATATCTACATAGAACCGACTGTGGCGCCCGAGCCAAGGCTCAGGCGCTAGTTGTCAATCTTCGGTAGCTTGGATGCGGACAGTCTTGTCCACACCCTTACCTTTTTATTTGCTCTAACTCAGCTACAAAATAGGTACGACCAGTCACTTGATTGCCATGAACAACTCCTACACCATTATCCATCGGAAACTTCAAAGTCAAACACCATAGGGTAAGAGCTGTTCGGAATTCAGCTAGGGCCGATCGACCTAGAAAAACATTGTATGGAGAGTCAACATCCAAAACAATAAACGGAAAGATTTGTACTCTCCTTCGTTCACGTTCTCCCAACTCAACTGGTAATTCTACATAACCGACAGCTTCAGTTGCAACGCCATTAAAACCATGTATATAAGCTTTAGACGGTTTTAAATCTTTGGCTTCCATCCTCATCTGTCATAAGATTTTTTGAAGATTATATTCACCGAACTACCATAATCAATCAAAATCCTCCTCACCAAAGCAAGACCAATCGCGGCCGAAATGACCATTGGGTTGATTGTCGGAGCCTCTACCTTATCTGCATCTTTGTTCCTAAACTCAATATCACCGTCATCGTACGTTGCTGTTTTGCCGAAGCTCCATCTTCCGTATTAGAACAGCATTCAAAGTCCACATGCCTAATTGCACTAGCATAGCGCTCCATCTCTTACCAACTCTTATTTGTCGGGTGCGGTCCCCCGACTATCGTGTTTATTACCAACCTTCCACCAGTCCACCCATGCTCCTCAACCTTACACGGTGCTTTCCCTCGGTTGGGGTCAGAAGTCCCTTGCCCACCATCCTGCGGGGCTTTCACAAATTGTTGTAACTTTTTTTCTCGAATCAATTTTTCTATAACATCCTGGAGATGCCTGCATTCATTTGTATTGTGCCCATAACACTCGTGAAACCGACAATATTTCCCAGTCTGCTTCTCTATCGATTCTTTTGGAGGCGGCTTCCTATACTGCATGGTATTGCATGTAGACAAACAGATATTCTCCAAGGACGTATTCAACAGTGTGTAATTTTCATACATTGGAATCCTAGGCTTCAACCTTCCAGAATCCCTCTTTCGCTCTCGATTCCTATCTCCGCCTCTCTTTTGCTGATTTGGTTTATTCTGAACATTCACTTGGACTTTCCTAGAACTATCATCAAACTATTTGATTGCAATGTTACTCTGTACTCCTTCTCCACTCGATCCCACAACATTTTTTTTTCTAGAGGACCTGGCTTCTTCCTTCCTCAAATATTGTTCCACCTTTTCATAAAAGCGCTCCAACGTTGCGGGCGGCTTACGGGCTAACCAATCACCAAATTCAGAATCTGTATCGATCCCTCTTGTTACGGCTATGAGTATCACATGATCATTCGGGTAACTGACCTCCGTGACAGCTGTATGAAATCTCACCAAATAATCATTCAACGACTCTCCTGGAGCTTGAATCACGCTGGAAAGAGACATCACATCTTTAGGATGAGTTGCGTGCATCCGGAATTGCTCCACAAACTTGGTTGCCAAATCATCGAATCTAGAAATTGATTGCGGGGTAGTCTCGTGAACCTCATCGTCGCTATTTCGGATAGAGTTATGGGAAAACATATGCACTTGGTCACATCATCAACTCGTGCATAATCCATCTGCCATTTATATCTCATGATGTGCTGCCTGGAGTCAGTTTTTCCCTCGTAGGAAGGAATCGACGACATGTTGAACTTCCCTGGATACCGTGCATGTAATATAGTTTCAGTGAACGAGGTATGACTTCTTGAGATTCCCCAATCATCAATGGTTAAGCCTTGGCTTTCCCTCACTAACTGTTTGACCATGGCCGATAAGCCTGGTGTTTCCATCATTGGTGCCAAGCGGTGGTCGCGCTCGACCTCACATGAATGGTCTGGTCGATGTTTGCGGGCTGTTTCATGCGTTCTTGGTTCACCATCTTCCCGACATGCATCTTGTACATTCACTTCATCATCATTCAAGGGAGGTAACTGGTCAGCATTCAATCAAACTTCATCATCCAAACCTTCAGAAATAGTTCCAGCGCGATTCCCTAAGTGGATGGGGAGAGTCCCTCCTTTGGAGGAGGGATCGACAACGATCGATCCTGGCAGACGGCGATGATCTGCCATGCGACGTTCTAAAGTTTTTACACGATTTTCTTTGATCCTACGACGCTTATGCCTGTGATATTCATCTGATGAGCTAGAACTTTTCGATGTTGAGTAAGGAGTGGGTTCCCACTTAGCTTTCCCCCGCTGCTACTGAGTAATTTGGTTCATCAAGTTGATATTAGTCTGAATTTTCTGATTTAGTTATCGACGGCTTTCCATCAACTATCTCATTAAATTATGAAATTTAGCTCTGGTAATAGAATCCGTGGGATTTTGGACTTCAACAGGATCAACATTCACATTTGTTGGTTGGTTGCTTGGGTCTCCTTGCTGAATGCTAGCAGTCTCATTTCCATCCACGTTCTGAGAAGTAGATCTAGTATGTCTCACCATTATCTATCTTCTTACTTAGATTTCTGCAAATCTGAGTAGTATAAGCAACTTTATGAAGATAACTACGGATCTCCTTCGGGGATTTATCCAATCCAGTAGCAACAAAGGGATCCTAGCAAGCTGAGAATCAAGTTCTCAGTGAAAGCACCAAAATGTTTGCAACCAAATTAGTCACAAATACCCAAGAATAGGTTTATGTAGAGAAGTAAGTGGAGAAAGTAAAATTAAAATTGAGGAATAGATTAAACTAACAACAAATAAAAAGCAATAATCAGAAACACAGAGATTAATTGTGGTCCGGCGTTGTATGCCTACGTCCACTTTGAAGATTAACTTTATTGATCACTTTATGAATCTGATTACAACAGTTGAGAATAGAGAAAACTTGATTACAATGAATTCTAAAGTAACCTGCACCGTAAAGATCCTCAGAATGACCCATTAGGCCAGTATTTATAGGTGAAGACGACCACCAATCTCTCTGAAACTTCGGCTCTAGGACCTTCTAACCCACATGGGCCCACCAGAGGGGTCGCTAGGCCCAAATCCTCATAAAGAGGGATCGGTACCGATCCCTTTATTGTTTGATTTTTTGGGCAGCGATCCCTTTGGTGGCTTCTGAATGCTTAAATACGTTAGCCCTTCAAATCTTATGTCATTTGGACTAAAGGAGCTCAAGTTATTGCATGATCTTTGATTCAGTATTGCTTGTGTACTGTCTTCTGCCGATCCCTCTCATAGGGTGTATACCGATCCCTCCATCTTTGTCCATTTGATGTGCGATCCCTAGGGTATGTTACCTAGGTTCCATATGCCCATATGCTTTGGACTTACAAATCTTGAGATATTGACTATTGAATGTATGAAGGCACTTGAAATTGGTTGGATGTCGATCCCTCTTGAATAGAGCTGCCGATCCATATCTTCTAGCAAAGCATGCCGATCTATCCTCATTCGACCATGCCGATCTTTTCTTTGTGAACTAAAGTATGCCTATCCATACTAGCCAATTATGTCGATCCCTCCTTTTTCCAATGAAGTATTTCGAACCCTCTATAGGAGCCAACCCATGCAAATCCCTTCCAAGTTGCTAAGCTATATTCCACATTTTGAGGATTCTATATTATTTATCTACCAATTCCATTCAATTCTAACTAGATATAACCATCTGTACTTGACTTCCGAGTCCCACAATTATCATTCTAGAATCATCGGCCTTGACGAAAATCGGGTCTAACTCGTGCAACCAGTTCAATATAGTCGGGCTGGAATCCCGGATAACACTTATATTTATACTGCTTCTTTACTATGCATATATAGGAGCAGTTCGCATATCCAAAAACAATAATACAGTAAATAAATAGAAACTCATAATATCGTGCGTGCCCTTTACAAGAGACAACTAATAGTTACCACCCAAACAACCTAAAAGAAAAGAACAAATGCTGGGAGGGAAAAGACAACAACACCGTAACTCCTAAAACAATGCCAACTGACTACGGAATGCCTTGCTCCGCGGTTGGAGCTTGATCCATTGCTGCGACCCTTTAATGGTCGTAGCATGGCGACTATACACCGAATCTCATGCCGTTAGCGGTGCTGGTATTGTTGACGACTTCGGAATTGCCATCTTCCAAAGGGAGGATCTAATGATGGCAGAAGGAACCTTCTACTAAACTGCCTCTCCATGGAGGTTCACCCATATTACCTAAAGAAGAGAGTGGATAGGTGAAAATACTAAAAGTGACTCTATGGAGTACTAATAAAAATTGAATCAAAAGGATGAGGGTCCGATTAACGGCGATGCCGCCAATATAAGCATAGGTAGTCTTCCGCACAATAGGTTAAATCTAGTCGTAACTCCCCACCTTAGGGATGTGATTGTGCTGAATGATGCACATACCAGATGGACAATCAGACATAGATTATCCATCTTTCAAACACCAACATCATAGGAAAATATCTGTTGCAAAATATTCGAGTCGGTCACTCCAAAATCATCAAATTCCACGTTGTAACAACCCGCACCTTAGTGGGCCTAAATTTTGACAAAATCGAAACCCAAGTCCATCAAAGCACAGATTGTTGGATTTGGTACCTGCAAATAAGCATAAGCATTATCAAAGATTGATAAAAATCTAAAATCACAGCGGAAACAATAATAAACCCTCCAAAAGCATCGAGCATGACTGTCACATCAGCATCAGCATCGAGCATGAGAGAAAAAAGACTCTCCACCAACAAATCACATCCAGCTCCAATGACATGCTCCTCTAAATCCATCCTATGGGTTGTAATGAAGAGGGGGGGGTCAGAACAACGTTCTGGTGACTGGAAAAGTTTAAACTATCCATAATATAAACTTATACATATAGTTTTCCATTTAATTGTTATGTCCATTTAGGTTAGCAATTCTAATCTAACCTTGCATTGCACACACGATTACATACTTACCCCTTACCAGGGTACGAAATACTAATGAAGTCATATCAACCACCCAATACTTCTAAACCCATTAGCCACTTAGTACTTCTGAATATGAAGCGGGCTTCCATAATACTTTTAAAAGAGAAATAGGTTGTCTTTGTCATTAAAGACCTTAATTGAAGTAGACCTTGTCATTTAAGACCTATTTCAAAGGTGGTTTCCTAACAATGTTTTCAATGGGCAGTGGGTCCTAGCTACAAGAGATCTAACCACGGTTTAAGGCTTCTGACATTTAATGTCTAACTATTACCGCTTCAATCATCGATGAAATCGTAATCATTTAATAAATAGCACCCAAGCCACTTAATACCTTTTATTAGAAAATAGGCAGACTCTGGTCATTTAAGACCTTAACTAAGGCAGACCCTATCATTTAAGACCTATCCCCAATGTGTGCTCCTAAATGGTACTGTTATTATTATGGCTTTAGAAATGTAAGAGATGGTACCCAAGCCACTTAATACTTCCTAGTGGAAAATAGGTAGACCCCGTCATTTAAGACCTACTTCCAGAAGCATGCTCCTTAATGGTACTATCTAGCTATCATTATTTGGAAATATCATTGGGCTACTTAATACTTCTTTTACAGGAAAGAGGAGGACTTTATAGTCAATTAAGACCCCAAACATGAAGCAAACCCTTCCCGAGATATCCACTCTCACTCTTTAATAATAAACATACCACTTCATTAGGTTACTTCTTTCGGTAGAGAGGCGGACCCTTCAGCCACTTAAGACCTCAACACTGAAGTAAACCCTTTTTAAAGACATCCTTATTTATATATTTGGAATCTCACCAGGTTACTTAATGTAGGATCGATTTCACTCTAGGAGGGGGGAGGGTGAATAGGGTGATACTATCAATTATAAAAATTTAATGCGGAAGTATATAAAATAATTTCAACACAGATATAGCAGAATAGTAGCAGCATAGATAATAACAGAATAATAAATGCAGAAATAGAACAACACAGATTTACCCAGCTTTGGCAAAACCCTACCTACGTGCTGCTGCTAAAGTTTCTACTAGAAATTAAGTAGTCAGACGCTTACACACGTAAACTCGCGACACCCGCTATCGACTAACCTAACTCTACGCTCAAAACCCTGCCACAATCAGCCACTAAGTTGCGAATTCTCGAACTACACCATCGTAGTTCGTCCTCTAGTGACACGACTAGAAAATTACAAACGATTAAAAGAGAAAATACAAATTTAAAAACAATTTAAAAAAAACTAGAAACCCTAGTTTAAAATCATAGCCTAAAGTATTAAACCGGCCCAATAATAATTCAGTAATAAAAAATATCCCTCTTTCCTTTTATATATCTTCGGCCCGCTTTCTTTTTCGTTTGTGATAATGGCTGCTTCAATTTTGGTTTGTTCCTTTTCAAGTAAATTAAGGCTTCGTGATATTCGAAGGTGCCGACTCCAGTTGCTCGATCAAATATATGATTCAGTGTCCCTTGGTCCGTCGATCGATAGTTTCTTTGATTTGCACACGGCTCCTTCTTATTCGAGTCGAGGTTGATTGTTAATCTAGTATGCGACTTTTCTTTTTTGGATATTCGATTAATACTCGACTTTGATTCGAGTTATTGGCTTGTTCCTTTCTATTGTTGCTTGAACTCGAATGATTTCGTAGCCGATGATGTTAATCGTTTATATAGGATTCGAATTCCTATTTCTTCGTTCGTATACATCTAGTTTGAATTCGTCAATAATTTTGGCTCGGCCATTAGATTATTCTTGAATGATGGTGATTTCTCTGACTTCATCAATTCATATAATTTCGTTGCTTTTTTAACACGGCTTCGATTTTGATTTTGTTTCTCCTGTGACTTAGACACTTTGATTTATTCAATACGAACTTGTTCCGTGCATTTCTCTGTTGACTTCAGCCACTTCGATTTTGTGATTATTTGGAAGTTTTTTACTCTAACCCGATCGATCACCTTGGCCACCACGGTTGTGAATTTCTGGCATTTGAGTTCTGATTTGAAACTTGTAAAACCTGCTTGACTTGTTCACTGGATTGCGGTTTGGTTTTTATGTTTAGTTCCAATGTACTGTTTCACGTGGCATTTTATTGAGACTCAATGTTAACTGTTAGCTCGATTCTTATTTGCTGCCTGGTTGTCATTGTGTACATTTGTTATGTATACTTGGTGCCTTGCTGTACATTTGAACTGGACTGGGTTGTGGCCACTATTGCATGTCACCATTTGTACACATGCATATTCATGTGTGTGTATGTTGTTGAGACTTTTAGTTGTCTTTAATTTTGTTCCAGAGCTTTACTGTTGTCATGTGATTCATTTACTGTTGAGGCTACTGGTCATTGCATTCATGTATGTATATTAGTGCTCTGGTCTATATGCATTAGTGTTTATCCATGCTTCTGTTTTGTACTGGTGCACTTGATATCTTCACCTATGCATGTCACTTTACCTTATTGCCACTGCCTGGTTAGACTATGTTCATATGCACTTGAGTCATGTCGAACTGTTTCCAATTGAAGCTGATGTCATTGTTTGCGATGTGCATGCTCATTGATCTGGTTGAGATTTGTGGCCTTGATTGCATATCAGGTTGCTCTGTTTTAATTGTGTTTGCATTTGTCTTCATGTTACATTGTGTAGTCTTCATTTAGATATTGGACTTGCACGGTTTTGTGCAGTTGTGACTGCACTTGATCCTCTGGCCTGATTTCATTGCTTCAAGTTGCTTTGAGTCTGGTCATTGTCGCTCCTTTTGAGTTGCAGTCTGAAGTAATTTGGTGGCCACTGAATTTTGATGTTGTTTCCATTCACTTGTGTACCATCTGGAGCTTGTTGTATTGGGTTTACTTGTTATTTCACTATTTTGTATCAGTCCATTTGCCATGTTGCTTTGATGTACTTTTTGTACTCGTTCATTTTTGATTTTGGACTGGTTGAGTTTTTTTAGTTTCCTTGACCATTTTATTGAACTTGGACATTTGGATTGCACCTGTGTTGAATCCAGTTTATAGCTCGGGTTTGACCTTGTGCTAATATCGTGACTTTATTTGTATTGCACTTGTGTTGAACCTGGCTTTTGATTGGGTTTGACCTTGTTCTCACATGTCCCTGTAATTTTATCAAGTGTATATCGGTGTGCACGGCCTTGTGGCATGTACAGTGATACACTGTGCATGTCACAAGTTGTTCGTGTATGATAAATTCAAAATAAATGATGACGAACAACCCAAAAACTGAGGCAAATAATATTTTCAAAATACACATTTTATTTTATACTGGACAAATATTTCTTTTTCAAGTTTACTGCGTCAGTTTGTCTTTTTGCAAATTGCTTAGATGCTGGATTCTATCTGGAATAGAGTTGAAGATCAAATACGAGTGAACGAGTAAAATGTAGTGAGGTGCAAATGTATGTAATGTGATTGAAATTGTATACATATAGTGAGAGCATAACTTTGTACTATTCAAAATGGTAATAAAATATTTGTTTGAATAAAATATCCGTTTGAATTTAAATTTTGTGTCATTTATTTTATTCAGCAAATATTTACTTAATTATGTGAAAAATAAAATAGTACATTAACAAATACATTTAAATGAATATGTATATATGTTTATTATCATCAAACAAAAATCATATACTTGCATATTCAACAATCTCCCCCTTTTGTTGATAATAATTATATATTTAAGATTTTTGAATTTTATTAAATGTATTTGATCATTCAATTTGCTCCCCCTATTTGAATGCTCCCTCTCTACAACAAAGCTTCCCTTCATATATGCATGAAAATAAATAAAAATATGCAAAGAAAATACAAAATAAATTATTTGACCTTTATTTGCCAAAATCTTAACTTTCCTCTCCCCCTTTTATTATCAGCAAAAGAGTAATAGTGTTAGAAAAATAAAGATATAGTGATAGACATTAATACAATATTAATACCCAATTGAGTATAAATATTAAATTTCAATAAAAATCAAACAAAAATCATAAATACTCTGTTTGATGCATATTCCACTTTAGAATGATATGGATAATGTCATCATATAAAACCATATAGTTGTGTCCATTTGTGGTATATTTATATCAGGAATTTTAATATCTACTAACCATGCATAACCGTTAGGACTTTTAAATGAGATTAGTTGTATTCAATTTTTTTATAAAAAAAGAATTCAAGTATCTTCTAACCACGCATAACCGTGAGGACTTTTAAATGGGATTAGAATCAACTTGTCAATTTAATTAATCAATTTTGATATGCGTTCCATACATGCATAACCATAAGGACTTTTAAATGAGCATGAAAGCACATATTAAAAAATTCCAAGTAATTCACCCATGCATAACCATGGGAACTTTTATATGAGAGTGAATACTTTGGATTTTTTTATTTCTTAAAAAATATAATAAAATAAAAAAAACGAATGATTTCCTGTTTAAAATACCACATATTGACAAACTATATTAGATTTTGATGAGTGATGGTCATGGAATTTTTGCCAACAAAAAGTTTTTATAACTCTTGTTTAAATTTCTAAAGAAATTTACTAATTATATTGTCTCAAGTTATAATATATAATTAATATCAACACTCGTCACTTTTTCAATCACTAATCAGTATGGAGTCAGATTAGTTAATGTAGTCGTTTAAAATGAAATCCAAAAATAATTATAAAATCAAATTTTCTAAAATGACTAATCTGAAACAAGGTTAACAATTTTCTGAAAGTGGTTTTGTAGGAAAAATGTCTGCTATTTGAAAATTAGTTGAATTGAAAAATATGCAGATATATTCTTTGAAAATGATGCAGCTACTGAATGTCTCAATATAAATCACGTTCCACTAGTAATTTTTCTATCAACTAGATTACTAGTGTAATCTCCATCCAAATTTTCCTTCGACTCAAGATTATCATTAGTTAGATGTTATAGACCAGATTGTGGAGTTGCAACAATTCCTTAAAATCCTTTTTACAACTTTTAAATGAAATTCTTTTGGATTTTAATTGAAGCCGTGCCAATAAACTAAACCGTGAATATATGGTCAGCAGTAAAATAACCAAATGTATTATCATCAATCAATAAAACACCATTATTATTCCAAACAATTTTATGTGAAATAGTTCAAAGACTCTTGAGGTACTTATAGTGTTCTCGGCATATAATTTAGCCAACAATTTTGAATAAGTCAGGGTCATTATCAACATTCATTATCACATAGCTGGCTGATTTAAATCAAATTATGGTGCAGATTATCACATCGTTTAAGATAAATGTATCGTTACCTATTTTACCTTTATCGATAATTTTTCGTTGTTGCCCATTGTGATTCTGTCACCTTTATAATAGGCTAAGGAACATTGATTTGTCGCCCGTTGTGTGCCTGGAACAACCATATTCCATATAGCACTATTGTTGTTCCTTAGCCTGCCACCACTCCTACACGAGAAAAGATTTTTGTGACCTATTTGTTTTTATAGGTCCATGGTTGTTAGTGGCAAAATATTTTGAAAAATATGTTTGTGGAGACCCAAAACAATTTATATATGTTCCTTTCGGCACCCAAATTTTTTTGACTTTGAGGAATTTTGTATTTGTGCCTTTCAGAACCCAAATTGGAATGGTTTTCACGTGTTTGGGTCTATACCAACAATTATTTTGATTGTGTCCAAATTTTCTACAAATTGTGCACATGGAATTGACTTGTTTAATTTCACTTCAAATATGTTCAGAGTGATTATACCCAAGTCCTTGTCTAACTGTATTAACGGTTTGTTTTCCTAATAGCATATTAACGATCTTTCACTTTTTTGAAAATTTTCCTAACGTCGTAGACAGTTGTTGGACTTGTGTTTTGAGCGATTCATTTTCCTTCAATATTTGTTGCAATTTTTAATAGAATTCTCTCTCATAGTATTTTCACTTTCTTTCAAAATCAGAATTTCATTTTCAAGTGATTTGATTTTAATTTTTGATTTTTTAATCTCTTCTTCGAATGTTGGACACTTATCACACTTAGGGCTCTTGCTTTGATAGTTTTTAACTAATTGATCAATCTGTTTATTTAAATCTATCAAAGTATCTCATTGTGATTCAAGTTTAGCGTATTTCTCCCTAAGTCTTTCGAAACATCCATTTACTTCACGGAAATATATAAGTAATTCTGAATGAGTGAGTTTTGATACCTCGCTTGGCTCATCATCATCGCTATCGGTTATATCACCTCGAAGACACAGATCTTCTTTTTCACTCTCACTGCTAGTGCTTTTATTATCTCGTCACTTTTATTCCATGTAGCTGCAAAACTTCTTCTTTTTGATTTCTTTTCTTGGCCGAGTCGATTTCGAGGACAATTGGGCTTGATATGACCGGGTTTGTTGCACTTGTGACATATGATCTCTTGTTCTTCTGAGTTGTCTAGTGCTTCGACAATTCTGCTTTTCAATTTTTGATTTAGAGCTAGATTTCCGTATTTGCGGTTCCACTTTTTGAATCCTTTTATTAGTAGCGCCAGCTCAGCTGCTCCATCTTCATCACCATCATCATCATCACTTTCCGTTGTTCCTTTGAGAGCTATAGATTTTATTTGAGTATCACCTCCTTCACGCTCTTCCTTGAATTTCATTTCTAGCTCATAAGTGGTGAGATTTCCGATGAGTTCTTCAATTTTGATTTGTTTCAAATCCTTTGATTCTTGAATGGCTTTAACTTTTGCTTCAAAACTTCATGGAAGGACTCTGAGGATTTTTCGGACTATTTCCAATACTGTGTATGATTTCCCGAGAGCTTTTGATTTGTATACGATATTGGAAAGTCATCCATACATCTCTTTGATATTTTTATCCTTGGCCATTGTGAAGTTCTCGTATTCGCTACTAAGCATGGCAAGGCGAGATTCTTTGACTTGAGATGTTCCTTCGTGATTCACTTCAAGTGTGTACCAGCTTTCCTGCGCAGTTAGACAATGTGAGACACGGTTAAATTCAATATGATCCAATGAACTAATAATAGAATTCATAGCTTTAGCATTAGAATTCTATAACTTATTTTCTAGATCTGTCCATTGATCAATTGGTTTTTCAATTTCTTGATTATCTACTACTATAGTTGGTGTCCTATATCCTGTCTCAATAATATTCCAAGCATCAACGATTTTCAGAAAAAAATTTCATTCTATTTTTCCAGTAAGCATATTCACCATTGAACATTGGTTGTCTAACTATGGTCTGACCCTCAGCAAAAGCATTATTAAAAGAAGCCATTTTAAAATTTTAAATTTTTTAAAACAAAAATTGGTTTTTGAAAACAAATCAATTTTTTTTAAAAAATTGACTTCTGTTCCTAACTCTGATACCACTTGTAGGATCGATTTCACCCTAGAGGGGGATGAATAGGGGGATACTATAAATTATAAAAATTTAATGCAGAAGTATATAACATAATTTCAACATAGATATAGAAGAATAGTAGCAGCACAGATAATAGCAGAATAATAAATGCAGAAATAGAACAACACAGATTTACCCTGGCTTCGGCAAAACCCTACCTACGTGCTGCCCCCAAAGTTTCTACTAGAAATTAAGTAGTCAGACGCTTACACATGTAAACTCACGACACCCACTATCGACTAACCTAACTCTACACTCAAAACCCTGCCACAACTCAGCCACTAAGTTGCGAATTTTCGAACTACACCACCGTAGTTCGTCCTCTAGTCACACGACTAGAAAATTACAAACGATTAAAAGAGAAAATACAAATTTAAAAGCAATTTAAAAAACAAAACTAGAAACCCTAGTTTAAAATCACAGCCCAAAGTATTAAACCGGCCCAATAATAATTCAGTAATAAAAAATATCCCTTTTTCTTTTATATATCTTCGACCCACTTTCTTTTTCGTTTGTGATAATGGCTGCTTCAATTTTCGTTCGTTCCTCTTCAAGTAAATTAGGGCTTTGTGATATTTAAAGGTGCCGACTCCAGTTTCTCGATCAAATATATGATTCCACGTCCCTTGCTCTGTCGCTCGATAGTTTTTCTGATTTGCACACGACCCCTTCTCAATCGAGTCGAGGTTGATTGTTAATCTGGTATGCAATTTTTTTTTCGATATTCGATTAATACTCGAATTTGATTCGAGTTATTGGCTTGTTCCTTTCTATTGTTGGTTGAACTCGAATGATTTTGTAGCCAATGATGTTAATCATTTATATAGGATTCGAATTGCTATTTCTTCGTTCGTATACATCTGGTTTGAATTCGTCAATAATTTTAGCTCGACCATTAGATTATTCTTGAATGAAGGTGATTTCTCTGACTTCTTCATTTTGTATAATTTCATTGCTTGTTTAACACGGCTTCGATTTTGATTTTGTTTCTTCTGTGACTTAGACACTTTGATTTATTCAATACGAACTTGTTCCATGCATTTCTCTGTTGACTTCAGCGACTTCGATTTTTTTGATAATCTGGAAGTTTTTTACTCTGACCTGATCGATCACCTTGGCCACCACGACTGTGAATTTCTGGCATTTGAGCTCTGATTTGAAACTTGTAAAACCTGTTCGACTTGTTCACTATATTGCGGTTTTGTTTTAATGTTTAGTTCCAATGTACTGTTTCATGTGGCATTTTGTTGAGACTCCATGTTAACTGTTAGCTCGATTCTTATTTGCTGCCTGATTGTCATTGTGTATACTTGGTGCCTTGCAGTACATTTGAACTGGACTGGGTTGTGGCCACTGTTGCATGTCACCATTTGTACACATGCATATGCATGTGTGTATGTTGTTGAGACTTTTAGTTGTCTTTGATTTTGTTCGAAAGCTTTACTGTTGTCATGTGATTCATTTACTGTTGAGGCTATTGGTCATTGCATTCATGTTTGTATATTAGTGCTCTGGTCAATATGCATTAGTGTTTATCCATGCTTCTGTTTTGTACTGGTGCACTTGATATCTTCACTTGTGCATGTCACTTTACCTTATTGCCACTGCTTGGTTAGACTATGTTCATATGCACTTGAGTCATGTTGAACTGTTTCCAATTGAAGCTGATGTCTTTGTTTGCAATATGCATGCTCATTGATCTGGTTGAGATTTTTGGCCTTGATTGCATATCAGGTTGCTCTGTTTTAATTGTGTTTGAATTTGTCTTCATGTACATTGTGTAGTATTCATTTAGATATTGGACTTGCACGGTATTGTACAGTTGTGACTGCACTTGATCCTTTGGCCTGATTTCATTGCTTCAAGTTGCTTTGAGTCTGGTCATTGTCGCTCCTTTTTAGTTGCAGCCTGAAGTAATTTGGTGGCCACTGAATTTTGATGTTGTTTTCATTCACTTGTGTAACATCTGGAGCTTGTCGTATCGAGTTTACTTGTTATTTCACTATTTTGTATCAGTCCATTTGTCGTGTTGCTTTGATCTACTTTTTGTACTTGTTCATTTTTGATTTTGGACTGGTTGAGTTGTTTTATTTGTCTTGACCATTTTATTGAACTTGTATATTTGGATTGCACCTATGTTGAATTCAGTTTATAGCTCGGGTTTGACCTTATGCTAATATCGTGGCTTTATTTGTATAGCACTTGAGTTGAACCTGGCTTTTGATTGGGTTTGACCTTATGCTCACCTGTCCCTGTAATTTTATCATGTGTATATCGGTGTGCATAGCCTTGTAGCATGTACAGTGATACACTGTGCATGTCACAAGTTGTTCGTGCATGATGAATTCAAAATAAATGATGACGAACAACCCAAATAACTGAGGCAAATAACATTTTCAAAATACACATTTTATTTTATACTGTACAAATATTTCTTTTTCAATTTTACTGCATCAGTTTGTATTTTTGCAGATTGCTTAGATGCTGGATTCTATCTGGAATAGAGTTGAAGATCAAATACGAGTGAACGAGTCAAATGCAGTGAGGTGCAAATGTATGTAATGTGATGTGATTGAAATTGTATATATAGTGAGAGCACAACTTTGTACTATTCAAAATTGTAATAAAATATTTATTTGAATAAAATATCTGTTTGAATTTAAATTCTGTGTCATTTATTTTATTCAGCAAATATTTATTTAATTATGTGAAAAATAAAATAGTACATTAACAAATACATTTAAATGAATATGTATGTATGTTTATTATCATCAAACAAAAATCATATACTAGCATATTCAACATGTAACGACCCTGAATTTTTAGACATTTGAAATAGAATATTTAATTGATTTTAAATATTTGAATGATGATTTAACTTGAATTTCAAATGTAAATATGAAATTGGCAATTTAATTAGTAAATTTAATTGTTGCAATTGGGTAAAAATTTGAATCTTCAATTTTAAGTCGGTTAAAAATGATTTGATGGCTTAGAAAATTTATATTGATAATTCTAAAGATAATGGAACTTTCAGAATTGAATTTGAAACTGTTTTGTTCAGTTTTGAATTTTATCGTTTAAATTGAATTTAAAAATAGCCATCCGGAGTACAGTCTTGGAATTCAACGAAACCAGTTCCATTGGATCCGTAATATTGTATTATTATCGGATTTCAATTTTCGTAATGTTTAGAGTGATCGTTTGGTCGTACGATAAGCAAACGCGCTGAAATTAAATCGAAAATTTAATTTAATAACTGAGTCCAAAAAGCTATCTTCTCCATACGATCAAATTTGGACTCGGAACCTTTTCCATTGCGTTCGGAATAGGCGTATGACATTACGAACGCCTAGCGACATGCCTTGATAGGAAGTCAAAATTTTTGACTTCGTTTTCGAGTCGATTCGAATTCGAATTTGAATTGAACAATTATAATAGTCAACTGTAGTTAAATTATTTCACATCAACTTATCTTTTAATCAGTTCAAAATATCTGCAGCCAGATTCTTCACGCTTCCTTTGCCTTCTTGAACACACTTCCTCGTTCATCCTTATACACGAAAGAAAAAAAAATCGATCTCGTTTGAAATTTATTTCCCCTCTTCAATTAAAACAAAAAATTCCATTCCCAGTTCAAAGAAAAACAAAAATGGCCGAGAAAAGGAATCGCGCCCTCTCTATCTCCTTTACTTCAATTCGTAATCGCCACAAATTTGAAAAAAAAATCGAATACCTATTCCCTCTCCTCCCTTCTCTGGTGAAATGAAAGCCACTTCGTTCGCAAATAAATGGCGATTTGAAAATAAATAAAGGGCGAACGAAGATGAATCGAAGTCGATTTTGACTTCGGCGAAGGAAATTGTGAGTCGGCGACTGCTCGAGTTCGTGCATGTTGGATCTGGAGGGAGGGAAATCGACGCGTTCGATTTAGGAAGGAAGGCGGCGAGTGTCGCGTATGCGTGGAAGTCTGGGCGCGCGTTTGGGCACAGTGTCGAGGGCAGTGAGGAGAGCTGGTAGCGATGGTCGCTCTCGAGTTCATCGAAGCTGGAAGGCGCGAGGAGTTCGCCTGAAGGAAGCACTCGATGGGGGAATGTCGTTAGTTGTGAGGTGAGGAATTTTGTTTATTTTATTTATTTATCACAAATATATTGAACAGAAAGAAAATTTTATATTTCAGTAAAGTTTAGTATATATATATATGTATATATTTTTGTAGTGACTGAAAATATAATATATGCAGGTTTATATATACAATAAGTTTGTAAAACATTTGATAACACACACACATATATAAATATATTTAGAAGAAAATATTTGCAGAAATGAATGACTGCTCTTAACCTGATTTAATTGATATATATAGATTAAGAGGAAAATTTTACATGTATGTTTCAGCTTACTGTTATTTATTAAAAAGAAGATATTTTGAGTAATTAACTTATTTTAATTATCTTAGTTACCCAAAGGAGGTTTATAAGAAACTATTAGTTTAAAGTTAAATTATAAAATGAATTTGTTGGTTCAATCATTTCAAATATTGATAAACTGTAAATTGTTTTTACAAGGTCTCTAAATCGAGAAAACAATCTGGAATAAAAATGGATTGCAAATTAAAGCTAAGGTGAGATTTTCTCACTCAAATTGAAAAGTGGAATTTTCAGTTATTGATTCCTATTGGATGTGATACTATATATAGTAGTATATAGCAATATATATATATATATATATATATATATATTGGCATATGTATATATTGGTGATTGATTTTCCCGTATTATATAGCGGATGAGACCCTATTGCGTCGCATAATAGCGGATGATATTTTATAAATCCCATATACCGCGATATTCCACCTCGAAGTGGAATTGGTATTGTGCTAACATCTGTGGATGCAGGGAAACAAGTTGGAGGGATCCAACTGGATTCCTCAAATTACATGAATTTGTTTCATATTTTTATATGAATTTGTTTCATATGTTGTGTGATTGTTTATTTATAATCTGTGGATGATTATATTTGTGATTGGATGTGTTGAAGGCTATAATTTAGCCGAATGTATTTTTGGTATCGTTGGATACCAGAAATAAATAGAATTCGATTTTCGAAATAAAAGTTGGAAATTTTAAGTGAATTTCTTTTGAAAGAAATGGGTGAATTTAAAAGAAGGAATTAAAGTATTAAAATTGATTTTCGTAATCTTATCGAATAAATTACAAAATATGGGAAAGGATTTTTATAAATGGATTTTTGAATTGTATTATTCGAAAGTTGGAAAATTTATTTAAAATGGGATTTTATATGGTTTGGAAGATATAAAGGAATTTATTTTAAAAGGTGATAAATTTGTTGAAATCCAATTGATAATTGATTTGGTATTGGAAAATAAATCTTTGGGAAATCGATATAAAAATTTATTTGGTGTTTAATGAAAATTGATTTTTGTGTTGAGAATAAATTTGGAAATCGATTTGTAAAATGATTTGGTGTTGAAAGTGAATATTTGGAAAGCGATTTAAAAATCATGTTTAAGTGAATATTTGGAAATCTAAATTCACAATGGAATTTGTAAAGGAAAGGGAAATTTGTTTCAAAAAATAAACATTGATTTATTTTTAAAGTGTGGGGAATATTATTTGAAATTGGTTTTCAAAGTGATGAAGTGTGGAAATGAATTTACAGATTTGGAATGTAAATTTGAAATAAATCGATAAGGATTTATTTAATTGGTTTAAATGGACCATTTTGTGATTTGAAATTGGTTTTCAAATGTGAAGTGTGAAAATGTGATTTGAAATTGGTTTTCAAATGTGAAGTGTGGAAAATATATATCTCGCGAAGAGATTTGAAATTTAATAATTTGGGAAAAATTATTTAAATTGGTTGATTGTTGTGAATGTTGTTGATAGTCAAATAATCGACTATCAATATTTGCCTTTGAAATTGCACTTGAATTTGTTTTTTTAAAACAAACACTCACTATTTGGGTTAGCCGGGAAAAGACCTTTGTGTCATATAACCCATTCCGAATTAGTGATACGACGATATGGATCGTATTGAAGACCAGTGGTGAAGACCAGATATTTTCAAAAATGAAAGGACAACCTGTCGAATGTCTCTGCACCGAGTTGCTCCGGTATAGAGATTTATATCACTCTTTTTGTGATGGGAAGTCCGGACGTGATTAGTGAATATCCGGATTGCAAGGGCTTCTTTGGAAGTGCCTTCGGTTCCGTTCGATCCCGGAACGGACTTGTATGGATGTGTGTCTGACGTTACTTTGAGATGTAAAGCTGGTTTCTATCAAATACATTTATGTTGGTGGCAGAGAATTTATTCTCTTAGCTTAACACCATTCTCTGAGACGTACGAGCTCAGAGGTTATGTAGTTGATGGTTACTAGTGACATTCCCAATTTGGTAATGTGGCACACGAAGTGCTGTTGATCATTTGTTGATCAAAGCGTTGCTTTGTGAAAAAGCGTTGCTTTGTGAAAAAGCGTAGCTTTGTGGACGAGGCTTCGTTGAGCCTCACAACCCGGTAATGGTCGAAACATGAATGTTGCGGCAAAGGTTTGTAGGGGTAGCTCCCCTAGGGTATGCCATTTCCTTCTGGTTGAAAGGTGATATCATGGTATGGAGCCCAGATATTTTACCTATGTTGATGCTGCACAGTTATTATACTTTGTGGTTGTTGCTTTGTGATTGAGGATCCTCGGATAAAGGTCGGTAACGACCGGGGGATGGCATAGCTCGTGTGTTAGCTACCTAGTTATAGCTTGGTTAAAGCGTGAGGTAGCGTCGGCCTTGTGTTTGCAGAGATCCGGTTAGGATCCGGGGCGTCTTTCCAGAGGCGTTTCTATTTCGGTGTAAGGAAGTTCCTTTGCCTGACCATTTGTTGGAAAACCAAAGAAACAATACGAACCCTATACGGTTTTAGTTGTATTACCTGCTATGGAATGTGGCGGTAACCTGCTACTGAACATAGTAGCTATAGTAGGCATACAATAATGGTTGTATGTTGGCTAAGATTGATATTATACTTTCGAAATGTTTTCCACACTAGACATTAATAATAATATCAACTGATTTTGCGTAGTAAGCATTTTTGACTATCATAAGGAGAAATCTCCTCCAATTCTGCGTTTGCATTGTGTGTGTGGCGGGAGGCCTTATGGTAGTTTCATTTTCCAAAAGCATTGCGACTTTGTTTTATTTTCTTTGTGAAAATAACTGTTTTACGATCTCACACCAGTCACCATGACTGACTCGGAGTTTATTGTTCCCTTTCTAAACTCTGGGTGCCTATAATTTTCCACACGGGCAGCCTAGAGTTATGTTATCAAGATATTCTGGATATTCTGGAGCTTTGGAGATGAGCTGGATGGAGAAGCGTACTACCATACTTGTTATTTATTCTGTTGTGTATTCTGTGTGAGGACAGGTTTATATAACTGTCCATTGTTGTATTGAGTTGTATATTGACTCTGATTGGTGTATGTATAAACTGATATAGTCTTTTGTTTTAAAGATTATTGATTCATCTATTATATATTGTTCTGCTGCGAATGTGAGATTCTGATGTTGTTTCTGTTTCTGTTTATCTGTTCTTTCTTTTCTTCTGTCTTCTTCTACCTCTTCTTTTAACCCTAATGGTTCGGTTTTCCGGCATTCGAATGCGCGACATTTGATACAGTGCACGTATTAATGTTGACTTTCGAGCGTCGAAAAGTCGAGTCGTTACACAACACTTAATGCTTTCATTTAGGAGACAGATGGACTCTTCAGCACTTTAGACCTCAAACCAGAAGAAAACCCCTATGGAGATATCCCTCACCGCTCCTAATTTCAAATTTGGATCATTTAATCCTTTCCAATTAAGAAAGGAAGCCCGATCTCTCACGTCGTCAGGGGTAGTTGGATTAGTGATATCTCACGTTAGTAGTAAGTACACCCGACTGTAGGTAGCCTTAAAGTGAACGGAAGACTTCCGTCAAGTGACTCTACTAACCTCGGCATCACTAACCCACTAAGTCCAATTAACCATCCTAAGTCTTTATTTATATTATCTTAGGTAGACATTGGACTTAGCTTACTAATTCCCTTTTTATTTAAGGCAATAAGATTTACCTTAAATATTTGTTTACCTATAAATCCCTGTTTAATGCTCATAAATGTCAATTTGTCCATAAAATCCTAATGGACATACCCTAAGACATTTATGTATGATTACTAATTTCAAATTAGTAACCTTTTATATCTATTTCATTTTTATCAATCTCATTAATCCATTTACCTTATTAATTTATTGCAACTTTCACATTTATTACCATTTATTGGACAACCGTTTAAAATTTTTACTCATTAGTTAATTATCCTAAACACAAATATTACGCGTAAGCGTCATTGTTAGATTTTTATTTAATTATTATAAACACGGTAATTACGTACAATTATTTACTTTTATTAAATATGTTCTAGTTATATATCTTCACTAGAATATACTTTTCCATGTTAAATTGTTGGAATCATGTCTAAAAAGATTATCCATTATAATTTCCACAAATTAGTCCAAAATAAAAGATTTAACTTTAAAATATAAAAGATTGCATCGTTTGAATTTACAAGGAATAATCATTTCTTTTTACTATTGAAATAGACAGTGTAAAATATAACGAATTCATACTTTACACATCTCTTTCTCTTTATATTTGCATGTATTCCTTGTTAGATCAAATGCTGTATCTTTCTAAAAGGGAAAGAAATCAAACTAATTTACAAATATTAAATGGATCTAAATTCCAGCAATTTCGAATATAGAAAAGTTTATATTCTATCACGATTAGGGTAATAATCCAAATTTATAACATTCTTATACAGCCGATTTCAAATCTGGAATAGATTTCATTTAAATTAATATTCTAAATTCATACTTTTGGGACTAATTTCCAGATCAGGTTGTATACAATGCTAAATTAATTTATAAACAAGAATATGTAGGTGATATTTGTTATATTCAGATCATATTCAATTCGTTGCCTACAACTTATATATAATTATTCAATTAGGCATCAAAATCAAATAAACACCAAAGGGATAATTTTCACATTATAACAATCTATCAAATTTTCCAACACCTTTTAAAAGCGATCCAAATCTCCAGATCTGAAGTAGAACCTTTGATTCATCTTCAAATCCTTTTTAATCCAAGAGATATGTATAAAAGGGTATATACATACATTAGAATTATAGATCTGAGAAGAGATTTGGGATTAGGAGAGAAAATAGATACAAAGATATAAATATATAAATTACCTCAAATATGCATACGGTTGATTCTCTTCTCTTCTCTTTTTTATTAGATTTCTACTCTTCTCCGATTTGTATGAATATAGATACAAATATCTTATCTTAATAATTTAAAAAGAAAGTGGAGAAGAAGAAATAGCAGAGCTTCGCAACTGCCTCCAGAAATATATAAGAAGAGAAGGGAGGGCTAGGCCTGAATTTATATGCGCTAGAATCAACCAGAACCGTTAGATCGAACTATATTAAATCTGGGCCATTGTGGCCTAGGTTTACTAGAGCCATCGGGTCGCCATCGGTCGACCGCCTTTGAGTGACCGGTCGACCGCTAAGGGTTGACCGTCCCAAATGATGGGTCGGCCTGTGGACCCGAGTAATTAGTATAAAAACATTAATTATTTCTTATTTAATTATTTTTGATTTGAATTCGTTTTTCGTCCGTAACTTTTTCGTTTGAACTCCGATCGCAAAACTCCAAATATGAAAGTTGCTCAAAATTTCGCCACGAACATAATGGTGCATGTTTCGTGGTCAAATTTCATCGTTTGCACAAATTCCATTTTTGAACCCTTATTAATTAACTAACTAATTAATTAACTAACGCCAAATTACGAGGTGTTACATTCTTCCCCCTTAAATGGAATTTTGTCCCCGAAATTTCACCAATGACTAAGTCAAGCTTTTGGCTCCCAATTATACCAAACTACACTCCCAATTATCCCAAACTACACAACCAATTTTGCAACCAAACGTGCATAAGTGCATAGTGTGTTACCGTATCACCACACAGAAAATATGTATGCAGAATGATTCTAAATCAGATCCTCCTATATGAATGCATTTCTTTGAAAAATATGATGCAAACAACCAACATATATATTGTAAGTTCTAAATGTATGCAGCATTTTGAAAAAACTTTTCAACCAAAACCCCCATACTCCTACAAAAAGAAGTATGAAGCAACAAATTTTGCATCCACTTCCTATCAACCAATAATCTAATGCATTGAAAAATCGCTTCCTAAAATTTTCTCCTATGCTGGAAAAAGGAATTAAGGCGGAGAATTTAACATTCTTACCACATAATAATCTTCCTATTCCCGTAGTACGGTGGAAATTTCCTCACTGCCCTGGATTTACTCCAAATTTTCCACATACAAAATGCATAAGGAGGCATATTTTCAAGCTTTAAAATGGAACTAAGTCTAAAAATAGACTTGCACGCATCGTCGATAAGGTATGAAAATAGAAATTCCAAGGCTAAAACAGCTTTTCCCTTGTTATCGCTTGCATTAATTTCATCGTCGGCCCTAATGCACCGCTAAATCACAAATTCTAACTCTATTTGCCTTCCCTACACCTAACATGTGGCCTTCAAAACCAAAATTTTCACAAAAATATTTCTCACTTTTCAAATTTGTATGTCATTTGGAAAATAAAATCCCAAAATATTTAGACGCACATTTTCCCTTGAAATAAAATTTTAAACAAAACTGTAAAAATAATTTAAGAGTCAAAAATAACTAAAACACAAAACTTATCTTTTTTCATTTAAAGGAAACTTTTCAAATCAAGGGGCAATTTTTCAAAATATTTTCCTTCTCAAAATTTTTGATAAATCGAGCCACACTTTTAGCCTAGTCGGAAGTCGGTTATGCGGTAGGTGCTTAAACCAAATTTCAAAATTTTACAACTAACCTCTATCCAGAAATTTGACATTTTATTTTAAAATGTCAAGATGTCTATTGTACAAGAATTTTAGATTTTAAGGAACATGAGCAATGACCCATGATATCAAAACAACTTTATCACGTCCTTCGCTAAATTTACAACTATTCTTAATTTCTATCCTTATATTTCATTTACTTTTAGTTATGTCTTTATGAGATTCCCATATTTATGTTGTTTCTCTACTATGCATACATATATAAGAGCGGTTCGCAAATCTAGAAACAATAACATATAAAATGAATAGAAACTCATAATATCATGCATGCCTTTTATAAGAGACAACTAACAGTTCTACAACCCAATAACCCAAAAGAAAAGAACAAATGCTGAAAACAAAAGATACAACAATCCTAAATAAAACACTGCCTAAGAACTGTGAGAAGGACTCGCTCTGCGGCTGGAGCTCGAGCCATTGCCGCGACCGTGGAATGGTCCTAGCATGGCGGCTATGCACCCAATCTCACGCCCTTAGCACTACTGCTCCGTCCTAATCTCTCGAAGCTCTACCTGAACATCTCGGGTAGCAGCGAGCTCGAGACTCATGTATCCCTCGGCGCCCTGCGCTATCCCTTGCTGCTAGTGTTGTGGCTCTGGTGGTGGTACAGGTGGTGCGGTAGGCGGTAAAGGAATATTCATCCCCTTCATGGTGGTCTGATCGATGGTGGGAGGGACCTTCCTCACTACTGGCATTCCGCTTAGATTTACCTCGTAATGACTAAACAATCGAGTGAGCAGGTGGCAATATGGAAAGTAAGTCCTCGGGGTACCAACTCCCTGATCGACCATGTGGAGCATCATGACACGAGCCCAATTGACGGCTACGTCGCCAATTATAGCATAGGCTGCTTTTTGCACCGAGGTATAGATCTGGTCAAGACTCCCCATCTTTGGAATGATGTTGTTCTGAATGATGCGCAAGATGAGACATGCCACCAGTCGCAAATTGTCGTCCTCAATTCACTGACATTTCCAAAAAGATCCACTGAAGAATCTCAAGATCAGTCATCTCAATGTCTTCCAAATCTTCGCCCACTGCAGATATCTTCAAAATTCTAGCAAGATCATCATCCGAAATCTCAATCCGAGCTCCTTTCACCTCAGACTCAATGTAGCTATTGTCATTATCGAAATTCTGCGCCATCTGTGCATCGAAAAGACGGACGCAACACAAGTACTATTCCTACTCAAAAGTCTCGAAGCGGAGGACGGTGCAAGTCCTACCATAATGAAAATCTCTTCAAGCCCAAGAGCGGTGAAATCTCCGAACTTCACTGGTCGTCCATGAAGGAAATCAAAGTCCATCGTTCCCAGATATGTGGCGATCTTTCACTTGCTCCGGTCAAGCCAAGCGACTTCTTGCAGAGTGAGGCTGGGATGACGAGAGGAAGAGCCGCTGGTATGTGGCGGTACCATTGGCTGAGAGGCGGTTGGAAAATGGGAGAATAAGATATAGATCCAAAGTAGTGGTGGGGCATGATCTAACGTGCAAGGATTTTGGCGTCGGTTGGTGGAAGAATGAAGGAGAGAGGCTAGGTTAAGCAGAGGAAGAGGAAGGTAGAATTGGGTTCGGGTAAAAAAAGTTAAAGAGGAGGAAGAGAGGGGTTTGCGGCGGTTGAAGGTTTGGACGTGAATTATAGTCATATTCCAGGTTTGGGTTCGTCCTGAATCTATTTAGCGGTCGACCACTATTTGGTCAACTAGTCGATCGCTAGGTAACGATCGACTGCTACGGTCGACCGCTTGGTCGAATGCTAGCCTAGATTTGAGTGCGGCCGGAACCTTGACCCAACAGGACCAGTTAAATTAATTAATATTCTTATGACCGTTCCACATACAATCTTCAACTTAACTCATCCAGAAAAATTCTACCTTCCACACGACGGTATCCACCATATCGTGTAGTCCCTTCCTTGACAAGATTGCAATAGCCTCAGCAAAACTGTTGCGACCAACAACACTTCCAAAAACCCAAAAATATTTTAGCTGCTATTTCGTGCCTACTTCGCACGGAAATGTTTGTTCCAATAGCTGGTGGGTTCAACAACACTTCAAACTACATACTCAGATAAAATTGATGTCATTCATATTTTGTTTGTACCTTAAAGAGAGAAAATATAAAAACCATCGGGTTTATAAACCAAAAAATCACTGAGCTAAGTATATGCTCCTTTATATTTGTTTCTTAATAATAGAAACTTTTTCATACTAAAACTTCCCTTAAAAGTTAAACTTATATACAAATATTTTAGGGTTTCCAAATACCTTTTTAAAACACAAAAATTCCCAAATTTGGAAAACTATTCTCTTGCCAAAAATCAATGTTAAGCCTTTACTGATATATATACATAAAAATATTTAAGGATTTAAAGAATTAATCTTTTATAAACCAAAATTTCTTAACACGACCAATCTAGTGGTATACATGTTTGTTTGAAAATTATAATTTCAAAACTTTCCCAAAACAAAATTTCCAAAATATACTTTATAAATATTTTCTCACAAGTTTTAGACTAAGGAATTTACATTAATTATTTAAATAAAAATACGGTTTGCCATTAAAGAGGTGATCAATGAATGCACCCTAGCAAAAATTACTTCCAAAAAATTATGACATACAAAATTTAATTTCCCATCCATCTGGAATAATTGTGTGTCTCCGACTGGAACTCAAAATCCAAAATCACAAGGTAGCTAGAATCTCAATCGTCAAGTCGAACACCTTCAGTCTCCGGGATTCAGCCATATGTCATACTCATGCTCTTCATCAACAGCGCTTTACACATCGCCAACACTTCGTAGGGTACTTCGAAGTCGGCATGAAAATATTAACTCTAAGATATTTCCAACTCATAGTTGCTTTGTCCATTCCTTCGGAGTGGAACTACAACTACTTCTATAGTTGGAACTCTTAGAATTTAGCATTAAAATATAATAAACTAGATAAGAAGGTACGAATACGTTCTCTCAATTTATCATAATCCCTCTGATCTACCAACCTAGTGCTCTGATACCAAATGTAACAACCCGCACCTTAATGGGCTTAAATTTTGACAAAATCAAAACCCAAGTCCATCAAAGCATAGATCATTGGAATTGGTACTTGTAAATAAACGTGAGCATTATCAGAGATTGATAGAAATCTAAACTCACAATAGAAACAATAATAGGATAAGAATACAGACTATGACAACTACCTTGGAACTAAGGATATTCCTTGGATAGCAGATTGTCATATCAGCATCGAGCATGAGAGAAAAGAAGACTCTCCACCAACAAATCACATCCAACTCTAGTGACCTAGTCCTCTAAATCTATCTCATGGGTTATAATAAGGAGGAGGGGTCAGATCAACGTTCTGGTGATTGGAAAAATATAAACAATCCATAACATAAACTTATACCGATTTAATTGTTATGTCGATTTAGGTTAGCAATTCTAATCTAACCTTGCATTGCACACACAATTACATACTTACCCCTTCCCAATGTACGAAATACTAATGAAGCCATATCAACCACCCAATACTTCTAAACCCATTAGCCACTTAGTACTTCTGAATATGAAGCAGGCTTCTATAATACTTTTAAAAGAGAAATATGCAGACTCTGTCATTTACGACCTTAATTGAGGTAAACCTCGTCATTTAAGACCTATTCCCAAGGTGGTTTCCAAACATGTTGCCAATGGTCAATGGGCTGGGCTTCATGACTTATAACCACTATTTAAGGCTTCTGATATTTAATGCCCAACTATTATTGCATCAATCATCGATAAAATCATAATCAAGTAATAAAACAGTACCCAAGCCACTTAATATCTTTTATTAGAACATAGGCAGACTCTTGTCATTTAAGACCTTAACTAAGGCAGATCCTATCACTTAAGACTTATCCCAAGGTGTGCTCCTTAATGTATTATTATTTCGGCATTAGCAATGTAAGAGACGGTACCTAAGACACTTAATACTTCCCAGTGGAAAATAGGCAGACCCCGTCATTTAGGACCTACTTCCAGAAGCATGCTCCTCAATGGTACTATCTAGCTATCATTACTTGGAAATCCATTGGACTTCTTAATACTTCTTTTATAGGAAAGGGGAGGACTTTATAGTCACTTAACACCCCAAACCTGAAGCGAATGCTTCCCGAGATATCCACTCTTCACTCTTTATCTATAAATAAGGCATCTCACTAGATTATTTCTTTCGGTAGGGAGGCAGACCCTTTAGCCACTTAAGACCTCAACACTAAAGTAAACCATTTTTAAAGACATCCTTATTTATTTATTTGGAATCTCATAAGGTTACTTAATACTTTCATTTAGGAGAGAGGTGGACCCTTTAGCCACTTAAGACCTCAAACCAGAAACGAACCCCTATGGAGATATCCCTCACCGCTACTAATTCCAAATTTGGACCATTTAATACTTTCCAATTAAGAAAGCAAGCCCAATCTCTCACGTCGTCAGGGGTCGTTGGATTAGTGATATCTCACATTAGTAGTAAGTACACCCGACTGCAAGTAGCATCAAAGTGAAGGGCAGTCTTCCGTCGAGTGACTCTACTGACCTCGCGTCACTAACCCACTAAGTCCAATTAACCATCCGAAGCCTTTATTTATATTATCTTAGGTATACATTTGATGTAGCTTACTAATTCCCTTTTTATTTATGGTAATAAGATTTACCTTAAATAGTGGTCTACCCATAAATCCCTGTTTAATGCTCATAAATGACAATTTGTCCATAAAATCCTAACGGACATTTCCTAAGACACTTATGTATACTAATTTCAAATTAGTAATCTTTTATATCTTTTCCATTTCTATCTGTCCCATTAATCCATTTACCCTATTAATGTATTGCAACTTCCATTTTTATTACCATTTATTAGAGTTACGAAATTTTAAATTCTTTTCTTATTATTTAATCATCCTAAATGCGAATATTGTGCGCAACCATCGTTATTAGCTTTTTATTTAATTATTATAAGTGCAGCAATTACGTCCAAATATTTACTTTTATTAAATATGTTTAAATTATATATCTTCACTAGAATATACTTTTCCATGTTAAATTGTTGGACTAAAAAGATTGTCCGATAGAATTTCCATAAATTAGTCCAAAATAAAAGATTTAACTTTAAAATATAAAAGATTGCATCGTTTGAAATTATAAGGAATAATCATTTATTTTTATTATTAAAACGAAAGTGTAAACTTAAATGAATTCATACTTTACACATCTCTTTCTCTTTCTATTTGCATCTATTTCTTGTTAGATCAAACGTTGTATCTTTCTAAAATGGAAAGAAATCAAACTAAGTTACAACTATTAAACGGATCTAAATTCCAGCAATTTCAAATATAGAAAATTTTATATTCTAACAAGATTAGGGTAATAATCCAAATTGATAACATTCTTATACAACCTATTTCAAATCTGAAATAAATTCCATTTAAATTAATATTCTAAATTCATACATTTTGGATTGATTTCCAGATCAGGGTGTATATCATGCTAAATCAATTTATGAACAAGAATATGTAGGCGATATTTGTTATTTTCAGATCGTATTCAATTCGTTGCCTACAACTCATATATAATTATCCAATTAGGCATATAAATCAAATAAACACCAACGGGATAATTTTCACATACAACAATCTATAAAATCTCCCACTCACCTTTTAAAAGCGATCCAAATCTTCAGATCTGATGTAGAACCTTTGATTCATCTCCAATCCTTTTTAATCCAAGAGATATGTATAAAAGGGTATATACATACATCAGAATTATAGATCTGAGAAGAGATTTGGATTGGGAGAGAAAATACAAATATATAAATTATCTCAAATATGCATATGGTTGATTCTCTTCTCTTCTTTTTATTAGATATATACTCTTCTCAAATTTGTATGAATACAGATACAAATATCTTATCTCAATAATTTAAAAAGAAAGTGGAGAAGAAGAGTGGCAAAGTTTTGCTACTACCTACATAAATATATGAGAAGAGAAGGGACGGCTAGGCCTGAATTTATAGGTGCTAGAATCAACCAGAACCGTTAGATCGAACTATATTAAATCCGGGCCGTTGTGGCCTAGGTTTACTGGAGCCGCCAAGTTGCTACCGATCAACCGCTATGAGTCGACCATCCCAATGATGGGTCAGCCTGTGGGCCCGTGTAATTAATATAAAAACTTTAATTATTTCTTATTTAATTATTTTTGTTTTGAAGTCATTTTTCGTTCGTAATTTCTTCGTTTGAACTCCGATCGCAAAACTCCAAATACAAAAGTTGCTCAAAATTTCACCATGAATGCAATAATGCAAGTTTTGTTGTCAAATTTCATCATTTGCAAAAATTTCATTTTCGGAGCCTAATTTATTAACTAACTAATTAAATAACTAACGCCAAATTACGGGGTGTTACACGCGCCCTTCGCGAAGGCTTTGGAATCTCGGCGAGATCATCATTAGTCTTCTCAATAAAGACGCACTTTACCTTCGAACGAATCAAACTATTACCTCCATCGAAATGGTAGATGCTGCACGGGTAACATTCCCGCCCAATAGTCTCGAAGTAGAGGATTGTTGCAAATCCTACCACGACGAATTGCTCTCCTAGCCCAAAAGCGGCAAAACCTTCTGCTCATTCCGATTCAAGGCTTATTAAGGGTTGATACCATAATGGTGCAAGGAAAAACCAATAGTGTGGAAAGGTGTTTTGGGGTAAGAAGTGGTCGGAGGGAGGAAATAGAGTTTAGATCTAGAATGGTGGTAGGGCGAGATCTAACGTGCAGAGCCGCCATGAGGGGAGGCGAGGCTGCTGCTCCTAGGGAAAAATGGCATCACCTTCGAAAGAAACAGAAGAGAGAGGCTGCTACATGGATGAGGAGTATGATGGAGATTGGGTTTGGCTTGTTGAGGAAAGAGGAACGAAAGAATGCTATTTGGGAAATTTGACATGATCAAAAAATTCATGTCCTCATCACAGTGGTGTCAGAGTCTACCGTCTAGTCCCGAACCATGCTCCAGCAATTCACAGTAGTCCCAACAAAACTGTTGTGACCAACAACAATTCCACAAACCCGAAAATAGTCCAGCTGCTATTTCCTGCCTACATCGCATATAAATATTTCTTCCAATAGCTAGTAGGTACAACAACACTTCAAACTACATACTCCAATAAAATTGAATGTCATTCCTATTTTGTCCGTACCTTAAAGAGAGAAAATATAAAAACCTCGATTTCGTAAACTAAAAAATCACTAAGCTAAACATATGCTCCTTTATACTTGTTTTTAAATAATAGAAACTACTTCATACCAAACTTCCATTTAAAAATCAAACTTATATATATTTCAGGGTTTCCAAAAACTTCTTTTTAAAACACAAATTGCCAAATTGGAAAACGATTTCCTTGCCAAAAATCAAAATCAACCCTTTACTGATATATACATATAAATATTTAAGAATTTAAAAAATTAATCTTTTACAAACTAAAAATTTCTTAACATGACCAACTTAGTGGTATACGTGTTCCTTTGAGAATTAGAATTTTAAAGCTTTCCCAATACAAAATTTCCAAAATAAATCCTTGGGAAAAAATCCTTTGAAAACCCTTTTTCCAAATTCTAATATATTTCCAAAATATACTTTATAAAAATTCTATCACAGGTTTTAGACTGAGGAATTGAAATTAATTATCTAAACAAAAATCCGGTTTGCCATCAAAGAGGTGACCAATGAATGCACCTCAGCAAATACTTGCTTTCGAAAAATTGCGACATACAAACTCTAATTTCCTGCCCATCTGGAATAAATATGTGTCTCCAATTGGAACCTCATCATCAAAATCCAAAATCACAAGGTAGCTAGAATCTCAATCATCAAGTCGAACACCTCCAGTCTCCGGGATTCTGCCATATGTCGTACTCATGCTATTTATCAACAGCACTTTACGCATCGCCATCACTCCATGGGGTACTTTGGAGTCGGCATGAAAATCTTAAATCTAAGACATTTTCAACCCATAGTTACTTTGCCCATTCCCTCGAAGTGGAACCACAACTTCTTCTATACTCGTAATTCTTAGAATTTAGGGAAAAATATAAAATAACTGGATAGGAATGTATGAGAACATTCTATCAGTTTATCCTAATTCCTATGATCTACTAACCTAGGCTCTGGTACCAAATGTTACAACCAGTACCTCCATAGGTTTTAATTTCTACGAAAATCGAAATCCATGTCCATCAAAGCATGGATCGTTGGATTTGGTACCTGCAATTAAGCATGAGCATTATCAGAGATTAATATAAATCTAAACTCACAGCGGAAACAATAATAGGATAAGAATACCGACAATGACTACTACCTTGAAATTAATGGTATCCCTTGGATAGCGAATTGTCACATCAACATCGAGCATGAGAGAAAAAGAAGACTTCTCCAACACAAAGCACATCCAGCTCCAGTGACTTGTTCCACTAAATATCCTGTGGGTTGTAATGAGGAGGCGGTCAGAACAACGTTCTAGTGATTGAAAATATATAAATTATCCATAACATAAGTTTATACCGATTGGCTTCCATTTAATAGTTATGTCCATTAAGGTTAGCAATTTTAATCTAATCTTGCACCGCACACATGATTACTTACTTACCCCTTCCCAGGGTACAAAATACTGATGAAGCCTTATCAACCACCTAATAATTCTAAACCCATTAGCCATTTAACACTTTTAAATATGAGGCGGGCTTCTATAATACTTTTAAAAGAAAAATAGGCAGATTCTGCCATTTAAGACCTCAATCAAGGTAGACCCCGTCATTTAAGACCCAAACCAAGGTAGACCCCATCATTTAAGACCTATTCTCAATGTGGTTTTCTATAAATGTTGTTAATGGTCGGTGGGTCCTAGCTACCAAGACCTGTAACCACTATTTAAGGCTTCTGACATTTAATATCCAACTATTACCACATCTAACACCTATAAAAACGTAGCCATTTAATAAACAATACCCAAGCCACTTAATGCCTTTAAAAATGACTAGGCGGACTTCTAGCCATTTAATACCTATATTGTAGGCAGGTCCCCATCACTTAATACATATTCCAGGTGGACTACTCACTAGTACTATCGTTATTACGACCTTAGCAATATGAGAGACTGTACCCAAGCCACTTAATACCTCATTAATAAGGACTAGGCAGACCCTTAATCATTTAACACATATTTATAGGTAAGCCTTTGTCATTTAATACCTAACCCCAAGGTAGACTCCTCACTGGTACTATTTAGCTGACATTACTTGAAAATCTCATTGGGCTATTTAATACTTCTTTTATAGAAAAGAGGCGGACCCTACAATCACCTATTACCCCAAACCTGAAGCGAACCTGTAACGACCCGACTTTCTTTGCCCAGAAAGACGCATCGTTATGAAGAAAGAAAGGGATAGAAAAAGAAAAGAAAAGAAGAGAGAACAACAACACATCAGAAATCTCACAGCGGAACGAGAAATATATTATCACATAAGATATTACATAGTATCATATACATCAGAGTACACAATTTATACATCACAGAATAGATAGTTATAAACTTCTGTCTATTATACAACATAAGTACATCAGTACAATACAGACTAATACAATCACAGAGGAAACTCTATATATCTACTCGCTGAAGCCTCCTGCTTCACAGCTCCTCCAGAATTCGTCAAGATTATCCTGAATCCCTTGACTACTCAATACAATATTGAGTACCCAAGAGTTTAATAAAACAGAAAATAAACACTTGGGTCAGACATGGGTCTGGTGTGAGTAAACGGTTAGATTGCTTAACTTTGAAAACCTTTGAAAACAAAAGTATCACGTAAGACTCCCCACAAATAAACATGGGTAAGTTTTTACCTTACGCTAACTAAAACATTTGATAGGAAATCCGATTGTATTATAATAGGGTCTAGGGTTTTCAAGTAAAATACAGAAATAGCTGAAATGCTTACATCTCACATTCCAACATAGTTGGGCACAACTAATACGTACGGCACTTATTGGAGTTTGGATTCCATACAATGGCAGGGCTACTGGGGTACCGCCCGTCACAGTACGTGGCCTAGATCACCGTACCGAGGAGTATGCCCGCTCCCCTGCAACACAAAGCCGGAACCATCCCTTACTGGATAATCCCGAACAAGATAATCCCGTAGTTGGCGCGACCAACCACACACTAAGCCGAATAAAAGAAAGGGACCTCTAGACAGGGATCTATCTTGCTCTCAGTGGGTGCTACCCACGAAACCTTGCTGCACCTCCCCTGTTTTAGCCATTCCCGGTTGATGAGGCTTGAGGTTACGATTACCTTTAATCAGAACATATCACTTAGAATGCTCATCGTCCGCCTGACGATGTGATGAAAGCATTCAATCCATATAAGTTCGTTCCGGGTTCGAACAAAACCGAAGGCATTATCTCGTTACACTCGTTTTGGAATCACCCTCAGAGTTAACGACAATAACCCTTGCACTCTGAATCTTCATCTGCACTTGAGATTCACGACCTATCGTTAATTTGGATCGATGTGGTATTCGGGTCTCCAGACCTGGAATCCCGGTATACGGAAACCCGATCCCGGTCTCATCAAAATCCAAAACGTATCTTTTAAGGGCCAAGTTGTTTTAAGGTTAAACAATTCAACTTATCTATATTCATATAGATAGATAATTCACAAATCACAATTCATATTCACATTATCAAATAAACAATTGATCTATAACCAAATAGGTAATCCATATCAACATCACAATAGTTAATCTATATTACCATCATAATGCAACCAAGCATTCATACCACACAACATCCCTTATCTCATTTCTGAGATTACATCCATTCAAGACAATCAATGTCATTCATTCTTATATAAGCAATGATTTACTTAATCACAACATAATTAATTTAAAATGAATTAAATTAACTATCTCTATCTTTAATTAATTTAAAGTGAATTAAATTAATTACTTCATCTCTTAATTAATTTAAAATTAATTAAATTAATTACTTCATTATAAATCTTACTTATATAATCATTAATTAATTACAAATAAATTAATTAATCTTTCTCTAATTATCCACTTAATTAATTACCTTGATTAATTATACTTTAATTACATTTAAGTAATTATCCTTAATTAATTTCACAAATTAATTATTCTTAACCAAATATAGTAATTAACCTTTTAATTACTTCATTAATTAATTAATTATAATCAATTACTTTAATCCTTAATTAATTACAATTAATCACTTATCATTTGATTAATTAATCTTAATTAATCAACTCTTAATCATATCATTAATTAACTATAAACTAATGATCCCTAATTACATTTTTAATTAATTATTTTATTTAAATTAATTAAATAATTATTCTTAATTAAACCACAATTATTAATCATCTTTGATTAACCAAATCCAGTAATTAACTTCCCTTAATTACTTCCCTTAATTAATTACTTTTTAATTAATTACCTTAACAAATAATTAATTACTTTATTAATTAACCTTAATCCTTTAATTAAATAAATTATTTAATTAATAACACTAGGTAATTAACCTTTAATCACCTTTATTTAATTATTTATAATTATCCTCTAATTACTTAATTAAATAATTTCTCTTTACTTAATTACATCTAGTAATTATTCCTTAATTACTTAATTCAGTAATTATACTTAATTAATTTATAAGTGATTATCTCAAATTAATCACCAATTAATTACTTAGTTAATTATTAAATTAATTATTTAAATTTAATTAAATAATTTCTTAACTATTTATACTTAAAGATCTTAATTAAGAAAAATCATTTATCTTAATTAAATTAATTAAATTGACCAACAATTTAATTATCTCCCCATATTAATTATCTTAAATTAATCAAACTCTTAATTACTTAAGATAAATTCTTTATTATAATTGATTATTTAATGCTAAACATTAAATTTATTTAAAAATAAAACATTTGGAAATCAATTATAATTAAAACATTATAAACTTCTATTCCATTTTCAAAATCTTTATCTTTCTAAAGTTATTAAATAAATTTTAAGGCAATAACATTTTGAAAATCCACCTTCCTATTCTTCTTTTAAAACTTATTTATTTAAATTATTTTAAACTTGTTAAAACAATTTTCTAGAAACAATTTAGTTTAATAGGTAAAAATCTTGTTTACCTTTATTTTAAAAGTCAAAAATACTACAATATAAATTTCTTTTGCTTTTAAAACTTCAAAACATTTCCTGTTCAATTCTTAATACCAGCTAATCCCCAAACCCGAGTAAAACCCCTGGAGACTCGAAGAAACACTCGTGTTAACCCACTACTTCCTTGCTTCGAGTAAAACTCGAATGAAAACCCGAGAACAAGCTTTCTTCCCCAAACTCGAAATTCAGATGCACGCAAACGTGCTCGTGCACGTGCACGTTTCTTCTGATCGACGACGAACTACGTTCTGGCCTCCGGAAACTCGACTTCGACCACATCTTCACGATCGATCACCCCAACATCCTCGATACGAACGAGAATCGAATTCGAGCGATGAACCCATCAGTTCGAAAAACACCATCACCAGTAAAATCACCCTCCACGGCAATCAACGCTTCGAGACACCTCGCCACCTTCGCCGAAGCTACCCTACGTCGCCTCGAACCCACAGAACCACGTGCGATCGCCTCCGATCAAATATTCTTCTCGCAAAAATCACGACAATAAAGCCTAAAAAAACAGCAGCTAAAACCCTAGTTTGCCTCCGCACGGCCACCACGGCAAACAATAAAATCCACCATTATTTTTCCAGAGACCTCCACCACCTTGGCCACCTCCAGACCAAACGTCATCCAACTCGACCACGCCGATCATCGGCAATCACCCAAAACGCCTAAATCGAACAACCTCAAAATTCTCATTGTTTAACAATCTAAAAATCATGAGAAGTATATTAAAATTCATCATTTTCTACTACTAATCAGATTCTATAATCTAATTCTGAAATTATGAAGATTGATTTTTGGCTAAATTTTAAATCATCACTGTTATTCATTCATTCAGAAATAATTGTCCAATATAAATTCTAGAAACCATTTTTAAAATTGAATTTATATTGTAACAATCCTTTTTCATTTACAAATCAATATCTAATATCGATTGTACAAAGAGGATTTGAATTTTAGAACTTGGTTTTCAAATCTGAACTAAAAACAGAGCCTATTTTCCCATATACCTACATATACATTCAGATATTTGCATATATACAGACATGCAAGCAAGTACACACCATCATTCAACCATATATACATGCATTCATATCAGATCAATTTAATCTATCACTGACATCAATTAAAATCATCAGGTTAAACTGTTTTTAAAAGAAATATTTACTCACCTTAAAATTAAAGAAGCAGAGAACAACAGAGCAGTGTTTTCCAGGCTTTTAAATTTTTGATTTTGCTTGCTGTTGAAATCCCTTGCATGTTGTTTAATGTTGGAACTGAAACTGATGTTGATTCTTGTTTGATATTAATTTCTCCTCAGGTTGATCTTTGAAACAGTTGTTTGATTTACTTGTTGAGTTGCTAGCTTGCTTGATCTCAGGTTGAAGATGAAATCAGGCTATTTTATTTTCTTTGTTTCCAGTTTTTAGTTTATTAGAAAAGAGGAGAAAGAGTTTTGAAAGTGTTTTGAACTGAGAAAAATGTTTCGAACGAAAAAAAAATAGAAGCCAGGTTTCTCTACAACTACATTTTATTTATAAATGTTAAATTCTTAAAGAAAACAAGATAATGCCACTTGTTATATTACTAATTAGACAAATGTTCATTGCATAAGTCCCTTAATTTACAAGTGTTAAAACAAGCAAAATTATGTTTAAAACCTTATTATAAAAGAAATTATATTTTAAAACCTTATTTACAAAAGTATTTATGATTCTCTTTAAATTATGTAATTTGCATTTATATTTATATTTATGTACTTGTGAATTATTATTTAATTTTATTTATATATACAAACCTTTTTTTTTAAATTTAGAGATATTAAAAAGAAAACTTATTTAAAACTATAATTTTTTTTTATATATAAATAACTATCTTATATTTTGAAAACAAATGAAATAATCTTTAACTATTGAAAGATATTAAATTTAAAACAAAGCTTTTAAAATTACAATTCATACATATATAAATTATCAATAGATTTAATTAAATTCAAAACAATCCAAGTTATAACATATACATACATATATATTATAATTTGAAAATTCATCTTTTATTTAAAACAAAAGATATTTCCATTCACAATATATATCAAATATATATATTATAAATAGAATAAAATTTTATTAGCTTTAACAAACAAGTCTTATCAATATTGCCAGATTTAATATTTATTAACCTTTAAAAGATTAAATTACCAAATTAAATTAAAATTATAAAGAAAATTTATCAATCCAATTAAATTATCAATACTGATTATTAAATTTATATTGCTCAAAAACCCGGGATATCACATTCCTCCCCCCTTAAAATAATTTCGTCCCCGAAATTAAAAACAAAGTTAATTTAATAATCCAGCAAAGATTTCAATCTCTAACAGCAAAGCATACCTATCATCCAATTACTAACAACCAAAGCAACCAATCAAACAATTAAACCTAACTAATTATCCTGATACAAATCAGAATAAATCTTACTAACACTATCTAGAGTTTCCCCGGATATAAATCACCAGGAGACCCGCTCTACAGAATCTAAACAAACTACACCCCATAATCCAGAGCTTCCCTTATCTCTAGATCCACTAATCTGAACAGAATATCAGATCACACCCAAGTCCAGCTCAAACTTCCAAATCCATCTGAACTGCAGATCCTATAACCAGCGATGAATCATACACGTACTCCCTCAGAGATACGTGAAATACAATGAATTCCAGCTATCCAAACTGGCCATTCAATCCTGTAGATCAAAGAACTACTTCTCTCGAGAACACAGGAAAATCCAAAATACTTCAGTGCTAACTTCCAGACTTACTAAATCTTATAGCTCTTTAATTGGAGAAAAACTTAAACAATTTCCAATCTCCAACTCCGAATTCCAAACTCCTTGTCTCATATCTGCATAACTCACTAGACGATTCCTGGGCTACCTTATCTCTTCCTGATCAGCTTAACCTTCGCTGATGCTTCTTGAAACAACTGGACCAAGAACAAAATGATTTCCAGATCCTATCAACAAGATGATATTCCAAAATCTACTGAAATCCACAAACTCTACTCCACAAGAAATAGAAGACTGAACTTCCTTCTTCCAGATTCCAGAAAATTCTATACACACTTAGAAATTCACATAAACTTCTTGTAGAAATCTGAGGTTACTTCCTTTCTTGCACAGCTACTACCTTTGCTTTCGTTGCACAACTCTGATTTTGAAATAGATGAGAATGTCGATGAACTCGAGCACAAACTAGATCCACAAACAAGCGGAAACATTGGTTATCTTAAAGACATAACCAACTTCTCAAAGAATAGACGAGTCCTTGGTCAAGGGTACTGTCTTCAGCTATCCTTGGCTAGAGGAAACTCGAAACTAGAAGTAGAAGAGAAAACACAGATACTCCATAAAATTCTAAGATACTTCACCAAATCCTTCTCTAGGAACCAAATCGATATAAACTAAATCTTTGACCTCTTCGATAACTTTTACTTCCTCTTGAGATGTCTCAATTTCATACAAAAGATTACTCAAGATGAACTCTCAAAATAATCGCAATTCACTTTTGCGATCCTACCTAGTTCGGATTCCAAAGAAACTGTTCTCTCTTTACTAATTAAAACAGCCTTAAACTTTTCCGAACAAGGTTAACCCTTCAAGAAAAACTTCACCATCTACTCGGACTGCTGATAGAAGAACCACAAAGATTCCGGAACCATCGAAGAAACGAACCACACTGCTGCTTCCAAACTCTATCTCGACAGCACACCGAACACTCCGAACTGCACTGCTATCACAGCTAACCAAGAACTTCTAATCCAAAGGCTTCTCAAAACTAAAACCATCAACAAACCTCTCAACGAATCTCCGAGATGGCAGACATCCAAAAGAAACTCGGGCTCCAAACCAATCGCCAATAACTTACTCTTCTTAAGGGAACAATGAGACCATGTCCGAAGAACAACTAATCGACCTTAGTCCCATACTTCCAAACAGATAAAACTCTCTTACTCGATATCAAAGAATTCCTATGGTAGACATCAACTGTTCCTCCAATACCTTCTTAATCTTGCTCCAAAAAGAACACCTCCTTCGGGAACATCCATAGATACTGTGTCTTATCACACAGCTACTCCTTCCTGAAGTCGCCAAGCTACCATCACTTACTTCTGCACAACTGATAGATTCAACTCTAGAAAATCTGCTCACCCGAGCTCAACCAATCTTACATTCCAATAATGGACTCCGAATCTTGAAAAGGATTTTCTTCAGAGATCCGAGACATCCTTACTCCATACTACCAACTTACTCGAGACGATATTGGGTTTACAGTCTCGATATATACTTCCAACCTCAAACATTCAAACTCCAACTATTGGTAATTGTGTTACACACACTACCACCTTATCTACCTTTATAACTTATATTGGAAAACCCGAACAGGTAACCCAATAAATAGGTAGAAATACATAAATATATATATTTAAAATGATATATTTATTTTTTTTATATATAGAAATTATTTCTGGGTAAAATTATTTCATCTACCTCTTTAAAACAATATTGTGTCTGTTGGCCTGGTTCAAGTGTTTAGAGATCCCTATCAATAACGTTAGCTACTCGTATTGACCAGAATCCATATACCACTCAACCGATCAATTAACACAATATAAAACCATTTTTATATAACTAACAATTACGCGCTCTCAAGATAGACACCACTTCAGAGCCTAGGTATTCACTCAACCTCGCTCTGATACCAACTGTAACGACCCGACTTTCTTTGCCCAGAAAGACGCATCGTTATGAAGAAAGAAAGGGATAGAAAAAGAAAAGAAAAGAAGAGAGAACAACAACACATCAGAAATCTCACAGCGGAACGAGAAATATATTATCACATAAGATATTACATAGTATCATATACATCAGAGTACACAATTTATACATCACAGAATAGACAGTTATAAACTTCTGTCTATTATACAACACAAGTACATCAGTACAATACAGACTAATACAATCACAGCGGAAACTCTATATATCTACTCGCTGAAGCCTCCTGCTTCACAGCTCCTCCAGAATTCGTCAAGATTATCCTGAATCCCTTGACTACTCAATACAATATTGAGTACCCAAGAGTTTAATAAAACAGAAAATAAACACTTGGGTCAGACATGGGTCTGGTGTGAGTAAACGGTTAGATTGCTTAACTTTGAAAACCTTTGAAAACAAAAGTATCACGTAAGACTCCCCACAAATAAACATGGGTAAGTTTTTACCTTACGCTAACTAAAACATTTGATAGGAAATCCGATTGTATTATAATAGGGTCTAGGGTTTTCAAGTAAAATACAGAAATAGCTGAAATGCTTACATCTCACATTCCAACATAGTTGGGCACAACTAATACGTACGGCACTTATTGGAGTTTGGATTCCATACAATGGCAGGGCTACTGGGGTACCGCCCGTCACAGTACGTGGCCTAGATCACCGTACCGAGGAGTACGCCCGCTCCCCTGCAACACAAAGCCGGAACCATCCCTTACTGGATAATCCCGAACAAGATAATCCCGTAGTTGGCGCGACCAACCACACACTAAGCCGAATAAAAGAAAGGGACCTCTAGACAGGGATCTATCTTGCTCTCAGTGGGTGCTACCCACGAAACCTTGCTGCACCTCCCCTGTTTTAGCCATTCCCGGTTGATGAGGCTTGAGGTTACGATTACCTTTAATCAGAACATATCACTTAGAATGCTCATCGTCCGCCTGACGATGTGCTGAAAGCATTCAATCCATATAAGTTCGTTCCGGGTTCGAACAAAATCGAAGGCATTATCTCGTTACACTCGTTTTGGAATCACCCTCAGAGTTAACGACAATAACCCTTGCACTCTGAATCTTCATCTGCACTTGAGATTCACGACCTATCGTTAATTTGGATCGATGTGGTATTCGGGTCTCCAGACCTAGAATCCCGGTATACGGAAACCCGATCCCGGTCTCATCGAAATCCAAAACGTGTCTTTTAAGGGCCAAGTTGTTTTAAGGTTAAACAATTCAACTTATCTATATTCATATAGATAGATAATTCACAAATCACAATTCATATTCACATTATCAAATAAACAATTGATCTATAACCAAATAGGTAATCCATATCAACATCACAATAGTTAATCTATATTACCATCATAATGCAACCAAGCATTCATACCACACAACATCCCTTATCTCATTTCTGAGATTACATCCATTCAAGACAATCAATGTCATTCATTCTTATATAAGCAATGATTTACTTAATCACAACATAATTAATTTAAAATGAATTAAATTAACTATCTCTATCTTTAATTAATTTAAAGTGAATTAAATTAATTACTTCATCTCTTAATTAATTTAAAATTAATTAAATTAATTACTTCATTATAAATCTTACTTATATAATCATTAATTAATTACAAATAAATTAATTAATCTTTCTCTAATTATCCACTTAATTAATTACCTTGATTAATTATACTTTAATTACATTTAAGTAATTATCCTTAATTAATTTCACAAATTAATTATTCTTAACAAAATATAGTAATTAACCTTTTAATTACTTCATTAATTAATTAATTATAATCAATTACTTTAATCCTTAATTAATTACAATTAATCACTTATCATTTGAATAATTAATCTTAATTAATCAACTCTTAATCATATCATTAATTAACTATAAACTAATGATCCCTAATTACATTTTTAATTAATTATTTTATTTAAATTAATTAAATAATTATTCTTAATTAAACCACAATTATTAATCATCTTTGATTAACCAAATCCAGTAATTAACTTCCCTTAATTACTTCCCTTAATTAATTACTTTTTAATTAATTACCTTAACAAATAATTAATTACTTTATTAATTAACCTTAATCCTTTAATTAAATAAATTATTTAATTAATAACACTAGGTAATTAACCTTTAATCACCTTTATTTAATTATTTATAATTATCCTCTAATTACTTAATTAAATAATTTCTCTTTACTTAATTACATCTAGTAATTATTCCTTAATTACTTAATTCAGTAATTATACTTAATTAATTTATAAGTGATTATCTCAAATTAATCACCAATTAATTACTTAGTTAATTATTAAATTAATTATTTAAATTTGATTAAATAATTTCTTAACTATTTATACTTAAAGATCTTAATTAAGAAAAATCATTTATCTTAATTAAATTAATTAAATTGACCAACAATTTAATTATCTCCCCATATTAATTATCTTAAATTAATCAAACTCTTAATTACTTAAGATAAATTCTTTATTATAATTGATTATTTAATGCTAAACATTAAATTTATTTAAAAATAAAACATTTGGAAATCAATTATAATTAAAACATTATAAACTTCTATTCCATTTTCAAAATCTTTATCTTTCTAAAGTTATTAAATAAATTTTAAGGCAATAACATTTTGAAAATCCACCTTCCTATTCTTCTTTTAAAACTTATTTATTTAAATTATTTTAAACTTGTTAAAACAATTTTCTAGAAACAATTTAGTTTAATAGGTAAAAATCTTGTTTACCTTTATTTTAAAAGTCAAAAATACTACAATATAAATTTCTTTTGCTTTTAAAACTTCAAAACATTTCCTGTTCAATTCTTAATACCAGCTAATCCCCAAACCCGAGTAAAACCCCTGGAGACTCGAAGAAACACTCGTGTTAACCCACTACTTCCTTGCTTCGAGTAAAACTCGAATGAAAACCCGAGAACAAGCTTTCTTCCCCAAACTCGAAATTCAGATGCACGCAAACGTGCTCGTGCACGTGCACGTTTCTTCTGATCGACGACGAACTACGTTCTGGCCTCCGGCAACTCGACTTCGACCACATCTTCACGATCGATCACCCCAACATCCTCGATACGAACGAGAATCGAATTCGAGCGATGAACCCATCAGTTCGAAAAACACCATCACCGGTAAAATCACCCTCCACGGCAATCAACGCTTCGAGACACCTCGCCACCTTCGCCGAAGCTACCCTACGTCGCCTCGAACCCACAGAACCACGTGCGATCGCCTCCGATCAAATATTCATCTCGCAAAAATCACGACAATAAAGCCTAAAAAAAACAGCAGCTAAAACCCTAGTTTGCCTCCGCACGGCCACCACGGCAAACAATAAAATCCACCATTATTTTTCCAGAGACCTCCACCACCTTGGCCACCTCCAGACCAAACGTCATCCAATTCGACCACGCCGATCATCGGCAATCACCCAAAACGCCTAAATCGAACAACCTCAAAATTCTCATTGTTTAACAATCTAAAAATCATGAGAAGTATATTAAAATTCATCATTTTCTACTACTAATCAGATTCTATAATCTAATTCTGAAATTATGAAGATTGATTTTTGGCTAAATTTTAAATCATCACTGTTATTCATTCATTCAGAAATAATTGTCCAATATAAATTCTAGAAACCATTTTTAAAATTGAATTTATATTGTAACAATCCTTTTTCATTTACAAATCAATATCTAATATTGATTGTACAAAGAGGATTTGAATTTTAGAACTTGGTTTTCCAATCTGAACTAAAAACAGAGCCTATTTTCCCATATACCTACATATACATTCAGATATTTGCATATATACAGACATGCAAGCAAGTACACACCATCATTCAACCATATATACATGCATTCATATCAGATCAATTTAATCTATCACTGACATCAATTAAAATCATCAGGTTAAACTGTTTTTAAAAGAAATATTTACTCACCTTAAAATTAAAGAAGCAGAGAACAACAGAGCAGTGTTTTCCAGGCTTTTAAATTTTTGATTTTGCTTGCTGTTGAAATCCCTTGCATGTTGTTTAATGTTGGAACTGAAACTGATGTTGATTCTTGTTTGATATTAATTTCTCCTCAGGTTGATCTTTGAAACAGTTGTTTGATTTACTTGTTGAGTTGCTAGCTTGCTTGATCTCAGGTTGAAGATGAAATCAGGCTATTTTATTTTCTTTGTTTCCAGTTTTTAGTTTATGAGAAAAGAGGAGAAAGAGTTTTGAAAGTGTTTTGAACTGAGAAAAATGTTTTGAACGAAAAAAAAATAGAAGCCAGGTTTCTCTACAACTACATTTTATTTATAAATGTTAAATTCTTAAAGAAAACAAGATAATGCCACTTGTTATATTACTAATTAGACAAATGTTCATTGCATAAGTCCCTTAATTTACAAGTGTTAAAACAAGCAAAATTATGTTTAAAACCTTATTATAAAAGAAATTATATTTTAAAACCTTATTTACACAAGTATTTATGATTCTCTTTAAATTATGTAATTTGCATTTATATTTATATTTATGTACTTGTGAATTATTATTTAATTTTATTTATATATACAAACCCCTTTTTTTTTTTAAATTTAGAGATATTAAAAAGAAAACTTATTTAAAACTATAATTTTTTTATATATAAATAACTATCTTATATTTTGAAAACAAATGAAATAATCTTTAACTATTGAAAGATATTAAATTTAAAACAAAGCTTTTAAAATTACAATTCATACATATATAAATTATCAATAGATTTAATTAAATTCAAAACAATCCAAGTTATAACATATACATACATATATATTATAATTTGAAAATTCATCTTTTATTTAAAACAAAAGATATTTCCATTCACAATATATATCAAATATATATATTATAAATAGAATAAAATTTTATTAGCTTTAACAAACAAGTCTTATCAATATTGCCAGATTAATATTTATTAACCTTTAAAAGATTAAATTACCAAATTAAATTAAAATTATAAAGAAAATTTATCAATCCAATTAAATTATCAATACTGATTATTAAATTTATATTGCTCAAAAACCCGGGATATCACAGAACCCTTCTCGAGATATCCACTATCACTCTTGATTGAAAATATGGAATATCGTTAGGTTACTTCTTTCAGTAGGGAGGAGGCCCTACAGCCAATTAATACCTCAACACTGAAGTAAACCCTTTTTAGAGACATCCTTATTTATTTGGAATTTTACTAGGTTACTTAATACTTCCTTTTAGGAGAGAGGCGGACCCTACCACTCCTAATTTCAAATTTGGACCATACCAGAAGCGAACCCCTATGGAGATATCCCTCACCACTCCTAATTTCAAATTTGGACCGTATAATACTTTCCAATTAAGAAAGCAGGCACAATGTCTCACGTCATCATGGGTCCTAGGATTACTGATACCTCACTTCAGTAGTAAGTGCACCCGACTGTTGGTAGCGTCAAAGTGAAGGGCAGTCTTCCATCGAGTGACTCTACTGACCTTGCATCACTGACCTACTAAGTCCAATTAACCACCCTATGTCTTTACTTATATTATCTTAGGTAAACATTGGACTTAGCTTACTAATTCCCTTTTTATTTAAGGCACTAAGATTTACCTTAAATACTTATTTACCCATAAATCCCCCTTTAATGCTCATAAATGTCAATTTGCCATAAAATCCTAACGGACATTTTCTAAGACATTTATGTATGATTACTAATTTTAAATTAGTAACCTTTTATATCTATTTCATTTTTATCAGCCTCATTAATCCATTTACCCCATCAAATTATTACAACTCCCATATTTATTACCTTAATTACCTATTTATTAGAGTCACAACCTTTAAATTCCTTTCTCATTAATTAGTTATCCTAAACACGAATATTACGTGTACGCATCGTTATTAGCTAAGTTTTATTTTAATTATTATAAGTGCAGTAAATTACCTACAAATATCTACTTTTATCAAATATATTCTAGTGATATATATTCACTAAAATATTATTTTCCATGTTCAATTATTGGAATCATATCTAAAAAGATTATCTGTTATAATTTCTATAAATTAGTACAAAATAAAAGATTTACTTTAAAATATAAGATTACATCATTTGAAGTTACAAGGAATATTCGTTTCTTTTTATTACTAAAATAGACAGTGTAAACTATAATGAATTCATACTTTACACTTCTCTTTCTCTTTTTATTTGCATCTATCCTTTGCTAGATCAAAGTTGTATTCTACCAAAAAGGGAAATAAATCAATTGATTTACAAATATTAAAAAAAACTAAATTCTAATAACTCCAAACATAGAAAAATTTACATAATGACTGGATTAGGTTAATAATCCAAATTCATAACATTATTATACAACCTATTTTCAGATCTAGAATAAATTTAATTCAAATCAATATTCTAAATTCATACTTTTAGGACTGATTTCCAGATCAGGTGGTTAACAATTCTAGATCAATTCATAAATAAGAATATGTATGTGATATTTATTATATTCAGATTATATTCAATTTATTGCCTACAACTCATATACAATTCCAAATCTCCAAATCTGAAGTAGAACATTTGATTCGTCTCCAAATCCCTTATTATTCAAGAAATATGTATAAAAAGGGTATATACATACATTAGAATTACATATCTAAGTAGAGATTTGGGATTGGGAGAGAAAGTAGATATAATTATATAATTACCTTAGATACGCATATAGTTGATTCTCTTCTCTTCTCCTTTTTATTAGATTTCTATTCTCCCCCAATTTGTATGAATATAGATATAAAAATATATTATAATTTATACAAATATATTTTTATAGTTTAGAAAGAAAATGGAGAATAAGAAATGGCAGAGCTTCTCTACTGCCTACAGAAAAATATAAAAAGAGAAAGGAGGGCTAGGCCTGAATTATAGGCGCTATAATTAACCAGAATCATTAGATTGAAATATATTAAATCCGAACCATACATGGCCTAGGTTTAATGCAGCCGCCATACATGAAGCGGTCAACCAACCCCTTCCTAGGGGTCGACCGCCCCTAGTCGACCGCTCCAATATGCAGGTCGACCTATGGGCCCCAGCTAATTAATTAGAAACCTTAATGTTCCTTATTTATTTATTTATTTATTTATTTTCATTTTGAATTCGTTTTTTGTCTGTACTTCTTCTTTTAGACTCCGATCGCAAAACTCCAAATATGAATGTTGCTCAGAATTTTGACACAAACGCAATGGTGCAAGTTTCATGATCAAATTCCATCATTTGCACAATTTACAATTTTTGTAATGACCCTAAAATAAAATATAAAATAAAATGAAAGTTACATTTATATTAAGAAATTCTGAAATTATAATATATATATATATATATGTGTGTGTGTGTGTGTATAATGCATTGAAACAGAAAAGAAAAATTGGCAATAAATAAAATTGCATGGGAGCTTCTGTTTGATAAAATACAAGGAGTTAAGGTGATTAAAAAAAATTGGAACTCAAAATAAATATAGTTCTATGTCCAAAGAATTATATAAATACATACATATAATATATGGGGTGTTTTATGTTTGATTTAAAGATAGAATAAAATGAAGTTTAATAAAAAGGTATAAATGTCTTATATTTGTGCTAGAAATAATTAGCATAATATATGTGATTTTTTTTTTAAAGATATAGGAGGAGTTACTGTTTTGACAAAAGGCAGAGATATATATACATACAGGATCAAATAAAAATTTCCATATCTTATATTTATTTCAAGCAAATAACATGGTGTGAATAATTTTACATTACATGATTATGTATGATAGTATGCATGATTGAATGGAAATGGTAGATAGGTAGAAAACATAAAAGGGATTTTCAGTTTCAGCAAAAAGGGGTTTTTAATATGTATGTTGATTTTTAAAGTTAAAATGGTTTGAGCATTTTTGCTCTATTTTATCATTATTAAGTATGGATAAAAAATTATTTGGGGAATAGGCAGTAAGACAGTGATCTAGCTCATGCTTATTTCTTGGATAATGAAGCATGAAACTAAATATTCATATCATAAGTTAGAGGAGAATTTCTGGGTTAGAAGGACCATGATGCTAAAATTATTCTTAGAAAAAAAAAACTAAACTGGTCATTTGGGAGTTAGTCAATGATCTGCTTGCTTCAGGTGGGAGCAAGTATATGCATGGTGCAACTGCACCCTGAGGCCTTTGTGTGTTGGAATAAATTAAATAACATGGGAGTTTCCTTCACAATGCATACATGGTGTTCATTTGGCAGGGAGTTAAAGACCATAAAATAAATGGAGATTGGGGTTTAAAAATCTGGATTATAAATATCTAGATATGGTGTTAAATTAATCGAGATAAATATTGTGCTTTGATTAATTGCTGGGTGAAATTGGGAGTATAAAATCTGAGTTCACTTATTTAGAAATGGAGAGAATGAATCAAGAATTGTATATATATATATTTATTTTTAACTGTTTGCTGTGTATTGTTTAAATAAATGAATGTGTCTCTGTAACACTTAGTATTAACCAAAACATGCTAAGTATAATAATTTGTTAAACTAGGAAGACACTACAAGATTGCCAAAAATTATGAATACGTATACAAATTTGATAAATGCTCATACCAGTGAAAACTGACCCTTTTGGTTGCCCTTGCAATCATCTGGGTGTCTCATTAAAATTGGGGCAGCTTAGTGAATTGCTTGCAGGGAATTGAAGTTGGCTTGATGGACGAAGAAGGCAATTAGCTGCTAGTATAAATAAAAAGGAACCAGACTTAAATTTGCAGTTGCATTGTAATGAATTTACTAGTCAAATTTCATTTTGTAATTGAAGTTACATGTAGGAAACTTTCTAAGTATTTGGATTGAAAATATGTACTTAAGTAAACCTGTTGTGAGTGATTATTGATGATGTTTGGTTAACTACCAATTTTTATGGATGTCTGATTTGGAGAAATAAGGGGATAGACATATCATATACATATGATATGTGCATATATATATATATATATTTGATCTTTGATTTTTATTGCTTGAATTTATATTTTTGACTTTATGGAAATTAAAGAGCTAAGTTGGTTGATTTAAAAAAAAAAGAATGAACTCTCAAGATTTTAGTAGGGATATTCAAGTGAAATGAATTTGTGCATGGCAGGTAAGTGATACAGGCATGTGCATGAATTCCGGAGATTTACATGTATTTGTGTATTTAATTTCAAATGAAAATTATGAAAGAAATAAACCTGGAAGTTTTTATATTTTGAATAATGGATTGAATACATAAAAGGATGCATTTCCAGGAAATTTAAACTAGGCAAAACATGTTTGTGTTAGGAGTAGCTCTTTGTAGAAGTTTGTTAATATGAGAGATATGGGTTTGCAAGTGGTAAAAGAGGGACTATGGTCGGCCTAGATGGCCATGGGTCAAACTCATGAAGCCTGGAACCATTTCATTTCAATTCATGAAGTGTAAGTGTTTCCGGGACAAAACAAAAGAAAACTCCAAGCAGCCCTCAAATAACACCAAGCATTTCCAATAAAACACCAAGTACTTAAGTTTGCACCATGATAAACTTAAAAATGCAAAATGACTTCAATAGTTCAACCTGAAATGATAAATAGAAATTAGTTCCAATGTTCATGCCTGCAAGTATAATTTTTGTAGTAAATTCATACAAGTACTTGATAACTATCTTAAGGTCAATTAAATACCATTTTAGTGTTAATAAAATTATTTAGGCAGAAAGTCTAGAAAGCATAAGAAAAATGCACTGTGCATTGCAATATTAAATATATAAGTAAAAAAAATCTCTATCTCTGGAAGAAGAACAAAATTTTTTTAGGGAAGAATTAAAAGGTTATGTCGTCAACACATATGATAATTTGGTTTCCTGTTTGATTCAAACTCTCTTTGCAAATTTGTTAGCTCTGAATGGCAAAGGGAAACAATTATATATCATCAAATATATAATTGTATTAATTGGTTTGTGCACTGATATGATTATATTAGTAAATCCAGGGTCTTGGGAAAAATATTTAGAAATTGTATAAATATTCAAATATAAAAGAAATGGGGTTTAGTGGTGAATTCCTTTTGAATGAAAAAAAAATCTATGTGTTTTAGAGTGAGGGTCACCACAATTTTAGAGCCTAATTAATTAAGTAACTAACTAATTAAATAACTAACGCCAAATTACAGGGTGTTACAAGTCTGTTGCTTAGTGTTATATTGCTTTATCTCTTATGACCGTTGTTTTGGAAAGCAAATCGCATGCATAATTGATGTGTTTGGACTTGTATGACTTTCTATGACTTGTTACATAGCATTGAAACCAAGTACATTGTGTTTAGTTGGACTTTGATTTGAATCAGACTTGATTAGGACGTGGTTATATAGCGATAGTCACTATAGAAGCACTTCAGAAATGCCGTGTGTTCGGCATTTCTATGATTTTGTATAGAGAGATCCTTAGAGGTTTATTGCCATAGTTATGATGTAGTAAGTTTATATTAGTTACTGTAAAAAGTCCGGTTGCTAAAGAGCTAGTTAGCATGTCGAAAATCTATCGAACTTTATTGATATTAATATTGGCCTAGGTTGCAGTCATTTATAACAGTCAATGATAGCACTTTTAAAAGCCATCTTTTCTCCCAACAACGTTTTACAGGATTTTATAAGTGTTATAGTTTCTATTTGAGAGTTTAAAGTGCTTTGAAATGACCTCATATTTACGTATTTCCCTTTAATCATTTTGGTAATCTTTTCTAACTTATATTAAATTATTCTAAAAGTGGTTTGGAATTTTTATGTATTTTTAATAATTAATTATGAATTATTAAAGTAGAAGGTTTATTTTAAAATAAGAGGAAAAACATGGTTTATAGAATTTTTAAATAAATTATAAAATAAGTAATTTTAAGTAATATTTTAAAAAAATATTTTATACCATATTATAAGTATTTTAAAGTACTTTTAAATATATATAGTTTTTAGAAAATTAGTTGATTATTTTATTAAAGTATTAAAAAGCTTATGTAATATAATATCTTTAAAATTGGTTTAAGTATTTTATTAAATATCTTAATATAATTTCTTTTAAATTGTTTATAATATTTTTAAAGTATTGTTAGTAAATATATAAGTTTGAGAAAGTAAGGTAAGTCTTTTATAAAAGAATAAAGGTAGTTTTGGAATATAATACTTATGTTTTAATAAATGATTTTGTAAATTTAATTAAAAGTATATTACCTTATTTAATAAGTGTAGATATACTTAGATCTTTAAATAAATGTGTTTAAAGATAATGTCAAGTATGAAATGATTTTGGGTTTATAGTAAACAATGTTAAGCAACTTTTGTTTTTAACCTTTTTTTATTATACTTAGTAATATAATTAGATCTTTAAAAGAATCTTTTAATGATAATTATGAGAGATATGGTTTTGGGTTTGTAGTAACAATGTTTTAATGAAATTTGTTTTTAACTCATTTAATTATACTCGTGCAAATGTGAAATCTTGTGTAAATATTTTTGAATATTCTTATACCATTTGGAATAAGAATATGGATACATTTCTAAGTATTGAAAAGAGTACAAATGAATATTTGAAGAGTAGAAATGAACGGTGAAATAGTAGTATGCATGTATATATCTTTTCTAAAGCTATTTTATTTATATATACACGTATTTACAAAGAGATTTTAGTTCATAAAAGGGTTGATTAAATTAAATAGGACTAGGAGTCGCTTATGTGGCTTAATCGTGCTTTATAGCTTAATCGTGCCTTATATGACTTAATCACGCTTTGTGCGACTAAATCTTACTTTCTGAGACTTAATCATGCTTGTGCGACTTAATCATGTTTTGTATGTTTACTTGTTTATGGAATGTAATTAACCATTTATACTAAAAGCTGATGAAATAGCTTGTTCTATTTGTGAGATTTAAGAATGATGTTCGAGTAGGGTTTAGAAGCAATAGTGCTCTAACCTACCGGCTCCACTCTTGAATGAGGTATCGAGTAAGGCGAAAAGGTCGAAAACGTGTTAAGTATATGAAATTTGATTCCCATATGCAATCGTTTTTAGAACTTGATAGTCAATTAGTCAATTATCGAACTTGACCAATATTAACTTAGGAAGTATCTAAAAGCTTCACGACTTCATGCGATTTGAGATCTCGGGAAGGAGCACTGGTATGAACGAGGGATAGAGTAAGGCGAAAAGGTCGAAAACGTGTTAAGTATATAAAATTTGATTCCTATATGCAATCATTTTTAGAACTTGATAGTCAATTAGTCGATTATCGAACTTGACCGATATTAACTTAGGAAGTATCTAAAAGCTTCACGACTTCATGCGATTTGAGATATTGAGAAGGAGCACTGGTATGAAACATCTCTAGCCTTAAGAACTTATATATATGAGATCCCTGAGGGAGGATTCCTCTTAATATATTATTCGCTTACTTCTAAAAAACCACAATTGAGTTGACAAAAAATTCATCGAATTAGTTTTGAAGAGTCCAAAATCGATAAGTGTTTTACTTACTAAATACCACTTCAAAATTGATATACGGGTTCTTTGTTTTGGATGCGGTTGTGAAGTGAAATGTTATAGAATTAAGCTGTATATCCTAAGGTTAAGTCCAAGGGAGAGGTCGATGTTAACATTTCAGATTGATTCTATAGAGTTAAAACTGTCTATCCCGATGTTATGTCTAAGGAGGAGGTCATCATTAGCATTTATCATTCGACTTGTGTTGGAATCCATGGAGTGATTTATATTCTATTCGAGTGATGAAGACTCGTATAAGAGATGTCGAATGTGACCTCGACATCAAAAATGGCTAAAGATAGAGTAGGCTGCACAACCTGAGGTTTAGCTAACCCACGACAGGTATATCAACTCCATATACAAAGTATGCTTATCGATATTTGTACCGAGAGTTGACGATACTTGGTTCTACATGTTCGGGCGTGTACCCATTGTGTTTACATTATGGTATATTTTATCCCGAGATACATGATGCTCGGAAGGTAGTTTCTGATCCTTATACATGGAGGTCCGCTTTAGTTTACCGGAGGCGCCTCCATGGAAAATCCATTATGCATGCATACCTTACCAGTTTTGATTGTACTTCTAATATTGTTATGTTGTGAGGTGCAAGCGGCACAACTATTTTGTGATTTATATTCTACACCATAGATATTATCTATTATATCACCTTATGTACTTATCAAATGGTTTGGTTTCTTTTGAGGGATAAACTATACGGTGATCTGTATGGTCTCAAAAGTTACTGTTAAATGTTGGACACGTATTTCTTGAGTTTCTCGCACCGGACTTATGTCTGACTCATGGTTTTATATTTTCCTTATTTCCACGGGTGCTCTTCCGAGGCAGGTTTTCATTGATGTTCTTTGGAGCCTGTGGAGATGAGCTGGATGCTTTCACCTACCGCAGTATTCCTTTTTCTACATTATTATTATTATTATTATGATATATCAGCATTTGTGAGGATGAGCTATTATAACTGTCTAGGGTCATGATATTACTTAGGATTGTAACTTTGAAATGCTAGGTATCTTAGAGTGACAGTTTGTACTAACTTTTGATATTAAATATTATCATTCTGCTATGAGATTCTGATATTGCTCTCTTCTTTCTTGTTTTGTTTCTTTTTTTTGTTTTACCCTAACAATCTATCTTTATAGCACTTGGATGCTCAACACGTGAAAACCGTGGATGTATTAGTGTCGACATTTAGGGAACGAAAAGGTGTGATCGTTACACTTCGTATCAAAGCTGAGGATTAAGCGAGAATCTTGGCTTTGGTTGGGTATAACTCATTAGAGATAGTGTAAATGATTCCCAAGAATGAGTTGGGCGTATCATACATATGAGAGCGTATATGTAATTGTTATATATTAGTAACCTATATAAGAATAAGTTGGTAGTGTAGTCTAATTTATATAGGGATTAAGGAAGTTCATCTATTATCTCTCATTGACTAGCTTAGTCATGCTCGGCCAGTTTATGAGCATTGTCTATTGTTTATTGATTGTTGATTTTTACTTGGCTAGTTTATGAGTAATATACCTTAGTACTGCATGGGTTGGATAGATGGTACTATCTGTAGATACATTGAAACGAACACCTTGTAAATTAAGTTTCATAGTTTGTCTATGAGGCATTTGGTGACAATGTTGGGTTAAAAGTTAACTTTAATAAAAGATGTTTATTATAATCCAAAGGGAATATAAGATATTTTATAAATAAACATTGTGAAAAGATTTTATATGAGAAAGTTACTTTATATGAATATGGTTTAAAATCAAAGAGGATTTAAACTGAGGATTTGAGAACTTAAATCCTCATTTCTTTGAAAATGTTTTTCAAAATTTTGGAGAAAATAATAGTAAAATTATTTAAAAATATGTGTGAATACTAATATTTTAAAAATTAGTTTATGTATTGTTCAAGTTCAAGGTTATCCTTGGAATCAACGGACATATTATGGAAAAAAGAAGTTTTATGTTATCTAGTTCGAGTGGCTTGAATGTGGCTAAAAATGGACAAGAGATGTGTTCGGCTGGTAAACACTCCTTGTAAGCATTTTCCTCCTTAGTAAGGGATATATGATACGAATTGGTAGGACCCATTTCCATGATATCACTTTTGTGTTACTCAATCTATATGTATATTTTCTACGGATTTTAGAGTATATATTTAGGAAATTGATTTGTGAATTGAGATCATGATACTTAGTAATATTTACAAAGTATTGATGCCGCTTTGAAAATAAATTTTGGTTTAATCCCGAAACTATGATTTGGTATACAAAATATATTGTTAGTATTATTATTTCAATTGATTTGAAATAAAATCTGGTGTTTAGTTCTAATGTTTTCTTTAAAAGAAAATGATGATAAGATATAGGGTAGTTTAATAAAGGATCGTTTTGAGCAATATAGAATTTTGAAATAAGCTTTCTATATGGAAAGGATTTGCTTGTATGCTATGTTGGGTACCCAAGTGATAGTGGCATAACCCAAACAATTATGGAACATTTTATGTTCCCTCTTTGTAGTAAAGTGTGTCTAATAAGAAGTAAAACTTTGATAAGTTATTATATTGACACACGTAACCTATACATTAGGACAGTGTGGAATGTTCATCTTGTTATGATATGATTGCTTGATAGTTTTCAATTTCTAGAATAAAACAGATTTTTCAACAATTTTGGACAGACTGAAACTTATGAATCATTATAGAATTTGAAGCTAAGTGTTTCTGAAAATATAATGTTCAGTTTTTGTAACTCTTAAATTGAGAAGGTTGTAAACGTTTAAAAAAGATTTAAATTGGTTTATACATCTTTGTTAAGTAATCATTTGATGTTAGTAGGCCGACTAATACACGACTTTAACTTAGGGTTGCCTCAGGAATGTAGACGCTAGCTGTAAGTTTGGATACTAGTGTCTCACTCTTCCCGGCTACTTGCCTAACTTGATGGTTAAAGAAGTCGAAAAGTTGACTCGATTATGTAACGACCCGGAATTTTATCACTTTTATATTTGGAATATTTAATTTGTTTTAAATATTCAATTTAGGGTTTTTATAATAAAATCTATGTTTCAAATAAATCTTGTTATGATATGATTGCTTTAGCAATGTTTAAAATTATGATATATTGAAACGGACTGAATTTAATTATGTTATTTTAAATAATAACGTCGTCAAATTATTATTCCCTAATTGGTAATTTTTATTTGGCCAAATAAACACCATTATGTTAAAGTAAATTGAATAGATTAATTTGGACACGTGCTTAGCGAAATATAACACCATTTCACTAATTAAACTAATTTGACATTTAAGTAGTAGAATAAATCCTCGTTCTGCTATATATTTGGATATCTAATTATATGTCATTAATTAATGTGCCAATTTGAATAAGTGATGTGATATCTAGTGGTGGTTAATTGTTTACATAGTTGTTAATCCTGTAAATGCCAGTTATTAACTTGGAAAATAAATTGAATTATATAGTAGCTTGTTTAAGTACCATTCTGATTGCTAAGCCTCTTCCCGAATTTAGAAAGCTATGGGTTCAAATCAATTTCAATTTTAAACAATTATAAATGTTTTATATAATTATTATTTTAACAAAGTGTTTTATATAATAAGTTTTTGTTAACAATCTTTTAAGTTAACTGATTCATATTTTACATATCGTTTAAATTGTTAAGTTATATTCTACATAGGATTTAAAGTTATTTTATACTTTAATGATATTTAAAGTTAATTATTATTTAAAGTTAATTATTATTTAAAGTTATTATTTATTATTTTATATAATATTGTTTAAATATTAATTTATTATTATAACAATATTATTTTAAAATTTGATTTATTTTTATATCCATAATATTTTAAAGATAATTAATTAAGTTCTATTATTATATTAAATTAACTTGTTTTAAAGTGTATTATTTTATGCTTATAATTGGTTTAAAGTTTATTATTTTATTAATGATTGTTTAAAGTATTAGTTTACTAATGCTGTTTAAAGATAATTAATTTGTTTTGTCAAGGTGTTTTTAGATAGTAAATTGTTATATAAAAGGTGTTTAAGAATAATAAATTGTTTATTTCAAAAAGGAATCATGTTAAATGCAAAGATTATATAAGGGTTTTATTTAATGAAAATAATTCATTAAAGGAATTTATAAATTTGGAAAGAGATTTTGGAATTGGAAAAAGAGTTTGGGTTTTAATGATTGCTGAAAAGAGATTTATAAATGGAGTTTAGAGATCTTAAAAGGGAAAATTTTATAAATGGGGTTTTGAGATTCATAAAGATTATTTCTCAAAATAGATTTGAAAATTTATAAAGGAGAGATATATATATATATATATATATATATATATAAGAGATTTATGGAAGGGATTGGTGTTTTGGGTTTTCCCCTTTTTAATGACATTTGGGTTTGAACATTTAAAAACGATTTTGAAATAGAAAATCTTTTTAAGTGTTTGGTGAATATACTTATACCATTGTATAAGTATATGAAAAGTTTCCAAGTTTTGAAAGTGAAATGTTTTTTTTTGAATATACTTATACCGTTGAGATATGTATATGGTAGTATTTTCTATGTATCGAAATTATATTGTTATGTGAATATACTAATTCTATTGAGATAAGTATATGGAAGTGATTTCGAAGTATTTACAAAGTGATTTTTATTAATGGAAGATTTGTTAAATGTGGCTTAGTGGTTTTCGTGACAATTGTAATATTTGTTTGGAATGTTTGTTTATTTGATAGTTAAATAACCGACTATCAAACCTTGGCCTAAATATGTAATCCTTCTTAATTTTGATGGTATGGAAATATTCCCTACTTAAAACTGAAGGATTTTAACTCTAGAAATATCTAGGGGAAACACGGGAATCATATGGTACAGTTACCGTCAGTGGTGCTATAATGTACGTATAAACTTGTTTTGTTCTTCTAGGACAAATGATGAGGAGATCCGTCCACTTAAACGGTTAAGGGTAATCCCCGCTTTTATGTATTGTCTAATTATTTCCTAAAGAACCAGTATTAAGTATTTCGGAAAATCGTAATAGATAACTTGTACCTTAACCACTCCAAAAACCATATATGGTTCTATAGAGGAGTTTCGTGATATATTAAAATGTTTGAATCCATGTTTGATTCCGAAACCTGTTTGGGTATTGGAATCCATGTGTGATTCCAAGATCTATTTGAGATATGGGAATCCATGTGTGATTCTGATACCCATTAGGGCATTGGAATCTGTATGGTATTCCATTATCTATTTTAATGGTGGTGCGAGAGCTGGAATGTCGGACATAGCCTCATCAGCGGTGATGAGTAACACTAGAGATAAGAGGCATGGCCAGTAGGTTTGGAAAACCCATAGGGTGCAGTCGACACCACCTAGACGTTACGTACAGTGGTTATGCATGCATGGATCGATGCACTCGATCTTAGCGAGACCAACTATGTTTTTCTATGGTACATCACTAGGGATATATGCTGCTTCAGAAGGATATCTTTGATCCTTATGTCGGAGGACTGTTTGTCAAAGTACCAAGAGCACCTCCGTGCAACCTACACAATTAGCAAACACGCCTTATCGGTTTTTGATTTTATACATAGTATTGTTGTGATGTACACTCACGAGCATCACGGCTACTTGATTATTTTTATTTTCATCCTTTGACATTATTATAATATCACTGGATATTCTGATATAAATGTTTTGGTTATCGTACGGTAAAAACCCGTCCTTGTTTATGTGCGACGCTGTCTTATGAGATGCCTTTAATTTTATAGGATTTTACAAGCTATAATAAATAAAATTCCTTATGATTTGAGTTTCTTACGCTAGTTTACCAGACCGACCTGGGCGTTGTTTTCTATAATGCTCGGGTCAGCCCAAGCATATTTTTCAGATTTAGCTGGATACTTTGGAACTTTCAGGAGACGAGCTAGATTCTCCAAAACGTATTCACGTATCTTATATTATCCATTGTTTTGTTGTTCTTGATTTCTATATGTATTCATCAGCAAATGTAGGACTAGTTGTTATAACTGTTAAGGCTGAAATAGGTTAGTGTGCTCTGATTTTTGCTATGTATGTATAAATAAGATGATTTATTTTTGTAAAGATCTTGTGTATATTATATATTTATCTCGTCACGATGTGAGATTTTTTTCTTTCTTTTCTTTCTTTCACCTCAACAATCTGTCTTTTCGGCACTTGGATATTTGACACGTGGATACCAAGGATGTATTAGTATCGATTTCTAAGGGTCGAAAAGGCGGGTCGTTACAGTTGGTATCAGAGCTTAGGTTGAGCGAACACCTAGGCCTTGGTGGGGTAAACTCATTATAGATAGGGTTAGTAATGCCCTAGAATGAGTAACTCATTAGAGATGGTATTAGTAATATCCTAGAATGAGTTTGCGTGTCTATATATAAGAGCGCATATTTGTTATTTTTATAAAAATGTTTTATATTTTATTGTTTAATCTATTGAGTGATTTATGAATTCTCGTCGATGCGTTTAGCCAACGTTATCGATGGGAATTCCTTGATGCTTAAACAAAGCCAAGCCGTCACAATATTGTTTTAAAATTGGTAAATGAAATAATTTTACCTAGAAATATATTTTATATATGTGAAAGAATAACTTTTCAAAAATTTAATATAGTTATTCTTAGTTGTACTTGTTTGATAGGAAATGATAATATTCCATCAGTATCATCTAGAATTTGATTAGTCATGCTCATCCAGTTCTGAGCATTGACTATTATTTGTTGATTTATTTGAAATCTTCCTTTTTGAAACCCGGTTTGAGTAGATAGGAAATTTAGGAACAATGAAAACGAATACCTTGTGAATTAAGTTTCACAATTTGAATATAAGGCATTCGTTGACAATGCTGGGTGAAAATTTGACTTCAATATAAGTTGTTTATTTTAAGTACATTCAGATATTTTAAACTAAATATTGAGGAATGATTTTATATAAAGTTGATTTTATAAAAATTAGGTTTAATAAATCTTGTTTTGTTAAAATTAAAGCTAGAATATTTTTGAAATAAATATTTTCGAAATAATTTCCTTTAAAAAGGAGTGATTTTATAAATTTGATTTATAAAAATGTTGTTTTATAAATAAAAAGAATTAGAGAACTTAAATCCTGGGGCTTTTGGAAAATGGTTTTCAAAGTTTTAAGAAGGTAATAATAATATTATTTGAAGATATCTTACAAATATAAGTATTTTGAAAAGGAATTTTGATATAGATTTGTTTGGGTAAAAACATATTTTGATTAAATCCCAAAAGCGTGATTGGTGTACAAAAGGAAAGATGTATATTACTATTTCAAATAATTTATGGGAAAAGAAGTATTAATTTTACTTGAAAGAGTTTAAAGTATAAATATTTTATGAAATAGTGACAATAGTTTACTCAAAAACATTTTTAAAAATAAATACTTTTGGAAGAGTAAATTTTAAAGAAAATGTGTGTTTTCTTTGGTTTGGTTTGGGGAATGATTCCAGATATGTTTCATGATGATCAGAATAATCTTCTAAGTGATAATCAGATGTTTTCCTAGGAAAACGTTGTAGTGCACTTATTAAATTATTCTCTTTATCATTGTACGGTCGGGACGATTTCGAGTCGGAACGAACCCAAAGCAAGTGTTTTTTAAAAAGGAGATTTTGATAATTCAAAAAGTGTTTTTAAATTAACTAGTTTGAGTGGCTTGAAAATAACTAAAAATGGGTAGGAGATGTGTCTGGATGGTAGGCACTTTTCTTAAGTATTACCCTTCTTGGTAAGGGAATATATAATATTGTTTGGTAGTATTCAGTTCCTTGGTTTCATTTTGGGGTTACTTGGGCTATATATATATTTGTTATGGATAAAAATATATATAGTATCATTTCAAAAGTTTTTGAAATAAATATCCAGGTATTTGACTCTTAAGTTTCCAAAATATAAGGGTATCTTGATTTAAAATGAGATAATTGATAAAGTTTTAATTGGGTTAAATTTATTAAGAAGGTTTAATAAAACAGTTTTATTAAACCGTGTCTTTCTCGATTTTAACATCTAGGAAGTAAAAAAATTATTTGATGTTATTGAGCCAGCTAATGAACATTTTTACCTCTGAATGGCTAAAGAAAAGTATATTCTAAGATAGAGTTTGGATACTAGCATCCTGCTCTTCTTAGCTACATACCAGACCGAACGAGTAAAGAAGTTGTATTGGTTGACTTAGTTTTAAGCCCCAAAATTATTCTGGACCTACATCTGAATTGTTAAAAGTAAATAGAAATAAAGACCTAATGTTTTGTATATACTCTTAGGAGGTTGGAGAGCATTATACAAGTTAATAAAGTAAAATGATTTTGTGAAAAGGTTTTATAAATAAAGTTGTGTCATTTTAAAATGTTTGAACCTAAGTTGGAATTTTTATGAAATGTTTTCATAAATAATTGAGCAGAAACAGAATTGATATTGGTGAGGACCAATAATATAAGTACGTAGGTTGTACGTAGATCATTTCCCTTTCTCATATAGTTTTCGATCTAAGATTCGAGTACATGACTTGAGGTGTTTTACACCATTCCGAATAAGGATTTATCATTCGATTTTTGACAGCGAACACTTGGTGATGGTTCTTATGTAGAACCAAAAGTTTTCTATCATAGTTCATGGCTATGTAAAGGGAAATGAGGTTTCTGATTAAGAAGCCTGATCAGAGTCTGCACTAGAAAATTAGATGAGCAATACTAGTTTGGAAGTAAAGTTATGTGTTCGAGTGGTGATCCAATCGGACTATGTATATGAATGATCTATGAACATCATGAGGACTTATGAATAGTATTGGGTGTTCAAATGGTGAAATTTTGGGGATGAAATTCTTTTTAAGGAAGGAGAGTGTAACAATCCAGAATTTTATCACTTTAATTTTTGGAATATTTAATTTGTTTTAAATATTCAATTTGGGGTTTTATAATAAAATCTATATTCCAAATAATTGTCTACTTTTTGATGACGTATTTTTAATTTAATTTATAGAATTTTTCCATAATTTTTAATTTGAAAAATAAATAAATTTTCATTTAACGTATTTTACAGCAAACGTTGGTAATTTCGAAATTTAATGGAACATGATAACCGGTGTATTTTATTATTGTTTTGCAATCATGTCGCATTATTGTGCGCGATCATATTTGATTTTCTATCATTCTCGCCTTGTAAGCGAACATTGTGTTGTGTTGCAGACACCCTATTTAAAGCAAAATAAAAAAAACACCCAAGTACACATAAGACAACCATCTTCAACCCGGCCATAATCCTATTCTCTTGCTTCCCCTTTTTCTTTCTTCTGCTCTTGTCCCCTTACCCTGGTAGCCACCTTGTCCCCCTGATTTTGACATGAGAATGGATTTTTGTTTTGGTTGTTTAGATTTGAGCATGTGTATATATACATGCTCAAGAAAGCGGAGTTTCTTCTTCTTCTTTATTTTGTTTCCTATGTAAATTTCAAAAGCAATGAAAACTTATCTCCTCCTCCTCTTCTAAAATCGATAACTCTCAAACCGTAGTGAATTCAATATACCGTCAATTGGAGAGTTGTTAGTTTTTGTGTCTAGTTTATTTTAAAAATAGTTTCATGGGTTTTCATCAAGTAATTTAGGAGTCGATAAATAACAATAAGTGGTCAAGAAAATGACCATTTTTGATGATCATTGATTGACGAATGGAGGGTATGGTCGGGTTCGTATTGACGATTGGGGATTTTTAGAAGTGTTCGCGTGATGTTTTCATCAAGTAATTTGGGAGTCAGTATATAACAGTAAGTGGTTGAGAAAACAACCATTTTTGATGATCATCGACTGACGAACGAAGGATATGGTCGGGTTCGTATTGACGATTGGGGATTTTTAGAAGTGTTCGCGTGATTTTTAGTAGCTTGGTTTGTCGTGGAAGGGAAGATGATTGGGATTGGGTTAAAAAAATAATTTCCAATGAACCGAAGGCCGTGAGAAGTATCAGAACTATTGGGGAGGAGCCTTAGGAAGAGGTGGAGGTGATGACCATGGTCGAGTTTTGATTAGTGCTCTAGAGTGTCAAGAATAACTAAAACTAGGGTTTATGGGGTATGGTTTCTTAGCTTCGGATTTTAAGTCTCTGTCATCGTAGGAGGTGACCGAAGGCTATCACGGTTGGGGTTTCAAGTGGGGTGGAGGAAGGCGGTCACGTCAGTATTGGTGGCAGGGGCTATAGGTGATTGACTCAACGTCAGGGAGGTTAAGATGCAACTTGTAGCTAAATGGATGGTTCGGCAATAAGGTCGGTTTTCAAGCTATAGCGTTGGAGCATGGCCGTAGGGGTGGGGATGGATGAGCGCGTGTAGTGAGACTTGTGCGTGAGTTTAGTTTGATGATCGGTGGACTAGGGCGTCGTGCACGTGCACGGTGAGGTGCACATTTTCCTTTTCCTGGAGCTTGTGAATTTGAAGGTAGGTTTTGGGAAGAAGGTGGGGTGTAGCAAGTGAGCTGCGGGTTAAGGGGTTTGGGCCGAAATGATTTTGGTAAGAAATCTTTTTGATAACGTTTCTTAAATTATATAAATGTGTGTTAGTTTCTAAATTGCATTACTTGCTAATATATGATTCATTTGACACACAGAATTTTGCATTGTACTCTTATGGACGGGTACAATGTTATAGTGTAATTAGCCGATAGCTTAGGCAATGTATAAAATTATGATATATTGAAACGGACCAAATTTAGTTACATTATTTTAAATAATAACTTCGTTAACTTATTATTCCCTAATTGTTAATTTTTTTTGGCTAAATAAACACCATTCTATTAAAGTAAATTGAATAATGTAACTTGGACACTTGTTTAGCAGAATAAAACACTATTTCACTAATTAAACTAATTTGACATTTAAGTAGCAAAATAAATCCCCGTTTTTTTATTTTGCAGATTTGGACATCTAATTATATGTCATTAATTAATGTGCCAATTTGAATAAGTGATGTGTTATCCAGTGGTGGTTAATTGTTTACATAGATGTTAATCCTATAAATGCCAGTTATTAACTTGGAAAATAATTTGAATTATATAGTAGTTTGTTTAAGTACCATGGTGATTGCTAAGCCTCTTCCCGAATTTAAAAAGCTATGGGTTTAAATCAATTTCAATTTTAAACAATTGTAAATGTCTTATATAATTATTATTTTAACAAAGTGTTTTATATAATAATTATTTATTAATAATCTTTAAAGTTAACTAATTCATATTTTAAATATCATTTAAATTATTAAGTTATATTCTAGATATGATTTAAAGTTATTTTATACTTTAATGATATTTAAAGTTATTTATAATAATTTGATTTTAAACTTAATAATTATTTAAAGTTATTTTTTTATATAATATTGTTTGAAGGTTAATTTATTATTATAATAATATTGTTTATAACAATATTGTTTTAAAATTTGATTTATTTTTAAATCCATAATATTTTAAAGATCATTTAATATTAAGTACAATTATTATATTAAATTAACTTGTTTTAAAGTTTATTATTTTATTCTTATAATTTGTTTGAAGTTTATTATTTTATTAAAGATTGTTTAAGTATTATTTTACTAATGTTGTTTAAAGATAATTAATTGTTTTTTCAAGGTGTTTTTGGAAAATAAATTGTTATATAAAAGGTGTTTAAGAATAATAAATTGTTTATTTCAAAAAGGAATCATTTTAAATGCAAAGATTATACATGGGTTTTATTTAATGAAAAGAATCATTAAAGGAATTTATAAATTTGGAAAGAGATTTTGGAACTGGAAAAGGAGTTTGGGTCTGAAAAGAGATTTATAAATGGGTTTTAGAGATCTAAAAAGGAATTTTTTTATAAATAGGGTTTTGAGATTCATAAAGATTATTTTATAAATAGATTTAAAAATTTATAAAGGAGATATTTATATATATAAAATAAAAGAGATTTATGGAAGGGATTGGTGTTTTGGGTTATCCCCGTCTTAATGACATTTGGGTCCATCATTTAAATATGGTTTCGAAATAGAAAATCTTTCTATGTGTTTGGTGAATATACTTATATTCCATTGTATAAGTATATGAAAAGTTTCCTAGTTTCAAAAGTGAAATGGTTTTTTTATTATACTTATACAGTCAAGATAAGTATATGGTAATATTTTCTATGTATCGAAATTATAGTGTTATGTGAATATACTTATTCTGTTGAGATAAGTATATGAATGTGATTTTGAAGTATTTACAAAGTGATTTTTATTAATGGAAGATTTGTAAATGAGGCTTAGTGGTTTCCGTAGGAAATGTAATCTTTGTTTGGAATGTTTGCTTACTTGATAGTTAAACAACCGACAATCAAATCTTGGCCTAAATATGTAATCCTTCTTAATATTGGTGGTATGGAAATATTTTCTACTTAACTCTGAAGGATTTTATATCTGGAAATATCTAGGGGAAACACGGGAGTTATATTGTACAGTTACCGTCGGTGGTGCTATACTGTACGTATAAATTCGTTTTGTTCTTCTAGGACAAATGATGAGGAGATCCGTCCAAACAAGGATTTTTCACTCGATTCTAACGATGAACAGTTGAAAGGATTCATGATATAATCCCAAAGTTTTCTATCATAGTATGTGGCTATGTTAAGGAAACAAAGAGTTCTAATCAAGGAACCCGATCGAAGTCTATACTAGAGAGGTTAAATGATCTATACTAGTTTTAAAGTGATATTTATGTGAACAAGTAAGCAATCAGATTTGATATTGCATACAGATGATTCATGTGCATCGTACGAGCTTAAGTATATGTATACTATGTTTTGTTGGCATATGGAGAGTTTAGGTAATGACTGTTCGATTAGTTTTGGGTAGCATGAATAATCTTCTAAGTAATAACCTAAGGCTATTCAGCATAAGGTATGCTTAGTAGATGCTTTATCGTTCTTATCCGATAAGATAGTTTTTGAACTAGAGCAAACTGTGAGCTTAGTGCTATTAATTTTGGATATTATTAAGTATTAGATCGTGCTTGTTTCTTTTGTGTGTCGATCGTGTAGGAATTTTGAGGACAAATTGTTTTAAGTGGGGGAGAATGTAACGACTCGGAATTTTGAATACTTTGTTTAAATATATGAATTATTTAAGTATTTGAACCATTGATTTAATGTGATTAAATTGATTTATTGACCTTGTTAATCCCCTTTTAATTAATAACTAAAGATGGTAAAGTTTATTTTGAAATTGGTTTACAAAAATAAATACTTTGAAGAAAATCAATAATGTGACATAAAATCGTTTTATCGATAAACAACTTATTATTCAATGTAAGTTGTTCAAATTTTTTTTACATACACTAAATAACTTAGGAAATCATTAATAGCTAATAAAAAATATTTTGCACTAAGTCGCTTTGGGAAAGTTCTAGAAGCTTCTAGAAGGAAAGGGGACATCGTGAGTGGAGATATTTGTGAAGATATATTTGTTTTAACTTTTGAGGTGGAAAGGCAAGAACATGGAGGCACATGGGTCTTTAGCCATGTAGAAGAGGTGAGGGGTAGGTTATGATGACCCCATAAAGCCTATATAAGTGTGTGTATGCATATAGGAATCATTTTAGCAAATTAAATCAAAGCTCTTCATCCTCTTCTCTCTTCATAAATTCCCGAGGACAAATGCATTCAAGACAACTTCAAACTTCACCAAACTCTAGTATATGGCCTAACATAACATAGCAACATGAAGCTTAAATATTTGGAGCATGCACCCAAAGAGGACCAAGGCCGTGAGCACCTAAGGAAATTTATTGCCTATGGCCGAGAGCAAAAGGTTGAGGTAGGAAGTGTTTCAGTGCTTGCAAGGTTATGGTAGAAAGTAGTGGCTTGTGCTTAGTTGTTTACTTATTGATGGGTAAGCTAACTCACCACTTAAATGAATACAAAGTGTATAAATTGTTGTTTTAAACTATAAGTATCTTGCTTGGCTTTATATTGCTTTATCTCTTATGATTGTTGCTTTGCAAAGAAAATGGCATATATAATTAATGTATTTGGACAAATGAATTTCTATGACTTGTTGTATAGCCTTGAAACAAAGCACATAGAGTTTGGTTAGGCTTTGATTCGAATCGGACTTGATTTGGAAGTGGTTCTATAGTGATAGTCGCTATAGAAACACTTCGGAAATGCCTTGTGTTTGGCATATTCTATGATTTTTTTATAGAGAGATACATAGGGGTTAATCATCGAAATTGTGATTTATTATGTGTATATTGATTACTGTAAAAAGATTGGATGCTAAAAAGTTTGTTTGCATCTCGAAAATCGATCAAACTTTGTTGATATTAAACTGGCCTAGGTTGCGGTCATTTATTACAGTCAACGATCGCACTTTCTAAACACTGTTATTTCACTAAACCACTTTTTACAGCATTCTGTAAATGCTGTAGTTTCTAATTGAGAGTTTAAATTGCTTTGAAATGACTTTAAATTTAAGTATTTCACTTCAATACTTTTAGTGTTATTTTCTAGGTTATATTAGAGTATTTTAAAAGTAGTTTGGAATTTTTATGTATTTTTAATAATTAATTATAAATTATTAAAGTAGAAGATTTATTTAATATAAGAGAAAAACATGCTTTTTGGATTTTTTAAATAAATTATAAAATAAGTATTTTTAAGTAATGTTTTATATAAATGTTTTAAACCATGTTATAAGTATTTTAAATTATTTTAAATTATATATAGTTTTTAGAAAATTAGTTAGTTATTTTATTAAAGTATAAAAAAGCTTATGTGATAAAATATCTTTTAAATTGAATTTAGTATTTTATTAAATATCTTAATATAATATCTTTTAAATTGTTTATAATTTTTAAAGTATTTTTAGTAAATATATAAGTTTGGAATAGTAAGCTAAGTCTTTTATAAAAGAATAAAGTTAGTTCTGGATTATAACACTTATGTTATAATCAATGGTTTTGTAAAGTTAATTAAAAGTATATTACCATGTTTAGTGAGTGTAGATATACTTCAATCTTTAAATAAATGTTTTTAAATATAATGTCAAGTAGGAAATGATTTTGGGTTTATGGTAAACAATGTTTAAGCAACATTTGTTTTTAACCCTTTTTTATTGTACTTAGTAAATAATTAGATCTTTAAAAGAATATTTTAAAGATAATTATAAGACAAATGGTTTTGGGTTTGTAAAACTAATGTTTTAATGACATTTTTTAACCTATTTATTATAATTTTACGAATGTGAAATCTTGTTAAAATATTTGTGAATATTCTTATACCATTTGGAATAAGAATATGGATGCATTTCTAAATATTGAAAAGAGTATAAATGAATAGTGAAATAGTAATATGCATGTATATATCTTTTGTAAAGCTATTTCATTTATAAAAACAAGTATTTACATGGAGATTTTAATTCATAAAAGGATTGATGTGGGACTAGAAGCCGCTTATGTGGCTTAATCGTGCTTTATATAGCTTAATTGTGTTTTATGTGACTTAATCATGCTTTATGCGACTAAATCATACTTTGTCACACTTAATCATGCTTTTGTGACTTAATTGTGCTTTGTCTGTTTACTTGTTTATGGAAAGTAACTAATTATTTTTAACACTAAAAGCCGATGAAGTAGGCTTGTTCTATTTATGAAATTTAAGAATGATGTTCGAGTAGGGTTTAGAAGCAATAGTGCTCTAACCTACCGGCTGTACTCTTGAACGATGGATAGAGTAAGACAAAAAGGTCAGAAACGTGTTATGTATTTAAAAAAAACTTGATTTCTGTAACAACCCGGTATTTCATACCGATTAACTATCGTCTTTAGACGATTTCTTTTCCTAGCTAATTGTTGTTTGGAATTTTTAAACCAGTTTGAATTTTCTTTTGAAAAATGGTTAAGTCTTTTTGGTTGCCGTGATAACTAACCAAGACAAACCCGATCCCCCTTTATCCATTTTCATTCGTTCAGTAACCCTAAAATGAAAAAAAATCGAACGAAAATGGCGGCATCTCGTTTTCGTTCTTCTTCTTCGATCGAGAATTAGGGCTTCTTCGATCGTTCTTCGTTCGCTCTGAAAAGACTGGGACTTTCGATCTTCATTCCTCTGCAAAAGCTAGGACGCATCAAAAATGGCTGCTTCGTTAGTTCGCCGACCTTCAACAATTAGGGCTTTCGACTGCTTCGATTTTTGATCGAGCTCGAGGGGACTTCGGCTGCTCCATTCGTGGCAAAGGTGAGTAATTTATATTGCTCACATCTAATTCGAAAATCGTTCGACCTAGTTAGCTTATTCTATTTTTGATGTTTTCAGTTTCAACTTGATTTTATTGATGTTGATTTCCTTTGACTTCGCATGTTTCTTCGATTTCGTGAATTTCTGATTGACTTTGACTTCCACTTGATTTTTGTGTTCACTGTCCTATCCATGTGATGCTTGATTTTGGGCTCTGACTTGGGTTGATACATGATTGTAGTCTTCATTTAGGAGTAGTCGGCAATTACATTGCCTCTGTCTTTTTAGGCACCCAAACTTCACTTTATTGTTGTTGCGTATTCACTGAATTGGGTTTTATTGTGATGCTTGTACATTTGTTACTGGTTCACGTTCCCACACATGTTCTACTTGGGTTGCATTGTCCTGTATCAGGTAGTTGTTACTAGTGGCTTCAGCATGCCTTAATTTACTCTGCAGTTACCTTGGTTCAAAACTGATAATTGCTCTTGGGCATTTCATTTTTGCTTGTTACTTAGTTGTCTTGGTTTGGGTACATATGCCTATGTCACTTTTAGTTGCTGTAGTGATGCATGTTCTTTGTGTCTCACTGCATATGCTATTTTTCCATGTTATCGAGTGGCCTGGCAGTTGTGTTGAATCGTGACAGTTGTGATTTGACCTTTGCCTTTTGTAATTGTTGATAGCATGCTTATGTATACATGTTTATGCAGCTTGCATTTGAGTTGTAGTCTTGAGTTTATTTTCCGGTAGTGCTTCATTCCTTTGAGTTATGTGTTCATGCACTTGAACTACTCCCAGACTTCTGTTGGCTGCATTTTGTAATTACTGGTAGCATGTATATGCATATATGTGTTGCCAGTTGCCTCTGTTGGGCACTGATTCTCTATGTTCTTTAACGTTTTGTGTTGTGGTGCCATGTTTTTGGTGCTCTCACCTTCATTTTGATGACTTCATGTATTTCATACCTCTGCACATACCTGTGCCATTTCTCTGCATACCTCTGCACATCATTGTCATGTTTGTTGATGTCTTGTGTGGCTTTTTGGATTAAGCCATATCTCTATTTGCTTACACCTTCATTTGGCTGGGTCATCATATGTACCCCTGTCTTGTGCAGTTCCTTGCTGCACCTCTGGTTCATTTTGTCCATGTGCAGATTGTTATGTCCATTCATTTGTGTACATATTGGATATTCACTTTGTTGAAGCTGTTCACTACTGTCACTTGCTTACTGCATTTGTTTGCACTGTGAACTCTTATGCATTGACCTTCGTGCCTTGTCACTATTTCTTTATATGCTGTTGTGGCGAGGCAGTGCACACGTGCGTGCAATGCAGCCACACAGTGATGACAATTTGAACTGTGACATTTTAAATTGACATTTCAGTTATCGAAATTGTTTGTGTTGCCAATTCGACATATTTTTGAAGTGTATTTTGATTTGGTTTAATCTGATTATTTTGTTGTTGTCTAATTATCTTCTAGATAATTAGATTATGGGTTTCTAATTATTTATTTAATAATAAGATTTTTATATTAATTGTTATGAATTGTTGTTTAGACAATTCTGTTGTTTTCTAAATTATCTGCATTGGTAATCTTTTATCTATCTTTGTTGGTGATTTGGATTAGCTGATTTATTGTTTAACACTGTTTAGTGTTATATCTGTCGTTATCCGATTCTCTTACCGAGGAGTCGGATATACGAGATTTCTGTGACTGTCGTCTTTTTGATATTGATTATTATTGCTTCCGTGCATTAATGACTGATTTCGAATTAGACTGACCCGTGTATTATTTTCTTTTGAATGTAATACTCAGGTCAGACGCAAGTTATTTCAGGTTGTAGATTTCTTGCTTGGAGTTGCTGTTGAGCTATGAAGACTTTTTATATCATTTGAAGTGGTCTTCGTCTTGTTGTAGTAGTCAGTGTGTCTGTTTTAAGATGATATGTGTTCATGTATATTAATCGATAATGTACTTGTATATATAACTTCTTGAGTCAACAGTGGTAGTTGTATCATATGTATTGTGTCAATTGTATTGTAACTGACATCAGTTATATATATATGAGACTTTATATTATCTGTGTTCCGCATTCTTTTTGTATCTGTGTTATTATTATATTTATTGTCCTAAACTATTATAGCCACTGTGTAGTAGCTTTGAGTTTGTATCAGTATGTCGGATTTCCTCCTGAAATAAAAATGCATGTTATACTATCTGACATATCGGTGCTCGCACAAAGAAATTACATGGATGGTCGCTCCTCAACAGCCTTATTCTCCGTGCTAGTTGACAACATTACACCGTAGTGTTCTTGGCTAGCGTGGGCATAGAGGTGGGGCGTCACAGCTTGGTATCAAAGCTTGGGGTTTAGGACAATTACAAAACATAACTTAGATGGAGCATGTGATGCAACTATTTTTCGATGTTTTATCACTCATCTTTACATATGATTATCTTTGATTGTTAGGTATGAATTCCTAACGCTTATTCTTGTGCATTTGATTTGGATTTCGTGAAAGTATTTTGGCTTCTGCCTCAGTTTGCTTTGCGAAATCAAGTTGGGTTTTTGATGATGAGGATTTTGTTCTTGTGTTTTCGGCTTTAAATTGATTTAGCCGATGTTGATTTTGTTCGAATTTGGCCAATTAAAGCTATTTTGACCTCTGGACTTTGTTCCACTTTTGTGCTATGCTATGGGTGTCATTATGTACCTGTTACACTATGATGAAAAATAGCTCGACCGGTTGCAAATTGAGTGGTTTTGATTTTCACTCATATCTAGTTCGAATCTCAGCGATTTTGAACTTGATATTTTGTGTTTTCCTCGGCCTGATTTCCATTCGACTTCGGTCACTTTGTTTTTGTGAAATTGCTAATTTCTTGATTTCCAAGACTCTGACTTTGTTTGCCGTTGGATTCTTTGATGATGATGTTGATTCATTTTGTACTTGACAGTGACCATTAATTGTTGACTTCGGCATTGACTTGATTCTTATTTTTGTTGAAGTCATTTATGCATTTATGCTCGTTTTGCTTTGTTTTTCCAATTGATAATCGATTCTTCTTTTTCAATTAGTTGTTATCACCTATGTCGACTTTGATAACTTCTATTTCTGGAATTTTTGGGTATTTCCACTTTGATAAATTTGGAATCGAATTCTTTGGATTTTATTCACGTCTTCGAATGTGAGTTTTAGTGAATTGATTTGGTTTCCAAAATTTAATCGATTCGTGATCATTTCCCCGATTTGTTGCTATCATTTATTAGCAACTTTAATGACATTTTCTTCGGGATTTTTGTGAACATACGTTTTGATGGAATCAGTATCGATTTCTTTGGATTCAATTCACATCTTTGTATGTTAATTCTTGTGATTGATTGTTTCTATAATCATTTTTGTGTGATTTGTCACTTTGAAAATATAAAGTTTTTCTATACTAGTAGTAAATATTAAAATCCTTTTCTCCAAACGATATCAAAACTATTTTACTACAAAGCTCTTTTCCTAAACCATTTTCCAATCTATTAGTATATACAAACCTTTATTTCACTCGTATGAGAAATTGAATTAAACGGCTTAGTAAAACAAGTGGTATGAAATGCTTGCGTTTATTTCATCGGTTAACTCCTGGACTTGTTCGATTGAACCTTTTGTGACAACTTTCTAGTGAAGATCTACAGTTTGTTCGTGAATATTTGAGTTAAGCAAGTGGTTATGGGACATGAAGCTAAACTCTTATATTCACTAACTTAGTGTAATTGACACTTCTTGATGATCATGACGATCATTTTTGTGATTTAGACTAGCAACTGTGCGATGTATTTTTGTCTGCGAGGGAGACTAGACCCCGCTTCTTGTGATGTTTCGCCATCACATATGTGGGGTAGCGCCCCACAGTCTTCGGGCCATTCCTGTGTTAAAATTTAATGGATAGCTTCCATGAGATAGCTTCTCGTTCCTATGTGATACGCGTCGCAGAGTTTTCATGCTCCCATTTTGTGATAGGCCTTCCCCTTTTTCATGATTTAGACTAGCGATTGAGCGATGTCTTTTTGTTTGCGAGGGTGACTAGACCCCGCTTCTTGTGATGTTTCGCCATCACATATGTGGGGTAGCACCCCACGGTCTTCGGGCCATTCCTGTGTGAAAATTTAATGAATAGCTTCCATGAGATAGGTTCTCGTTCCTGTGTGATACGCGTAGGTGAGTTTTCATGCTCCCATTCATGTGTTAGGCCTTTCCCCCCTTTTTATGTATTTTTTGGATTTCGGGTGATGATTTCTGGAATTTGTGCTTCACCAATTTTAATGATTTTCATTGATATGATGTCAGTTTTTGTGCATTGGTGAATTTGTGTGTCATTGACTTGTTACGAATACAAGTTTAGGGTATGGTATCCCTTTCTATCTTTGAGAAGATTCTTGTGACATTTTTGATGAATGAAAATTCATTGGTATTATATTTTGATGCCAGTTATTTTGATGAGATTTTGACGTGTTAACTTTAGTAACCGTCAATTTTAAAATGGATTTACAAGCGGTTCTCCCGCAATGCTGATTTTGTTGTCCGTTTTTACGGTATTTTGAGAAGCGCAATTTCCTTATAAAAGTTGCAATTGATGTTTCTAATTTAATCACGTGTTTTCAAAATTCGTTATTTTTAAAAGTTGTTTCAAAATATAAATTAAAATTGTTTTCAAAATTTTTACAGTTTGCATTTTTAAAAGAATGAGGAAGCGATTTAAACGTTTCAGCAAAATCGAGGACTATGACCCCTTTCTTTTACTGATTCGCTTAATTCCGGACTTGTCCGTTTGAGAATGTGAAATGTTATTTTTAAAATACACAATTATGCACTTTCGAGGAAACGATGAAGTGAATTAAACGATTTAGTAAAACTCGTGGTTATGGGACCTGTGTGTTTGCTATTTCGGTTAATTCTGGACTCGTTAATTCAGATATTTGTGATTTCTGATTATCATTTTTGATAATCAGATAATTGTGATTTCTGATTATCGTTTTTGATAATCATATATTTGTGATTTCTGATTATCGTTTTCGATAATTGAACATTGCTGATAATTGTAATTATTCAGTTTGCTGTTATCTGATTATCTATTGATAGTTAGATTTTGTTGAAAATTTGTGAATTTCTTTTATGAAATTAAAAGATGATTTTGTGATTGTATTACCCATTGAGTGCTTTAAGGATTCTGGTCGATGCGCTTGATCAACGATATCGATAGGAATCTCCTAGACGCTTTAATGAGACAATCAGACACAGTAAATTGGATTGTAAAATGTAAATTTTTCTGAAAAGATAATTACATAAAGTAAATTGTAAATTTTGAAAGTTTCAGCTTTTCGGGAAAGAATATTACTTAAAACAACTCTTTTCCAATACTTCTATTCTTGCGATTCCCGAAGGGAACTAAGACTTTATCTTTTATACCAACGCTAATCGTATTGGTTTGCATGCCATTCTCTTGCAAAAGAGAACGTGCTGTCTCTTGTGTTTCTAAATCATTAATGCATATTGAGATTAGATATGCCACTCATGATCTAGTGCTAGTGGCTAATGATTTCGCTCTTAAAAATTTGGCATCATTATTTTTGAGTGAGAAATTTGTTCTCTACCCTGATCATGAATCTTGGGAATAATTATTTCCTTATAAGGAACATAATTTACGTCAACCATGTTGACTCGAGTTCCTTATATTTTATGACCTTGATATTCTTTACACTCCCGGAAGGGAAAATCTTGTTACCGATGCACTTAGTCGTAGGCAACAAGTGGTTGTTTCTTTGATGATGTCCGAATGTAATCATTTTTTTTATCAAGTTCATCATACGTTTCGATGTACTTCGTTTTATTGAGCTTCGTCTCATTCCTTTTATGGACTTGCGTCTGATGTTCTTTTATGGTGATCGGTTCATCGGATGTACCATTATTGTACTATATCAATGTCCCGACTTTTCGGTTCATTGGACGTACCATTATTGTACTACGTTGTTGTTCCAAATTATTTGTGTTTCACCTATGAAAGGTGTTGTGCATTTCCGTCGATCGGGAAAGTTAGCACCACGATATATTGGTCCATTTCCCATCACCGAACGTATTGGTTCCTTGGCTTATCGCCTCTTAATTACCGGCACAATTTTCTGCTATTCATGACGTATTTCACGTTTCTCAACTACGGAAATGCCTTAGGGATTCTGATTTTTATTCTTGAGCCCGGTGTTGATGGAGAAATTGAAGCTTCACCAGATTTGACTTTGAGCAAACACGTTCAGGCTTACTCCTTCATGCTCTTTATGGTGAACTTCCTATTTCAAATTTCTTCATTTTGTGATGTTATGCTCTTATGGTTGTTACCTTTTTTCCACTTATTCCTTAAGATTGCGAGGACGCAATTTCTTTAAGAAGGGGAGTCTGTAACAACCCGGTATTTCGTACCGATTAACTATCGTCTTTAGACGATTTCTTTTCCTAGCTAATTGTTGTTTGGAATTTTTAAACCAGTTTGAATTTTCTTTTGAAAAATGGTTAAGTCTTTTTGGTTGCCGTGATAACTAACCAAGACAAACCCGATCCCCCTTTATCCATTTTCATTCGTTCAGTAACCCTAAAACGAAAAACAATCGAACGAAAATGGCGGCATCTCGTTTTCGTTCTTCTTCTTCGATCGAGAATTAGGGCTTCTTCGATCGTTCTTTGTTCGCTCTGAAAAGTCTGGGACTTTCGATCTTCATTCCTCTGCAAAAGCTAGGGCGCATCAAAAATGGCTGCTTCGTTAGTTCGCCGACCTTCAACAATTAGGGCTTTCGACTGCTTTGATTTTTGATCGAGCTCGAGGGGACTTCGGCTGCTCCATTCGTGGCAAAGGTGAGTAATTTATATTGCTCACATCTAATTCGAAAATCGTTCGACCTAGTTAGCTTATTCTATTTTTGATGTTTTCAGTTTTAACTTGATTTTATTGATGTTGATTTCCTTTGACTTCGCCTGTTTCTTCGATTTCATGAATTTCTGATTGACTTCGACTTCCACTTGATTTTTGTGTTCACTGTCCTATCCATGTGATGCTTGATTTTGGGCTCTAACTTTGGTTGATACATGATTGTAGTCTTCATTTAGGAGTAGTCTGCAATTACATTGCCTCTGTCTTTTTAGGCACCCAGACTTCACTTTATTGTTGTTGCGTATTCACTGAATTGGGTTTTATTGTGCTGCTTGTACATTTGTTACTGGTTCACATTCCCACACATGTTCTACTTGGGTTGCATTGTCCTGTATCAGTTAGTTGTTACTAGTGGCTTCAGCATGCCTTAATTTACTCTGCAGTTACCTTGGTTTAAAACTGATAATTGCTCCTGGGCATTTCATTTTTGCTTGTTACTTAGTTGTCTTGGTTTGGGTACATATGCCTATGTCACTTTTAGTTGCTGTAGTGATGCATGTTCTTTGTGTCTCACTGCATATGCTATTTTTCCATGTTATCGAGTGGCCTGGCAGTTGTGTTGAATCATGACAGTTGTGATTTGACCTTTGCCTTTTGTAATTGTTGATAGCATGCTTATGTATACATGTTTATGCAGCTTACATTTGAGTTGTAGTCTTGAGTTTATTTTCCGGTAGTGCTTCATTCCTTTGAGTTATGTGTTCATGCACTTGAACTACTCCTAGACTTCTGTTGGCTGCATTTTGTAATTACTGGTAGCATGTATATGCATATATGTGTTGCCAGTTGCCTCTGTTGGGCACTGATTCTCTATGTTCTTTAACGTTGTGTGTTGTGGTGCCATGTTTTTGGTTCTCTCACCTTCATTTTGATGACTTCATGTATTTCATACCTCTGCACATACCTGTGCCATTTCTCTGCATACCTCTGCACATCATTGTCATGTTTGTTGATGTCTTGTGTGGCTTTTTGGATTAAGCCATATCTCTGTTTTCTTACACCTTCATTTGGCTGGGTCATCATATGTACCCCTGTCTTGTGCAGTTCCTTGCTGCACCTCTGGTTCATTTTGTCCATGTGCAGATTGTTATGTCCATTCATTTGTGTACATATTGGATATTCACTTTGTTGAAGCTGTTCACTACTGTCACTTGCTTACTGCATTTGTTTGCACTGTGAACTCTTATGCATTGACCTTCGTGCCTTGTCACTATTTCTTTATATGCTGTTGTGGCGAGGCAGTGCACGCGTGCGTGCAATGCAGCCACACAGTGATGACAATTTGAACTGTGACATTTTAAATTGACATTTCAGTTATCGAAATTGTTTGTGTTGCCAATTCGACATATTTTTGAAGTGTATTTTGATTTGGTTTAATCTTATTATTTTGTTGTTGTCTAATTATCTTCTAGATAATTAGATTATGGGTTTTGTAATTATTTATTTAATAATAAGATTTTGATATTAATTGTTATGAATTGTCGTTTAGACAATTCTGTTGTTTTCTGAATTATCTGCATTGGTAATCTTTTATCTATCTTTGTTGGTGATTTGGATTAGCTGATTTATTGTTTAACACTGTTTAGTGTTATATCTGTCGTTATCCGATTCTCTTACCGAGGAGTCGGATATACGAGATTTCTGTGACTATCGTCTTTTTGATATTGATTATTATTGCTTCCGTGCATTAATGACTGAGTTCGAATTAGACTGACCCGTGTATTATTTTCTTTTGAATGTAATACTCGGGTCAGACCCGAGTTATTTCAGGTTGTAGATTTCCTGCTTGGAGTTGCTGTTGAGCTATGAAGACTTTTTATATCATTTGAAGTGGTCTTCGTCTTGTTGTAGTATACAGTGTGTCTGTTTTAAGATGATATGTATTCATGTATATTAATCGATAATGTACTTGTATATATAACTTCTTGAGTCGACAGTGGTAGTTGTATCATATGTATTGTGTCAATTGTATTGTAACTGACATCAGTTATATATATATGAGACTTTATATTATCTGTGTTCCACATTCTTTTTGTATCTGTGTTATTATTATATTTATTGTCCTAAACTATTATAGCCACTGTGTAGTAGCTTTGAGTTTGTATCAGTATGTTGGATTTCCTCCTGAACTAAAAATGCATGTTATACTATCTGACATATCGGTGCTCGCACAAAGCAATTACACGGATGGTCGCTCCTCAACAGCCTTATTCTCCGTGCTAGTTGACAACATTACACCGTAGTGTTCTTGGCTAGCGTGGGCATAGAGGTGGGGCGTCACAATTTCCATAAGAAAACAGTTTTAGTCGGTTAATCAACTATTGAACTTGACCAAATATTAACTTAGGAAGTATTTAAAAGCTTCACAGCTTCATACGATTTGAGATCCCCCAGAGAGGAGCATTTGTATGAAACATCCTTAGCTTTAAGAACCTATGTAAACGAGATCCTTCGGGGAGGACTCCTCTTTATATATTGTTCACTTACTTTTATAAGAACCAGAATTGAGCTAAAAATTCATCGAATTAGTTTTGAAGAGTCCGGAATCGGTAAGTGTTTTACTTACCGAATACCACTTCAAAACCAGTATACAAGTTTTATGTTTTGGAAGCAGTTGTAAAGTGAAATGTTATAGAGTTGAACTATCCATCATAAGGTTAAGCCCAAGGGAGAGGTCGGCGTCAACATTTCAGACTGATGTTATAGAGTTGATCTGTCTATCCTAAGGTTAAGTCCAAGGGAGAGCAGCATTAGCACTTGTAGTTTGACTTGTATTGGAATCCATGGAGTGATTCATGTTTTGTTCGAGTGATGAAGACTCATTTGAGAGATGTCGGATGTGACCTTGACATCGTAAATGACTAAAGATGGAGTATGCTGCATAACCTGGGGTTTAACTAACCTGTGACTGGGTATATCAACTCCATATCTAGAATATGTTTTTTGATGTCGGTACCGGGAGTTGATGATACTTGGTTCTACGTGTTCGGGGGTGGATCGGTTGTGTTTACCTTATGGTATATATTTTATCTAGAGATATATGACACTCAGAAGGTAGTTTCTGATCCTTGTGCACGGTGGCCAGCTTCATTTTACTAGAGGCACCTCTATGGAAAATCCATTATGCGAGCGTACTTTATAAATTTTGATTATACTTCGAATATCGTTGTGTCATGAAATTCCAGTGGCACAGTTATTTTTTGATTTATATTCTACACCTTAGACATTGTCTATTATATCACCTTATGTACCTATCAGATGGTTTGGTTTCTTTTGAGGGGAAAACCATATGGTGATCCGTACGATCTCAAAAGTTACTATTATATGTTGAACACATATTTCTAGAGTTTTCTCACACCAGACTTATGTCTGGCTCAAGGTTTAATATTTCCCTTATTTCCATAGGTGTTGTGTTAGAATCTCTCTTATTGGGTTTTAATGACAAAAACTATACAATTATATTGGAGAGTATAATAACTACTTTATAGGTATATGATGGATGAAAGCGCTCTGGACATCGAAAGATCAATAAAACTAAAGTAAAGAATAACCACGAAGAGCGACATGAAGAGGTTTTCAAAGTAAGGTCATATACTTGTGTTAGTGTCTAGATTACCTTGTATAATCCCCCTTGAGTTAGATGAGCAAACACAAAGTATTCTTAAGTTATATCGTTTTCAAAAACCAAATTGAAAATTTTACTTTTGAACAAATCAGGCAACCAGACGTCTGGGGACACTATCAGATGTTTGGCAATATAATATTTTGAACCTCCATGTCTATATTTTCAAATATATAACGGCCAACCGTCTGAATAAAATTATCAAACATTTGATAAAAATTTTGGATTTTCAAATTTATTTCACAGAGACGTCAGACTATTACATTCAGACGTCTGAAAAACTCTCGGGTTTCCAGTCTTTTTTAACAGATATGTCTGACCAAGTAAAGATAGACATCTGGTTGACATATCCAGACGTCTGGTTACACTAATTTAAAATTATCTTCCAAACTGGCTTTCTACGGTTTAAAATTCAAACAACCAAACATCTGCCCCTATTTTTCCAGACGTCTGATTTTTTACAACGGTCAAATTTTTGAAAAGCTACTTCTCTTCTTCTTCACTGGTTGCATCTCCTTTTCTAATGGCTGCAACTGTTATCAAAAGGTATCATCTAAATTATGACAATCATTAAACAAAACCCTTGATCATCTATAAATATATCCAAAGATTGAGTTTAATATTCACTTCACTTACTTCTTGCTTTTTATCTAACTATCTAATCTCTAAGCACTCTCATTGATCTCAAACTCTCATTCAATATCACCAAAATATATACCATAGAATTTGGTGATTAAACTTCCTATAAGTCCATGCACCTACACTCATTACACTTAAGGGAAGATTATAGGAAGTCCTATACCCTTAGTCAATATCTGCTTGAAAGAACACATGCTTGTCAAGTCAGAAACTTTGTTGTATTGCTTGTTCCTCGGGGCGAAGTGAGGGTATTTGGTAAAGGAAATTCCGAAGGGGAGCTTTGGGATTGGACGTAGGACGAGAGGTCCGAACTAGCATAAAAATCCTGGTGTGATTACCTTTCTCTACTTTACTTTACAATACTCTACTAGTTAATACTGCTTAGTTTAGATTATATACTTGAATACGCATACAAGTCATATTAATCAAGATCACGTGCACTTTCATGCTCTTTTGAGTAGTTTGGGAAATATAGATTTTCGTTGATGTTCTTTGGAGCTCGAGAAGACGAGTTAGATACTTTCACCTACTGTGGTAATCAATTTTTTCGTTGCATTACTATTATGTATATATCAGCATTTGTGAGGATAGGCTATAGTAATTGTCTAGGCTTATGATAGTACTTAGGACTGTAACATTGAAATGCTATATATCTTAGAGCGATAGTTTGTACCAACTTCTGATATTATATGTTATCGTTCCGCTATGAGATTCTGCCATTTTTTTCTCTTCATTCTTGCTCTGTTTCTTTTTCTTTTATTTTACCCTAACAATATATCTTTTTGACACTTGGATGCTTGGCACATAAATATTGTGGAAGTATTAGTGTTGACATTTAGGGTTTGAAATGGTAGGTAGTTACATAATTACAATATGAACCAATTGAATATAAATCTCTTGGAGCTCCTTAATATGTTAAGTTCAATCGAGTCTGCATCTAATGATCAAGGGTTTGTACTTGCTATTAACGGTAGTCCATCATCTTTAAAAGGTTCGAAGATGCGAAAAAGAGAAGGTAAGTAAGTCAAGAAAGGTAAGAAGATAGATGACAAGGGTGAATGTCACCACTGCTACAAGAAAGGTCACCAGAAAAGGACTTGTCCTAATTACTTGAAGATTGTTAGAGAAAGAGAGTAGAATGGTTCTACAACTCCATCAGGTACATTTATGATTCAAAATTATTTTGTAATCAATAAAATGTTTTGGGACGTAGATCGAACGTCTGGAGCTCATATATGTAATTCATTATATGGGCTTAGGAACTAGCACCACGTGGCAAAAGGATAGATGAGGCTCCAAGTTGCTAATGGATCCATCATAGCTGCAACGGTAGTAGGAGACTATCATTTATGTCTGCTTAGTGGAGTAGTTTTCATATTAAATAAATGATTTTTTTGTAAAATAATTTATTTATGGGATTATTTCTTTTTCTAGATTGTTTGATACTAGATATTTATTTCATTGTGCAAATAATGTTATGAACATTAGTTTGAATGGAAATTAATTCTAGATGGTGTTCTTGAAAATGACATTTATGTGGTTAGTACAAATTATGTGTGTTATGTGATTAATTCTTTTAATAATATAAATGTTAGTTATCTTTGGCATTATATGCTAAGTCATATTAGTGAGAAACGAAAACACAAACTGAAAACCGAAGGTTTTCTCCTGTCACTTGATTCTAAATCATTTGACACATGTGAGTCACGTCTCAAAGGTAAAATGACTAAGCATGCTCTCAGTGGAAGTAATGAAAGAGTTGATGAACTCTAAGGGTTAGTACATAGTGATGTATGTGGCCCAATGCCTGTAATCACCAAAGATAATGGTTTTTACTTTGTTACCTTCATTGATGGTTTCTCAAGACTAGGATATGTGTATCTTATGAAGAACAAATCCGATGTCTATGAGAAATTTGTTGAATATAAAATGTAGTAGAAAACCAAACGTTGCATAAGATTAAAATTCTTCAATCAAATCGAGGAGGTGAGTATGTTGGACATGAATATCAATAGTACTTAAAAGATAATGGAATTATCTCCACCTTATACTCCATAACACAATGATGTTCGTAGAAAAGGAACCGAACCTTATTAGATATGGTTCATTCTATGATGAGTAAGGCTGAGTTACGTCTGTTCTAATGAGGATATGCGCTAGAAACCACAACGAATATGTTGAACTTATTGTCCATTAAGTCTGTGCCTAAAACACCATATGAGATGTGGTATGGTAAGAAACCCTAACTCAAGTGTTTAAAGATATGGGATGTCTGGCATACATTAAGATTATTGGTCCGAATAAACTAGAGGCAAGATCGGTACTGTGTAAATTTATGGGATCTCTCAAAAACTCAATATGATATACTTTCTATAATACTAGGGAACAAAAGGTTATTGTTTCTCGACAAATGGTCGTTTTAGAAAAGGAATTTCTATCATAGGAAATTAACAATACTGTTGTAGACTTAGATGAGACCCAAGAAGTTAACACTGAGGCCGAACCAGTAGGAGAACCAAGTTCACCCGTATATGAAAACATTCAACCTATTAGAAGGCCTAGTAGGGAATCTTGCGCACCACAGAGATACAATGGCTTTCTCATGGATGGCTAGAAGGAGGACTATATCCTAAATGACTACACTCCTCTATCATTCTAACAAGCACCATTGAGTAAAACTATGCACTCTATAGCTTGGAACAATGAAATCCGAGATGGATTTCATGTACGAAAACAAAGTATGGACCATGTCGGATGTAACTAAAGGGGTAAAACCCATTGGGTGCAAATGGATTTTTAAGAAAAAGCTAAATGAAGATATGGAAGTAGAGACTTATAAGGCAAGGCTAGTTGCTAAAGGATTTCGTCAAATTCAAGGTGTTGATTATGACGAGACCTTTTCACCCGTAACCATGCTTAAGTCCATTCAGAGTATGCTAGCCATAGCTACATTCTAACTATGAAATATAGCAAATCAATGTAAAGATCACATTTCTAAATAGTGATTTAGAAGAAACCATATATATGTCACAGCCCGAGGTTTTTTTGGTCAGTGGGAGTGATGGCAAGGCTTGCAAGTTGTTAAAGTCCATATATGAACTTAAACAAGCTTCAAGAAGTTGGAACAAGTGGTTTGATAAGGTAATCAAATAGTTTGGTTTCTATCATAACATAGAGGAAGCATGCGTATACGGAAAGGAACAGGGCAAAGCTATCATATTCTTAGTATTATATGTCGATGATTTATTATTGATTGGAAATGACATTTCATTATTGCAATCAATGATAGCTTGGCTTTCAAAGAACTTCTCCATGAAGGATTTGGGAGAAGTAACATATTTACTAGGTATAAAGATCTATAGAGATAGATCTAAGAGGCTGTTAGGATTGTCCCAATCGCAGTACATAGATACCATACTGAAAAGGTTCAGTATGAAGAATTCTAAACGTGGTAAAGTTCGAACACGGTCTGGAATTGTCCTTTCTAAGAAGGAATCTCCTCATACTGATAAGGAGAAAAAGTGTATGAAGAGGACCCCTACGATTTAGCATATGATCCATAATGTACACTATGCTATGTACTAGACTGGATGTGATATATGCATTAGGATACATAAGCCGATACTACTCTAACCCTGGAGAAAAACATTGGATGGTCGTAAAATATATAATGAAGTATTTAAGAAATACTAAGGACGTATCTTCATATACCGAAATGGAGACCTCCTTGTGAAGAGGTATATAGATTCTAGCTTTCAAAGAAATACTAAGGACTTATGTCTTTACACTTAACTGTGGAGTCGTCGGTTCGAAAAGTTCCAAACAAGAGACAGTAGCTGATTTGATGATGGAGATCGAGTACATTGCCCTCAATAAAGGAGCTAAAGAGGCAGTCTGGATGTGCAAGTTTTTGAGTGAGCTAGAGAGGATTTGTCTCCTCAATTATATGGGGTTAGTATCAAGGTCAACTTAAGTCAACTCAAAGTCAAATATCTAGCCATAGTAGTTCGGTTAATAATAATTGTTACTATTGAACCGAGGACTTTGTGTTTGAACTATAGTGTTGAATATGGACGATGTTGGAATATTGACCATTACCAAATTCCATACATCCAAAATGACATAGTTTTGACAAAGAGAATTGATGTAAATAATAGTCACAATCGGGTAACGCTTTATAAAGTAAAATTGGATTTTACTAAAACAAAGTAGGTGATAAATTTGGCCAAAGTGTCAAACATTCTGCTAAGTGACGTGTGAATGTTAATATTTGAATAGTTCGATATTAATAGTTGACCAAATTTACACCAAAAGAGTCGCACAACCGAATCGTGAATACTCCTTGATCATGTGATTTAATTAGTTTATAATTATTTTAAATTAATTAAATTAATTAATATTTATGAAATATTAGTTATATATAATTTTAATTTGATTTGATGAACAAATATTAATAAATATGTTTATAATAGTTATAAATATATTAATCAATATACGATATCGATACGCATTTAAATTAGATTTAAATGCAATATAGTTTGTTAGTGCTTTAAATGGGTTTAAAGCCCAAATAGGGCTAGTGTGTTTTGTCCATGATGGGACTATGATGGGGTGCAGACATATGATGGCAGGATGGGTTTGGTTTTGATGGATAAGAGGAAGAGAATTGGTAAGAGAGAAAATAGGATATAGATCCTAAGTTATCTCTCTAATCTCTTCTCTATAAAAGAATCTCAACCCACACCCATTTGAGAACTTTTTCTAAAGCCTCCAATGCTCTACTTCTGGCTGAATTCATCAGCCCATCTTCTCCAATTTTCCAAGGTCAAATCAAATAAATTTAAACACTATTTGATAGTCGATGATCTCCAATTCGAGAGATAGCACCTTCAAAATAAGAATTTGATTCAGGAGTACATTACAACACTTTAAGGTGCAAGCTTTTGGCATTGGTATAAGGTAATGATCCAACCTATAATTATATACCATTGATTTATTATTTATGTATTATATTATGTTACATTAGTTAGGTGATAATTCTAGTATATCAGTATATCGTTACATTTAGAATGGTTATATGTTTATATGCTTATATATATATTTAAAAAATTATTTTTATTACATACCTGCCTATAATATGCATGGAACAAAATTTAAAAAAACAATTTTTAATTTTAATTAATTTAATACATTTATATATATATAAGCTTTATAATTTAAATATTATATCTTATTCTATACCAAATATCATATTATTACAGGATCCCCAGTGTTTCTAACACTACTCAAATGGAAGTTTAGCACTCTACTGTGCTCTTGAATTTCATTTAGAAGTTGCCCAATCTCGGCAGCAATTGCAAAAAACCTGTTTGAAGAATCTGTAGCCATACATGCTAGTACTCAATTTTGTTGATTTAAATTTGATTAAGACACTTATCGAGCCTCCATTTATAGAGTGGTAGAGGAATCTTGCCATGCGTCATGAATTAGATGGTAGACACAATTCTAGTTGTTTTCCGCACTAGTTTTTTGCAATTGAAGACTATCATGCCTTTTGAATGAAAAACTACCTGGCTTGGGCTACCTTGCAGAGTAAACAAAATCTTCCCAAATCACACTACCTATATGAACAAACAAAGTTTTAACAACCAGATTATGTGGAAAAGATTCCATACTCTATGCGCGGATTCTGACTGCCCAGTGGCTTAACTTACCAATATGATAAATTTTTATATTTCGCAAAAAATTTAGTTGAATATAACTTTACTGGCTGGGAGTCTTCAATTTCCCAACCCTTGGAACCGAATCTTATGTATTAGTAAAGAACTAGAAAGCTAATTTTACATAACAGAAAGAAGAAAAAGCGAAGCCTTAAAAGATCCTAGGTTTCAGCAAGATCCATTTAATCACATTAGTATATTTGCACAAGAGAGTTTCCTTTGCTTTCATTGATAATTTTATATCTATAGTTTCATACTTAAAATATTTTCAGCAAAAAAAAATAACTTTAATATATATTTATATATTATTTAAATCAATTAATTATGTAAATTAATTACATCAACATATGTATATTATATAAAATATGTTTTATATTTTATAAAATTAAATTAGTACTTAACATGCTTTCGATAGAAAAATAAAAAAAATTATATATGTAAATTAATTATTTAAATAATACCCAAAATTAAAGTTTAATTTCAAATTGGATTTTAAATTATAAAATTATATATAAGATATTCAAATATTAAAATATTATATAGATTTTGTTTGAAATTTTAAAATTTAAAATTATGTTTTGAAATATAATTTTTATTTAATTTTCCACTGATTTCCATACATAAATTTAATTTAATTATACACACACACACACATACACACATATATATAGAGACACACACACACACACATTTAAAAGAGCATTTGTTTGCCGTGAGCATTATCAGGTGTATATATGTTTAGTATATATGTTTTGTATGTTTTAATTAAGTACTAATATATATATGTGTGTGTGTATGTATTTAATATATAAGATTATAAAATAAAAAATTATTATATATATATATATTTCTTTTGGTTTTTAGTAGAAAAAAATAATTTTTAATTTATATAAATGTTTTAAATATACTTATATATATCTAAGTATAATAAATTCCACACACACACATATATATGTATGTATGTATGTATGTATATGTGTTTACCTGCTTTTTAGCTAAGCCGATTTCAACTGGATTTAGAATGCCAAAGTGAACACGAGAAGAGTCGCGAACTTGGAAACATGCTCAGAAAGGTTAAAAGTTTGGACCTAAGAAGTTTGATGGAAAATGACGACCTAAGTATAAATGCATTAATGATTTCAACTTGACACTTCCTAGTCTTCTTATACCCCGAGTACTTCTTCAAGCAATGGTGATAAAGTGCTTTTCCATAAGACAGATGAGCAACATTAAGGATTTCGAAAACGAAAGCAAAAAATGCAGGAAATGACGAGCGATATCAGGTGAATCGTTGGAAGGAACCAGATCTTCAACAAAAAGAGTTTGGAATGCATTGAATTAGAGATAGGAAGGCAAGACAAATAAGACAATGGATTTTTCTCCCACAAAAAACCACTAGGTACCGAAAGTTACCTCTTGGTACCGAGAGATTTTTGTTGGAGATTGGGTCGGCATGTTCACTCCTATATACTTGGACTTGCATCTGGACTTTATTCAACGTGGGCTCATGAGTCTACTGGTAAGTTTCTCTATAAATACTAGTCTTATAGCAATTGAAGAGGGTGTTCACACTATGCATCTTCTTCACTCTTATCTCCATACCTAAATACATTTAGGAACTCCATTATAAATATGAGATCCACAAGATTGTGGTCAGATTTGATAAAATTAGTTCTAAAGAGAAAACGACTAATAACAAAGATTAAACTGGACGTAGGCCAGAGATTGCCGAACCACTATAAAAATTCCTATGTGTTCTTTACTTTTTTTATTTTCTGTTATTCTCTGCTAGATCTCTGCATATCATCTGATATTCGGGTGTTGGTGCCATTTTTTATGTCAATATTTTGCTGCTTCCACTAAGAAAGAGCTAGATTACACAACCTAAAGTTTGGACCCAAAATTTGGAGAAGATGAAGAGGCCTAATACCAGATCTAGGATTGGAGGAAGTCAACCAGAGCATAAAGGCGGGCAGGAGGTGCCCTCAAATCCTAATCATTCCATCTACGTTACCAGAGAGGAGATGAAGAGAATAATGAAAGAAATGCAAGATGGAATAATGGCTTGGCAACAGAAGATACTAGATGGATATTTACAAAGGTTAGGATAACAAGAGTTAGTTGGAGATACTAGAATTCAGAATCAAAGACCAGGAACTAATGCAGGAGCTTCTGGATTTAGAGTGGAGCAAGTTGGAACAATTCCCCTACGGGTAGGACCTATCAGTACCAATCCCAATCCTCTCGCTATTGATAGGATTCTACCAAGGGGCAATCTAGATTTGAACTTAGGATGAGCTAGAATGCCTGGAGTGAATGTTATTGGAGCCGGAAAAGCGTATCAAAACATAAGTACACAACAACCAATTGATCATAGTAAATCAAATTTACTATCCCATCCGTTGGGCCAGTATGGATTGCCAGGGAGAGTAGGAAACCAGTTTTTCAAACCCAGGCCTAGACACTACCTCTCAAACACCCATAAGGTGGTCAAGTAATTTGATCGACTCTAAATCATTTAATATTTAACCATTCCATACCTCCTTCAAATCATCTTTAAAATATTTTATTATCATTTGAAAACATTTACAAAAGATTTAGAAAAGAACAGTTGTGTTTAAAACTACATTTCAAAAGTTATAGAAAGTGCTGTAGAAAAGTGTCGTGGAAAGTGCTATTTTAAGCTATATTGATCAAAACGACTTTTCTACATTTAAAAATTCAATTTTATAACTCAAATCACTTTTAAAACATTTTAAAAGATTTTTAGAATTTATTTCATATTTTTAAACAATTTTAAAATATTATTTTCAAAGAAATCCTTTTATGGATTCCGAACTACAAAACCGCGATTTTTCCAAAAACTTGTTTTACTCATATTTAAAAATCTACTTATCCAAATCCCGATTTTCTTTCTTTGTTTGAAAAGTATGGATATAGTAGTTCAGAAAATTCTTATCTCGAAGAATTTCAAGCTAAATTTCATTTTATATACTCATTTGACTTTTATGGCGCGAAATCGTGAACTATCGTTACGCGACGCGCCTAATTTTGACTAAAATTTCAATATTCATTTAAACTTTGCCAAAACACTTTTAAATGTTTATAAAAAATTCTAAATCATATTAAACCATTTTAAAGAGGTTTAAACATTCCATATACACCAATTCATTAAATAAAGGAAAGTGGTTTCCTTTGTGCTTATCGACGTGTATTTCCGTGGCTTGCATATATATTCAACATTATAATTAAACAACCGTCATCAACAATCATAATCAAACACATATAACATCCAATATCATATAATACTATAGTTCAGGAGTTTCTCACCTCGAGTTTAAACGACTAACTAAAAATTGGCTATAGCTTTGCTAACTCGAACTTCTAGCCCACGATCACTTGGATTATTGCTCCTAGATGGCTCGGCCCAGGATTGGAATGGCTAGAGGAGCTCATAGACTAGGGTTAGGGAGGAGGAAGGCTCGGCCTATGGTGGAGGAAGTGGAGGTCGTGGATGGTAGAGAGGAAAAGGTGGAATTTTAGAATAGTTTGAGGTGCTTAAGTTATACATGTATATATTATAATTTAATTTCTTTTGAGAAATATTTTGGCATTATTTTCTTTAGGTTGGAAGAAATGAAAAGAATAGAGAAAGCTTAGGAAATGGAAGGAGAGGAAATGAGGAAATGAGAGGGAAGAGGGGTGGTATTTATAGGTGAAAATGAGGAGAAAAATATCCTAGATCTTTTTATGCTATATCACCTCCTACATCACCACCCACCTCCCTCCTCCATCATCAAAGGACGATTGAAATGACTCCTTCCCATGTGCTTGCAATGATGCTTGTACCATGGTGTAAGAGGGTGGACTTTTGGTTAGCTTAGTGGGTAAGGAATTGATAATATCTTTAATATTTTGTTTAAATATATATATACACACACACATGTGTATATATATGTGTATGTCATGTGTTTATTTATGTTGTGTATGTGCATATGAACATATCTTGTATATGTACATGTGTGTGTGTTTATGTATCTTACATATCCTTACAACGTTGCACAACTCTTACGCGTCGAATCATTACAAATTCCAATTTTGATTTTCGATCATATTTTTACTTTTTAGTTAATAAACATATATTTGTAAACAAAGTTTAAAAATAATATTTCTATCATTATATAAGAAATTAAAGAGCTTGCTTAATAATTAAAATAATTATTAAATCATTGAAACTAAATTTAAATTCAAAAATCAATTAATTGGAAATGATAACATCATTAATGATGTCATAAATACATTTAAATTTTCCATATAAATAAATTATTTTATTTAATATTTGCATTCATATATACAAATGAGTGTATGTATCCAGCATGGCGCGTGATGTCGGCTGGCTGTAGAGCGGTTTTGTCGATAAAATGATTTTCGGTTATTTTATCGATATTTAACACAGTGTGTATATTTCTTTCACAAATATTTCTTCAAAATAAGATCACCATATTAGTTTTTATTCAAAACATCATCACTTACGTATAAAAATCTTATTTTTGAATATTTTGAAATTTTTCTGAAGCGATGAATTTACGGGTCGTTACACTTCATGAAACAAAGTAAGGAGAATCGTCCTCTTCTTTTTAAAAATTAAAAATAAAATAGAAATAAAATTCCTAAAATTCCCAAATTGGTATATGTAACGACCTGGAATTTTCGAACCCGAAAATTCCAGATAGTTAGAAGAAAAAGAAAGAGATAGAAGGAAGAAACAGAAAGAAGAAAGAAGAACAGAGAACACAACATCTCACATTCGCAGCGGATTAAATATAATAACAAATAATAATATCAGTTATACAAGGAAAACTGTATTTGTTAATTACATTTTAATACATCAGAGTTACAACATTCACAAATGTACTAGACAATTAGAATTAACATGTCTCAGACAACTATAATATATCACAGCGGAATATACTCCATACGTTCCTGCCATCCAGCTCGCCTCCTGAGCTCCAAAACGTCCTTACCTGAAATCTGTAATACTCGGTCTGACCCGCGGGTCAGGCCGAGTATTACAGATTTCCAGGTAAGGACGTTTTGGAGCTCAGGAGGCGAGCTGGATGGCAGGAACGTATGGAGTGTATTCCACTGTGTATTGAGAGTTGTATTGATAGTAGTATGGGGCAGGTTGATATAACTGTCCAATCTATTGTAATGATTGTAACTCTGATGAATTGTATGTAAAGTAACAATTACAGTTTCTTTTATAAAAATGCTATTATTTGTTATTATATTTAATCCGCTGCGAATGTGAGATGTTGTGTTTTCTGTTCTTCTTTCTTCTTTCTGTTCTTTCTTCTATCTCTTTTATTTTTCTCCTAACTATCTGGAATTTTCGGGTTCGAAAAGCCCGGGTCGTTACAGTATATATGCCTCTCAATACTCTAATACATCCTTAACTATAAAGAAATTAGCATTTTGTTTATGGTGGAGCAAAAGAAAGTTTCCTGAAAGAGGAGAGAATTTGAATATGATGGAGCAAAGGAAAAATATGAAGCATTATATTGGTTTTTGAACTTTGCTATGGCCAAGGTGAGTGTTTTATCACTCACACATCTATGCCTTAGTATTAAATTCTTATTTATCATGCTATAATATGTGTACATCATAGTTCTTGATAAGTGTGTTTATGAAATTGGATTCCAATACAATTTGACTAAATACTATACTTTTCTACATATTATCATTTATGGTTTCATGCGTATATGCTGATTGTGTGAGGTCAAAGTATAGTCCGAGTATAAGTAAATAGAAGTGGAAACACTAATAAAGAAATACAACTTGTGTAATCAAAGACAAGAATTCTTAAAAGTCATTTTTCTCTAAATTCTGATAATTCAGTCGACTGAGAATAAAATTCAGTCAGCTCAACTAGTATAAAATCCAAACATGAGACATATACCCAAAATTCAGTGGACTAAAAGAAAATTCAGTAGACTAAAACCTAATTTAGTCGACCGAGCAAAATATTCAATCGACTAAACTAGTGCAAAATCCCAACCCGAAGGTAACACCCTATTTCAGTCGACAACTTTATGGTTTTAGTCAACTTGTATCAGTCGATTGAGGTAATGTTCCAGTAGACTGAACCTGTATATTTTGGTATTTTGAAAATTTTATTTTGTTTGTTTTACATTATTTATTTGTATTTAACTAATGATAATTGATGTTTATTCTATATTATATTATAGTCCTTTTGAGAACTATTATGATGTTTGAAACTTATATAATTATAAATATATATGTGTGTGTGAAATCTATTTTTCGTAATATAAATTTATGCGAAGTTAATTTATGATCTTGGAAATTATGAAGTTCAACAATTTATTTAAAAGTAAATATATAAAAGTTATAATGATTTGACATATAGACGTATATTTTTCCTTCTAAAAATCTATTTGGTTTAATATAAATTTATTTAAGAATAGTTTATAATTACAGAAGATTATTAAACGACTCTTGTATGTACTAAGTGATTTTAATATAATAAATAATGTTTTTGAATATATATTATAGAAAGATTTGAATTATATTAGTGTTTTGAAATACAAATGAATTACATAAATAGTAATTTAATTTGTTCAAAAGTAGTAGTAATTATAGAAGATTTGGAAATGACTTCTAAATTATATGTAACTCGTAAAGAGATTTGGAAGTTTGACTATATATAGATTTGAAAATGAATTATTGTATTTAAATCCTTTTTGGGATTATATAAATGAATTAAAGGTATTATTTATAATTAAGAGTATAAGATGTTTATTCAAAATATTTGTTCAAAAATTATCTTAGTACATTTTTATAATATATCAATCCTTCCATATTGATTTTGCTATGAATGATTCACCGTTGATATTGATTTGAGTTATATTTTAAGATGATACGATGATGACATCTTTCTGTTTGATTTTTAGATATTTACTCCCTGTGATGAGAAATCTAAATAAACGGATTAGTAATACAGTTTAGGATGGGGCATTCGGTAATACTTTTCTGGCTATTCTTTGGACTCGTTATATAGAATATTGAAGGAGCGAGTGTTATATGTGAGCACTGTATAAACAGACTAGTAACATGCGGTTGTATGGGATGTCGTTGTGATATTTATTTGGTTATTCTTTTGCCCGTGGATGACACTCAATACAAGGGGTATGTTGCTTGTGATACTCGTTGCGCTGAGTGCCTCATAGCTGTGTGTTGGCTTATACGTAGTGCTATGTATCGATCATTGTGTATGCTATTTGTCTACCAACCTATGTCCAGCTTCCTTTCTATTTCGGAAGCGAACCAGATTGGCCAGTTTCTATCCTAGGGGCCTAATCGTAGGGTCGCGCCCCACATCCACGGCACTATTGTTGTATATTATATTTGATACACACCATAGTAGTAGTATATAAGTAGTTGCCCATAGCCCCCTTGTGTCGCTGAGGTCAGCAGTTTGTTACCATTAGGGACAGAGCAGGGTCATGACCGAGCCTATGTGTAGATGAGCCATTGGTGGATAGGGTCACGGTGTCCGTCGAGGTAGCTGAAGATCGTAGGAACAAATCCGGCTACTCAGCAGGAGGCTAGTAAACCCTGGGTTCCTGGAGCGAGCATGCAACCATCAATCTCTCTTCTGGTTTTGGTGTGGAAGATAGACATATATGAGATGAGATTATACCTGAGACAGTGTCCAAAGTATGGTCAACTCTATATCTTTTTTGACATGTGTTGTCATCTATCTATTTGGATGATGGCTTATTTTATTACTTTGATTATGGCAGACCCGGGAATGTCCATTATATATATATACATATCTGTGTGTGTGTGTGTATTCGTCTTAGGCCAGTGCTGTGTGCTAGCCCGATTTACTTGATGGTTTCATTTTCTACGATGATGTTGAATTATATGGATGATTCTCCCATTGGAGATAGTTTTCTTAGTTACTATTGATTTGATTTATATGAGTGATGACACTTTTATGTATAGTTTTCTATTGAATATGGTTTTGAAATGTTATAGAGCAACTATACCATCATCATTAAACTTTCTATATTATCTTTGTATATGATTTTAATATCCATCATTATAGACCTAGTCTGACCCGTGTTTTATTTATATAATACTCGGTCAGGCTGAGACATTTCAAGTTCAAGGACAAGGCGACCAGTTTATGGATGTTGGGCATAGATGTAGACTAGGATATCATTTTATAGAGTTGTTATATACTATTAAGTTGATTTTAGACACATGTATTGGTTGTTTTAATGGTAGTATATATTTGATGTATATTGGATCTATGTATACTTATCTATTTACATTATCGCTGCGATTTTGACTCTATGTTCTCTCTATATTATTTCATATTGTGCATTGTTCTATCCTAGAAGCACACGTATTTATGGCTTTGTGCCAATACCGTGTATGTATAGATGAGTTATTTATTTGACATTTAAACATGCAATTGTGTTAGCTCAGGGGAATATTCATGTATGCCCCATATTGTCTTATTCTTCGTATTACTTGACAGTATTACTTAGTAACACTCTTGAGTAGTATGGGTATTGAAATGAGGGCATTACAAAGAATGTGACTTGACTTCTCATAAGCTCTTAGTTCCTTTGCGATCTGCATCAAAGCATTGTTGTCACAAAACAGTCTTAGATTTTCAAAGTTTGGAATCACTCCAAGCTCGGCCATAAATTTGTTCATCCGAACCACTTATTTAGCTGCTTCATTAAGGGCGATGTATTCGGCCTCCATCATTGAATCAAATACTGTTCCATGTTCGAAACTTTTCCAACTAATAGCTCCACCGTTTAGATGTAACTAGATATAGACTTACTATTGTCGATATCAATTTGATAGCTGGAATCTATATACCCCTTCTTAAGGAGGTCTTAATTCCTATATATAAGGAATAAGTCCTTAGTATTCCTCAAATACTTTAAGTATAGATTTTACAGGAGTCCAGTGTTTCTCACTAGGATTAGACTGGTATTGGCTTACGCATCCTAATGCATAAGCCAGATCCGGTTTGGTACATAGCAAAGCAAACATAATGGAACCAATTGCATATGCAAATGTTATCCTCTTTATGCACTCTTCCTCCTCATTGGTATAAGGAGCATCCTTCTTTGAAAGGACGATTCTAGATTACGTTAGAACATTTAAACGCTTGGAATTCTCCATACAAAACCTTTTTAGTATGATATCCATGTATAGGGATTGGGACGATCCCACCAACCTTTTACATCTATCTCTATAGATCTTATTACCAAGTATATAGGATGCTTTCCAAAATCCTTCATGGAGAAGTCTTGGATAACCATGCTTTCACCTATTGCATCAGCACAATGTGATTTCCAATCATTAGCAAATCTTCGACATATAGGACTAGGAACACTATAGCACTTCATCGTTCTTCCAAAAAAGCACACTTCCTCTGTATTCTGATAAAAACAAAACTATTTGATTACTTTATCAAAATACATACAACTTCTTAAAGCTTGTTTAAGGCCATAAATTGATCTTAAAAATTTGCAAGCCTTGCATTCGCTCCCACTGACCTCAAAACCCTCGGGCTACGACATGAAACAATCTCTTCTAAAGCACTATTTAGAAATGCCTTTTTTATGTCCATTTTCCATATTTTTTAATCATAGAATATGGCAATGGCTACCATCATCCAAATGGACTTAAGCATGGCTATGGTTAAAAATGTTTTGTCATAATCAACACTTTGATTTTGACAAAACTCTTTTGCAACTCAACTTGCTTTATAAGTCTCTACTTATCCATCTCCATTCAATTTTTTTAAAATCTAATTGCAACCGATGGGTTCTGTTCCTTTGAGTATGTCAGTAAAAGTCCATATTTTTTGTCATACGTGGAATCCATTTCGGATTTCATAGATTTAAGATAAAGTGTAGAGTTCTCACTCCATATTGCTTATTAGAATAAAAGAGGAGTATCATCTTTTGAGACGCGGTCCTCTTTCTCGCCATCCATAAGAAAATCGTAGTATCTCTTTGGTGCACGAGATTCCCTATTAGGCCTTCTAATAGGTTGCATGTTTTCATACATTGGGTAATTTTATCCTCCCACTGGCTCAACCTCTATGTAGCTTCTTGGATCTCATCCAAGTTTACAACTTCGTTGTTAGTTAATTTTGATAGAAATTTCTATTCTTAAAAGACAGCATATTATGAAACAAAATCATTTTATTCCTTAGTGTTGTAGAAAATATATATCATTGATTTCTTAGGATATCTTATGAGTTTACAACAGGATGATCTTGCCTACAGTTTATCAGGACCAATGTTCTTAATGTAGGCTAGACAACCCTACGCCTTAAAATGCTTGAGGTGGGATTTCTTCCCATGCCACATCTCATATGGCATCTTAGCTACATATTTAGTGGGTATATAATTCAACATATGATTATGGTTCCTTGCACGTATCCCCAATCAAAAAGAGGTAACTTAGCCTTATTCATCATAGAATAAACCATATTTAATAGGGTTCGATTCCTTCTTCTTGAGACACCGTTGTGTTGCGGGGTATAGGTAGAGTAACCTAGGAGATAATTCCATTATCGTTTAAGTATAATTGGAGCTCTTGTCCACCATATTCGCCTCCTCGATCAGATCGATTTATTTTAATCTTATGGTTCATTTTATTTTCAACCTCATTCTTATATTCTTGAAATTTCTCACAGACATTAGATTTATTTTTCATAAGATATGCATATCTGAGTCTTGAGAAATAGTTAGTGAAAGTAAAAAATAATAAGAATTATCTTTGGTAACTATTTACATTGGGTCTCATACATCAGTATGTAGGATATCCAAGAGTTCATTAACCCATTAAAGAGGGTGCTTGATCATTTTTCTTTATGACACGGCTCATATGTATCAAATGATTCAGATCCAAATGATGGTAGAAAACCTTCAATTTTTAGTCTGTGCAGTAGTTTGTGACTAATATGATCTAGTCTATAATGCCACATATAATTATTATTAATGTCAACGTTAAAAGAATTGTTCACAGCACACATATAATTAGAATTAAGTACATAAATGTCAATGTCGAAAAAATCATTCTATATTTTATTTCCATCAAACATAATGTTCATAACATTATCAATACAATGAAAAACATATCAAGTCTTAGACAATCTATACATAGAAATTATTCCACAAATAAATTTTTTCACATAATAACAATTATTTAAAATTAAATATACTGCATTATGACAAAGCCAAGTGATATTCCAACCGTTGTTGCATCCAGTAGAGATCTATCAGCAACTTGAAGCCTCATTTCACACAATGCCACATGCTGCTTGTTCCTAAGTCCTTGTAAGAAATTATAGATATGAGTTTCAGATCCAATATCTAAAAAAGACAATTTATTGATTGCAAAACAATTTTGCATCATAAATATACCTATAGGAGTGATAAAACCATTCTCTTTCTTCTCTTTGACCAGTTTTAGGTAGTCCAGAAAATTTGGTTTCCAATGCACCTTCTTATGACAATGGTGATACTCACCCTTATCATTAGAAGCACTTTTCTTAATCTTCTTATTAACTCGCTTTATTTTCTTCGAACCATTCAAAGACGATGCCTTTCCCTTTATTGTGAACATCATGCCTTAATCTTTGGATGAAGACTTGCTGATCTCAACATATTGGGTAGCTCTACGAGGCTTGTATTCATTTGGTTAATATTGTAATTCAATATGAATGTTTCAATTAATCTATGGAATAAGAGACCCTAGGCTCAAGTCCACTTGCAGCTGATTGGTTATCGTAACATCCAATTGGGAAAGCTTATAAATATAGTCTTTAATTAATAAAATGTATTCATCCACACACATGCCCTTTTTAATCTTCGTATTGAACAATTTCTTGGTTATCTCATATTTTGTGGAACGAGATTGCTCCCTAAACAATGCTTCGAGGCTATCGAAGTTTTGATGAACACTTATGTTTTCATGCTATCTTTGTAATGGTTTGTCTAAAGTAGAAAACACTTAAACTTGGGAGATTTTTAGGTCTGCAACCCATTTGTTATATGAAATTATTAATTCAGGATCCAAATCTTCAACGGGTTTTTCTTTTGGAGGTTCATGTATTGATGACCATAAGCATTCGTAGGTTAGTCCTATTTTGATTGCTCTTTGCTAGTCTATATTGTTAGGTCCAGTGAGCTTCTCATTTTTTGAAAATAACCTTGGTATGGACATTTTTTATTAATTTAATTAAGTTGGTAAGGACATTTATACATAGCAATTGTTCTTATATTATTACAAAGGTTAAATATATTATTTCATTTTACTAATAAGCTCCCCTAGATGTTATATTTCTTAAAACCCTAAGGGAAATATATAAGTCTTTTGACTTCTCTAGTAAGGGTTAGGACTCACTTTCCTTGGGTTAATGACCTTGAGGAATATCAATAAATCATAGGTCTATAAGCGATGATAATACTTTATTGGTTGTATCATATACAACTACTAACCCATAGTCTCTGTCCTAATCTTATTTTGACATTGAGAAATATCAAATTGAAATAGATTATTCACTAATACCTTTCATTTCGCGAAGACCTAAGTATAAATGCATGCACCTTGAGGAATATCAACAAATACATGCATTATATTACCCCGTCTATTCAATATATTAATAGTACTACACATAACATCTATAGCTTAAGGAATATATGAACAACCGAAGGGTATGCAAGTAATCTGTCAATATATAAATGATATACGACAAAATTTATATTAGAGACTCACAATCTTTAATATATATATATATATGAGTGATATCAACTTATGGAATAACGTATTTGTTATGAAATATCCTCGTGATTCAAGTGTTAGACACATTTTAAATCACAGTATACATACATACGTATGTTTTTATTTCTTAAATCCAATTTAGGGTTCTTATAGTTCCGCTCTATTTAATTTGATTAAATTTTTTCTCATTAATTAAATCATATTTAATTATTTTAATGACTTGTTTAATTAACACTCTAATTAGTTTAATTTTATTAATTTTAAACATTTTTAAATTGAATAATTATATATAGATATATCGTTATACATGTATATTATTTACTAATTAATTTAATTAATTAAATCAACTTTAATTAAAATATAATTAACTTTAAAATTTTATTATTATTGACCTTAAACATTTGTGATATATATACAAATATCTTTACATATGTTTTAATTTAATTAGTTTACTTTTAATTATTTATTTATTTAATCTAAATAATTAATATAAAATTTTGAAAAATATTTTATAACATTTATATAATTTCTTTCATATTCTAAACTTAACGCTTAAATTTAAATATTATTTATAATTTCAAAATAGATTTTGAAAACCAGCCTAAGGCCCAAAATCAATTCTGGCCTTTATATTGGGGATAACCTTGGGCTTACTTCATCCTTCTGACCGGGCCAGTAGCCACATATGATAGAGTACTTAATTATCCAAACCCAACCTTATACAATACCTTTCTAGATACCCTACTAAATGGGTAAAATTTAAGAAGTTAGTCCTAATACTGCTAATTTAGACCACATAGGCTATTGGTCTCCAATTCCATTAAAAGAATTAGGTGGGGTGGCGGTGAGGTAAAAGGTGAATTTAAAATATCCATTTCTATATCTTTATTGGGCCGATTAAGTCTAAGTGATTTCAGATCTAACCTAAAATATTTAAATAAAATATTTATTTTATTCTATTTGTTTATAAAAAGGTTATTTAATTTATATAAGTTTTAATTTATAAGTGTATCAAATATACTTATATGTGTATAATGTACGTGCAACATATAAGAAGTGTACATGGCTATAGTGATCGTTTATAGGTTTTGGGATTTATACTGCAATTGACATATTTGTCCCTTTATATATAAATTTGTGTGACGACCCGGAATTTTGGATATTTGAAATGAGAATATTTAATTGATTTTAAATATTCAAAAGGGTAATTTTGACTTGAATTTTCAAATATCACTATTTATTAGGTGATTTAATTATTGAATTTAAATAATTGGAAATTGGGAAAATTGTTGAATCTTGGGTTTTAAGCTTGTTAAAAATATTTTAAGGGCTTGGAAAATTTATATTGATGATACTAGAGATAATAAAAGTTGTAAAATTGAATTTATAAGTGGTTTGTTCAGTTTTAAAATGTATTGTTTAAATTGAATTTAAAAATAGCCTTCCGAGCCATAGTCTTGGAATTCGACGAAACCAGTTCCATTAGATCCGTAATAGTGTGATATTATCGGATTTCAATTTTCGTCGTGATTGGAGTTGTTGTGTGAGCGTACGAAATATAAACGCGTTGAAATTTGAATCAAATTTTAATATTATAACTGAGTTCAAAAAGCTATTTTCTCCATACGATCAAATTAGGACTCGAAACCTTTTCCATTTTGTTCGATATGGGGTTTTACATTATAAACGCCTAGCGGCACGTCTCGATAGGAGGTCGAGAGTTTGAGTTGCAAATTTAGAGTCAATTTGAACTTAAATTTAAAATATATATGTTTATAATGGTCATCTTCAGCTGTATTGTTTCACATCAACGCTTTTTCATTTCCCTTCAAAACACTATAGCTTCTTTTCTTCAACACGCCAACATCTCATCTCTTCTTTTTATAAACAGCAGAAGCCTTCCATCGAGAAAAATTCGCTTGCATATTTTCTTTATTCCTCTTCTTTATAAATCAAATTCCATCTCCAATTCATTTCAAAAACAAATCGAATTCAAATTCGTTTCGAAAAATATGGCAGAACAAATACGATTCAAACTCAGATCCATTCGAATTGGAACAACTTCGATTCGAAGAAGACGAGGCCGAGCGCGACCAGATTTCAAGCAAGCTAGGGCCTCGTGGACTGGTCGCGACTAAGTGGTGGCAGAAGCGGACTCGACGAAGTCGAGTGGTTATCGGCGATAGGCTGAGGCAGCGTCGAGGCTAGAGAGAGGGGTGATTTCGTGACTGGCAGGGTAGGGTATTCAATTTTAGTTCGGTAGGCTCGAGCGTGACTCGTCTTTAGGTGGTGACATCTGAGGGACACGTTAGGTAGTAGGCATCGCTGAGCATGTTTTGGAGGTTTCGATTGATTCTGGGAATCGGCCGATGTGTATGAGGCGGTCGATGGAGCGGACGTGTTGTTGAAGTTGTGATCGAAGGTGGAAGTGTTAAGGGAGGGTGGTTCGAAGCAGTAAGGTATAAGATTTTTCAATTTTTGTTATTGAATTTAACATATATATATATATATACACACACACGTAGGTATACAAATTTGGAAATAGGAAAGGAAATTTATAAATTACAGTAAAGAATGTTGCTGTCTAGTTTTCAAATTTATAGAGTTTAAATTTATGTACAGAAATTTTATATAATATTTTGGGAAATATATAAGGGTTTATATTGGAAATTTTGTTGATATAAATTGTTTTTATATGCAGTTTTAAAATGAAAATAAGATAATTTTATATACCTTTTAAATCTACTAGTTTATTTTAAAATTATGTATTTAGGATGATTAGTTTAGTTAAATAACCTATCAAATTTATTTTAGTTATTAAGAAAGTATTTAAAGAAAATTTAGTTCAAATTTAACTCATTAGCCAATTGAATTATTAGATATTAAAAAAATAAAAAGAAATAAAAAAATTTGTCCGATTTATTTCAAATATTAATAAATCATAAATGTTTGTACAAGGTCAAAAATCTTAAAGAAAGCAAGCCGGATTGTAAGTGGATTGCAAAACAAAATCAAAGGTGAGTTAATCTCACTCATCTGGGTTTAATTTAAATTTAATGGTTAAATTTAAATAATTGGTTGAACGATTGAATTGATTGGATATGGTATTTTATATAGTAGTATATATATTGGAGTGATTGATTTCCCGCATTATATAGCGGATGAGATCCTATGCGCCGCATAAATAGCGGATGATATTATATTAATCCCATATACCGCGATATTCCACCTCAAAGTGGAATTGGTATTGTGTTAACATTTGTGGATGCAGGAAAACAGGTTGGAGGGATCCAACTGGATTCCTCAAATTTATTTAGATTGTTTAAAATTCTGTGTTATGATTATTAGACATTCTGTGATGAATTATATTGATAACTGAAATGTTGGATGCTATGGTTTGATTGGATATATTTGGGCATTGAGTTATCAAAATATATAGATTTGGATTTTTGAAAGAAAATAAAAGAGGAAACTTTAAGTAAATAATTATAGGAATTTGGATAAATTAACGAATGAATTGGAAAGGAATAAAAGTTGACTTTTGAATTCAAAGAAATAAAATTTCAAGTATGGGAAATGAGATTTTTGAATAAATGGGAATAAGTGATTGTTGTAAAATCTCAAGTGTTATTATTTAAGGGAATGAAGAATTTATTTTAAAAATTCAAGGTTTAAATTTATTTGAAAGGATAAAGAAGGAATTTGAAGGAAAATAATATTTTGGAATTGGTATTTTCAGTTAAAAGAATTTTAAATCATAATAAAGAAGTAAAATCTGAAAGTTAATGGATTTTGAAATAAATGGAGTAAGTAAGGAAATTTATTTCAAAGTGAAGTAAATTGGAAATCAATTGTAAATTGATTTAAGTGTTTGGAATTGGAATTTCAAAGAAAAGTGAGATTTTGGAATTTATAAACTGGGTTTATAAAGTGAAGTAAAATATCAGTGGATATTTGGAAGTATAAATTTCACGGTGGAATTTATAAAGGAATGAGAATTTGTTTTAAAAATAAATAGTGATTTATTTTTAAAGGTGTAACGACCCAAAATTTTCGATCTCGAAAATTCCAAATAGTTAGGAAAAAGAAGAAAAAGATAGAAGAAGAAACAGAAACAAAACACAGAATCTCACATTCACAGCGGATCAAAATATAATATCAAATAATAATAGTTTACAAAAGAATACTATATCAGTTGATTACATTTAAATACATCAGAGTTACAACATATACACATACACTGGACATGTACAATCAACATGTCCCAGACAAACTACAATATATCACATCGGAATACACTCCATACGTTCCTGCCATCCAGCTCGTCTCCTGAGCTCCAGAACGTCCTTACCTGAAAATCTATAATACTCGGTCTGACCCGAGCATTACATCAAGGTAACACCCGGGTCAGGCTGGAAACCAGTGTGAGTAAACCCATCTAACATGAAGTACCAAAGTAAACAACTCATATAAACCCGGGGTACTTATAACAATTTTACAACTTCACAAGTTACTATAGACATCACTTATTTCACGAAGCAATTTCTAAGTGCCAGAACTTAGATTATACGGTCCAATTCACTTTAATCATTCCATTACACCTTATTGATATCACATATCAATTTATAAGAATCGAAGTGGTTTCGGGTATTAACTATTACCCGACTCCGGTCTCTTCGCATTCGGTTCACAGATTATTCAAGTGAAATATAATTCAATTTTAAATAAGGATATTTCCTTTACTTAGCAATTCCTCATTGATAAGCAACCACATTATCATTGCCCACCCAACACATCAGATCACGAACCATTTCAAATCAGGGGTATCAATCAATTCAGGGCTTTAAATTATCATTTAATCATACATTAGTGAGATAAATCAATCACACCATCTCGAATAAACCCAATTAGCCATAATTGAATTAAATCAATTACCTTTAAGTCCTGCTTATTTATCAATTTTCAACCCAATTGTTTAATCATCCCATAACCATTCATTTTAATTAATCCTCCTTGATTAATTATTTTCTAATTACATTAAAGTAATAAACTCCTAATTAATTACACAAATTAATTATCCTCAAACAATTTCATTCATTAATCAAATCCTGATTTATCACATTAGTAATTAACTTCCCTTAATTATTTATATTCATTAAATCAACTCTTTGATTTATTACATTAATCACTCCTGTAATTACCTTGAGTAATTATCTCTTAATTACTTTTCCATAAGTAGTTATTCTTTAATTTCTTCCCAATAAGTAATTTCCCTTTTTATTAAATACACCCAGTCATTATTCATTCATTACTTATTAACTAATCATATTCAACAGTTAACTATCCTTTAACAAATCATATTTAATTAATTATTAAATTAATTACCTTAAATAATTAGCCCTTTTTAATTACTCAAGTAATTATTCTTTTACAACTCTAAATAGTTATACTTGTTTAATCATTGAATAACTATCACTTAATTTATTAATTAACCCGTTGTTAATCATGAATTTAAATCATAAATTATATTTAATAAGTCTCACAAGTTAATTTCTTTGTATCATTATTCCGACCAAAGACAATTTAATTTCAAATGCACCTCACGGCCCAACATTTCCTTATCCACTTCACAGCCCAGCAAGCAAAATAACCCAATATTTTTGAGCCCAACATTCTTCACGAAACACTCGTTCTTCTTCCCCCTTTTTTTATTATAACATCAGTGTCTCACTCACACTCACACACGAAGCCGCTGTCACCATCACTTCCGTGCACATGCACAGTCACCCCAGTGCTCTCTGATCAACTTCGACGCCTCCTACCCATCGAACATCCCTTCGACATCGAACCCCGATCATCCAAAAACTCGTACAAGTCCACAATCGAATTCGAGCATAGCTCGAGCCACTCAGATCAGACCTCCCACCAAAAATCAATTCGCCACCGCGCCTCTGACTACTAGAAATACTACAACTTCCTCCATAACCTCATCTACGACCACGCTTCCATCACCCAAATCCCTATTGAACTCGATCGACTGCAGAACCCAAAAAGTTTGAATTACTTAGCCTAGATAAAACTAGGGTTCCAAACCAGAATACACTGCCGCATCCTCCTCAGTGGAAAAAACATTATACTAACAATTCTCCTAGGTCCACCGATCGTTCCTCCATCCCCAAGAAGAAACCCGACCACTCCAAGCTTTTGGATCAACAGAAAACCCTACAAGTGCATTTCCAGTTCTTTCCAGAATTTCCCCTTCATTCCCACTTTAAAAATTATGATTTTAGTGTTAAAGATAATGTTTTAGTTTATGTATTCGATTTATAACCCTAAAGTTATGAATTACAGAGTTTGAATTTACACTTAATTTCGACTTGATCAGTTATTTTGGTTTACAGAGCCATCTCCATATTATGATTGACTTAAATAAAAATCGAAACTAAAGTTTGTGATTAAACCAACAAGATTGATTAAAATCTTAAGTTTTAAACAGAGGCATAATCCAAAGATTTTAAATTTAAATCAAAACATGAACCTATGAACTATAGAATAGAGGAGACTCAGATAAACAGGATAAATCTACTCACAGTTCTTTCCACTAATGCTTTGATTCATTGCTTCAGTTTTACTTCCTGATCTCCTTACTCGAATGTCTCTTCCTTCCTTGAGTTTGTCAATTTTTTTTTAAAATACTCAGACTCCTTTTGATGCACAATTTGGAAATAAGAAGGTGATATATATAACAGAAAAGTTGTGTACAAGGGGAGGTGTTTACTGGTTTAGCTTGTTTCCTTCTTCCTTTTTTTTCTTTTTTTTTCTCTGATTTGATCAAAGATCTTTTTCTTTCCAGCCTAAAATTTTTGACCAGACAATACTTTGTTTTGGAGGCTGAGATGATATTTATTCGGCTGAAATCATTTTTGTTTTGGTGCTTGAAAATGATGTATTGTACGCTAAGACTAAAAGCTTGTCTCCTCCTTTGTCTACAAACATTTCCATAGATTTCTTTTCTTATATTGACTTAAAGCTTGCGTGTGTTTTAGTTTGAAATACAAAGGCTGAAAGTGGAGATACTCCTCTTGTACAGGCCTCCATTTTATTTGATTTCCTACTTTCTTTTCGATTTAATAAAAGCTGATTTTTGATTTGATTTATTGTATGCATTTGATGCCATGTTTCCCAAAGTGTTTACACATGATTATTATGTTTTGTTATGAATAGATATTTTGTATAAAAACATCCACTTGCAGGTAGACATTGGTTTTGCATATGAAGATAATTTGTTTTATTATTTCTAGCTTTCACAATATACATATTTTTGTGTCTGGTTTTATTTTAATTTTTATACATTTGTCTTCACTAATAAAATTGTTATAGTTGTTTACATATATTTATCCTTTGTTGCTTACACATCAAATCACTTAATTCTTGCTTTTATTTATTTTTTTTCTTTTTAACTATCAATATTTAAATTTTATTCATATGGCTTACTTATATTTTATACTTATATTTCATATTGATAGAATTTGAGTTTATTTTAAACATTATTATCTACAGATATTTATACCAAATGTTAGCAAGGCAAAGTATTTTAATTCAGTTATATAAGGTAGATTTTATTGTACATATTTTAAGAGATTTATTGTAAATTTTCAAAATCAAATTTCCCTTTAAAAATACAAATCTATATAAACAAATGGCAAATATTTCCAAAAGTCATATTCGTCTTTAAATGATGAGTTTACATTTTATTTAATTGGATTAAATATTTATCAAAATCATACTGCTAAAATACCGAGTCGTCACATTCCTCCCCCCTTTGAATCTTTTTGTCCTCGAAAAGGAACGAAGCCAGTTTTATTAAAATGCTTAAAATCAGATAAATTTTCTTTAATCATTTTGGAAACACTTTTAAATATCTATATAATACTATTCCAAAGTAGTTTTTACAAAAATACTTTTATAACTCGATGTTTCAACAAGTCCATCCTCGTTCCCTTAGAGATTCGGTCATACGTTGATCAGGCGTAGGATTGAAAATCTATAAGTACTTGGTAAACTCGTTTTCAACACCCAGTGAAAATACTTTGGAAAATAATTTTATTGAAAATATAGAAAGCGGTTTCGAAAATAGAGGAAATATCTTTGGTAAAAATGCTCTGGAAATCATCACCCCCATCCATGGTCACAGTTAACCTGATGGTTACGTTGCCGTCCCAGCAAAATCCACAGATAACTATAGGTCTCCGCGCCACTCGATTACGCCATGGAACCCACTACAGATCGCAGTTATACCCGGGCCTTACGTTGCTATCACAGCACAAACCCATATAACTGTAGGCATCAGCGCCACCGAATTTCGCTGCCAAAAGAATGAAACTCCTCCACTTGACAATAGATTGCAGTCTACCGATGTTGCGTTGCCTTCCCGGCAAAATCAAGTGTAGACTGTTGGCACTCATCCTCCACACGATTTTCGCTATGTTCCCCACACAGTAGATCGCAGCGACATCGAGTTACACTATCGTCATAGCATAACCCAAATGCCCCTGTAGGCATCAACGCCATCGAATTTCGCTACCCAATAATCCTCAGGAACTAGTTTGTCCGGACTCCTCACAGGATCAACTTTAGAACCTCCCCTTTAGAGGCTCAAGGCAGTACCACTAAGTGGCACTCCTGAGAAGTTCATTCAAGGGAGCGCCTTTTTCCCCAGAGCCACTTTCAAAACACTTTATACTATACACATATAGTATTTTCCAAATCATACACCAAGTATGAATCTCATATAAAGCTCCTTTCTCAAAATCGATTCCCAAAATCGATTCCCAAAATCAATAATTCTCAAATTAGGCTTTCCAAATTCCAGTATTGATTCTTTTCCCAAAAATCAAAAGCCTTCCCAAAATTCAAAGGTTCCAAAATTTTTTCCTCAAAATCATTTTCACAAAATCTTTATATATATATATATATAAGTTTTGAAAAATCTTTGAATCAATTTGTACTTGTATAAATTCACTTTCATACTTCAAATATTTTCAAAAACCTTTTTCTTTTGACAATAGATTCAACAAGGGGAGTTTTCCATATATAACAAAGATATATAACTTTGTTTAGTCCAAATAAATATTCGAATTTTGATTACTCTTTTATAAAGTCACTTACCAAATTACTTACTTTGATAAAATAAATTTTTACCATAGAAATATCCAATTTCCACTTTACTTCATCATATATTTCACAAAATATACTTTTAATTTCAAAAATCATTTACAGTTCTTATCCACAAAATTTCAATATCAATTTTGTTCAAACCCGTACGATGTCGACATATCATTCGTACGCAATATCAATTTGATCGCTCACTCGATCACACAATTTCACTTCCGAACTAGTATCGTCCTCCCGACTTCCTAGTGCGGACTCAGATCTGGTTTCTCGATCAGAAACCGTCATTCTCCTTGCATAGTCACAACTATGATAGAGAATATCCAGAACCAATCAAAAATCCATATCCAGGTTCGCCGTCAAAAATCGAGCGAAAAATCCCAACTCGGATCGATAACATTATCTCGAAATTTTGTGCTCGAATCTGGATCAAATCACTATGCGAATAAAATAATATACGTACATCCTACGTATTTAACTTCATTGATTATTAACCAAATCAATTTCCTTCCCATTCACATTCACTCAAATTTTATTCACTTATCCCCATTTGCCTTAATCCCCATTTGGATTTTCACTTCAATTCTTATCTCAGTTGGGTATTTAAACAATAACAGTTTCAACTCTGACTAATTTAGAAAATAGCTTGAAAATGTAAAAATAGGTAAATAGTTGAAAAATAATTAATAGTTTGCAAAATAACTGTAAAATAGTTAATTAATTGTAAAATAGTTGGAAAATAGTTAAATAGAAATAGAATTTTTAGATAATTACAAAATAGTTGTAAAATAGAAATTAGTTTATAAAACAGTTGAAAAATGGTTAAATAGCTCCAAAAATAATTGTAAAACAAGTATAAAATAATTTGTCTCTAAGAAAGAAAGATTGTATATATTTAATAGCTTGGAAAAATAAGTTTATATTAAAACAATTTATATTGAAAATAGTCCAGAGTCAAAACTGTTCACTTTCCCAACAATTCAATTTTCATCAATTCAATTTAAATTTCCATTTAAATTGACCCAATTCAAATAACTCCAAATTCCATTGGACTTGATTTAATTCCAATTCCCATTTGAATTAGAACTCATTTAATCTTCACTTTTATTTTAAATTAATCCAATTCAAAATTTCCCATTTATTCAAATCAAATTCAGTTTGAACTAACTCAATTTAAATCTCAATTTTAAACCATCTCGAATTATATATATTCGAGTTAAATTTTCAAATGTTGATTTAACCCCTTAAATCAAACTAACCTTTATTTTTAAATCAATAAACCAAATCTTTAAACAATTTAATTCTGAGTCGAATTCTAAAAATTCCATTTTAAATTATCTTTACTTAACTTATTTCAAAGTTCAAATAAGAGTTCAAAACAATTTTAATTTACAAATTCAATTATTCAAATAGTTCAGTTCAAAGTAATTCGATATCCTTAATTTCAAATTAAGTTTAATTTCCTATTATCACAATAGTGGATATATTTCCACACTTCATTCCTTATTCACTTAAACAAATTCAATTCACAATTTTAAAGATTATCAATAACAATAGGATGACAACATCCAATTTATTCTAAAATGTCCATCAATTTCCAATTTCCGGATCTCAAACCCATTTTAAGATCACATAAACTTCCCATTCAAATCAACTATTTAACTTCCCAAGTTAAATCTCAATTTTTCTCTTGAAATTTCCAAATTAGGTTGCTTGTTTACTTATTTCACTTTTCCAAAGTTAAATTCAATTTTCTTAATCTAGATAACCTTGCCAATTTGAATTCCCATTTCAAATTTTAAACTTCTCATAAATAATCTTCCCACTTATTAAGTTCAAAAACTTATTACTTTGGGTATCATATATCATTCCAGATTTAAATCTCAACATTTAGAGTTATTTCAAATCATCTTTGATAAGATGTATATCCACCTATATACATATTAATTTCCTTTACACACCAAGTTATCTTTAAATATTAAACCACCTTTGTTTCAAAACAAATTTTCATCAACCTATGTTGAAATAGGACCCTTCCATTTAAATATAACATTATTTATTATTTCTTTATCAATTTGAATAAATTTTCAAATTCTGGGCCCAAAATTAAAACTTCACAATTTATATCATCTTCAGTTCCAATTTATAAGTCATACTTGCCTAAATGTTTACTTCCCTAAGACATTTCATTTTGCTTACTCCTTAATACACATTTATTATTAAACACAACAATCATTTATGATAACAACCAAGATTATCATATTAGGAAACCAATTCATTATTATCATATTCTGAAATTTTTCCCCCACATTCAAGATTTAAATTTCAGTTTGAAACCATTCCAAACTTACCTTATTTAATTTCAATTTGGTTATATGTCCATTACTACTTAATTTAATTCCAATGATTGAAGAGCCAATTACCTTAATATTTATTAAAAATAAATATTCCTTTACATATCAAAATATATCCTTATATAAAATCATTTATCTTTAAGATCATTTAAAAACTTTATATAAGAAAATAACAAGTACGCCCTCTCATATATATATTCACTCAACTCATTTTAAGGTACTATTGCCCCTATCCTAAATGAGTAGACCCACCAGAGCCAAGGTTTTCGCTTAACCTTTGCTCTGATACCAAATGTAACGACCCAAAATTTTCGATCCCGAAAATTCCAGATAGTTAGGAAAAAGAAGAAAAAGATAGAAGAAGAAACAAAAACAAAACACAGAATCTCACATTCGCAGCGGATCAAAATATAATATCAAATAATAACAGTTTACAAAAGAATATTGTATCAGTTGATTACATTTAAATACATCAGAGTTACAACATATACACATACACTGGACATGTACAATCAACATGTCCCAGACAAACTACAATATATCACAGCGGAATATACTCCATACGTTTCTGCCATCCAGCTCGTCTCCTGAGCTCCAGAACGTCCTTACCTGAAAATCTGTAATACTCGGTCTGACCCGAGCATTACATCAAGGTAACACCCGGGTCAGGCTGGAAACCAGCGTGAGTAAACCCATCTAACATGAAATACCAAAGTAAACAACTCATATAAACCCGGGGTACTTATAACAATTTTACACCTTCACAAGTTACTATAGACATCACTTATTTCACGAAGCAATTTCTAAGTGCCAGAACTTAGATTATACGGTCCAATTCACTTTAATCATTCCATTACACATTATTGATTTCACATATCAATTTATAAGAATCGAAGTGGTTTCGGGTATTAACTATTACCCGACTCTGGTCTCTTCGCATTCGGTTCACAGATTATTCAAGTGAAATATAATTCAATTTTAAATAAGGATATTTCCTTTACTTAGCAATTCCTCATTGATAAGCAACCACATTATCATTGCCCACCCAACACATCAGATCACGAACCATTTCAAATCAGGGGTATCAATCAATTCAGGGCTTTAAATTATCATTTAATCATACATTAGCGAGATAAATCAATCACACCATCTCGAATAAACCCAATTAGCCATAATTGAATTAAATCAATTACCTTTAAGTCCTGCTTATTTATCAATTTTCAACCCAATTGTTTAATCATCCCATAACCATTCATTTTAATTAATCCTCGATTAATTATTTTCTAATTACATTAAAGTAATAAACTCCTAATTAATTACACAAATTAATTATCCTCAAACAATTTCATTCATTAATCAAATCCTGATTTATCACATTAGTAATTAACTTCCCTTAATTATTTATATTCATTAAATCAACTCTTTGATTTATTACATTAATCACTCCTGTAATTACATTGAGTAATTATCTCTTAATTACTTTTCCATAAGTAGTTATTCTTTAATTTCTTCCCAATAAGTAATTTCCCTTTTTATTAAATACACCCAGTCATTATTCATTCATTACTTATTAACTAATCATATTCAACAGTTAACTATCCTTTAACAAATCATATTTAATTAATTATTAAATTAATTACCTTAAATAATTAGCCCTTTTTAATTACTCAAGTAATTATTCTTTTACAACTCTAAATAATTATACTTGTTTAATCATTGAATAACTATCACTTAATTTATTAAATAACCCGTTGTTAATCATGAATTTAAATCATAAATTATATTTAATAAGTCTCACAAGTTAAGTTCTTTGTATCATTATTCCGACCAAAGACAATTTAATTTCAAATGCACCTCACGGCCCAGCAAGCAAAATAACCCAATATTTTCGAGCCCAGCATTCTTCACGAAACACTTGTTCTTCTTCCCCCTTTTTTTTATTATAACATCAGTGTCTCACTCACACTCACACACGAAGCCGCTATCACCATCACTGCTGTGCACGTGCACAGTCACCCCAATGCTCTCTGATCAACTTCGACGCCTCCTACCCATCGAACATCCCTTCGACATCGAACCCCGATCATCCAAAAACTCGTACAAGTCCACAATCGAATTCGAGCATAGCTCGCGCGACTCAGATCAGACCTCCCACCAAAAATCGATTCGCCACCGTGCCTCTGACTACTAGAAATACTACAACTTCCTCCATAACCTCATCTACGACCACGCTTCCATCACCCAAATCCCTATTGAACAAGATCGACTGTAGAACCCAAAAATTTCGAATTACTTAGCCTAGATAAAACTAGGGTTCCAAACCAGAATACACTGCCGCATCCTCCTCAGTGGATAAAACATTATACTGACAATTCTCCTAGGTCCACCGATCGTTCCTCCATCCCCAAGAAGAAACCCGACCACTCCATGCTTTTGGATCACCAGAAAACCCTACAAGTGCATTTCCAGTTCTTTCCAGAATTTCCCCTTCATTCCCACTTTAAAAATTTTGATTTTAGTGTTAAAGATAGTGTTTTAGTTTATGTATTCGATTTATAACCCTAAAGTTATGAATTATAGAGTTTGAATTTACACTTAATTTCGACTTGATCAGTTATTTTGGTTTACAGAGCCATCTCCATATTATGATTGACTTAAATAAAAATCTAAACTAAAGTTTGTGATTAAACCAACAAGATTGATTTAAATCTTAAGTTTTAAACAGAGGCATAATCCAAAGATTTTAAATTTAAATCAAAACATGAAGAACTATAGAACAGAGGAGACTCGGATAAACAGGATAAATCTACTCACAGTTCTTTCCACTAATGCTTTGATTCATTGCTTCAGTTTTACTTCCTGATCTCCTTGCTCGAATGTCTCTTCCTTCCTTGAGTTTGTCAAAAAAAATTTTTTTTTAAATACTCAGACTCCTTTTGATGCACGATTTGGAAATAAGAAGGTGATATATATAAAAGAAAAGTTGTGTACAAGGGGAGGTGTTTACTGGTTTAGCTTGTTTCCTTCTTCCTTTTTTTTCTGATTTGATCAAAGATCTTTTTCTTTCCAGCCTAAAATTTTTGACCAGACAATACTTTGTTTTGGAGGCTGAGATGATATTTATTCGGCTGAAATCATTTTTGTTTTGGTGCTTGAAAATGATGTATTGTACGCTAAGACTAAAAGCTTGTCTCCTCCTTTGTCTACAAACATTTCCATAGATTTCTTTTCTTATATTGACTTAAAGCTTGCGTGTGTTTTAGTTTGAAATACAAAGGCTTAAAGTGGAGATACTCCTCTTGTACAGGCCTCTATTTTATTTGATTTCCTACTTTCTTTTCGATTTAATAAAAGCTGATTTTTGATTTGATTTATTGTATACATTTGATGCCATGTTTCCCAAAGTGTTTACACATGATTATTATGTTTTGTTATGAATAGATATTTTGTATAAAAACATCCACTTGCAGGTAGACATTGGTTTTGCATATGAAGATAATTTGTTTTATTATTTCTAGCATTCACAATATACATATTTTTGTGTCTGGTTTTATTTTAAATTTTATACATTTATCTTCACTAATAAAATTGTTATAGTTGTTTACATATATTTATCCTTTGTTGCTTACACATCAAATCACTTAATTCTTGCTTTTATTTATTTTTTTCTTTTTAACTATCAATATTTAAATTTTATTCATATGGCTTATTTATATTTTATACTTATATTTCATATTGATAGAATTTGAGTTTATTTTAAACATTATTATCTACAGATATTTATACCAAATGTTAGCAAGGCAAAGTATTTTAATTCAGTTATATAAGGTAGATTTTATTGTACATATTTTAAGAGATTTATTGTAAATTTTCAAAATCAAATTTCCCTTTAAAAATACAAATCTATATAAACAAATGGAAAATATTTCCAAAAGTCATATTTGTCTTTAAATGATGAGTTTACATTTTATTTAATTGGATTAAATATTTATCAAAATCATACTGCTAAAATACCGGGTCGTCACAAAAGGTATGGAAATGGAAAGTGTATTTCCCTGGAAAGCCAAGTATATTTTAAAGGAGGCTTTTTATGTATAAGTTAAAGGCTTTAAAAATTTGTTATAAAGAAATGTTTTAGAGGATTTATTATTTTAAATGTTTAGATTTTAAAGTAAATATTCTTCAAATTTATTATAGTAGTAATTATTTAAAGGTGACTAGGTATTTTGTTTTAAAAAGATAAAAATTTAGTTTTATATGTTTTAAAGTAGCTTTATTTTAAATATTCTTAAAGTATATATATTTGAATAAAGTATTAAAGTAGTTTTAATTTAAATGTTTTAAAGTGTATTTTATAATAAAGTGTTTTTAAATTATTTTAGAAATCTAAAGTGTTTGTACTTGGTGATTTCAGAGAGGATAGAAAATATTTGGCAATTTTACTCCGTGAGAGAAAGGTGGTTTTTGAAACCGTTTTCAAAGGGTTGAAAAGTGGAAATATATCTTGCAAAGATATTTTGAGATAAATAAATAATTTGAAAAATTATTTATTGCTTGATGGTTTTTGTGAATGTTAATTGATAGTTAAATAACCGACTATCAATATTAGCCAATGCGCTGATCGTTTCGAAGAGACCGGGATCGGGATTTATTTTCCGAAAACCACTTCAATCTGGTTTGTACGTTTTCGTGGGGAAACGAGTTTGAATCGAAGATGGTACAGTAAAGTGCAAGGGCTAGTCGCTACTAATCCTGAGGGTGATTCCAAAATGGATGTAGTAGGAATAGTGCCTTCGGTTCCGTTCGAACCCGAAACAGACTTATATGGATGAATGCTTTCGGAACATCGTCAAGTGGACGATGGGCATTCTAAGTGAAACGTTCTAAAGAGGTAACGCTTAGCCTTAAGCCTCATCAATCGGGAATGACTGAAAATCAGGGGTTATGCAGCAAGGCTATGTGGGTAGCACCCATTAGGGGTGAGGTCATCCCTGTCTAGATGTCCCTTTTTATTTCGGCTTAGTGGTGCGGTTGCTGATCCCAACCGTGGGGTGATCTTACTCGGAATTATCCAGTAAGGGGTAGTTCCGGTCTTGTGTTGCAGGGGATCGGGCGTGGTCCTCGGTACATTGATCTAGACCAGGTACTGTGACAGGTGGTACCCCAGTGCCTAGTCATTAGTTGGAAATCCATTCTCCCTACGTGCCTTGTACGGTTTTTGTTTGTAGAACCCACTTTGTGGCTAGTATGCTGGAATTTAATCATGTAACAATTTCAGCTATTTGAATAAGTATTTATATATAATAACTATTATAATATCAGACGGGTTTGATTAAAAGTGTTTAGCTATCGTAAGGTAAAAACCCGACATGTTTATTTGTGGCGTGGTCTTACGAGATGCTTTTGATTTTAAAGGGATTTTGAAACTTTAATAATCCAATTGAGTGTGTTTTCTCACGCTGGTTTTCCAGACTGACTCGGGTGTTATTTTATTATAATGCTCGGGTCAGACCGAGTATTATAGATACAGGATAGGATGTTGTGGAGCTCAGGAGACGAGCTGGAAGGCGAGACGTACCACTCGTACTTGGTATATATTCCGCTGTGTTGTGTGCTGTTTATTATGTTGTGGGTCAAGTTAATATAACTGACCGATATTTGATTCTGATTGTATTGTACTCTAACGATGTAATGTATAAATAGATTTGTTGTTGTGTAAAGATTAGTTATGCTCTATTATATTTTATTCCGCTTCGATGGTTAGATTCTGATGTTGTCTTCTATTTTCTTCTTCTACCTCTTCTTCTTCAACCCAAATAGTTCATATTTCCGTTCTTCTTGAGTTGATCTGGTGGAGATTAGTGTCAATTCAAGGAGTATGGGTTTGTGGGCTGTTATAGTGGTATCGGAGCTTAGGCTGGCGATAACCCTGGCTCTGGTGGGGATTACTCATTAAAATAGAGTCAGTAGTACTCTAGAATGAGTTGAGTGTATTAATAGATATGAGCGCGTATTTGTTAGTGAATATAAAATGGTTTTATATTGTGTTGGTTGATTTATTGAGTGGCATATGAACCTTCGTCGGCACAGTCTGGACAACTGTATCGAAGGGGTTTCTAAACACTTGAATATGACAATTCGACACAATATTGTTTTCGAAAATGGGTAAATGAGATAATTTTACCCAAAATATATTTTGATATTGTTAACCGGCATCTTGGCCCGGTTACAAAACGAAAGTTGAAGAAATTATCATTAGCACTAGACAAGATTCTGATCAAGGAGAGACTGGAGGTGGTAGCAAGTTATCAGGCCCACAACAAAGCAAGAGCATTCGGTCTGCCTGGCCTGGTGCGTAGATTCACCTACTATAGGCAGAGGCACCTTGTTCCAAATCCCATGAGGGAAGTCCAACCAATATCGTCTATAAATAGAGAGGCAGGGGCATAGTGAAATGGATCTTTTTTGGGAGAACACTGGGGAGAATCTGCCGTTTTCAAGACTCGTCTTCTTTACTTAGCAATTGTAATTAAGTGTTTGGTCTACGGATTGTATCTGTAATCAATCATCAAGTAAAGCAATAAAGTTTAACCTCAAAGTGGATGTAGGCAATTACGCTGAACCACTATAAATCCGGTGTTCTTACTTTCTGTATTTAAATTAGCATATTCTTCCTTGTTTAATTTAACTTCATCACTTACATCTCTACACAATCTTTCTCAACGAGGTTAGTGACCAATTTTGGTGCTAACACTTTGGTGCTTTCACTGAGAATTGAATTCTCAGCTTGATTGGATCTCATCGTCTACTAGTGGATTTCCATATTCGCGAGATAGATCCAGTTGTTTACTAGAAAACTTCCTATTCTACTCAGATTTGAAAGAAATCTAAAGGAAGCTGATAGCCGTAGATTGGATTCACTGATGTACGCAAGATCTTAGGATTGGACGTTGAAGTTTGCACTCAAGTTGAATGAAGGCCGACCCTCCTCTAAAGGCAATTCAGCCGATCGCCCAAGAAAAGGCGTATGCCGACCGCTCCAGAAAAGGCGTATGCCGACCGCTCCAGAAAATGCCTATGCCGAGCGGTATCCAGGCCGATCTATACCTCCAGGCCGAGCGACATCCGAATGCCGCCGAGCGACATTCGAATGCCGATCCATACCTCCAGGCCAAGCGACATCCGAATGCTGCCGAGCGACATCCGAATGCCGCCGAGCGACATCCGAATGCCGATCCATACCTCCATGCCGAGCGACATCCGAATGCCGATCCATACCTCCAGGCCGACCCATACCTCCAGGCCGATCCATACCTCCAGGCCGAATGACATCAGAATGCCGAACAGCATGGAATGCCGAACAGTGTGAATGCCGAACAGTGTGAATGCCGAACAGTGTGGAATGCCGAACAAGTTTGGATGCCGAACGCTGTGGATGCCGAATGGTGTGGAATGCCGAACAGTGTGAATGCCGAACAGTGTGAATGCCGAACAGTGTGGAATGCCGAACAAGTTTTGATGCCGAACGCTATGGATGCCGAATGGTGTGGAATGCCGAATAGTGTGAATGCCGAACAGTTTGGATGCCGAATGCTTTCGGATGCCAAATGCTTTCGGATGCCGAACGTTCCTGAATGCCGAACGCTCTCGGATGCCGAATGTTCCTGAATGCCGAGCGCTCTCTAATGCCGAACGCTCCTGAATGCCGAGCGCTCTCTAATGCCGAACGCTCCTGAGTGTTGGGCGTTCCCGAATGCCGAACAGTGTGGAATGCCGAATAAATCTGGATGCCGAACAATCTTGTATGCCGAGCAACTTTGTCATGCCGAACGAACCCTAGCCGCAGCGCAGTGCCTCTGGATAGTGAAATCAAATCTCAACTTAATAAAGGAACATTCTATCCACTTCCTTGACATCCCATGATCGACCAGGGCGTAGAGGATCTAGCGGCAGCTTATGAACGACATCAAGGGAACGGCCAAGCAACCGCTGTTCAAACGGTACTCACAAAGGTTGGAGAACATAGATGATATGAATCTAGCAAATGCCAAGATGACTCCAGGCACCATTCTTTGCTGACCCAGCACTTCGAATTTAGTGACTCCAAGCAAACCAATGTTTGGCTCTAAGCAATTTATTCCAAATACTAACAAGGGTATCATATTGATCGTGTTTGAGGAAAGTCAACCTCCAAATATATTTTGGCAGCTAGTTAGCTAAAGAGCCTCCTACGACTATGGATCGTTTTCTTTTACAAAATGAATCAGAACTAAAGTGAGGCGGAGTAGAGCATACTAGGAAAAATAACAATGCAGGCCTATCGGCTAAGGACATTGATTCGAGTAGGCAAAACAAGATCTAAAAATTCGACTCATATACTCTTTGATAGTTTCAATCGATAGCCTCTACTTGGAAGCTCACGACTCAAATTGGTACTAGAAACCAACCTCGAGAGAGCCCATCGAAGTCCAGAGAAAATTGGAGGAATGTTGTATATTCCAAGATGCACACTGATCCTGACACTGGCGATTACAAACACCTCCGAGGTGTGATCGAAAAGCTTTTTCGAAAAAGAAAGCTTCAGTAGTACATGCAAGCCTCATAGAAGGGCGAGCCAGGAACTGCGGATGCCCATCAATAAAGAACTATAATTAATAATTGAACCGTTGGCAGTTGACATCCCGCTAGAAGGGGCTAGGGGCAGAGTTGAATAGCAAGCACACGATGCTGCTCCACTTATCAATGAGATTTATCCCAAACTTCTTTGGATTATTTTCTATTTCAATTTGAAATGTGCTTTGAATTGCAACAGACTTAAACTAAACTTCTTTTAAAACAATGTAGGTGACCAAGTACTCAAAGTTGGCTTCCAACCAACCCACGCAGACCTTAATCGGATTTGTGGAGTTTCATCAAGACGAGCTTGATTCGTTCGCTCATTATCAACCATGTGCCTTTGATTTGGGGCCAAGGACTAGAGATTGAAAAGCTCATCACGGTTAGAGCCCAATACAAAGCCAACATAACCGACCATCCCTCCATCGACCTCCACATTTGACTGGGAGACCTAAACAAGGCTCAGAATGAATATGGCCCGATCATCCACTCCAATCGAATCTTTAGAAAAAAGTTTGACAAAATACAGATACCCCTCATGAAGCTCAATGACGCCGGGGATCCGCCTAAAGTGGACGTGATTTGATCATCTACACATCAAATCCTACCCTGAACACGAAAGGTTGTTCGAAAGCCCAACTTAAAGTAGCTATGGTAGACTGCCTACTCGCTAACCATCGCTCTCAATACATGGACGCGACTGCACCGTGAAACCTATGCAACTTACTTTGTCTACCCAGTAATCCATCATCCTCGTTTTCTGGAAAGAGATACGAAGCAAATTGTGCGAGACCTGATTATCCAACCCCAGCATGGATGTGATCCAACCATCTATCATATACCTCCTTCCTAGACTTGATTGGAAGAGCTATAATCACCAAGCGGACGAGAATCGACCGTCCATTTTCAAAGTTTCATCCTTGATGCTGGGGGCAGAATCCCATTCCATGAGCGAACATGGTTCGATTGTTCTTCCGACAACATTAGCCTCGATACGGTAGATGAAATATAAATTGAAAAGTGGAAATACGACTACTCCCAATAACAACCTCCAAGTCCTCGGAGTGTGGACTGGAGTACTCTAAGTCCCTAGAGTGCGGACTCGAGTATATACGACAACCTCCAAGTCCCAGAGTGTGGACTTGAGTACTCTAAGTCCCCAGAGCGCGGACTAGAGTATAAATGACTAAACCTCCAAGTCCCTAGAGTGCGGACTGGAGTACTCTCTAAGTCCCCAGAGCGCGGACTGGAGTACTCTAAGTCCCCAGAGCGTGGACTAGAGTATAAATGACTTAAACCTCAAAGTCCCCAAAGTGCGGACTGGAGTACTCTAAATCCCCAGAGCGTGGACTAGAGTATAAACGACTTAAACCTCCAAGTCCCCAGAGCGCAGACTGGAGTACTCTAAGTCCACAGAGCATGGACTAGAGTATAAATGACTTAAACCTCCAAGTCCCCAGAGTGCGGACTGGAGTACTCTAAGTCCCTAGAGCGCGGACTGGAGTATAAATGACTTAAACCTCCAAGTCCCCAGAGTGCGGACTGGAGTACTCTAAGTCCCCAGAACGCGGACTAGAGTATAAATGACTTAAACCTCCAAGTCCCCAGAGCGCGGACTAGAGTACTCTAAGACCCCAAAGCGTGGACTAGAGTATAAATGACTTAAACCTCCAAGTCCCCAGAGTGCGGACTGGAGTACTCTAAGTCCCCAGAGCGCGGACTAAAGTATAAATGACTAAAACCTCCAAGTCCCCATAGTGCGGACTGGAGTACTCTAAGTCCCCAGAGCGTGGACTAGAGTATAAATGACTTAAACCTCCAAGTCCTTAGAGTGCGGACTGGATTACTCTAAGTCCCCAGAGCACGGACTAGAGTATAAATGACTAAAACCTCCAAGTCCCCAGAGCGCGGACTGGAGTACTCTAAGTCCCCAGAGCGTGGACTAGAGTATAAATTACTTAAACCTCCAAGTCCCCAGAGTGAGGACTGGAGTACTCTAAGTCCCCAGAGCGTGGACTAGAGTATAAACGACTTAAACCTCCAAGTCCCCAGAGCGCGGACTGGATTACTCTAAGTCCCCAGAGCGCGGACTAGAGTATAAATGACTAAAACCTCCAAATCCCCAAAGTGCGGACTGGAGTACTCTAAGTCCCCAGAGCGTGGACTAGAGTATAAATGACTTAAACCTCCAAGTCCTTAGAGTGCAGACTGGAGTACTCTAAGTCCCCAGAGCGCGGACTAGAGTATAAATGACTTAAACCTCCAAGTCCCCAGAGTGCGGACTGGAGTACTCTAAGTCCCCAGAGCGCGGACTAGAGTATAAATGACTTAAACCTCCAAGTCCCCAGAGTGCGGACTGGAGTACTCTAAGTCCCCAGAGCGCGGACTAGAGTATAAATGACTAAAACCTCCAAGTCCCCAGAGTGCGAACTGGAGTACTCTAAGTCCCCAGAGCGTGGACTAGAGTATAAATGACTTAAACCTCCAAGTCCCCAGAGTGCGGACTGGAGTACTCTAAGTCCCCAGAGCACGGACTAGAGTATAAATGACTAAAACCTCCAAGTCCCCAGAGTGCGGAGTGGAGTACTTTAAGTCCCCAGAGCATGGACTAGAATATAAATGACTTAAACCTCCAAGTCCCCAAAGCGCGGACTAGAGTACTCTAAGTCCCCAGAGCGTGGACTAGAGTATAAATGACTTAAACCTCCAAGTCCCCAGAGTGCGGACTGGAGTACTCTAAGTCCCCAAAGCTTGGACTAGAGTATAAATGACTTAAACCTCCAAGTCCCCAGAGTGCGTACTGGAGTACTCTAAGTCCCCAGAGCACGGACTAGAGTATAAATGACTAAAACCTCCAAGTCCCCAGAGTGCGGAGTGGAGTACTTTAAGTCCCCAGAGCACGGACTAGAATATAAACGACTTAAACCTCCAAGTCCCCAGAGCACGGACTAGAGTACTCTAAGTCCCCAGAGCATGGACTAGAGTATAAATGACTTAAACCTCCAAGTCCCTAGAGTGCGGACTGGAGTACCCTAACTCCCCAGAGTGCAGACTCGAATATAAGCGAATCGGATCTCCAAGTTCCCCGAATATGAACTATGACGCAGATGACTTGAATTTGTCAAATCCCTGACATACGGGCTAGAAAGTATTCTAAGTGCTCGAAGCACAGAATGGAAGTTCAACGACTCCCGAAGGGTTTCCGAGTTATATGAAGATGGACTGAGAAGTCTATGTTACTCACAACTGTTTGGATTAAAATCACAATCACAAAGAAAACTGAACAATAAGAGTCTTTTGTAAGACAGAAAAAGGAACTAAACCTTATTCAGAAATGAGTTTCTATTACAACCCCTCCAAAGTTCGAAGTCGACATTCTATTTACAAGGACTAAGGAAATAGATGAAAATAATTGCATGACTTAAACTAACTCTCGTTGAACGAGGATAGTAATCACTTCTTGTGCTTCTTCAACTTCTTTCCAGACGGCTCCTCTCTAGATCATTTACCCTTGGTACTCTTCTTTGATAGAGGGGTAGCAACTGAAGGAGTACGGGTGCCTTCCATGGGCTTGGACCCGCCAGGGAGGATGACCTTCAACGGCTTGTTCAAAGGATCGTCCAAGTCCACAACTCGAGGCTCTACTATGACCTTGACCGTCTCCTTCTTCTCTTTCTCGAGCCGCTCCTCCATGCTCAATTCAGATGTGTGCTCAGAGGCGCCTGTAATTTCTACTTCATAACCCCCGTTGGTACGAGAGGAGGTTTCAGACTTGTCTTCATCAAGCGCTCCGATCACCTGAGCGTCTGGACCAGGAGCCTCCCCTACGTGAGTGGCTTCAATTGTTTTCTCCCCCACTTCCTTGGCGACATCGCTCCTCGGAGTGGGCTCGGGGTCAGAATGGCCTGCAAAAAATCGTGGAAAACAAGCATTAGAATGCAATAGTCCTGCATAAAGAATAACAACTTTCGAAATCTTAAAGGGAATCTTAAAGAGAAGGATTATCTACCAGGTTCAGGCAAACTCTCAGCCATCCGGGGGGTCTCACCCTCTGGAATGGGAGATAGAATGCAGACTAAAGTACTCTAAGTCCCTGAGTGCAGACTAGAGTATAAATGACTCAAAAACCTCTACGTCCCCAAAGTGCGGACTACAGTACTCTCAGTCCCCAGAGCATGGACTAGATTATAGACGACTTCAGAAAAATCCCTAAATCCCAAAAGCGGACCAAATTACTCTAAGTTCCCAGAGTGCGAACTAGAGTATAAACGAGTTGACGAAAATCTCTGCGTCTCGAACTGTGGACTAAAGCATAAACTGTTCGACAAATCTCTAAGTCCCCGGAGCGTGGACCGAAGCATGAACACAAATTGGGCGTGAGTCAACCGGAGGGAGAATAACACTAAGTCACCAGAATGCAGAGTGGTGTATAAACATCGATAAATAGACGAGTGGATTCCGACCATTTTCTATTCCGCAAACTTCGGCCTGGAATCGACAGGAGGATTATTAACCCGCTAAGGATGGAGTTCGACCATCCAACTAGTGACCTGGCCAAATCATTGCTGGGGGCAGGGGTACAAAACACTAAAAAGCCAAATATGACAACTTACTATAGCTCTAGCGTGGCGTTCTTTATAACTTGAGGCAGCGACTGCAGGGAGGCCTCAATATAGAACCAATCGAAACGGCATCCAAAGCTACGAGCAACCTACTATATCGTACCTCAGACCAAGGGTCAATGTCGATCCATACCAAGCACATACGAATGTGACTCGGATGTTTTTTGAAAAACTATGACCCCCAGAGTATGGAAAGGAGGGTAAACCATGAATACTTGGTCAAAAATTCTCCAGCACCCTCTTTCGATTCGTCAGGAGGAGTATGAAACTGGATGAGCATAACCCAACTGCATTTGTAGCCAACTTCACCCCGAGATCTGGTTACAGAGCGTGAACCAAAGTGGACGTGGATGACCATCCACTGTCCAAATTACGCCCTGAAACTTATGTGGCATCGAAGTATTCCTCTTGGAATGAAAAACCACGATAAAATCCAAGATAGGCGAGACCTAGTCTCCCATCGACTGACATGATCCCACGATTCAACGGGAAAGAGAGTAAAGCTAAAGTGGGCGTGGCTGGCCTTTCTACTTATCGGTATATGCCCCAGACCTGGGGGCACGAGCAAGAAGCAAGATGAATGTGAACCGACTATTCACCAATCACCTCTATGTCTTTGGAGCTTAGGTGAAAACATAAACATAGCTAGGATGAAACTCAACCGTCCATGCAGTACGTTTATCAACCCGAGACTGGGAGAAGATGCATGGTCATCCAAAAACCGGCTACGATAGCTCAGTATTAAAACTTACATATAGTGCTTACAGCTACTCAAGGCAACGACCGAAAGGATGCCTAGAGATAGAATCGTTAAATCGATACCTTAGCTCATGGGCAATTGACTTTCACTCCAACCCGAAGGACGGGTAAAGAATCATGAATGCATTGAATAGAAAGTGCGTTACTCAAACGCATAAGCAAATTCAAACTCATAGCAAGATCCAGCTATACAGTTGCATGCCACTCGAGGCTGACCCCCACTCGACATTTCCTTTAATGTGATTTTAAGCCTGATTTTTGGCCATTTGCTGATAATCTATTAGAGCATTCAGAGCCCTTCGCTATTAGACTCAATAACTCATGACAAGACTCTAGGATTCGACTAGAGTAACCATCAACATTGGTCGTCCCAATCATATTTCACATTGAATGTGTGACGACCCGGAATTTTTAAGCATTTGAAATTGAATATTTAATTGATTTTAAATATTCAAAAGTTAATTATTAACTAGAATTTCAAATATCACTATTTATTTGATAATTAAATAATTGAATTTAATAATTGGGAATTGGGTAAAATGTTGAATCTGAAATTTTAAGCCTGATAAAATTAATTTGAAGGCTTGGAAATTTCATATTAATGATATTGAAGATAATAGAACTTTTAAAATGTGATTTAAAAGTGTTTTGTTCAGTTTTTAAAATATATCGTTTAAATTGAATTTAAAAATAGCCTTCCGAGGCACAGTCTCGGAATTCGACGAAACCAGTTCTATTGGATCCGTAATAGTTAGTTATTATCGGATTTCAATCCTCATAGCAATCAGAGTGTCGTTTAACCCTGGCAGCTCAAAACGCTTCGAATTGTTTGAATCGATTTAATTCGAAATTGGATCGTTTACTTCTGTAACTCGCGCATACGATCGAATTAGCCTCTGGAACACGTTCCGTTGTGATCGGAATATGGGTAGAATCTTATGAACGTCTGTCGGCATGTCTTATTCGGGGTTCGGGATTTCGCGTTATGTAACGAGACGTTTTGAAGTTTTATAATGTAATATATTTAAAGTCAACTAGTCAGAGATATTTATAAAACAAGCGTACGCTGGAAGCCTCCCCAAATCGATATCTTCTCCCCGTTCCTCCATCTACTTAAAAGTTCACGCAGCTGGAAACAAAATCGAAACCCAACTCTTAAAGAAAATAAAACAAAATGGCCGAGTTTTCTCATAAATTCATTCTGAAACTGAAATCACATTCAAATTTAAATGGCCGAACAAATCCCATCTATTCTTTCTCCACTCAAATCGAATTCACGACCCAGACGAATGGGAGAAACGCGAGCCATCTTCTCTTCTTTTCCATCATCTGTAACGATCGAGCTTGCGAGGAAGCATACGCGATTGGGTCGCGTTCGTTTAGAGATCTGTGCTATTTTAGGAGAGGTTTGATCGCGTCTTGGCTAGTACTGCAAGGGTTTGGGTGTCGTGATTTTGGTCTTGGTAGAGTTTCGTGGTCGCCAAGTTCGCGAGGTCGTGGTCAGCTGGAGTTACTGCGTGGTCGTGCTCGACCTGAAGTAGTAGTCGTGTTCATCGAGGCCGAGGTTTTGGGTTCGCGATCGTTTGAAGACCGGTGCTCGTGATCGAGATGGGGAGGTTGCGATGCCGTTTCTGTCGCGACAGTGAGGTAGTGTTTCGATTAGAGGCGCTGCAATGGTTGATGGAGATGAGGGTGCTAAGTGGTCGTGGTGGTCAGTGGTGGCCGAAGTTGTGATTGTCGTGATTTGGGTTTGAGGTAATCTCTAGCCTATATTATTATTGCATAATTAATTTTAAGAAGGAAAAAAATGTTGTTATCAGTATAACGAAAATTTTACCTGTTAAGCAGTTTCATTAAATTTTAAGGAAATTGAATTGAATTTAAATATGTATAGGAAACCGAAATTATTTATAGTTTTTGGGAAAGGATAGGAGTCATATAAAAAGTAGACCTTTAAACCTGTTTTATTAACTTATTAAATGATTTCAAATTACTAAATGGTTTGTATTAAAGGAAAGTTATTAATTAAAGATTAAACCATTAGCTAAAAATTAAATTTATTGGTTTAAACCCAAATTAGTAGCTAAATTAAATAAATAGTGATAAATTGTTTGATTAATTCGAATGTTAATAAATCATATAAATTGTTATTCAAGGTCAAAAATCTGAAAGGAAACAAGCTGGTTTGGTTGGATTGCAAATCAGGGATTAAAGGTGAGTTAATCTCACTCAGTTAAATTATAATTTAAATTTAATTGGTTAAATTTAAATAATTGGTAAAATGATTGATTTGGTTTGATGTGATACTATATATATATAGTAGTATATAGCAATATATACATATTGGCATATGTATATATTTGAGTTGTTGAGATTCCCGCATTTATATAGCGGATGAGACCCTATGCGCCGCATAATAGCGGATGATATTTATTTAATCCCATATACCGCGATATTCCACCTTGAAGTGGAATTGGTATTTTATATTGTGCTAACGTCTGTGGATGCAGGAAAAACAGGTTGGAGGGATCCAACTGGACCCCTCAACATTTATTATATTACTCAATATCCTCTGTTGTGATTGTTTGATATTTCCTGATAAATTATATTGGAATATTGAATGTTATTGTTTGATTGAATATTTGGGTATAAGGAAATACCAGAAATATATAAATTGGATTTTTGAAAGAAAGTAAAGGAAGTAAATTTGTAAAGAAATAATTACCGGAAATTTGAATGAAGTAAGAATGAATTGAAAGATGGAAATGATGTTAAATACAAATAAATAACTTTGAATATGAAAAGTAAAGAATTTGCAATAACAGTAATTAAGGGATTAATGAATTGTAAATTCAAGTGATATTATTCGAAAAGGAATAAAGAAATATTTTTAAAAATTTAAAGTTTAACTTAAAAAGGAAATTTGGGAAATCTAAAATTGGTATTTCCAGTTAAAAGTATTTTAAATCAAATGAAGGGTTTAAAATCTGAAGTTAAAGGATTTTTGAAATAAATGGATTAAATTGAAAATCAATTTGGGAATTGATTTAAATTTGTGAAACTGGGAATTTGAAGGAAGAATGTGGCAATGGAATTTATAAACGGGGTTTATAAAAGTAAAGTAATATCTCAGAGGATATTTGGAAAGAATAAATTCAAATTGGGAATTTATTAAGGGAAATGAGAAATTGTTTAAAAATAAACAGTGTTTTATTTTTAAGATGAGGAGAGAAGTATATTTCTCTGGATAGCCAAGTACGTTTCCCAAAGCAATTTTAAATATAAGTTAAAAGTTCAAATTTTGTTTTTAAAAGCATGTTTAGAAAATTGATTTATTTCTAAATGTTAAAGTCTAAAGTAAGATTTTCAAAATCTATTATTGTAGTAATTATATAAAAGTGATTTGGCATTATGTTTTAAAAAGAGAAATTTGGTTTATATTTATAAAGTGGTTTCATTTTAAATATTCTTTAAGTATATATATTTTGAAAGGTATTAAAGTAGTTTTTAAATTTCAATATTATAAAGTATATTATAGTAAAGTGTTTTTAAATTATTTTAAAATGTAAAAGTGTTTTGTACTTGGTGTTTCAGAGGAAATAAATATTTGGAATGTATTCCGTAAGCGGAAACTGTTTTGAAATTGTTTCAAAGGAGTTTGAAAATAGGAATATACCTTGGAAAGATATTTGAGGTTAATAAATAATGTGGGAAATTATTTATTGTGTGATGGTTGCTTGTGGATGTAAATTGATAGTTAAATAACCGACTATCAATATTGGCCAAATGCGCTGATCGTTTCGAAGAGACCGGGATCGAGTTTCCGTATACCGGGATTCTAGGTCTGGAGACTCGAATACCACTTCGATTCGGTTTGTACGTTTCGTGTAACGTGTTGGAGTCGAAGATGGAGCAGTGAAGTGCAAGGGCTAGTCGCTACTAATCCTGAGGATATTTCCAAAATGGATGTGGTAGGAGTAGTGCCTTCGGTTCCGTTCGAACCCGGAACGGACTTGTATGGACGAATGCTTTCGTGACATCGTCAGGTGGACGATGGGCATTCTAAGGGATATGTTCTGTAAAGGTATCGTTTAGCCTCGAGCCTCATCAACCGGGAATGACTGAAAATCAGGGGTTATGCAGCAAGGCTTCGTGGGTAGCCCCCACTTGAGAGTAAGGTCATCCCTGTCTAGATGTCCCTTTTATTTCGGCTTAGTGTTTCGGTTGTTGATCCCAACCGTGGGGTGATTTTACTTGGAATTATCCAGTAAGGGATGATTCCGGCTTTGTGTTGCAGGGGAGCGGGCGTACTCCTCGGTACTGTGATCTAGGCCACGTACTGTGACAGGTGGTACCCCAGTGCCTAGTCATTCGTTGGAAATCCATTCTCCCTACGTGCCTTGTACGAGTTTTGTTTGTATTACCCACGTTGTGGCTAGTATGCTGGAATTTAATCATGTAACAATTTCAGCTATTTTAATAAGTATTTGTGAATAGACACTATTATAATATCAGAGGATTTAGATATAAAGTGTTTTAGCTATCGTAAGGTAAAAACCCGACATGTTTATTTGTGGCGTGGTCTTACGAGATGCTTTTGTTTTCAAAGGATTTTGAAACTCTAATAATCAATTTGAGTGTGATTTTCTCACGCTGGTTTTCCAGACTGACTCGGGTATTGTTTTATATGATGCTCGGTCAGACCGAGATAAACAGGTTCAGATTGTAGCTGGGAAGCTCAGGAGACGAGCTGGATGGCGATACGTACTTCCGTATTTGTTTATTGTTCCGCTGTGTATTTGGATGTATGTCATTGATGTGATGAACTCTGATGCTGTATTCTGTAAATATATTGTATAAACAAATATATTTTTCTGTTTGAGTAAAGATCTGTTTTGTATATATTATATTTTATTCCACTACGATGTGAGATTCTGTTGTTGATTTTTTGTTTCTTCTTCTTCTACCTCTTCTTCTTTAAAACAAATGGTTCGATTTTCCGGGTCTGGAAAGTCGGGTCGTTACAGTGGTATCAGAGCTTAGGCTGGCGACAACCTTGGCTCTGGTGGGAATTTTGAGAGTACTAATAGATATGAGCGCGTATTTGTTAGTGAATATAAAATGGTTTTATATTGTGTTGGTTGATTTATTGAGTGGCATATGAACCTTCGTCGGCACAGTCTGGACAACTGTATCGAAGGGGTTTCTAAACACTTGAATAGAACAGTTCGACACAGTATTGTTTTAAAAAGGGTGAATGAAATAATTTTGCCCAAATTATTTTGTATATAAAAGAAAAATTATTCGAAATTTATTATAGTTATATTTGGATGCTTGGTTGTTAGAAAATGACAATAATGGGTTAGTCTCATTATTGAGTAGAAATTGAAAACTTATAACCTAAGTTGAGGAATAAATTTATATAACAAAATGGAATTTGAAATATAGACTATAAATGAAATTTATAAATTGAAATAAGCTTTATATACAAATGTGAATTACAAATGTGATTTATAATCAAATGAGATAAATTCATAAACAAATGAAATTTGTAAATGTAAATTGTAAATGTGACTTATAACTTGAAGTAAAATGTGATAGAATTTCAGAGTAATGTTTGGATATAAACTTGAATGGATTTTGAATTTGAAGTTTTGGGAAAGGTTTAAATTCCTTTGGATTTAAAAATAGTTTTTGAAGGTTTTGGGGAAATAAGGGTGATATTATTTCATGAATATTTTTGAAATTGAATTGAAATCTGGTGGGATTTGGGATTTAAAAATATTTGAAATTTTTTTTTTTAAGTGATAAAAACATTAAATTCTCTTTTGGTCGCTGGAAAATAATTTCGGTGATGACTGCAGCATCATCGATGTCTATTTTCGAGTTTCCAAAGAGAAATTGCTACCAAACTGTTTTAAATTGAATGTGATTGTGAACTGGGTTGGTTTTGAAATTCAAAGGGAAAATTGTTTGGTAAAAGCAGATTATTTTGGAAATTGGGATTTGAGGTGATATACCAGGTATGTATGAGTTATTTATGGATTCAAATGGTTTTGAAATAAAACCGGGCAATTGAATTCTGGGAATTCTATTTAAAATATAAATGTGGGAATTTAAACGAATCAACAATATAAAGTATAGAATGAAATTGATTGAAATAAGAAGGGAATGAAAGTTTAATTCTGGGATTATAATTATGAGATGAAAATAACTCAATGAGTAATATAAGTTGGTAGATAAAAGAGTTAGAGAATTTGAAGGTGAATGAATTGTAAAACTTGTATAAAATTATATCCTGGAATTAAAATTTAATTCGAGTATATGAAGGTGAATAAAATATATTTGAATTTAACTTAAGATAAGTTAAATAAAATTGAGAATCAGAATTGAATTAAATGTAAGTAAGTTGAAGTTGAATTGAATTGGATATAAAGGTAATGTAAAATGCTTATAATTGTGTAAAGAAATTCATATTCTTAAGTTTTTGAGTGTAATAATTTGAAATTTGATTATAAAGATGAAAATGGACTTAAATGAATAGTCCCAGATCTTAAGTAAGTAAGTTAAACTTATGAATAGAAATGAAATTGTAAGTCATAAATGGGAATTCATTTCTTTGAACCATTAAGAGTTATAATTTGAAATTGTAATTATCAAATGGAAATGACTAAGATAAGCAATCTTAATTTTTAAATAAATCCAAACTTGAATTATAAAATAAATTGAACTTAAGATAATTAAGTGAAGTGATATTTGGAATTAAAAAGCAAGTATTTAATTTTAACCAGCGGAGGAACTAATGAGTTAATAAATTAGTTAATGAAATTGAATTGTGAGTTAATGGGATTGGATTGAAATAGTGATGGTTTGGATTGTGAATGGAATCCGAATAAGTGAAAATAAATTGGAAATGACCTGGTTATTAATAAAATAATTCCAGATAAATTGAGTATGGAAAATAAAATTCATAATGATTGAGTGAATGAACCACTTATATTAAATAAATAAATGGATGGAATTTGATTAAATAAGAATCAAATGAAAGATGGAAATAAAACTTTAAAGGGTTGGTTAAGTGGAAAATAAACTTAAGTTATTGACTTAAGTAAATGTTGAATGGAAAAAGATATACTAAGTGAATAGTTGAATGAAGACTAAAACTAAAGTTGTGAATTGGGATAGTTGTGAATAAGGGGATAACAATTAAAAGGAATGTGAATAAAAGAGAATTGATATAATTGATAATCAATTGGAATTTATACGTAAGATGTACGTATATTATTTTATTCGCATAGCTATTTGGTCCAGATGTCGAACACAGAATTTCAAGATAGATATATCGATCCGAGTTGGAATTTTTCACTCGATTTTCGACGGCGAACCTGGATATGGATTGTTGATTGATTCTGGATATTCTCTATCATAGTTTGAGGCTATGCAAGGAGAATGACGGTTTTTGATCAAGAAACCAGATCTGAGTCCGCACTAGGAAGTCGGGTGGACGATACTAGTTCGGAAGTGGAATTGTGTGATCGATTGAGCGATCGAATGTGATATTGCGTACGGATGATATATGTGCATCGTACGGGCTTAAGTAAAGCAAATATTGAAAATTTGTAAAGAAAAGTATAAAATGACTTTGGGATTGTGATTGGATATTATTGCTTAGTAGGATATACAGGTGTATAAAAGCAATGGATAATTGGGATTTTTGATTTTAGAAGATAAAATTTAATGGCCCGACAAAAGGTATGTATTTGAATTTCTATATGAAATTTGATTGGGTTTTTGATCCAGCCACTTGGCTTTTTGTTTTCTTTTTGAGATTGGGAGGCCGTAGAGCCATTTTGTAGTTGTACCGAGCTAGCCGCGCAAAGGAGACGCTGGCGAAATTTTTCGAAAATTTAGGGAGTTAGAAAAATTTTGGAAAATTTTGATAATTCAAAATTTGAATTCAAATTTAAATTTGAATGGATAAGTAGGTGGTATGGGTTGAACTTATGAATAAGTTTGGGAAGTTAAAAAAATGATTAGTGTATCATTAATAAAAGATTGTTTGGGTATTGTTAAAACTGTTTGAATTTGGGGGAATAACTAACGGGATATGGGACATTCTTCCTAACTAGTAATTTCGGGGACGAAATTCTTTTAAGGGGGGAGGAATGTGACGACCCGGAATTTTTAAGCATTTGAAATTGAATATTTAATTGATTTTAAATATTCAAAAGTTAATTATTAACTAGAATTTCAAATATCACTATTTATTTGATAATTAAATAATTGAATTTAATAATTGGGAATTGGGTAAAATGTTGAATCTGAAATTTTAAGCCTGATAAAATTAATTTGAAGGCTTGGAAATTTCATATTAATGATATTGAAGATAATAGAACTTTTAAAATGTGATTTAAAAGTGTTTTGTTCAGTTTTTAAAATATATCGTTTAAATTGAATTTAAAAATAGCCTTCCGAGGCACAGTCTCGGAATTCGACGAAACCAGTTCTATTGGATCCGTAATAGTTAGTTATTATCGGATTTCAATCCTCATAGCAATCAGAGTGTCGTTTAACCCTGGCAGCTCAAAACGCTTCGAATTGTTTGAATCGATTTAATTCGAAATTGGATCGTTTACTTCTGTAACTCGCGCATACGATCGAATTAGCCTCTGGAACACGTTCCGTTGTGATCGGAATATGGGTAGAATCTTATGAACGTCTGTCGGCATGTCTTATTCGGGGTTCGGGATTTCGCGTTATGTAACGAGACGTTTTGAAGTTTTATAATGTAATATATTTAAAGTCAACTAGTCAGAGATATTTATAAAACAAGCGTACGCTGGAAGCCTCCCCAAATCGATATCTTCTCCCCGTTCCTCCATCTACTTAAAAGTTCACGCAGCTGGAAATAAAATCGAAACCCAACTCTTAAAGAAAATAAAACAAAATGGCCGAGTTTTCTCATAAATTCATTCTGAAACTGAAATCACATTCAAATTTAAATGGCCGAACAAATCCCATCTATTCTTTCTCCACTCAAATTGAATTCACGACCCAGACGAATGGGAGAAACGCGAGCCATCTTCTCTTCTTTTCCATCATCTGTAACGATCGAGCTTGCGAGGAAGCATACGCGATTGGGTCGCGTTCGTTTAGAGATCTGTGCTATTTTAGGAGAGGTTTGATCGCGTCTTGGCTAGTACTGCAAGGGTTTGGGTGTCGCGATTTTGGTCTTGGTAGAGTTTCGTGGTCGCCAAGTTCGCGAGGTCGTGGTCAGCTGGAGTTACTGCGTGGTCGTGCTCGACCTGAAGTAGTAGTCGTGTTCATCGAGGCCGAGGTTTTGGGTTCGCGATCGTTTGAAGACCGGTGCTCGTGATCGAGATGGGGAGGTTGCGATGCCGTTTCTGTCGCGACGGTGAGGTAGTGTTTCGATTAGAGGCGCTGCAATGGTTGATGGAGACGAGGGTGCTAAGTGGTCGTGGTGGTCAGTGGTGGCCGAAGTTGTGATTGTCGTGATTTGGGTTTGAGGTAATCTCTAGCCTATATTATTATTGCATAATTAATTTTAAGAAGGAAAAAAATGTTGTTATCAGTATAACGAAAATTTTACCTGTTAAGCAGTTTCATTAAATTTTAAGGAAATTGAATTGAATTTAAATATGTATAGGAAACCGAAATTATTTATAGTTTTTGGGAAAGGATAGGAGTCATATAAAAAGTAGACCTTTAAACCTGTTTTATTAACTTATTAAATGATTTCAAATTACTAAATGGTTTGTATTAAAGGAAAGTTATTAATTAAAGATTAAACCATTAGCTAAAAATTAAATTTATTGGTTTAAACCCAAATTAGTAGCTAAATTAAATAAATAGTGATAAATTGTTTGATTAATTCGAATGTTAATAAATCATATAAATTGTTATTCAAGGTCAAAAATCTAAAAGGAAACAAGCTGGTTTGGTTGGATTGCAAATCAGGGATTAAAGGTGAGTTAATCTCACTCAGTTAAATTATAATTTAAATTTAATTGGTTAAATTTAAATAATTGGTAAAATGATTGATTTGGTTTGATGTGATACTATATATATATAGTAGTATATAGCAATATATACATATTGGCATATGTATATATTTGAGTTGTTGAGATTCCCGCATTTATATAGCGGATGAGACCCTATGCGCCGCATAATAGCGGATGATATTTATTTAATCCCATATACCGCGATATTCCACCTTGAAGTGGAATTGGTATTTTATATTGTGCTAACGTCTGTGGATGCAGGAAAAACAGGTTGGAGGGATCCAACTGGACCCCTCAACATTTATTATATTACTCAATATCCTCTGTTGTGATTGTTTGATATTTCCTGATAAATTATATTGGAATATTGAATGTTATTGTTTGATTGAATATTTGGGTATAAGGAAATACCAGAAATATATAAATTGGATTTTTGAAAGAAAGTAAAGGAAGTAAATTTGTAAAGAAATAATTACCGGAAATTTGAATGAAGTAAGAATGAATTGAAAGATGGAAATGATGTTAAATACAAATAAATAACTTTGAATATGAAAAGTAAAGAATTTGCAATAACAGTAATTAAGGGATTAATGAATTGTAAATTCAAGTGATATTATTCGAAAAGGAATAAAGAAATATTTTTAAAAATTTAAAGTTTAACTTAAAAAGGAAATTTGGGAAATCTAAAATTGGTATTTCCAGTTAAAAGTATTTTAAATCAAATGAAGGGTTTAAAATCTGAAGTTAAAGGATTTTTGAAATAAATGGATTAAATTGAAAATCAATTTGGGAATTGATTTAAATTTGTGAAACTGGGAATTTGAAGGAAGAATGTGGCAATGGAATTTATAAACGGGGTTTATAAAAGTAAAGTAATATCTCAGAGGATATTTGGAAAGAATAAATTCAAATTGGGAATTTATTAAGGGAAATGAGAAATTGTTTAAAAATAAACAGTGTTTTATTTTTAAGATGAGGAGAGAAGTATATTTCTCTGGATAGCCAAGTACGTTTCCCAAAGCAATTTTAAATATAAGTTAAAAGTTCAAATTTTGTTTTTAAAAGCATGTTTAGAAAATTGATTTATTTCTAAATGTTAAAGTCTAAAGTAAGATTTTCAAAATCTATTATTGTAGTAATTATATAAAAGTGATTTGGCATTATGTTTTAAAAAGAGAAATTTGGTTTATATTTATAAAGTGATTTCATTTTAAATATTCTTTAAGTATATATATTTTGAAAGGTATTAAAGTAGTTTTTAAATTTCAATATTATAAAGTATATTATAGTAAAGTGTTTTTAAATTATTTTAAAATGTAAAAGTGTTTTGTACTTGGTGTTTCAGAGGAAATAAATATTTGGAATGTATTCCGTAAGCGGAAACTGTTTTGAAATTGTTTCAAAGGAGTTTGAAAATAGGAATATACCTTGGAAAGATATTTGAGGTTAATAAATAATGTGGGAAATTATTTATTGTGTGATGGTTGCTTGTGGATGTAAATTGATAGTTAAATAACCGACTATCAATATTGGCCAAATGCGCTGATCGTTTCGAAGAGACCGGGATCGAGTTTCCGTATACCGGGATTCTAGGTCTGGAGACTCGAATACCACTTCGATTCGGTTTGTACGTTTCGTGTAACGTGTTGGAGTCGAAGATGGAGCAGTGAAGTGCAAGGGCTAGTCGCTACTAATCCTGAGGATATTTCCAAAATGGATGTGGTAGGAGTAGTGCCTTCGGTTCCGTTCGAACCCGGAACGGACTTGTATGGACGAATGCTTTCGTGACATCGTCAGGTGGACGATGGGCATTCTAAGGGATATGTTCTGTAAAGGTATCGTTTAGCCTCGAGCCTCATCAACCGGGAATGACTGAAAATCAGGGGTTATGCAGCAAGGCTTCGTGGGTAGCCCCCACTTGAGAGTAAGGTCATCCCTGTCTAGATGTCCCTTTTATTTCGGCTTAGTGTTTCGGTTGCTGATCCCAACCGTGGGGTGATTTTACTTGGAATTATCCAGTAAGGGATGATTCCGGCTTTGTGTTGCAGGGGAGCGGGCGTACTCCTCGGTACTGTGATCTAGGCCACGTACTGTGACAGGTGGTACCCCAGTGCCTAGTCATTCGTTGGAAATCCATTCTCCCTACGTGCCTTGTACGAGTTTTGTTTGTATTACCCACGTTGTGGCTAGTATGCTGGAATTTAATCATGTAACAATTTCAGCTATTTTAATAAGTATTTGTGAATAGACACTATTATAATATCAGAGGATTTAGATATAAAGTGTTTTAGCTATCGTAAGGTAAAAACCCGACATGTTTATTTGTGGCGTGGTCTTACGAGATGCTTTTGTTTTCAAAGGATTTTGAAACTCTAATAATCAATTTGAGTGTGATTTTCTCACGCTGGTTTTCCAGACTGACTCGGGTATTGTTTTATATGATGCTCGGGTCAGACCGAGATAAACAGGTTCAGATTGTAGCTGGGAAGCTCAGGAGATGAGCTGGATGGCGATACGTACTTCCGTATTTGTTTATTGTTCCGCTGTGTATTTGGATGTATGTCATTGATGTGATGAACTCTGATGCTGTATTCTGTAAATATATTGTATAAACAAATATATTTTTCTGTTTGAGTAAAGATCTGTTTTGTATATATTATATTTTATTCCGCTGCGATGTGAGATTCTGTTGTTGATTTTCTGTTTCTTCTTCTTCTACCTCTTCTTCTTTAAAACAAATGGTTCGATTTTCCGGGTCTGGAAAGTCGGGTCGTTACAGAATGTTATGCAAAATAGTTACATCTTTACTCAAAGAATCTGGGATGGCACCTGCTAAGCTAACGGTCGACATTACAGCCAGCCATAGCGACCTTTTCCGGGTGTTGAATATCAGATCACAGCTCAGTGCAGTGATGATAAAAGAATTAGTTGGATTTTTCTGAATAAATGATGATATGTTCCCTTGGACCCATTCTGACATGCATATGTGATTTTATTAACTATCGCGAGCCATGCATTGGATATCAACCCGAAGCTACAAAAGCTAGCACAATCTCTATTGATTTCATCATGAAAGCTCCACTCTTACTTTTAGGCTCACCCCCATCAACGTCTATGCCTACCAGCCGTTGCGACAGGGCATACAATGACCTGAGACGTCTGAAAGACTACTTAAATAGGATATCGAACTAAGCTAATTCGATATCACTTATTTCCCACGAAGGGCTATCCAAGGACGGAAATTAGCAGACCTCACGCCCAAATTCACTACCTCAGATGACTACTCGAAGAGTAGCAGAGAACCAACCATAAGGTGGAAAATGTATGCGGATGGAGCATCCAATGATCAGTGTTGTTGCATAGGAGTCATGATAATAATTCCTGAGGAACGATCAATCTACTACGTCCTAAAACTCGATTTACCTGTAACAAACAACGATGCTTAGTATGAAGCCTTGACTGCCAGCCTCAAACTTGCTAGAGGATTTGAAGTGAAAACTTTACATATCTTTTGTGATTCTTGATTGGTAGTATACAAATTTAAGGAAGTTGATATTGCTAGGAGACATTGTCTTGCTCCTTATCTCGGCCAAGTCCAAGAGCTACTAACCGACTTCACGCATTACATCATTACACACGTACCCAACGAAAAAAATGAAAAGGTGTCATGGTTGACTCCTATCAAAGACTATCTACATTGAGGAATTCTAACTGAACGGAGAATGGAAACGACAGATCCTCCTCAAAGCTTCATGCCAAATCATCTAAGAATAAGTCATGTGTCAAAAGGAGTTTATCCATCCCCATGCTTCGGCATATCGCCCATGATGATATCTTGAGCAAAGTCTATGAAGAAGAATATGGTAATAACATCAGGGGGAAAACCATAATAAAGAAGATACTCTACTATAGGTATTACTGGCCAACTATCAACCCAGATGCAGTTGATCATGCTAGACAATGTGACGAGTACAAGATGTGTGCAAAAAATCCGGGAACCCCGCCGATGGAAATTATTCAAATGGCTAGTTCATAGCCGTTTGCCACTTTGGGGCACTGAAATCATCTTCTTGTCAATCCTAAAGGTGGTGCGAAATACACCATCATAGCAGTTGATTACGTCATCAAATGGGCAAATGAAGAACTCTTAACCACGACCAAGATGAAGAAAATAATCAACTTCTTTATCCGTAACGTCATCTGTCCTTATGACCTTCCATGATCCATTATAACTGCAAATGGATAGGTTGAAGCTGTGAACAAAATCATAGAGTCTGTACTGAAGGGAGGTTTGGAAAACTCCTCAAGTGGCTGATTGCAACCCTTATTTCACAGAAAATACAAACAAGGAATCGCGATTGAATTGCAATTAAACTAGATGGAGTTGGTGACGACTTATGAGCATATAAAATGCATTCGAGAGCCAATGGCAAGAACATGTACCCGAACGTGCATGTGTACATCCGAAAAAGTTCGACTTCTTGAAATCAACAGAAATTGAATTCTCACTAAGGGTTATTAAGAAAAGGCTAGATCAGATAGCCGAAGCTTATTAGTTCTGCAGAATCAGTCACGGATGGCCACTAATGAACTACAACCATGGATTTATAATATTGGGAATTGACCAAGCATCACGATGACCAAAGAAGGATACAACACCTTGGTTCGGATAAATTGGAGAATAATGACTATTCAAGAAACATGGTGGATTTCTTTCAGAAGACAAGGAATACTCGCTGATTCAAAGCGTGTTGTGTTGCTTCACACGACACACTTTGGGGGGCAAGTGTTAACCGGCATCTTGGCCCGGTTACAAAACGACAGTTGAAGAAATTATCATTAGCACTAGACAAGATTCTGATCAAGGAGAGACTGGAGGTGGTAGCAAGTTATCAGGCCTACAACAAAGCAAGAGCATTCGGCCTGCCTGGCCTGGTGTGTAGATTCACCTACTATAGGCAGAGGCACCTTGTTCCTAAGCCTATGAGGGAAGTCCAACCCATCTCGTCTATAAATAGAGAGGCAGGGGCACAGTGAAATGGATCATTTTTGGGAGAACACTGGGGAGACTCTGCCGTTTTCAAGACTCATCTTCTTTACTTAGCAATTGTAATCAAGTGTTTGGTCTACGGATTGTATCTGTAATCAATCATCAAGTAAAGCAATAAAGTTTAACCTCAAAGTTGATGTAGGCAATTACGCTGAACCACTATAAATCCGGTGTTCTTACTTTCTGTATTTAAATTAGCATATTCTTCCTTGTTTAATTTAACTTCATCACTTACATCTCTACACAATCTTTCTCAACGAGGTTAGTGACCAATTTTGGTGCTAACAGATATAAAAGAAATATTTTCTTAAATTGTTATATAACTTGGATGTTTGGATGATAATATTCTAAATAAATAAGATTATATATAAAAAAATTGGTATGACTTGTAAAATAAAATAAAAATTTGTATAAGCATAAATTATACAAATCAATTGTAGTTAAAATTTGATTTAAGTCAAAATCTGAAAGTTTAAAAACTTAGAGATTTTGGAAGTGTTTTTCGAAGTGTTTTGAAGATAAATAATAGCATTATTATTTTGGGAGGTATTTCTAAAAAGAAATTGTTTCAAATAGATTTTTGGAAGGGATGTAGCACTGAACTCACTCAGTCGTTGGAAAATAATTCTGATGATGACGGCCGCATCATCAGTATTCATTTTCGAGTTTCTAAGTGACGGATTGCTGCCAAATTGATTTGTTCAGAAAAATTAGTTTTGTTTTTGGAATTTCAAAGGAAATTTGTTCGGAATAAAGCCAGGATTGGTTTAAAAATATGAGTAGTGTGATTTTGAGATATTGGTGATTTCGAAATGATTTGAAACAATAGCCGTGTGTTTAAAAATCCTGAAATCCTTATTTAAATAATTTAGAGAGATCATCAGGAGATAAGTTATAAACTTATAATTGGTGAATGATTTCGATTGAATGGGAAAGTAAGAATTAAGTTGAAATCGAATTGAAATGAAATGAATTGAGATGTAGATGATATTAAGAGAAAATAAGTCCTTACTTAATTTAAATTCAAATGAATTGGGTGGATTAAAGAGAATAGTAAGATGCTAGATTTAACTAGAGTTAAGTTAAATAAAACTGAATTGAAATAAAAATTCAGTGAGTTATAAATAATGTGGAATGGAATAAAATTCTTACTGAAATAAATAAAGGTAAGATAAGAATTGAATTGGGATATGTAAACTGAAATAGCTCACAAAAGTTATAATGCATGAATAAAAAGATGCTTGGGCTATAAATAAAGATCTCGAGTTAAAAATAAAATATGATTGTGATTGATTGTAAATGGGTGGAAGTATGGATATAAATAAGTGTGTGACTTATAAAATTTAAAGGTGGAATAAATAAGTCCAGAACAAAATTGTTTTGTATTTTTGGAAATGAAATAGAAATCCAAACTTGAATTGCAAAAATAGAATTGAATTCAAGTAAGATAATGAAGTGATTTTTTTTGAAGATAAAAATCAAATATTGAATTGAAAGTGGGTGTGAACTAATTTGGAATAAATTAGTTGATTGAACATGTTAATGAGATTTAAATTGGTTAACTAAAAGTTGAATTGTGAGTTAAATAAAATGGTTTGTATGAAACCAATGTGAATATGAAATAAAATGCAAATATATGATTTGTAAATAAATTAGAATGGAATGGAATTAAATATAAATTGAGTGGAATCAATTCTAAAATAGTTACAAACCAAAGAAATTGTTTGTTAGAATGAATATCGATGAAATTGCATAGAAATTGATTTTTGGTTGTCGTAAACGAGATTCAATAAAATTCTATGAATTGATAGAAGTAAATAAAATTAATTTTTGAATCAATTACAATGAATACAAGTTTGTTTGGATTACAAATGAATTGAATGTAAGAATGTAAGTTGGAAACTATTCGAATTGAATGGAATGGTATGTGATGTGGTTGCAAACAATTTAAAACTAGTGTCGAAACCTTATAAATTGCTTATGGAAGTGTTTAGTGCTTGTTGCTTATGAAAAGCATGTGTTTAGCTATTGAAATTAAGTGAAATGTTAATAAATTTCATATATTTGGCACTTACACATTTAAATTGAGTAAGTACAGGTTCAGGGAAGTCGTTTGGCTGGGTTGGGTCATGCAAAATGCTAAAATAATAATCCGCTTGCTTAAAATGCTAAATAAGGTACGCTTATGCAATAAAAATAGGAAATATGAACGGTTTGTGTTTTTCCGATCGTGTGGGTCGATGTATATATATTTATATCTTTTGTCAATTTGCAAAAACTCCTCCGTACAAAGGAGACTCTGCCAAAAAATTTCAAAAATTTTGGGAGTTAGAAAATTTTGGAAACTTTGAAAATTTTCAGTAACGATAAATAATTTCAAATGTGAATTTGAGATAAGGTAAATAGAATTCAATATCTAAAATGGAGCAAATTGAATTCATATGAAATTGGAAATCCAGTTTTAAAATAAGTGGATATAAAGACCAAAATGGTAGAGTAATAATATAAGAAGTATATAAAATATTTATACTGAACTTAAGAAATGAAGGATGAAATTCTTAAGTAAATTGGTATTGGGAATATATTGAGTGAATAATTGAATGAAGATTAAAGCTGGAAGTTGTGACAAGGGAGAAGTGTGAATAAGTGAATAACAATCAAAATGAATGTGAATAAAAAGAGCACATTGATACAGTTGATAATCAATTGAAATTAATACATAGAATGTACGTATATTATTTTATTCGCATAGTGATTTGATCCGGATTTGAGCACAAAATTTCGAGGTAATTATACCGATCCGAGTTAGGATTTTTCACTCGATTTTCGACGGCGAACCCTGGATTTGGGATTTTGATTGATTCTGGATATTCTCTATCATAGTTTGTGGCTATGCAAGGAGAATGACAGTTTCTGATCAAGAAACCAGAGCTGAGTCCGCACTAGGAAGTCGGGTGGACGATACTAGTTTGGAAGTGGAATTGTGTGATCGAGTGAGCGATCGGATTTGGTTTTGCGTACGGATGATATATGTGCATCGTACGGCTTAAGTGAAGCAAATATTGTGAATTTTGTAAAGAAGTATATAAAATGATTTTGAAATCTGCAATTGGATATTATTGCTAAGTAGGACACAGGTGTTTAAAAAGCAAAAGGAAAATTGATGTTTTTGATTTCAGAAGATAAAATTTGAATTGCTCAACAAAGGTATGTATTTAAATTTCTATATGAAATTTGATGATTCTCTAATCTATCCACTTGGCTTTATGTTTTCTTTTGAAATTTAGGAGCCCATAGAAGCATTTTGTAGTTGTACCGAGCTAGCTGCGCAAACGAGACGCTGGCAAAAATTTTCGAAAAATTAAGAAGTTAGAAAATTTTGAAATTTTTTTTTGATAATTCAAAATTGGTTTTGAATTAAAAATTTGAATTGTTAAGTAAGTAATGTTGTTTGAACCTATGGATAAGTTGAAAAGGTAGAAAGAGGGTTAGTGTGTCTTTGATTAAAAGATTTGTTTTGGGTATTGTTAAAGCTGTTGGTTTTGGGATGTGGTTAAAACTATTTGGATTGGAAAATAGTAACGGGTATTGAACCATTCTTCTTAACTAGTAATTTCGGGGGCCGAAATTCTTTTAAGGGGGGAGGAATGTGACGACCTGGAATTATGGATATTTGAAATGGGAATATTTAATTGATTTTACATATTCAAAAGGGTAATTTTGACTTGAATTTTCAAATATCACTATTAATTAGGTGATTTAATTATTGAATTTAAATAATTGGAAATTGGGAAAATTATTGAATCTTGGGTTTTAAGCTTGTTAAAAATATTTTAAGGGCTTGGAAAATTTATATTGATGATACTGGAGATAATAAAAGTTGTAAAATTGAACTTATAAGTGGTTTGTTCAATTTTAAAAATGTATTTTTCAAATTGAATTTAAAAATAGCCTTCCGTGCCATAGTCTCGGAATTCGACGAAACCAGTTCCATTAGATCCGTAATAGTGTGATATTATCGGATTTCAATTTTCGTCGTGATTGGAGTTGTTGTGTGAGCATACAAAATATAAACGCACTGAAATTTGAATCGAAATTTTAATATTATAACCGAGTTTAAAAACTATTTTCTCCCTACAATCAAATTAGGACTCGAAACCTTTTCCATTGTGTTCGAAATAGGGGTTTAACATTATAAACGCCTAGCGGCACATCTCGGTAGGAGGTCGAGAGTTTGAGTTGTAAAATTAGAGTCAATTTGAATTTAAATTTAAAATATATATGTTTATAATGGCCATCTTCAGCTGTAATTGTTTCACATCAGCGCTTTTTCATTTCCCTTCAAAACACTATAGCTTCTTTTCTTCAACATGCCAACATCTCATCTCTTCTTTTTATAAACAGCAGAAGCCTTCCATCGAGAAAAATTCGCCTGCATATTCTCTTTATTCCTCTTCTTTATAAATCAAATTCCATCTCCAATTCATTTCAAAAACAAATCGAATTCAAATTCATTTCGAAAAATATGGCAGAACGAATACGATTCAAACTCAGATCCATTCGAATCAGAACAACTTCGATTCAAAGACGAGGCCGAGCGCGGCCAGATTTCAAGCAAGCTAGGACTTCGTGGATTGGTCGCGACTAAGTGGTGGCAGAAGCGGACTCGACGAAGTCGAGTGGTTATCGACGATAGGCTGAGGCAGCGTCGAGGCTAGAGAGAGAGGTGATTTTGTGACTGGCAGGGTAGGGTGTTCAATTTTAGTTCGGCAGGCTCGAGCGCGACTCGTCTTTAGGTGGCGACGTCTGAGGGATGCGTGAGGTAGTAGGCATCGCTGAGCATGTTTTGGAGGTTTTGATTGATTCTGGGAATCGACCGATGTGTATGAGGCGGTCGATGGAGCGAACGTGTTGTTGAAGTTGTGATCGAAGGTGGAAGTGTTGAGGGAGGGTGGTTCGAAGCAGTAAGGTATAAGATTTTCAATTTTTGTTATTGAATTTAACACACATATATATATACGTAGGTATACAAATTTGGAAATAGGAAAGGAAATTTATAAATTATAGTAAAGAATGTTGTTGTTTAGTTTTCAAATTTGTAGAGTTTAAATTTATGTACAGAAATTTTATATAAGATTTTGGGAAATATATAAGGGTTTATATTGGAAATTTTGCTCATATAAATTGTTTTTATATGCAGTTTTAAAATGAAAATAAGATAATTTTATATACCTTTTAAATCTACTAGTTTATTTTAAAATTATGTATTTAGGATGATTAGTTTAGTTAAATAACCTGTCAAATTTATTTTAGTTATTAAGAAAGTATTTAAAGAAAATTTAGTTCAAATTTAACTCATTAGCCAATTGAATTATTAGATATAAAAAAATAAAAATAAATAAAAAAATTTGTCCGATTTATTTCAGATATTAATAAATCATAAATGTTTGTATAAGGTTAAAAATCTTAAAGAAAGCAATCCGGATTGGAAGTGGATTGTAAAACAAAATCAAAGGTGAGTTAATCTCACTCATCTGGGTTTAATTTAAATTTAATGGTTAAATTTAAATAATTGGTTGAATGATTGAATTGATTGGATATGGTATTTTATATAGTAGTGTGTATATATATATATTGGAGTGATTGATTTCCCGCATTATATAGCGGATGAGACCATATGCGCCACATAATATCGGATGATATTATATTAATCCCATATACTGCGATATTCCACCTCGAAGTGGAATTAGTATAATGCTAACATCTGTGGATGCAGGGAAACAGGTTGGAGGGATCCAACTGGATTCCTCAAATTTATTTAGATTGTTTAATATTCTGTGTTATGATTATTAGACATTATGTGATGAATTATATTGATAACTGAAATGTTGGATGCTATGGTTTGATTGGATATATTTGGACATTGAGTTATCAAAATATATAGATTTGGATTTTTGAAAGAAAATAAAAGAGGAAACTTTAAGTAAATAATTATAGGAATTTGGATAAATTAAAGAATGAATTGGAAAGGAATAAAAGTTGACTTTTGAATTCAAATAAATAAAATTTCAAGTATGGGAAATGAGATTTTTGAATAAATGGGAATAAGTGATTGTTGTAAAATCTCAAGTGTTATTATTTAAGGGAATGAATAATTTATTTTAAAAATTCAAGGTTTAAATTTATTTGAAAGGATAAAGAAGGAATTTGAAGGATAATAATATTTTGGAATTGGTATTTTCAGTTAAAAGAATTTTAAATCATAATAAAGAAATAAAATCTGAAAGTTAATGGATTTTGAAATAAATGGAGTAAGTAAGGAAATTTATTTCAAAGTGAAGTAAATTGGAAATCAATTGTAAATTGATTTAAGTGTTTGGAATTGGAATTTCAAAGAAAAGTGAGATTTTGGAATTTATAAACTGGGTTTATAAAGTGAAGTAAAATATCAGTGGATATTTGGAAGTATAAATTTCACAGTGGGAGGTTATAAAGGAATGAGAATTTGTTTTAAAAACAAATAGTGATTTATTTTAAAGGTATGGAAATGGGAAGTGTATTTCCCTGGAAAGCCAAGTATATTTTAAAGGAGACTTTTTATGTATAAGTTAAAGGCTTTAAAAATTTGTTATAAAGAAATGTTTTAGAGGATTTATTATTTTAAATGTTTAGATTTTAAAGTAAATATTCTTCAAATTTATTATAGTAGTAATTATTTAAAGGTGATTGGGTATTTTGTTTTAAAAAGATAAAAATTTAGTTTTATATGTTCTAAAGTAGCTTTATTTTAAATATTCTTAAAGTATATATTTTTGAATAAAGTATTAAAGTAGTTTTAATTTATATGTTTTAAAGTGTATTTTATAATAAAGTGTTTTTAAATTATTTTAGAAATCTAAAGTGTTTGTACTTGGTGATTTCAGAGAAGATAGAAAATATTTGGGAATTTTACTCCGTGAGAGAAAGGTGCTTTTTGAAACCGTTTTCAAAGGGTTGAAAAGTGGAATATATCTTGCGAAGATATTTTGAGATAAATAAATAATTTGAAAAATTATTTATTGTTTGATGGTTTTTGTGAATGTTAATTGATAGTTAAATAACCGACTATCAATATTGGCTAATGCGCTGATCGTTTCGAAGAGACCGGGATCGGGATTTATTTTCCGAAAACCACTTCGATCCAGTTTGTACGTTTTCGTGGGGAAACGAGTTTGAATCGAAGATGGTACAGTGAAGTGCAAGGTCTAGTCGCTACTAATCCTAAGGGTGATTCCAAAATGGATGTAGTAGGAATAGTGCCTTCGGTTCCGTTCGAACCCGGAACGGACTTGTATGGATGAATGCTTTCGGAACGTCGTCAGGTGGACGATGGGCATTCTAAGTGAAATGTTCTAAAGAGGTAACGCTTAGCCTCAAGCCTCATCAACCGGGAATGACAGAAAATCAGGGGTTATGCAGCACGGCTATGTGGGTAACACCCATTAGGGGTGAGGTCATCCCTGTCGATGTCCATTTTTATTTCGGCTTAGTGGTGTGGTTGCTGATCCCAACCGTGGGGAGATCTTACTCGGAATTATCCAGTAAGGGGTAGTTCCGGTCTTGTGTTGGAGGGGATCGGGCGTGGTCCTCGGTACACTAATCTAGACCAAGTACTGTAATAGGTGGTACCCTAGTGCCTAGTCATTAGTTGGAAATCCATTCTCCCTACGTGCCTTGTACGGTTTTTGTTTGTAGAACCCACTTTGTGGCTAGTATGCTGGAATTTAATCATGTAACAATTTCAGCTATTTGAATAAGTATTTGTATATAGACACTATTATAACATCAGACGGGTTTGATAAAAAGTGTTTTAGCTATCGTAAGGTAAAACCCGACATGTTTATTTGTGGCATGGTCTTACGAGATGCTTTTGATTTTAAAGGGATTTTGAAACTTTAATAATCCAATTGAGTGTGTTTTCTCACGTTGGTTTTCCAGACTGACTCGGGTGTTATTTTATTATAATGCTCGGGTCAGACCGAGTATTATAGATACAGGATAGGATGCTGTGGAGCTCAGGAGATGAGCTGGAAGGCGAGACGTATCACTCGTACTTGGTATATATTCCGCTGCGTTGTGTGTTGTGTATTCTATTCTGGGTCAAGTTAATATAACTGACCGATATTTGATTCTGATTGTATTGTACTCTGATGATGTAATGTATAAACAGATTTGTTTTTGTGTAAAGATTAGTTATGCTCTATTATATTTTATTCCGCTGCGATGGTTAGATTCTGATGTTGTCTTCTATTTTCTTCTTCTACCTCTTCTTCTTCAACCCAAATAGTTCGTATTTCCGTTCTTCTTGAGTTGATCTGATGGAGATTAGTGTCATTCAAGGAATACGGGTTTGCGGGCTGCTACAATTTGCTTCCATTGTTTTGTTTGAATATTATATATATAATATTTATAGTTTTTTTTAAATATTTTGACCAATTCAAATATTTTGAATTAATATTTAAAATACCTTATAATATTTTTAAATTCAAAAAAAAATCTAGTCCATAATAAATGTCTATTTTAAATTTTAATTCAAATTAATATTTAAATTCAAACTACAATATATTCAAATCAAATATATATACATATGTTGAAAACCGAATTTTTTAAATTCTCGGTCGAAAATGATTGTAACCAATTTTTTAATATTATGTTAAATTCGTCTAGATTTGGCATCAAAAATTATTATTATTTTAGTTCATACAATAATTAAAGAAAAGGGTTTAAATTATTTATTTATCTCTACTATTAATAAAGAGAATTCAATGAATAGATTTTCACAGTGTCTTTTTGAAATTTCAAAAATACCCTACATCCATCAACATAATCTCACCATCGTTTGCAACCTCCATCACCACCCACTTTTCAACCACCCATCAACGGAATTCACTATGACTTTGCTTGAAATAAAAGTGATGTGACCACCGAAGTTTTTGCACTTATAGCACACATCCGTACATAATTTTTTTATTAAATAAAAAGTAAATATTTCTAGCTATTAGATGCACATACGTGCAATTTACACTAGTATTCATAATTATAATACAATATAAAAATTAAAAAATATAAGTAAATATAAATTAGCTTTTAAAGTTTAATACATAAAACAACTATATGTATATATAATTACATATACCATTTAAATTGTTAAATCCATTTAGAATCATTTCAAGATTTTAATTTTTTTTAAATTCTTAAGTTTGGTCGAAAATTATGTGAATATTAAAATGAAGTTTTGATGTGTTTTTTATTTAGATAATTTTGAACACACGCACATAAGATTAGATAACAAACATATATGTAAATTCGTTATAATAATTGGGATCTAAACAACATAGTTGTAATGATCTACATATGTGATTATGGAATAATAATGAACCTAAAATTATTACCAAATTGTATAGCTTATGAAATGCACATTGAATGATGAATAAAACTCCTTAAATCTGATCGAAAATGCCTCCAAAAATTGCAGTAGACTAGAGATGAATACCACTCCTTATTTAAATTGATTTGGTTTAAATTTGCTTTGGAGATAAAGAATGAGAATGCCCTTATTCTTTAAGGCTAAGTTAGGTTAGGAGGACCAAGGGAGTAATCTCAAATTGAATAAAAAAGGGAGGTTTGAATAGGCAACCAGATGAATCAAAAAATGGAGTTATAATCTCCTTTGTTTACTCTTTCCTTTCCACAAATTCAAATCCACATTTGAGAATTTAAAACCCTACACCCCTCCTCCCCATGGTAGGCCATGGTATGGGCACAATGGGCCCATAAAATATTCCAAACTCATTCAGTATTTAATATATTTAAATCAGATTTAAATATTTATTGATCCTATATCGTACGTATATATTTAACTTTTATATACACACTTTGTTAGATACAAATGTCATTTAAATAAATCAAATAATATTTAATAATCAACCTTTTATAAATGTTAATTAATTTACTGAATTTATAATAATTATAATTTAATTAAGTTGGGTAGTATTTCTAAATATTCAACATTGCGGCTGTATGGCTCAAAGGTGTAAATTCAGTCAGCGATTAATATTGAATAATTCGAATATTAACGTTCATGGGTCATCTTAGCTAGTAGTGAGATGGTTTGGCTAAATTTATCACTTACACATTTCTCACTAAAGATACTTAGTGGTAACGGTTTTTTGCACTAGTTCTCTTTATCAGAACTATATCATTTTAGGACTTATATAATTTGGTTTTGATTAAAATTCGCATATCATCCATATTCAGCTTGGTTAGTCCAAATACAAAACCCTTAGTTTAATAATAAAAAATACTATTAACTAAACTACTGTAGCTAAAGACTTTGATCTTGAGTTGCTTCTGTTGACCGTGATACTAACTTGATATAACTGAGGAGACAAATTCTCTATTGAATAGTGTTTCACTTCTAGTGCTTCAGCTCAGATCCAATTAGTCGTTCAATGGATGAAATGCCATAATTTAATGATAATCAAATTGGAGTGTCACGTTGAAGTTATAATATCATCCATTGCGATTCTCTATTTGACCTTAGATATTAACCAATAAGAGAACTCTCAAGTAAGTCATTCCATATTTACCCTATAATTACTAGTACATAACCTCTTGAAGAGAAATACATATGCTAGTCTTAATCGATGTACTGATATCCTATCTCAAAACATCTTGATAAGGAATATTTAAAACAATATGTTATTTCTAAAGTGTGATATATTTCTCATGATTACAATATATTGTAATTATATCACATAACATATTATATGGATTTTCTATTTAACATAAATAATTAACTATCGTAACATAGTATGAAAAGTATATAATAGAAAGGAAAACATATTTTATTACGAATGAGATTTTATTACAGAGCTAATAATTTATAATAAATTACAGAATTATCCCTAGGGCATACCTCTAATTCTATCAGTTTGGAATGTCCCAAAATGATATACATAGACATCATATTAAAAATGTTTAATGTGGAGCATGCAAGGTGGATTCCTTATGCATTTGCAATTGGAATTATCATACACATTGTGTTGTCTACAGTATCACATTTCTCTTACGTTTTTGATACATAAAGCAAGTATTAAATTCGAATTACGATCACTAAATAATAATTTAGAGTGTTCTTGTGTATTTATGACATACTAGAGAATTATTTATATAAATAATGAACTCCTTGTGATGGAGTGCATAGGCTCGAACTTCATAAACGATATCGAATTTAGTATGTCAATCCCAGATTCATGTTCAATCTTAGGTTAAGAACTTTAAGTTGGAAATGTTCCAAACAATAAGTAGTGGCTAACTCATCCCAAGGCTAACTATATCACCTTGAATAATGCTGCAATATAACAAGTATAAATAAACGCACTAATTTATAACTAAGATGGGGTGATTCCAAATGTTGATAATCCTATAACATTGTTATATGCAATGCTGCATATAGTTCGTAAAGAGCCCAAAACTCACTAAAGTCAAAACAAACATACTCCGAAGGGTTCCTCGTGATAAAGGCAGTTTATCAGCATTAAAGAGGGTTGATTGATAGAGTAGCTAACTAAAAAAATAACGTATTCGTTCACTAAGGGACTGGCTCAATTAGTTTTGAGAAAACTGATCAAAGGAATAAAAATAAGATTCTATAATTTCCCCCAAGTGCAAGTGGGAGATTGATAAAGTTAGGGGTATGTCTTATGAGCAATTATGTAATTTGTTACATATATCTAACTCTATGCCAATCTTGTCCATAATAAAGGTATTTGGTTTCTGTTATATATGTTTTTCTATAGTGACATAACTAATTAAGTACTTAATTTAAAGTATATGTATACAATAAAATCCTTAAATGAAGTTTTGTGTGATTGTAGTTGCAAATAGTTGCAATCGTTAGTAATTAATCACAATATAAAATTATTTTAAATATTCCTAGTCAAGATGTTTCGATAAAGGACATCGATACATCCATAAGACTAGAGTACGTAATACTCTCCAAATGTTAGGCAGTGTATTACTCAAAGCTGCTGTAACACCCCGTAATTCGGTGTTAGTTATTTAATTAGGTACTTAGTTAATTAATTAGGCACCAAAGATGAATTATGAAATGATGGAATTTGACAATGAAACTTGCACTATTGTGTTTGTGGCAAAATTCTGAGCCACTTTCATATTTGGAGTTTTGCCATCGGAGTACAAACGAAGAAGTTATGGAAGAAAAATGAATTCGGAACAAAAATAAATAAATAAGAAGAATTAACCAAATTGACCCGAGCCCACAGGTCGACCCACCATCATAGGCAGTCGATCGGGGGCGATTGACCCCTAGGTAGGGGGTGGTCGACCACTCCCTATGCAGCGGATAGGATTAGCCTAGGCCCGACGGCCCGGATTTAATATATTTCGATCTGACAGTTGAAGTTGATTCTTACGCCTATAAATTTAGGCATAACCTTCTCTTCTCTTCTCATAGTTTTTTAGAGGTAGTAGCTAAGCTCTTCCATTTCTTCTTCTCGACTTTCTTTCTAAATTACAAAAATAAGATATTTGTATTTATATTCATACAAATTTGAGAAGAATAGAAATCAAATGAAAAGGAGAAGAGAATCAACTATACGCGTATTTGAGGTAATTTTTATATATATATATATATATATATATATATATATATATTTGTATCTATTTTCTCTCCCAATCCCAAATCTTTTCTCAAATCTGTAATTCTAATGTACGTATATACCATTTTATACATATTTCTTGGATTAAAGAGGATTTGGAGATGAATTTAAGGTTTTGCTTCAGATCTGGAGATTTGCATCACTTTTAAAAGGTGGGTGAGAAATTTTATATATTGTTTATGATCTTATATCTATTCCATTGGCATATGTTTGATTTTTATGCAAAAATCAATTTTGTTTTTGAATTGTAGGCTTAAATTTGTATAGAAAACTATTGCCTACATATTCTTGTTTTAGACTTAATTTGAAATTTGTTTACACATAGATCTGAAAATCAGTCCTTGAATGTTTTATATTTTTTCCATATCTGTACTTGGGTGTAAAATAGGATTTTTGGATTATTGCCCAAATTTGTTTTAAGTTGTAGATTTTCCATAGTTTAATTTGTGAGAAGAACATCCGTTTGATTTTTATAAATTTGTTTACTTTTTTTACTTTTAATTCAAAAAGGCAACGCTTGATTTAGCAAGGAATAGAACAAAAAGGGAAGAGATGTGTAAAGTACAGATTTATTCTTCGTTGTTTACACTGTTTATTCCAAATGAAATGGAATTATTCATTCCTTGTAATTTCAAACGTAGTAAATCTTTCCTTTTGTGTTAAAAACAATTTATGGAAATCATAGCGGAAAATCTTCCTAAGGAATTTAATCTAGCAAATTAAATATGGAAACATATTCTAGTTACATATTTATGACTAGAATATATTTGGATAAGGATAAGCATTTTATACGTATTTATTGTATTAATAAAGGAGAACAGCGTTTATTCATGCATTATTTCTATGTAAAGTTTGTTAGTTATTATTATATTTAGGAAAGCGAATATGTAGAATTTGGAAATGTAGCAATTCGTATTAATGGGCAAATAAATTAGGAATTTCCAATAATTAATAGGAAATAAAGAGTTGTAACCCTAATTAATGGGCAATTAATGGGAAATAATGGATATGATCATATTAAGTGTTACAATTGGTTAATTAAAGACTGTAACTTCAATTAATGGGCTATTAATGGAAATGAATCCGAGAGTTACAATTAATAAGGACAAATTGATAAAAAATGGATCGATAAAAATGGAATAAATATAAAAGGTTACTAATTTGAATTAGTAATCATACATAAGTGTCTTAGGAAATGTCCGTTAGGATTTTATGGACAAAACGACGTTTATGAGCATAAAAAGAGGGTTTATGGGTAGATAAGTATTTAAGGTAAAACTTATTGCCTTAAATAAAAAGGGAATTAGTAAGCTAAGTCCAAAGTCTACCTAAGATAATATAAGTAAAGACTTAGGATGGTTAATTGGACTTAGTAGGTTAGTGATGCGAGGTCAGCAGGGTCACTCGACAGAAGGCTGCCCTTCACTTTGAGGCTACCAACTGTCGGGTGCACTTACTACTGATGTGAAATATTACTAATCCTAGGACCCATGACGACGTGAGAGATTGGGCCTGCTTTCTCAACTGAAACGTACTAAATGATCCAAATTTGGAATTAGGAGCGGCGAGGGACATCTCCATAGGGGTTCGCTTTTGGTTTGAGGTATTAAGTAGCTGTAGGGTCCACCTCTCTCCTAAAAGGAAGTATTAAGTAACCTAGTGAGATTACAAATAAATAAGAATTTCTCTAAAAGGATTTACTTCAGTGTTGAGGTATTAAGAAGCTATTTTGGGGCCCGCCTCCCTATCGAAAGAAGTAACCTAATGAGATTCCATATTTATAATTAAGAGTGATAGTGGATATCTCGAGAAGGTTTCACTTCGAGTTTGAGGTATTAAGTGACTGATTTAATGGTTCGCTACTCTCTTAAAATGAAGTATTAAGTAACCTAGTGCGATTCCGAGCGATGTCAGCTAGATATTACTAGTGAGGATTCCGCCTTGGGGTTAGATATTAAATGACAAAGGCCTACCTATAAATAAGTGTTAAATGGTCAGGGGTCAGCCAAGTCCTTATTAATGAGGTTAAGTGGCTTAGGTACAGTCTCTCACATTGCTAAGGCCATAATAACAATAGTACCAACGAGGAGTCCGCCTGGGGATATGTATTAAGTGATGAGGACCTGCCTAGAATATAGGTATTGAATGGTTAGAAGTTCGCATGGTCCCTTTTAAAGGTATTAAGTGGCTTGGGTACTGTCTCTTACATGGCTACTATTTTATTGGCGATAGACGCAGTAATAGTTGGACATTAAATGTTGAAATCCTGAAATAATGGTTAGAGGTCTTTATAGCTAGGACCCACCGACCATTGACAATATTGTTAGAAAACCACCTTGGGAATAGGTCTTAAATGATGGGGTCTACCTTAATTGAGGTCTTAAATGGCAGAGTCTACCTATTTCTCTTTTAAATGTATTTTGTGATGATTATAGAAGCCCGCTTCATATTTAGAAGTATTAGGTGGCAAATGGGTTTGGAAGTATTGGGTGGTTGATAAGGCTTCATTGGTATTTTGTACTTTGGGAAGGGGTAAGTAAGTAATCATGTGTGCTATGCAAGGTTAGATTAGAATTGCTAACCGTAATGGACATAACAATTAAATAAAAACCAATCGGTATAAAATAATATTATGGACAGTTTATAGATTTTCTAGTCACTAGAACGTTGTGCTGACCCCCTCCTCATTACAACCCACATGATAGATTTTGGGGGACAGGTCACTGGAGCTAGATGTGCTTTGCCGTTGGAGAAGTATTCTTTATCTCATGCTCGATGCTGATGTAACAATCTGTTATCCATAGAATACCATTAATTCTAAGGTAGTAGTCATAGTCAGTATTCTTATTCTATTATTGTTTCCGCTATGAGTTTAGATTTCGATTAATCTTTGATAATGCTTATGCTTATTTACAGCTACCAAATCCAACGATCTGTGCTTTGATGGACTTGGGTTTCGATTTTTGTCGAAATTTAGGCCCTTTAAGGTGCAGGTTGTTACAGCTGCTGGGGCACCAAAAGGTTACATACTGATAGTCATTGGATAACTATGGAATTACTCACTCAAGAGTTTCCTATTGGTTAATACTGACTAATGTCCTATAGGAAATCTCAAAGTGATGATGTTGCACAGTTCCCTTGACTTGAGAATATCATGAAACTTAAATATGGATACTCCACTTTGATTATAGTAAATCATGGAATGGGGATCCATCAAGCGACTATAATTGGATCTGAGTTGAAGCACCAGAAGTAGAACGCTATTCAATAGAGAATTCTTTTCCTCAATTATAAGGGGTTAGTATCACAGTCAATTATAGTCGACTCAAAGTAAGTTTATGGATAGAGTTGTACTTTTAATAATAATTTCTACTACTGAACCAACAACTTTGTGTTTGGACTAACCAAGTTGAATGTGGAATTTTGACCAAAATCAGTAAGTCCTAAAGTGATATAGTTTTGACGAAAAGAATTGGTATAAACAATCGATACTAAAAGGTACTGCTTAAAATTGATTTTTACCAAAATGATGTGTAAAAAATAAATTCAGCTAAATTGTAACACCATTAGCAAATGTGGCGTATGAATGTTAATATTCAAATTGTTCGATATTAATCGCTGACTGAATTTACACCTACGAGTTGCACAACCTTAACGATTAGTACTCTGAAACACCATGCAGTTTTAATTTATAATTATTGTAAATTAATTATATTAATTAATATTCATGAAAATTTAATTATGGAATTTTATTCTATTTTTGGGTGCTATTAGTATTTAATAAAGCGCGTATATCAAAGTTGTATCTATACGTATCGATATACGATATCGATAAAGTATTTACATTTGGTTTTAATATTTTAATTACTAAAAGGGTTTGCAAATTTTTTAAGGACCATTAAGGCTCTAGCTTGGCTGGCCATAAGGAGCAAAAGGGAGAGAGTTTGAGTGTTTAAAATAGTTTTGAAGTGGTATTAAATGAATGAGTAAAGGAAGGAGAAAAGTCCTCCACCTTTTCCTCTTATTAAATGTCTACTTAAACACAATTAAATTTTATTGTTTCCCTCCCTCCTCCTCTTTAGTTTCAACCAAAAATGACATAGCAAGAGAGGGCTTAAGTGTTCAAAAATTGTTTTGAAATGGTATTAAATGAATGAGTTAAAGGAAGGAAAAAACTTAACCTTTTCCTCTCCTTAAATGCCCACGTAAACACACGAATTATCATTGTTTTGAGGCTTCTCTTTTGTTCATTCCAAAAAAAAATTCATGGCTCCAAGATCATAAATTTACTAAAAGAAAATCAAAATAAAATAAAATAAATACAAGGTGGTGTTTGTTTCTAGATTGTAGCAAATTCTAGTGGCTGATTCAGTTAAATTTAAGAGTTATTCAATCAATCAAGGTGTAAATCATAGGACACTTCATATGGCAACTATCCAATCCCATTTTGAAAGTATTTTACATTATTAGTATAGTTTAGGTCCCTTAACTTTTACAATGAATTTATATATTCCTATGTTGTCCAATCTATTGTTTGCTGTTGTTTTATAAACTAATGTTTAAAAGAAAAAGTAAAAATTCATAACAACATTATATTGAAATTTTTTTGGTTATAATTTTATAAAATAAAATAAAAACCGAATTTAAAACTATTTTAACTAGTTGGAAAAAAAGAAACAATTTTATAACACATTGTATAAATATAAACATAAGTGAACTGCATGTAGTAATTATTCAATGTTTTTTGTGAAATTGTCAAAGACCTCTAGCTCAAGTGGTTAGAGGTATGACCCTATAGACAAAGGTTCTAAAGTTCATGGGTTTGAGCCCTTAAGACATCAAAATGAATGCTCTGTTTGAATAAAGTGTCACTTCTATTATAAAAAAAGTTATTTCATGAAATTGAGTATAAGATTTATACATATATATTTTTAATATAAAATATTTTTGTTATTATTTATGTATGTGTATATGTTGTTTCAATTCAAAATTTATGTAAATACTTTTGAATAAAATCATATATCTAATTCTTATTTCCATCTTGTGTTCATGTTAATCAAGTTTTCATTTAGAAAAAGAAATAAAGAGAGGGAAACAATAATAGAAGGATATGTATATCCACCTATATGTCTATATAAAAAAATATAAGTATATTACATAATAGCATATACCCACCCTAAGGTGTTTGTTTTCTACTAAGTACTTGACTATTTCTAGCTCTATTTTACTTAGATGCCCCATAATCTAAGCTCCATTACCAAATTGCAACATCCTCCATTTCGAAACCCAAAGGTGGAACCCCAATGTGTTGCAGTCACCTTGGAATTATATCCTGATGAAAGAATGAGTTCAGTATATATAACAGTCTAAGTAAACAAAGTATTTAATAAATTTCATACATAATATTCTTTACATTTTTTTAAAATTCCCGATCACGCCCATGCAGGTGTAAAATACAAATCATTACATGTAACATTAATGATTTGATATATGATGATGTTGAGATCTTGTAGTCCCTTGGACTTAATAAATATTTACATTACACGACATAATTTAATTTACTACAAATGATAATAATAGTAAGGCCTTATTCCCACCTTCGTCTTTAACAAAGTCTCGCTCATAGTCTTACCTTAACCTAATAATTGGAATCCAGAAACTTATAAACTTAACTTACTCAATTGAGTAACTGTGAGTTTATTGGGGAAAACAATAAACACTCGGGTCAAACATAAGTCTGGTATGAATAATATCATTTCCCATCTATGCTCCTCTATTAGTAGTACTACACCGCTAAAGAATAGAATGAATTTTCTCCCACATTAGCCACAGTTACATAATTATTATAAGACTATCATAAGTCATAGCAAAGTATATGTTTACTAAAACATACATAAACATTTCCTAACAAAATTATACCTGATGTCATCTTAGGTTTAGGATCTCAAACACAATACTTAACCCATGATCATTTTCAAGTTTTAGAAATTTATCTACGAAACTATCTATTGTTTCATTTTTCACAATTTTTATACCTAAAGGCACAACCTCTCCCCATCTTATTAACCCATTAGTAAGTCTTATACTACATGGTGCCATCCTAAGCAATCTAGGTTAGTCTTTAACATAGTTTATTTTGCAAGGTAATTCATTAAGAAGTCTCGGTTCTTTTAAGTTTTATGTTACAAAGTACAACCCTAAGCAGACTTGGTTCTAGAAGTTTACACTACAAAGTACAACCCTAAGCAGTATTGTTTCATTGTGTTTACACTGCAATGTACAAGTCAAAGCAGTATCTTTATCCTTTTATTTAGTTTGAACCCCAAACGACAGTTATATCCACTCTTGTGAAAGCGTACAACCTGCCTGGATGTCTTATACCCCTTCGAAAGTTGAATGTCGAACCCTACCTCTTAAAGTAAGTGAATTCGAGTGAATATCCTTACTTGACGTTAGTAGACCTTTCAAACCTGCATTATTTGTAAATTCTTACTTAATTACTTCACGGTTATCTTTAACATTCCAAACTTCACCTAATAATTCATAAGGTTTTGGCTTTAGCTATTCTTTTAGCTTTGTTATGCTCCCAGGCTACCTTTGGCTACCTTAAGCCTTAGAAATATTTTTGCAACATGTCATGTTTTAGAAAACTCCAAGTACTACGTTCGACCATCTTAAGCCTTAGATCTCAACACTGTTTTTCGTTGAAAGATAATAGGTCTCTTTTATCGAATCATTACCCTCGGGTTTCTACCTAGGGAAGCTCGGTTTTTACACTCTAATAAGAAACACTTTCGCCTTGAACCCTCCTTTGGAACCTTCATCCAGCACCATCGGTTATACTCTTACTTAGTTTATTCATATAGAACTTATCTTAGTATTTCTTAATTCATTTTATGTTTTGGGGGTTGTAACCCTGACATAACACCCTCGGCTTATCTCTCCCTTCGGCTCATGCAATAAATCCTGCATAACTAACTTCCCATGTCTGCAATTCTGAGAACATCTTTCCGTATCTTTTCACATGTCACCTCCTTATTCGTTCCACCTCATATTTTTGTTAATGGTGGCGTTCTTTGTTTTATCTTTACAACACTTTTATAAGGTATTGTCCCCATGTTACCTAGTCATCTAATTGCATGCACAACTAGGTCTCAGTTGCCTCGTATTTAGCTTCTCATTTCAAATTTTACTTTAGTAAATGGTAGATTTCATTCAGGAAAGTATTTATAAAATTCTCGGAATTCCAAAATAAATTATTTAGCACTTTTTACCGAAAATTCCATTTTTTAAGCCAATTGCCCTTATTTATCTAGTGCATTGTTTCTTTCAAAAATTCTTAATTACATAGTTTAACTTTGGAAAATTTCCAAATTTGAAACCCATCATTAAAAGTTCGTTTCCAATAACATGTTAAATCCTTGTTTTATTTCTAAAACATTTAGGGTAGGAAACATATCTAATTAAACTCATCTAGTTATGCTACTATAGCCTAAAGCATTCGTTAAAATTGAGATCTATCATCTATAAACATATACTATATAAATTTATCATATATAAGCAAAGCCATGTTGAACATAGATGAAAAACAACTGTAAAAGGAATGATATAACTCACTTAGGTCTTAAATTTTACTTGATTTTTAACCTTCTAAGTTTCCTTAGCCTTTTCTCATTTTATTCTTGTTTTCTTCTTTTATTCTTAGCAATGGTGGCTGACAAGGTTTTTATCTTGTTTTAATTTGAAGAGAGAATAAGTATATGAGGGGAAGGATATGTTTAAGGGTACATATATAGTAAGGGTTTTGATTGGGAAAATTCTTTCTTTCCTCATTATACTAATTGTTTCCCCTAACACAAAATCTTCCTTATTCACCTATTTAAATTAATTCCCCTTATACGTAGTTGAATTTATTTATATCTCATTTAATTTAAATTCCCTGTATTATTCAATAATTTCCTATTACTAATTTAATCTCATATACACAATAAGTAAATAAATGTCTTCCAAATATTTTGCTTAATTTACACATTTTCTTATTTAATTCCATAATCGAATCACTTAAATCTTTATTCATGTAATTAATTAATTCTTTAATTAATTATTCATTAATTCATTGGCTGTTGAATAGACTACTCTTTAATTATGGTCAAGCACATGGCGTGGTGACCATGTTATAGCCATAGTTGGGTTCATATCACTACAACAAAAGTTTCTTTTCTTGGCATATGGATACAGCATTTTTAAGTCGGTTGCCATCAAAAATATAATATAAACGATAAATTACTTTAGTCTAACGTTTGTGCACGCTATGTGAAATTATGGGCTGTAATTTATTTCCTTCCCTCCTTTTCCACGAACTCCCATTAAACAAAACTTCCGAAAAATTTCAATTCCCCCATCCAAATTAATTATTCCTTCCTCCAAAAAATAAATTTTCTCTTCCCACAACAATCTATTAGCCCCGTTGTAGTTGTCTCCATTGCTGGCTCATCCCTGTTTGCCTTTGTCCCCGTCGCCGTTGCAGGTTCGTTAGTGGAAGCAACCATTAGCCCTTGTTCCTGCTGCAGTCAATGGACGCGAATATATAGCCATCATCGCTAGCTGCCCTTTGTCCTTGAAATTTTAGCGTAAGTTGTAGCCGATTAGCTTTTGCCATTGTTTTCTATTTTGAGATTAAGTTTCAGAGTAAAGATTAAATGGTTTTTACTAGAATATAAAACAAGCAAGAATATATCTCAAATGAAGAAAGATCGATCTTGTTCTGACATCTTGATTCTTCTATTATAGTAGTGGTGATCGTACTTTGAAGAGGTTGGGTTGATGCCTAAGATGTAAGTTTCTCTAGGAAGGCATTCTCTCAAGGTAAACATAAATGACACAACAATGATGTTATGTTATTTGTTGAACATGGAACGTTTATTCTAGTGGACTTTGTAGTTCGAGTTTGATAATTAGAATTTCTTGTCACTACTCTGATAGTTTATGTAGTTGGAGATGTAAAAGACATTTATCTTGAAACCATAATTTTTAATCAAACGATTGAAGACAGTCTATGAAAGGGAAATTGAGAGAGTTAAAGGGATTTTTAATTAGAAGATTTTGGACTAAGATGATAATACAAGAGAGGTGCAATGCTTAGGGACTTAATTGATATTTTTTTGAACGAAAACGATAAACTATAGTTTAAGACATTCTTTTATTATTATGTTTTAAGGGCATACAAATTTGCACTGGGGATACCTTGGTTGGCGGTTAACCGACAATCAAAATATTTTTTGGTCCGTGATTAATTGCTGAGCGTAAATGAAAAAAAAGGGTAGCTTCGAGCATAAAGCTAGGTGTCATTAAAATTGCATTGTTTGATTGGCTATCAAGGAATAGATTGCATAGGAATTAAAGATTTATTTTTGAAAATATCAAAATATAATACAAAGAAACTAGGTTATAATTCTATAAACTATGGGATACATAGACAGATTGATTTGAACCGCATGACCTCAAATAACAGCGTTGCAAATAAATTTTGGAGAAAATTCACTTACCAAGAAAAGTATTACTTGCTGCTCAAGTATGTATATTTGTAGGAAATGGAAGGAACATATGAAAACACGAACAAAATTTGTAAAGAGGATTGCCAGTGAAAATTTGATTAAAGCAACTTTATACTGCTTGTTTATAATTTGTATGCAAACACCAAGAGTGATTAAATATGAAGGGAATTTTATGTAAGTATAAAGGATTAGCAGACATTTTCACCATTATGGGTGTGTGAATGCACATCATACATGGGAAATTTGGCTAACCAATCATTGTTAATAAAAACTCTATCGACTTTTCCATCAATAGAAAAACTATTACCTCCTTTCCATGTGAACTGGTTGTCAATGTACTCTGATTAAAAAGGCCTGCTGCATTTGCACATTGAAGAAAATCTTCATTTATGGTACTTGCAATAACTCCATCATTCACTCTTTCAAAATTCGAAGGTATAACACTAAAATCACCAATTAAAATCCATGGCAATTTAAATAAGTTTGATTGAGTTTTAATATATTCCCAGAGAGAGAATGTTTTTTCTAAAATATTATGTGCATAACTAACAGTACATACCATACTTAATCCTCCAACATTGTGCAGTAAACATATGACAAATTTATCATCTGAATGCATTATAAACTAGACCATTAGCTTGGATCCCACATCACTAAAATTTTGATTCTCTGTTCTTGACATGTATCATGAGTAAATTTCTAGTCAGGGTTAATTTTCCTTGCAACATTTTCAATATTATCAAAAGGTGGTTTATTCTCAAGAAGTGCCAAAAAGGACAATCAACGACATCTAATGTTTTGAATTATGTCTAGTTGTTTGGAAGGGGAGTTCATTCCCCTAATGTTTCAAACAATAAAATCCATTAAATAATTGGATTGTGGATCACTGCTACTTTCTAGGGGAGAAGTAACCTCACCTATTTTTGATTTTTTGGTTTTCCTACCCCTTGATTTTATTTGGTTCACCATTGAATTCCAGTTTGGGTTGTCAATAATTTATAGCTGAGAGGCTTTAAACTCAAACAGGGATTCATCTGATCTAGTTTTCCTACTAATTTTTAGTTTATGGCGTTGTTGGGAGTTCTGATCATCTACTGTTGGATTCAGGCTATTTCCAGTTTGCATTGGTGTTGCATATCCTCCTCTGCAGCACTAGGATCTGAATTAAAATTTGAGACATGGACTTTGTCATGCAGTTTATCTATATTTATATTGCACTATAACTTTTCTAAGACATTCATTCGTTGTGAACTTTCAGGCTAGGAGGTTTGTAACGACCCAGAATTTTGAACAAATTAAATTGAGAATATTTAATTTATTTTAAATATTTGAACGATGATTTAATTTGAATCCCCAATCGTACTTTGATATTTGCGATTAAACTTTAAAAATTTAATCTATTGAATTGAATAAAAATTTAAATCTTCAATTTTAAGTTGAAGAAAAATATTTCGAAAGCTTGAAAAATTCGTATTGATAATACGAAAGGTAATTGAAGTTTCAGAATCGAATTTGAAAGTGTTTAATCAAGGGTACGGATTTGCGGGTCTTGACAGCGTGGTATCAGAGCATATGGTTAAGCGACAACCCTGCTCTGTTGGGTGTTACTCGTTAGAGATAGAGTCAATAGTACTCTAGAATGAGTTGAGTGTAATAATAGATACGAGTGCGTATTTGTTATTGAATATAAAATTTGTTTTGTATTGTGTTGACTTATCGGTTGATTGTTTATGGATTCTGGTCGGTGTAGTCTAGCTAACTGTAATCGATAGGGGTTTCTAAACTCTAAACAAGATAAACCGACACAGTATTGTTTTGAAATAGGGTAAATGAAATAATTTTACCCAAAGCTATTTTTGTATATAAAAGAAATGCTTTTCTGTAAATTATTACAGTATATGGTTGCATGGTTGTTAGGAAAGTGATAATATTGAAAATGTTATCATTATTATATGAAATTGAATAAGAAATTGTAATCATAACTCCAAGGTTAAGAAATAAATTCACATACAAATGAAATTTAAAGAATGTAAATTATAAATGTGAATTGTAAATTGAAACGGAATTCTAGAGAAGTTTTTGGAAAGTTTAAATCTTTTTTTTGGAGTTGAAAATGAATTTTAAGAGTTTGAAAAGTATTTTGGAGAGATAAAAGCTCTAAACTCTTTTCGGTCGCTGGAAAATAACTTCAATGATGACCGCGGCATCATTGGTGTTCATTTTCACGTTTCCGAAAGGGGAATTGCTGCCAAATTTGTTTTAAATGGAGGTTGTTTGAAAAAAATTGGAGTTTTGTTTTGGAAATTCAAAGAATGATTTGAATTGTTTTCAAAAATGGTTTTGAAAAGATTTAAAAGACTCTGGAATGCTATATTAAAATGTTTATGAAATGTTACTAAGTTGATAACTTATACAATTTGAATTTTGATAGAATAAATTTAACTTAAAGAATGAAGTTAAATCAAAGTAAGTATAAGTGAATCAATTAAATAAAGTGAAAAGATTACTTAAAGAAAATTTATTAAGTTGAAAATAAATTTGGAGTAGTAACAAATAAATTGGAATTGAGTATAGAATTATGGAAGTAAATTGTGAATAAATAAATTTACAATTGTGATTAATGAAAGTGAAATTCTTAAGTAAATGTGATATTGAAATTATTCTAAGTGATGATTGAATGAAGATAAAATTGGAATTAGAACTGAATGTTGAAACCGAATTTGAATAAAGTGAATTAGAATTTGTAATGAATTAGTAACTGGAACTAATTTAAAATAGTGCAGTAGAATGAAAGGTAATCGATAAAATTCAATATTCAGAAGTTAAACTAAATTCAAATTAGATTGGAATTATGAATTGAATTCAAATGAATTTGAAATGTGAAATTGAATGAATATATATATATAACTTCGATAGTAAACTAGAAATGGTATAAGAAGTATATATTGAAAATTTTGTAATAGAATTTGCAAAATGGTTTGAATATTGTAACCAGATGTTATGGCTAGTAGGATATACAGGTATAAAGGAATTGGAATTTCGATTTCAAAGATAAATTTGAATTGCTCGAAAAAGGTATGTGTTTAAATTTGAATATGAGATTTGATGACTTATTTCTCTAGCCGCTTGGCGTTTTCTTTTTCTTTTTGAAATCTGAGAGTCCGTAGGGACGTTTTGTACTCGTACCGTATTAGCCGCGCAAAGGAGACGCTGGCGAAATTTTTCAAAAATTCCGAGTGTTAGAAAATTTTTGAGAAATTTTTGAAAGTTTAAATTTGAATTTGAATTTGAATTTGAATTTTGAAGAAAAACAATATTGTTTGAAACTTTAATTGGAGTTGGAAAGTTAGTAGAAATGATAACGAATCTTTAGTAGAAGATTTGTTTTGAAAAATTGACAAAACTGTTGGATGTTGAAAAAAAAATAGTAGATGAGTTAAGGACCATTTTTCCTAACTTGTAATTTCGGGACGAAATTCTTTTAAGGAGGGAAGTTTGTAACGACCCAGAATTTTGAACAAATTAAATTGAGAATATTTAATTTATTTTAAATATTTGAACGATGATTTAATTTGAATCCCCGATCGTACTTTGATATTTGCGATTAAACTTTAAAAATTTAATCTATTGAATTGAATAAAAATTTAAATCTTCAATTTTAAGTTGAAGAAAAATATTTCGAAAGCTTGAAAAATTCGTATTGATAATACGGAAGGTAATTGAAGTTTCAGAATCGAATTTGAAAGTGTTTAATCAAGGGTACGGATTTGCGGGTCTTGACTTTCTCACTCAAAATGGAAAATGGAATGCAAAATAAAAAGCTAAGGTGAGATCTTCTCACTCAGATTTAAATTTGGATTGCAGTTATTGATTGCTATTTGGATGTGATATTAGATATAGTAGGATATATCTATATATATAGCAATATATACATATTGGCATATGTATATATTGGATTGATTGATTTCCCGCCTCGTATAGCGGATGAGACCCTATTGCGCCGTTAGTAAGCGGAGGATTTTTATAAAACCCATATACCGCGATATTCCACCTCGAAGTGGAATTGGTATTGTGCTAACGTCTTTGGATGCAGGGAAACAGGTTGGAGGGATCCAACTGGATTCCTCACCAGTATTTATTTATTTACAGATATTGATGTATATTCTGTTATCATATTGATATATGATGTTTGTTGTTGTGATTGACTAATTGGTGCTGTTGCATCATCGGATTCGAGTTTTGAACTTTAAAAATAACGACTTTTACTTTAAAAGGATTTTAAAGTAATTTTTTGAAAGTAGACGTTTTATTGAATTGTTGAATTGATTTATTTTAAATAAATAAACGTTTAAAATTTTGAAGTTATAAAAGTTAAGATTTTTGTGAATTATGACTGTAAGGTGATTTTTGAAACAAATAGTTTAAGCAATTTATAAAATGGTTTGAACTGAGATTTTCGAATTTTTGTGAACAGTTTATTTAAAAGATTTAAAAAGTTGATATTTATAAATTTAAAATATTGGAATTTTAAAACGAGTTTATAAGTGTTAAAAATGAAATTTATAGAATTATAAATCGTGAAGATATGGAATTTATAGATTTATAAATTGTGAAGTTATAAAATGGATGAAACTGTAGAATAAAAGATTTATAAGAGATTAACTTATAAATTGGATTTTTGCCTTTAAATGGAATATTGATCGAATTATTAATAAAGAAGATTTATTAAATTGAAGTCGTTAGAAAATAGAAATAGAATTTATAAACGTTGTTTTATTAATTCGAAATCAATTGAATTTGATAAATTAAATGTAGGAAGTTATTAAAGAAGATATATTCGCGATTTTGGATAGCGAATCTTTATTGAAATAAAATGTGTAGAGATGATTGAAATTTGGTTAAGTGAATTATATTCACGATTTTGGACAGTGAATATATTATTAAATAAAAATGGATTTATTTTTGAAGAAGTGATATTAAAAATGAAGTTAAACATTTTAAAGATGTTTTAAAATGTATTATGAATCGAAAGCATAGATTTCAACGTTCATTGTTGAAATAGGCGTTTTCGAAAATATAAGGAAATGATGGACTATAACACTGTTGTTATAGTAAATGATTTCCGAAAGGAAATGTTTATATAGTATTGGGATTTACATATCTATCTTAAATTTCGAATCCCTATACTAGTGATTTTGAGTCATCGTAACGATGTTTTACGTAACATTCGTTTTGACTCAAATAAATGTGCTTAAGAGAATGATTTCCTTAAAGAATGAAATGTATACTTAATACTGATTTAAGTATATTGAATATTTTCAAATGTTGAAAATAAATAGATTTGTGAATTACTTATTATTAAATAAGTATGGAATTACTTTTCCAATATGATATGAAATGTTTGTTAAGAATTTATCTTTGTAAAGATAAATTGAAAGTGAATATTGAAATCGATTTGAAAATCGTATATCAGAAGATATTTTGAAATATAAATTCAATAGGGAATTTATAAAAGAAAGGGAAGTTGTTTAAAAATAAACGTTGATTTATTTTTGAAGTGGAAATTTTATATCTAGTAAAGATATTTTTGAAGATGAAATAATTTGGAAAATTATTTGGAATCTGATGATGTTGTGCATCTTTATTGATAGTTAAATAACCGACTATCAATAATTACCTTGAATGGTATTTGTTGTGAATTGGATGAATTTGAATGCCACACTTATTTTTGAATAATCGCTCACTATTCGGGTTAGCCGGGAAAGGACCATGGGGTCGTATAACCCATTCCGAATATGTGATACGTCGTTATGAGTTGCATTCGAAGACCGATGTTGAAGACCGGTGTTGAAGACCGGATATTTTTGAAAACGGAAGGATTACCGTCGAGTTACTCTACATCGGCTGATCTCCGATTTAGAGGTTTTATCACCCTTAGTGACGGGAAGTCCGGACGTGATTAGAAATTTATCCGGATATGCAAGGGCTTCGTGAGAAGTGCCTTCGGTTCTGTTCGATCCCGGAACAGACTTGTATGGATTGTGTGTCTGACGTTACAATTTGAGATATAAAGCTGATTTTTCAAATACATTTCTGTTCGTGGCGGAGAATTTATTCTCTTAGCTTAACACCCTTCTCTGAGACGTACGAGCTCAGAGGTTATGTAGTTGAAATTTATCAGCGATATATTCCCAATTTGGTAACGTGGCATACTGAGTGTTGTTGTGAAATGATCAGTGTTTGATCATTTGCGATATGATCATTTGTTTGATCTTATATCTTTGTGATCATAGGTTGATCATTTGTTTGACCCGAAGCATGGCTTTGTAGAAAGTGTAGCTTTGTGGACGAGACTTCGTCGAGCCTCACACCCCGGAAATGGTCAAAACAGGAAGGATGCGGCAAGGTTCTAGGGAGTAGCGCCCCTTAGTGTATGTCATTCCTTCTGGATAAAGGTGGTATCATGGTATGGAGCCCAGATACTTAACCTATGTGGTTGCTGCATTATTATTTTGATGTGGTTTGTTGGAAATCAGGGATCCTCGGGAAGATCGGTTACGATCGGGGGATGGCATACTCGTGTCAGTAGTTACCTATTTTTGCAGAGGTAACCCGGCCTTGTGTTGGCAGAGATCTAACCGTAATGTTAGGTTATTTCTCGGGACGTTATTCCAGGGACGTACCCATCGTGGATAGGAAGTTCCTTAGCCTGACCATTTGTTGGAAATCCAAAGAAACAATACGAGACTTGTACGGTTTTAGTTGTAGAACCTATCATTCACTTATGGTGGCGCCCCACTGTTTGGATGGTAGCTATAGTAGGCATAGTTCGAAATGTCTATGCTGGCTAAGATTTTTATTATACTTTCAAAATGTTTTCTACACTATGCACTAATAATAATATCAAAAAGAATTTGATTTTGCGTAGTAAGCATCTTTGACTATCATAAGAAGAAATCTCCTCCAATTCTGCGTTTGCATTGTGTGTGTGGTGGGAGGTCTTATGGTAGTTTCATTTTCCAAAAGCATTGCGAATTTGTTTTATTTTCTTTGTGAAATATAACTGTTTTACGATCTCACACCAGTCACCATGACTGACTCGGAGTTTATTGTTCCCTTCTAAACTCTGGGTGCCCACCAATTTCCACACGGGCAGCCTAGAGTTATGTTATCAGGATATTCAGGATATTCTGGAGCTTTGGAAGCAAGCTGGATGGCGTAACGTATCATTCGTATTTGTTTATTTATTCCGCTGTGTATTCTGTATGAGGACAAGTTATATAACTGTCCATTGTTGTATATTGACTCTGATTGATGTATGTATAAACTGATATAGCTCTTTGTTTTAAAAGACTAGTGTTTATCTATTATATATTGTTCCGCTGCGATGTGTAAGATTCTGATATTGTTTTCTGTTCTGATGTTGTTCTGTCCTTCCTTCTTCTCTTCCTCTTCTACTCTTTTCTTCTTCTTCTACCTTTTTCTTCTTTCTTAAACCATAACTTTTCGGGTTTCCGGCATTCGATGGCTCGGCAGTCGATAAAGTGAGTATCGATGTCGAATTTTCGAAAGTCGAAAATTCCGGGATGTGACAAGGTTTCAGCATGTATTGTTAAACTGGGCTGTAAGACATTACACTAGACTGTATTATTGCTTTATTTCCTTGTGCACTGTAAGATTTAATGGTAGGACTATTAAGAAGGATTTGCTAATACCAACTATTGGTCCACCGCCCGGTTTTCCAAAAATACCCATTAAACTTGCCAAATGCATTATAGGGGCTGAGGTGAACAATTGTTTTATTAAGACTGAGGGGTATATGGAGGGCATTGGCGCACCACCTGGTTTCACAGAGATTGATGTTAAACGTCATTTTGTACTCCTCATAGAATGCTGTGAATGCTTGCAAGGAGTGAAGAATGGAACTTGTACTGTGGAGTCAGATGTAAAAGTTGTCAAAGTTAATATCAAGAGGGAGAGATGTTTAGAAGACATAAATTTCATCAAACCCAACTTTGACCAGTCTCCCCCTACTAAAGGTGCAACATTGACAATGATCAAATGTCAGAATGCTTCCATCATTTGTGCTAAGGTACAGTTAGTTTCAGATTCTTTTTTTGTTTGCATAAGTACTTGGGTACAATAAATTGAAGAAAACAGTTGATTCATTGTTTGCTTACTGTTGGTGTACATGATCGGTGTGTTTATGAAATTTTGTCTCTAATAATTAAATTTATCTATGTAGCATGAAATGATTTCACATAATAAGATATGATACAATATATCCTTTACTTAATACCCAAAGAAACCGGACATTATTTGTAAACTTCTAGGGTAGTACGTATAGACGTCACAACACTATCTGACCAATCAGCAAAGTGATATATTGCAGTCATTAAGATTTAGTGTTTGCTCATCTTCACTGAAATCTATATGCTCTGCCAGCTACCCTTATACTAAAACCATAGTACTCGCATATTCTTTTTTGTAAACCATTTTATTATAACCGGAAGTTTCATCGTGAAGTTGATCAACCTTGGTCTTATATGTAGTTGCAAAGATTTTGCTAATTTTATGGTATTCTTTTTTCTCCTGCTTTCTCATATTATCATACGTGCAACCAAACTTGATAAATTATGGGAGCTTTGATGTTTAAAAGAATTACAAGTTTGGAATTTCTAGTGGAAAGTATAGTTTATGGTTTATTCTAGTGGACTTACGCACCTATGGGGTAGTCGACTCTAGCTCCTGCCTAATGCGATTGCGATTTGCCAATACCTCTTTGGCTGTTGCTCGATTTGATTACTAAATGAGGTATATTTTTTGTATTTCAATACTTTTTTGTGAATTAGTTTGATGTCCTTCTTAACAAACTTAATCTATTAGTTGAGGTGATTGCAATTTTATTAGAAGAGGCATTTTTCTATTTTAAGTTATTTTTAAAATTCTAATGTTGTTTTATTTTATTTTCAATTTTGAGTTATTTTTTAGAATATGTTAATAGAACATGAACTCTGTTGGAGTTATTAAACATTTATATGTTTTAAATTATATTGTAGTGCACAGAATCTGGTTATATTCCCCTACCTACACTTTGCAAACGGTGTAATGGATAAATTAATTGTATAGCAACCCAAACTAAAAAATATAATATAGGTCCTTAGCAGTAGCATCAGAAATCATAGCAACTTTGTTTTGTGTGACTTTATCACCTGATTCTATTATGAGTTATAGTATAAAGCATAGAAATGTGGATATTTGTACACTATGTCAATAGTAAAAAAAATGAAATTTGTACATTGCATCAATCAAATACTGGTGGTTAGTTTATTTGTTATAATTCTTAAATATCCTTTTAGTTTCAGGAGCTGTTCATGATAAATAGAATTTATAGTTTAGTTTATGGAAGTATAGGAATAACAACGTACAACTATGTTCTTTATCTTTATTATCTTGTGTTTTTTACATTTTCCCCTCTCAATTGCCTTAGCTAATTAGTGTGAAAAATTATTGGTGATGTATATTTCCTTCAGTAAGCGATAATTGAACATCGGATGTTGGACAACTGATAGTAATTTTTCACCTATGACATTCATTTTATTAGATTTATCTCTTTGTATCTCAATATCAAATTTATCAGAACCAAACAAAATCGAACCCATCCACAAAATTCATTGCTGATGTTGGAAAAATATGGTAAGCCTTAAAAAATGAATGTTGAACGGTAGTCTAAGATTTCAAATAGCATGATGGTTATATCAAACTTCTTTTAAATTCAGCTGATTACCTTCTATCCCCATATTGATTATTTAAGGGGTCAATGACAAACTTTTTGCAAATTTCTGATTATATTTTTTGTGGCTTTCTAGACATGTAGTCATAAAGGTTTTGCTAATGCGAGGCATGAGTATGGTTAACTCTAAAATCACCTAGCCATTTTAGATTGGTTTAAGAATCAAATTAATATTATAATCCAATAAATGGTGGATTGCTTCAGTATTTTCACTGAAAAAAAATTAAGTATCACTACAGAAATATGTTGTCTGGATCATATATGGATTTACAAACCAACGGTTCAATGTAGTTCCCTTGTTTAATGAATAAGCCTGGAATATTTTTTTATATGATAATCTGTGTATATTGAATTACCGCAGTTGTGTAAAATATGATAGTTTCCTTTCTGTGCATATAAGAAAAGGAGAAAAATATATCTTATGTTCATTTTTCTATCAGGAAGATCCATTGGAACACTTAGAGCAAAAAAGATTTGGGGTCTCCTTGTGGTGGTGATGTTGGTCGTAGGTAGATTCATCAGGCGATGGGTAGAAGCGCAGCATTGATTGGGTAGGTAACATTTATGAATATTTGAATATGTAAAACAACAAATATATAACGAAGGAAGTTGCATGAGACAATATTCTTGTTTTTGGGCTTTACGCTAATTTATTATGACACTTGTAGTAAGCAGATTTCATTAAATTTTGGTTCGATTAATGTTCCAAAAGTATGAAAATATTTTGAAACATAAAGAAATAAATGCAATAAGAATAAAAAACGACCAAAAAATCAAGAGGTAAGGTAAAGTAACAGGAAAAAAAATAAAAATAAAGCACCACATGGGAAAATAAGCGCAAAAGGGGATGAAAAATAAAAAAAGAAATGCAACGGTTAAGTTGAAGACAATTTGAACAATAAAGCATATTAGCAAATGAAATACAACCGGCCCTTTGGATACGCAGTAGCGAGATAAGTTGCATGTAGGGACTGGCTTAAAGCTTGTATGCATGGAAAAGCATGGTGCTTGTGGTCAGATGTTCATTTTATAATATTTCCTTCAGTAAGCGATGATTGAATATTAGATGTCATATTGATAGTAATTTTTCATCTAGATGTTCATTTTATAACATTTTCCTCCTTGGATCTCAATACAAAATTTACGCAGAACCAAACCTAGAATGGTACCCTTAATTTTACATTAGTAATGATTATTTTGACCGAATAGGTGCTAACACTACAAGAAAGGTGTTACATCATTTTGCCTTGGTTTTCTATAATGTTGTTTATTTGTTTATCACTTTATTCATGTGCTGTACTTTTTGGAACATTGACCTTAAAGTGCTTCATTCGACCTGTAACAACATAGATTAAATTTCTGATCAGGTTCTCCTTAGCAACATACTAAGCATGCTTTTTTCACATAAATGGTCAACCTACATCAATTTCAAAAGAGTAGACTCATCATAAGATATGACCAGTGTTGACTTAATCTTACTATGTACAGTTGCTTTTTAATATTGTTATTCGCTTGCTATTTTTGGGGGATATTTGGTGTGTCATGAATCTTTTTTAGTTCTACCACATCTCTATTTTTGCTGTGAACGAATGGTGATTTAAATCAACATTTGATCACAAGCATTGTTTTAGTGCGACTGCGAATATTTTATGGATCTAAACTTGAAATAACAAATCATAAACTTGGCAACCTTTATATTTTTACAGATCCTGCAAGTTAAGTATAATTTTCTTTCTGCATCATCAACTGTGTTTTTCTACTGATGTAACTAGATTGTAAATGTAGGTTGAAAATTATCAAGAAATTGCAGCTCGAAAAAGTGAACTTGAAAGAACTGATCAGTAGAAAGAAAAAACTGGAGTCTTTAGTGGTTCATATGCGAAGAATCCTGCTACTGGGGAATTCATTCCAATTTGGGTGGCAAATTATGTCTTGGGAAGGTTCATTTCTATAACTTCTAGTTGTTCATTCCAACTTTTCGGAGAAAATTATGCTATATAAATATCATAATAAAAACATGTTATGTCACATAAATATGCTTTTTTTTAATTATAAATGACACTTCTTCCTTATGCTCTACAACCTGTTCTTTCAATAGTGCAATGCAAGTAGCTAAAATATTTTCTAATTATATTTTTTTGTTAAATAGTCATGGAACTGGAGCAATTATGGTTGTACCTGCACAAGATTCTCGTGATCATGAATTTGCTGAAAATTACAACATTCGAATTGTTCAAGTTGTGACTCCAAATTGTGAAAGTCACAATCATGGTAAACCATATACAGGCGATAATGGTATTTTAGTGAACTCATCCAGTTCTCTCACTGTATTAACTATTAATGGCTTGTCATGCAAAGACGCTTCTTCTAAAGTCATTGAGTGGCTAGACAATACGGGCAATGGGAAGAAAATGGTGATTTCTTGAGCGCCTTTACTGATTATTAGCTCATAATATCTTAGCATTTTAGCTTATTATAGAAATGAATTATATATGAATTAATATATAATAATTATAATATATATATAATAAATGAGCATATGAATAAATATAAACTACATATTTATATGTAAATCATATAAACTATATTAAATTGTACACCCAGACACACATACTATAAATAGCAATAGTAAATAGTAATAGTAGTACGAGTAATAATAATATCTTGATAAACTTAACCAAAGCTTGAAAAGTTATTATAGAATTTTACGTACTAATTAATATAAATTATATATGAATTAATATAACAAATAATATAATAAATGTATATAATAAATATATGAATTAATACGAATTATATATATAATAAATAAATATTATACAAACGATACACATATACGCAAATCATATAAATTATATTCGTAAATTGCATACACACTCAACATACAAGTAATAGTGGCTGTGGTAATAATAATAATGGATAAACTCATTACATGAATTATTATAAAATAAATTATAAATATATTAAATAATATCATATAAACAATACCATTACTTTTCACTTGTTCTAGACTGCATTTCATGTTACTGTTGCTTGCATTAGCTATGTTTCAGATTGTGTTTATTTTATTAATTATTTATTTTTACTAATTTTTAAACTTTTACTTTACAGGTAAATAGGTATCTTTGATACAAAAAAGTGCCGCAGCATGTTATAGATTCAAATTTATTTTTGATGCCAGAACTACATTTTGGTTTGTATGCTTTTTGTACGACTACTTTTGGTCACTAGCTACTATTTGTTTTACATTGTTTATTAATATTATGAATGTATTATATATGTTTTGATGTAAGAATATCGTGTGTTTTGATTATGAAATGTGTGGTTAATATATTATGTTGATTATGGAATGTACGCGTTGATTTTAACTGCGTTGGTATATAAATTATGATTGATATGCATAGAAATAGAACTGCTGAAAGGGAAAACCCAAAAACAGTAAACTATAGCATTTGTAAAATGCTGCGTACACTTCAACAGCGTTTTAAAAATGTTGTGCTACACTTCAACAGCGTTTTTAAACTGTCATAAAAGAGTTCTTAACAATGGTAAACGTAGTAAAAAGATCACTCATAGCAATAAATTAAACGCTATGAATAAATTTGACAGCAAGAGATAAACATCGTTAAATATAGTTGACAGCAGAATTTAAACGCTATGAAAAGGTTTTAGCACTTCAGCATAAACGCTGTAAAATGCATTAATAACAACCAAAAAACGCTATTAAAAATGGCATTTTATAGCGTTTACTCTATTGCTATGGTATGTTCCTGACTTATGACTGCATGTCATTACACAGCGTAGTTAAAAACGCTGTTAAAGGCTTATATAGCATTTTATAAACGCTGTTAAATGTCCAGTTTGTTGTAGTGTATTGACTATTTAAAGCGAAACACTACTCAAGGGAGGATTCTTCTACTTCGTTATAGAAGGTCGGTATCATTGTAAGTGGTAGTTAATTTAAATTTAAAATCTTTGTTCAAAGTAAATTGGTTAATCGAAAAATATTGTCGGACTAAACCAAGGTATTTAAAGTTGTCACATAACTAAATATTGGTATTGGTCGAGTTTTTGACCTTAAACCAAACTCTGGATATACAGTGATGACAACAAGAATACGTGTATAAAATATCGTTCCTAGGTGAGCTTATTATAGACTGGAAATTGGATTTCACCTATATTACCTTTAAGCATTGAACTTGCGCTCAATATCATCCTTCAACAATGTTTGTACTGGCTTCAGTATTTAATTTTTTTAAATATTGACTAAGAACCGAGTTCACACCAAAGAATCAACATAACCATATCGTTGGTTATTTATGAATTTTACGGATGTAAAATCAATTTATAAGTGTTATAAATTAATACAAATGTTGTATTAAAAATGTATGGCATTATTAATTATTTATTTGAAGCTCGTGATACACACACACACACATGTGTGCTCTCCTCTACTTTTGAGGATCACACATTTCTCTCAAAAAAATTATTTATTTGAAGCTCGAAGTTGATTAGAATGATGTATAAATGTTGTACGTTAGTATGGTTGTAAAAAGTGCTTGAATAAAATAATTATATAATTGATTCAAAAAACTCGAAGGCAATTTTGACCAACTATAGGTCAATATATATGAGGTTGGCCATACATGGAAGTGGGCTTGAGAGACTTAGTCTTCTAGGGTTTGAGAGAAATAATAAGATATTTTTATATCTCTTTGAATGTAATAGGTGGCCGCCAGTTCTTTTATTTCTACACTTTCTCTATACAACTCGTATCCATACTGATTATTGGTGAAACCAGGGTGACAGCTCTGCAACCCGTAACCAAGGAGGAGAATAATATTTCGAGGAGGAAACAACCAACAAACAATGTGTTCGACTGTCGGCAAGATTTAAAAGTTAAAAGGTACTGATTTCATTTAATATATATATTCGAGTTATATACATATATATTCATGATAAAATCAGTTGTCTCCCTCATTATCATTTTTGGCCATGATAATTTAAAAAGGAATTATTATTTGAAACTATTTTTAACTAATAATTTTTTTAATATATAAATATAATGTATTTATTTAAAATATGCTTCCGAGTTTAAAAGAAATTGGTCCTTAACTTATAATAAATATATATAATTTTTAAATAATTATAATATCATATATATTTTGGATTTAATATTCAAAAATATTTTTTGTTTTGGTTAAAAAAAGATTAATGTTATTTTTATATATTGGAATTTTTCGTATAGAAATTGTAAATAAGAAATTATTTTGTTTGTGCTTTTAGATCTAAAATATTGTTTTATTTAAAATGTCAAATTGTTTTTTAAATGTAGCTTTGAACTTTGAATTATAATATATCCAAGTGGGTATATATAAATTTAAAAAAATAAAAATATTATATTTGTTGTCGGCGGTTGTGTAATATTTTTCTTTTCATATAGTAGATATTTATTTTGAAAAAGTCGAAGCTATTTGAATTTGAATTTTAAACATGTTTTTAAAACTAATTATTAATAGATATTTTTATATATAATAGATATTTATTTTGAAAATGTCAAAGCTATTTAAATTTAAAAAAGTCATGTGGAGCTGCTTTCGAAGCAGAAAGAGGATACGTTGGCACAAAGAGGGATGTCTAGGAGGCATGAGGAAGAGATGGCCAAGAAGAAAAAGCAAGTCAAAGCCTTGTACCAAATGTTTAGCCAACAATTTGGAAATGCGCCACCGCCACAATCGTGAGTTTTTTATATGGACATGATGTATATATTTATGTTGTTGTTTACTATATGGACATACTGTGTTATAGGATGTTGTGTATGGACATGACGTGGTATGAACATGATGTTGTGTATGGATATGTATTTGCTATTTTTATAGAATTTTTATGGTGTTGTTTTACTTTTTCTATGTTTTTTTTTCAATTTTTTGGTTTTACATATATTTGGATATAAGGTTGTGTTGAATCGGTTTACTAGTTATTATAGGAGATACTAACTGTTTGTTTTGGTGTATATTAACCTGTGTGGCATTGCTGGAATGGGTTGTTTTGTGTAGTTTTTTAAGAGAAAGAAGATATACATAAATGCTAAAAATTTGGTTTCTGCAAGTTATCAACAATCATTGGTAAATAGTGGAAAATCCAGATTTTACATTTTGAGTTAGGCATCTACATGGAGCCAGCAAATCGTCGACAATATTATCATTGGTAAGTCTTCAAAACAAAGTCGTTGTCAAGTCATCAGTATTGTCTAGATTTTATGTTTTGGTTGAGGCGTTTATAAGTCATTGGCAATATTATAGCACCCCATAAATATACGTAATTAAATAATTAAATTAAAAATGGTAAGATCGTATTTATACTTAAAGGGAAAAATAGTATATTTTTACAGGAACTAGAATTAGACTTCCAGATCTATTCCACTACATTTGGAATACCTTTTTATATCATAAAACATATAAAACTTGTTAAATTTGGTCTAAGGAGCTAAAAATTATAAGATGTCAAACCTAGTGGCATTTTCGTAATATATTGATTTCGATATTTTAGGCTAAACATGTGTTATTTAATCCTATAAATAGAAATGTAAATCCTATTTCTAATTCTATTTTAATCCAAAAACCTTACCACTAATCTCCATCAAATCCTAGGCAAATTCAAAACAAAAGATATCTTTTTTTAACCGGTTCATTTCTTCTTCCTCTTCCCTCTTCTCCAACAAACTTTGAAAATTCATTCCTTCTCTATTTCTCAACGGAGTTTGAAGAAACTGGCAACAAATCGATGGATGTGAGTAATAATATTATCTTGTATCATTTTAGAGGCAAAATTTGTAAGATCAGACTTCAAAGTGGCGTATCTCTCTCGTTTCCTAACGGATTTTGATGATCTATCCATCGAAATGACTATGGAGAGGATTTCTATGATTTGGTTAAGGAATATTAGCGAATTTATGTAGGTGCAAAAATCATAAGAGAGTGGAGATAGTGTTGAGTTGTTCTTCATTTAAGATTTTCGATGAGTGGGACTCTTCCAATTTGTGTATATATTGATAAGATGTAGTGATTACCCATCATGGTCTTAAATAAAATTTTAAATGATGAAACTAAAAATTCAATTTCTTTATAAATAAATGAGCAGGATGTATGCCATGACTAGATAATTAAAAAAATTGATCGTTTTGTTGTAAATAGACAAAGTTTGATCTCTTCCTAATAAGAAACGTAAAACACAAATGTACTCCAAATTAGACATACTATATATCAAAATTTTATTTTTCTAATGACATGAATTCTTTGTTGGTGTTCGTTTAATGATATAAAGTAATATTATTTAATTAAATTATTTACTAAATTATTGAAATTCCCCTAAATTCTAAATGCTTATAACTCTCGCATACGACCTTAGTTTCATGCATAGTTTGCGGCATCAGGACATGAGTAATGTTTCGGTATATTCTTTATTGTGTTTTGAAACACTTCCTAAAAGTGTCTTGTTTAAGTAGATTGTTAAACGTTGTTTGATACAGCGATAGCGGGTTGAGATATTTTGTTCCTCAATGGTGAGTCGCTTATAATTGGGCGATAATGGGTTGAGACGTGCTTATTTCTTTATCTATCCAACGCGCCTAAATACCCCAAGGGTCGGGAGACTTCTTTTGTTAGTAGTGAGTGCGAAGCTGAGGCGCCTGAATACCCTAATTCCTTAGTAGCAAGTCACTTACGATTTGACGTTAATGGACAGGGACATGTAGTTCTCCAGTAGCGAGTCTCTTATGATTTGACGATTGCGGGACGAGACATATAGTTTCTTAGTAGAGAGTCATTTACAATATAGCGATAGTAGGTTGAGACATGTAGTTCGTCAATAGCGATTCACTTACTATTTGGCGATGATGGGCTAAGACATGTAGTTCCTTAGTAGCGAGTCGCTTTTGATTTTGCAATAGTGGGCTAAGACATATAGTTCCTCAACGGTGAGCCACTTACGATTTGGCGATAATAGGCTGAGACGTACAATTCCTTAGTAGTGAGTCGCTTATAATTTGGCAATAGTGGATTGAGACTTATAGTTCCTCGATAGCGAATTGCATACATTTTGATGATAGCAGGTTGGAACTTTGGGCTCAATCATGTCACGGTCAATCTTTTGCTTGTAAGTTTGGACTTTGGATTCAATCGAGTGCTTATGATTAGATATGGGTTAGATTTTAGTGAGACCTTAGCATATGATGTCACTATAGTGTTATATAGTGTTTAGCTGACTTGTTGGGTGTAGGTGACTAGCTTATTAGTATTATACACTTATATGTTGTGTTTCACTCACCAAACATATGTCTGACCCCACCTATCATTTTTTTGTTTAGTTATACTCTAATTGGTCGATAGAGAGGACTTGTGGTGACATGGAGATATGATGGTACGTTGGAGCCATGTATTTCTCTATTAGCTATCTACTATTTTACTCCTAGGTGTTAGACTGTTTCTGTTACCATTATAAAGAGATGACATAGTTAGTATCTATTTTATATTGCATTGTTTTATTTATTTGGATTATATTATTGGTTATTATATTTTATTCCTTCCGTTGTGAGTTTCAGAAAGTATAGAATATAATAGATAGCCCTGTGATTTATATTACATTTTAACTCAAAACAATTCGCCATCAACGTATTCATGTTGCCAGTGCCACTTTTAGATGTTTTGGTTGGAATGTCATAGATGGCCGGTTGTTACATTTGGTATCAGAGTTTAGATTAAGCGATTCCTACTAATTTAGGGTGTATGAGAGAGCGTATTTAAAAAATTATTATTTATTTAATATTATATATGTATATAATTTTTACGCTACACCCATATATTTTGACTCATACAAAACTTTTCTGCTTATCTCTTATAGAAGTGAACAAATATAAGTTAAATAAATGTTGAGATTTAAATAGTTTAGGCTGCAAGATAAATCCATCACACTCAGTGTAATTTACTCCATTGGGAAGTGCTAAAATGGGGTTTATGTGCTATGTAGCAGTAGAGTAAATTATAAGACTAACAATGAATAAGAAGAAGAACAATACCCTCAAGTCGGTTAAACATAGTGTGATGTTGATGAGGCATAATGAGAGTACTTAACATTTTTTAGATTGTATGACCTAGTTGGGCATGTGTAAGTTATGATCTCCTTTAATTAAAGTATTTAAAATAATTAAAATATTTTTTCTAAAAAGTTAGAAATAATAGTGCCTTAGAGTTTAGGGACAAACATGGAAGTTGAAATTTGTTTATTGTATTGAAATAATAACTCATATTTAAGCTTCGAATATAGGTAATTTTAATAAAAGGAAATTTTCATGAATATTTGAAAGAAAGGTTTTATTTATGTAAAAAAAAGTTTAGTATGAAGCATATTGTTTACACTTATATTTTGATGTACACGTAGTTTTTGACAAAGGAACTTCTGAAAGTATATAGAAAAAAAGTAATTAAAAAGTAAGTAAAACGCTTCTTTTAACTGCCTTTTACTTTATAAATTTTTTTTATCACACTTTAAAAAAATTACTTTACATTTTCTTTACACTTTTGTTAGTATTCCTCATTTATAAAAGTAAATTTTAAAAAGATACATTTTACATGTCTATTTCTCTAAGTTAAATTGAACCATTTTGGATAGAATTTAAATTGGAAAAAAAACAAAAGGTTATTACTTTGAAATTTTCTATTTTAATATGTATGTATTTTCGAATGGAAATTGAAGTTTTGTGATATAAAATCTTGAAAACATGAAGGGTTTAAAATTTTGGAAATTATTTCCAAATTTATTATGAACATAGTTAGTGGACAAAAATGAATTAAAAAATATATGTTTTTGTACATGTTGTATTAGATAACAGGTGTTGGAAATCGGCTAACTATAAAAAAAGTGATATATACTTACACATATGGAAAAGGTGGTTATAAATTATATGAAATAAGGTTATACACATAAAGTATGAGTATTTTCAAAAAATAACCGAGGTTATTCCAAAATCAATTTTGACCAATTAGTATTGAATTTGTTAAACTATAAAGAATTGAGTTTTGCAAGTTAAATGTTTTAGGTAATGATATTTTTAATAATTGTTAAAAAATTTAGCTTTGGAAACTGGAAGTATAACAATTGTTTATTTGAGTTCTTATGAAATGATTAAATCGAAATAAGTATAAGTTATGATTTCTTATGAAATGATTTAACATGAAATGTTCAAAATTAAACTTTTTGAAAATTTATTTAAGTGAAAATTAAAGAATTTATTATGAAAAAAATGCAATGATCGAAATTAAACGTCGATTAAAATTAATAGTGAAATTTATGTTTTTCAATTCTTACTAGCTTTGTAAAGAATAAGATTTGAGATCAACAATTTTGAAATAAACAACCAAATTGATAAATTATTTTTATTTTAAATTGAAATTTGATTGGAGTTAGAAAAGTACTACATAGCCTGTAAAGTTTGAATTAATCATAATGAACTAGCTAGGGCACTCAAGATGTCAGTGTGCTAAGGACTTGCTAGAAATGAGCATTATGGATTTGTGATTTAGTGATTTGTACTGAAAAATTAATAAAGGTATTATTTATGAATTTTGGAAGAAAAAAAAATTAGACAATAAAGAAATCTTTCTACTTTGAATCCAAAATTTATATTAGTTGTTAAGTAAGGTGGAATTTAAATGAATACAATATGATTTTTGGAAGACTATCTAAATTTTTAGCAAAAAATAAGAGGTATTTTGCGAATAATAATAATAGTGATGAGATATTTCCCATGAATATTTTTGGGTGAAATTACTACTACTTCTGATATAAAAAAACATTTTTGGGATTTAGTAGAAAGTTGTTGCTTTGAATTAGGTAGCTGTTAAAACTGGGCCAGCACGCAATGAGGTAAATGGGTAAAATTTAAAAAAATTCCACTATTGGATCTTTGATGGGCCTATGTAGTCTAATTCATTTAGAATTTTTCTAAATTTTATGTTAAATAAAATCAATATTTTATTTAAATTTACAAATAATGTTTTATTTTATATAATTTGTATTATTAAATATACGTGCCTCATATACGCATATATATGTGCATGCACATGCAACAAGGTGATGTGTACAAGGTTTGACATCCTCATGTATAGATGTGGGATTTACATGGCAATGGACATGTTAGCCCATCGTATATACAAATGGATGGTCTAAATGTGTTTATTTGTATCCATCAAATTATTAAGAAATAATATTATGTAAGATTATATATATTTATATAGTAATTGTAAATAATTTATTTAAATATATGTATTTCAAAATATATACGAATGTGTGTGTGTATAATTAAATTTATTTTAAATATTAGTTTAAAAATTAATTTTGATAATACAAATGTATATATATTACAACATAAAACCAAATAAAATTTATTATCATTAATTATCCTATATATACGAATTATATATAAACATATATAATTAGAGGTTTAATTAAATATGTATATTAAAATAATTAATAAAATATATTAATAAATATTTACTGTAATGTTCATGGCCTAGAATTTTTTTTGATTTTATATATACCTTATTATTTAAAATTTAATAATTATAAATCCAGGTAATATTAATAATAAAATTAATAAATAAAAACCTTTTCGAAAAGAAAATTAAATAAAATATGTTGTAATTTTTTTAAGGAATTTTATTATATATATAATATGTATATATATTCGCGTTTTATATATATAATCAATTTTTAATTGAATAATAGTACATAATGTATAAGAATATCCGAAAATTAAAATTTTCTTTGCTAAAGACTTTTTCAACAAAGTCAAATTTTGTAAAAAAATAAGATACATATTATTTTTTATTGAACTTTTAAATTGGATTTAGAATTTAAAATCATTTGATATATTATTATTTTAATATTCAAAAATAGAATAAAATAAATCATTTTTTCTAATTAATAGGCTAAGAGCATGTACAAGTAAATCAACATAAAAAATTTAATATATATATATTTACATAACCATCTACATGTAACAATCCATCGATATACTGATTCGTGATATTCCTAATTATTATCCAACCTTTAGACTAGAAGTATTTGGATGGATTGGACGAATCGAACTCAAAAGTTCTCAATGCACGAAGCCCAAAGAGATAACTGCAAAGCCCAAACTCAGTACAAACAAGACCATAAATTGGAGGAAAACCATCCGAAAATATCCCAAAGTCGGAATTTCACTAATTGTGGGATAGGTACCGATCCCCCACCTAGGGATCGATACCGATCCCACATGCTAAATTTCATAAAGTGTGGGATAGTAACCAATCCTCCACCAGGGGATCGATACCAATCCCATATGCTGAATTTCACTAAGTGTAGGATAGGTACCGATCCCCCCACTTAGGGATCGATACCAATCCCACATACTGAATTTCACTAAGTGTGGGATAGGTACCAATCGCCCACCTTGGGGGCTCGGTACTGATCCTCGAATTTTCATCTAAAGTGGCCCCCACTCCTTCCACTCACTACTGATGATGCCAAGAGCCTGTTTCAAGTTCCTACAATTCTATGCAATTCTCTGTCGATCTCCATGAGCACTAGAGTTAGCAACTCCATTCTTACATAGATCCATCATTTGGACCAAAAACACCAACGTAACTATGCAAAACAACCTAGGAAACATGAAGCCAACACCAAGGCGAACAAGTGAAAAAAGTTGCAAGACGCTTTCCTGCATATATAGGGATCGGTACAAATCATCCATATAGGGGTTGGTGCCGATCCCCATCCTTAGGTGATTTGGAGCCTAAACTTTCTGGGGGACTTGGTCTTGATGGCGAGGTTATGTAGGAGAAGTTTAAGCGAGATATTTGGTCATTTAAGCCTATAAATACAGGAGCAATGCTTCATTCTAAGGATCTTTATGCTGCCATTACACTCTTACTCTCTTGTACTCATAGATCAATATCGTTCCCACTCTCTTGTAATCACAAATCTAGTGCAAATTAATAAAAATCCTTTAAATGGATGTTGGCCAACATTGTCGAACCACTATAATTCTTTATGTGATTGTTTTCCTCTGTTTTCATTTAATTTTCTTTAGCATGTTCCCTACTACATACTTTACTTGGGCGTTTGTGCCATTTTTGATTCAAACATTTTGGTGCTTTCACTAAGAAAGATAATCTCAGGCCATTTGGATCCATCATCTATTATTGGATTTCCAATATCCAAGAGATAGATCCAATTCCTCTACCTTGAAATTCTACAACTCAAATTTTCAAAGATCTACTAGAAGCCTTCTACCATGCCCCCACCAAGGAAAGAACAACGCACTATAACTACCAGAGCTACCAGTGATGTTGAGATTTAGAATCCTTAGCATGTGGATGAGGTTGTGCAACCAAGACAAATGGAGATCCAAACTCCAACTAACGTCATGACCAGAATGGAGATGGATATGATGATGAAGCAGATGGAAGATAAATTTCGGGCTAGTCAGAGTGAGATGAATCAAATGACGCAACAGAGCTTGAGGCTGCTGAATGAACTAACTCAAAATAGCCGAAAATGGAGTAGAAGGGATTCTAGTTCAGAGTTATAGAGTTATTAATCCAAGCAGAGACGGAGGGATAGAAGGCAGAAGTGGACTCAAAACACTACTGGAGCATCGTACCAAGGGAGAATACCAACCCAAGGCACAAGTACGTGGATCGGTACTGACCCCACTTATGGTGGGCCCAGTGACCATCATCCGGAAGGCAGTATGGACGTGACCTTTGGACATGTTGCTAATGGTCAGAGTTTGGAATATCGAGCTACAATTGATAATACGACGCACCGAAATCAAAAAGGAGGGACTGTTGAATGAATGGAACCCCGAAGACTGGGGATCTCGGGTATCGCGAACCTTCTCAGGAGCATTAACCGGGCCAAGCACTCAGAGCAAGTCCCGATCATCATCATTCAGTCGAACCTGTGAACTCGGATTACTTAAGGATATGATCAGGAGATTTGTTAGTGAAAACAAGTTCAGAACCAATGACGAATGGGGTACCACTCCTAGTCGGAATCCGTTTACTGAGAACATCCTGCACGAGAGATATCCCCGGAGGTTTAATATGCTGACGATGTCGTTGTACGGAGGAACAACGAATCCTAGGCAGCACTGGATAAGGTATGAATGGCATATTGATTTAGCTGGAGCTTCCGATGCCGTAAAGTGTCACTGTTTTCTAATTATCCTAGAAGGGGTAGCTACGATGTGGTTCATTCGGCTTCCGCTTATCACGAAAATTTCTAAAGCAATTCTGCCTACATACTTCATGTCCAAAGCATGTGATGTCATTATCTAACCTCTTCCATGCTGATGGAGAGTCGCTAAGGGACTTCTTGAATTAGTTCCACACAGCCGTGATAGAAGTTACAGATCCTAAAGAAGACATAACACTGATGGCGCTGATTAGGGGGATTCATCTCGATTCGGATTTCAAGGATTCGTTGGAAAGAAAAACACCATCGACAATGGATGCTTTCTACATAAAATCCAATGAGTACTTACGCTTAGAGGAAGTGCGTAAACATCCATGGAAGACTGGTGCTGGGAACTCAAATGAAGTGATACAACACAATGTCACTATGAAGCAGGCCGGAGGAAACTCTATGAATACAGTAGTTAATGCAAGGGATTCCAATAATTAGAGGGAAAGGAATCAAGCTCTATGCGGCCAACACAATGGTAACAATGACACTCAAGGAACTTGAGATCAGAGGAATATACACCTCTGAACGATACATTGAAAAACATATACCTTGCCATGCAACGGATGGAGCAGTATGAGAAGCCACTCCAGAGAGAGGGGACTAATGAACAGAAGCACTCAGGAAAATACTGTCATTTCCATGCAACTCACAAACATAACACTAATGAGTGTCGACATCTGAAAAGTCTGATTGAGGAGGTGATAAGGAATAACAAGCTCCAGCAATACATTAAGGAACTGCCAAACGGTAGGGAAACTTAAGACCCCAGGGTCTACCTACTCTAGGAGAACTTCCCGAATCCAGTAGTTAGGGGCCAAGACGAGCTGATGAAAGACTGGCCATCAACTAATTGGTCGCCCATGGATGAAGTAGCAACCTATGACAATGCTGCCCCATTCTTCATTATCTAATTCCCTTTCGTAAATAAACTTCCCAGTACACTTTGGGCACTATAAGTAGGCAAGACTTTCCATTTCTTCTACTCATTAATAAAAATTTCTTTTTGAGCCGACGGAACCATGCTCATGCAGGTAACTTTCGTGCGCCACATAGTAAGCCGCATGACACTTCTTGAACCAATAGAACCGCCGGATCGACGGTCACATTCAATCCCTAACCTTCTAAGAACCTATGTTGCTCCAGCAACATCGGGAAGGTCCAAATAGCCGGGCTGACGGTCACATTCGATCCCTAAACTTTTGAGAATCAGTGTTGCTCCAGCAACATCAAGAATGTCTAAACCGCCAAGTCGACGGTCACATTCGATCCCTAACCTTCTAAGAACATGTTGCTCCGGCAACATCGGGATGGTCTGAACCGTCGAATCGATGGTCACATCGATCCTTAACCTTCTGAGAACCGGTGTTGCTCCGACAACATTGGGAAGGTCCGAACCATTAGGTTAATGGTCACATTCGATCCTTAACCTTCTGAGAACCAGTGTTGCTCCGACAGCATGGGGAAGGTCCGAACTACCGGGTCGATGGTCACATTCGATCCCAACCTTCTAAGAACTGGCATTGCTCTGGCAACGTTATGAAGATCCAAGATAGAACCTATCATTTTCCATCTTATATAGGAAAAACATCTTTTCGAGTTAGAGACTTTGTTTTTCCATTACTTAAGAGTTATGACTTGACTGACTCGAATGAATCTGGATGTGTATAGTGCAGGTACGCAGGTACCCGAAGAGAGGTGACAATCAAACTTCTATGGTTCATGATCAGACCCCTAAATTTCTTTTCGGTAATTGGAGATTGATACCAGCCAAGTCTTGTCCTCGGATTAGGGGTAGGGGTATAAACTAAAGATGGACATGACACGACTGTCCATCGGCCAACTCTTGCCCTTGATGTAGGGGCAGGAGTATGAAACCCTAAAGTAGATGTGACTTGACCGTCCATACACTAACTCTCGCCTTTAATGTGAAGGTGGGAGTATAAACCAACACGAAAGTGATATGACCCTTCACTCTCTCAGCTCTTATCCTTTGATTAGGGGCATGAGTATAAACCAAAACAAACGTGATATGATCGTTAACTCTCTCAACTCCTACCCTTGGATTGGGGGCATGAGTACAAATTAAAATGGACGTGATAAGACCGTCCAATCCTTGATTTTTCCCAAAGTAGGCAAAACAAAAGATCCATACCGAGCATAAGGTAAAATCAGAACTATGAACTTTGAAACGACGCCCAAAGTTAGGCGCGATTGTAAAAAAACATCCTGGCTGAGGATGTACAAACTACGTTCTTAAGTAGTTAACTTAAACTAGCACCCAGAGCTTGGTGCAATCAAAAATCGCTATCCCGGAAAGGGGTGCCTAAACTGCTATCCTAAGTGGTTAATCCTGATCGACGCTCGAAGGTAAGTGTGATAGCACTTAGAATCCCAAAGAGGAAAATGAAAAGGTCGACTCACCAACTAAGTTGGCCAGTTCTGAAGATGCAAAGTTCATGGGCTTAGTTTTGGTGGAAGTATTATTAGCTTCGAGCGTCGACCAGATGGATGTCGATTGGATCTCGGAGGCTAATACAGAAGAGGAGTCATGGATGACTGCAATAAAAGACTACTTATAGAGAGTAATCCTGCCAAACAGAAGGAACGAGCAAAAAAAGCTCCTTCTTCAAGCTTCGAGATATATCATGTAGGAAGGAGCACTTTATAGAAAGGGGTTCTCGATCCCAATGCTACGATTTGTTGCTCACGATGAGGCCAACCGAGTCCTAAGAGAAGTTCATGAAGGGGCCTGTAGCGACTACGCTGAGGGTAAACCCTAGCGAAGAAGATCCTTCGTTATGGATATTTCTAGCCAACCATTAACCAAAACGTAGTTGATTACACCGGAAAGTGTGACAAGCGCCAAAGATTCGCTAAAATTTTGAGAGTCACGCCAATAGAGATTAGTCAAATGGTCAGTCCTTGGCCATTTGGGGAAATGATATCATCGGTGTATTGTTTATATGTAAAGGTTGTGCGAAATACGCCATCGTCGCAGTTGATTACTTCACCAAATGGGTTGAGGCAGAGCCGATAACCACGATCACCGCAAAGAAAGTAATCAACTTTGTTGTACGAAACATTGCCTATCACTTTAGAGTGTCGCAGGAAATCGTTACCGACAACGAGATCCAATTTGTCGGTACCGAATTCAAAGATTTCTACCGTCGACATCACATAGAGAGGAGATTTGCTGCGGTGGCACACCCCTAAGTGAATGGATAGGCTAATGTTATAAACAAGATTATCAAGTCCATTATTAAGAAGTGACTAGAAAAGGCCAATGGCAAGTGGGTCAATGAACTTCCATTAGTACTATAGGCTTACTGAACAGCCCACAAGTTAGCGGCTAGCCACTCTCATTTGCCCTAGCCTACGGATCAGAGTCTATGACTTCGATTGAACTAGAAGTACCTTCCCATTGAGCGACTCACTACAATCCATGAAGAAATAAGCAGCTCCTTCTGGAGTCTCTTGATATGATCGATGGGAAGCGTGAGAAGTTGAGTTGAGAGCAGCTGCACAGCGACACCAAGCTGTGTAACACCCCACATTTTTATATAATTAAATAAAATCAATTGAATTAACATAATTGCAAAACATAATATAAATGTCAAATATATGCATTTAAGAATTAAGAGGTTACATAGATTTATGTAAGAAATGAGTGTGTGATTAATTGACGCATCAATCAATTAAAATGGGAATTAATTAAGAGGCATAGAGGTGTCAATTAGTCAGAGAATATGTCACTTTTATAACATTAATTAATTAATGGATCTTCTAATAAAGGGAAATGTATGTGGGGAATAAATTAAATGATAACATACATATATTAATTTATAATTGACGCAATCAATTAATAAATAAATAAATTAAAGACATTAAGTAAGCGTCAATTAATAAAAGAGGGAAACTTATATGTCAATTAATTGGGTAATGAATTAGTGGTTTAAATATATACAACTAATAAATGTGTGATTGAGTGACGCATAGGAATTAATTTGGATATCGATTAAAATGGGAAAACGTGTCAATTTTGGCAATCAATTGAGCATTTTAAAAAGGGTGTCAATTAATCAAAGAATATGCCCTTGTCACAATAGCTAATAATGTAAATTAATTAGCTAGAAGAAAACGCCAGTTATAGGACTATTTGTTTCCAAGTTAAAAAGAAAAAAAGGAACTGGAATGCGTACAAAAATCAAATGGAGTAATTAAGTTTCTGATGAAGTTAAGTTAATAAGAATAAATTAAAAAGTATAACTTTTATATACAATCAATAATAGAGGTATTAATTGACATGTTCAAATAGGAAAGAAATTATAACGTATAAGAATCAATTAATATTGGATATACATACATACATAATGGAAGAATCTTATTTAGAATGAAACATGAATTAATAGGGTCGAATAACAAAGGAATAAATTAATAACATTGGAGAATTATACGTTATAAGCTAAAGTAAACAAATCAAAAAATGAGGTGAGGATTGTTTTTAGGGTTAATCAGATGGTTCATAGTTGTTCACTACACCTATAAATTGAACGTAACTTAACCCTAGCCCACACTATTTTCTCCGAATCAACTACTATCATTTACATCAAGCTGCTCTTCTCTTCTCCCTCTTCCTTTCTCCTCTATCAATCAAACCTTTCCCCAAACAAAAAATAAAATTAAGCAAGGAAATACATACAAGCAAATCATAAAATTGTGCAAACAAATCAGAGAATTTACAGCAAATTAAAAACGGGAAAAAGCGGAGAAAAGCGTAGCAAATTAAAAGGGATAGAGATAGAAGCTAAGGACGACATGTGAGTCGATTTAATTATATTCTTTTACGTTTATAATATATATTATCGTTGAATTTCCATTATATAATTTATTCCAGTAATTAATTCTATTAGTTATGCAAACACTGTAAATTTTATTTATATTTAATTAGGCTTGACAGTTAGAAAAGGCGTAGGCCTAAAAATAAGAAATTTACAGTTTTTTACATCTATTTTAAAAGTCATAATTTAGCCTTAATACTGGTTCCTTTTATTCCCTTTTTACGTGAATAATATAGTTAGAAAGAGAATTCACGGTTATGGTTTAAAATATTAGACTTTATAGAAGTAGATGTAAAATAAGGAATAAAATTAGAAAAGTGGAATTTTGCAATAAATTACGTTGAACGGAAACAATAAATTTATCAGATAATTTAATTTGGGGAGTAAGTAATAGATTAATTGGTTGGTTTAGAAATAAGAATACATTTCTATAATTTAATAATTAAAAGATAACGATAAACATAACTGCAAGGATAAAAAGAAAGAAAAAGGGAACTAGTGTAAAATAGAGGGACCACTATATTTTACACTAGTCCAAAATAATAAAAGAAACATCTTACACTTACGAATTATTGTTTATAGTATTAAATTATGGAAATAGATTTTAGTATAGCATTCACAACCAACCAAATAAAATAGAATTACTTCCTAGAATAAAAGAAAATAAAGTAGAGTATGAAATGAATCAAATAAATTATTAGATAAGAATTTAAGACTGTGAACAATAAACGAACCTAGGTCTGCATTTACCGCGTAGACTATATAAAAAGACAGTTATTATAATAAGTTAATTATATAATAAAAGAGAATTAAAAAGAATTCTATATCATAATAAAAGAAGACAGACTAGAACAAAAAAGAAACACTTGTAATTATATACAAATTTTAATAGAAATAATAGTAATAATTACAAGTATAATTATAACATAAGTTATGATTAAGTAAAAGAATAGAAAGGCTTATTTAGAAAATTAGAATAAATAAGCAATGATAGCAAAGATAAATAGTAAAAGCTTATTTTATATTTCTATTAAATTAATAAGCAAATATAACAAAAGATGCTTATTTAATAAACTTAAGACTTAAATTAAGTTAATAAGCAAGAAGTGGCAATGCCAATAGCATTCCCTATTAGATCAATGGTGGTCTCACAATAGCCAGAAGCGAGATGAGGGCAAGAATATGCTCATTAGGGTAAATAAGTAGCCAACAGAATAATAAAAGTAAACTAAACGCAAATTAAAAGATTAGACTTAGAGTCTAATAAAAGAATTGAGATGTGTTTGGAGCAGCCCAAAGGATGAAGCGCCTAACGAATCAGTTCATCACAGATTTCAGAAATGGAGAAGCACGTCCAACTTAGTATTTTTGGGCTTCAAGGAAGTACGAGACTTCAACAGGACGTGAGGATACTCTAGGATGGCACTCTGGGTAGGCCTAACGAAGCTGCACCCCCGAAGGCAGATCTGTAGGTGTTCCATCAAGAGAGTATGCGTTAACTACATTTGCATTATAGGCCTAACGAAGCAGACCTTTGTAGGCAGTCAGAAGGGCTTGGTGTTCGGAGTAAGGTATTTGTATGTCCATTACTTGCAAGTAAGTTTAAGGATAGTTGCATGTGGATATCGGCCAGCATCAAGACAAAGAGCGATTTCTGGAAAGACTAGAGTTAAACCAACATGCCAATGATTCTTTCACTATCGAGACATTGGATAGGGGGCACCGCAAATTGGATGTTAGATTGTTTGCAGTTGGGTACGACCACTTAATTCTTTAGAGGTCTTTCAACTTAGTTGAGGGGTGGCTGCATGGGGTCATAGCCACGACGAGAAAAGAGACAGACCAACTAGAATATTTGTATTGTAAGCCTAACGAAGCAATCCTTTATAGATATAGAAAATCACCGACTGAATTCCGTACAAGGTAGACCTTGTTGGCGGGATTCCGATAGTAGACAGAACGATTACGTAGTCCTTAATGTACGCACTGGGTGGTACATTGTGGATGTCCAAGCACTGGCATAGACTAGTGCGGATGCGATTTATGTTTTCATAGTAAGTAGTGGAGCATCTGTATTGTAAGCCTTATGAAGCAGTCCTTTACAGATGTAGCTACGGAACGCTCGTGGAGTAAGACGATGGAGTATCTGTATTGTAGGCCTTACAAAGCCGTCCTTTACAAATATAGCTACGGAGCAAGACGATGGAGTCCTTTTCGAGGAGGATACGGAAGGTAACATGGGACCTAGGATCAATATGGTCATTGGGCATATAGCTACATATATGTATACATTAGTTATTAGGTGTTAATCTACTATGGAGTAGATGGGCACAGTTCACGAATAGAGGCGAGAGTATTGTAAACCTAATAAACCAAATATAACAGTAGATGGAAATAAAACGGTATATGTAGAATTAAGCTTAGAAGTATATGATTTATCCATTCACCAGAACTTTAGTTCTGACCCCCTCCTCATAACACCCTACAGGTTAAGTAGATGGTAGAGACTTCCCAGCTGTAAGACACTTGTTTAGAGAGTGTTATTATATTAGTGAGTGTTTACTTACTATTATATTTTAGTCAATCCCGCTGTGAGATAAATTATTGAGCTCTGATATATTTGTCTTTGCCTATTTGCAGGATACCAGATACCCAACTCGGGCTTCAGTGGGCTTGGTTTTTAGCATTTTTGCGAAAAATCCAAACCATTGGAATTCGAGTTGTTACAAGCTGTCTGGTATTACAAAGCCAAGCTCAGGAATCAGACCTTTGAAATCGATGACTTGGCCCTCAAACGAATCTTCCCGAGACCTCAGAACTTGGGCTTGAGTTGGGAAGGTCCGTACATAATAGAGCAAAAGCTTGGAGATAGAACTTTCAGGCTTGCGATGATTGACGGGATTTCGCTCCCAAGGGCGTGGAATATCGAACACTTGTGATGCTATTTCACTTAGAAATAAATTTATGCATAATTGATTAAAGCCATTGCAGGTGTGTAGGTACCTAGAGTTAGGTGCCGACCAAACTTCTACGGTCCATGATCGGACCCTTGAAGTTCAACCTTCCTTGGCGTCTGGAGGTAGATGCCAGTCAACTCTTTCAGCCCACGACATGGGGGCAAATTAAAGTGGACGTGGCATGAACATCCACTCATTAGCTCATGCCCGGAGTTTAGCAGATCGTTAATGTCTTTCCCAGAGGATGGCGAGGCTGGAGATCCTTGCCCGGAGTAGGCGAGGCAAAAGATCCATGCCCGATGAAAGACAGGATCTTACTTATACACTTCGATCGATGCCTCAAGTCTGACGCGATCGAATGTTACTACCGTATAAAAGGATACCTAAACCTCGATCTTAAGTATTAGCCCTGGCCAAATCTCAGGGTTTGGCATAGTCGAAACATGCATCTTAAAGAAGGATATTCGACTTGCTGTTCAAGACAATTTACTTCAATCGACGCCCGGAGGCAGGCGCGATCGCATATAAAGTTCCTCTAAAAGGAATGCTTGAATCACCTTTCCAGGTGATCGAATTTTGACCAGGTTCTAGAATTAGATAGAGTTACATGTAAATGCCTAAAGATTGGCGCTTCAACGATTTCTTTACGACGAAAGGCCGACAAATCATGGAACGGGCTAAAGACTTAGTTCGGCAATAACCTTGATAAGAAATGGATCGCATGTACATTGAATGGAAAGCGCATTTCTTAAATACTTAGAAAAATTCACGCAAAAATTGGACGAAACAAAAGTCTTTGTTATTCACATTGAAATAGAACTTGGAAAGAAAATTATAGGTTTTATTTAGGCCTAAGCTGAAAACAAAAGCGAGGGCTGAATTCGCACAACACCGGCCCAAAACAAAAACAGACATTTACAACTGCAAACCAAAAGCAAGTCTAGCTACACAAAACAAACAATAACAACAACAATGAAGATGATGACCTACATATGCCTACATGAGTACGTCATATGATCGAGAGCTTCTACAAGTGAGTGCATGTGTATACATGTACGTAATCATATTCGACACCCAACAACTAGAGTCAAAGAAAAGCAGACTCATACCTAGGGAACCAATAAGAGGAACTAGTTCAAAATTACTAAGCTCAGAACAACAGATTGAGAGAGCACATTCCAAATTTACAACACTGGACGCTGGTCAAGCATCGCAATAAATAGCATGGACATAACTCTTCACAGAAGCAATCCATGGAAAGGATAACGACCATTCAAAGCATAGAATGAAATCCTTACAGCAATCCTAACTTGTCTCCATTCAAAGCATATCATGTTTGAAACAAGATGTACTTTGGGGGGCCAAATGTTATCTAGTCCTTGGACCAGGTAGTATTCGGATGGATTGGATGAATCGAACTTGAATGTTATCAATGCAGAAAACCTAGAGAGATAACTGCAAAGCCCAAAACTTAAGTACAAACAAGTCCACAAATTAGAGTCAGACCATCCTAAAAAAATTCCAAAATCAGAATTTCAATAAGTGTGGGATAGGTACTGATCCCTCACCTAAGGATCGATACCGATCCCACATGCTGAATTTCACTAAATGTTGCATAGGTACCGATCTCCCACCTGGGGATCGATGCCGATCCCACATGCTGAATTTCACTAAGTATGGGATAGGTACCAATCCCCTGCCTAGGGATCGATATCGATCCCATGTGCTGAATTTCACTAAGTGTGGGATAGGTATCGATCCTCTCACTTGGGGGGCTTGGTATTGATCTCGAATTTTCATCTAAAGCGGCCCCCACTCCTTCCCCTCACTATTGATGATGCCAAGAGCATATTTCAAGTTCCTTTCCAATGATTCTATGCAATTCTCTGTCCATCCCCATGAGCACTAGAGTTAGCAACTCCATTCTTACATAAATCCATCATTTGGAGCAAAAAACACCTAGGCAACTATGCAGAACAACCTTGGAAACACGAAGCCAACATCAAGGCGAACCAGTGCAAAAAGTTGCAATACCCCTACCTGCATATGTAGGGATTGGTACCGATCCCCTTAGAGGGGTCGGTACTGATCCCCACCCTTAAGTGATTTAGAGCCAAAACTTTCTAGGGGACTTGGTCTTGGCGGTGAGGTTTTGCAGGAGAAGTTTCAGCGAGATATTTTGTCGTTTACTCCTATAAATACAGGGGCAATGCTTCATTCTAAGGATCTTTATGCTTCCATTACGCTCTTATGCTCTTGTATTCATGGATCAATACCGATCCCATTTTCTTGTAATCACAAATCTATTGCAAAATCAACAAAAATTCTTCAAGTGGACGTAGGCCAACATTGCCAAACCACTATAATTCTATGTGTGATTGTTTTCCTATGTTTTCATTTAATTTTCTTCAGTATATTCTCTACTACGTACTTTTCTTGGGTGCTTGTGCCATTTTTGATTCAAACACTAATATAGCAATATATTAAATAATGATCATATAAATAATTATATGTATTAATAAATTATAAGTGTACCTTTTACCAAAGCCCATAGTTCACACATTGAACGGAAGAAGTGAACTCCTTGAATCCAATTCCAAGTTTGAAGTTGCTAGCCCTTGAATTGCCTTATGACCAATGATTATTTGATTTTAATTTGTATTTAATTGCTTGAAAATTTGAGAAGCGAGAGGGATATATTTCGCCAGCAAAGGGATGATGGAGACAGCAAAATAGTCCCAAGAACATGAGGGTTAAGATGTTTATATATTGAAGAGAGTAAAGAGAAAAAGTAGGATCAAGATCCTTAATTTTCTCTTAACCATTCCCTTATTTTTAAACATTCAATACATACCCCAGAAGCCATCAAAATGGCCGACCAATATATCCCCATCATAGCCAAAAATATCGTGCCCCTTATGGGCCTAAAACCTATTTCAAGCTCGCATAATATTTACTGCATTTAACTCCAATTTAAACGCGTATCGATATTGTATATTGAACAGTATATTTTTATAACTATTATAAACATACTTTTTAATATTGTCAATGCATCAAATAATACATTATAGTTAATATTTCATAGATATTAATTAATTTAATTAATTTAAAACAATTACAAATTAATTAAATTGGGTGATAAAAGGGGTATTCAACATTTCAGTTGTGTGACTCTTATGTGTAAATTCAGTCAGCGATTAATATCGAACAATTCGAATATTAATGTTTGCATGTCACTTAGCAGGTGGTGTTGCATTATTACCAAATTATCGCTTATTTGGTTTCAGTAAAAATCCAATTTTACTATATCAAGTGTTACCTGGTTGTGATATTATTTACACCAATTCTCTTCATCAAAACTATATCACTTTGGACTTATGGAATTTGGTAATGGTCAAAATTCTAATATCGTCCATATTCAACTCTATAGTTCGAACACAAAGTTCTTGGTTCAATAATAACTATTATTATTAACCAAACTGCTTTGGCCAAAGGCTTTGACTTTGAGATGACTTCAGTTGACTGTGATACTAACCTCATATAACTAAGGAGAAGAATTCTGCTTTCACTCAGCCCAACTATAGTTGTTCGATGGATACCATACTACGCATTTAACTATAATCAAAGTGGAGTTTCTATATTGAAGCTCGATAGTATTCTCAAGTCAGGGGAATTCTGTAATATTGTCGCATCGATATTTTTTGTTTGACCTTAGTTATATTAACCAACAGAAAGCTATCGAGCGAGTCATTTCATAGTTATTCAATAACTATTAGTATCTAACCCCTTGGTGCCCCAACAACCATCAGTAATAACTGCCTATCATTTAGAGAGCGTTACGTACTCTACTCTTAATGGATGTATTGATATCCAATCTCAATACATCTTGACTAGGAATATTTAAAACTCTATGTTTAATTTCATTGTGGTAAATTACTCATGGTTACAACACTTTGCTAAACATACCATTATGTCAAGTATATAATAGCTAGAAAGAAAACACCTTCTATTTATGTAATTAAGTAATATGATATATTATGTCAAGCATATAATAGAAAGAAAACACCATTTATTTCGATCAAGATTGGTTATCGAGTTAGATATGTGTAAGAAATAATATAATTGCCTCTAAGGCATACCCCTAAATCTGTCAGTCTCCTACTTGCATTTGAGACCAATTATGGAATCTCTATCCCATCCCTTCAACCAGTTTGATGAGAACTGGTGGATTTAGACCCTTTGTGAATAAATCTACTGGTTCACTCCATCAATCAACTCTCTTCGATGCTAATAAACTTCTTTTATCATGTGGAACTATTTGGAGTATGTTTCTACACTTCTAGTACACTCTTATTATTACATTGTTTTCATATAACAATGACATATCAGTCTCAATATTTGGAATCAACCTTAGCCCGGTTATAAATTTATGCATTGATATTTATACATTTATTTTAATGTGGCACTATTCAACATGATGTACGTAGCATTTCATTGAATCAGCCATAACCTTTTGTTTGGAATATTTTAACTTAAAGCTTCTTATTTAAGGTGTGAACGTGAATTTAATATTGACGTATTATACTCAATAATACTTACGAACTTCGAGTTCGAACACTCCTTCATAGCGGGTTCGTTGTTTCTATAAACAATGCTCTAGTATTTTATAAATACTCGAGAATACTCCAATCTACCATTTAGTTATCCTAATTTTGATTTGATATTTGCTTTAAGCATCAAATATATAAACAAATTACGATATTGTAACATGTATGATAATTCCTATTACTAAAGTATAAGGAATCCATCTTACATTTCCTTATTAAATATTTTAATAACGTGCCTTTGCATATTGTTTGATAATCCTAATAGACATAGTTAAGGGTATGCCCTATGTGAAATTATGTAATTAGTTACATATTCTAACTCGATAACCAATCTTGTTCAAAAAAAGTGTTTTTTCCTATTATATACTTGATATAATATGTTATATTAATCAATTAACTTAATTAAAAGTATATATAATAGAAAATCTTTAAATGGTATGTTTTGTGATAGTAGTTACAAAGTGTTGTAATGGTGAGTAATTTATCACAATGAAAACAAATATACCATTTTAAATGTACCTAGTCAAGATGCATCAAGATTGGATATCGATGTATCCATTGAGACTAGAGTACGTAACATCCTCCAAATGTTGGGCGGTGTATTACTCATCACTGCTGGGGGCACCTAGGGGTTATGTACTAGTAATTATTGGATATCCATGGCACGACTCACTCGATAGTTTTTTGTTGGTCAATATAACTAAGGTCAAATAGAAAATATCGATGTGACTGATTTACGCAATTCTCTCAACTTGAGAATACTGTTGATCTTCAATATGAAAGATCTACTTTGATTATAGTCAAATCATGGCACAACATCTGTAAAATGATTATAGTTGGGTCGACTGGAAGTATTAGAAATGAAGCACTATTTAAGAGAGGATTCGTCTCTTGAGTTATATAGGGTTAGTATCACGGTCAACTCAAGTCAACTTAAAGAAAAAGTCTCTGGCCAGAGCAGTTTGATTAATAATAATTGTTATTATTGAACCAAGATTTTGTGTTTGGACTATAAAGTTGAATATGGATGATATTGGAATTTTGACCATTACCAAATTCCATAAGTCCAAAGTCATATAGTTTTCATGAAGAAAATCAGTGTAAATAAAAGTCACAACCATGTAACGCTTAACAAAGTCGAATTGGATTTTGCCAAAACCAAGTAAGAAATAAATTTGGCCAAAATGTCACACTACCGTCTAAGTGACATGCGAACATTAATATTTGAATAGTTTGATATTAATCGCTGAGTAAATTTACACCTGATGAGTCACACAACCGAAACGATGAATCCTTCTTTGACCAAATGAATTAATTATTTTATAATCGTTATAAATTAATTAATCAATTAATTTTATGAAATATTAATTATAAAATTTGATAATGATTTGAGAAATAAATATTAGAAAATATATTTATAATAGTTGTAAATATATAAGATATCAATAAGTGATTAAATTGGATTTAATTGTGTAATATTTTTATATGGGCTTAAATGGGTTTAAGTCCCATCATAGGGCTTATTAGTTTTGGCTACAAACAATAGGTAGGGATGGCTCATTTTGAGTTAGATAGGCTTAATTTTGGATGGCTCAAATTGAAGGAGAATTAGTATGAGATGAGATCCACTTTTTCCTCCTTCCTATCCAATACGTAAGCATATCTAAACTAAGTTGATTAAAAAAATTTGGTTATCCTCCACCATAGCTTGGTGGTCGAAAATCATCCTTAAGCTCGCCATCACTATAAGCTCAAATCAAGTAAGATCCAACCACTATTTGATAGCTAAAGATCAGCGGTTCAAGGACTAGCAATCTACTGAATCGAAAATAGTTTTAATGGGAGAATTTTTCTTTTCAAGGTGTACTTTAAGGCTTTGGAATTAAGGTATGATTTTTTATAGTTAATAATTATTAGTATAATGTTTTATCATATATGTATATTTATATTATATTGTTAGTTGTGTAGCGATTCTGATATACTAGCAGTGTTGTCACAAATTAGTTTGGTTATATACATGTTTATATTTATGCTTAAAAAAGTTTTTTTTATCACAATGACAGGTCAGTACAACCATATGAATAATAATATAATTTTATATTATATTTTATTAATATATATTATCTAACCACACATACAATTTATAATTAGTTGCAACATTATATCATGATTAAAATTAGTAATATACTTTTATTTGAAATGTACTCTAATTATATTAATTTTCGGAAATAAAAAGAATTTTTTGTAAATATTTTATTATTATTTAATCAGTTTATTTCATTAATAAATTATATTAATTCCAAATTGTCATGAAAATTATTTTTAAAATTTTATAAAATCATATTAGCATTAAATAAGCTCTCGGCCAGAAAATATATAATAAAAAAGTATTTTACCTATCTTTAAAAATTAATTATTTAAAATGATAAAAAAATATACTAATTATTAAAAATAATTTTAGGCCGAGCAAAAATGTGAGAAAATTCTTCAAACCATAAAATATTAGTTAGGATTTTCAGGAAATTTAAAATTTGAAAACAAATTTGAAATTAATTTTTATTAATTTGAATGAATATTTTAATCAAAAATGAATTTAAATTGAATTGTTTTTTAATAAAATCTCGTTTGGCTGTGCGCATGACATGGAAATAAAATATTCTTTTGAATAATTTTATTAATTGATATATATATATATATATATTATAAATATATTTTTGTGTATATATATAATTATATTTTATTATTATATATATGTACACATATTATTCATGGCTTATAAAATATAAATATATATTTTAATATTTAAAATAATTTATATATTTAAATCGGTATATTATAAAAATATGGATATACATAATATTAATATTTTACTTATAAAATATATATACACGAATATTTATTTATATATTTTAAATATATTATTCATATATATAATTATTTAAACTCACATAATTACCTCATCGATTCCTTTTTTCTTTACTTTAATGATTTCTTCTGTTCCCTCTTCCCAGCCTATCCCACCCTATCACATCCACCACATCTCCTCACGCATTCACATTTGCTCCTCTCTCCATATCCACTCCAGCCACCATCCACTTGCTCCATCCTTACCACATTTTCCAGATCCACCTCCCATTCCTGCTCCTCCCGACCCACCTGACAACCCCGTCCTTCTTACCCATTCCACTTCTAGTAACCGTCCTTGCCAACCTATACCTACTATGTTACCTAACCCATGTATTTCTCTATTTAAATCCAAACCAAGGAATGCTGGTAAATTTACCCCTGTAGACTTCCAACCAAACTATAAAGGCACTCCTTTTGATGTTCCTTCAACTGTTAAAGAGGCTAGAATTGAATATTAGAAGGACAACCTTGTCGGGTTCTTTTTGGATGGGAACATATCATATTCAGTTGTGATTAACCATCTTCGGAGACTCTGGAAACTGAAGGGTAGCTTCAAAGTTAAGTCCAACTCCATTAATTTCTATTTTGAATTCACTTGTGATGAGGACAGACAGAAAATTTTAAAGTCTGGCCCTATTTTCATTAGAGGTAAAATGTTCATAGCCAAGCCCTGGAAACCATAATTTAGGCATATTCATTCACATGTTAAAACTGTACCCATCTCGGTGCATTTCCATAACATTCCCCTTCTCACTTGGTCATTGATAGGCATTAACTGGATTGCCTGCCATATAGGGAAGTTGATCTATTTTAATAAAGCAACCAAAAAACTATCTAGATTTGAATACGCAAAATGCTTGATTGAAATATCCCTGGACAAATGCTTACCTGATACTATTAAATGCGAGGAAGGTGTAAATGTATCATATGTTGAAGTTAGATATGACCTAAAATATGTAGCTATTGTTAATGTTTTGGACACAATGATAATGAATGCTATGTATAATTAGATGAAGTTAATGTTCTTTCTGATCATGAGGACAAGCCTGGCTTTAATGATCATCAATCTAAACGTGGATCCATGCAAAGTAAGTGGACTGACCCGATACATAGGCACGGACCTGCTCCTAAACAAGATATAGCAAAGGGATCTAATTATAAAGGTAACAAAGTTTCCTTCCACATATGAATGGAAAAAGATGACAAGCAAATCCATTTTAGGTCCTGCACCAAAAGAAGATGCTACTCAAAAAAACAATGCAAACACATTAATTTTTGCTTACAGAGAAATTCATTCAAACCAATAGCACATGCCACACATTCATCTCTTACTGACCAATCACAAGCATCCCTTACACATACGTCTGATACCGTGCATGGTATGATACCGTGCATGGTATGCATGCATACATTAATTCCTCAAATACCACCAAACCATGTCAATGTTCTGTGACCCCTCATACTATCCCCTCTTCAGGTAATCATTTCACCGCACTACATGTCCCCTCCTCTCCATCCAATGCACCTACTAACCGCTTCAATATCCTAACCACCATTTCGGATGATCCTCTCATCAATTTGGAACTTAATCATGTTCCCCCTATTAGACCCGTTTATACTCTCACCACTACATCTGAACATGTGCCTAATTCTGCATAACCCTCTTCATCCACACAACGATACACTCACATCACCCTACCACCCTTCCTGCATGACATTGTGACCTCCTTACAATTAAATGACCCACTACACCCCTCCTTTTCTACTATTTCCACTCCATCGACCAACTAGGTTCCATCAACTTTACTGCCAAATACTTTACCCATCATTCCCTTACATGAATCAGACCATTACTCACAACAAGATACAAATGATAACCAAATACAAAACCACAAGGTTAAAAAAAGAACAGGATAGACAAAGGAATTAAAGCCAAGGTTCAAAATTCCTGTATTCGATTCCGTTTCGGTCGTTCAAATTATTGGAAGCTTCGACTCCGTTTCAGATATTTCGTTTTATTTCCGGTTCCAGATTTTGTTACGTTTTATTTAGTGTGTGACTATTTGCACCCCGGTTTCTGCTACAGGCCACCACAGCAATTTTTTTCTTTTTTTTTAACTACGGTCGGTGGATAACTGTCGAACCAAGCAAGGTTTGGTCGACGGTTGCCCACCGACAGTGGTGGACACTAGCACAAACTGGGGTGCAGATAGCGCCATACTAGAAACTTCCAATAACGCTAGCACAAACTGGGGCTATATAAACTTTAATAAATACAACAATCTTAACTTGGCATTTTGTATACTCTATTTATATGCCAAAGCCCTACAGTCTGACATCTCTTTATTATATAAATAAATATGCCTAAGCCCCACTAAATCTCGATCCAAACCCGCTAATCCTAAAGACCAATCAAAAAATTTTAATACACACGAAGATAATACCCAGCCCCTGCAAATCATCGTTCCTTTCTTCTTTCCAGTCTAGCCCAAACTCGAACTGCCTAAACCCCAAACTGATTTTGAATAGATGAAAGTCTAATAGATGGAAATCGATAAATTGGAAGCCATAATCACTTGAAACATCAGTGCGGCCCTATGCCCTAGATTGATTCTCAGGTACTTCTATACTTTTGTTGTTTATTTTTTTTATTTTGCGGTTTGTACAATGATTTTATTTACTGTCTTGACCGAAATGAGTTATTAAGCAAATTTCGGCCCGGTCAACGCTGGAACCGAGACGGTATCGTCTCTACCATGCCGGTCGAAATCTCGATCCTTGATTAAAGCATTTACATTATAGCCTAAATATAATAGTGACCAGGAATATGATCTCCACACTTTATTTTCTAAACACTTCCATCCTTTGCATGAGGCAGAGTTCATGCCTGGGCCTACTACCAAATTGAAAGCATCTGGAAAAATAAAAAAACATAAAAAACATGCTTGACAACATTCCACCATGGAATATCAGTGGAGCTCATAAACCAATAAAGCAACAAGAAATAAAAAATTTGATTCTCACCCAACAACTAGAAATGATAGAAATTCTTGAAACAAAACTCAATCCTTTATGTACCATGAAAATGGCATCCAATATTAACCCTACCTAGTCCTATATCGACAATCTCAATGACGCTCCATATGGTCGAATTATGGTTATATGGAATCCTGTGATCTTCTCGGTATCACTCTTATCCACACATCCTGAGTTTATTCACCTACAAGTTAATTCCTACACATCTAATAATTCTTTCTATATTACCTTGTCTATGCCATGAATTCCAGTCTTCGAGACAAGTATTACATGATTCCATTCCCTCTCTCCTACCATAAAACCTTGCTTTGATCTGCTAAGGAGATTTCAACTGTATCTACAAATCTACACACAAATCTGGTGGTGCCTCTCTATCTTTAAATGACATGGCTCCTCTCAACAACACAATCTTCCAATCATCCCTATATGAAATTATCTTTAACTGTCTCAGATACACATGGAATAATAAAAACAAATATGGTTGTAGAACCTTCTGCAAGATTGATCATGCTATTGCTAACATTAAAGTAATATCATTATGGCCATCTCTTCAAACTAACATTCTCCCCTTAGGTGTTTCCGACCATAGCCCCCTCGTTCTTACCTGGAATTGAAGAAACCGGAGAAGAAATCTTCCTTTTAAAATTTTTAATGCATGGACTAATTACTCTGAATATGAATCTATTATTTTGCAGGCTTGGATTATACCGGTCTTTGGGAATCCATTGTTCACTCTACAATCTAAGTTAAAGAATATTAAAATATCTTTGAAGAAATGCTATAAAGCTAAATATGGTACTGGCAATTAAATTTCTTCTGCTATTAGGAAGGAGCTGGAAGAGGTACAATGTTTGATGATTAGCCACCCATTTGATGCTCTCATATCTTCCCATGAACATTGCCTACTTGCACAACTCAATAAATCCCTACAAGATGAGATTACTATGTTGAAACAAAAATCGGGTAAAGAGTTTTTCAACTTGGGAGATCGTAATACTGCTTTCTTCCATAGATCTCTCAGGTTGAAGTATGCTAGATCCAAGCTACATTCTATTACTAATGTGAGCAGCAACACCCAGTCTGAAATTGATGATATACATGCTGCTTTTTTGAATTTTTTCACTACCTCACTGAATAAGCCTACTGATACAGAACTCTCCACTATCATGCGTTCTCACCTTCCAATGATATCTCATTCTAAATCTATGTCTCTCACCACCATAATCACCGACTTTGAAATACATCAAGCCCTCTTCAGTCTGAACCCGGACAACTCCAGTGGTCCTGATGGTTTTAATGCTTTATTTTTCCAAAAATCTTGGAACTTAATTAGCCCTACAATTATCTCGGTTGTTAGCAATTTCTTCAATACAAACACTCTACTAGGTGGTATCAATTCAAGTAACCTCACTATGATACCTAAAATTAACAACCCTACCTCTGTCTTCCACTCCTGACCGATTGCATGTTATAATGTTATTTGCAAATGCATTGCGAAATTATTTCTTCACGACTTAAGAATATTCTAATGAGAATATATAATAACCCCCTAACCAGATGGCATTCCTCTCCAATAGGAAAATTACTGAAATATATTACTAACTCATAAACTTCTCAAAGGCTATAATACTGTCTCCTAGATGTATGCTCCAACTCGACATACAAAAGGCTTTTGATTCCCTACAATGGAATTCTATTCTACTTGTTCTTATTAAGATGAAGTTCCCTGATACTATGATTGCCAAGATTCACACATGTATTAGCACCCCACATTTTTCTATTTCTCTTAATGGACTGACATCGCGATACTTTACGGCTTCCCATGGCATAAGACAGTGTGACCCCATCTCACTGTACTTATTTATACATGTTATATATGGAGTTACTTACTTGTTTGCTTATGCAGCAGGTGGACTAAAATCTTATTATGCTTCATCCAAAATGTAATAATCATAGGATTATCAGCTTACAATTTGCCAACGACTTGGTGATTTCCACAAAACCTGACCATGCTTCTATTTCCAATATATTTAATTGTTTGTCCACTTTCAAACAGGCTATAGGTCTTATGATTAATCGAGATAAATCACATATAATAATTACTGGATTAGATGAAGTTAATAATAGTAATATCACCTTGCACTCTACCCTCAGATATATGCCTCCAAATGCGGTATACATGGGAATCCCGCTTACTACATCTAGAATCACCACTGCACAATGTTAGCCAATATTGAAATCAATGATCCACAGGCTCAGTAAATGGCCATCTCACATTCTATCACAAGCTGGTAGGCAATCTGTTATTAAATCTATAGCTATGGCCATGACTTCATACTTTTACAGCCTCTTTATCCTTCCAAAGAAGCTTACCTCAATGATCAAACGGGCTCTTAATCATTTTCTATGGTCTGGTGACTACTATTTGAAAAATCCTATCCCTATTGCTTTAAAAAAAATATCCCAAAGAAGAATGGTGGTCTTGGAATTTTTAAATTAAAACCTTTGGAATAAGGCAGCTGCTTCCAAGCATTTGAATGCTCTATTATCATGTCATAATTATACCGGGGTTAAGTGGATGCATAAATATCATATCAAGAACAACAACTTCTGGATCATGAATATTACTTCTACTTATAGTTGGCTATTTCGATCACTTCTACATCTAAGACCGGCTGTTTTGCCACTCCTCAAATACTCAATACCAACTGAATGTGACCATCTCTTCTGTTATACTCCTTGGCCGTTTAATACTTAATAACGTGTTTACATTTCTCAAAAATTGGATTTTGGGATAACTATTGAAATAAAATGTTTATTGATATTTTGTTCTGATACAAAATGACGCTGTGATATACAATAGCCTTATATATGGGAAAAATGCTTTGAGGGGCTATTGGGCTTATAGGGTTTACATACCCGCACCGCATCAATACATTATCTTTTTTACACCAGTACGCAGACAACATAATTCATTTTACACTTCCCCTCAAACGAAACTAGGGTTTCCAACTGCTTCATGCCTCTTCTCGAATCAACACAAAACTCTTCGATCTTCTTTCCAATCATCGAAAAAATGAAGAAACCTCTGGCGATTCCTTTAGATCCGCAACATATCTTCTCAACTGAAGCTCAGATGCACAAAAGTGCTAGCTAGGGTTTGTTGCTGCTTCTCGAATCAGTAGTAAACACTGATTATTCCTCTAGATCTACAACATACTTTAGATTACAGCATAGCTTCTCATTCGAAGTTCGAAATCTCAAAAATCTAGCTAGGGTTTCCAGATGCTTTCAGAGTTGATGTGCATATCTTTGATCTGGCTTCAAACAACAGATAAGTAAAAGTTATTTGATATTTCTTTTGCATGAAAACATATCTTCTTAGTTTAAACTTGAGATCTCTATTACCGATTAAACTTTCTGTTTAGGATCAAAGAAATCGAAAGTTCCAGAGTTGCTTTTGCGTTGCTGATGAGTGTTTCCAGAGTTGCTTCGAGTTGCTGGTGAGAGTTCTCGACATTAAGCTCAAGCCGTAATTTGTGGAGGTTTTTGGCTCACAATGGCTTGGTGAAAATGTCAGCTCTCTGGTAAGTGCTTGGTAAGTGGTTAACTTGAAGATTTCCAATCATTACTTATTCTCTGACAAAATATAGATCCAGTTCCATATGTTTAGTTCTAGAATGTAGAACTGGATTTGCAGTTAGAGATACTCTGCTTAAATTATCACACCACAGTATTACTTTGTTGCTGAGTTTGATTTTTAATACCGTAAGTAGAGATTTGATCCACATTACTTCAAAAGTTGCACTAGCAACACTTCTATACTCGGCTTCTGTGCTAGACCTAGAAATAGTTGTTTGTTTCTTTAAACATCAAGAGATTGGATTCTTTCACAAGTAGATACAGTAACCAGTAGTTGATCTACGATCATCTGGATCAGTTGCCCAGTCAGCATCTGCAAAATCAAATAAACATAAATTAGTACAGCTTTTCAGAGTTAAACCATAATTTATTGTACCCTTTTAAGTATCTCAGAATTCTCTTTACAGCCTTCTAATGCTCATTAAGCGGACTTTGCATAAACTGGCTGACTTTGTTTACACCGTATGCAATTTCTGGTCTACTTATAGTCACATATTGTAGAGCTCCTACAATACTTCTGTACCGTTTTGCATTTGATATAGCTACTCCTTTATTTCTTGCTAAATGTGGATTAGTAATCATTGGTGTGGGAAGACTGTTTGGTTGATCCATTTTGGCTTTAGTGAGAATTTTTGAGATATACTTTTTCTAACTTAAATAAATCTCTGAATTTAAAGTTCTCTTGACTTCAATTCCAAGAAAATAGTTTAAATCTCTAGAAAATTCTTGGTTTAACTTCTATATAAGACCCCTCTGATTTCATTATCATTACTACCCGTAATGATGAAGTCATCCACATAAATTAACACATATGTCATTGTATCTTTATGAAAGTTGGTGAATAAAGAATTATCTGACTTTGTTGAGTTGTAGCCAAGTATAATTAGAGTAGTATTCAATTTCTCAAACCATACTCTAGGAGCCTGTTTGATACCATAGATTGCCTTGTTTAGCTTACACATAAGATCTCCATTTCCACTTTTTTAAATCCATGTGGTTGTTCCATATATACTTCTTCTTATAGAACACCATTCATAAATGCATTATTTACATCCAATTGTCTTATACTCAATTTAGTGTGTAAATCAATAGTAAGAATAATTATGATTGATGTTGGTTTTATCAATGGCGAGAATGTTTCATTGAAGTCAAATCCTTGTTGTTGTGAATAACCTTTGGCAACCAGCCTTGCCCTATACTTGGAGATTGTTCCATCTGCATTTCTTTTCAGTTTGTAAGTCCATTTGCACCCAATAATATTTTTGTGATGTGGTGAAGGAACAAGACTCCATGTATTATTCTTTATAAGAGCATCGTATTCTTCTTTCATAGCTGCTTTCCATTTTTCACTTTGTAATGCCTGCTGATAAGTGCATGGTTCTTTAGTATCTATATCTGTGATATATACTTTTGGCTTGAATATGCCACTTTTAGATCTTGTTATCATATGATGACCCTCTCTTGTTAGAGCAGCTTGCTGTCTTGTGTTATTATCTTGTGTTTCAAGTTAGGTATTGGATAACTGAGCTTCATCATAAGCTTGTCCAGACTCCGACTGGTGACTTGAATTCTGTTGAGATGTTGAGATGGGACATCTGAATGGTTTAGGTGATTCTTGGCTTGATTGAAGGTTTGGCAAATCAAGTTGAGGTCCTCTGTCATTCAGGTGATCTGAATCTTACATCTGAGTGATATTATCTTGACCTGTACGTATTAGTGGTATAGAGAATTTTGAGTTATAAATTTTATGTGATGTCTTGATCTCTTTTTCACTGAATGGAAATACATGTTCATTAAAGATGACATGTCTGGAAATGAATACTCTTCCTTTGCTTTCCAAACATTTATACCCTTTTACATTATTGGGATATCCCAGGAATGTACAGGGGTATGATCTGAAGTTTAACTTGTGATTATTGTATTGTCGTAGATAGGGAAAACATAGACAGCCAAAGACTTTTAAGCTTTGATAATCAGGTTGTTTGTTGAATAGCACTTCAGTTGGGCTACTGTCCTTTAACACTTTTGTGGGCAGCTAATTAATCAGAGTCACTGCAGTAGCAAAAGCATATGGCCAAAACTTAAGTGGTAAAGATGCTTGCGCAAGCATGGTAAGTCCAACCTCTACTATATGTCTGTGCTTTCTCTCTATCAGTCCATTTGGTTCAGATGTGTGTGAGCAAGTAATTCTTTGAACTATTCCCTTCTTTTGAAAGTATTCCTTGAGAGGTTTGAACTCAGTACCTCCATCAGTTTTCATAAGTTTTACCTAAAAACTGGTTTTCCTTTCAACTTGATCTATAAATTGTAACACTGCTTGATACGTTTCTGATTTTGCCTTCAAACATATATCCAAACATATCTAGAATATGCATCAATAAATGATGTATAATATTTAAAACCATAATTAGTGTTAACTAGAGTAGGACCCCATAGATCAACAACAAAAGATCCAGAGGGTTATTATATTTTGTTTGAGAATCTTGAAAAGCAAGTTTATGACTTTTTCCCATTTGACAATATGTACAAACATATGGAGTAGGCATATTATCAGAAGAAATATTATTTCTATTTAAAATTCTCTTTACAACATCAATACTAGGATGCTTAAGTCTATAATGCCAAGTTTCAAACATACTAGCATTTTTTTTATTTTGAGCAGTTTTGGAGACATTACAACACATTTTCCAATGTTCCACATTTCTTGAGTCACTGGAGTGAACCTGTTGTTATCCCGCCTTTTGGCAAGGCCATGATACCAGGAACTTAAGTGGAAACCGAAGACAGTCCAACCCGAAGATCAGTTATACGCAGGCTCACTATAGATATCGATGAATTTTGTCCGAGTCCGGATCGAGCTACAATTGACAAGACATGACAAGCAAAGCTATGAAAGCCAACGTCCTAAATTTCAAGTTAATCCGAGTTCGTATGCCCAAGATATGATTGATGCAAGCCAAAGAAATCATCTCAATCGCATCCATCATTTCGTATCGGTTAGGCCATCTCCATCAATTCGCGTCCATCTATTCGTATCCATCAAAATGCATTACTTCGTATCCATCAGGGGAATATGCTTTATCCGTATCGATCTATTCGACTTCATCAGCAAACAACTCCACTTCGTATCGATCAGCAGTTGTCTTGTTCATATCCATCGAGGATGGCCTTCTTCGTATCCATCAGAAGATAGGCCCACTTTGAATCGATCGGCTATTGGCCATTTCGTATCCATCGACTGCAATACAAGTGTCTTGTTCGTGTCGATCAAACATCATACATACTTTGTATCAATCAACCACAGATCGATACGAAGTAGACACTTCCCATCGATACGAACAAAACCCAAGCACTCGATTGGTACGAATATAACAGAACAATCGATCGGTACGAATATGGCAGAGCAGCCGATCGATACGAATAGAGCAAGGCGACCGATACGAACAGATCGAAACCATTCAGATCGATACGAACAAGGCTTAGATTATAGACACGAATAAAGAAGCAATCAACGCGGCACGAAAAGTGGATCGATCCGAGGAGTTAGCGCCACGTCAACCTACAAGCACGTGCCCACAGAGCGATACGAATTAATCGATACAAAGGGTATCAATACGAACGACATAGCCTAGAGAAAACATAAGTTTGCATCGATCATAACTCGCAATCTACAAATCTAAATGCTAAGAAATTTTCACAGAAGCTTGCGTACATCCTCAGCAACACTCACAATCGATCCCGACCCAATTGGATGAATTTTCGATCGATACGAATCTCGTTCGTATCGATCCTAGATCACGTGCAAATCACGTGGGATCGATCACGTGGGCCCACTCACGTGCCAGAAGAGGTCTCTTGAGATCTGAGCGAGATATTTGCAGCCTACGCCTATAAATAGCATCTTAAAGCCTATTGAAAAGGGATCTTTTTGCTCTTTGACGTCCAAACTCTGCCGAATTCACCATTGTACTCGAATTTCGCTGGTGTACTCGAGATTTACTGTTGTAATTCGTTGTAACCAGCATAGAAAAGTTAATAAAAGTCAATTATTTCATAGTGACGTAGGCAACACGCCGAACCACTCTAAATCTCTGTGTTTCTGCGTACTTTCTTATTTGTTTTTGAAGTGTTTGTTAGATAATCCTCTTTTTCCATTTAACTTCTTTATTTTATCTCTTCAAACCCTTCCGAAGAGTGTTGTGCCCAATTTTGGTACAAACACCTGTAAAGACCTTTCTCTGTTTTACCCTGCAAAAGAATTTTTTAGTTAGTATATCTTTGACAAAACAGTAATTTGGATAAAATTCAAAATACACATTATTGTCTCTAGCAAATTGTGACAAGCTTATTAGATTTTTATTTATTTGAGGGAACCTTAATAAATTATTTAGATAGAGTTCTCTATCACCTAGAATACAAGCATTACCAATGTGTGTTATCTTAGTTAATACACCATTACCATGTGTATACACTGTTTACCTTGATATTCTTTACCGCCAAGATTTAGATTGCTAAGATTATTGGTCACATGATTAGGTACTCCAGAATCAGGATACTAGATTTCATCTACAATGTCCTCTGGCTTGGCGATGTCTCTGTTATGTCTTTTTGCTGCTTCTGTCTGGTTTCTTGGTTCTTGATGAATATTTGCCAGATTTGCATTAGGATTATAGAATTTTGACTGTTTTGCTGTGTTGGCACATAATTTGCATCAAACCTAAAGTAGCATATGTTTGCTGCATGACCAAATTTTTCGCAAATTTGACATCTGAGTCTATTGTTTTTGTTATTGGATCTTCCACCCTTTCCTCTGTTTCAGGAAGACTGACCTCCTCTTTGACTGTTACTTCCTTCATATCTAGATGAACTGTTTCTTTCTTGAGTCTTGAATTTGTTGTTTGATGCATAATTGATAGTAAAATCAGAAGTAACTGGTTTCTTATGTTCAATTCTACCTTCATGAGAAAGAAGTGTAGAACGAACATATGATAAGTTTGGGGTAGTTTGCATTGAAGAAATTATAGTAACAACTACTTCATACTCCTTATCAAGACCACTAAGAATTGACAAAATTTGCTCAGTATCAGATATGGCATGCTCTACAGCTGACAGTAAATCACATACTGTTTTCACTTTTCTCCCATAGACATGCTTTCTTCCTTTAAATTTTGTAATTGCCTTTTATAGTGTATGACCTTTGCTGCGGATTGAGAGTTGAACACCTGTTCTATTGTTGACCAGATTCCTTTGGCAGTAGTACACCCTATCAACTGTGGTAATAAACTTGCACTTATGGTAGATAGGAGCCATGAACTCAATAAGTTATCTTGCCTTTGATAGATTGTATACTCTCTATTTGTCACTAAAACACCATCTATAGTACTAATATATTGATTTGGAATTGTTTTGGTTCCAAGAATATATTGTTCTAGCCTATATCCCCTTATAGCAGTTAATACTTGAAATTTCAATAGCAAATAATTTGTTTCATCTAATTAATTTGCTATTAACTGACTTTGAGGACTAATTATGAGTTTGGATATATTTTCATTTGTAGATTGCAGTGTAGGGGTTAATGTTGTATTTGGAGATGTGGATGAAATATCTCCTTCGGCCATTTTAAGAATTTCAGAAAAGAGACAGCAAAGAATACAGATTCAAGAAACAAAAAATGATATTATACCGAGTAGTCAAGAATTACTCAATAATGATGCAGTCTAGACTCTTGGGAACCAGGCAAAGGTAAGGCAGAAAAAAAACGAAGGAAGTTACTGAACTGAGTATCAAGAAATGCTCAGTAATGATGTAATGCAACAAAGAAATTACTGAACTAGGTATCAAGAATACTCAATAATGATGTAATCAAACTTCTTGCAAATAAACTAAGAGCTGCTAGTAAATTAATGATGGTAATTTTCTGATAATTTGCTTAGTCATAGCTCAATGATGAAAAGAACATGAAAAAGGTTTTAAAATAGAACAATCTAACTAGCAGATTCAGATGAGGAGGATGGACTCCGATGAACTGCTGCAGTTGCAGCCTACCCAAATGATGAGAATGATCTGATGGATATTGGCAAGGTAATTGATTTCAATTTCGTTAGACAATTTGAAGCTCTGATACCATATTGAAATAAAATGTTTATTGATATTTTGTTTTGATACAAAATGATGTTGTGATATACAGCAGCCTTATATATGGGAAAAACGCTTTGATGGGCTATTGGACTTATAGGGTTTACATACCCGCACCACATCAATACATTACCTTTTATACACCAGTACGTAGACAACAGATTTCATTTTACAATAATTGACAATGCATTGGCCTGTTCTTACATAAACCATGGTTTCATCACACTCCCATATACCACCTGTACTCATATATGTCATCTATGGCTTGAAATCTCTAAATCACAAATTCATCAATGTGGTACACATCTTGTTTAGATGTCTAAACATATTGAACATTCAATATCTTCTGTTTACAAGGCCCTAATCACGAGCCTGAATAACACGAAAGGCCCCCCGATATAAATGTATTTGGAATAAATTCGGATCTATAAAAGATAGCCTAATGCTTTGGAAGATCATCCGCAACTCATGCCTTTCCCGATATAAACTTCTAGCTCGTGGCTTCCTTAGCATTGCTGCTTGCTGTTTTTGCAGCTTGAACATTAAAACTATTCCCCATCTCTTCATGGAATAGACTTTTGTTGGCAGAGGGATTTAAAAACCACAGTGTTGATAATTATGAGGAATGGCGCTGGATATTTAGACACACCAATTAGAAGCATTTGCATAATTGATACCTGATACTTTTGCTAAAGAAATTTGCATCTAACATATGGAAGGAACACAATGCTCGCATCTTCACTAATACTCTATCTACCGACCTTCAAATCTTCATTGACATAAGGAAGGATTTTGCACTTGTAGTTTTATTATTAGAATAGATAAGGCCTTGTTTCTTCCTTTAGAAACAAGGCAATATCTATTTTTTATACTTTTGTGTCCTTCATGCATGCTATATTTTATTATTTCTATAATAATTTGCCTATTTTGGCTTGTTTAGAACTCTAGCTAATTTGGATTTTCCAAAGCACCTTCTCTTTTTTTCCTATAGCTGGTTGGGCCAGTCTAAAAGCGGCTTGCCCAGCAAAATAATAAATTCTTTGTTTTGCTTGCAAAAATTATTTAAACTAATTTAACATATATATGTATATAATATTTATATAAAATAATAGCTTATATGCATACATATATTTGGACAACATATACTTGCATATTGGATGAGCTAACATGTCCATTGCATTGTAAATCCAACATCTATACACGTGCATTTATACCTTGCACGAGTAGATATGTTACACATGCGCACGCACGCGCGCGCGCACGCACACACACACACACACATATATATATATATATATATGTTCTAAATGAATCAAACTTCATAGGCCCAATATAGATCCAATAAGAGAACTTTTTTTGAAATTCACCCATAGATTTCGTTGTGGGTTGGCTTACTTCCAACAATGTTATCAGAGCCTAATATCCTATGCGGTCTAAATTAGTCATGTTAGGGTTAAGTAATTAAAGCCTACCCATATAGTAGGGTGTCTAGAAAAGTAGTGTCTAAGGTTGAGTTTTGGTAATCAAGTACTCTGCCCAACTTAGCTGCTAGCCTGGCTCGAAATGATGAGGTAAGCCCAAAATGTTAACTCTAATAGAAAAGGCCTAGTTTGAATTGGACCTTGGGCTAATTTCAAAATTGTTTTGAAATTAAAAATAAAAGTTTAATTTAAAATATAAATTTAAAACTAGAAAAATAATGTAAATGTTATGATATAAACTTTCAAATTGTTTTGAAAATTGAATATATAAGATTTTTAAATTTAAAATTTAAATTTAAAATATAATATATACATATTATAAAGGGGATTTTCACCCAAAGGGCTTCTTTGTGCATGGTAACAAGTTTTAAGGACAGCACTTCTGAAAAATTAGTTTTAAGGACAATTTATAGGAAAAAGACAAATGCAGTTATCATTTTCAGTTATACAGAAATAATGATAAATAAATTTATCATTTTCCTATATAACTTTAAAAGATAAACGAATTTATCATTTTCCTGTAAATTATCCTTAAAACTAATTATTCAAAAGTGTTGTCCTTAAAACTTATTACACTGGAATGAGAAACCCTTGAACCTAATTTTCACTATTATAAATGTTATGTTATAAGATAATGAAAATTTCAAAATGTTTGGAAATTAGTATAAATTAATTATGAAATTTTATAAAATTTATTAATAAGATCGATAAAATATATTAACTAAATAAGTTAAGTAATTAATAAATATATACATGTCCTATATATTATGATATATGTTATGTTGTTTCAAAATGTTAAACTAACATAAGTATACATGTATGTATATAAATGAATTTCAAAATTAATATAAATTTAATTAAAATTGTTTAATTTAATAAATTAATTAGAAGGTTAATTATTAAATAATATACACATATATATGATTTATGTGTTATATTTTAAAGGTTATGGTATATAATAATTATTAAATATAATTGTTATATAACATTAATTAAAATGTTAATTAATTAACATTAATTAAATTAGATTTAATTAATATAATATGTGCATAAGACTATTATATAAGTAATATGAAATATAAAAGTTATATAATAACAAAACTTATATAATATGAGTGTATAAATTAAAGGTGGAACATTAAGAAATCCTAAATAGACTTAAGGAATAAATACATAGTAAATGTACGTATACCGGATTTTTGATGTGTCCGACACTTGAATCATGATGGTATTTCATAAGAAATACATTATTCCATCAGTCGATATCACTAAATATAATATATTACAGATTATGAATCTTTAATATAAAGTTATCCTCTATCATTTATATATTAATAGATTACTTACATACTCTTTAGTTGTTGAGGTTTCCCAAGCTTGGGATGCTATGTATAGTACTATTAATATATTGAATAGACAATGTAAAATAACTACATATATTTGTTGAGCTTTCCTCAAGGTATGTGTATCATACTCAGGTCGTCGTGAAATGTTAGGTCTGAGCGAATAATCACACTTTGCATATTGATCTTTTCTCAAGGTAAAGGCGGGATTAGGATAAGGAACCATGGGTTAGAAGTTGTATGTGATAAAACCGATAAGAAATTATCCATCGTATGTGGGTCTATGATTTGTTGAGCTTTCCTCAAGATCAAAATCCTAAGGAATACGAGTCCTAACTCCCACTAGTGAAGTCGAAAGACTTCTATGTTTCACTTAGGGTTTGGTGAAACATAAAAGACTAGTGGAGCCTTATTAGAAAAATGAAATGATAACATTTAACCTTTCTAACATCGTAAGAACATAGGCTATATAATGTTATTATAATCTACATTGATAGATTTGTGCATTTAATACGATTGATAAAATGTTTATCAATTAACATATACAAATGAATTTAATTGAAGATTGATAAATAGAAATATAACATATACGTACTAATAATTGCTTATTGTAAGTTAACGTTTCAACACCCATGCAAGCGCCTGATTCTACAACTACTAAATAGTTTTGTAATTTGGTCGCTTATGTTTTTATTTGGTCAAGACCATGTGTTGCATTCTATAAGTTCTAAACTCAAAAGCAATACAATACTATGGATATTTGATCCATATACAATAGCATATAAATGTTATATGGTAAACGGTCATAATTCATAATGTACGATACTTCGATGAAATTAGTTCATCCTAAATAAGAAAAAAAACCATAGTGCATGGTCGAATATTTAATTTGATTGATTACGATAAAGATCATATTGTGTTAAAAGTAACACAAGATCAAAACTACAGTATAAATCTAAGGACTCGATCGCTGATATGCCAGTTTGATTAATTAATGCAAAGTGCAATATATTTGATGTCCTTAAATGTTAAGCATGTTCGTGTGCGCTTTTGTAAAGAGTTTGTTATGATATTATAGTAAGGGTTTTCTTTTGAATGGTTCAACCATTCAAATAGAAAAATGAATGTACAAAAGTAGATGTGATTTAAGATACAGTTGGGATAAAGAGCGCGAATGGTCACTTCTGCTTCATAAAGAAACATTGGAAATGAGAACTATAAAATAATAATTAATATTTAATATTAAAATAAGAAATACGATTTCAATTTCGAAATGTATTTTCATAAAGAAATTTTTTTCTATGAGATTTATTTCTCAAGTCCAAGATATTTGATCAAAGAACTCTCTGCTATAAACTAGTTGCAGAATATGAAATAAATAATCTATATTAAGTGAATGATGGACCTCCGAACTTAGTATGCTATTACATTAATGAAGGGAAATAGTGGGAGAATGCCTTATAACACTTACTGATTGCATCAAGTTACGAAAATTGTTTTCTTACAATGTACTGCACATTATTTATGAAATAATATTCATTCTTTGGTGACTACAAAATAATAGACATAGTTTTATTCCAATGAGAATATTACGAATATTTGTTGTGAAATAAAACTAAAGTAGAGATATCTGATGCATTGGAAAATACAGAAGTATTTGAAATTTATTTACAATTATTTTGAAAAGATATACTAAGCCTTTTGAGAAATAATTTTATTATATGATTTTAAATCATATGATACCAGTTAATTATATCTCAAACAATTAAGGGAAATGCACCGATTTAGTAGGAGCGTCTATAACGACCCACTTTTACTACAGTTTAAGCGGGCAATCAACCATACATGACCCACTCAAATTGAATGGAAAGGCGGATATTAGGGAATGAAAGTACAAAGAAGACAAGAAGAAACTCAACAACATAGAATATTACAGCGGAACGAATAATCTATAATATACAACAAATCTTTACACAAAAATAAAATGTAATATATGTATATACAGATATCAATTAGAGTATACTTACCTATTTCAGCCCGGACAGTTATAACAACCCGTCCTCATAATTACTGATAAATACAACAATGAATGCAATGGAAAAAAAACCATATACGCGAATACACTTCTGGGCCTCCAGCTCATCTCCTAAAGCTCCAAAGCATCCAAACTAAATCTGTAATATGATCGGTCTGACCTGAGCATTTAGGAAAAAACAACACCCGGGTCAGTCTGGTAAAACCAGCATGAGAAACTCAAATCACAAAGAATTTTATTTATCATAACTTTTAAAATCTTTCAAAATCAAAGGTATCTCGTAAGACCACATCGCACAAAAACACAGACGGGTTTTTACCTTACGATAAGAAAAACATTTTCTATAGAAAATCCAGTGATATTATAATAATGTCTAAAATGCAGATACTTATTAATCATAGCCGAATTGTTACTTTAATTAAATTCCAGCAAAATAAGTATACAACTAAAACCGTAAAGGCTCGTATTGGAGAATGGATTCCATACAATGACTCAACTACTGGGGTATTGCTCGTCTTGGTGCATCTCTAGAGAAAATAACACTGAAGACCTCGCCAGGATCCCCTGCCAACACAGAACCGGCCTACCACTTGACTAGTAGTACTGAATATGATAACCCCTCCTTTAATGGGCCCTGAAGCATACAAACCAGAGATAATATCGACTCTAGATAGTGATGATCATACCTTAATTGGGAGTGACACACTTAGCCTTGCTGCATCTCCCATGTTTTATTCATTCCGGGTTGATGAGGCTTGAGGCTACGTTTTACCTTTCATATAGCACTTCCCACTTGGAATGCTAACACTGCCTTCCTACCAGTAATGCAGTGTCAGCATTCATCCATACAAGTTCATTTTGTCACTGAATGAAACCGAAGGCACTATTTCTATTACATCCATTTCGAGGAATCCCTTCCAGGATTAATAGCAAAATAGCCCTTGCACTTCAAAGCTCTGTCTTTGATTCCATATTCTTCCAGATGTCTTCTATTCGAAACGCTTTAGTTGGGTCGAAGTGGTTTTCGGATAAAATATCTGATCCCGGTCTCTTCGAAACAACATTCGATAGTTTTTGGTAAATTCAACCCCAGTTCTTTAGGAAATAAAAAAACAAAGGATAAGTGCGGAGATCACCTCCTAACCATTAGTGGACAGATTTCCTTATCATTTATCCTAGAAAAACGAAACGAGTTTATACGTACAGTATAGCACCACAACGGTAATTGTACCATATAATTTCCATGTTTCTCCTAGATATTTCCAAAGTTATGTTTTTGTCCAGATTTTGATAGTCGGTTATTTAACTATCAAATAACAATCATTCAAACAATGCTCACATTTCCCATGACAAACACTAAGCCTCATAAATAAATCTTATATTAATAAAATCACTTTATAAATCCTTGGAAATCGCTTCTATATACTTATCTTGATAGGATAAGCATATTCACAAACCCCTATATTTTTTTGATACTCAGAAAATATAACCATATACTTATTTCATTGGAATAAGTGTATTTACAATCCAATTTACTTCCAAAAACTTGGTAAAACTACTTTAACGTACTTATAAAATGGTATAAGCATATTCACTAACACTTAGGGATATTTCCTATTCAAAATTATATTAAATGGAGATATAAATGACACACAACCCATCTCCTTGCATAAATCTCTTTTAACTTATAGATATCTCATTTATAGATCTCCAAATCTATTTATAAACTCTTTACAAATCACCAAGTTTATTTACCAATCTTCTTTATAAATATCAAACCATTTATAATTCCTATGTACATATCTGAATCATTTACAAAACTCTTTCCAAATTCCAAGATCTCTTTTTAATTTATCGAACTCCTTTTATAAACTTCCTCTGTTTTTAAACAAACTCCATACATGAACTTCGATCAATAAAATTCCTTTTATAATAATCAATAATTATAAACACCTTTAATAATCAAGTTATTATTTAACATTCCTCATTTAATTATCTTTAAACCTATTTCAAATAATAACTTTAGAATACACTTAATAATAAATTAGATTAACTTTAAATAGTATTATTATACTAATAATTTAGCTTTAAATCAATAGTAAACAAATAATTAATTAATTTATTAACTTCAAACAGTATTAATATAATTATTAATTAATTTCAGGCATTATTAATATAATAATCAATTTACTTCAAAATATAATTAAATAACTTAAACTTATATAATTAAATAACTTTAATTTAATAATTATAATTTAATTAAAACATTTTAAATAATTAATTAAATAACTTCAAAACAATAATTAAATATTCTTAAATTATTTTTAAAGAATCGTATTAATAAAACATTAACTTTAAATCATTATTTAAACAATTGTTAGTTGTCTTTAAAAAACGTTATTAATAAATAATAAATTTCTTTTAAGTCTTATTAATACATAATAATTATTCTTAAAATAACTTTGATTCAAAAATTAGCTTTCAAATTTAGAATGAGGCTTAGAAACTCCAATGCTAATTAATCAAGTTACCATTTATTCCATTAAACTATCCAAGTTATAATCCAGGTATTTACATAACATCAAATATGTAAATTAAATCCATAATTAACAAGCAATTGTTAATGCAACACTTAACCAATATTTATTTCTACTAAATAAATGTCCAAATTTAACCTATCCAGTCAGTAATAGCAGAACGGGAAATTTATTTTGCTAACCTGGTGTCTAATTAATTTAATTAGCGGAACAGGGTTTTATTTTGCTAAACATATGTCCAATTATTGCATTCAATTCAATTTAACTCAATGGTATTTTATTTGGCCGAATAAACATCAATAATTAAGGTATATAAATTTAAATAAACAAATATGAAAAATATTTCTCACCAAATCAATGGGCCAAGCCCCAAAGCCCATTACACTATCCAACCCACCATCAACAACTCCTTCTTCCCCAATTACCAACACCCAACTTCTTGTACACAAAATCAAGTGCATGCGTGCATGTTGCACACTCAACCGGTCACCGAATCTACAAACAAACTCAGCCATCACGTCCGCCTCGCCATGCTCACTATGCCAACGCTCTTCGCCTAGCCTTCGGTCCCCCTCACCAAAACCTGACCATCTAAAACCCAAAACCCAACTCGCCCAGGCTATAAAATGCACGACATCTTTTATCACCAAACTCCCCCAAAATTCGCCACGTGGTGCCCCACTCCTCCACGAACCCAACGCCACACTCCAATCTACCTATCGACGCTCCTCCCGATAAAACAAAACCCTAGCCTATCAACAACGTCCATTATAGCCAAGAAATCTGCCGAAACCGCACCAAAAATACTACACCTCCATACGGACCAAATGACACTAGCGGCGTCGATCAAATTTTGACTATATTGGAAGAAATAAAATTTTAAAATTTGATGATCGTTTTCCGCTTTACCGATTTATGACGATATCTCAATCGTTTTTCGACGAAATCGAGTGAAATCGATTTATAAAAATAACTGAGATCATGTAACGACCCTAATTTTGGATAAGATTATTTAGGACATTTAATTAGTTAAATTAAATGAAATAATGTAAATGGTTAAGGGATTGAGATTTTAATAAGTAAGGGTAGCAGTGCCTAGTTAAGTAATGAATTAAATGGGTTTAAAATGAAATAGGAGAGGGAATCAGATAAGAGGCAATATAGGAATAAACTATATTCTTATACCCTAAACCCATAACCCGCCTTCATTTTCACGTTTACAATCTAAAGCACTAAATCTGGAGGTCGGCCTCCATTAAAGAAGAGCAAGGGGAAGAAAAGCTAAATCAAGAGGAAAAGCTAATCAAATTCAATTCAAGAATTAAATCTCAACACCATAACAACAAAGATAAAGGTGAGTAATATGTTACATCCCATATTTTGATGTTTTCGATTTCTAAGATTAGACCCGAATGATTTTGCAAAGTATATTGACATGTTTTGGATGATAATTAGATATATATGCTTGTTGATGAATTATGTTTATTCATATTGATTTTATGACATGTTTTAGATTGAAAACCTATGAAATGACATCCAAATGCCTTACAATTTTAGTATATGGTCAGAACTGATAGTTTAGAGATGGGTTTCAAGTTTTATTATTAATATTCTAGTGAAGAAAATGGTATTTTGGGTTTACAATTAATTATGGCTACAATATGAAAGTTTTGGGTCTGAAATTTAAATATGTTAGAAACATATTAAGAGTGATTTATGAGAATTTTTATAGAATTTCCTAAGTGTTTTAATAAATATATAAAATTATTTGAGGTATGGGACTTAAGTGTTTTATATGTTTATAAAAGGAGAAAGGGCTATTTGCAAATGTTTTAAAATGTTAATTTCTGAAATTCGGGAGCACCTTTGAGAAAAGATTTTGAAAAGTTAAAGCAACCAATTATAAGATGACAAATAAGCAGGTTAGTTGAAAAGAATTACCTTTTTAGGTTAAAAAATCAGGTTTAATAAGGTTCCGATGCTTTACCATCTTCGGCAGCCACCTTTCGACTTAGTATCTCTACCTCCAACCTGATCAAAACCAATGCACATGGTATCAAAGACTTGGTACATAGTGAATTGGACATAGGTGAAAGGTATATGGTCAAAACAAGGAGTCCCGAAGCGGTCGAAGCTTTGTCTTGTTTTCTAAAAGAAATGCGCCTGATTTACTTTCGAAAAGAATGGTTTTGAATAAGATAGCTTTTGACTTGGTCGGTGGTTTTAAAAAAAGAATGCTTTTGAAAGAGGTTGTGCATTTGTTTAAGTAAATGCTTTCGAAAGGGTCGAAACCCCTAACTGCCGCCTTTTTCCTTTCGACCTAGATTGGTTTCGAAAGGGTCCTTTTATTTTAAAATTAGAGCCTCTTCTCCACTACTTTTGAAGGGATAGGTTTCGACACCATCCACTTATTTACTTAGGAAATTGCTTTTGAAAGAGTTGCTTTCGACTTAGTTGTTTAAGACCCGTTTTGATATTATGAAGGTTAAACCCAAAGGTTTCAAAAGATTTTCCACATGTTTTAACTTGAAACCAATGCTTTCGAAAAGTTTGTTTTAAGTAGTATACTTTAATGCTTTCGAAAGTTAAATATTAAGGTTTCCAAGGGAAGGTTCCCCAGTATTTTCGAAAGGTATATGTAAAATGTTTCGAATGGGTGATTCCTCAATGGTTTCGAAAGGTTTACCTTAGTGTTTAAATGGAAGGTTTCCAATGGTTTCGAAAGGCATAGTTAAAGCATTTTAAAAGAGGATGTCTAAGGTTTATAAAACTTTCGAAAGAAATGTTTTCAATGTTTTTGAAAGGACTACTGTCAATGGTTTCGAAAGGTATGTTTGGCCTTTAGGCCTAAGGTTATAAAGTAAAGCAGTTTACTTGTATCGAAAGCAGTACTTTCAATGGCTTCGAAAGGGGTACTTTCAATGGTTTCGAAAGGGGTACTTTCAATGGTTTTGAAAGAGAATTGTTTAAAGGTTTAAACAAAGGTTTCGAATGTTTTCATCAACATTATTTTGAGGTAATGAAGAGAATATGACATGGGATGAGTTCGGGAAAAGGTTCGAGGAGAGGTTTATGTTTGAGATTGCTAAATCTGCCTTGCTCAGGAAGTTTGCTGAGCTGGAGCAGGGAGACATGACGGTGTTGGAATATGCGATGAGGTTCGAGGAGCTAGCGAGGTATGGCTATGCTTTTATTGACACTGTGATTAAGAGGAATGAAAAGTTCATTCGTGGTTTGAAGCCTAAGCTTGCTAAGGCCATGTTACCGCATATTAGGGATCCAAGTGATGTTGTTGTTGAGATGGCTTTGAGGAATAAAGAGATGTAAGCTTTTCTTGAAAGGAATAAGGCCAAGGAAGTCCAGGTGGGGCCGGGTCAAAAGAGAAAGTTTTTCACAAGAAAAGGGCTCAGAAGGGTGGAGCCGCAAAGAAGGGAAAGACAGAAGTGGTCTGTTATAAGTGTGATAAGAAGGGACAAAATGCCAATGAGTGCTGGACAAGCAAAGGAAAGAAAGCTGTTGAGAAGAAAGAAGTGAGGTGTTTCCACTGCGATCAAGTTGGGCACTATAAGAACCAGTGCAAGGAGCCTGCTAAGGATGTGAAAGGCAAAGTGTATGCATTGGAACCAGCTACCTCAAGACCAACAGTGCATGAATTTGGGAGGTACGCTTTTGATTCATGGTATGTCAGTTAGAGTACCGTTTGATACCGGTGCATTGCATTCTTTTATATCTCACTGTTTGGTAGATAAACTTAACCTAGAACCCTCATACCTAGTCACTTCCATAAGGGTTTCAAATCCGGTAGGAGGGTATGTGACACTTGGGATGAAGTGTGACCACATAGAGTTGGATTTTTTAGATCATACCTTTGTTTACAGTTTGCATGTGTTTGATTTCATAGGGTTCATAATTATTTTGGGTATGGATTGGTTAAGTAAATACGATGCTAGTATATTTTGCCATGATAGAAAAATATCGCTTAACCACCCTGACTGTAGTAATCGGATTATATATTCCATATAAAACCCTAGCTGTGAGGTGAATGCTTTGATGGATGTTGTGGAGGTAGAAGACGAGTTGAATTGAGTTTTCATGGTTAGAGAATTTGCAGATGTCTTTGAACCAGTAGTAGAATTGCCGCCGAAATGAGCTATTGAGTTTTGGATAGATTTGGTGCCAGGAGTAGAACCGGTGAGTAGACCACCAAGCAGAATGACACCTACTGATATAAGGGAGTTGAAGGTGCAGTTGGTGGATTTGGAAGGCAAGAATTTTATTAGACCAAGTAGTTCTCCTTGGGGAGCAGCCGTAGTGTTTGCTAAGAAGCCGGACGGATCGTTAAGGTTATGTATCGATTATCGTAAGTTGAATGAGAAACGATAAACAATCGATATTCGTTGCCTAGAATTGACGATTTGTTAGATAAGTAAGAGGAGCCAAAGTATTTTCCAATTGGATTTGGCAATAGGGTTTCATCGGCTTTGAGTAGCAGAGGATAGTATTCCTTTGACGGCGTTTAGAACCAAGTATGGATTATATGAATGGTTAGTGATGCCGTTCGGACTAACTAATGCGCCAGCATTCTTTGTGGATTTGATGAATCGAGTATTCCGAGAGCACTTGGATAGGTTCGTGTTGGTATTCATAGATGATATTATGATATACTCTAAGGAGGAAAGAGAGCATGAAGTGCATCTTAGAGTGGTACTTGAGATGCTGAGGCAGCATCAGCTAAAAGCGAAGTTTTCGATGTGCCATTTCTTGAAGAAGGAAGTGAAGTTCCTTGGTCATGTAGTCTCAGAGGAAGGGTTGTTTGTAGATCTGACTAAGATTGAAGCGGTGAATAATTGGAAGAGACCCGAGACAGTGACTAAGATAAAGAGTTTCCTTGGATTAGCTAGTTATCATCGGAGATTCATTAAGGACTTTTTGCGGATAGCGGCACCGATGACCAAGTTAACTCGAAAGAATGTGAAGTTCGTGTGGACCGATAAGTGTGAGGAAGCATTCCAGTGATTGAAACACTTATTGACTCATGCATCTGTGTTGGTAGTTCTAGAAGGGAATCAAGATTTGGTAGATTATAAGGATGTATGTGGAACAAGGTTAGGAGCTATGTTAATGCAAAGAGGTAAAGTGATTGCCTATGCATCTCGACAGCTTAGACCGCATGAGGTTAGATATCTAACGTATGATTTGGAATTAGTCGCAGTAATTTTTGCGTTGAAGGTATGGAGATATTATCTTTTGGGAGAAAGATTTGAGCTGTATACGGATCATAAGTCGCTGAAGTATTTATTCTCTCAGAAGGAGTTGAATATGAGGCAGCAGAGGTGGTTAGAGTTTATAGCCGCTTATGATTTTGGTATTGAGTACACACCAAAGAAAGGAAACAAGGTTGCAGATGCACATAGAAGGAAACATCAAAATGTAGTGTTGGCGATGATAGCTGAGTGGAAAGATTTAGAAGCGCTGATGATCTGCAGAGTGCAGTGGAGATCTCAAAGTGGATGTAGTACAGAAACCGCTATGCTGACTTGTTTAGAAGTTCAACCGGTAATGATCAGAAGGATTGCTTCTAAACAGAATGAGGATCCAGTGTTAGTTGAACGGATCAGAAAATTAAGGGATGTAACAGAGAGCGACGACTTGAAAGATTTCAGTCTTGATCGGAATGGCTGGTTAAGGAAGAAAGGGAGATTGTGTGTTCCGAATATAGAAAGCATTAGGAAGGAACTCCTTGAGAAATGCCATCGTTCGAAGTTCACCATTCATCCGAGAGGAACTAAGATGTATCAGGCATGAAGAGGAGTTTCTTTTGGGAAGGTATGAAGAGGGATGTGGGCTTATGGGTGAAGCGGTGTTTGAACCGTCAACAGGTAAAAGCCGAACATCAAAAACCAATTGGGTTACTTCAGCCTTTAGATGTTCCAGTTTGGAAGTGTGATTCTATTTCTATGGATTTTATAGATGGGTTGCCAAGGTCAAACAGAGGAATGAAAGCATATGGGTTATAGTGGACAAGTTTACCAAGAGTGCCTATTTCATTTCAGTTAAGTCAACCAGGACGACACCTGTTTTAGCGAAGTTGTTTATGAAGAATGTAGTTAGATTGCATGGATTCCTAGTAATACAGTAAGCGATAGAGATTCCTTATTCACTAGCGAATTCTAGAAGAGTCTACATGAGATTTTAGGTACCAAGCTCAAGATGTACCCCTTATCATCCGCAGACAGATGGGCAAATGGAAAGAGTTAACAAAGTCTTGGAAGATTTGTTACGAGCTTGTGTGCTATATTTTGGGGGATCATGGGAAGGCCATCTGCACTTAGTCGAGTTTTCGTATAACAACAGTTATTAGGCTAGTATAAGGATGACACCATTTGAATTTTTGTATGGAAGGCCATTCAAATCTCCCGTTTGTTGGTAGAGACCGAGGATAGGTTGGTTCTTGGTCCAAATTTAGTTAGAGAGGCTGCAGAAAAGATTGAGATCATTCAAGATAGGATGAAGGAAGCTCAGTCTAGGTAGAAGAGCTATGCAGATAGAAGACGAAAAGACTTGGAGTTCTCAGTTGGAGATCACGTTTTCGTCAAGGTATCACCGATGAAAGGTGTAAATTGATTTGGGAAATCAGGGAAATTGGCACCGAGGTTTGTAGGACCATTTCCTATTGTAGAGAGGATCAGGAAACTCGCATATAGAGTAGAGTTACCGAATAGTTTGGTAGGAGTCCACGATGTTTTTCATGTTTCCCATCTAAGTAAGTGTATTTGAGGTCCAGAGACTAATATAGCACTGACTGTGTTAGATGACTTAGTAGTGGAGCCGAATTTGATTATAGTTAGAAAACTAGTTGGTATAGTCACGAGAGATGAGAAAAAGCTAAGGAACAAGACAGTCAGATTAGTCAGAGTCCAATGGAGTGACGACGAGAGAGACTGTACTTGGAAAACTAAGAGCAAGATTTGAGATACTTATCTTGACTGGTTTCATGGTATGTTTTACCTTTATGATTGATTTTTATGAGTGCCTTATCGTAATTTCGAGGACGAAATTATTTAAGGAGAGGAGTCTGTAACGACCCTAATTTTGAGTAACATTATTTGGGACATTTAATTAGTTAAATTAACTAAAATAATGTAAATGGTTAAGGGATCGAGATTTGAATAAGTAAGGGTAGCCATGCCTAGTTAATTAATGAATTAAATGGGTTTAAAATGAAATAGGAGAGGGAAATTAGATAAGAGGCAATATAGGAATAAACTATATTCTTATACCCTAAACCCTTAACCCACCTTCATTTTCACATTCACAATCTAAAGCACTAAATCTAGAGGCCAACCACCATTAAAGAAGATTAAGGGGAAGAAAATATAAATCAAGAGGAAAAGCTAATCAAATTCAATTCAAGAATCAAATCTCAACACCTTAACAACAAAGCTAAAGGTGAGTAATATGTTACATCTCATATTTTGATGTTTTCGATTTCTAAGATTAGACCTGAATGATTTTGCAAAGTATATTGCCATGTTTTGAATGATAATTAGAGATATATGCTTGTTGATGAATTATGTTTATTCATATTGATTTTATGACATGTTTTGGATTGAATAACCTATGAAATGACATCCAAATGCCTTGCGATTTTAGTATATGGTCAGAAATGGTAGTTTAGAGATGGGTTTCAAGTTTTATAATTTTCTAAATTAATGTGGATTTATTATTAATTTTCTAGTGAAGAAAATGGTATGTTGGTTTTAAAATCAATTATGGCTATAAACTGATAGTTTTGGGTCAGAAATTTAAATATGTTAGAAAACATATTAAGAGTGATTTATGAAAATTTTTATAGAATTTTCCTAAATGTTTTAATAAATATATAAAATTATTTAAGATATGGGACTTAAGTGTCTTATATGTTTGTAAAGGAGAAGGGGCTATTTGCAAATGTTTTAAAATATTAATTTCTGAAATTTGGCAGCACCTTTCAGAAAAGATTTTGAAAAGTTAAGGCAACCAATTATAAGATGACAAATAAGCAGGTTAGTTGAAAAGAATTACCTTTTAAGTTAAAAAATAAGGTTTTATAAGGTTCTGATGCTTTACCATCTTCGGCAGCCACCTTTCAACTTAGTATCTCTGCGTCCAACCTGATCGAAACCAATGCACATGGTATAAAAGACTTGGTACGTAGTGAATTGGACATATGCGAAAGGTATAGGATTGAAACAAGGAGATCTAAAGGGGTCGAAGATTTGTTTTGTTTTCTAAAAGAAATGTGCCTACTTTACTTTCGAAAAGAATGGTTTCGAATAGGACAGATTTTTACTTGCTCAGTGGTTTTATAGAAAAATGCTTTCGAAAGATGTTGTGCCTTTGTTTTAAGTAAATGCTTTCGAAGGGGTCGAAACCCCTAATTGCGGCCTTTTTCCTTTCGACCCAGATTGGTTTCGAAAGGGTCCCTTTGTTTTAAAATTAGAGCCACTTCTCCACTGCTTTCGAAGGGATAGGTTTCGACACTATCCACTTCTTTACTTAGGAAATTGCTTTCGAAAGAGTTGCTTTTGACTTAGTTGTTTAAGACCCTTTTTGATATTATGAAGGTTAAACCCAAAGGTTTCGAAAGGAATGATTTTGAAAGGTTTTCCACATGTTTTAACTTGAACTCAATGCTTTTGAAATGTTTGTTTTAAGTAGTATGCTTTAATGCTTTCGAAAGGTAGCTAATAAGGTTTCGAAGGAGAGGTTCCCCAGTATTTTCGAAAGGTATATGTAAAAGGTTTCGAAGGGGTGATTCCTCAATGGTTTCGAAAGGTTTACCTTAGTGTTTAAATGGAAGGTTTCCAATGGTTTCGAAAGGCATATTTAAAGAATTATAAAAGTGGATGCTAAGGTTTATGAAGCTTTCGAAAGAAATGTTTTCAATCTTTTCAAAAGGACTATTGTCAATATTCGAAAGGTATGTTTGGCCTTTAGGCCTAAGGTTATAAAGTAAAGCAGTTTACTTGTATCGAAAGGGGTACTTTCAATGGCTTCGTAAGGGGTACTTTCAATGGTTTCGAAAGGGGTACTTTCAATGGCTTCGTAAGGGGTACTTTCAATGGTTTCGAAAGGGGTACTTTCAATGGTTTCGAAAGAGAATCGTTTAAAGGTTTAAACAAAGGTTTTTGAATGTTTTCATCAACAATGTTTTAAGTAAAGCAAATATTATGGCAAAGAGATTTAGTAAAGCAAATGTTATATTTTCCTTGTTTAAGTATGTGTAATGACCCGCTATTTCGTGCCATTCGCATCCACACATGTCGGAATAGAATTGCTCAAAATATCAGATTGTTAATTTATATTTGGCAAAACTCAGCATATACAGTAAATAAATCAATCATAGAATCACAGACACAGAGTAATATAATAATAAGCAACGGAATAGATAAATAGTAGTTCATGAAGCTACAATATAAACATCAGAGTTTAAAATAAAATACAACAGAAATATCAAATACAATGAAGTCTCGAAGACAAACAGATGACTTCTCTGAACAAATCAACTGGAAAAGCTGAATAGATAAGACAGATCTTCAAGAAAAGCTCCAATCTCCAAACGGTGAGCCTCAAATGCTGTGACACTCAGGCTGACCCGAGCGTAAAGCAAAACCAAAACACTCGAGTCAGGATTAACATTCTTATATTAATAAATTCAACTCAAGTGAAATGTCAACTGAAATACAAGTAACTTAAAGGATAGTTGGGACTTTCATCCTCTAAGGATCCGTGGAACTATCTACTATGTAGTAATATACGCTATTATAATATGTCTATAGTAAAGTAAAAGTATTAAAATAGCGTTAAGGCATTACCCATATCCCCCTTAACACATTTTATATATTCCCATAGTCTATATAGTACCGTAACTCCCCCCGTAAACTGGAGGCTATCAGAGGGCACTCCATAGGTATGGTACTAAACAAACTTGTAGAAGGTGCGCTAGGGCATGTGAACCCGGCACTCGAGGCAATGCCAGGATAGATATACCAATTGCACTCCCGGACTGGTGGTAATGCATAGCAGCTACTACCGCCCACCTCATGACACACTCCCAAATCAAAGGGTGCACCCAATCAAATCACAAAAGCAATAGAATGGTATCGAAGAAATGTGTCCGATAGGGAGAATGACCCTACTTGTCCCGGTATAGCTCCTGTTTTAGTCACATCTAAGCTGACTCACAGGAGTAAGGTTCACGTCATACCATATAGAATCATCGCCAAACCATCCTACTTCATTTCTGGAATCTCCACCACATACACAGTTGTTAAAGTGGTTTTCGTATTGATAGAGAGTATGACAATATCCGATCCCGGTCTCTTTAACAACCAAACGTTATTATAACACCGCGGTCATTTCATTTCAAATCATATTTCAAAACCAAAATATCATATCTATTTCAAAACCATATCAATACGATATCATTATTCACTTAAAATAATATTCATTTCCAAAATTATAACACTTTCCAAAATTATAACACTTTCCAAAATTATAACACTTCTGAAATTATAACATTTTTGAAACCATAACACTTAGGAAATCATAACACTTGGAAATCATAACATTTGAAATCATAATACTTTGAAATCATAATATTTTCCACTCAAACAGTTTAGATATAGAAAATAGTATATGTAATAAAATAAATGATAAAGTAAAAATAGTTTATATAATAAAATAGTTTATATAATAAAATAGTTGTATATTAAAATAGTTATAAATTAAAAATAGTTTATATTAAAATAATTAGTATATTTAAAATAGTTTTATATTAAAAATAGTTTATATTAAAAATAATTAGTATATTAAAATAGTTTTATATATTAAAATACTTTATATAAAATGAAAATAGTTTCCTCAATTTCACAAATCGATTCAGATCAACTGGAATTCCAAAATTCAATTTAATTTATTCTCAATTCACCAATTTCAATTTAGTTCAAAACTATTTAAAATTTATATCGATTTCAAATACATATATAAACTACAATTTAAACCATTTCAATTTCAATATATTTCAAAGCTTAAATTCATTTATATTTCAAATTCAACTTTACCCTTATTTAATATTGAAAAATTCACTTAGTCAATCCAATATCATTTAAATAAAACCTTAAATTACAATTTATATAAACTAAATATTCCCTTCAATTTATTTACTTGAAATATTCATTTAATCACTTTAAATTAAAATCAAGTTATAAATCATATCTTTAAAATTTCAAATTTAATATGTTTCAAATCGGTTTTATTTAAGTAAAATTCAAATAAATTTCAAATTAATTTCTATTTCTCTTTCCAACTTAATTTTATTAAAATTATTATAAAATCTATATTTAAATATAATATCTTAAAATCAATATTTATTAAAACCACATATATTTCTTTTTAAAACCTTGGAAATCATTTTCAATATATATATATATATATATACACCAACGGTGTCTGTATAAAATTTTCTATCCTATGGTTAAGTGATACAGATATTTATCATTTCAATCCACAAATTAAATATCTACAGGTATATATCTTTTCAACCCGCAATCCCAAATTCAATTCAATGAAAATCGCTTGGGTTTATCATTTCAACCCATAACGATTTTCTCTTATTCTATAAGATTGTTCGGGTATGTATCATTTCAACCCATAGGGAATTTCTATACTAACAAGGAACTTGCAGAGTGAGAACAGTAATGATAACAATATAACTTATCAATAACAGGCATATCATCAATAACATATAGAATATAAATAACAGAATCAGGGTGTCAAATGTCCCAGGTGAACAGATACAGATAATGGCATATATATAGTAATTAAATAACTAACAGCAGCATATTTCAATTGTCGTTTCAATTGAAATCAAATTTAATAAATATAATAACGTTAATCATGAGTGATTGTTCACCTTTCGAGGCTAGAGATGAACGAGAATGAGATGAGTTGCGAATCCAAGCACGAATTTCAAAGCAAAGTAAGCTGAATACAGACTTGACGGACAAAGCTGATAAATAGGAATTGATGAGACCAAATCAAATCAGCTTGATATGAACCAAACAAAATACAGATTATATATTTGTTTGTTTCTAAAATAAATTCCAAAACATATGTTTTCAAATCCATATTCAGTTCGATCACATATAAAATAAAATTCCTATATATATATACTTTGAAATCAACAGCATATTTATACTAATATATAAGCTGATATATATAAACAGCAAAATCACTAAACAATTCATTTTACATAAACTTACCATATTGTATAATATACCATTTAAATCTTTTGTATAATACTACACAACATATGTATACTACCATAACGTGTGTGTATATTTTGTAAATATATAAAATTTTACTGTTAAACATATATAATACATATATATAAATCAATGCTAAAATCGAGAAATAGGCATACATATATACTTACATACACCTACATATAACCAGTGCATATATGAATAAACAACAGGCCAAAACTTCAATATATATAATACTTGAAAACCAATATGAATATACTTTATAAACAACCATACAAGTTATATACGTATTACTTTCTTTTATAACAAAGCATAATATATATCCATATATATTCTGAGTTTTAAAAGCAATTCTTCAAACTGTACTATAAAACAATTATATATATGCGACTTGGATGGGAAAAGCATATGCATCACAAATACTCGACATATAAATATATAACATGAAAAATATATACCTTCGCCTGTATACAAGAGAAGAAGAGAGTAACTCTGGCTGTTCAGGTGGTGAAAAGGCGGGTTTTCAGTTCGAAGAAAGTGGAAGGTAAAAGACGTGAAGAAGGAAAAAGATGGATCGGCAGTGCAAGTGGCGAAGAGGTGTTGAGGTTCGGCTTGCCGTGGCATTCGTGGAGGTCAGGTGTTTGAATCGCGGCCAGTAGGAGGGTGGGTTGCGACTGTTCGACGCTCTGGTGAAGGGAGATGATGAAAAGCTTGGCTGGTGGGAGAACTCGGCTGCATGGTCTTGGGTGGTGGCCAAAGGAGATGGGAGGTGGAGAGGCCGAGGTTGGCGGAATTGTGGGTGGGAGCAGCGGTTTCATGGGCTTGAGGCGTTGGCTGGGTGGGTTTGGTGAGGATCACGGTGGTAGAGCAACATATTGGTGATGATGCTCAAATAAAAAAAATGATTTCATTAGATAGGAGAAGAGGTCAGAGGCCTAAAGGGGACAAGCAACTAGGCATTCTTCAGCTAACAATGAAAACAATATATATATATATATATATATATAACTAAGCCTCACAATAATATAAACTAATATATAACTTTATATATAAAGAAAAATTCTTTTTTTCTGACATGACAGAACGAAGGCTAAAGAAGAAGAGGAGAAGAAGAAAAACGTACCTCTCTTTATTCAAATGAAAAGAAAGAAAAGGGAAGATAAAGAAATATATATTAAGGAGGAAAGAATGGCAATGGTCACAAGCTACAATCTAGCTGAAAATTTAAAGCAATTAATTGTGCTTGGGCAGCACGTTTAAATTTTGAAACCGAAGGAAAGAGTAAAGTCACAATTTACAGTACCGTTACAACGAACCATTTTATTGCTTCTGTCGTGCATCGGACCTCAAAATACAAAAATAAATATACTACAGAGATCGGCACGATGAGACGATCAGAACGGTACTCAGATATCAGTTATACGATCGAATTATAAAAACTCGAAATTTCTCTACCGAAAAATGCTGCAAAATGTAGAAAATAAGATAAACGGAGCTAGAGAAGTTCAAATTTGGTGAAAAGAAATATGACGTCTCACTCAGAAAATTGTTTACATTTTTATTATATAAAAATATTCAAAATTCGAAGACATTTTATTTTCATCAAATTAACTTATTCAAATTTAAATAAAATTACACAATAAAATAAACTTCCATATTATCTGATGAAAATTTACCATTTACTATGTTTAACTAGACGTATTCCAAATATCAAATTTTTATTTCAAAATTTTATTATTTAAAATTTCACAAAAATTCAGTTAATTACGTTATTAAAACCATTAAAATTTACGGGTCGTTAAAGTATGATTTAAAGGGATTAAATCATTTTGAAAAGGTTTTCAAGGAAAATTTAAATGGTAGTTAACCCTAAGTAAAATGACTCAGATATTTGAATACCAGATGGGACTAGTATAGGGTCGTACCGTATACATTAGCTATTAGCCTCTAGCTAATTTAGTCCAAAATTCCACTGTGTATGGCTTAGTCACAGGTAAGACTTAAATGATAGTTACACACAAAAAGGAATATATATATATATATATATATATGTACAGAGATAGGCTATTAGAGAGCCAGCAAAACCATTAGGATCAGGTGATCCTTGGAGAAGTAAGTTAAGGACAGACCATCCAGAAGTCTGTCTAACAGTTGTTAGATAATTTGTTTAGTTTGTTTGTTAGGCCCGAGTCAGCCAAAGGTTAGTAGTTAGCCAAACAAAACTACATTTTGTTCGGACAACTAGCCTGTTTATTACCTGTTTTGAGAATATATGATAAGTGTTACTATTGATATAATCGGTTTGATTAACCATTTTGGTTGCAGGATTTTGATTTGCAAAAAGGTATGTTTTAAAGGGATATTAGTGAGGGGAAACCAGTTCCGCTAAGCGACGTGGTCTCACTTAATACCAGTAAACCGAGATGTGATAGTATTATTCACACCAGGCTTTATGTCTGACTCGAAGTTTATGTTTTCCCCCTTAAACTCTCGGGTGCTCAAAATTGATTTGAGTAGATTGAGAGTTTGGGTTTTCAGGTTTTGGTAAGTGGACGAATGAACCTTCCAGAGATGAACAGGATGTTGAGTCACAGATTCTATGAAGTTTTGATTTCTGACAAAGAAATAAAGGCGATCGACAAAACGAAGACATCATGGCTATAAAGAGGCACAAAAGAGCTACATATGGTACTCTAGATTATAGGTTGATTATTTGATGTTGTAATAGTATTATACTTGTTAAAATCTATCCTCAAATCATCATGCATCTCAATATAATCGAAATATATACGTTATAATATGCATTGCACATTCATTGTGCAAGTTATCAGTGACCGGTCGACCGGTAAGTTTTTGGGCGGTCGACCGTTACTGTCCAAATTGCACAATGAACGTGCACACATGCACATAACGTCTATATATTTGAAATCCTGTCTACCGGCCATTTTTGACATGTCGACCGTTTTCAAACAGAGAGCAACCTTTCGTATAGACACTTCCTTTTCTTCAACGGTTGCTTCTCTTTCTCTTCACCGATGATCATGACCTTTGTTTATACCTTTTCACAAAGGGTTACAATTGTTTATTTCTTATATAAACATCATGAAATCATTATTCCAAATAACCAATTCTATTATTCTAATCTCTATTCTATTGATCTCTGTCTTGAGCTCTCAAACATTTCAATTTCTTATTGAATCATTGAAATTATTTCATATCTTTTGATTCAATAAGTAATATATTTCCTTCAATCTTCACAAACATCATTCACATATTTTGAGGATAAGATTATAGGAAGGGTGTACAACAAGTGACAAATCCGTGTTATCAAGAGCACAAGTTGTCAACGGCAATTGTATTTGTTTTTTGTTGAAGTCCTCGGTGTTGTAAGAGGCACGAAATCCCGTTCGGCTGTTCGGGTGTTGTAAACCTGTTCCTTCGGGTGAAGCGAGGTAGTTGGTTGTGAAAATCCAGATAGAAGTCTGGGACTGGACGTAGGACGGGAGGTCCGAACCAGTATAAAAATCCCTGGTGTGATTTTGACAGTTTACTGCATTTACTATTCTATATCTGTGAATTGCTATATAGTTAGTTTATTGAATATTTACTTGTATAGCAATTATAAATAACATTCCGCATATATTGTTAGTCCATATTACACGATCCATAATTAGTTTGCACAAGCGTACACATTTTCATTTGGTATCAGAGCCTGGTCTTCATATAACTGTAACACCGTTATTTGATATTTTCTTGTAATATGGCAAATAACGCAAGCACTAGCACTAACACTTACACGGAAGGTCAATTAACACAAAGACCTCCATTCTTTAATGGTCTCAACTATAGCTATTGGGCAACACGTATGTCATTTTTTATGCAATCAAATAGCTATGATGCTTGGAATGCTACCCAAAAAGAAATAGTGAATCCAACAACTGAATATTCAGAATGGACAACGGTTGAGAAAACGGCAGCAGCCGTAAATGCAAAGGCAATAAATATGTTGTTTTGTGCATTAGACCAAAATGAATATAACCGTGTTAGTATCTGCACTACTGCATATCAAATTTGGCAAACGCTGAAAACCACTCATGAAGGTACTAACAAGGTTAAACAAGCCAAAATAGCCATGCTGAAAAGTCAGTTTCAAAATTTCAAAATGAAACCGAATGAGACAATCAATGATATGTATTCACGGTTTCAAACTATTCATCATGCACTTATCGGATTAGGGCAAAAATATTCAGATTTTGATGTTGTTTCAACAGTCCTACATTCTCTGACTAGTGAATGGGAAGGAAAAGTATTAGCAGTTGAAGAAGCTAATGACCTTTCCGTCATGAAGCCAGATGAATTGATAGGAAATCTAATGTCCTATGAAGCGAATTTGCAGGCTAGAAAAGAACAGAAAGAAGAAAAGAAAAATGTAGCATTTCATGCTGAGAAAGATGAAAATGAATAAGATTCTGAAGATGAAGATCTGGCATTAATTGCAAAAGGATTCAAAAAATTCCTAAAATATCAAAAAGCCAGTCGTTACAACAAAAGGAAACCTGGATCAAATAAACCATCTTCATCCACTATAGAATGTTTCAACTGCCACAAAAAGGGACACATGCAGAAGGATTGTCCAGAACATAAAAGAAGTCAGAAAATGATAAATTCAAATATAAGAAGGACAAGTCAAAGAAACGAGCCTTCTCAGTAACATGGGATGATTCAGACCCATCTTCATCAGAAAGTGAAAGTGATTCGGAGAATAAACAAGCTAATGTTTGTTTTATGGCAACAGAAGATGAGGTACAAATTCCTACATTTGATGAATTACTTGATATTAATGCTGAATTGATAGTCAAATATAAAGAAATAAAACGTCAATTAAAAGTAGTCAAAGCAGATTTAAGTAGAGCAGAGTTTGAACGAGATATGTTAAAAGATGAGAAGAAAATATTAGAAGAAGAACTTGAAAAAATTCAAGAATCATCATCTAATGTTGACTCTCAACTATCTCTTTTGAGTCAAGAAATAGAAGCTCAAAAAGAGAAAAATAATGCTCTCACTACTGAAAATCATGAGCTTAAGGAAAAAGTCAAAATTCTAGATCTAGAGAAAGCTAGTTTACAAACAAAGTTTGATGACATTACTCAAAATGTTTCTAACTTTAACAAAGGTCGAGAAAATTTGACAAAAATCATTGAAAATTCACAATCTGCATCAAATAAACAAGGTTTGGGATATAAGAAACAAGAAATCAAGAAACATCTTGATAATAAAAGAAATGAAGTTAAGAAAAATCTTAGTTTATTATATTCCAAACCAAAGCCAGTCGTGAAATTTCAAAAGAAAAATACAAAGACTATCAAAATATGGGTTCCTAAAACAAATAACAATTTGATTAGGAACAAATACATTCAGCAATTCATGAATACTGTGCATTATAATTCTAATTATGTATATAAAGGGGATACCGGACCCGTATGGGTTTGGATTCCTAAGATCCAACTCTTAGGACCCCGTAAAAAGTGGGTACCATGGTTTTAATTATATTTTTTGCAGGTCCCACTTAAGAAAAGAGGAAAGTGGATATTCTGGTTGATACTTTCCTATGATTATCTATTACTCCTTTTTGTCGATGACAAAGGGGGAGAAAGTGCTAACAATTATTTGCAGGAATATCTTTATATATAAAGAAGTACAGAAAAAATCTCAGGGGGAGATCACATATTCAGGGGGAGATTCAAAACTTCAGATATATGTTGTCATCAATCAAAAAGGGGGAGAATGTTGAGTCACAGATTCTATGAAGTTTTGATTTCTGACAAAGAAATAAAGGCGATCGACAAAACGAAGACATCATGGCTATAAAGAGGCACAAAAGAGCTACATATGGTACTCTAGATTATAGGTTGATTATTTGATGTTGTAATAGTATTATACTTGTTAAAATCTATCCTCAAATCATCATGCATCTCAATATAATCGAAATATATACGTTATAATATGCATTGCACATTCATTGTGCAAGTTATCAGTGACCGGTCGACCGGTAAGTTTTTGGGCGGTCGACCGTTACTGTCCAAATTGCATAATGAACGTGCACACATACACATAACGTCTATATATTTGAAATCCTGTCTACCGGCCATTTTTGACCTGTCGACCGTTTTCAAACAGAGAGCAACCTTTCGTATAGACACTTCCTTTTCTTCAACGGTTGCTTCTCTTTCTCTTCACCAATGATCATGACCTTTGTTTATACCTTTTCACAAAGGGTTACAACTGTTTATTTCTTATATAAACATCATGAAATCATTATTCCAAATAACCAATTCTATTATTCTAATCTCTATTCTATTGATCTCTGTCTTGAGCTCTCAAACATTTCAATTGCTTATTGAATCATTGAAATTATTTCATATCTTTTGATTCAATAAGTAATATACTTCCTTCAATCTTCACAAACATCATTCACATATTTTGAGGATAAGATTATAGGAAGGGTGTACTACAAGTGACAAATCCGTGTTATCAAGAGCACAAGTTGTCAACGGCAATTGTATTTGTTTTTTGTTGAAGTCCTCGGTGTTGTAAGAGGCACGAAATCCCGTTCGGCTGTTCGGGTGTTGTAAACCTGTTCCTTCGGGTGAAGCGAGGTAGTTGGTTGTGAAAATCTAGATAGAAGTCTGGGACTGGACGTAGGACGGGAGGTCCGAACCAGTATAAAAATCCCTGGTGTGATTTTTACAGTTTACTGCATTTACTATTCTATATCTGTGAATTGCTATATAGTTAGTTTATTGAATATTTACTTGTATAGCAATTATAAATAACATTCCGCATATATTGTTAGTCCATATTACACGATCCATAATTAGTGTGCACAAGCGTACATATTTTCACAGGAGGCTAATGTTAGCTATATTTAGGAGTTGTTGTTTTATTTTGTTTTATTCCGTTGTGTTGTATTAAGTCAGATATGACTATATATTACTCTGATCAGCCGAGGAGGCGTCTTCATATGTCACTCTTGGTGTATTTATGTAATAATAATATTTGATCTGAACCTGGAAAACGATTTGGGATTATGTAACTTGGATATGAAAAGTTGATTTGAAATGTAATCAGAAAAATGTTTTAATCTATGATGATTTTATTTCGTATTCAAATGCTTCTAATACTATGGATACCATTAACATTACCATATTTGGTCACCAGAAGTTAATACTATTGATGACTACAACATCTGTAGCGCTTAGCATCGGGCCTCCAGATAGGGGATGTTATAAATCAAGATGGATAACTTTCGTTTTGGTCGCCAGGGCTAAAAATGAGTAAATTGAGAGGATTTAATTTTTGAATAGAAGGTGAAGTTTTATTTTCATTGTTTTAAAGTTTAAACAAAAATGAAGAAGAAGAACTAAAATTTAAATGAATGTCTGAATCAAGGGGGACTAGAGGGAACAATGGTGACTGATGGCTGGTAAGGTGGAAGAGGAGACAAGATTGTGGCTGAGATGATGGAAAAGGGGGCTGCTGATTTTAAGATGTGTATTGGGTTTGTGTACTTAGATTTAAAAAGATTTTGGTACCCCGCCACACAATCCCACGTTCGCGTATGAGCCGTGAATGACAGAAAATAAAATATGATCGCATATAGAAATGTAATGTGGTCACATAACATAAATAAAATAGACAAGTTAACCTATCCTGTTAAATTTTGAAAATAACAATGTTTGACATGAAATACGTCAAACAAAATTCAATTATTTTTCAAATTAAAAATTTTGCAAAAATTCTATAAATTAAATTAAAAATATGTCATTGAAAATCAGGTCTCAGTTTGAAACATATATTTTTTTATTATAAAAACCCAAATCGAATATTTAAAACCAATTAAATATCCCAGAAATCAAAGTGATAAAATTCTAAATCGTTACAGCGTCATAGGAGTTAATGAACTCTTCGGATTGGTTAAATCTATAATACCAAAACGGTTCCATGTACTTTGTCATATTCAACAATAAGTCACCATAGACATGGACATGTGTATTTGATGTATAAGTGTATGATAAGCTCATAGAATATAAAAAAAAGTAAATAATATAACATGCGACTGAAATAATTAAATTTGATCAAAGGAGGAGTATATTAGAAAGAGTTCTGTATGTACCTGATACGAATAAAGATTCAATCTCAAAGGTCACTCATTCCTGTAATACATAATGATATATTGATAAGGAATAATCGAACTTTTTTTGACAAAGAACGATTAATGATGAGTGAAGTTGAGTTAAAATTCTTTCTATAAGAAGTGTACTTAAGAGTAATACACAAGGTTAAAATTAATATCATTCAAAGAATAATATACAAAACCATATAAGATAAGGGTTTATAAGAAACTCCTACATATCCTAGGCCAAGGAGTTGGCAGGTTGTCCAAGTTGAAAGACTAAACGTAATAATTGTATGTAAGAGATCTTGTATGAATCGTCCCAAGAGAACTTCGGGAACAATAGTCATTAGGTGACTAATTTATGTTGTGAACATAAATATATTATGAACTAATGAAAAATCAGTTTTGGATAAGGGAATTCATAAAATGCTTATGAATGCATGTTCCATTGCATAGAGAAACAACTGTTGTTCCAAGAAATATCAACTCTGTAGTAAAGGCTATTTAAAATGAATTTGGATACGATCCATGGATAAAACTGATCCCATGGTATGAAATGAAATTGATAAAACCTTAATGAATAATAGTACATTAGAACGTCTAATGATTATTCTTGTACGTTAAAGAGAAAACCGTGGATTTTTTTTCAATGTCAAGAATAAATACTTCTCGGTTATTTAACTAAACGATTAAGATTATTAACTCTATAATATGGTATAATGCGCAAATCCAAAATAAATTTCAAGTACACAATAAAAGTATGATTTTGATAATTGTATCCAAAAGGATATAATCCTTTTAGCCGCAAATGTGTCGTTAAGAGAAAGACAAATGCAGTTGGAATATAGTGAGCCATATTTATAAGAATAATACCGTAAATTTCAATTATTGAAATTAACGTAATAGATTCACCATTCAATGTGCTTAAGTAGGGTCGTATATTACTCAAAAGATTATTGCATAGTATGACTTTATGTTTTGGTACGTATGTATTGAAATAGAAAATTATAAATAATGATTTAGAGTAAACTATTTAATATAATAACCGAAGTCTCTTGAAGTCAGTGGGAGCGATATTGAGTTTGTGAGTTTTTCGATATAACCCAAGAAAATACAAAAATATCGTTTAATGAGCATCAAAATTAAACATATATTTTGATAAGAATATCAAATAGTTTGATTGTCATAAAAATGTAGAGGAAACGTTTGTTCATAAGAAAGAACGTTAAAAGGTACATAGATATTTCTAAACCATAAGTAAAATACACATTGTTGATTGTTAATGATGTACTTATGTTAAAATCAGTTTTAGTTATTTAATTCTCAACGTTGGATTTGTAAATGATATCTTTTATAGTAAGCATGGTTTTAAATCTCCTATATATTACCCGAGATCTCCTTTTCTCAGTTGGACAAAACAAGACATCAAATCTCCTTCATATCTCCCTCAACACTCATCTCGTCTGAAATATTCTAATCTTACCTGAAATATGGATCAAAATCTCAATCCGAGATCACACTCGAAATTATATCTTTTTCTTCTTTTACATAATACTTTTTCATTTTCATATAGATTCAAAAGAAACTACTCGATTCAGTTACTATTTACCAACTACTAGGACATATTTTTTACTTTATATCTTGATGAGTCACAACAAAAGACTTCATTTCTTTTTATGTTTAAATAAAGAGAATGTTATTCAATCTTTCTCAAATAAATTAAGCTAATCAAGTTACTATTCTTCTCCAAAACATTAATTTTAATTCATTTTTCTATGCAAATCAAGTATGTTACAATTTTTACTTTTACTTTGAAAATTATAGTTGTTAAATAAATCATTAAAACATTAATTTTATACACATAAGCTACTCCAAGATATTCCCAAGCTGTACGTTAAGATATGAGATGTTGATCCGAGATGTACACCCAAGATACACTCATCTCGTCTGAGATCTCTTTCGATACGAGAAAGCTTATATGAAAATTCTGAGACGAAACGTGATCTGAGATTTAAAACCTTAATAGTAAGTATAAAAGGTATTGGGAATGTCCCAAAACGTTATGCAAGGACACCTTATTAAAATGTTTAATACGGAACATGTAAGATAGATTCCTTATGCATTGGTAATAGGAATTCTCATACATATTATGTTGTCTACAATATCATGATTCGTTTATGTATTTGATACATGAAGAAAATATCAAAACCAAATTGGTATCACTAAATGGTAGTTTGGAGTGTTCTCGTATATTTACGAAATACTAAAGAATTGTTTACAAAAATAAAAAACTCCTTAAGAAAGAGTGTTCGGACTCAATCTTTCATAAGTAATATTGAGTATAATATGTCAATAATTAATTCATGATAAAAATCTTTAAATTAGAAATGTTCCTAATGAAAGATCGTGGTTGATTCAATGGAAAAGGCTAAATACATCACCTTGAATAGCGCCGCAATAAAAACAATGTATATAAATATAAATGCACAAATTTATAACTGAGCTGAGAGTGATTCCAAATGTTGAGAATCACATAACATTGTTATATGATGACAATGTCACGATATAGTTCAAAACAGTTCATAGAGCTCACTGGAAACATAGAGACGTACTCTGAATTATTCCACATGATAAAGGTAGTTATCAACGTCGGAGAGAGTTGATTGATAGAGTAGATAATTAAAATGTAATAGCATATCGGTTAACTGATGGACTGACCCAATTGGTTTTGAGAAAACCGATTGGAAAAGTTGGAAAAAGATTCCAAAATTGACTCCAAGGGCGGGTGGGAGATTGGTAAAGTTAGGGGTATGGCCTTGGGTAATTATGTAGTTTTCTACATATATCTAACTCGATAACCAATCTTGTTCGAAATAAAAGGTGTTTTCTTTCTATTATATACTTGATATTATGTGCTATATTAATTAATTAATTTAACTAAAAGTATATTTAATAGAAAATCCAAAAATAGTATGTTTTATGATAGTAGTTACAAAGTGTTCTAACTGTGAGTAATTTATCCCAATGAAAACAAATATATGATTTTAAATGTTCCCAGTCAAGATGCATCAAGACTAGATATCAATGTATCCGTTGATACTAGTGTATGTAACGCTCTTCAAATGTTGGGTAGTCTATTACTCATGACTACTGGGGGCACCTAGGGGTTACGTACTGATAGTTATTAGATAACCATGGAAGGACTCACTCGATAATTTACTATTGGTTAATATAACCAAGGTCAAATAGAAAATATCGATATGACGGATTTACACAGTTCTCTCGACTTGAGAATACCATGGATCTTCAATATGAAAGCTCTACTATGGTTATAGTCAAATCATGGCACAACATCCATCGAGTGACTATAGTTAAGTCGAGTGGAAGTATTGTAATTGAAACACTATTCAAGAGAGGATTCGTCTCCACGGTTATATGGGGTTAGTATCACGGTCAACTTAAAGTCAAAATCTTTGGCCAGAGCAGTTCGGTTAGTAATAATTGTTATTATTGAACCAAGGACTTTGTGTTTGGACTATAAAGTTGAATCTAGAAAATATTTGAATTTTGACCATTACCAAATTCCTTAACTCCAAAGTGATATAGTTTTGACGAAGATAATTGGTATAAATAAAAGTAACCGTCGAGTAATGCTTAATAAAGTAAAATTAGATTTTACCGAAACCAAGTAAGCTATAAATTTGGCCAAAATGTCACACCAACTGCTAAGTGACGTGTGAACATTAATATTCGAGTAGTTCAATATTAATCGTTAACCAAATGTACACCTGACAAGTCACACAACTGAAACGATGAATTCGCCTTTGAACAAACGATTTAATTAGTTTATAATTGTTATAAATTAATTAATATTTATGAAATATTAATTATAAAATTTGATTATGATTTGAGAAATAAGTATTACGATATCAATAAGCGATTATGATTTGATTATGATTTAATAGATATAAATATATCAATCGATATACGATATCAATAAGCAATTAAATCGAATTTAATTGTGTAATATTTTTATATGAGGTTAAATGGGTTTAAGGCCCATCATAGGGCTTATTAGTTTTGAGTGCAAACAATAGTAAATGGCAGCTCATTTTGAGTTAGATAGGCTTGATTTTGGATGGCTCAGATTGAAGGAGAATTAGCATGAGATGAGATCCACTTTTTCCTCCTTTCTATCCACTATATAAGCATATCTAAACTAATTTGATTATAACTTTTTCGACTGCCTCCTCCCCTTTAGCTTACTGGCCGAAAATCATCCTTAAGCCGTCCATCACTACAAGCTCAAATCAAGTCAGATCTGATCACTATCCGATAGCTGAAGGTCAACGGTTCGAGGACTATCAATCTGCTAAATCAGAAAGAGTTTCAATGGGAGAATTTATCTTTTTTAGGTGTACATCAAGGCTTTGGAATTAAGGTATGATTTTATATAGATAATTATCAGTATAATGTTTTATCATATATGTATATGTATAATATATTGTTAGTTACGTGACGATTCTGATATTCTAACAATGTTGTCACAAATTAGTTCGGTTATATAAATGTATATATTTATGCTTAAAAAATGTATTTTTTATCATATATGTCATGTCAGTACAACCATATGAATAATAGTATAATTTTATATTTTATTACATTAAAATATGTGTATATATATATTATTTAATCATATATATAGTTTATAATCAGTTACAACATTATATCATGATTAAAATTAGTAATATAATCTTATTTATAATTTATTATTATAATTTTAATTTTTTAGAGTACTAATATATTTTTGTAAGTATTTTATTATTATTTAAAATTATTTAAGTTAGTTTATTTCATTAATAAATTATATTAATTCGAAATTGTCATGAAATTATTTCTTAAATTTTATAAAATTATATTAGCATTAGATAAGCTCTTAGCCAAAAAATCAAAAAATTTATTTTTCTTATTTTTAAAAATTAATTATTTAGAACGGGCGAAACTATATTAATTATTAAAAATAATTTCAAGCCAAGAAAAATGAGGAAAAATTCTTCAAACCATAAAATATCAGTTAGGATTTTCTGAATTTTAAAATAAAAAAAAAGTTTCAAAATTAATTTTTATTAATATTTTGTTAATTTAGAATGAATATTTAACTAAAAATGAAATTTAAATTGAAATTTGTTTAATAAAATTTCTTTGAGCTGTGCACATGACTTGGAAATAAAAAAAGTTCTTTTGAATAATTTTATTAATATATATATATATATTATATAAATATATTTATATATGTATATAAAAATCATTTTATTATTATATATATGTATACACATATTATTCACGACTTATGAAATTTAAATATATATTATAATATTTTAAATAATTTATATATTTAAATTAATATATTATAATAATATGTATATACATAATATTAATATTTTATTTATGGGATTATGTACACAAATATTTATTTATATATTTTAAATATATTATACACACACACACATATATATATATATATGTATGTAATTATTTAAACTAATTTATTTATTTATTTGGCAAAGCTAGCCGGTTTTATGGTGGTCGTACCACTTTTATTATATAATATAGAAAACAGGTGTTCTGCACATGCAAAGAACAACTAAATCAGGTTTTATAGTGGCCGGACTACTTAACATATACAGAACAAGTGAGAGGCTACATTGCCTTAACAACTAAAAAATCTTCCATTCCTCAACCGAGGATGGATCACGTCCCAATAACATCTAAGTACCCAACGAAAAGGTTTGCTAAACCTGGTACATAGTCTGTAGAATCGCTAGAGTATATAAAACTTCTATCCCATGTACTATCCTCAAGAATATGCCGGTTCCAATCACTCAAATCACCTTCCATAGGCAGAATAAACTCATCATCCAAAACTTTATAATATAATCAACGATGTTCACCCGAATGCTCAGAGACGAATCTTAAAAAAAAACGATTGGCGGGGTCGTAGCGCATGTAAAAAAGGATGTTCCCAAGATTGCTCATCAGGGACCCAAGAAATAGGGGGTGCACCGAGGGAACAATCACAAGGGGATAAAAGAAGGCACTAATGGATCAGGGATACGACCTACATCTGATGAGGTGACATGGCAAGACTAAAGCACTGGAGGAACAAAGGCAACATCTGAAGGAACTTTAGGGAGGACAAGAGGATCATTAATAGGCTGAACCTCAATATCACAATTCCTAACCTTAGGAACCCATCTATGGATATGGGGCAGGGAAGCGGCACCTTGGGTGGAGGGGGATCCATGGACGGAAGCTTGCATGAGTCAACAAGATGGCTAAAGGAGTGACACATGAAACATATGCCAGGCGCCCATCCGTATCTAACACGAACTTCCGCTATTTTGTCAACCGCAAGCTGAACTTGAATTGTAAAGGGGAGAGGCTTATCATGTGATTACTTCAATAAGCGCCTTAGCATATACTAATCTCTCATGTGCCATTGTATTAGAATCAAAACATTTCAATTTGCCAATAGTGCAGGCTAGCCAATTCAACCCTATCAACGGCTGCAAAACAGACAAAATATGTGAAAAATAAGTCCAAACAAGTATAGACAAAACTCGGTCCCTAGCATTTACCATTGATGGAGTCTAATTGGAGATAATGAAAGGTTTCCCATCGATATAGGTAGGATCAGCTTCTAAAACTCGTTGACGCTCCTCATTGCAAGTAAATTTGAAAAAAATACCTGGAGTTGATATAGATTACACGTAGATCATCCCGAAGCTTCCATATACGGCAACAAAGGGTTCTAGTGTCTTGGATTTTTTAGAGGGGATCTAGGAAAAAACCAACCAAGAAGCCCGACCAGAATTCAACCCCAGCTTGAACAACTTGAGGCGGAGGCTGCATTACTCCATTGACCTCTTCAATCTCAAAATTAACAGGGGAGTATACTCCAGCATTTCGCGGAAGGTAATTAAAAAGAGATGACCAGTGTTTGGGTTTAATAATAGGAGCATGAGGAATAGGGTTAGGCACAAAAGCAACGGGACTGCCCAAAATGGCTGCATTTTGATTAACAGCAGCATTAACCACTGGGCCAAAGGATCGAGCACCTAACGTGCATGTAGCTGAGCTAAAAAGATTTGGATCCACGTTTTCAAATCCTTCAACGAACACATTCGCAGAAGCACTAATGCGATCACCAATACAATCAACATTGCTACCAGTTATAAAGGGATCGGCAACATGGGAATTGGGTCTAGTAATTTCTTCATCAGCCAAGTTCACAAGAGGGGTATACGAGTTTGAAGTAACAAATAAGAGACTGTTAGCATTAGAGAGTGGAGGGAAATCATGGTTCGAACCTAACAAAAGCCAAGGCGGGGACAACAACCTGGTGGGTTTGAATGGTTCTCTCATGGCACACCCAGATCCCGTCGCACTGGCCAGGCAGGTTCCAGAGTAGAGAGGAGAGAGCCTACGTGATTTCTTAGGCATGAGGTGATCGAAGAGGATGAAGGGGATGGCGCCGAAGTTCTAGATGGAGAGGAAAGCAGGATCGGGAAAAAAGAGGTGCCAAGCAGGGGATGCCATTAACACACACACACACACACACACACACACACACACACACACACACACACATAATAATGCTTATATACATACATATATTTGGACAACATATATTGGCATACTAGATGAGCTAACGTGTCTGTTGCAACATAAATCTCAACATTTATACACTGGCATGTTATACCTTGCACGAATATATATGTTACACATGTACACACACATGTGTATATGACACACACATGCACACACACACGCGCACACACGCGCACGCACACACACACATATATAAATTAAATAAAACTATATAATATATAAATTTAGATAAAATAAAAGATTTTACCTAAATAATATTTATAAATGTTCTAAATGAATTAGAATTCATAGACCCAATATAGATCCAATAAGGGAAAAATATTGAAATTCATCCAGAATTTCCGCTGCGGGCTAACCTAAACACCAACATCCTTTTTACTTAATATAAAAGATATAATTTACAAATCCAATATCAAGTATCAAACATCCAAACTATTATTGATTTTAACATAAGTACATCCTTACAAATCAGTAGTATGTTGTTTACCTTTTAGAAATATTTTAGTACCTTTAATAGTTCTTTCTTATGGACATACGCTTTCTCCGCATTTTGATTGAAAATCAAACTATTTGATATTTCTATCAAAATACTTATTTAATTCTGATGCTTATAGAATGATACCTTCATATTATTAATTTTGTATCATATCCGAAAACCTACAAAATAAATTTCGCTCCCATTGACTTCGAGATACTTTGGTTTTTATGTGCAAATAGTCTATCCTAAATCATTATTTAGAATTTTCTATATCAATACATATGTACCAAAATACCAGGTCTTATCAAGCAATAACTTTGTGAGTAAATCTAAATTAACATAAACATGTTGAATGACTAATATATTATGCTAATTTCAATAATTTAAATTTACAAAATAATTCTTATCTATGTTGTTTATTGTATTATAACTGCATTAGTTTTCCTCTTGAAGACTCATTCGCGGTCGATGAATCACATCCCTTCGGGTACAAATATCAAAATCATATTTTGATAACCAACTTGGAGTCCATTTCGAATTTGTGCCTCATACCATATGGAAAAGTCAGTACTCTTAATCGTTTAACTGATAACCGAGGATTATCTATTCTCGATATTGATAAGAAACTCATAGTCTCTCTTCAATGTGCGAGAATACTTATTAGACTCTCTAATGCATTGTGTTCATTTAGGTTAGGTTAGTTTCATTTCATCCCACATAATCAGTTTCTTTTTTGGATCCTATCCATATCCATTCTATTACCAGTAATTTCTAAAAGTAATTTTTTTGCTACGAAGTTGGTATTTCTTGAAACTACAGTTGTTTCTCGATGTAAAGGAACTGGTATTCATAAGCATATTATGACTTCCCTTACATATAAAACTGATTTGGTTTTAGTTTACAAAAATTATGTTCAAAACATAAGTACGTCATCCAATGATAATGTTCCCAAACTCCTTTTAGAGCGATTCATATAAGATCCCTCATGAAAAATTATTACGAGTAGTCTTTCGACTCACACAACCTGCCAACTCCTTGTCTTAGGATATGTTGGAGTTTCTTATTAACCTTTACCTTATATGATTTTGTAAACTATTATTTGGATGAAATTAGTTTTAACCTTGTGTACTATTCTTAAGTGCATGATCTTATAGAAAGAAGTAAACTCAACTTCACTCATAATTAATCATACTTTGCCCAACAAAGTTCGACTACTCCTTATCAATACATCATTATGTATCTTAGGAAGGAGTGGCTTTTGAGATTGAATATTTATTCATTTTTAGGTAAGTTCAGAACTCTTTCCAATATACTCACATATTCGATCAAATCAAATCAATTTTATTTTCTATCGCACGTTATTTTATATACTTCTATTTTATACTCCATGAGCTTATCATGGAAATACTATATGCGTATCAAATACACATGTCCATGTTGGTGATAACTTATTGGTGAATATAACAAAGTAAGTGGAATTGTTTTAGTATTAAAAGATTTGTGATTGCATACATCAATACATATTGATTCGAAGAGTTCATCAGCTCTTATCATGCTCCCACTGAATGGTTGCATTAGCCTTTATTGTTTGAGATATAATTCACTAGTACCATATGATTCATAATCATATAATCAAAGAATTATTTCTCCAAACTTTGACTTCATCCATAATTCCAAAACAATTGCAAATAAATTTATATACTTCTATATTTTCCAATCCTTTAAAAATACTAGTACTATAGTTTTATTTTATAGTGAATAAATATTCTTATTGAAATAAAAATTTCCATTTTTTAGTCAATACTAAAAAATAATAATTATTTCATAAATAATGTTTGGTACATTTTACGAAAACAGTTTCATAACTTGATGCGACCGGTGAGTGTTATATGGCATGCTCCTACTATTTCCACTATTACTATAATAGTGTATGGAATACAAAGCTCCATTCAACCACTGAATATAGGCTACTTGTTTCATTTGCTATAACCAGATTACAGCGAAAATTTTCAGATCAAACATCTCAAATTGAATGAAATAAATCTCATAGAAAACAATTTTCTATATAAAAATACATTTCAGAATTGAAATTATACTTCTCATTCTAATGTTAAATATCTATTATTATTTTCAAATTCTCATTTTTGAATTTCTTTATAAAGCGGATGTGACCATTCACTATCTTCATCCGAACTGTGCCTTAGGTTACATCCACTCTTATATATTTAATTTCCTTTCTAAATGATCAAACCATTCAAAGGAAACTATTAGTACAATATTATAAAGAATTATTTACAAAAGTGGATTTGATCATCCTTAAATTTTAAGGATATCAAATAAATTGCACTTTTCGTAAACTAATCAAACTGACATTTTAGTGATCAAATTCTTAGATTTATCTTGTAGCCTTTGGTTCAGTGTTACATTTAACAGAACAAGATCATTATTGTAACCAATCATATTGAATACACGATTTCGCACTATAGTTTACTTAATTCAACGAACAAATTTCATCAAGGTTTTGTACATTACGAATCATGACCGTTTGCCATATAACATTTATGTATGATAGTATATGGATCAAATATCCATATTCTTGTATTGTTTTTAGAGTTTGAAACTCATTGAAGAAAATACATAGTCTCGGGCAAGTAAACCTGTAAATGACCAAGTTAGGAACATATTAGTGCTTGTATAATTAGGTTCTTGCATGGGTCAACATGCAAAAATTTATTGATAAGTATATTTTATGTTTTCTATTTTTCAATATTAATTCAGTTTAGTTGTATATTTTAATCAATATACATTTTATCAATTATATTAATTGAACAAATTTATCAAAGTATATTATTATAACTTTATGTAGTAGATGTTCTTATAATATTAGAAAGGTTAAGTGTTACCATTTCATTTTTCTAATACGGCTCCCACTAGTCTTTATGTTTTACCAAACCCTAAGGCAAAACATAGAAGTATTTTGACTTCACCAGTGGGTGTTAGGACTTGTCTATCTTGGTATTCTAACCTTGAGTTTGCTCAACAAGTCATAGTCTCACAAACGATGGATAACTTCTTATCGGTTGTAGCATATACAACTCCTAACCCATGGTTCCTTGTCCTAATCTCATTTTAACGTTGAGTTTTTCTCAACAAATCGAAAGAAATTATTCACTCGTACCTTCCATTTCGTGACAACCTAAGTAGATTGTATGTACCTTAAGTTTGCTCAATAAGTACATATAGTTATCTTACCTCATCTAGTCAATATATTAATATACTACACGTTACATTTCTAGCTTGAGTTTGCTCAACAACCAGAGAGTATGTAAGTAATTTATTAATATATAAATGGTAGGACATCACTTATATTAAAGATTAATAGTCTTCAATAGATTTAATTGAGTGATATCAGCTTATGGAATAATGTATTTCTTATGAAATACCCTCATGATTCAAGTGTCAGACACATCTAAAATCATGGAATACTTACATTTATGTATGTATTTATTCTTTAAGTCTATTTAGGGTTTCTTTAATGTTACACCTTTAGTTTATACATTTATATTATATAAGTTTTATTATTATATAACTTTTATACTTTAATAAACTTATATAGTATTTTATGTATAACATTACCTTAATTTAATTAACATTTTAATTAATTATTATATTACTCAATTATAACATATAATATTGAATATATATACAATAACCTTTATAGTAATACACATATATCTTATATATGTGTGTATTTTAATTTATTAATTAAATTTTAATTAACTAATTTAATTAAAAAAGTTTAATTAAATTTTATTAATTTCGAAAATTCTTTCATACACACATGTATAATCATATTGTCATAAACAATTCAAGACCATATAACATATAACATCACATATATTATGCATGTATATATACACTTAATTAGTCATCTTATTTACTTAATTCATTTATTTTATTAATAAATAATACTATCGAAATTAATTCTACAACATTTTCAAACATTTTGAAAATCTATATTATAACTTTTGCTGTGTTTTATTTCAAATTTAACTTTTAAATTTAAAACTTTTATTTTAATTTTCAAAACAATTTTAAAATCTATATTATAACATTTATAATATTTTTCATATTTTAAATTTAAATTTTAAAAATTAAACTTTTATTTTAATTGAAAATAATTTTTTAAATTAGCCCAAGGCCAAGTTAATTTGGGCCTTTACAAGGGGATAACCTTTGGGCTTACCTCATCATTTTCGGTCCGGCCAGTAGTTAGGTAGGGTAGAGTACTTGATTATCCAAACTCAATCTTAGACACTACTTTTTTAGATACCCTACTATATAGGTAGGCTTTAATAAGTTAGCCCTAATATTGCTAATTTAGACCGCATAGGCTATTTGGCTCGGATACCGTTGTTAGAATTGGGCTAACACGTAGTAGGGTAAATGGGTAAATTTCAAATTTTTTCCATTTTGGATCTTTAAAGGGCCTATGTAATCTAATTCATTTAGAACTTTTCTAAATTTTATGTTAAATAAAATTAATATTTTATTTAAATTTATAAATAAAGTTTTATTTTATATAATTTCTATTCTTAAAAATATCTGTATTATGTACACATATGTGTGTAAATGCACGTGCAACAGGGTGATGTGTACATGATTTGACATACCCGTGTATAGATTGCTGGGATTTACACTACAACAAACATGTTAGCCCCCCATGTATATAAATTGATTGTCTAAATGTGTATATATGTATACATCAAATTATTGTGAAAATAAGTTTATATAAGATACATATACATATACATATACATATACATATACATATACATATACATATACATATAAATATACATATACATATACATATATATATATATATTTGATATAGTAATTTTAATTAATTAATTTAAATATACGTATTTACAAAAGAGGGAATTGGGGAAAAGGACAAACTTTGACAAAAAATTAGTCTAAAGGACACCAAGTTTTATTTTTTGGCTGAAGGACAAACTTTGAAAAAAATTAGGTTGAAGGACAATGCTAGTTCTAACTAGCATTATATTCAGTTTTTACACTATACAAAATGCTAGATAGACTAGCATTATATTCAGTTTTTACACTATACAATATGCTAGTTCTAACTAGCATTGTCCTTCAGCCTAATTTTTTTCAAAGTTTGTCCTCCAGCCCAAAGATGAAACTTGATGTCCTTCAGCCTTAATTTTTTTCAAAGTTTGTCCTTATGCCTATTTTCCACTTTACAAAATATATACATATGTGTATATATATAATAAAATTTATTTTAAAAATGAATTTTGATAATATATATATATATATTACAACGTAAAACCAAATATAATTTATTATTATTATTATTATTTTGGTTAGCTTATATATACACGTATTATATATATAAACATATAATTAGTGGTTTAATTATATATGTATATATTTAAATAAATAATAATAAAATATATTAACAAATATTCACCGTAATGTTCATGGCCTAGATATTATTTTTATTTTTTTCGATTATATATATATTATTTGAAATTTAATAATTATAAAATCTTCCAATATTAATAATGAAATAAATAAATATTTTCGAAAAGAAAATTAATTAAAATATGTTATAAATTTTTTTTACAGAATTTTATTTTATATATATAATATGTGTGTTTTATATATAGACAATTTTTAGTTAAATAATAGTATAATTTAATATATATATATATATATATATATATCCAAGAAAAATAAAAAATTCTTTGCTGAAGACCTTTTCAACAAGGTTAAATTTTGTAAAAATATAAGACATGTTAACCCGCCTTTTGATCAAGCAGTATTCGGGGGAATTTGACTAAACGAATTTCATGATCAACAAGGCAGGAGGCCCAACGAGATGATTGTCGGTTGAAATCATGTATAAGCTAGGCTATGGATGATAGTCAAGCAGATTTAGACGAATGACATTCCAGAAATGGCTATGTATGGATTGGTGCTTCCCCTAGGCAAGGGATCGGTACATATACCTTTCCCTAGGCAGGGGATCAAATCAGATCACTATGGCTATGGACACTTAACTCAAAGCTCAACTCAATGGAAATCGATCGATATATCCAATTTTCACTAAGGCAACATCGTAGAACAACTCAGGAAACACAAAGTAAATATCGAGGAAGGCCCCTAGGAGGGGTCGTTGGTCCCCAGTCCCCTATCTTGGGGATCGACACTGATCCACCTATAGGTATCGGCACCGATCCCGAAAATTGGGCCCAGTGTGGCCTAATTTTGGTGAGTGGGGTCGGCCTAGTCTCGAGGTCTTGTAAAACTGGATATTTGCATACCTTCCCCTATAAATGTAGCGGGCATGACACTCATTTTGGGGATCTTCTTTTTGGCTCTCTTCTTCCTCCATTATTATTAGGCTATTATTCAAACTGTAATTGTAATCTATAGTATAATAGAAGGATTATTATTGGAGTGGACGTAGGCCAAAGTCAGCCGAACCAATATAAAACTTTATGTGTTCATTTCTTTCAATTTTAATTTATTGTTCTTTATATTTTATTCTCTACTTCATTCTGTTAGGAGTTGGTTATTAGACATTTTGGTGCTTTCATACTCCTTAGAGTTTTGACGTCATTTTTGATGTCAACATTTTTGTGCTTTCACTAAGAATTACTTGCACCCGCGGATTTGGAAGCTCGGATACTTGGATCTAGGAAGCAATGGTTAGGCAACCTATAGTACTTGCGGATATGAGTCACCATAGAGAAATCTTGAAGGCTTCCTCAGGAGCTAATCAACCCTCTATCTACATCACCAAGAATGAGATGAAGGCGATGATGGATGCAATGTAGGAGAGGATGATGAAGAGGCAAGAGGAAATGATGTAGAATTTTCTTAGGCAAATTGGACGGGCAGGAGTAGTAGGAGCTACTTGCAATTTGGATCAAGGGGTTGAAGAATTAGAAGCCGCAGAAAATCAGAACGGGGAGCATGGAAATGGAGCTAACAGGCAGGAGATGGCAATGGAGCAACGGGGGCAGCCCCCGGCCAACACCAGAGGATCGGCACCGGCCCCCCTAAAGGGGTCAGCACCGAACTCCCAAGGTTTAGGGGCATGCCCTCAAGTCAAGTTGGTTTGGATATCGGTAGGCCAGTGGTTGATGCTGTGCATGTTTATGCAGATCGAAATGTGGATTCACGTCTGGCGGAGTATGTTTTGAATACCCTCAAGGAGTTAGGGGGCATATTGGTAATATGGATTAGAGACCACCTATGGATGAGAATGAAAGGATGGCTGAGCTGGTATGTCGGATAATGAGAGGCGGATTGCCCAACAAGAGTTTGGATGATGTCAATCGAAGTCCATTTGCTCTGAATATTAGGCAAGCTAGGAAACCCACCGGATTCAAACTACGAACATTGGAGGTGTATGACGGAAAGTCGGATCCTACAGTGCACTTGATAAGTTATATCTAGCATATGGAAGTGCTGGGGCCATCGGAGGAAGTTATGGAAAAATGTTTCCTTTATACTTGACGGAATTAGCTACGCTTTGGTTTAGGCAGTTAGAGAATGGCTCAATCAGGACATAAAACGAGCTGGTGGATAGGTTCATAAAGGAATTTCAGGTCCACATCATGAGATCCAAGAATGTGATGACATTGATGATGCTAAAGTATAGGTTAGGAGAATCCCGAGGAGTTTCTTGACACAGTTTAATGCGGCAGTTGCTTCAGTGGATCGGCTAGATCCATCGATGGTCTTAATGGCTGTAGTATCTGGGATTGCCGACAACGTGGATTTTAAGGTTGCATTGGAACGGGATCCACCAATGGATCTCGGGGAATTTTACCATGAAGTAGAGAGGTGTAACGACCCGATATTTTGGACCATTCGCATCCATTATAAGTGTATAGGTAGACACTCATGCCGGAGTTGAATTGCTCAAAATACCGCGTTGTTAATTTAATTTGGCAAAACTGAACATATACAGTAAATAAATAATCACAGATCACAGACACAGAGTAATAATTGCAGCGGAAATAAAAGAGATAGTAGTTCATGAAGCTACTATATGAATATATAAATACATCAGAGTTTACAACAGAAGAGTAATACGATACATCAGATACAAATCAGAATACATCACTGGAATCATCGAATACTGAAAGCAGAATAGATGGCTGGATCTTCAAGCAAAGCTCCAACTTCAAAGGTGAGCCTCGAAAGCTGAACTACTCAGTCTGACCCGAGCGTAAAGCAAAACACAAAACACTCGAGTCAGGATTAACATTCTTATATTAATAAATCCAACTCAAGTGAAATAGCAATTGAAATACAAGTAACTCAAAGGATGTTTGGAATAACCATCCTTTAAGGATCCGTTAAACTATCTACTAGGTAGTAATGTACGCTAAGTAGATAATGTCTATCAGTAATATAAAGATATCAAAGTAGGGTTAAGCAGGGCCCATACACCTCTTAACCTGTTTATTCCCAAAAGCATATACAAGACCGTAGTTTCCCCAAAACCGGAAGTCACCAGAGGGCAATCCATATACTAAAGGTACAAATCAAAATCGTAGTGGTCGCGAATAGGATAATCAGTATGACAAGGTACATGAGGCGATACCAACTAGGATACTAGTAGTTGCGTGATCCGGACTGATGTTGGGCATAGCAGCTACTACCCCAACACCGCGAAACAACACTCCCATAATCGAGGGGTGCACCCAAATCGAATCACAAAAGTAATAGATATGGTATCGAAGAAGTGTGTCCGCTAGAGGTGGCGAACCTCAATGGCCCGGCGCGGCTCCTGTTTTAGTCATGTCAGGGGTCATCCAAAATCGTTCTCTTTCTTCAGTCAACGCGTTCACCAAAACCATCCACTTCGTTCTGGATCAACACTCCGCGTATAGTTATTAAAGTGGTTTCGGTTCAGATAGAGAGTATATCCATTACCGATCCCGCTCTCTTTAATAACTTTCGTAATTATTACACCGATTGGTCGTTTATATATTTCAAAACCAAACCAATTTCAATTTCAAATAGAATTCGTAAATCAACATTTCATTTGTCTTTCTAAAACAATTTCCAAATTTTCGTTTCAAAACTTCCAACTTACCATTTCAAAATCTTATAATTCAATTTCAAACTTTATTTAAAACAATTCAAATATTGATTCAAATTCGTATATAAGTTTCATTTCAAAAAACATTTAAATTAATTTAATTTAACATTCAAATCAATTTAAATTCATTTAAATAAATTCTATTTAACATTCAAATCAATTTAAATTTATTTATCGATTTCATTCAATATTCGTTAAGTTACTATGCCATACAAAACAATTCCCATTAAATTTCCAATTCATTAAATCCATTATTTAAATTCAACTTCATTATAGCAAAACTTACAAATTTAATTAAATTAAATTCATCAAATCAAATTCTTTACATTTCAAGTCTTACATTAATTCCAAAATATCACATTTTTATTTCTTGTTAAAGAAGATCAATTTCACTTATTTACTTACTTAAATAATTTTCCAAAACTTAATTAATAAAGAAACTCAATTTCAATTATTTACGAACTAAAATCCACTTATTCAAAAGTTCAATTTTTCTTATTAAAGAATTTCAATTCAATTTAATCATTAAATAATTTAATCTTATTTAAGTATTAAATAATTCAAAACTTAATTATTAAATAATTTCAAAGTTTAATAATTTCAAACTTAATTATTAAATCATTTCAAAGTTTAATAATTTCAAACTTAATTATAATATCAAACTTAATTCAATCATTTCTCAAATTAAACAACATTCTTTCATCAATTACATTGTTAATATTTTGTTTCAGATTATTAAATACTAACATTTTCCTTTCATAAAAATTCCAATTTCAACTTAATTTCAAAATCATATTATTTATTCAAATAAAATCTTCGTTTATTTTTAAATCAATTTATTGACCAATCGGGTTTTATTTAATTTCCTGTCCTAGGTCAAGTTCAATTTGGGTATTTATCATTTCAACCCGATTCCAATTCAATTCAAAATCAAAACATACAAAGGGAACTTGCAGTGTGATAAATGGGATAGTGTCAAAGTAAATAAATAAGAAATAACAACAATCAATATCAATCCAATAATCAATTCAAATAATCCCGAAATAACCGTATTAATTCGCATTGTTATTTGTACGAATTAATATAATTATTTCTAGAATCTACACTATCATTTCATGTAGATTAAAGATTATTACATTACGGTTTTTCACTTGTCATCTATTTACAATTTCATACATCATCAGTTTAACAACATACATTCAGTGGTTCAAAATAAAATTAAACAAATTCTACGTGTCAATAAATTCAACAGTTAAAGGGGTCATATTATACAAATGTCAGTTAATCAAATTTAACATTTAACTATCCTATATCGAGTTCAATTTCACATTATTTATCATTTTAACATTAACAATTTAACGTCCAATATAAACATCAACAATCAATCAATTATCAGCCAAACTGTATTATTATTACATAAATAATTAACAGATAATGGTGTCAGGTGTCACAGGTGAACTGATACAGGCAATAGCATATATAACAGTGTAATTAACTAACAGCAGCATATTTCAATTGTCGTTTCAATTGAAATCAAATTTAATAAATAAAAGAACGTTAATCGTGAGTGAGTGCTCACCTTTCGAGGTTAGAGAAGTTTGAAACACAACCAGCTACGAATTGGATCACGATCTAGAAAATCAAACAACCCCAAACAGCAGTCTCAAAGCAAAATAAGCTGAAAGTGGATTTTGACGGTCAAAGCTGAAAAATAGGAATCGATGGGATAATTTAGAATTCGGTTCGATAGAAACAAAAATCGTATATTATTATTATTATAATTTCCATGAAACCGATATTTTAAATTTAAGCAAATATAAATATAACATAAAACTTCAAAATCCATATTTTCTTCTTCTTCTTTTTTTAAAAAAAAAACACTTATAAACAAATCGAAAATGTGAATATCATGTAATATTTATAACAATATAAAACATAACAGCACTCATATAAAACAACATAACAGCACTCATATAAAACAACATAACAGCACTCATATATATATATATATACTAACCGTAAGTATACAAATTTTGAAACCGATAGAACTCATTTCACAAAGCTTATATTATAAGTACGAAAATAGTGCCAGGCTCGCAGATATGTGTATACAACGGACAAACTGCATAACCACTTTACAACTCTATACTTTATGAACCTTATATATACAATATAAACCTATTGTACGCATATCAATCTAAAATGTAAACTGTATATATAAAACATTTGCGCACCTAGTTGCAGACTCACCGATCCAATAAACTATGTCAAATATATAAACTAATATTTCACGTATGTAAACAATATGCATGTTATATAACAAAAAAAAAATCAACTTTTACATCAACTGTCAAAATCTATACATACACTAGATATGCTATGCAAGCTAACAGTTTAAACAAGAGGTGCAGACCTTATTTATAACTAAATATATTTATATACATAGAAATCAGTTTTATAAAAGTACTTTAATTCCTTATGTTTACAACAGCAGACAGTATTACTAATAGTATGCATGTATATAACCATATATGTATGTAACAAGGATACTCACGTGACACAAAATTGAATAAGGAGGGATGGCTATCGACTATGAGTACTTGGTGGAGGAAGCTTGCGGCTGAGGCTGGCTATGTTGCATGAGCTGGTGGTAGGCTGTCGACGTGGTTCGGGTAACGGAGCTGTAGAGGTGGAGGCTCGGTAGGCTAATGGGCCATGAACACGTTGTGTGGTCAGCCGACGGCAGCTATGGGCGAGGTCGGGACGAATGGAGAAATCATATGGCGGTCGCTGCCCGGTGGTGACGACGTGGCGTGGTGGATCTGGGTGAGCGCATGGATCGGGAAGGTTGCGAGTTGGATGTGGTCGTTGATGGAAAGTCGGTGGGTTTTGAAGAAGAATTTGAAAAGTGACATGCGTGTTATGGCAAAGCAAATCCTGACGCATATCATATTTCAGTGAAGAGTGGAAGAAATGACAGCAAGCCAAATGAAAAGGCAAGTATACAATGTATAGTCACTCAAGCAAATTCTAATGGTTGCGTAATTTCAAAATGAAACAGTCAACGAAACAAAGGGTCATAAGATAAATATTGGAACTAGAAAACATAAATGAATATTAAATGAAAGTTTCTCTTTAGATTCCAACCGTTGGACAGTGAGGTGGGTGGGGTGTTCGACGCAGGCAGTAGTTGATAGGAAGAGAGGACGTGAGGAAAAGGGTGCGGAACAGTTGGGCTTTACACAATTGAAAATTTTGAATGGACCCAGAAAACAAAAGTTAAAAACGGATACCGATACGCTAGGCGTTTCACAGATTTGCGCCGTACACCGGACTCCGAAATTGACAATCGAATATACCATAGAGATCAGCACGACGAGACGATCAAAACGGTATACAGATATCAGTGGTTTGATCGAAATATAAAAATTCGAAATTTTTATAATAGCGGAAAAATGCAAGAAAAACGTTGAAAAATAAGATCGACGGAGCCAAAGATGTCCGAATTTGGAAAAACGACAAACTGACATCTTGCTCAAAAGATGGTTTAGAATTTTTCTATGTAAAAATATTTAGGTTTCGAAAACATTTTATTTTCATCGTTTCTTAACTGATTGAATTGAAGTGAATTTACGCGCGAAATAAACTTTCGTATTTTCGGACGAAAATTTACCAGTTGCTATGTTTAACTAGACGTATTCCAAATATTAAATTTTTATTTCAAAATTTTATCGTTTGAAATTTCGCAAAATTTCAACTAATTACGTTATTAAACAGTTGAAATTTTATGGGTCGTTACAAGAGGTTCCTATGACCGGAGGATGCATGGATAGACAAACAGAAAGTAAATGTTGTGCGAGGTGAAGGACCGTCTGGAAAAGTGTACAAGAAGGATAAGGGTAAACGGAAAATTGACAATGGTTATGATGGATCAAAAAGGCAAAGGAAAGAATGGAAGCCGAATTTCTCCTCTTATTCGAATTTGACAGAAAGCGTGGAACAGATTTACCTGCTCATAAGGGTGCAACTTCCCTATCAAAAACCGGTAAGGAGGGATCCAACAGTGCAGGAGCATAGTTCCAGAAAATACTGCCTATTCCACGAACTGGATGGGCATACTACCAATGATAGCAGGCACCTCTGGTATATGGTTGAGGAACATGTTAGGAATGGTAGGATACCATAGTATGTAAGGAATCAGACAGTGGGGATGGAACTTGAGCAGCCATCATCCGCAACAAATCAGAGCAGGCCCCGCCCAAGGGCATAGATCATCGTCTCTTGAGTGGGATGGCATGAACCAAATAAATAAGAAATTCTACAATAAAGTGGCGAAGTCACTTACACATGTACGGGATCATGAGTAGTCCTTAGGCATGCTCTGAGATGGCAACGAATTGCCATGCATGGAAAGGCAGTACTTAGTTTTTTCTGGTTTATTGGTTGTTTGAAACTCAAATTTAATGAATTGATCTTAAAACACTTAAGTCCGCATTAGTGTGATGAACAATACTAGCCGCGGGTGTCTCGACCGGAGAGACGGGGCGATAACCGTAAGGTGCGAGTCCCTTCATCAGATAGCGATAGGATGGATTCGTATGTCATGGATTAAGCCCTCGACCGGAGAGTCGAGGTCGGAGAAAGGAAGTCGGTATGGAATTGATTGCATTATGTCCCTGACCGAAGAATTAGGAACCAGAGTGCAAGAAGTGAGTCGCTCCGCCGGAGTGCGACGGGATCGACTTACTTATCATTGTTCCCCCCTTCACTAGAGAGTGACTGGATGGGGTGCAGCAAGGATCCAAAGAGACCATGATCGGCCTAGGAAGGCTAGGACATCATGTTTGTTTAGGGACACTGGACCGGAGTGCAGGAAGTAATGCCACTTCACCGAAGAGTACTTATCGTTGTTCCTCCCACTGGAGAGTGACATGATGAGGTCTAACAAGAGCTCGAAAAGGCTAAGATTGGTCCAAGAGGATAAAGACATCGCTATATGTCTAAGAAGGGCCGGAGTGTAGGGAGTGAGTCGCTTAGTTGGAGAGTGATAGGATTGACTCACTCATCGTTAAGTCCCTCGCTGGAGAGAAAGTGGATCAGGCTTAGCAAGGGTTCGGAGAGACTATCAATCAGTCCAAAGAGACCATGAACAATGATCCGGAGAGATCGCGGGTTGGCTTACTGATTTTGACGATTTCAAACAGTTATGGACTTTGATGTTGACTCAGAGAGGTCATGGATTTGGCTAACGACAGAACAGGTCGAGAATTTGGATAACGATCTAGAGAGATCAGGGCTTTGGATTTGGTGAACGATCTGGTGAGATCATTGATTCAATTACCATGTTTGGATGGATGTGGATTGGCAAAGGATTTGGAATGGTTTCGGAATTGACTATCAACTCGGAACAGTCACGTGTTTCACTAACATTCCAAAGTGACTGAGGATTCATTATGCAAAAAATAACTCTCGGGCGAGCACGGGACGACTTTTGGCAATTTTGTTTAGCAAAGGATTAGATTTTGGATTAGAAATTTTAGCTACCAATGGATTGTGGATTTTGGACTTTGGATTTATGGTAACTCAACACACACATTCCTACAGCAAGGTATGTTTTTGGGGGTAAAGTGTTAACCTGCCTTTTGATCGGGCAGTATACGGGCTGATTTAACTAAATGGATTTCGTGATCATCAAGGCAGGAAGGCCGAAGAGATGACTGTCGGGTTCAGGAATTGGGTATAAGCAACGCTATAAATGATAGCCAAGTGGATTCGGATGTATGGCATCCCCAAAATGGCTAAGTATGGATCGGTGCTTCCCCTAGCAGCCCTAAGCAGGGGATTGGATCGGATCACTATGACTATGGATACTTAACTCAACAACTCAACTCAATGAAAATCGATTGATATTTCTAATTTTCACCTAGGCAACATCATAGAACAACTCAGTAAACATTGAGGAAGACCCCTAGGAGGGGTCGCTGGGCCTCACTCCCTTATCTAGGGGATCAGCACCGATCCCTCAATAGGAGTCGACATCGATCCCTAAAAGTGGGCCTAGTGTGGCCCATTTTTGGTGAGTGGGTCGGCCCGGTCTCGAGTTCTTGTAGGCGGGTTTTCAACTGGATATTTGCTCGTTTTCCCTATAAATATAGCGGGCATGGCACTCATTTTGGGGATCTTCTTTCTAGCTCTCTTCTTCCTCTATTGTTATTATTATTAGGCTATCATTCGCACTGTAATTGTAATATATAGTATAATAAAAGGAAAATTATTGGAGTGGACGTAGGCCAAAATCAGCCGAACCATTACAAAACTTTCTATGTTCGTTTCTTACAGTTTTAATTTGTTTTTCTTTGTATTTTATTCTCTACTTCATTATGCTGGAAGTTGGTTATTGGATATTTTGGTGCTTTCATACTATTTAGGATGTTGGCGCCATTTTTGACGTCAACAAGACACGTATTATGTTGTATTAAACTTTTAAAATTAGATTTAGAACTTAAAATCATTAAATACGTTATTATTTTAAAATATGAAAATAAAATATAAAAAAATGTTTTCTAATTCCCAGGCCGAGAGCTGTATAAGTAAATGAGCAAAAAAAATTAATATATGTATTTACATTTATATACACAGCCATCTACATGTAACAATCCATCGATATACCGATTGGCGGTATTATTGACATAACAATATATTAAACAATGATCTTACAAATAATTATATATATTAATAAACTAGAAGAGTACATTTTACCAAAGCCAAAAGTTCATATGTTGAAACACAGAAGTGGGCTCCTTGAATCCAATTCCAATTCCAAAGTTGCTAGCTCCCGAACTGCCTTACCACCAAAGATTATTTGATTTTAATTTGTATTTATTCTTAAAAATTTAAGGAAAGGGGAGGAGTATATTTCTGCTAGCATAGGGATGATGGAGGCAGAAAAAAGTCCAAAGAAAATGAGGGTTAAGATGTTTATATATATGAGAGAGTAGAGAGCAATAATAGGATCATGTAATAGCTCGCACCTCACTTAATGCAGATATTATCCCCAATTTATTCACCTCCGCTTCATGGGCCAAGCCAAGGTATGTGGTTTTGTTCCTCAAAAGGCATCGACGTTGCTATGAGGTGAAGGCTTTGGTATATAAAGACCAACTTCATATTGTTTTTCCATGATGTAGGATTATTATTCCATTTTGAGGGGTGCTACAATCTCCCCATCTAGAGCCCAACTCCCTCGTTGGCTCATGAACACAACTTCACCCAAGCATTGTGGCTGTAACACGTACAATCCACAATTTCGACTGGGTATGGCTCCAATACCAATTGTAACAACCCGCACCTCACTTAACGTAGATATTTTTTCCAACTTAGTCACTTCTACCTCATGGGCCTAGCCAAGGTATGGGGTTTTGTTCCTCAAAAGGCCTCGACGTTGTTATGAGGTGAAGGCTTTGGTATATAAGCACCCACTTCATAGTGTTTTTTCGTGATGTGGGATTATTATTCCTATTTTGAGGGGTGTTACAGATCAAGATCCTTAATTTTCTCTTATCCATTCTCTTATTTTTAAACATTCAAAACTTACTCCAGAAGCCATCAAAATGACCAACCTCTTTATCCCCATCATAGCCGAATATCATGCCCATTATGGGCCTCAAATTCATTTCCAACCTGAACAATATTTATAGCATTTAACTCCAATTTAAACACGTATCGATATTGTATATCGAACAATATATTTATAACTATTATAAACATATCGTTTAATATTGTTCAATACATCAAATAATATTCTATATTTAATATTTCATAAATATAAATTAATTTAATAAATTTATAATAACTACAAATTAATTAAACCGCATGGTAAAAGGAGTATTCGACGTTTTGACTGTGTGACTCTTAGGTGTAAATTCGTCAGCAATTAATATCGAACAATTCGAATATCGACGTTCATATGTCGCTTAGCAGGTGATGTGACATTATTACCAAATTTATCACTTATTTGGTTTTGATAAAACCTTATTTAACTTTATTAAATGTGACCTGGTTGTGACAATTATTTACACTAATTATCTTTGTCAAAACTATATCACTTTGGACTTATGGAATTTAGTAATGGTAAAATTTGAATATCATCCATATTCAACTCTATATTCCAAACACAAAGTCCTTGCTTCAATAATAACTATTATTATTAACTTAACTGCTCTGGCCAAAGGCTTTGACTTTGAGTTGACTTTAGTTGACCATGATACTAACCTCGTATAATTAAGGAGACTAATTTTCTCTTAAATAGTGCCTCACTTCCAATGCTTCCACTCGACCCAGCTATAGTCATTCGATGGATACCGTACCACGATTTAACTATAATCAAAAGAAAAGTTTCCATATTGAAGCTCGATAGTATTCTCAAGTCGAGAGAATTGTATATATTATCATGTCGAAATTTTCTGTTCGACCTTAGTTATATTAACCAATTGAAAATTATCGAGTGAGTCATTCCATAGTTATTCAATAATTATCAGTACGTAACTTCTTGGTGCCCCCAGTAGCTATAAGGAATAACTACCCAATATTTGGAGAGCATTACCTACTCTAGTCTCAATGGATGTGTTGATATCCAGTCTCGATACATCTTGATTAAAAATATTTAAAACGGTATGTTTAATTTCATTATGATAAATTACTCATGGTGACAACAATTTGTAGCCACTATCACAAAACATAACATTTATGGATTTTCTATTAGATCTACTTTAATTTAATTAATTAATAAATTTCATTCAATTATATCAAGTATATAATAGAATGAAAACCCATTTTATTTCGAATAAGATTGGTTATTGAGTTAGATATATGTAACAAAATACATAATTTCCCCTAAACATAACCCTAACTCTATCAGTAATAATAAAGTGGTTGTGAAAAAAATGATATAAATAAATATTATTATTTTAATCTAAAGTTATAATAATATTATTGTTTTAATGGAAATTTGATGAAAATTATTGTTTTTTGATTAATTATTGATGTTTGAAATATTTAAGGTAATATGTTGAAAGCACAGGAATTTTTTTAAAGCAATGTAATCAATTTGAAAAATTAAATACCGTTTTGATATAATACAAAAATAATATTTTTATAATAAACAATACTGAGATAATTTATACTTAAGAGGAAATAACAAGTTTAAATTTATTATTTTGAATTGATGAGACATATACTATTAAGTGTATTCTGAAATTAACATATATGTTTACGTTAAGGGCTGGGGTACATTTACATAAGGCATTAAGAAGAATGATAGCACGGTTATGCGAAGTTTTCCTAAACGGTTGAATAATAGAAGATTGGTTGCATGAGACAGCCACTGATAGAGGATGACTACCCTTGTCTATGTAAAGTGCTTTTGGAATACGACGATGTACATAAGGTTAGTCTACCTATATGTCAGTTTGTAGGACTTCACAAGCATGTGAAGTTAATATTTATATTTGAAGTATCTAGTGTTGTATGATTTCATGATATGAAGTAAGTGCCTTGACTTGCACGTACTATGGTACGAAGGCGATTTTAAGAAAGGCATTCTTTGTACTTGACTTTCATGTCTTGACTAACTAATGCACCAACATTCTTTGTAGATTTGATGAACCGAGTTTTCCAAGAGCACTTGGAGGGTCGTATTGATTTTTATAGATGATATTTTGGTGTACTCTAAAGATGAAAGAGAGCATGAAATTCATCTTAGACTTGTGCTTGAGACGTTAAGGCAGCATTAACTGAAAGTGAAATTTTCGAAGTGTCATTTCTAGAAGAAAGAAGTGAAGTTCCTTGGTCATGTAGTCTTAGAGAAAGGATTGTCGATAGATCCGGCTAAGATCGAGGCAGCGAATAGTTAGAAGAGACCCAAAACAGTGACTAAGATAAGAAGTTTTCTTGGATTAGCTGGTTACTATGGAGATTCATTAAGGATTTTTCGCGGATAGCTGCATCGATGACCAAGCTAATGCGAAAGGATGTAAAGTTCGTTTGGATAGATAAGTGTGAGGAAGCATTCCAGAGATCGAAACACGTATTGACTAATGCACCTGTGTTAGTTGTTCCGGAAGGGAATTAGGATTTAGTAGTGTATACGGATGCATGTGGAACAGGATTAGGCGTTGTGTTGATGCAAAGGGTTAAAGTGATTACCTCTGCTTCTCGACAGCTCAGACCGCATGAGGTCAAGGTTTTAAATCTCGGATTTCGGTCATGTCTCGTCTCGAAGAATTTAGATAGGTTATCTCGTATCGGGTGAGATCTCGAACGAGATGAGTGCATCTCGGTCGTCCATCTCGGATTTACATCTCGGTTTCTAAAATTCATTTCGGAGTTATCTCGGAGTATATGTCATGTCGAAAATTAGTTTTCATACACCTAAATTTATAATACTAGTCACCAAGGTTTTCAACATGGGATTTAAATCGTAAATCGAAAAGTTTAAATTGTTAATCAAAACGAGATTCAAATTGTAAATCGTAGATTTAAAATATCCACATTTTAAGATTTGTATGCGCTTTGAAGTTGATTTTGATGTTTGAACTTCTACAATTAAACTTAAAAACTTAATTTTCTCTCTAATTTCATTTTTATTTTGTTTTAAAAACATTATAATGAGAATTGTTAATCTAAATAAGAATGTTAAATATATCAGCATGAGTTAGATGTGTTTTTCATTGTGGTTTTAACAAAGTAGGAATCAGAATGTAAATTAAATCATAAAGGGAGTGATCCGATTTGAATCAGGATTTAAATCGTAATATTTTAAGATTTTTGACAACAATGCTAGTCACTACCTTAAGGAAACACTATGCACTTACCTTGAATATATCACATGCTTACCATTAGTAATTTAGTATGGAAAAATACCACTTGTATCATGTGAAATAAACAAATAACTAGATTTCATGAATAATGTTCAATATAATATCATATGAGATAAAGTAGATAAGAAACAAACCATAACATGTGTACCTTTACTTTGTTTGATCATTTACTTAACTTTCCTACACAATATAATGTCTCATTTCCACCTTTTATGATTTATAGTGCTACAAGGGAAATCTTAATTTTATAACTTCAAATACAAAAGTCTACAAGTAGAATTAAGATAATCTATGTCTGATTATAGTATTTAATTATTAGCAAACAAAATCTCATTAAGCAACTAATAGCATAGATATTTCAAACAAATGTAGAAAATAGCATACATAGTACAAACAATTTTCAAACATTTGGTAATATTATAAGAAAAGCAAAAAAATGATGTACGAATGAATATGTAATCATTAAATGAAATTAATAGATGAAAGAGAATTCCTTTATTGCTTAAAAATAAGCCTTGAGGAAAAAATTATAGCAGCAAAGACTAAATGAAATCAAATTGGAAATCCATTTGAAACATAAAGTTAAATATGTGAAGCCCAAAATTTATAGCCGCAAAAAAATTGGGTTAGGAAAAAAAATCAAGAAAGTGTCGAAAAAAGAAAAATGAAATCGAATGTAAATTAATTTGGATCAGAAACCTAAATGAAAGTCATAAAGTGAAATACTTACCATAATCGATGTAGATTTTATCATCTTCTTACACTCGTCACTGCCGTAAAATAAGAGGCGAAGATTAAATGAGATTTATATAAGAAATAAGGGCTAAAAAGAGTATAATTAAGAAGGCTTAAATTAAGGTAAAGGATGAGCCAGCCCAATACGGAAAAAGAGTTGATTTTTTTCCAAACTTCAAAAATTCGGCCGATATCTCGCTGTTAAATCTCATCCGGAATACCGGACAAGATACTGAAATACCGTCCGAGATTTGGGTCAAACGAGATTCAAACGAAATAGTCTGTTTCGAATCGCTCGGGCTTGAAAACGAGATCTCGGCCAAGATCTCGGCCGAGATGAGCGAGATTTAAAACCTTGCATGAGGTTAGGTATCCAACTCATGATTTGGAATTAGCTGCAGTAATTTTTGCATTGAAGGTGTGGAGACATTACCTTATGGGAGAGAGATTTGAGCTATATACGGATCATAAGTCGCTGAAGTATTTATTCTCTCAAAAGGAGTTAAATATGAGATAGTAGAGATGGTTAGATTTTTTAGCCGCTTATGACTTTGGTATTGAATACACACCAGGAAATCGCAATAAGGTTGCGGATGCACTTAGCAGAAAACATCAGAATGCAGTATTGGCGATGATAGCTGAGTGGAAGGATTTAGAAGCATTGACTATATGCAAATTATAGTGGAGATCGGAAGCTAGATCTAATAAGGAAGCTACTATGTTTTCATGTTTAGAAGTTCGACCAGTAATGATCAAAAAGATTGCTTTTAAGCAGAAGGAGGATCCATAATTAGCTGAACGGATCAAAAAGTTAAGAGATGGAACAGAGAGTGAAGGCTTGAAAGATTTTAGTCTTGACCGGTGTGGGTGGTTAAGGAAGAAAGGAAGACTATGTGTTCCAAATGTAGGAAACATTAGGAAGGAAGTTCTAGGAGAATGCCATCGTTTAAAGTTCACTATCCATCCGGGAGGAACTAAGATGTATCATGACATGAAAAGAAGTTTCTTCTGGGAAGGTATGAAGAGAGATGTAGGCTTATGGGTGAAACGATGTTTGAACTGTCAACAGGTAAAAGCTGAACATCATAAACCAAGTGGGTTACTTCAGATTTTAGATGTTCCATTTTGGAAATAGGATTCTATCTCAATGGATTTTATTGACAGATTGCCTAGGTCAAATCAAGGATATGAAAGTATATGATTCCTAGTCGACAGATTGACCAAGGGTGCCCATTTCATTCCTGTTAAATCAACCAGAACGGCACCTATTTTAGTTTAGTTGTTCATGAAGAATATAGTTAGATTACATGGAATTCCTAGTAGTATAGTAAGTGACAAAGATTCCTTATTCACTAGTGAGTTCTGGAAGAGTCTACAGGAGACTTTGGATACCAAGCTCAAGATGAGTACTGCTTACCATCCACAGATAGATGGGCAAACAGAAAGAGTTAACAGAGTCTTAGAAGATTTGTTACGGGCATGTGTGCTAGATTTTGGGGGATCATGGGAAGACCATCTACACTTAGTCGAGTTTTCGTATAACAACAGTTATCAGGCTAGTATAGGGATGGTACTATTTGAAGCTTTGTATGGATGGCCATGCAAACCACCCGATTGTTGGTTAAAGATCGGGGATAGGTTAGTTCTTGGTCCAGATTTGGTTAGAGAAGCTGCAGAAAAGATTGAGTTAATCCGAGTGAGAATGAAGGAAGCTCAGTCTAGACAGAAGAGTTATGTGATAAAAGACGGAATGACTTAGAGTTTTCAGTTGGAGATTATGTTTTCGTCAAGATATCATCGATAAGAGGTGTAACTTGATTTGGAAATTCAGGAAAATTGGCGCCAATGTTCGTTAGACCATTTCCTACTATAGAAAGGATAAGGAAACTTGCATATAGAGTGGAGTTACCAAGTAGTTTGGCAGGAGTGCATAATGTTCTTCATATTTCTCACCTAAGGAAGTGTATTCGAGATTCAAAGACTATTATGGCACCGACTGTGTTAGATGACTTGGTAGTGGAACCAAATTTGACTATAGTTAGAAAACCAGTTCATGTCGTCGTGAGAGATGAAAAGAGGCTAAGGAACAAGATAGTCAGGTTAGTCAAAGCCCAATGGAGTGATGATGAGAGAGACTGTACTTGAGAAAATGAGAGCAGGATTAGAGATACTTATCTTGAATTGTTTCATGGTATGTTTTACCTTTATCATTGATTTTGATGAGTACCTTACCAAAATTTTGAGGACGAAATTCTTTAAGGAGGGGAGTCTGTAACGACCCTAATTTTGACTAGCATTATTTAGGAAATTTAATTAGATAAATTAAATGAAATAATGTAAATGGTAAAGGGATTGTGATTTGTATAATTAGAAGGTAGTCGTGCCTAATTAACCAATGAACAAAGGAGAATTAAAATGAAATAGGCAAGGGTAATAAGTTAAGGGGAAAATAGGAATATGTTATATCCTTATACCCTAAACCCTTAATTCCATTTTCATTTACAAACATTTACCAATAAAACTAAATTCAAGCTTGGCCGGCCACCATTAGGAGAAAACAAGTGGAAGATAAGCAAGAATTAGGGAAGGGTGCTCAATCAAATCAACTCAAGAGCAAATCTCAAACTCTTTAACAACAAGCTATGGTGAATAAGAGATTACATCTCATATTTGTTATTTTCGGTTTCTAGATTAGACCTGAATATGTTTTGCAAAGTATTATGTCATGTTTTGATTGTTAAATGGATATATATATATATATATGCTTGTTGATGATTTTTGGTTGTTTCATATAGATTTTATGATAAGATTTGATTTGAAAAACCTATCAAATGAGATCCAAATGCCTTGCGTTTTTTATATAAGGTCAAAAATATAATTTTAGAGATGGATTTCAAGTTTCATGATTTTCTGAATTAATGTGGATTTTTATGAATTTCTAGTGAAGAAAATGGTTAAATTGGGTTTGAATTAATTCCGGCGATTATATGTTAGCTTTGGGTCGGAAATTTAAATATGTTAGAAACATATTAAAAGTGATTTATGGGAATATTTGGAGAATTTTCCTATGTATTTTATTAAAGATATAAAATTACTTATGGTATGGAACTTAAATGTTTTATATGTTTATAAAAGGAGAATGGGCAATTTGCTAAATGTTTTAAATAATTAAATACTGAATTCGGCAGCACTTTAAGAAAAGATTTTGGAGAAGAAATTGGTAGCCAATTATATGATGACAAATAAGCAAGTTAGCTGGAATGATATTACTTTATAAAGTTAAAAATCAGTTTCGTAGAAGATTGCTGTTTCGCCACTTTCGGCAGCTACCTTTCGACTTCATACTACCGCCTCCATCCTAGTCGAAACCAATACACATGGTATCGATACCTTTATATGTGGTGGATTGGAGATAGGCGAAAGGTATAGATTCGAAACATGCTTTCGAAGGGGTGGAGGTCTTGTTTTGCTTTGAAAAGAGATGCCACTTGCTTTGCTTTTAAAAGAATGTTTTCGAAAGGGTTTCGCTGTAGCTTTCGACGGTGGTTGCCACCTTTTTTTTAAAACAAGCTTTCGATAGGGTCGAAACACTTGCTGCCACATTCTACCTTTCGACCCAGTTAAGGCCGCTTATGCCTTTAAACACTGGTTTCGAAAGGATGCTTTCGCTTTTAATAAGAAGCCGCTTCTCCATACTTTCAAAAGGGATGGTTTCGAAACCATCTGATTTCTTTTTACTTAGGAATAAGGCTTTCGAAAGAGTTGCTTTTTCCGTAGTTGTTTTAAGATCCTTTGTTCTATTGAAAGTTAAACCCAAAAGGTTTCGAAAGTAATGTTTTAAGTGGTTTCGAAGCTATGTTCCACAAATTATTACTGAACCCAATGTTTTCAAAAGGTTTGTTTTAAGTAAAGGACTTTAATGCTTTCAAAAGGTATATAATGAAGGTTTCGAAGGGGAGGTTCCCCAATGTTTTCGAAAGGTACTTTAAGTATTTGAATGGAAGGTTTCCAATGCTTTCGAAAGGCAAGTTTAAAGTGTTTTGAAAAGAGGATGTCTAAGGTTTATAAAGTTTTCGAAGGGATACCTTTAATGATTTCGAAAGATTCTTTTAAAGGTTCAGAAAGCTATGTTTTGGCCTTTTCGGCCTTGTGTTTCAAGGTATAGCAGATAACATATTTTGAAAGGGGTACTTTCAATGGATTCGAAAGGGATACTTAAAGTTTTTAAGCAAAGGTTTCGAATGATTTACCTTGGCCTCTTGACCTAAGAGCTTTTAAGTTAAAAAGGGCTTTAACTTACTTTGGAGGGATTGATAACCCCATTATATTTCATCAACATTGTTTTGAGTAAAGTATATATAACATGGCAAAGAGATTTGAGTAAAGAAAAGAGTATATTTTCCTTGTTTAAGTATGATTTAAAGGGTTAAATCAATTTGAAAGATGTTTTCAAGGAAAATTTGATGGGTAGTTAACCCTAGGTAAATGACTCAGATATTTGTATACCAGATGGGACTGGTATAGGGTCGTGCCCTATACATTAGCTATAGCCCCTAGCTAATTTAGTCCAAAATTCCAATGTGTAGGGCTTTGTCGCAGGTAAGACTTAAAGGATGTTACACATCGAAAGGAATATACAGGGAAGGAGGATATGTTATTGGTGAGCTCGCAAAACCATTAGGATCAGTTGACCATGGGAGAAGTAAGTTAAGGACAAACCATCCAGAAGTGTGTCTAACAGATGTTAAATTATTTATTTTGTTTGGTAGGCCCGAGTCAGCCAATGGTTAGTAGTTAGCCAAACAAAACTATATTGTTCGGAAAGGTGGTCCTTTTATTACCTGATTTATAAGCATATATGATATTGCTATTATTGTTTTAATCAGTTTGATTGTAGGATTCTGATTTGCAAAAAGATATGTTTTAAAGGGATATTAGTGAGGGGAAACCTGTTCCTCTAAGTGGTGTGGTCTCACCTAATATCAGTAATCCGAGATGTAATAATATCATTCACACCAGACTTTATGTATGACTCGAAGTTTATGTTTTTCCCCTTAAACTCTCGGGTGCTCAAAATTAATTTGAGTAGATTGAGAGTTAAAGTTTTTCAGGTTTAGTAGGTTGGGCGAATAAGCTTCTGAAGACGTGCAAGAGGAAAAGCTAGCTATATAGGAGCTATTTAGTTTTATTTCCACTGTGATGTATTAAGACTGATATGTCTATTTAGTACTCTGATCATCCACGGGGGCATCTTCATATGTCGCTCTTGGCGTATTTTGTAATAATTATATTTGATCAAAAACCTGAGAATCGATTATGGGATTATGTAATTGAATATGAAATATTGATCTGAAATGTAATCAGAAAAGTTGTTTTAATCCATGCTGATTTTATTTTATATTCATGTGCTTTTGATATTATGGATACCATTAACATTACCGTATTCTGTCACTGGAAGTTAATACTATAGATGACTGCAGCTTCTGTAGCGCTTAGCATCGAGCCTCAAAATAAGGGATGGTACACCCAAATTGTAGCCGCCTATTAGCCCATGTTTCAGTTGAAATAACCAGCCCCGTTGTGGGCTTTAAACCAATTTAGAACCCGAATGAGTATTTTGCATTTAAATCCAATTTAGCCCTTACCGATATTGCTTATCGATAAATTTATCTATAACTATTGTAAATATAATTAATAATATTTATTCTTCAAATCAAAATCAAATTTTATAATTAATATTTCATAAGTATTAATTAATTTAATTAATTTATAACAATTACAAATTAATTAAACTGTTTGGTCAAAGGAGAATTCATCGTTTCAGTTGTGTGACTCATTAGTTGTAAATTTGGTTAGCGATTAATATTGAACTATTCGAATATTAACGTTCACAAGTCACTTAGCAAGTGGTGTGACATTTTTTCAAAATTTATCGCTTACTTGGTTTCGGTAAAATCTAATTTTACTTTATTAAGCATTACCTAGCTATGACTTTTATTTACGCCATTTCTTTGTCAAAATCATATCACTTTGGACTTATGGAATTCGATAATAGTCAAAATTCCAATATAGTCGATATTTAACTCTAAATTCCAAACACGAAGTCCTTGGTTCAGTAATGACAAATTATTATTAAACGAAATGCTCTGGCTAGAGACTTTGACTTTATGTTGACTTTAGTTGACTATGATACTAACCCCATATATTAAGGAGATGAATCCACTCTTGAATAGTGTTTCACTTGTAATACTTCAACTCAATCCAACTATAGTCACTCGATGGACGTCATGCCATGATTTGACTATAATCAAAACAGAGCTTTCATATTGAAGATTAACGATATTCTCAAGTCGAGAGAACTGTATAAGTCAGTCACATCGATATTTTCTGTTTTGAAATGACTTTATTCACTTATTATTTGGCGTTTTATAAAGAAATGACTTTATAAAATATTTTTAAACTTAGATGAAAATCTATAAATTTGGAATTGAATAAAATATTAAATGCAAAATTAAGTGATTTAGAAAGATTGGTGTAGTCAAGAAATCAATAATTTTAGAGTATCACTTTCAATTTTGTCCGAGTAAGTTTGGATTATCTTCTAAGCAATAACCAAAGGCTAAAGAGCAAAGAATGGTACGCTTAGATAATTATCTATATTTTGGACAATCAAGAAAGTTTTTGAAGCTAAGTTAGGAATTTGCTGTTAATCTTTTCACATTTTAAATAATGTTGAGTGTTAGATTTTTCCTTAAGGAATTTAAATGGTTGATTGTGTTAGTGTATTCCTTTACAGAATTTGGTTGATTTGATTTAATTGAATTTGATTGATTGATTGCATGGTCTAATATGCCATAGTTTATAAAGTTAAAAAAATTTATAGACCAAGGTTTTTGAATTATTGTTTATTACGACTTAAATCCTAGTGCTTTTGAAAATGTGATTTTGGAAAAAATTTATTTTGGAAATAGATAATAATTGTTCACTCTAGTTGTTGTATTTGGAGGAACCGGAATCCCACTAGATGCTCCATGTTGTTTTGATTCTAGATTTTTACAAGTTTTTCTAGGAGGACCCCCTCCTAGTTATTTTTGTTTTGGTTTTAATATATTTCTTTTTGAAGAAATCTTAAAATAAATTTTTGAATATAAGAGCCCAAGCATTTAGTTCTAAATTTACCTGTTGATATGATTGTATGCGCAGCATTTTATTTCAGAGTATTCTTTGAATTTGGTTGCATATAGATTAATATCATACTAACTTTTGCTAGATAAGTTACATCTGATTAATGTGTTAGGTATTTCTAATATATTTTGTTTTCTAGGATAGGATTGTGGTAAATTTCGAGGACGAAATTCTTTTAAGGGGGGAGAATGTAACGACCTGGAATTTCACCACATTAATTTCTGAATATGTAACTAATAATAAATATTCGAATAGTAGGTTTTATAATAAAAATAAAAAAAAATTTAAAAAAAATTTTGAAGATAAAATAGTTTTCAAAATTAGTTTACAAAAATATTTAGTTCGAAGAAGTATCGAAAATGTGACTGAAAACTGTTTTCTAAATTTTCGACTTTACATCTTCTAAAAGTTGTCTGAAATGTTGTAATCATTTTAGTATACATAAAAACAAACATTTATAAAACAAATTAGGATTAGAAATGATAATAAATATTTATTTATAATTTAATAATATATAAAAAAAGGTGATGTGACAATTTCCTAAGTTTAAAATTAAAACCAAAAAGCAAATGTGACATCAAATGAAACATGTTTAGACATGATTTGATATTTTGGCTATTTGAGTTTTAAATGCATGTTGGTATGGGGGAGACAAGCATTGTGATGTGGCAGCCATGGGTAGGAGGGTATAAGTGGAATTAGCCACTTTGCATGAGATTATAAATAGCAACTTCATGCTCTCATTTTCATTTACTTCCCAAAATTTTACCTCCTATTCTCGCAGCCATAATTCCCTCAAAAATACTCCGAATAAAGATATTCTTTTTTTTAAAATTCAAGAGAATCGAGTTAGATAAAAAAATTATTTACACCATTTCTTCAATTTCTGAGAGATATTGGGAGAAAGTTCATTTCTTTACAAAGCATTTTCGGACTCAGAGTTTCAAGTCTGAAAATGGTCCTTCTTCTTTTGACCATATCTTTTTCAAAAGTAATCCAAATTGAGTAATTATTTTTTTGAAATTGTAGAGAAAATAATTTTCTAAAACTTTACTTTTTATCACCTTTTCAAAATCCGAGAGCAAATAGTCGAAAAACTAGTTGGAAATGACCTATTTTCGAGTCATTTTTTAGGGTTCGATGTTCATCCAAAGTCACTCCAGCTTACCAAAACAAGTTTCACTTCCTTCTTCTTTCAAGGTCGAGCCTTCCTAGTGTATTAAGGGTCCAAGGCTTCATCTTTTTCTTAGGAATGGATGTGCTCGGTCATACCCTTAGTTAGCTAGAGTTTGGATAGCTTTCGGTGAGTAAAACTCTAAACTTTTTTGGGAAATATTTTTCTTTAGTTATATTGTGATATATATTGCTTGCTTGGTTTGGATATGATGTGTATTTTTTCATGTTTGGTTTGGAAATGTACATGTGTGATGGATGCAAACATGTTAAGTAAATATTAGTTAACAAACTAGTTAGTAAGTAAAATTTTATCCAAAAAAAACCAAAGCTTTAAAACTATATTAATGTTCATATTTATTGCCCATGATTGTTTTTTGTATGTATGCTTAAACCATTACTATGTGATGTTTGGTTGTATGGCTAATGTCATAAGTTTGTTTGCCGAACTGCCCGTATAGCGATAGTCGCTACATTGGCACTTTCGGAAAATCACTTCTTATCAAACCATTTGGTTTCATCTTCGTGCTTGGAATTATTTTACAAGTTAAGCAAGATTTTGATTAATGATGTTTTCAAAAAAATAATTAATTATTTTAATAATGATTATTTAATTTAATTAATTAATTAATTAATAAAGATTAAGGTTAACTAATTACTTAGTTAACGATGTGTTTTAAATTTAACTAAATACTTGGTTAATGATTGTTTAAATTAATTAATCATCTTATTTAATGATGTTTAAATTTAATTAATCATTTTATTTAATGATGTTTAAGGATAATCAATCATTGAATATAAAGAATTAAAGTTAATTAATCAATTTGCTAATGATGCTTTTAAATTAACAAATCTTTTTAATAATTGATTTTTTTAAATTTATCAACTTGTTTAACTCTAATTAATCTTTCCTTTATTGATGTTTATAATTAATAAATCATTTTAAATAATGAGAATTAATTAATTATTTAGTTTTATATTTTAATTTATTAATTAATTGAATTAAGGATATATTAAAGGCGATTTACCGTTTTTAATTAAAGGTTATTGTAGTTAATTAATAAACTTAAAATTTATGAGGATTTAAAGTGAATTTGTCAAAGTAACAAGGATGTTTTAACTTTGTTATTCATTTTAAATAATGATAATTAATTATTTATAATTTAATTATTTATATTTTACTAATTAATTGAATTAATCAGGTTTAAAAGTTGTTTACCCTTTTTATTATTTAAAGACATTTGAAGTTCAAAAAATCAAATTGTGTGATGAAGTTTAAAGTTAATTAATCAATGTAATAAGGATGTTTTAAGTTATTAAATCCTTTTTAAATTGATGTTTTGAAGTTAGTAAACTCTTTTAACAAAGTATTTTAAAGCTAATACTTGTAATGTGAGGTCACACACGAATTTAGGTCTTTAACAGAAAAAGTTTGATTCGTTTATGGAAATGAATTAATTTCTGTAAAACGATTCACTTATATGGAAACGATTTATTTGTATACTTAGCACTAAACGTCGAAGAAGTAGACTCGTCGCTATTTCGAAAGTTAAGAATAATCGTGAGACATGACTTTAAGGTAACACTACCTTGACTTGTCCGGTATTATTGTTAACCAAGAAATAGTACAAGTTGGAATTCGATGAGTGGTGATAAGTACACAAGACTTAATTTCCATATACGATCGTTTTGTATCCTCGATAGTTGGTTTACCAACTATCGGTTACTTCAGCTTCTTTATTATCGTCATTCTAAGACGATGTGTTGCTCCATTAAGCTTTGATATCCTTTGTCGAAAATGACTAAAACTAAAGACCGAGTGGGGGTCAAGCTATGTGGGGTTGTTCCTATTAGGATATTTTCACATCCACTCGAGATTGGATTTGGTGTTGCGCATTGAGATGTGAAATACTCGGGTACTCGGTAACAGTTGGCGGGGTCCGACTTGGAGGTTTCCGAGAGCCATCGGAGTCCTCAAGTATATTTCTAGAGGTATACTTTCGGTAAGGAGGGTGAACCCTCCTAGTCATTTGTTGGAAAATTTTCCTTTCCTTATTTGATTCGAACCTTTGAATCTATTTTCTTTAATTACAACAGGATGAGTCAACCACTCTTCGCAGTGTTCAATTATTGGTTTTTCCCATTCTATCGAGTTTGGATAGTTATCTTGTTTAGTCCATTCTATCGAGTTTGGACTGTTGTCTTGTTTTATCCATTTTATCCAGTTTGGGTTTTTATTTAGACTATTTCCATTCTTTCAAGTCTGAATGTTATACTAATTGTACCATCATCTATGTTTGGATTTGTTCCCTATTGTTCATTTCCATTTTGTTATGCTTGGTTATTGTTTATGTGGGAGAAAACCCGTTCCGCGTTAGCGGCGTGGTCCGTCATATTATTGTTTAAATACACCCCATTTGTTTCATTGTTTTACTTATACCAGACGTTTTATCTGACCCGAGTTGTTTATTTTCCCTAAACTCTCGGGTACTCAATTATATTTGGGTAGTCCGAGAATAGCAGGTTTTCTTTGGAGCTCTTTAAAGACGGTGATCGAGTAGGTGGCTCCTTATTTATCTAGTTATTTATCTCTACTGTATGATTATGTTTATGTATTTTGTATCTTAAAAATGAAAAGTCAGAATGTATAACCGCAAATCTAATAGATGCAGTATTTTTTTATAACTCTGATAACTCCTTATAAGGAGTAACCTTTTGTACTATATCATTTTATATTATATGTAACCATCTCGATGTGAGGTTTATCTATTCTATCTTGTTCTGTTCTTTATTTTACCTTAAGACAACTTATCTTTTGATTGATTAGGTAACAACACATGAATACCGAGGATGTATTAAGTGTCGTTCCCAGGGTCAAAATGGTGGGTCGTCATATATAAAATGATACTTTATATCATTTCTTGGATCATATCCACAACTCACAAACTCGATATCGCTCCCATTGACTTTGAGACATTTTGGTTATTATGTGTAAATAATTTACTTCAAATCATTATTTAGAATTTTCTTGTTTCAACACATACGTACCAAAATATAAAATCATACTATGTGATAATTTTGTGAGTAAAACCTGAACCTACTTGAGCACATCGAATGGTGAATCTGTTACGTTAATTTCAACTATTGAAATTTACAGTATTGTTCTTATCAATGTGGCTCACTATATTCCAACTGCATTTGTCTTTCTCTTAAAGACACATATGCATCCAATGGATCAAATCCCTTAGGTACAACTTTAAAAATCATACTTTGATAATGTACTTGGAACTCATTTCAAATTTGTGTACCATACTATATCGTAGAGTTAATACTCTTCAAAGTTTAGTTGATTACCGAGGATTATTTATTCTCGACATTGAAAAGAAACTCATAGTTTCTCTTCAATGTACAAGAATATTTATTAGACATTGTAATGTTTTGTGCTCATTTAGGTTTGGTTGTTTTCATTTCATCCCTTGCAATTAGTTTTATTCTTGGATCATATCCAAATCTATTTTATACCAATAATTTCTTAAAGAAATTTCTTTGCTGTGAAGTTGGAATTTCTCGAAACAACAGTTGTTTCTCAGTGTAATGGAATGGGCATTCAAAAATATTTTATTAATTACCTTATACAAAACTAAATTTTGCATTAGTTTACAATATATTTATGTTCACAACATAAATTAGTCATCTACTGACTATCATTTCCAAAATTCTTTTGGAATGATTAATACAAGATCCCCTACATACAATTATTACGTGTAGTCTTTTGACTCGCATAACCTGCCAACTCCTTGGCCTAGGATATACAAGGGTTTCTTATAAATCCTAATTTTATATGGTTTTATAAACTATTCTTTGGATGATATTAATTTTAACCTTGTGTATTACTCTTAAGTACACACCTTATAGAAAGAATTTTAATTCAACGTTACTCATCATTAATCGTGCTTTATCCAATAGTGTTTGACTTCCCCTTATCAATACATTAGGGAGGAGTGACCTTTGAGACTGAATCTTTATTCATATCAAGTACACACGAAACTCTTTTCAATCTACCCACCCATTCAACCAAATCGAATCATTTTTGTCGCATGCTATTTTATTTACTTCCGTTTTATATTCTATGAGCTTATCATAGACTTGTACATGCATATCAAATACACATGTTCATGTATGTGATAACTCATCGGTGAATATAATGAAGTATATGGAACCATTTTGGTATTAATAGAAAAATGATTGCATACATATATATGTTTAAATTTGAAGAGTTCATCAACTCTGATGACGCTCCCATTGAATGGGTGCATAGTCTTTGATTGTTTGAGATTTAATTAACTAATATCATATGATTCATAATCATATAATAAAAATTATTTCTCAAAACTATGGCTTAGTCTATAATTCCAAAATAATTTTAAACACTTCAGTATTTTCCAATGCATCATTTTTATTTTGAAAACAAATACCACATTATAGTTTTATTTCGTAACAATTATTCATAATATTCATATTGAAATATAACTATGTCTATTTTTCAGTCGACACCGAAAATAATCATTATTTCATGAATAATTTTGGTATGTTTTACAAAACAATGTTCATAAGTTGGTGCAATCAATAAGTGCTATATGGCATGCTCCCACTATTTCCACTATTACTATAATCGCGTACTAAATTCGGAGGTCCGTCATTCATTTAATATATGTTATTTATTTTATATACTACAACTAGTTTATAGCGGAGAGTTCTTTGATCAAAAAATCTTGAACTCAAAGAAATAAATATCATATAAATCAATTTTTAATATGAAAATAAATTCCGGAATAGAAATCGTATTTCTCATTCCAGTGTTAAATATAAGTTATTATTATTACAATTCTCGTTTTCGACGTTACTTTATGGAGCTGAAGTGACTATCCACTCTCTACATCCGAACTATATGTAACAACCTAGAATATTAGTGATTGGAAATTGGAATATTTAATTGATTTTTGATATATTAAAGTTAATTTTATAAATTTAATAACTTGAATTTCAAATAACGATTTATTGGATAATTTAATTGTTGAATTTAAAAATTGAAAATTGTTTAAATAATTTAAACCTTAGTTTTTATTTGGATAAAAATGATTTAAAGGCTTATGTAATTTCTATTAATAAGAATAAAGGTAAAAAAACTTTTAAATTGGATTTAAAAGCGGTTTACTCAATTTTGAAATTTACTCGTTTTAATTAACGAGTGAAAATAGCCTTTTGGGGCACAGTCTCAGATTTCGACGAAACCAATGTCATTGGGTCTGTAATAATGAATTATAATCGTCGTCAAATTTTAGCAATCAAATGCACCGTTTGGTCGTACGGGATAGAAACGCGTTGAAATTAATATCGAAAATTTAATATTATAATTTGGTTCAAAAAGCTATCTTCTCCATACGATCGAATAGGGGCTCGAGACTTGTTCCATTGCGTTTAGAATAGGGGTATAACATTAGGAACGCCGGGCGGCATGCCTCGATTGGGGTTCGAAATAAAATATCTAGATATTTCGGGATTTTAAATATATATATTATCTTCATTTCAAATCAACCCACAAAACCTTACCCTCAGCCACCATATATACGTACGAGCCTATACGTTGTTTCCTTATTTAAATCGTGCTCCTATAACAGAGAAAAACCCATTCTTCTCAAATGAAACACCCCCCCCCCCAATCCAACGGCATAAGCTCATCGAGACCATTTCGTGCCGTTTCGGGCGAGTTGATCAACTAGAAACTTGCTCGCGGCATCGAGCTGATGAGAATCAACGGTGGAGATGTGGCACGATTGCCTTTGGTGGTCGAAATTTGGAGATGAACGGCGGCGATTGGGTTGGGGTTTACGGCGAATTGGTGGCATGTTTGGTGATAGGACCTGAAGGAAGATTGTTCGTGGGGATAAGGGCTACCTGCTGTCAAAATCGAGTGGCGAATGCTAGTGCGTGGTGGCAGCAGTTTGGCCACGATCGTATCAGTGGGAGCGTTCGGTTTTGGGTCACCTTGCATCGAACGGTGGCTTGTGGTGGGTCGGCGCGACCCTAGGGCGGTGCGATCAGGTTTGGGTAAGCTTGGGTGTGAGTTCGGCAGCAGCAAGTGGCGTACGGTGGTGGTGCGAGGTGGTCAAAATGTCGACCTGGGTCTCGTGTTCAAATGCAAGAGTTTGAAGAGGGGAAGAGCGGTTATTCGATATTTAAAAGGTTAATTATAAATTAATGATAGGATTAAGGAATTTATATATTATTAAATTCCACAAGCTTGTAAAATTTATAACTTACTCGTTTTAGGTCCAAATCGAACGCGTTCTATCGCGTTTGGTTCATACTGAACAACACTATGTAATGGAATTGTTTTGGTGACAATTGGAGCTTGTAGAATTTCGCGTTAAATCGAACGTTAGACGAAATCCAGAATGTCCCGACGACGACTGAAATAAAGGTGAGTAAATCTCACCCATATTGGATAATTGGTTTTAATTTAAAATGTTAAATATTATTTATTGGTTGATTGGATGGATTGATAAATTATTATCAGTTGGATGTTGTATTATATATATTAGTATATATGTTAGTAGTTGGGTATATTTCCCGCCGATTGGAGCGGATGAGACACTATGCTCCCTGCGTAATAGCAGATGACACTTTTTATTGTGATATCCTGCCTCGAAGCGGTGATTATATTTTTGTGATTCTATAACATCTGTGGTTGCAGGGAAACAGGTTGGAGGGATCCAACTGAATTCCTCAAAATTGTTGATTTTAATTTATATATGGTGATATATGATTTGTTACAATAATCTGTTATAGATTATGTTATGATTTGATTTACTGGAAGCTATAGTAGCACTTGCCTTGATTTTGGTATTATAAATACCATAAATAATATTTTTAAAAAGGGAATTCAAAGGTGATTTTGGAAATGAAGAAATTTATATTGAATTTTGGGATTATTTAAAAGGAAATTGATTTGGGTAAAATAAATGATTGGAATTTTGATATTTATTTATCTATTTCGTAGAATGGTTTCAAATAGAGAATTTTCAAATTGAGGATTTTTAAACAATGGATATTAAATAAGATCCTTAAAATACGAAATGGAAGTCGAAATCGAGATTTGAATTGTTTTGGCATATAGTTTGGGTTATTTAAGAAATAGATTTATAAATGAAATTTTAATTGGAAATCGATTTATAAATAGATTTTTGTAGTACAAACCTGTTATAAACTGGAAATGAGTTTATGAAATTTATAAACAATGTTTATAATAAGTGGAATAATTATCATTTGATAAATTAGAAATATAAATTCACAGTGTGAATTTAAAATGAGATATGGGAGTTGGTTTAGAAAGAAATACTAAATCCTATTTTGGAATTTGGGAATAGTTTTGAAATTGGAATTGTAAATCGATTTGTGATAAATCAAGAGAGATTTATAAGTATAAAAATGGTATGTTGAGTTTTAAATGTTTTTTCACAAGAAGTTTAGGTTTGTTTTAGAAAAGGATTTTTATTTATTAAACTATGTAGTTTTAAAAACTAGTAATTGGATTAAATATTTCAGAAAGTTAGTTATTTAAATATTTAAATTTGTTGAAATGAATTCTAAGTTTATAAACAAGTTTTGTAAATCGATTAGAAATTTTATAAATGAATTAGTTATTGATGTTTATTTTTAAAAAGTTCTTTAATATTTTAAATAATTATTTAACCATGTATTTGAAATTATTATATATATAGTTTAAAAGTAAGTGATTGAAATTTATTTATAAATGCTCTCAAGATTTGTAAACTAGGTTTTATTTAATAGAAGTGATTTTATAAGAGAAAATTTTATAATGGAATTTGGGGACTTAAGAGAGTTTGAGAAAAGAAAATTTGATACGGAAATTTCGAAAATGAATCTGAATTCATTAAAGGGGTTATAAATTGTTAGTCGGATTATAAATAAGTATAATCGATAATTTTTGGAAATTGTAAAGGGAATTAATAAAATTCCGGAGATTTATGAGACAAGTACGGAATATTTCCTAAGTATGGATACTAGAAATGATTTTGGGAAATAGAGTTATAATATTTTCCTAAGTATTGGAATTAAAGGTTTGGAGTTATTTTAGCAGCGAAATGATTATTATAGAAATATTTTTCTAAGTAATGAATTATAAGTTGGATTTGGAAATATTTCTAAGCGTTGATATGATTTGAGAATGTCTTGCTATGGATATAAGTATTTGAAATTATTTTCAAATATTGAAATATTTGAAAAGAGATTGAATATATATCTTTGTAAAGATATTTTGGTATAAATGTTTGAAAGATTTATAATATGGTCTAGTGACTGCTTATGTGTGAAATTTGATAGTTAAATAACCGAATATCAAATCTGGCCAATTTCGTTGATCTTTTCGAAGAGACCGGGATCAGATTTGATTATCCGAAAACCACTTCGATCCGATTTGAGCATTGCGAATTGTGATATCATGAAGATAGTGAAGACGGTGATTTTAGAGATTCGGTTTGTTCAGACCCAGAATAACTTGTATGGATGAATGTTATCGGCACATTGTCATTAGAGATCAATGAGCATTCTAAGTGTAAATTTCTTGAAAGGTAATCGTAGCCTCAAGCCTCATCAACCGGGAATGACTGAAAATCAGGGGAGATGCAGCAAGGCCAAGTGGGTCACACCCATAGGGTATGTTGTCACCTTTCTAGATACATCTACATATTTATGGATTGGTTGTGCATGAGATCTCGAATAAAAAGGGTTGCAAATCAACCGGGGTGATGACATATTCGGTACTATCCAGGTCACTGGTAGGTCGGTCTTGTGTTGGCAAGGTATCCTAAGGAGGTCCTCGGTACATTTTCTAGACGTGTACTATGATTGGTGGTACCCCGGTGCCTAGTCATTGTATGGAATCCATAATCCAATACGAGCCTTTACGGTTTTGATTGTAGAGCCCAGTATGCTGGAATTTAATTAATGTAACAATTTCGGCTATTTTAATAAGTATTTGTACTTAGACACTATTATAATATCACAGGATTTTTATAAAAAGTGTTTTGGTTATCGTAAGGTAAAAACCCGTCGTGTTTATGTGCGGCGAGGTCTTATGAGATACCTTTGATTTTAAAAGGTTTTCTTATAACTTTAAATCTAGTTGGGTGTGTTTTCTCATGCTGGTTTTCCCGACCGACTCGGGTGTTATTTTATTATAATGCTCGAGTCAAACCGAGTATATTACAGATTAGATTGGATGCTTGGAGCTTCAAGAGGCGAGTTAGAGGCCTAGAGACGTATTCGCGTTGATGGTTATATTTTCCGCTGTATTCATAGGTGTGTTTTAGCAATTGTGAGGACAGACTGTTTTAACTGTCCAGGCTGAAATAGGTTAGTATACTCTGATTGATGTCTATATATACATCTATTACAATTTTGTTTTGTGTAAAGATTTATGGTATATTATAGATTATTCGTTACGCTGTGAGATTCTATGTTGTTTAGTTTTCTTCTTATCTTCTTTCTTTCCCCCTAACAATCGGGTTTTTCCGGCATTCGATTGCTCGGCATGTAATACAGTGAGCATATTAGTGTCGATTTTCGAGAGTTGAAAATCCCGGTCGTTACACTTGGTATCAGAGCTGAAGTTTAAGCGAGAACCTTAGCTTTGGTGGGGCAACTTATTAGAGATAGGGTCAGTAGCACCCTAGAATGGGTTTGAGTGTATATATATATGAGCGCGTATTTGTTAGTGATATAAAAATTGTTTTATATTGTGTTGGTTGATCTATTGAGTGACTTATGGATTCTGGCCAATACGAGTAATTAACGTTATTGATATGGATCTCTAAACACTTAAAAGAGTAATTCGACATGGTATTGTTTTGAAATTGGGTAAATGGAATAATTTTACTCTTATTATAGTTTTATATATAAAGAAATAATTTTTTAGGAAATTATTATGGTATATATGGTGTGCTTGGTTGTTAGAGAATCATAATATTTGATTATTATCATTTGTTGTTATATAAAGTGTTGATATCCTTATAATGAAAACAAAGATTAACAGTTAAGAAAATGGTTTGTATAACCAAAGTGAAATTATAAAAATATGATTTATAAAAGCGGTTTATAAATTAGAAAGGATTTAAAACTGGGAATTTGGGAATTTAAATCCCGTGGTTTTGGAAATGATTTTTCAAGGTTTTGGGAAAATAATAATAGTATTATTTGAGAAATATTTTAAAAGGATTTTAAAGGAAATAAAAGCACTAAACTCACTTCGGTCGCAGGAAGATAATTTCGGTGATGACTGTAGCATCATCGACGTTCATTTTCGAGTTTCGAAGAGAGAAATTGCTACCATTGAAGTTTTATTTTGGAAAAAACTAGTTTTGATTTTTTTTAAATCCAAAAGAATGATTTGATATATCAAGAGGATTTTGTATGATTTAAAAAATGATTTGAAAGACTTTAGAACAAGGTATTTAAACTTTGGGATTTTCAATTAATTTGTTTTATTGAAAATATGAAAAATAAGTTTGCTAACTTATAAAATTTGAAAATTTGCAAGTTAAAGCAATGCTTTAAAAATTTGAAATTGAACTGTGGAATAAAAATTTAACTTAAACTAAGTTAAATAAAGTGAATTTTGAAAATTTAGCTTGGGTTAGGCTATGGGCAATGATTTAAAATTAATTGTGATTGAAATAAATTAGTGACCGAACTAATTAATTTAACTAGTGAATTGGATATGGTTTGGGATATTGATGGATATAATTGAATGTTAAAATGGGAAAAATGAAATTGAAATTGGTTAGAAGTGGATAAGGATTTAAGTCGTGAAGTGGTAATAACCATAAGGAGTCTATATATGATGTTTATAAACTTAAGAAAATTTATGGAATAATTCATAAATGAAGTAAGTATGAAGTGAAATGTGTTGAACATAGAATTTGATGGAATAATTCTTAAGAGGTGATTAGTATCGAAAGGAATATACTAAGTTAATAAGAGAATGGGAATAATGATTGTGAATAATTGATTGTAGGTGAAATGAATATGAATAAGAGAAATTTATTATAGCTAAGAATCAATTGAAATAAATATGTAAGTTGTACATATATTATTTTATTCGCATGATGGTTTGATCAAAATTCGAGCACAGGATTTCGAGATAATTTATATTGGTCCGAGTTAGGATTTTTCACTCGATTCTCGACGGCGAACACTGAATATGGATTCTTGATTAATTCTAGGATTCTCTATCATAGTTATGGCAATTCAAGGAGAATAACAGTTTCTGATCAAGGAACCGGATCTGAGTCTGCACTAGAGTGGTCATGTGAACGATACTAGATCGGAAGTGAAATTGTGTGATCGAGCAAGCGATCAGATTGGATATTGCATACGGATGATTTATGTACATCGTACGGTTTTGGTAAAGCAAAAGTTGGGAATTGAAAATGAAAAATAATATGATTTTGAATTATATGCTTGGATATCATTGGTAAATAAGATGTAGGTTTACAAAAGCAAGAGCTAAATTGTTACTTTCGATTTCAAAAGTAAAATTGGGTTGCCCAACAAAAAGTTACATGTTTATATGGTTGTTTGAATTTGATGGTTTTATGATTGAGCCACTTGGCTTTTGTTTTCTTTTGCTGATTTGGACCCGTAATAGCGATTTGTAGCTGTTCTGATCGAGCCGCGCAAAGGAGACGCTGGCAAAAAATTTCAAAAATTTAAAGAGTTACAAATTTTGAAGAAAATTTTCAATAACTAAAGTTTTATTTTTTTGAGTTATAAGTTGAAATGATTGAATGGATAATATTATTTGGAAACTAGTAAGAGTAATAATGAGGTTTCAACAGATTGATTTTTGGAAATTTAAAGGCTTAAATGGATTTGGGAAGTTATTTCAACTAATTTGTTTTAGAAAAAGAATGGGTTTGGGAATTTTTCCTATCTTGGCAATTTCGAGGACGAAATTCTTTTAAGGGGGAAGAATGTAACGACCCAGAATTTTAGTGATTGGAAATTGGAATATTTAATTGATTTTAAATATTTGAAAGTTAATTTTATAAATTTAATAACTTGAATTTCAAATATAAGGATTTATTGGATGATTTAATTGTTGAATTTAAAAATTGAAAATCGTTTAATAGTTTAAATCTTGGTTTTTATTTGGATAAAATGATTTAAAGGCTTATTTAATTTCTATTAATAATAATGAAGGTAATAAAACTTTTAAATTGGATTTAAAATTGATTTACTCAATTTTGAAATTTACTTATTTTAGTTAACGCGTGAAAATAGCCTTCCGGGGCACAGTCTCGGATTTCGACGAAACCAATGTAACTGGATCCGTAATACTGAATTATAATATGCCGTCAAATTTAGTAGCGATCAGATGCACTGTTTGGTCGTACGGGATAGAAACGCGTTGAAATTAATATTGAAAATTTAATATTATAGTTGGGTTCAAAAAGCTATCTTCTCCATACGATCGAATTGGGGATCAAGACTTGTTCCATTGCATTCAGAATAGGGGTATAACATTAGGAATGGAGGGCAGTATGCCTCGATCGGGGTTCGGAATAAAATATCTATATAATTTGGGATTTTAAATATATATATATGGAAATTATCCACAAGGGCCTCTTTAGCAAGTGCAATTAGTTTCTAGGACACACAACTAAAATAATTACTTTTAAGGACAAAATGCGAAATAATTAGTTTCTAAGGCCTAAAAACCTATGAAATTATGTCCTTGAAAGTAATTGAATTGCTGACATTGTCCTTGAAAGTAATTATTCTGCTGACTTTGGCCTTGAAATTAATTTCTATGGATGTGTGTCCTAGAAACTAATTGGACTGCAAAGTTTGTCCTTCTAGTGAAATGCATATTATCTTCATTTCAAATCAGCCCCCAAAAACTTACCCTCAACCATCCTATATACATACGAGCCTATACGTTGTTTCCCTATTTAAATTGCGCTCCAATGACAGAGATAAACACGTTCTTCTCAAATGAAATACCCCCCCCCAAATCCAACGGCATAAGTTCATCGAGACCATTTCGTGCCATTTCAAGCGAGGTGATCAACTAGAAACTTGCTCGCAGCATCAAGCTGACGAGTATCAACGGTGGAGATGTGGCGCGATTGCCTCTGGTGGCTGGAATTTCGAGATGAACTGTAGCGACCTACCGTTCCGTACTCTTTGAGCTGACATTTAATCACACTTTTCCAACACAAATTGTACGAAAGGACGAATAACTAAGAGAGAAAAAGAGGATAAAAGAAGTGACAGAAACAACACATGGAATCTCACAAGTCGCAGCGGAACAATATATAATAGATAATAGCAAATTTTACCCAAAAGAATCTGTAGTTGTTAATATACACACAATCATCAGAGTACAACAATCAACGATCAATCTGGACAGTTATAATAACTTGTCCTAACAAATACTTAATATACAACATGACTCACACAGCGGAAATAACCAAGTACATATAATACGCTTGAGAATCCTCCAGCTCGTCTCCTGAGCTCCATAGCATCTTAACCTGAATCTATAATACTCGATCTGACCCGAGCATTATAATAAAATAACACCCGAGTCAGTCTGGAAAACTAGTGTAAGAAAACACACTCAATTTGAATTTAATCATTTTCAAAAATCCTTTTGAAAAACAAAAGTATCTCGTAAGACCACGCCACACATAAATACGACGGTGTTTACCTTACGATAACCAAAACCTTTTATATCAAAATCATCTGATATTATAATATTGTCTATAGAAAATAAACTATAAAATAGCTGAAATGCTTGCATCTCACGTTTCAACATATTTGGTATACAACTAAAACCGTACAGGCTCGTAGTGGATATTGGATTCCATATAATGATAGGGCTACTAGGGTACCGCCCGCCACAGTACTCCTCTAGAAAAATGTACCGAGATCGAACATATTGATCCCTGCCAACACAAGGCTGGCCTACCCCTTACTGGATAGTACCGAATATGATCACCACTAATGGGCCTCGAAACACATACAAATGATTGATAGTGATGACGATAAATGTCCACCCTAGATGAGTGATGATCATACCCTAATGGGAGCGACCCACATAGTCTTGCTGCATCTCCCTTGTTTTAGTCATTCCCGATTGATGAGGCTTGAGGCTACGTATTACCTTAAGAATATCATTCATTCTTGGAATGCTAACACTGCCCTTCAGGCAACGATGCAATGATAGCATTCATCCGTACGAGTTGTTCTGGGAATGAACAAACTGAATCTCCAAGAACTCCGTCTTTAATATCTTCCGATCTCGATTTCTTTGAAACGATTAACGAATTTGGCCATATTTGACAGTCAGTTATTTAACAATCAAATCACACACATAAACAGTCACTAGGCCCAATTTTATAAACCTTTCAAAATATCTATTTCAAAATATTTTTACACAGATATATTCAAATCTCTTCCAATATTCCAACGTTTAAAAACAATTTCAAATCCTTATATCCTTAACGGGGTATTTTCAAACCATATTAACACTTAGAAATATTTCCGATAACCCTCCTATAGTCAAAATATTTCCAAATCATTTTATTCCAATACTTAGAAAAATATTTAAAAATATATTTCCCAAAATCACTTACTTCTCAACATTTAGGAAATATTTATAACTTATTGATTTTATAGGTATATTCATAAATGAGGAAATCTACCCTTATTCCAACTTCCTAAAACCATTTACAACCCTTTTTGTAAAGGCACAACTCATTATAACTCATTTCAAAAATCTCTGTAATTTATATTAATTCCTTTTACAATTTCCAAAATCGATTTTACTCACTTATATTATCGTCGAACCATTTGTAACTTCTTAATGAATTAAGATTCATTCTCGAAGTTCTCATATCTAAACATTTTGGATATTATCTTAAGTTTCCAAAATTCTATTATAAGATTTCTCTTATAAAATCACATACATTAAATAAAACCCGATTTAAAAATCTCGAGATTATTTATAAATAACTCCAATCGATTTCCAAAACTCTATATTACAAAATAAGTATTTTTTTGAAAGAATAGTAATAAAATTTCAAACCATATAAATGATTATTAAAATATCAACTTTCCAAAATATTTCAATGCTAAAAACTGTTTTTAAATTACACAGTTTAATAAATAAATAAAATCTCTTTTTAAAACAAAAATTAACTTCTCGATAAAAATTTATTTTTAAAATTCAATCATAACCATTTTACATTTATAAATCTCTCTCGATTTATCACAAATCGATTTTCATTACCAATTTCACAACTATTTCCAATTTCCAAACAAGATTCACTATCTCTTTCTAAACCAATTTTCATAACTTGATATAAATTCATATTGTGAATTTATATTCTCGGTTCATTGAGTGATAATCACTTCACTTTATTTATACCATCGTTTATAAATTTTATAAACTCATTTCCAGGTTCACTTGTTCATAAAATAATTTCATTTATAAGATTTCATTTATAAACCCATCCCTTCATAAATCCCTTTTATTTTTCAAACCTATTTTAAATATCAATTTCAAATCCTCCATATTTTCAAAAATACCACTTTAAATCCATTGTTCAAATTTTCTTATATAAATTATTTTAAAATCTTTATTTAAAATATCTTCCGAATAGATAAGTACAAATCCCAAAATCAAATCATTTATTTTATCCAAATCAAATCCTTTTTAAATAATCCAAAATTCAATATAAAAATTATCAATTCCAAAATCGCCTTTTAATTTCCCATTTAAATTCTAAAATATTATTGATGGTATTTAAAATACCAAAATTAGTGCCAGTGCTACTATAGCATCCAATATATCAAATCACACAACAATCCATAACGGATTATTAAACCACATCATATATCACTATATATGAAACAATCATTATATTTTTGAGAAATCCAGTTGGATCCCTCTAACCTATTTCCCTGCATCCACAGATGTTATATAACATAAATACCAATCCCGCTTCGAGGTGGGTTATCACGATAATATAGGGTCATCCGCTATTATGCGGGGTGCATAGTGTCTCATCCGCTCCAATCGGCGGGAATATACCCAACTACTAATATATATACTACTATATATAATTTATTATCCAACTGATAATAATTTATAAATTTGTCCAATCAACCAATAATTAATTTTCAAAAATCCAAATGAGTGAGATTTACTCGCCTTGATTTAATTTGCAATCCGTTCCAATATTAAATTGAACAGGCGTTCAATTTAATTTAAAATTCCAACTCACCCCAAAAATCTCCAAACCAATTTTATTTCGTAGCCTACGTCATTACGAATTCAACGCCACCTATTTCGAAAATTTTCGACCTCGCATGACAAAGTTACACAATTTTTAGACATTCGAATTTAAATAATATAGTTATACTTTCTTAACCTAATTAATTGATAATCACAAATTTACCTAATCGAGTTGCTAATCCGTTGCTAATCTCGTTCCCCTTCTCTAATATCTCATCCCCAGAAAACGACCGCAACTTCGATCATTCCTCCACACCGCCGTATGCTGCCCGGAACCACCGCTTACCGCTTGAACGCGAGCCTCCCTTAGGCGATCTACACGACCCCAGCGTGCCTTCCCCTCGAGCCTCTAATCGACGAGCACGAACATTGAAGCCAAACCCTAAAATGATGCTGCTACTTCCATGCGAGATCCACGCCACCATGTCGCCTCGTGCGCTCCGCTTCCCCCATCGCCATCGCGTGAATCGCGCCCGGCTTTGTTTGTTTGTTTTTTTAGTCAATTTCGTTTCGAATAGAAGAAGAAAGAGGTAGAGGAGGCTCGTGTGGGTTTAAAAATTTGGGGAGGCGGCATGCAGATGTTAGGGTGGCGCGTTCAGATGTTAGGATGGCTATAGGATTTGAAATTTATTATTTTATATTCAAAATATCTCGCTTAGCATATCTCAAAATTCTGAACACCTATTGAGGCGTGTCGCCTGGCGTTCCTAATGTTATACCCATATTCTGGACCAAGTGGAACATGTTTCGAGACTTAATTCGATCATATGTAGAAGGTAGCTTTTTGAACCCAATTATAATATTAAATTTTCACTAATAATTTCAACGCGTTTCTAAGCCATACGACCAAATGGTAACTCCAAACGTTACGAAAATCAAAATCCGATAATAATACACTATTACAGATCCCATGGAATTGGTTTCGTCGAATTCCGAGACTATGTCCCGGATCGCTGTTTTAACGCATCGATTAAATCGACGATTTCAAAAATTGACGAAATCACTTGAAATTTAAGTTTTAAAATCTTACTAACTCAATTCTAATTCAAATAGAATTTATATCAACATTAGAAATCGTTTCAATTCATATTCAACTCAAATTTCAATTATTCACCATTTTCGTATTACGATAAATCGTTATATTTGAAATTTAAATTCATTCTATAATTTCAACCAAAATCTTCATATCTAAAAATCAATTTATATTCTAAATCCAATATTTAAAACCATTTAAATATTCAAAATCAAACGTTGAAAAAAAATCCGAGTCGTTACATTCCTTCCCCCTTAAAAGAATTTCATCCCCGAAATTGCTAAGTAGGAAAAATGCAACAAACCCATTAACTTGTTAAAACCCACTTAGTTAAAACTTGACATTTCACTTTTCTAAATCCTTTAGTTTCAATCAAAACAATTAGTTTCCATTTCTAATCCAAAACCCTTTAATTCAATTACAATTCAAAAATCAATTTTTTAGTTAGAAAATTTTCCAAAAATTTCCAAAATTTTTCCAACACCCTAAATTTCCAAAAAAAATTGGCAGAATCTCCCTTGTATGGAGAGCCTTCTGCAATATGAAAAATATGATAAAAAGATATACATCGGCTCTCATGGCCGGAAAACACAATATACAACAATATTTTAATTTTCGCGCGCTAAATCCGTAAGCGTACCTTATTTTAGCATTATTAAGCGAGCTCGCTCAATTTATATGCAATCGCGCAACCAAAATATTGCCAAATGGTCTTCTTGTACCTGTACTTACTCAATTAAAATAAGTAAGTTCCAAAAACATGAAATTTAATAGCATTTCATTTATTTAAATAGTTAAACACATACTTTGCATAAATAAACATGTATTTATAAGCAATCACAAGGTTCCAATACTAAGTTAGTTACTTTCAATCGATTCATATACCATTTCATTCAATTTGAATGATTCACAACCAAATTTACTTGCATACAATTCATATTCACATCCACTACAAATTTCTTCTAAATCAATTTAAATAACTTTCCATTGATTCACAAAATTTTGTTTACTTTCGTTTATATCGAATGATAGTTCAATCTATGTTATTCAGTGATATTTATTTAATAAAATAACCATTTTAGTTTATAGCTATTTTAAATTGATTCCAAATCAAAATTTCAAATTTTTATTAATCCACATTTAATTTATTCACAAAATCTTGTCTTCTCAAATTTATATTCAACAATAAACCAATCCATGCCAATTTATTTATGAATTATCTCATAAATAAGTAACTTAAGTTGAATTTCATTCTTATCAATAATATCCCCCCTCCCATATTCAATTTACACTTAAACTGAATTCATTTATAACTTAAGTCATCACCATTTTAATCCATTTCTATTTTATTCGAAAACATTCCAAAATATATTTAATTCGCTTACATATAAGTCGAATTCCATTTATCCAATTTCAAATAAATTACAAACAATCCATTTTATATTGAACGACATTTCTTTCCATATTAATTCAATAATAAACCATTTCTTAAAATTATCAATTAAGGTTTATTATAAACATTCATACCATTACTTAAGTTCATATTCAGCTTATAACTTAAATTCCTACATGATTTAAATCAAGCAATACTCCAAAACATAATTTAATTCATTTGCACTTTCTTAAAATCAAAATTTTATCAATCAATCCTTTAAACCATATTCAATTTGTTCACACTTAGGTTGAATTTCCATTCTTATCACTTAAGTTGAATTTATTTATAACTCAAGCCCCATTTTTCAAAAACCAATTTATATTTCAATATCAAATCCAAAAATAAATTTATCTAATTAGTTTACTTCCATTTTACTTAACTTAAGTGCAGTTTCAATTCAGAAATCACCTCATTTAACTCGACCTGATTTAACTTCATTTTTATAATTAAAATTCAGATTTTCATTTCATTCAAACCAAATATTTAACCATCCTAACTTGGATTCAACCTTTCATTTCCTCAGGTTTATAAGTTATACACTTATTATTCAAAATTTCATAAATTCCATGCTGGAGTTCATTCCATTCAATAATTATAACTTATAGTTATATAACCACTTTACAATTCAAAATTATATTCACTTCACTTTGATATCATTTCCAATCCAATTCAACTTTATTTAACTTATCTCAAGTTAAATTTCAATTCATACAATTTATTTTAACTTACTTAAGTTAAAATTCAATTCTAAAATTCAGTTTTCACACTCTCTCTCTCTCCTTATTAATATCATTCTCAACTTATAAGTTCAAAACTTATTAAACCTTCAAATGAATATCCTAGAATTCAACCTCCCGGATTTATTTCAAATCATTTTGAAATCATAATATATATATATAGCTCTTTTGGTTTAACAAACTATTTCCTTGGAATTTTCAAAATCAACTTGGTTTTATCCAAAATAATTCCTTCAGAATTTCCAAAACAACACCTGTTTACCAAACAAAAATCTCCATATCAAATTACTATGGTAGCAATCCGTCACTTAGAAACTCGAAAACGAATACTGATGATACTGTAATCATCACCAGGATTATTTTCTAGCGACTGAAGTGAGTTCAGTGCCTTATCACTTCCAAAATCCATTTAAAACAATTTTTATTCAAAAATCCTTTCAAAAATAATGCTATTTTATTTTCACAACATTTCGAAAAATATTCCAAACCTCTGGGATTTAAATCTCCAACTCTGGTTTGAATCCATTTTTATTTATAACTCATATGCATAAATTATCCTTATACCGATGTAATTTGTTTATATAAAGCTTTTTAATTTGATAATCTTATTTCAATTATAATAATAACAACCAAACACATCAATATACTATAATAATTTTAGGAATTTTTTTATATCTAAATATAATTTAGGCAAAATTATTTCATTTACCCACTTCAAACCAATACTGTGTCGGCTTACCTTGTTTAAGTGTTTAGAAACTCCTATCGATATCGTGGCATCCCACTACTCGACCAGGATTCATAAACCACTCAATAGGTAAATCAACACAATAAAAAAAAAATTTATATTCACTAACAAATACACGCTCATATATATTAATACACTCAAACTCATTCTAGGGTACTATTGACCCTGTCTCTAATGAGTAATCTCCGCCAAAGCCAAGGTTCTCGCTCAACCTTGCTCTCTGATACCAAATGTAGTGACCCGCCATTCCGTAATCTTTGAGATGACATTTAATCACACTTGTCCAACACAAATTGTACGAAAGGACGAATAACTAAGAGAGAAAAAGGAGGATAGGAGAAGAGACAGAAACAACACATAGAATCTCACAAATCGTGGCGGAACAATATATAATAGATAATAGTAGATTTTATACAAAAGAATCTGTAGGTGTTAATATACACACAATCATCAGAGACACTAATCAACGATCAATCTGGACAGTTATAATAACTTGTCCTCACAAATACTTAATATACAGCATGACTCACACGGTGGAAATAACCAAGTACGTATAATACACTTGAGAATCCTCCAGCTCGTCCCCAGAGCTCCATGGTCTCCTAACCTGAATCTGTAATACTCAGTCTGACCCGAGCATTGTAATAAAGTAACACCCGAGTTAGTCTAGAAAACCAGCGTTAGAAAACACACTCAATTTGAATTTAATCATTTTCAAAAATCCTTTTGAAAAACAAAGGTATCTCGTAAGACCACGCCACACATAAATACGGTGGGTTTTTACCTTACGATAACCAAAACCTTTTATATCAAAATCATCTGGTATTATAATAGTGTCTATAGAAAATAAACTATAAAATAGCTAAAATGCTTGCATCTCACGTTTCAGCATATTTGGTATACAACTAAAACCTACAGGCTCGTAGTGGATATTGGATTCCATATAATAACAGGGCTACTAGGGTACCGCCCGCCACAGTACACCTCTAGAAAAATGTACCGAGATAGAACATATTGATCCCTGCCAACACAAGGCCGGCCAACCCCTTACTGGATAGTACCGAATATGATCACCACTAATGTGCCCCGAAACGCATACAAACGATTGATAGTGATGATGATAAATGTCCACCCTAGATGAGTGATGATCATACCCAAATGGGAGCGACCCATATAACCTTGCAACATCTCCCTTGTTTTAGTCATTCTCGGTTGATGAGGCTTGAGGCTACATATTACCTTAAGAATATCATTCATTCTTGGAATGCTAACACTGCTCTTCAGGCAACGATGCAATGATAGCATTCATCCATACGATTTGTTTTGGGACTGAACAAACTGAATCTTCAAGAACTCCGTCTTCATTATTTTCATGATATCACAATTCGTAACGCACAAATCGGATCAAAGTGGTTTTCGGATAATTAAATCCGATCCCGGTCTCTTCGAAACGATTAACCAATTTCGCCAGATTTGATAGTCGTTTATTTAAAAATCAAATCACACACATAAACAGTCACTAGGCCCAATTTTATAAATCTTTCAAAATATTTGTTTCAAAATATTTTTACACAGATATATATATATTCATATCTCTTCCAGTATTCCAACGTTTGAAAACAATTTCAAATCCTTATATCCTTAAGGGGGTATTTTCAAATCATATTAACACTTAGAAATATTTCCGTATAACCCTCCCATAGTCAAAACATTTCCAAATCATTTTATTCCAATGCTTAGAAAAATATTTATAAATATATTTTCCAAAATCACTTACTTCTCAACACTTAGGAAATATTTATGACTTATCGATTTTATAGGTATATTCACAAACGAAGAAATCTTTCCTTATTCCAACTTCATAAAACCATTTACAACCCTTTTTGTAATGGCACAACTCATTATAACTCATTTTATAAATCTTTGGAATTTATATTAATTCCTTTTACGATTTCCAAAATCGATTTTACTCACTTATAATCTCGTCTAACCATTTATAACTTCTTTATGAATTCAGATTCATTCTCGAAGTTCTTGTATCTAAACATTTTGGATATTTTCTCAAGTTTCCAAAATTCCGTTATAAGATTTCTCTTATAAAATCACATCCATTAAATAAAACCCAATTTATAAATCTCAAGAGTATTTATAAATAACTCCTATCGATTTCCAAAACTCTATATTATAAAATAAGTTTTTTTTTAAAGAATAGTAATAAAATTTCAAACCATCTAAGTGATTATTAAAATATCAAACACTTTTAAATAGACAACGATAACAAATTTTCAATTTATAAACAAAACTAATCGATTTATAAGCTTATTTTAAAATTAGAATTCATTTCAATTAAGATTAAATATTTGAATAATCAAATTTTCGAAATATTTCAATGCTAAAAACAGTTTTTAAAATACACAGTTTAATAAATAAATAAAATCTCTTTTTAAAACAAAACTTGACTTCTCGATAAAAATTTATTTTTAAAATTCAGTCATAACCATTTTACATTTATAAATCTCTCTTGATTTATCACAAATCGATTTTCATTACCAATTTCACAACTATTTTCAATTTCCAAACAAAATTCACTATCTCTTTCTAAACCAATTTTCACAACTTGATATAAATTCATATTGTGATTTATATTCTCAATTCATCGAGTGATAATCACTTCACTTTATTTATACCATCGTTTATAAATTTTATAAACTCATTTCCAGTTTCACTTGTTTATAAAATAATTTCATTTATAAGATTTCATTTATAAACCCATCCCTTCATAAATCCCTTTTATTTTTCAAACCTATTTTAAATATCAATTTCAACTCCTTTCCCATATTTTTAAAAATATCACTTTAAATCCATTGTTCGAATTTTCTTATATAAATTATTTTAAAATATTTATTTAAAATATCTTCTGAAATAGATAAGTATAAATCCAAAAATCAAATCATTTATTTTATCCAAATCAAATCCTTTTTAAATAATCCAAAATTCAATATAAAAATTATCAATTCCAAAAACGCCTTTGAATTTCCTATTTAAATTCAAAAATATTATTGATGGTATTTAATATACCAAAATTAGGGCCAGTGCTACTATAGCATCCAATATATCAAATCACATAACAATCCATAACAGATTATTCAATCACATCATATATCACTATAGATGAAACAATCAATATATTTTTGAGAAAATAGTTGGATTCCTCCTACCTGTTTCCCTACATCCACAGATGTTATATAACATAAAATACCAATCCCGCTTCGAGGCGGGATATCGTGGTAATATAGGGTCATCCGCTATTATGCGAGACGCATAATGTCTTACCGCTCCAATCGGTGGGAATATACCCAACTACTAATATATATACTACTATATATAATTTAGCATCCAATTGATAATAATTTATAAATTCATCCAATCAACCAATAATTAATTTTAATATTTTATATTAAAACCAGAAATCCAAATGAGTGAGATTTACTCACCTTGATTTAATTTGCAACCCGATCCAATATTAAATTGAACAGGCGTTCAATTTAATTTAAAATTCTAGCTCACCCCAAAAATCTCCAAACCAATTTTATTTCGTAGCCTACGTCATTACGAACCAACGCCACCCGTTTCAAAAATTTTCGACCTCGCATGACAGAGTTACACAATTTATAAACATTCAAATTTAAATAATATAGTTATACTTTCTTAATTGCTAATTAATTCATAATCACAAATTTACCTAATTGAGTTGCTAATCCGCTGCTAATCTCGTTCCGCTTCTCTAGTATCTCGTCCCCAGAAAACAACCGCAACTTCGATCATTCCTCCACGTCATCGTACGCTGCCTGGAACCGCCGCCTACCCTCCTGAACGCGTGCCTCCTTCAGGCGATCTACATGACCCCAGTGCGCCTCCTCCTCGGGCCTCTAATCGACGAGCACGAACATCGAAGCCAAACCCTAAAATGGCGCCGCTACTTCCATGTGAGATGTTAGGGTGGTGCGTGCAGATGTCAGGGTGGCTATAGGATTTGAAATTTATTATTTTATATTCAAAATATCTCGTTTAACATATCTCGAAAGTTCAAACCCCTATTTACGTTTGCCGCCTGGCGTTCCAAATGTTAGACCCCTATTCCGGACCCAATGGAACAAGTTTCGAGACTTAATTTGATCGTATGTAGAAGATAGCTTTTTGAATCCAATTATAATATTAAATTTTCACTAATAATTTCAACGCGTTTCTAACCCGTACAACCAAATGGTAACTCCAAACGTTACGAAAATCAAAATCTCATAATAATACACTATTTCAGATCCCATGGAATTGGTTTTGTCAAATTCCGAGATTGTGGCCCGAATCGTTGTTTTAATGCGTCGATTAAATCGACGATTTCAAAAATTGACGAAATCACTTGAAATTTCAGTTTTAGAAACTTACTAACTCAATTATGATTCAAATAGAATTAATATCAACATTAAAAATCGTTTCGATTCATATTCAACTCAAATTTCAATTATTCACCATTTTCGTATTACGATAAATCGTTATATTTGAAATTTAAATTCATTCTATAATTTCAACCAAAATCTTCATATCCAAAAATCAATTTATATTCCAAATCCAATATTTAAAACCATTTAAATATTCAAAAATAAAACGATGAAAACTAATCCGGGTCGTTACATGAATGGCGGCGATTAGGTTGGGTTTTGCGGCGAATTGGTGGCGTGTTTGGTGGCAGCAGTTTGGCCACGATCGTCTTAGTGGGAGGGTTCAATTTTGTTTCACCTTGCATCGAACGGCGGCTTGTGGTGGGTTGGCGCGACCCTAGGGAGGTGCGGTCAGGTTTGGGCGAGCTTGGGTGTGAGTGCGGCAGCGACAAGTGGCGTACGGTGCTGGTGCGAGGCGGTTAAAATGTCGACCAGGGTCTCGTGTTCGAATGCAAGAGTTTGAAGAGAGAAAGAGCGGTTTTTCAATATTTAAAAGGTTAATTATAAATTGATGATAGGATTAAGGAATTTATATATTATTTAATTCCATAAGCTTGTAAAATTTATAACATACTCGTTTTAGGTCCAAATCAAGTGCGTTCTGTCACGTTTGGTTCTTATTGAATAGCACTACGTAATGGAATTGTTTTGGTGACAATTGAGGCTTGTAGAATTTCACGTTAAATCGAATGTTTGACGAAATCCAGAACGTCCCAACGATGACTGAAATAAAGGTGAGTAAATCTTTTTCATCTTGGATAATTGGTTTTAATTTAAAATGTTAAAAATTATTTATTGGTTGATTGGATGGATTGATAAATTATTATCAGTTGGATGTTATATTATATATATTAGTATTGATGTTAATAGTTGGGTATATTTTCCGCCGATTGGAGCAGATGAGATACTATGCGCCTCGCATAATAGTGGATGACCCTTTTTATTGCAATATCCCGCCTCGAAGCGGTGATTATATTTTTATGATTATATAACATCCGTGGTTGCAGGGAAATAGGATGGAGGGATCCTACTGGATTCCTCAAAAATGTTGATTTTAATTTTATATATGGTGATACATGATGTGTTAGAATAATTTGTTATATATTATGTTATGATTTGATTTATTGGATGCTATAGCAGCACTGTCCTTAATTTTGTTATTATAAATACCATAAATAATATTTTTGAATTTAAAAAGGGAATTCAACGGCGATTTTGGAAATGAAGAAATTTATATTGAATTTTGGGATTATTTAAAAGGGAATTGATTTGGGTAAAATAAATGATTGGACTTTTGATATTTATTTATCTATTTCGTAGAATGGTTTCAAATAGAGAATTTTTAAATTGAGGATTTTTAAACAATGAATATTACATAAGATTCTTAAAATACGAAATGGAAGTCAAAATCGAGATTTGAATTGTTTTGGCATATAGTTGGGTTATTTAAAAAATAAAAATGGAATTTAAATTAGAAATCGATTTATAAATAGATTTTTTTAATATAAACTTGTTATAAACTGGAAATGAGTTTATGAAATTTATAAACAATGTTTATAAATAAGTGGAATGATTATCATTTGATAAATTAGAAATATAAATTCACAATGTGAATTTAAAATGAGATATGGGAATTGGTTTAGAAAGAAATAGTAAATCCTATTTTGGAATTTGGGAATAGTTATGAAATTGGAATTGTAAATCGATTTGTGATAAATCGAGAGAGATTTATAGGTATAAAAATGGATATGTTAAATTTTTAAATTGTTTTTCAGAAGAAGTTAAGGTTTTTTTTAGAAAAGGATTTTTATTTATTAAACTATGTAGTTTTAAAAACTATTAATTGGATTAAATATTTCAGAAAGTTAGTTATTTAAATATTTAAATTTTTTGAAATGAATTCTAAGTTTATAAAAAAGTTTTGTAAATCGGTTAGAAATTTTATAAATGAATTAGTTAATTACGTTTATTTTAAAAAGTGCTTTGATATTCTAGATAATTATTTAACCATGTTTTTGAAATTATTATTACATATATATAGTTTAAAAGTAAGTGATTGAAATTTATTTATAAATGCTCTCAAGATTTGTAAACTGGGTTTTATTTAATGGATGTGATTTTATAAGAGAAAATTTTATAATGGAATTTCGGGACTTAAGAGAGTTTGAGAAAAGAAAATTTGATATGGGAATTTCGAAAATGAATCTGAATTCATTAAAGGGGTTATAAATTGTTAGTCGGATTATAAATAAGTATAATCGATAATTTTTGGAAATTGTAAAGGGAATTAATAAAATTTCGGAGATTTATGAGACAAGTACGGAATATTTCCTAAGTATGGATACTAGAAATGATTTTGGGAAATAGACTTATAATATTTTCCTAAGTATTGGAATTAAAGGTTTGGAGATATTTTTGTAGCGAAATGATTCTTGTAGAAATATTTTTTTAAGTAATGAATTATAAGTTGGATTTGGAAATATTTCTAAGCGTTGATATGATTTGAGAATGTCCTGCTATGGATATAAGTATTCGAAAGTATTTTCAAATATTGAAATATTTGAATAGAGATTGAATATATATCTTTGTAAAGGTATTTTGATATAAATATTTGAAAGATTTATAATATGGCCTAGTGACTGCTTATGTGTGAAATTTGATAGTTAAATAACCGACTATCAAATCTAGCCAATTTCGTTGATCGTTTCGAAGAGACTGGTATCAGATTTGATTATCCGAAAACCACTTCGATCTGATTTGAGCGTTGCGAATTGTGATATCGTGAAGATAGTGAAGACGGTGATTTTAGAGATTCGGTTTGTTCAGACCCAGAACAACTTGTATGGATGAATGCTATTAGCACATTGTCATTGGAGGGCAATGAGCATTCTAAGTGTAAATTTCTTGAAAGGTAATCGTAGCCTCAAGCCTCATCAACTGGGAATGACTGAAAACCAGGGGAGATGCAGCAAGGCCTAGTGGGTCGCACCCATTAGGCTATGTTGTCACCTTTCTACATACATCTACATATTTATGGATTGGTTGTGCATGAGATCTCGAATAAAAAGGGTTGCAAAGCAACTAGGGTGATGACATATTCGGTACTATCCAAGTCAGGGGTAAGCCGGTCTTGTGTTGGCAGGGGATCTCGGGGAGGTCCTCGGTACATTTTCTAGACATGTACTATGATTGGTGGTACCCCGGTTCCTAGTCATAGTATGGAATCCATAATCCAATACGAGCCTTTACGGTTTTGATTGTAGAGCCTAATATGCTGGAATTTAATTAATGTAACAATTTCGGCTATTTTAATCAGTATTTGTACTTAGACACTATTATAATATCACAGGATTTTTATAAAAAGTGTTTTGGTTATCGTAAGGTAAAAACCCGTCCGTGTTTATGTGCAGCGAGGTCTTATGAGATACCTTTGATTTTCAAGGATTTTCTTATAACTTTAAATCTAGTTGGGTGTGTTTTCTCACGCTGGTTTTCCAGACTGACTTGGGTGTTATTTTATTATAATGCTCGGGTCAAACCGAGTATATTACAGATTAGATTGGATGCTTGGAGCTTCAAGAGACGAGTTGGAGGCCTAGAGACGTATTCACGTAAATGGTTATGTTTTCCGTTGTATTCATTGGTGTGTTTCAGCAATTACGAGGACGGACTATTATAACTGTCCAGGCTAAAATATGTTAGTACACTCTGATTGATGTCTATATATACATCTATTATAGTTTTGTTTTGTGTAAAGATTTATGGTATATTATAGATTATTCGTTCCGTTTTGAGATTATATGTTGTTTAGTTTTCTTCTTATCTTCTTTTTTCTTTCTTTCCCCTAACAATCGGGTTTTTCCGACATTCGATTGCTCGACATGTAATACAGTGATGTAAAAACCCTAAGATTGCAATTACCGAATGATAAATTAAAAATTATGATCTTAAGTTAAAAAGGGAGCTAAACAAAATTTTGGGAATTCAAATTTGCAATTGGTTTGCAAATTAAAATATTTTGGGTTAAATGGGGAATTTTTAAAATGTGATTATAGGTTAAATTGGCCAAATGAGACAATTATATGGTTTTAATTAAAACTAGGATGCCACTTAGGATTTTTGTTCACATGATAACCTTAGAAATTAGACTAAGTCCTAATGGGTTTTAAAACCTCCTAACATGACCCATTAGCCTACCCACTTCTATATAATATCTCAAACCCCTTCCATAAACCCTAACCCTCCTCTTCATAATTCCTAAACCTAGATCTAAACATAACAAATGGTCTCCCTTTGGTAGAAGACCCATCTCCTTCTCGACATGGCTAAACTTGTTTAATCCTAGCAAGGTAATGCAATCCTAGGCCTAATCACCTTCTAATCTTTAGTTTAATTTTTGAAATCTCTTTGTAATCCTTGGTTTTGTTATCTTTTTAATTTTGAAGCTCTCTAATCCCCATCCTCTTTGCTTTGGAAAGTTGCACTTGAAGTGTTTGCTTATTTGCTTGATTGGTAGAGGTAATTACTATTTATTAGTAATATATGCTAGCTGAAATTATAATTAGTTTATTGCTGTTAGTAAATTAGGCATATCTCATTCACCTTAAACCGGAATTAAGATTTTCTTGATGTTCCGGAAAGCTTAAAACATAAGCTACAATTTTTGTTCAGTGAGTTTTCTGTAATTTTTCGATTTAGATGACCTGAAATGCGTTCAAAGACAGAAGACCAATTCTGTCTCTAACAAGTTATCTTGAGTTTCAATCTGATATTGTTTTGCATGTATCTCTCTCGTTTTTGATCCGAATTAGATAATTTTGGATGTTACGGAAAGCTTAAAACATAAGCTACAATTTTTGTTCAGTGAATTTTCTGTAATTTTGCCATTTAGATGACCTGAAATGCGTTCAAAGACAGAAGACCAATTCTGTCTTTAACAAGTTGTCTAGAGTTTCAATCTGATATTGTTTTGCATGTATCTCTCTCGTTTTTGATCCAAATTAGATAATATTGGATGTTCCGGAAAGCTTAAAACATAAGCTACAATTTTTGTTCAGTGTTTTTTCTGTAATTTTACCATTTAGATGACCTGAAATGCGTTCAAAGACAGAAGACCAATTCTATCTTTAACAAGTTGTCTTGAGTTTCAATCTGATATTGTTTTACATGTATCTCTCTCGTTTTTGATCCGAATTAGATAATTTTAGATGTTCCGGAAAGCATATAACATATGCTACAATTTTTGTTCAGTGAGTTTTCTGTAATTTTGAGTCTAACTAGGTCAAAAATTGATTTTTCTACTATCTTCCCGAGAGCGATACACATATTAGCTCTGTGGATGAAACTGAAACTATTTTGGTCATAACTTTTGAGCCTCTAGTCGGAATTTGACGATTTTGGTCTCGTTGGAAAGATGGAGTTATGAGCTCCGTATCTGGTAAGTTTGGTCATCATCTGAGTTCATTAGACACTTCGAATTTCCTGTCAGAGTTGAACCCAGATCGATGTGCAAAACAGTGCATTTCTTATTTCTGTGTCCGACTTTGGAACGTCGCTACGCCTTCGTTTCAAGTCGGAATCGAGTAATTCCTTTTGAGTTCTGAAGTAGGAATGTCGGACTACGTTCCTACCAATTTTCATGCCATTCGGATTCAGTCTGCTGGTCCGAATAATTTTCCGAACTTGGGTTCGCGATAGTTTTGGACTATTTTCCAACACTTAGAATATTTTTCAGTGATTTTCATGATTTATTGATTTCTTTGAGATTTGTCTCTAGATTTCGTACATGGGTTTTATGAATCATTTTCAAAAGATTTTTCACTCTTAAATGGCTTTCGAAATGATTATATAATATTATTTTTAATTATTAAATTAATTACTCCATAATTGGAGAGTTTTCAAAAGCCGTTTTAAAGTGTTCTCAAAATCAATTATAAATCCGTTTCGAACCATTATTTTCTATAATAAAAATCTCACACTCACTTTTTAGCACGTCGAGCGAAGTGGAAAGGTGCTTAAACGGTTAGGAAATCTTCGGCCTATGGAACCGTGTGTATTTTCTTTCTGGTTAATCCCCGACCTATTCGATTGATCGTTTTGACCTTTAGGTCTAGTTTACCGATGATACGAGGTGGACTTTTTCTTGTTTGGAGTGTGAGCTTGCTATTGATTAGGAAACCGTTTAGTGCGAATGTGGGGTATGGGACTCATTGTTAACACTTTACGGGTTCCTCTCCAAGAAGTTTGTGACACATTATCCTCTGGGCGGCCAGTACTGGACCTCTGGGTCACAACGCCTCTAGGCAACCGTCTCTGGACACCTGCTCTTTGGAGCAGTTTATTTTTCGGCATGCGCCTCTGGGCCTTTATCCTTCTGGGAAGGATCTTGCCGTCTCGCGCGTTCTGCATCTGTGCGAGTGATCGATCACAACTCTACAGTACTTGGCAACAACGACTCCGATCAGTGCACGTGCAATACTGGTATTATTTGATGATTTTTATATCCATTCGAGTACCGCCATTCGGTGTTGGTTCTATGGAACCATACGATGTAAGTGCGATTGCCTTGTGGATTCACGGTGTCTATGGACACTGCTTTTCAGTGTTGGATTTCATTGACTTTTCTGTATATCCCCATTGCTCTTTGGAGCATCGATCTTTGCTTGGGCATTGATTACAGACTTTGGTCACTCTTGGGATTATTGCCTATGGGCATCTTTTTATAGCTTTGGCTACACCGATGATATGAGGCGATTTTATTTATTCTACACTTTGGTGTTGATTTCTCTTTGGAGATTTTTATTGTTTATTGATGATTAGGGATCGTCATTACATTCATGTGGTTCATAATATACTTCTCTTTGGATAAGTACTGTTTTATTTATGTACCGCATTATTATATATCTCGGTTATTACTGATTGTTTAGCTAGCCTGACCCGAGTGTTTTTCGCTCGGGTCAGACCGAGTAGGTTAGGTCTCTGGACTTAGCTTCTGTGCTTCCGCTTGGACATTATCTGCTATGCTGATAGATAGCGCTTTTATTTGTCCACTATTCCGCTACTCTGTTATTATTTAGACTTTGATATGTACATATTTTTGACTCACATGTGTGAGCAGTGGCTTTGTACCCACTTATGATATTTGGATCTGTATTGAGGATGTATTGTCCTGGGATTTTATATCTGTTATGTAATTCTGTTCTGTGATGTTTTATCATTTTATTACTATGCTTATTTTGATAGATCTATTGTAATTTCGTTATAAATATTTATTGAATATGTCGAACCACTTGAAAAAAATAGATACCACCCTTTCGACGTATTCAGTAGATAGTTATAGCTTGATTACAAATGGTCGCTTCCACTATACTCTATTCTCCGCTTTAACAGACAGTATTACTCCCGTAATACTCTTTGTTACAGTGGGTCTCATAGTGGGGCGTTACAGTTTGGTATCAGAGCCAGGTTCAGGAATAAGCATAATAAACACAGAACAGATGCACTTAGTACAATACATTTTCATTAGATCCGAATTAAATCAAATCCCTTCCTTATGTTTATTGATAGATAAGTTAGGAATATGTTAAGGAATCCGTTATATTCCGTAGTATTCCTTAATTAATTATCTATCATTGAATCATGTCTAACTCTAATTCCCGTTTGACTTTCAGTATGTCTGGAAGGGGAAGAGGGAGACCCACACGTCAGACCAGTGCTGCTGGGCAGTCCAGCAACACTCATCCAGAGGGCGTGTTCATGACCACCGACCAGATCATGGAGCTGGTTCGGAATTTCCAGTCTCATTCTCAGTCTCCAGTCCCAGTTGCTGATGCTCCGCGCAAGCCTGCTTTTGCGCGTCTCTGCAGTGATTTTACCCATCTCGGAGGGAAGCCGTTCAGTGGCTCCGAGAATTTCTTAGAGGTCCAGGCTTGGATTCGGATATGCGAGCGCATTTTCACTCGTATGGATATCCTAGATCATGACCATGTTCTTATTGCTTCTAGTCAGCTTCTGAGTCGTGCCCTGGATTGGTACGAACTCCTTATTGCCGAGATAGATGAGTCCATACTTACTTGGGCTCAGTTTCGTGAGAGATTTGAGCTCAAATTCATCCCTGAGTCAGAGAAGAACTCTCTTGCTCGCCGCTTTCTTGATCTCAAGCAGGGGAAGTCCTCCGTTTCCGATTATGTCTCTTCCTTCGAGGCCCTGTCCAAGTACGGCCTTGAGTTTATTGCTACTCCTTATAAGAGGAACCTCAAATTTGTTGAGGGCTTGAAGAAATATCTGAAGACGCAGCTTATGCTTCAGCTTGAGCTCTCATTCGAGAAGCTAGTCGATGCAGCACTACATCTTGAGTCAGTCGAGATGGAGCATAGTGATGATGGTGGTGTGGGTGCCACAAACCCCACCAAGAAGAGGTTTCCTCCTGGCAAGTCTGGCTCTTCTTTTCAGCACAAGAAGAAGAAGACTGGCAGTTCCACAGTTCAGACTTAGCCTCAGACTCGTCCTCAGTCCCAGACTTTTGCTCAGCCTAGTGGGACACGTCCTCCGAAGAAATGCTTCAATTGCGGTTCTCCAGATCACTTTATTCGAGAGTGTCCCAAACCTCTCTATTGCACCTTCTGTAAGAAGGAGGGACACAGGATCACCACTTGTCCTATTGCTCCAGCTAGTGCCAAGCCTGGCAGGTTTAATGCTGCCAAGGCTCCTACCACTTCTGCTCAGCCTAAATGTACACATCCTTCCATTCTTGAAGGCTCTATTTTATTTCATGGTAGATCTATTAGAGTTCTTTTTGATACGGGTGCCTCTCACTCATTCGTATCAAAGGAACTAGTTGATACTTTATCTTTGGATGTTACTTGTATGGTTTCTTCACTAAGGATTGTGAATCCCATTGGTGGATCCACGACCCTTAGCTTGCTCTGTGAGAATATAGATATTGATCTTTGTGGATTTTCTTTCTGTGCAAATCTCCACATTATGGAGTATTTGGGCTTTGATATGATTCTTGGCATGGATTGGCTCGTTCAGCACGACGCAAAAATTATTTGTTCGGAGCGGGTATTATTCATTCATCACCCTAACTCGTCCTCTCCATTGGCTATTGTTCTTAAAGATGTTGGGCTTTCTGATGTTACTTTATTTTCTCTAGATTCACGAGATGATGAGGTAGACATATCTCGTATTCCTGTTGTCCGGGATTTCCCCGATATATTCGAGCCAGTATCAGGCCTGCCGCCAAAGCGGGCCATTGAGTTCCGCATCGATCTCATTCCAGGCTCCCACCCAGTTGGGCGTCCTCCCACGAGGATGTCTACTAAAGAGAATGAGGAACTCAAGAAGCAGTTAGTGGAGCTTGAGGCGAAGCAGCTCATTCGGTCCAGTTCTTCGCCATGGGGTGCTGCTGTGGTCTTCGTTAAGAAGCCCGATGGCTCTCTTAGGCTTTGCATTGACTATCGCAAGCTTAATGAGTTGACCATCAGAAATCGTTATCCATTGCCATGGATAGACGATATGTTTGATCAGTTGAGCGGTGCGAAGGTCTTCTCCCAGCTCGACCTTGCCACCGGATTTCATCAGCTCCGAGTTGCGGAAGACAGCGTTCCTCTTACTGCATTTCGCACTCGTTATGGTTCTTTTGAGTGGTTGGTCATGCCGTTCAGCTTGACGAACGCTCCGGCTTTCTTCATCGATCTCATGAATCGAGTATTCCGGGAATACATCGATAGATTCGTTCTGGTTTTCATCGACGATATTCTTATTTATTCTAGATCCGAGGCAGAGCATGCTCATCATTTGCGGATCGTCTTGGATACTCTTCGTCAGCATCAGCTGAAGGCCAAGCTCTCCAAGTGCCATTTTTGGGAGAGCAAGGTCAAGTTCTTGGGCCATATTGTATCATCAGAGGGTATTTCTGTCGATCCTTCCAAGATCGAAGCTATTCAGAACTGGAAGCAGCCCAAGAACGTTCATGATATTCGCAGTTTCCTTGGTCTGGCGGGTTATTACCGTCGATTTATCAAGGATTTCTCTCGTGTTGCTCTTCCCCTCACGACTCTGACTCGTAAGGGTGTTCGCTTTATTTGGTCTGATAAGTGTGAAGCTTCCTTTCAGCGACTGAAGGAACTTCTCACTCATGCTCCTATTCTGGTGGTTCCTAACCAGGATCTTGTTGTTTACACCGACGCTTGCAGTAGCGGCCTCGATGTTGTGCTTATGCAGAAGGATCGGGTAGTTGCTTATGCTTCTAGGCAGCTACGTCCGAATGAGGTTCGCTATCCTACTCATGATCTTGAGTTAGCTGCTATCGTCTTTGCCTTGAAGACGTGACATCATTATCTATTGGGTGAACGTTTCATCCTCTACACCGATCACAAGTCACTGAAGTATTTATTCAGTCAGAAGGATCTCAATATTAGGCAGCAGCGATGGCTTGAGTTTCTCGCCTCATATGACTTAGACATTCAGTATACCCCTGGCAAGGGTAATCGTGTGGCTGATGCACTCAGTCGCAAACACTCGGTGGTAGTTTCTATGATGATAGCCGAGTGGGATATTCTTGAGACTCTTTCTATGTGTGATATTCGAGATCGAGCTCCATCTTCTGATTCTCCGGCCTTATTATTCAGCTTGGAAGCACGTCCTATCTTATTGGATCGCATTTCCCATGCTCAGCGGCAGGATCTAGAATTATTGCATCATATTCATCTCCTTGAGTCGGGATCCAATGATGAGACATTGTTGGATTATTCTATTGATTCTCATCGGTGTCTTCGCAGAAAGAACCATATTCTGGTACCATCTGATTTATCACTTAGGCGTGACATTCTAGACGAGTGTCATCGCACTAAGTACACTATACATCCCGGGTCGAGTAAGATGTATGCCGACATGTGTCGCCTATTTTATTGGGAGGGCATGAAGAGTGATGTTGTAAGTTATGTAAGCCGTTGCATGACTTGTCAACAGATCAAAGCTGAGCATCAGCGTCCATCCGGTCTTCTTCAGCCGCTAGAGATTCCATTATGGAAATGGGATCAGATATCCATGGATTTTATTGACGGTCTGCCTCGATCGAGGTCAGGCCATACTTCTATTTGGGTCATCGTCGACCGCTTGACCAAATCAGCTCATTTCATTCCTATTAAGTCCACTCGGACTGCTCCTCAGCTTGCCAAGTTATATGTGAAGGAAGTCGTTCGACTTCATGGCATTCCTAGCTATATCGTCTGTGATCGAGACACTATCTTTACTAGTCACTTCTGGAAGTGCCTACAGTCAGCTTTGGGCTCAAAGCTGAATTTCTCGACTGCTTATCATCCTCAGACTGACGGTCAGACAGAGAGGGTGAATCGTGTTTTAGAGGATCTTTTGCGCTGTTGTATTCTGGATTTCGGAGGTAGTTGGGAGGATCACTTACCGCTTATAGAGTTCTCCTACAACAACAGCTTTCAGTCTAGTATCGGCATGGCACCTTTCGAGGCTCTTTACGGAAGGCCATGTCGCTCTCCTGCTTGTTGGTTAGAATCTGGTGAGAAGCACCTTATTGGTCCAGATTCAGTTCGGGAATCTTCTGAGAAGATTATTCTTATTCGTCAGAGAATGAAAGAGGCGCAGAACCGTCAGAAATCCTACGCGGACAGCCGTAGGAAGCCTCTTGAGTTCTCCATTGGTGATCATGTCTTTATTCGGATATCTCCCATGAAGGGGGTTGTGCGTTTCAGCTCTACAGGGAAGTTGGCTCCTCGTTATGTCGGACCATTTCCTATTACGGAACGCATCGGCCCCGTTGCTTATCGTGTGGCTCTACCTGCTCACTTCTCCGGAATGCACGATGTGTTCCATGTTTCCCAGCTTCGCATGTGTGTCCGCGATCCTGATTCTATCATCGAGCCTCATATCGTGCCCGATTTGGAGATCTCACCCGATCTATCTATAGAGCAGCAACCTCTTCGTGTGCTTGATTCGGAGATCAGACGTCTTTGAAACAAAGAGGTTCCGCTTGTGAAGATTCAATGGTCGTCTAATCCTAAGGACTGCACTTGGGAGACCAGAGAATTTATCGAGCGTACTTATCATGGTTTTCTTCCATCTTCCGGCACGGGTGAGCATCTATATTTTATCCTCTGTATTCCTTTGTGGATTAGATGTTATAGACGACTTCTATATTTAAGAAAATTGCGGGGATGCAATTTTCTTAAGGGAGGGAGTCTGTAACAACCTTGAGATTGCAATTACCGAATGATAAATTAAAAATTATGATCTTAAGTTAAAAAGGGAGCTAAACAAAATTTTGGGAATTTAAATTTGCAATTGGTTTGCAAATTAAAATATTTTGGGTTAAATGGGGAATTTTTAAAATGTGATTATAGGTTAAATTGGCCAAATGAGACAATTATATGGTTTTAATTAAAACTAGGATGCCACTTAGGATTTTTATTCACATGATAACCTTAGAAATTAAACTAAGTCCTAATGGGTTTTAAAACCTCCTAACATGACCCATTAGCCTACCCACTTCTATATAATATCTCAAACCCCTTCCATAAACCCTAACCCTCCTCTTCATAATTCTTAAACCTAGATCTAAACATAACTAATGGCCTCCCTTTGGTAGAAGACCCATCTCCTTCTCTACATGGCAAAACTTGTTTAATCCTAGCAAGGTAATGCAATCCTAGGCCTAATCACCTTCTAATCTTTAGTTTAATTTTTGAAATCTCTTTGTAATCCTTGGTTTGGTTCTCTTTTTAGTTTTGAAGCTCTCTAATCCCCATCCTCTTTGCTTTGGAAAGTTGCACTTGAAGTGTTTGCTTATTTGCTTGATTGGTAGAGGTAATTACTATTTATTAGTAATATATGCTAGCTGAAATTATAATTAGTTTATTGCTGTTAGTAAATTAGGCATATCTCATTCATCTTAAATCGGAATTAAGATTTTCTTGATGTTCCGGAAAGCTTAAAACATAAGCTACAATTTTTGTTCAGTGAGTTTTCTGTAATTTTTCGATTTAGATGACCTGAAATGCGTTCAAAGACAGAAGACCAATTCTGTCTTTAACAAGTTATCTTGAGTTTCAATCTGATATTGTTTTGCATGTATCTCTCTCGTTTTTGATCCGAATTAGATAATTTTGGATGTTCCGGAAAGCTTAAAACATAAGCTACAATTTTTGTTCAGTGAATTTTCTGTAATTTTGCCATTAAATGACTTGAAATGCGTTCAAAGACAGAAGATCAATTTTGTCTTTAACAAGTTGTCTTGAGTTTCAATCTGATATTGTTTTGCATGTATTTCTCTCGTTTTTGATCCAAATTAGATAATTTTGGATGTTCCGGAAAGCTTAAAACATAAGCTACAATTTTTGTTCAGTGTGTTTTCTGTAATTTTGCCATTTAGATGACCTGAAATGCGTTCAAAGACAGAAGACCAATTCTATCTTTAACAAGTTTTCTTGAGTTTCAATCTGATATTGTTTTGCATGTATCTCTCTCGTTTTTGATCCGAATTAGATAATTTTAGATTTTCCTGAAATCTTAAAACATATGCTACAATTTTTGTTCAGTGAGTTTTTTGTAATTTTGAGTCTAACTAGGTCAAAAATTGATTTTTCTACTATCTTCCCGAGAGCGATACACATATTAGCTCTGTGGATGAAACTGAAACTATTTTGGTCATAACTTTTGAGCCGCTAGTCGGAATTTGACGATTTTGGTCTCGTTGGAAAGATGGAGTTATGAACTCCATATCTGGTAAGTTTGGTCATCATCTAAGTTCATTAGACACTTCGAATTTCCTGTCAGAGTTGAACCCAGATCGCTGTGCAAAACAGTGCATTTTTTGTTTCTGTATCCGACTTTGGAACGTCGCTACGCCTTCGTTTCAAGTCGGAATCGAGTAATTCTTTTTGCGTTCTGAAGTAGGAATGTCGGACTACGTTCCTACCAATTTTCATGCCATTCGGATTCAGTCTGCTGGTCCGAATAATTTTCTGAACTTGGGTTCGCGACAGTTTTGGACTATTTTCCAACACTTAGAATATTTTTCAGTGATTTTCATGATTTATTGATTTCTTTGAGATTTATCTCTAGATTTCGTACACGGGTTTTATGAATCATTTTTAAAAGATTTTTCACTCCTAAATGGCTTTCGAAATGATTATATAATATTATTTTTAATTATTAAATTAATTACTCCATAATATGAGAGTTTTCAAAAGCCGTTTTAAAGTGTTCTCAAAATCAATTATAAATCCGTTTCGAACCATTATTTTCTATAATAAAAATCTCACACTCACTTTTTAGCACGTCGAGCGAAGTGGAAAGGTGCTTAAACAGTTAGGAAATCTCCGGCCTATGGAACCGTGTGTATTTTCTTTCTGGTTAATCCCCGACCTATTCGATTGATCGTTTTGACCTTTGGGTCTAGTTTACCGATGATACGAGGTGGACTTTTTCTTGTTTGGAGTGTGAGCTTGCTATTGGTTAGGAAACCGTTTAGTGCGAACGTGGGGTATGGGACTCATTGTTAACACTTTACGGGTTCCTCTCCAAGAAGTTTGTGACACATTATCCTCTGGGCGGCCAGTACTGGACCTCTGGGTCACAACGCCTCTAGGCAACCGTCTCTGGACACCTGCTCTTTGGAGCAGTTTATTTTTCGGCATGCGCCTCTGGGCCTTTATCCTTCTGGGAAGGATCTTGCCGTCTCGCGCGTTCCGCATCTGTGCGAGTGATCGATCACAACTCTACAGTACTTGGCAACAACGACTCCGATCGGTGCACGTGCAATACTGGTATTATTTGATGATTTTTATATCCATTCGAGTACCGCCATTCGGTGTTGGTTCTATGGAACCATACGATGTAAGTGCGATTGCCTTGTGGACTCACGGTGTCTCTGGACACTGCTTTTCAGTGTTGGATTTCATTGACTTTTCAGTATATCCCCATTGCTCTTTGGAGCATCGATCTTTGCTTGGGCATTGATTACAGACTTTGGTCACTCTTGGGATTATTGCCTATGGGCATCTTTTTATAGCTTTGGCTACGCCGATGATATGAGGCGATTTTATTTATTCTACACTTTGGTGTTGATTTCTCTTTGGAGATTTTTATTGTTTATTGATGATTAGGGATCGTCATTACATTCATGTGGTTCATAATATACTTCTCTTTGGATAAGTACTGTTTTATTTATGTACCGCATTATTATATATCTCAGTTATTACTGATTGTTTAGCTAGCCTGACCCGAGTGTTTTTCGCTCGGGTCAGACCGAGTTATTTCAGGTTAGGTCTCTGGACTTAGCTTCTGTGCTTCCGCTTGGACATTATCTGCTATGCTGATAGATAGCGCTTTTATTTGTCCACTATTCCGCTACTCTGTTATTATTCAGACTTTGATATGTACATATTTTTGACTCACATGTGTGAGCAGTGGCTTTGTACCCACTTATGATATTTGGATCTGTATTGAGGATGTATTGTCCTGGGATTTTATATCTGTTATGTGATTCTGTTCTGTGATGTTTTATCATTTTATTACTATGCTTATTCTGATAGATCTTTAACCATTGTAATTTCGTTATAAATATTTATTGAATATGTCGAACCACTTGAAAAAAAAATAGATACCACCCTTTCGACGTATTCAGTAGATAGTTATAGCTTGATTATAAATGGTCGCTTCCACTATACTCTATTCCCCGCTTTAACAGACAATATTACTCCCGTAATACTCTTTGTTACAGTGGGTCTCAGAGTGGGGCGTTACAAGTGAGCATATTAGTGTCACTTTTCGAGGGTCGAAAATCCCGGTCGTTACACTATACCTTAAATCACATTTACTTTATACATTCATTATTTTTTTTATATGGTTGAATCACTCAAAAAGGAATTCATTACTACAATATCATAATGAACTATTTACAAAAATTCAGTGGTTATCCTTAACATTTAAGGACATCAAATATGATGCAGCTTACGTAAACTGATCAAACTAATATTCAACGATCGAGTTCTTAGATCTATCTTGTAGCTTTGGTCTAATGTTACATTTAACACAATATGATCTTTATTGTAATTAATCGAATCGAATACTCAATCTCATAATACGGTTTATTTCTTTGCTACAAATGAACTAATCTCATCGAAGTATCGTACATTACGAACTACGGACTGTGGCCGTTCACCATAAAACATTTATATGCGATTTTATATTGATCAAATAACATAGTTTTGTACTTCTTTTGGTCCAAAACTCATAGAATACAATACACTGTCTCTACCAAATAAACACATCAGCGACCAAATTTACGAATGTGTTAAGTGGTTGTAAAATTAGGCGCTTTCATGGGTATAGAAAACATTAACATGCAAGAAGTATTAAGAGTAAGTATATATTATATTTCTATTTGTTAATCTTCAATTCAGTTCAATTGTATATCTCAATTGATAAACATTTTATCAATCATATTAAATGCACAAATTTATCAATGTAGATTATTATAACATTATATAGTATGTGTTCTACAATATTAGAAAAGGTTCAATGTTATCATTCCATTTTTCTAATAAGGCTCCCACTAGTCTTTTATGTTTCTCCAAACCATAAGACGAAACATAGAAGTCTTTCGACTTCAATAGTAGGTGTTAGGACTCGTCTATCTTGGATTCTGACCTTGAGTTTGCTCAACAAGTCATAGCCCCACAAACGATGAATAACTCTTTATCGGTAGTATCATATACAACTCCTAACCTTGGTACCTTGTCCTAATTTCACTTCGACCTTGGGTTTGCTTAACAAATCGAAGTGAACTTATTCACTTGTACCTACCATATCGCGATGGCCTAAGTATAGTATATGTACCTTGGGTTTGCTCAACAAACACATATAGTTATCTTATCTCGTCTATTCAATATATTATACAATAACATATCTAGCTTGAGTTTGCTTAATTACTGAGGAGTATGCAAGTAATTTATTAATGTATATGGTAGAGGACAACACTATATAAAAGATTTATAATCTTTAATATATTATATTGAGTGATATCGACTTATGGAATAATGTACTTCTAATGCAATACGCGTGATTCAAGTATCGGGCACAACAGAAATCATTGTATACATACATTTATGTATGGGTCTATTCCTTAATTCTATTTAAGGTTTCTTAATATTCCACTTTTAATTTATACTTTCATACTATGTAAGTTTTAATATTATGTATCGTTTATATTTTATATTTCATATTACTTATATAATAGTCTTATGTATAATATTATATTAATTGAATCTTATTTAATTAATTTTCATCAATTAACATTTTAATTAACTTTATTTTATCTTAATATAAATTTATATTAAATAGTTATTATATAATATAACCCTTTATAGTATAACACATATATCTTATATATGTATATTTTTATTTAATTAATTAACCTTTAATTAATTTATTTAATCAATTGACCTTTAAATAATTTATTATTTTAGTTTCAAAAATAATATTAGATACATACATGTATACTTATGGTATCTTAAACATTTTAAAATATCATAACATATAAAAAACATATATAATACACGTATATTTTTTTCATTAATTAAGTTATTTAATTAATTAATTTATTTTATTAATCTTATTAATAAATTTAAATTTTCAAAATTAATTTATGTTGTTTTTCAAACATTTGAATTTTTTTATTATATTATAACTTTTATAATATATGTATATCTTATTTTAAATTTAAAATCTTATAATTTTAATTTTCAAACATTTTGAAAACTAACCCAATGCCCAATTTAAAATTAGGTCTCTTCTATTAGGGGCAAACATTTTGGCTCACATATCTGTTCGGGCTAGGCTGGCAATCAAGTAGGGCAGAGTACTTGATTATCCAAATCTAATCCTTCGACACATCCTTTCTCAAACACCCTACTAACTATGTTGTGAGCTTAATTGTTTAACCCTAACATGACTAATTTAGACTGTGCATAGGCTATTGGGGTCTAATACCATTGTTGGAGCTAGGCCAGTCCATAGTGGAAGCTATGGGTGAATTTTAAAATGTTTTGCCATATTGGATCTTTATTAGGCCTATGAAGTCTAATTTATTTAGAACGTTTCTAAATTTTATTTGAATAAAATCTTTTATTTTATTTAAGTTTATAAAATAATATTATATTATTAATTTATATTATACTAAATATACATGAGTATCACATACATATATTTACATGTGTGCATGTGTAACATATCAATCTGTGTAAGGTATAGAATGCCCATGTATAGATGCTAGGATTTACATCGCAACGGACACGTTAGCTCATCCAATATGCAAATATATTATACAAATTTATGTCTATATATGTACTTTTGCTTTTATAAACAAAATATTACAATATATACACATACACATATATATAAATATATGTATAAACTAAATTTTTTTTTATAATTTTATATAAATATATATGTATATATATAAACATAAATATAAAATTTTATTAATATATATTTATAACTATACAAAAATGTTTAGACATTGATAAAATATTTTAAATAACTTTTTTTGTCGCAATACTGAAACCAGTACATGTATAAATATAATTATTTTTAAAACAGATGTTAACTTGCCTTTTGGAAAGGCAGTAAACTTGCGGATTTAACCCGACCTACATCGTGATTATCAAGGTGAGAAGCCCGGAGAAACGGTTACCAAACTCGGAGATCGGCTATAAACGAAACTATGGACAATGGTCAAGCGAATTCGGATTAGATCCCAAATTTTTGTCCCAGTTAAGATGCAATTGGTATGAAGTGATAAGGAAGGCCTCGTGAGGCTACATTTCAAATTTCAAGTCGATCAGAGTTCATATGCTAGAGTTATGGGCAAAAGAAGAGGGATCAGATCATATTTAGCTCAATAGCACAACTCAATGATGATCACTCCATAACTCAAAAACCACAAGGCGGATTGAAGTGAAACTTTGAAACTAAGACGATGGGACCCTCGGGAGTCAACCCAAGGGATCACATGACATTTGGAAAAGTTGGAGGGATCGGCATCTATCCCTCAATAGGGATTGTTACATATCCCTCATAGGGATCGGCTAAACCCAACTTCAAAACAAAGATCGATCAATATCTCAACATCTACGCAATCAATTGACATGAAACTTGGAGGACAGGCTAATTAGAACATGTGGAACACCCCATAGGGATCTCATAGCATTTGGAGCAAGTTCGAGGGATTGGTACCTATCCGTCCATAGGGATCGCCTATAATCAGCCTTAGCACTATATTGTAACAAAGATTGATCAATAACTCATGTTCTACTAATCGAGTTAGCATGAAACTTGGAGAGTAAGCATAATACAATATGGATAAGCTCCTTTAGGGATTGCATGGAATTTGGAAGAGGTTGGAGGGATCGGCACCTATCCCTCTAGAGGGATCAGCAAAAGTCAAGGTACATGCAACACCACTTCACGGAAAATGCAATATCTCACAAACCGTAAGTCAAAATGGTACGAAATTTGAGGGAAAGTTACTAGCACTATGGGAAACTACCCAGAGGGATCGCACCCCATTTGGACACACTAATAGAGATCGGTAATGATCCCTATTGTAGACCCTAATGGACCTGGAGATTTTTAGGTGGCCTCGTCTGGGTCTTCCGAACCTTCTGTCAAAATTTCAGCCCGATCAGTGCACATCTTCCCCTATAAATATAGCAGGCATGGCACTAGAAAAGGGATCTTCTTTCCACTTCGCTTTATGTTCAACTTAGGCTACACTCTACTAATTTTATTCTTGGATTTTGGATTGTAACAAACTTCAGTATAATAAAAAGGATTATTCTGGAGTGGTCGTACACCGGAGTTAGCCGAACCAGTATAAATCTGTGTCTCTATTTACTTTCTTTCTGATTGTTTTAATTTTGTTCTTCATTTATTTCTCTTCATATTTCTGTGATTGAATTGGATATTGGTGCTTTCTTACAACTGGGTGTTGGTGGCCAATTTTGACCCTAACATTTTGGTGCTTTCACTGAGAAGACTTGCACCCGCGAATTTGGAAGCTAGAAGCTTAGATTTTGAAGTTTGGATACTTGGATATAGGAAGCAGTGGCTAGGCAATCAACAAGGAGAGCACTACCGGAAAGGAGTCACCATGGAGGGAGTCAAACGACTTCCTAAGGTGCTAGAGCTAATCAACCATCTATATACATCACCGGGGAAGAGATGGAAACATTGATGGATGCTATGCAGGAGAGGATGCTGAAAAGACATGAGGAGATGATGCAAAATCTACTCCGACAAATCGGGCAGGTTGGAGCCATAAGAGCTGCTGGATGCAAAACCAAGGAGTTAGGATGATAGGAACTACCAGAGCTATGGATCAAGGAGTTGAGGTGGTAGGAATCGTTTGAAATCAGAACCGGGAGCAGGGAATTAGAGCCAATGGACAAAGGAATGAAATGGAGCAGCCGGGGGCAGTCCCCGACCACCTTAGAGGGATCGGCACCGATCCCTCTAAAGGGATCAGTACCAATCCCCAAAGACTAGGGGGCATGCCCCTAGGTATGGTTGATCGCGATGTTAGAGGACCTACGATCAATCCCATGGAACTTGGTGTGAAACGGAACTTGGATGCTCGTCCGGAGAAATACGTTCTAAAATTCCCTCGTAGACTCGGGGGGCAGCTTAGATGTGATGATAGGAGACTACCACTGGAATGCAATGACATGTTTGCAGAGGCGATCGGGCAAGCTATGCGTGGAGGATTAGTGAACAGTGTTCTGGAGGATGTAAATAGAAGTCCATTCTCTCATAATATCAGGAATGCTAAGAATCCACTAGAATTCAAACTACAAACACTAGAAGCTTATGTTGGAAAGTCGGATCCAGCTATGCATATGATGAGGTATATACGACACATGGAAATATTGGGGGCACCGGAAGAAGTCCTGACATGATGCTTCCCCCTGTACTTAACGGATGTAGCTGCGCTATGGTTTAGACAGTTGGAAAGCAGTTCTATTAGCGCATGGACTGAATTAGTCGAAAAATTTATGAAGTAGTTTGGGGTTCACATTACAAGACCCAAAAATGTGATGACATTGACGTCAGTAAAGCAATGGGCAGGAGAATCACTCAAGAATTTTTTAACCAAGTTCAATGCGGCAGTTGTTTCGGTGGATCGACCAGATCCATCGATGGTTTTAATGGCAGCAGTATCAGGAGTTGCAGATGATTAAGATTTTAAGATATCACTTATACGGGATCCACCGATGGATCTCGAGGAATTATACCATGAAGCAGAAAGGTTCCTATGACAAGAAGATGCGAAAGCTGATAGAGAGGCAATTGAAGTTAATACGGTATGGGGTGGAGAACCTCCCGGTGAAAGCTCAGGAAAGGATAAGAATAAACAAAACATGGACAAAAGCTTCGATGGATTGAAGCGACAGAGGGGAGAACACAAATTCTCTTCTTACTCTGAATTGAATGAAGCCTTATAACGTATTTATCTAGATACTCGAGGACGCCTTCCATATCGAAGGCTGGCAAGGAGGGAACCCTCCGAACGTGAACGGACATCAGGAAAGCACTGCCTATTCCATGAGATGGATGTGCACAATACAAATGACTGCAGGCATTTGAAGGATATCATTAAGGAACACGTGAGGAATGGTCGGTTACAACAATACATAAGGACTCAAGCTGCAGCGGTGGAACAGGAGTAGCCACCATCCACCTTGAATGAATATGACACTGTATTAAGGCATCATCATCACTTGTTTAGGATGGCATGGAATAAGTAGCAAACTCCATAGTAGGATGGCTAAGTCACTTACACATGTACGGGATCGAGGATAGTCCCAAGGCATGCTTTGAGATGATGATAAACTATAATGCTAGGTTTGTGAAATTTGTTTTCTCTTCTTGTTTGCTTCGAACTCTTGTTTTTCTAGTTTTATTTGAACTCTAGTTTATTGGTTGTACAGACTCTTATTTTATGGACTTAGGAATGCTTAAATTTGGATCAATGTAATGGATAACACAGGTTGTCAGATATGGACCGTACCTGGCAAGGTGTAGGTCACTTCACTCGAACGCGATGGATCAGTCTACTCAGGTCATTGAGTATGGATTGTGCTCGGCAAGGATCTGGAGAGATCAAGGTCATCAAGTATGGACTATGCCTGGCAAGGGGTAGGTCGCTTCGCTCGAACATGATGGATCGGCCTACTCAGGTCGTCGAGTATGGATTGTGCTCAACAATGATCTGAAGCGATCAAGGTCGTCAGAAATGGGTTATGCCTGGAAAGGGGTAGGTCACTTCGCTCGAACGCGATGGATCGGCCTACTCAAGTCGTCGAGTATGGATTGTGCTCGGCAAGGATCCAGAGAGATCAAGGTCATCAGGTATGGACTATGCTTGGCAAGGGGTAGGTCGCTTCGCTCGAACGCGATGGATCGGCCTGCTCAAGTCATCGAGTATGGATTGTGCTCGGCAAGGATCCGGTGAGATCAAGTATTTGGATTAGGATAACAACCCGGAGAGGTTATGGATTTGTATATCAGCTTCGAACAGCTATGGATTTGGATATGGACCCGAAGTAGTTTGGGATTTGGCTAACAACACGGTGACATCGAGGATTTAGATAAAACAATCTAAAGACATCGCAGATTTGAAATGGGATATTGACTTGGAATGATCATAGATTTCACTGACGATCTGGAGAGATCATGGATTTGGATTAGCAACGAATTGGATAATATTGCTATCGACGGATTATGGACTTTGGATTTTGGATTTATGGCAATTCAAAACACGCCTTGCTAATGCAAGTCATATTTTAGGGGGAAAAGTATTAACCCACCTTTTGGCAAGGTCATAGGCGGATTTAACCCAATGGACATCATAATCATCAAGGCGAGAAACCCGGAGAAACGGTTACCAAGCTCGAAGATCGGCTATAAACGAGACTATGGACGATGGTCAAGCGAATTAGGATCAGATCCCTAATTTTTTTCCCAATCAAGGTGCAATTGGCATGAAGTAATAAGGAAGGCCTCATGAGGCTATATTTCAAATTTCAAGTCGATCGGAGTTCGTATGATAGAGTTATGGGCAAAAGAAGAAGGATCGGATCATATTCAGCTCAACAGCACAACTCAACGATGATCGCTCCATAACTCAAAAACCACAAGGCGGATTGAAGTGAAACTTTGGAAACAAGACAAGGGGACCCTAGGGATTCTACCCTAGGGATCGCATGATATTTAGAAAAGTTTGAGGGATCGACATCTATCCCTCAATAGGGATCGGTACCTATCCCTCTTATGGATCGGCTAAACCCAACTTCATAACAAAGATCGATCAATATCTCAACATCTACACATCCAATTGACATGAAACTTTGTGGATAAGCTAATTAGAAAATATGGAACACCCCATAGGGATCGTATAGCATTTGGAGCAAGTTGGAGGGATCGGTACCTATCCCTCCATAGGGATCGGCTATAATCAGCTTTAACACCATATTGCAACAAAGATTGATCGATAACTCGAGTTATACTAATCCAATTGCCGTGAAACTCTGATGCTAAGCATAATACAGTATGGAGAAGCTCCCCTAGGGATTGCATGGCATTTGGAAGAGGTTGGAGGGATCGGTACCTATCCCTCTAGAGGGATTGGCAGAAGTCAGGATACATGCAATACCACTTCATGGAAATGCGATATCTCACAAACTGTAAGCCAAAATGGTACGAAATTTGGAGAGCAAGTTGCTGGCACTATGGGGAACCACCTAGAGGGATCGCACCCCATTTGGACACGCTAATAGGGATCGGTACCGATCCCATTTTATGGCCCCAATGGGCCTGGAAATTTTTAGGTGTCCTTGTCTTGGTCTCCCGAACCTTCTATCAAAATTTGAACCTTCTATATATAAAATTTCACAGAAATGGCGTCTGCGTTCTGCGATTTAGGTTTTGGCGTCTAGTTTTCCCCAGGCTTTCTGCTTCTGTCTTCGCAGGCTTTACTCGTCTCTGTTTCTTTGTCGAAGATGAAGCCTTCTCTGCCTGCTACTCTGCCGTGTGGTGTAAGTTCTGTTGTCCCATCTGCAGCGGTTCCTCATGTTTCGTCGTCGACTTTTGGGGGTGTTTCTAACGTCTCTTCAGCCAGTGATAACCCAATGGCCAATCTTTTGGTTGATTTAGCCTCTTCGCCTCAGGCTGGTCTAGTTTCTGTCTGCCCCATCGTTTCAAACCCACTCTCGCCGCTGCTATTGAACAGAGGTATGTCCTCTTGGTCAGATACTGAGGTTGGTTTAAATATTTGTGCTGAGCAATCTGGTATTGCTCTCGAACCCGGTAGTGTAGGGGAAACAACACACGGTGGTAGTTTGAATGATGCAAATGATCACCATGATGCTTCAGTTGGGGTTTCTTTAGGTTGCACGGCTGGTGTTTGTGGAAATGCCTTAGACAATATTCCTTCGGCTGCTGTTTTGAATGCCAATTTGTTGGTACCTACCCCGCCTCAGCCTGTTCCTAAATGGTCTTCTTTGTTTTCCAAGCTCCCTATTAATGCCGGTGTGCATACGCCGCGTCACTTTGAAATTGTTGAGCATGAGGGTGTGATGATCCCACCATCGGAGGTAATTGAAGCGGGTGTGGATTTTTGGAAAGACCACTTGGTTGGTTTCTTTCTTGACTCCAATCCTCCCTATCATATTGTTAAGGAGAGGTGCAACAATGCGTGGAAGCCTAGGGGTGGTTTGAGTGTTCACTTTGATAACGATTTGTTCTATTTTAAGTTTTCGCGTAGTGATGAAAGGCTTCGTATTCTTGAGGCCGACCCCATTCTTATTGATGGTAAGCCTTTTATTATCACTACTTGGAGTCCTTCTGTGGATCGTGCGAAGGAGCAAGTTCAATCTATTCCTGTCTGGGCCCACTTTTCGCATATTCCATCTGTTCTCCAGCCTCTAATTGGGATCGACTGGCTAGCTGGTCTTGTGGGTAAGGTGATATGTTATGATGCAAATACTGTGGCCAGAAAGAAGCTAGTATATGCCAAAGCTTTAATTGAGATTACTCCTAATAAACCTCTTCCTAGTGTTTTGAAGGTCAGGTTAGATGTGTCCCACGTTGCTGAGGTCAGAGTTTGTTATAGTTGGAAACCTGAGATTTGTTCGTCTTGTCAGTCCTTTGGCCATCTTGCAGATTCTTGTTCTTCTTCGTCTGTTCCCCTAGCTGAACGGTTACCTCTTCCTCGTCCTCCACTTCGGAAGTGGGTTCCGAAGGTCTCTCCTATTGCCCCTATTGTTGTTACGCCGGTAGCTCTCATTGCTGTTGCTCCCTCTGTGGATCCTCCTGTTTTTGCTCCGGTTTGTGTGGCTACCCCTTCTTCGTCGCCAGATAAACGCCGAACTTTTGTTTCTCCTCCTCCGGTCTTGGACGAGTTCCCTTCAGCTGCTTCGTCTGATTTCATTTCCTGGAATTCTGATGAACGTGCTTGGATTCATGGTCCTTCTGATATGAGATATTCGCCTGAGAGAGACACCTTTTACGCTTTTATCAGTGAAAATGATGGTGAGAGCTGGTTTCTTATCTACCATATTGTTGGAGATGGTTTGTCCCTAACTAGGGATGGTGCGATTGGTGAGGAGAACAAAAGTAAGTTTTATGATGTCACTTGGGATAGGAAATTTATTTACTCCCCTGACTCTGTTGGTTATGACCCTCATCTAGCTGCTCTTTTCACGGGACTATCTCTTGTTTCTGGTCCATCTATGGTTGATGATCGTGATTGTTCTCCCTCGTATGTGGAGGCTTAGTCATGCTGTGTTAGTAGCTTAGGCATTTTTGTCTAGCTCCTGTGCTTTCTTTTTATTTTCTTTTGGGCTTGCTGCCCGATTAGTTGTTCTGTGCATGTGCAGAGCACCTGTTTTGTTCATTTTATATACAGTGGCACGGCCCACTTTAAAGCCGGCTAGCCTTGCTAAAAAAAATTTGAACCCGATCCATGCACGTCTTCCCCTATAGATACAACATGCATGGCATCAGAAAAGAAATCTTATTTCCGATTCTCTTTATGTTCAACTTAGGCTACACTCTACCAATTTTGTTCTTGGATTTCGGATTGTAACTGTAAACAAACTTCAGTATAATAAAAAGGATTATTCTGGAGTGGACGTAGGCCAGAGTTAGCCGAACCACTATAAATCTGTGTCTCTATTTCTTCTTTTCTGATTGTTTTAATTTTGTTCTTCATTTATTTCTCTTCATATTTCTATGATTGGATTGGATATTAGTGCTTTCTTACAACTAGGTGTTGGTGGCCAATTTTGACCCTAACTATAGATATAAATATATATATTAAATACTTGTATATATGTACAATAATATATATATATATATATATTAATACATGTTTAATCATACAAATGATTTATATTTAAATACACAACAACCTGGTCTTAAGCATGGCTCTATTTTTTTTTAAATTTTTAGTTTTAAATATATATATACATATATTGATAAAATCATATTAAATTTTTAAAAATTAATAAAATAAATTATTTTTTGAATTCAAATTTGAATTTTAAATTTCCAACAAAAATTTGGACAAAATTTTATAATTTGCAAATTTATTATCTAATTTTATAATTTAAAACAATTTAAAAATATATTTTCTATATTTCAATTTATATTTAAATATTTAAAAATATAAAAAAATGTATCTTTTATTTTAGCCAAGAATATAACATGTATTCATATAATTTTATAAAACATTAAACATATTTTTAATACATATGTGAATTTATATAATTATTTATATGGTTAATTATTTTAAATATTACTAAAAATAATATATAAATGAAAAAAAATTCTTCCTACCGAAAATATTATACTTATAGAACATTACATATAAAATTACGATTTCATGTTTCACATATGTATAATGTAGTATTTAAAATTTAAACTATATAAATATATATCTTATATATTAAATAATTTAAATAATTTTTTTTTTAATTCTGACCCATGCTGCACAAGGATGTATTATTATAAAAAAATCTAAGAACATATATATATATACACATACAACCAATCAATATTATGATAATATATTTACATGTTGAAATCGTCACCTAACTAACAATATTATATACATATATAAAATGAACATTATAAATATAATTTAATATTTGTAATCATATTAGAAATGTACCTTATAGCCAAAGCCCTTAAGCACACCTTGAAACGATTATGTAAGCTTCTTGAAACAATTTTCAATCCAAAAGAGTGTTTCTCCTTGAACCGTTAACTACCAGCTATTGAATAGCAGTTTAACGATTTGATTTAAGCTTAGAAAAACAAAGAGATGGGAGGGGGAGTTTGGCCAACAATATATGGGGATGGAGGCTACAAAAGATCAATATAAATGAAGGTAGAGACGCTTAAATAGAGAAAGAAAATAAGAGAATTTGGGATCCTATCTTTTATCAATCTCCTTCCATCCTAGCCATCCATTATCAAGCCTCTCTAGCCCATATTGTAGCCACCTATTGTTTAATGTTTCACCCGGAATAACTAGCCATGATCATTGGTTTTAAATCCATTTAGACCCCAAATGAGTATTTTGCATTTAATCCAATTTAATCGCTTATCGATATCGTATATCGATGAATATACTTATAACCATTATAAATATATTTAACAATATTTATTCATCAAATCAAAATCAAATTTTATAATTAATATTTCATAAATATTAATTAGTTTAAGTAATTTATAACAATTACAAATTAATTAAATCGTTTGGTCAAAAGAGAGTTCGTCGTTTCGGTTGTGTGACTTGTTAGATTTAAATTTGGTCAGCAATTAATATCGAACTATTCGAATATTAACGTCCACACGTCACTTAGGAGGTAGTGTTGGTTAAATTTATCGCTTACTTGGTTTCGGTAAAATCCAATTTTACTTTAATAACGTTAACCGGTTGTGACTTTTATTTACACCAGTTCTCCTCGTCAACACTATATCACTTTGGACTTATGAAATTTGGTAATAGTCAAAATTCTAATATCGTCCACATTCAACTCTAAAGTCCAAACACCAAGTCCTTCGTTCAATAATAACAATTATTATTAAATGAAATGCTCTGGCTATATAATTTGACTATGAATTGATTGTGATACTAACCCCATATAACTAAGGAGACAAATCCTCTCTTGAAGAGCATTTCATATCCAATACTTTCACTCGATCAACCTATTGTCACTCAATGAACATTGCATCATGATTTGACTATAATCAAAGCGGAGCTTTCATATTGAAGATTAACAGTATTCTTAAGTCGAGAGAACTGTATAAATCAGTCAAATAGATAATTTCCATTTGACCTTAGTTATATTAACCAACAGAGACTATCGAGTGAGTCATTTCATAGTTATCTAATAACTATCAGTACGTAAGCCCTTAGTGTCCCCAACAGCCATGAGTAATGCAATGTCTAACATTTGGAGATCATTACGTACTCTAGTCTCAGTGGATGTATCGATATTCAGTCTTGATAGATCTTGACTAGGAATATTTAAAATGGTATATTTATATTCATTGTGATAAGTTACTCACAGTTACTATACTTTATAACTACTATCATAAAACATATCATTTATGGATTTTCTATTAAATATACCGTTAATTAAATTATTATTTAATATAACACATTATATCAAGTATATAATAGAAAGAAAGCACCTTTTATTTCGAACAAGGTTGGTTATCGAGTTTATATATGTAACAAATTATATAATTGGCCCTAGGGCATACCCCTAACTATATCAGATCGATGTAACTATGTTTGTTTTGTATCTTTCTCCGCTAGAAAGTGAGTTGCACTATCCATCTCTATGAATTTCGGGAATGAAATTATTTTAAGAGGGAAACATGTAATACCCTGTAAATTTACGTAATTAAATGATTAAATTAAAAAGGGATAATCATAATTTTACTCAAGGGCAAAATAGTAATTTCTATAGGAATTAGAATTAGACTTCAGAACTTAGTTCATTGTGTTTGGAATGCCATTTATAGCCAGAAAAGATATATAACTTGATAAATTTGGTTTAACGAGCTAGAAATTAGAAGAAGTCAAACCCAGTGGCATTTTCGTAATATATTAATTTCAAGATTTTAGACTATACATGTGTTATTTCAGCCTATAAATTGAAATGTAAACCCTATTTTCTATTCATATTTTAATCTAAACACCTTACCACTAATTTCCATCAAATCTTAAGCAAATTCAAATCAAAAATATCATTTTTAACTATTTAATTTCTTCTTCCTCTTCCCTCTTCTCCAACAAACTTTGAAAATTTATAACTTCTCCATTTTTCAACGGATTTCGAGGAAACCAGCAGCAATTTAAAGGATGAAAATAATGCAATGATTTCATATCATTGTAGAGGCAAAATTTATAAGATCGAAGGCATAGCAGGTCCAAACAATGAAGAATAATGATGAAATCTCGTACACCATTTTCATCATTTTCTATCGAACTTCAAAATGACCTACCTCTCTCACTTCTTAACAGATTTTTACAATCTACCCACTGAAATGACCGTGGAGATGAGTATTATGATTTAATAAAGTAATATTGGTGAATTTATAGGTTTTCTAGGTGTAAAAGTCATTAAACAGCAGAGGCGATATTAAGTCATTCTTCATTCGAGAGTTTCAATGAGTGAACTCTTCATATTAATGTATATATTAATAAGATGTAGTAATTCACCCTTTATGGTCTTAAATAAAACTATAAATGATGAAATTGAAAATACATACGTACATACGTACATACATACATACATACAAATATATATACATGATTAGGATGTTGTATGCTATAGCTGGATGATTAAAAAAGTTACTTTTTTATTATATATAAACAAAGTTTGATCTCTCCCTAATAAAAAAATGTAAAACACAAATGTACTCCAAATTAGACATGTTATATATCAAAATTGTATTTTTCAATGACAAAAACCTTTTGGTGGTGTTTGTTCAACAATATAAAGTAATATCATTTAATTAAATTAATTAATAATGTACTAAAATGCCCCTGAACCTTAAATGCTTATAACTCTCGCATACGATCTCGGTTTCGTGTGCAGTTCACGATATCAAGATCGTAGTGAGATGAGGAATGTTTTGGTATGTTCATTGCTATGTTTTGAAACAGCTCCAAAATGTGTCTTGTTATGGTAGATTTGTTATACGTTTTTCGATACGACGTTAATGGGCTGGGACATTTTGTTCCTCAATAGCGAGTCGCTTACAATTGGATGTTAGTGTGCTAAGATATTTTGTTCCTCTGTAGCAGTCGCTTACGATTTGGCGATAGTGGGATAGTACATATAGTTCCCCAGTAGCGAGTCACGTACGATATATCGATAGCGGGCTGAGATGTGTAGTTCCTCAGTAGAGAGTCATTTACGATATAACGACAGTGGGCTGAGACATGTAGTTCCTTAGTAGTGAGTCGCTTACGATTTGGAAAAAGTGGAATGTGACGTATAGTTCCTCGGTAGCGAATCGCTTATGATTTGGCGATAGCGGGTTGAGACTTATAGTTCTTCAGTAACGAGTAGCATTCATTTTCGGCAATAACGGATTGGAACTTAGAGCTCAATCATGTCGCATTCGGTCTTTGGCATGGGAATTGGGACTTCGGGTTCTATCAAGTGCATATGATTGTATATGGGTTAGATTTTAGTGAGACCTTAGCATATGATGTCACTATAGTGTTATATTGTATTTAAGTAACTTGGTGGGTGCAGATAACATATGTTAAAGTATGATTTTGAGTATAAGTATTATTTTACTAACTTAATAGTATTATACACTTATATGATGTGTTTCACTCACCAGACATATGTCTGATCCCATATATCGTTTTATTCTTTTTAATTATAATCTTGCAGGTCGATAGAGATGACTGATGGAGACATAGGGGCATGATGGTACGATGGAGAAGCTATCTATTATTTTATTCCCAAATATTAGACTATTTCTGTTACCAGTATATTGAGATGTTGTAGTTGGAATCTATTTGATATTACATTGTTTTTTGTCTGGGACTATATTATTGATTATTATATTTTATTAATTCTGGTGTGAGTTTCAAAAAATAAAGAATATTGTAGATAGCTCTATGATCTATTTTATATTTTAACTCAAAATGATATGTCGCTAATTACATCTACAATACCAGTGCCACTTTTCCATGTAGGTCGGGACATCGTTTATAACGGATTATTAAATAATGTCGTCGGCAAGTTTAAAAAACAATGTCATCGCTAAGTCATCGATTTGTGCTCAAGCATGTCATTGACAAGTAGTCAAAGACTATTTTGCCATGGGGTTTATACGACGACAATCAAGTTGTAGGTAAGTCATCGGTAAAGTATTTATCGATGACTTAATGATGTCAGTAAAACCTAGTATTTCTAGTAGTGGCAATGTGGAAAAGAAAGAAAAGATGGGTGAGAAAGGAGCTAATTTTTTAAGATTTAAAGGATGAATATGAATCTAAAAACACATACACTGTGGCCCTGTTTCCGAACTAACAAAATGCTTATCCAAAAACATTTGGCATTTATCAAGCCAGACCTTCAAAAATGAGCCCAACATAAATGTTACATTAGCATTTCCAAGAAGTGCTTTTAAAAGCTGAAATATTTAGCATTAAGGGAGAAATGCAAATATTACCTCGAAACGTATCTATGATAAGTACAACATAAAAATTTTAAGTCCTTATTTCCTCAATAAATTCTTACCTTTCATTCTCTTCTCCATCATTACCATTTCACTCATTCTATCCATGTCTCAAATTATGTAACCATGTCGAAATACGATTTGGATACCACAATGACCACTCATATGATTCGAAAAGTTTGAGTAAGTTGATTGATAGTTATAATATCATTAACTATTGGGATTTAGATGAGATCCACCAAGCTCTCAAAAATACTGCAGAAATAATGATGAATATAATTCAGTTAACTTCTACACCACATCATACTTCCTTGTATACAGGACGATAATGGGTGGATGACATTCTAAATAGGCATGAAAACTGAAGTCAAGATATTTTTATATTGATGAGTAATTGTTTAAAAAGTATTTGTCGCACGTCGAATAATATGTATGAATTAACCTTCGCTTTATGTATAAAGATTCCTAAATTGGTAGGAATGCTTTTGCACACAATAAAGCGTGATATCACATATAATAGTATGGAAATTTCAACAAAATATACAATAATGTTATTCGTTTAATAAGGTCTTATGTAGTGTTCTACTTATGTCTAACGATCTCTTTTAACCGATGAATTACAATATTGTTCCTCATGAAATTTTGTATTATATATGTTACCACCCTTTCTTTCAAAATGTTATCATTAGCTACCAATTGAAATCATATTCTCTGCGAATGTTAGGAAAGATCAACTATAGGCATTCTTTGGTATAGTGAAATTTTCAACACAAAATAATTTAGTTGTTATTACTTTTTATTTAACATATGTTTTGTAATGTTTGGTTGGAATGGTTCTTTCCATAATAGTGGATAGGGTGCAAATTTTATACGACCGTCCGAAGTTTGGCTCAATCTGAAGCTATAAGCATCCCGTCCATGTTCGTATAATTCTCATTTATCACACAAATTAGGATAAGAAAAAATGTACGAAGTTATGTCCATCCGGTATTGTCCGATGTCTATCTATTGTCTGTACATTGTCCGTCCGTTGTCAGGCTTGTACAAGTAATGTCCGAACTTAAACCTTGTCAGCTCTGTGTCCATTCGAATTTCATATAGGACAGACACGGATGCACCTTCGTTTGGTCCGGTCCAACCCATTTACTCCTTCTAATAGCAGATTGTTAACTCATGTTATTTAAGAAGTTGAAACACTTTCATACCTACCACCCAAAAAGTATTATCTTATAGACTCAGGATATAAGCTTAGAAATGATTATTTACCACCATATCCTCATAAAAGCTATTATGTTCCCAAGTTTCAACAAACACATAATGCATTGAAATCACATCATGAGATATTCAACTACTATCACCCTACTATATCCATGGTTGTTGAAAGAACATTCGATATTTGGGAAAAAAATTAACATTTTTGAGACATGCGTGCCTACGTACAGTTTTGCTAAACAAGCACAATTTCTCGTTGCAACATGTACCATTCATAATTTTATCTGAAAATACAATGTTACCGATCCAGATTATAATGAAACAGTTAATGTAGAAGTTTCACAAAATTATGCAAAAAGTTAGCGTGAACATGGTCAACATATGTGTGGTAGTGCAAGTACATCAAATTCACAATTGATTGTTAACACACATAATTATATTTTAAGACGCTTTAGTTGCTGCAGTACAACGTTGATCTATATTTGAATTTGGATGTACTAGTTTTTGCATTTCATTTTCTATTTGCTTTTCTATTTGAGTTGGGTATTACTTTTTAATCGTTATTATGGAGAAGTTGCTAAATACTAAATATCAGGTGTGAATTATTAGATATTAATTATGAATTACTATATAATATTTAAGTAAATATGAATTGTTAAATATTAAATAAGAATTATTAATTATTATATAAATATATTATTAAATAAAATTAATTAAATATTAAATGTTAACTATTAAATATTGATTATTACAAATATAAAAAACATCTAATTTTTAACTTCATATTCAACCTCTAACCATACTATAACCATACTCTCGTCCAGAAACTTGTTCATACTTTAACTATAATCGATCATAATATGAATATAATCAATGATTTAAGTCTAATACAAATTGTTTAGAAATGCACTTTGTATTATTTAAAAAAACGACAATGCAAGACTTTTTTTTATTTTTCTTTTATTTTGAAGTGTGAGTAGGCCTATCAACGGATGCTTTCGGATGTGGATAGTGCCATATCCGCATCCGCATCCGAAATCATTTTCGGATATCGGATATCCGCATCCGCGGATACGGACGGATATTGAATAATTATCCTTGTTATCCCGCCTTTTGGAAAGGCCGTAACACCAAGAACTTAACTGGAAACCAATGACAGTCCATCACGAAGATCGGTTATACACAGGTTCACTATGCATACTAGCGAATTTTGTCCGAGTCCAGATCGAGCTACGATTGATAAGGAGCGACAAGCAAAGCTATGAAAGCCAACGTTCCAAATTTCAAGTCAATCCGAGTTCGTATGCTCAAGATATGATCGATGTAACTCAAGTGATCACCTTGTTCGTATCCATCAAGCAATCAAAAAAAACCTCCTTCGCATCGATCTTGTTCGAATCCATCAGATGCGCATGGCTTCGTATCGATCAGGGGAGCACAAGTTTGTATCGATCCAGAGTAGCGTTCTTCATATCCATCCATCCTCAAACTACTTCGCATCCATCACCTCCAGCTTGTTCATATCGATCAACCAACGTCCACTTCATATCCATCGAAGCCATACAAAACCGCTACTTCGTATCGATCCATTAACTCACACTGCACTCGTATCGATCAGCCAGTAATCGGTGCGAACAGTACAAGATGGACCAGTGCGAAATGCACTTATGTTGATCGATACGAAATAGAGCAGCAACGATCGATACGAACAGGGCTAGGTTGGGTCGATATGAACGAGGCGCATCCATAAGAAAGACTTGGTCGCTCGACATAAAATGTGGATCAATCCTAAAAGCAAGTGCTACGTCATCAGACATCACGTGCATAACCATCAATACAAAGCTATCGATACGAACAGCGTCAATATGAATTCAACAGCCTTCGAAAAATCCAAACTTGCATCGATCATAACTCAAAATCTTCATGTCCTAATGCCACCAAATTTTCACAGGAGCTTGCATACATCCTCAACAATGTTCATGATTGATCTTGACTCGATTGGATGAAATACTGATCGATATGAAATTCGTTCGTATCGATCACGAATCGAGTGCAAACGGCATGGGATCGATCGTGTAGGCCCACCCACGTGAGAGAAGAGGTCTTCCGTGATCTGAGTGAGATATTTGCAACCTACGCCTATAAATAGCGACCCTGGACCTATAGAAAATGGACTTTTGGCTCTTCTACGTCCAGACTCTGCCGAAATCACCGTTGTACTCGAATTCTACTGTTGTAACACGTTGTAACCAGCAAGCAAAAATCAATAAAGTCAATCATTTCATAGTGGACGTAGGCCATACGCCGAACCGCTCTAAATCCATGTGTTTTCGTGTGTTTTTCTGGCTTATTATTGGTGTGTTTGTTAGATTTTCCTCCTTTTCCATTTATATTCTTCATTTTATCTCTTCAAACACATTCGAAGAGTGTTGTACCCAATTTTGGTACAAACACTTTGGTGCTTTCATGGAGAAAACCCAGTTTTTCTCCTGCTCGTTGGACCTACTATCGATATCGGATTGCGTAAATCTAAGTAGAAGATCTAGATTTCAAGTTTAAAGTTCTTCCATCCTATTCATATTTGCATCAAGTCTAGGAAAGAGCTTCGCTATCCATCATGGTTAAAACTAGGACTACTTCAACTGTCGTAGATCCAGAAGGACAAGACAGACAGAACCCCATACAACTACCTCCTGCCAATCGGAGTGCTGTCGGGCCATCATATCCGCAAGGCCCTGTCACTAGGGAAGAATTCCAATTGCTAATGCAAGAGCTTACTCAAAGCGGCCAATAACTTACTCAGCAGTTGTGTGCCAACGCAGAACTGACCAATCAACTAAACCGTCAAAGATGAAGGAGATCCAGAAGGGATCAGGCTTTTTATTCATCCACTGAAAGTTCAGCCTCTTCTAACTTTAATCATAGATCCACGCGCCCACGGCTAGACGGAAGTTACACACAAGACACTAGGCATCAGTACACATTGAATCTTGGGCAACCGAGAGTTGGCCCGTCAACCAGCCATCAGACTGGACCCTCCTCCTGAGGAGGTGCTGACCCATATCACATTACCGACAACTACACTATCGCTGCTACTGAATTTGGAGTTGATGCTCGAACCCGGATGGATCCGACCCACCGCCAACGCAATCATACTCCTGAGCCATATGTTCCTGAAGACTTAGAACCAAGGAGGCGATACATGGACCGTCGACCGCAACCGGCCCCTCCTCGCATTGTGGAACCCGACCACACCTTGGCCCAGCATGCTCAAAATGTTTAGATGCCGGGCATCCCGACGATGATCCGTCAAATGATCCGTGAAAGTCAGGGTCTTACTAACGACGACTAGGGAATCTCCCGGAGTCATACCCCTTTCACTGAAGATATACTTTATGCTGAACCACCTTGGCGATTCAGGATGCCGACTCTACCTGTTTATGAAGGGAGCTCTGATCCCAATCAGCATATCTTAAAATACGAATGGTTGATGAACGCTGCTCAAGCCGATGATGCGGTCAAGTGCCGATGCTTCCCGATTTACTTAGGGGGGCATAACAACTATGTGGTTTACCCATTTACCACCTCAATCTATCTCGTTTTTTGACCAGTTGGCGACAAAGTTTATTGAGCAGTTCCGCATGCATGTTGCAAGGCCGAAAGATATTAATACTTTGTCTAGTGTCACTCAAGCTCCTTGAGAGAAACTCAGACGTTATCTGGAGAGATTTCATGCTGCATGCACTGAGATTAGTAATCCCAACGATAACTCAATTTTGATGGCACTAACTAAGTGGATCGATCCCGATTCTGAGTTCGGCAATTGGTTGGCTAGAAAACCTCCTGCGTCATTGGACCATTTCTATTCCAAGGCATCCCAATTCTTGAGAAGGGAGGATGCGAAACAGTCTAAGAAGAAGGATGACGCAGGACCCAGCGTGGAAGGAATCCAGAGTAATGTTGTTGTTAAACAAACCGAGGAGAGTTCCGGAAAGGTACAATTGAATATACAGAACAAACAGAATCAACAAAAAGGAAATGGAAATCAAAATAGAAAACGGGATCAGAATCGCGGGCCGCGACGTAGGGCTCCTATGTTTGATAATTATACCCTTTTGAATACGTCGTTGGAGAATGTGTACTTACAGACTTGCAATACTATTCAGTATAAGAAACCTGCTCCGAAACAGTCATCGGATAAATAGATTCAGGCAGAAATGTTTTGCAGATTTCATGATAGCTATGGTCATAACACGAATGAGTGTCGTCATTTGCAAGACATTATTGAGAAGTTGATATGTGAAAGAAAGTTGGAACAGTTTGTTCGAGCGTCGCAGTCCGGAGGTGCAGGCCCATCGAATCAGAATCATGTGCCAAATCAGGCGAGACAGGAGGAACCCGCTCGTACTGGCGGAAGGTTGGTGATTTCACTCGTCATTTCAGCTCAAATAGGTCCTGCTTGGATGAAGAGGATCCTAGTGGACAGTGGAAGTTCAGTAAATATATTGTTTAAGCGAGCTTATAATCAGATGAAAATGGAAGCAAAAGATCTGAGGCCTTGTCAGTACCGCATCCATGGCTTCAATGGAAGTGCGACTATACCCACTGGGATGGTGGAACTACCAGTGGAATTGGGAATTGCCGAACGCCGGAGAGTCCGGATATTACAGTTTGTTGTATTGGACATAGACTCGCCATACAATGCTTTTTTGGACCGACCGGCCCTAGCCGAGTTCAGGTCTGCCATTGCCCCTTGGTGTCTGACTTTAAAATTCCCTACCGACAACGGAGTCGGAGTTGTTCAGGGAGACCAGGCTGCTGGACGAGCCTGTTATGTTGCTGACCTGCGGGAGGCGCAGCGAAAAGAAAAAGGAAAGGGCGTAGAGGAATCTCTGTGTCCGTTTTGCTGAGAATTGACGCTTGGGCCCAGGCCCGGGCACCTCGACCAATTCCCAAGGGATCTTCACCCGAGAGATACTAAAAGTGATGACGAAAGTAAAGACAGTCAGGCTTCCCCGACCGAACTGATAATCGATGTTTCGATCGATGACAATAACGATTCTAAAATGATAAAGATTGGATCTCAGCTAAGCCAACAAATGCAAGAGGAATTGGTTGAATTTCTCCGGGCAAACCTCGACGTGTTTTCCTGGACACACTCTGACATGTGTGGGATCTCGCCAGACATCGCGAGCCACACATTGAATATTGACCCACGGCACGTCCCGGTCAAGCAAAAAAGGCGGGGTATGGATCCAGAGAGATCTGCCGCCCTTAAGGAAGAGGTAGAAAATCTCAAATCAAACGGGTTTATTCGAGATGCATTATACCCGGAATGGGTGTCCAATCCTATACTCGTCCGAAAACCGAATGGGAAATGGAGAACATGTGTTTGATGTGCACGTAATTGTGCATATATATACATCCATATTTTATCTCTTTTTATTTAAATAAATATCATATTTGGACACTTTAACATGTTTAAAACCAAAATTCAATTAATTTCAAATCATCATATATTCACCTTCATTCAGGGGCAAAACGGTCATTTTTGTGCATGTGTAAATTTGAGAATTGTTACTTGGACATTTTTGATGATTTTTATAGGAATTCAGATGCTTATGGAAGAGGCTTATATGAAGATACATGCATGCACAAATGAATATAAAGGAAAGAAGAGGGAAATAATTCAAAGTGAAGATCATGGAGGACCCCACCTACCCACCTACCTTAATGTACAAATTAGAGGCTAATGAACATGCTTATGGAATTAATGGCTTCATGTACACTTAAATAATGATTAGTAGAAGCTAATGATTACTTGGCCTCCACACTTCCTAAGGGGTATTTTGGGAAGCCCCCTCAAAATAGAATTAGGGTTTTATACATGTATAAATAGCCCTCTTATGTACATATAATGATCATGTACTCTTTCATATTAGTTAGGAAATGAAAAAATACAAGTTGTAATGGCAATGTTCTATGAAATAAAAATGGCTTCCAAGCCTCTTTTTCCTCTCTTTTCTACATGCTTTTCCTTGTTTTTATGTTAATGCTTATTTTTATGCTCTCTTTCTTTTCTTTGTTAGTAGATTAGTTTTACGTTCATGCAAGTAGTGTAGCTTAATTTATTTTGTTGTAAGTAGTTTAATTACATTCTCTTCATTGCTATTTTTCTATTTTCTTCTCTTTTAATGTTGAAATTTACTTGTGTTGCTTTAATGCCACAAATGAGTAGCTAAACCCTTTCAATTTAGGAGTAATGAAGCTCTCAAATATTATGTAATTTCAACATTTTATGATCTCATTTGGTTTATGCTTCATGAAGTGAGTTTTGATGCAAGTTTAGACAAGTGGGTTTGATAGCTTATATTGCTTGTGAAAATGAGCTATTCTTATTCAACATAAACACAATTTGCATCATCATTTGCTAATCCATTTTTGATTGTGAAATTAAAGTAAAAATGAAATTTGATGATCTATATTACTAGTTACAATAGTAAATAGATCATACTTAAAATAGCTTTTGCTTTGGCTTCATTTTCATGAGAATTATAAGTGGTTTCTTTGTTGTATTATAGTTTGATGGTTTGAGTTATGTTAATTAATAACATAAACAAACCATATTTATGATAAATACAACAATATTTCACTTAATATCAAAGCTAGAGATCACAAATTCTTTGTTTGTTGATTTACAAAAAAATATGAGAGTGGATTGGCCTCTAAATTATTCTCCAGTTCAATAGTTTTTAAATCAAATTTTAATTCTAGTTTTAGCTTCATTTTATTTCTAGTTAACAATTTCTCCTCCATTTGGTCTAACTTGATTGAATAGATATTTAAACTCTAATAATTCCTTGCGGATCGACCCATATTCGCCGCGTACTACAAAGTGTACGTCGTGCGCTTGTGGTAAAATTTTATTTTGAAATTTATCGGTAGTTTTCTAATTTGATAGAAAATTTACCGTTAAACAAGTTTTTGGCGCCGTTGCTGGGGAATTGATTTGATTTTAATTTTCTATTCTTCGAATTATTTTTCATTCGGTTTTATTTTGTGTGTGTTTTAAAAAAATTTGTGTGTTTGTTTGTGCAATTTTTGTGTGCGTTTTGTTGTGTGCTTGACTTTCTTGTTTTCTTTTCATTTGCATATTAAAAAAATACACAATCACAATTCAAAATTTTTTTTATTGCATTTCTGTTTTCCGTTACAATTTTCAAAACAATTTCTGTTTTCGGTTACAAATTCTGTTTTTATTTCCTCTCTGCTTTCATATCTATGCACAGCTGAAACAACCCCCTTCTATTAACATTGTCTTCAACCTGCTGCTTCAGCTTCAAACCATCCTGCTGATCAACTCCACAATCAACACAACCAATTAAAATTCCTCAACATCACTATACATAACCAATTCAAAACATCATCGCCAGCATATACAAAATTCTTCCCTGCAGTTCTTTCCTACAGTTCATCACTTCACATAACCAATTCTGACTTCTCAATATCACTGCTCTGTCCATCCACTGAAACAGTCAAAACATCATCTAACCATCCAACATCACACACTTCACCATACTCTCTTCAACTTGATCACCACTTTCTGCTTCACAGTGCAACAACAGCCTGCTCACCTCACCCATACCCTCCTTTCAACTGTCAACCTGACTTCACTACTCACCTTATAACAGTCTACAACTTTAACCACAATATTCTCCCCCGCCATCAAGTTCCGATCGATAGTATCACCTCCTACATTCACTTCAGTTCAAGTTACCTCTACCACACCTCCTCCATCATAGCCATATACTTCACAGTCAAAACATTGCCATCCCCTGAACATCATTCAACCACTGTCATACAAGCACTATCATTAACTAACTGCCACATACTGCCTTAAATATCTCTTGCATCTCTTCAAAGCAGTTCATCGAAAAATCACACATCTGACCATCCTCTTCCTTGCAACATACTTCCACTGTCGAATCTTCACAACTACAACCTTCTCTATTCAATACCACATGTGTCCCTCTTCGTTGCATCACTTCAAACACATACACCCTACTACCAAACCACTTCAAAGGCCTGCAAGTCCAACTGCTTCTCCACCCTACTACATCAGTCACACCACAGGATATATACTAACCTGAAGGCAACAACACAGTTCACCAATCAACAGTTTCTAACACAACGTCCCATCCCTACCAAATCACCACGAACTTCGTTATTCCTCACTGCATAATCTGCACCACACAATACTGCTTCACCAAACATTCATCACAATCCAATCCAATCCAACAAACATTCATAATAGACTTACCATCAGCAACCCACAAACTAACCTCAGTGCACATCAAGCTTCTGTAACCTACCATCATTCACAATTCACCACCACGACTTGCCACCATGACTTGCCACCGAAATCAATCGTCGAAGCAACACAAAGCGATCAATACTCGACCTCATTCCATACGAAACCCAAATCATCGAACAAGCCTCAAAAACAACCGAACTTCAGCACCTCCACAACCTTGAACCAAAACCAAGTCATGCAACCCCCTTACAACACTGCATAGCCTCCACCAAAATGAGCTACCACCAAACATCACGAAACCGCGATCGCCACATCAAGTCCTCAGTTCGACATCATCTTCAACTACTCGCCAGTTCATTGAAACCCCAAATTCACTACAATTCGAACACCCCGAACAACCAGGTGAAACCAAGTCGTCGTGCCTCTAACCCAAAACACCTTAACCCAGTCGACCACGAACAACTCCAGCGACTTCGAAGCCAACTGAACTATAGCTGCCGAAAATCGATCCCATCACTTGTATCGCGGCCACCTTATCCATCCCCAAACCACTACCTCAAATCGACAACCACCTCCTTGATTTAAAAAAAATCCGAAGATAGTGCCCTGTTCTTTTGGTTTCGATGTTGATTTGTCTATGATTTTGATTTCGAAAATTTAAAATATGCCAAAGTAAACGAACTGTTTTTGAGGTTAAAATTTGGGAGTGTTTTGGCTAAAGTTTGAACCGGGTTATGGGCTATAATTTTTTTTAAATAAGAGAATTTTTTTATTTTGCTTTGTTTTCTTTAGTTAGGAGGTTTTGTTCTTATAAAAAAAAGGGTTTGTTTTCTTTTGATTTTGTTTTGTTTTATCCTCTGAAAAAAAAAGTTTCAATTCTTCTCTTAAAAAAGAAAAAAGGAAAACTTTAGTTTGATTTGTTTTCACTTGTTTATCTTGTTAAATAAAAAAAAGAATAAAATTTTTGTATATATCATGTTTGAAGTTTCAGGTTGCTAAAGCAGATAGGAAATCTTGCATGCTTGCTTCGCTTGCCAAAAATAAATTTCTTTGCTTTGCTTAAAAAAAATTGCCGCTCAAAATCAATTGCTAATAAATTCTGCACGCTCTAGTATCGTGCCATTGTCCCTTGTTTTTGTTTAAATTGCATTGTTGGTTGCTTGCATTTGCATATATATAAAAAAATTCATTTTAGTTGCATTGTAAATTCACGTTTAATTTCTGTTTTGCATTCATCTCATCTTGTTTTTCTTTTCAAAAGGCAATACCCCAATTCACATAAGGTGAGGGATTTCATCACCCTTTCCTTAGCCCACAAACGCATTTCATCGTAGAATTTGACTAATAATAAAGGTTAGACATTCGACCTAAGGATGTCGCGAGCTCATCTAGGGCTTAATTGTATCTTCACAATTGTTTTCTTTAAACAATTTTATTCCTTGGTGTCTAGGCTACGGAAGAGTAATAACCAGTTATAAAAATTATGGTGATACGTAAATATTATATTGGTTGTTCCTCTGAAGGTACTTAAACCTTTGGTTGCATTGCTACGGTGATTCGTGGTGCACCGATAACCCTTGCCCGTTACCTGGCTGAGAAATATTTTTGTTGATTTAGGACAAAGTGTGATTATACAATTTTGGGTTAGGAGCTACTAAGGACAGAAAACTGTAATTAAGTCCTTTGCATTCATTTAGTTGCATTAGTTTATGCATATTTTAAAAAAAATCAAAAAAATAAAAAAAATCAAAAATCCTTCTTTCCTTTCCTTTGAAAATTTTCAGTCAAAAAAAAATTATGAAAAAAACATATAAAAAAATTTGAAAAACCAAAAACAAAACAAAAACTTCTCTTTTGAAAATAAATTTCATTTGGTAAATATTTTTCTTCCTTAAAAAAACAACAAAAACAAAAACAATTTTTCACCCCATTTTTCAAATTTCTTTCATTCTCTAAACTCGATTCTAACTTCTTTCTCTTCTCGACTTTCACTTGTGCATGAGTACTTGGACTCGTGACACAACAACAAATTATTGGACTCGCGACTCAACAACTAACAGTTTAACTCGAACAAACGACACTCCCGAAATGGCGAACGAGAACGCCCCTCAAACTCTTATGGATAGAATCTTTCCCGATAGAGTTTCTATTCCATCTTGCATTACGTTACCCACCCCTACGGGTAACCATTTCGAAATCCACTCGAACCATATTGCCACGCTTCCAAAATTTGGCAATTTCGAACACGATGACCCATACATTTTCTTGACTAAATTCGAACAAGTTTGTGCAACCATAAAACTCCAACAACTTTCTGATGACGAAATCAAACTTCGATTAATCCCATTCGCTCTTACGGATTACGCTGAAAAATGGTTGTACAGCTTACCATCGAACTCAATTAAAACATGGGAAGAATTTGTAAAAGCTTTCTTAAAAAAGTTCTACCCTTTGGAAAAAACGAGTAGAATTCGAAACGAAATTATAAATTTTCATCAATTTAAGGGAGAACCATTCGGAAAATATTTTGAAAGATTCAAAGAGCTTTTGATAAAATGTCCACACCATAACTTCGAAAAATGGACGATTTGCCAAATTTTATACAATGGACTCGAAAACAACTCACGAACCATGCTCGAATCAATGTGCCAAGGCAATTTTCTTGCCCAACATCACGACGATGCTTGGAAATTTCTTGAAAACCTCGCTGAAAAATCATCCCAATGGGAACGTTCGAAAAAAAATCAATTTACTCACGATCGAGTGCAAACTCGATAGGATCTTCTTTTGCTTTGGAAGCTAAGATCGACGCAATTATTAAAAAATCGATAACGTTTTCTCATCGAATCAAATGAACCAAGCTTCCCAACCAATCTGTTATAAATGCAACGATCCTAATCATATAGCCGATCAGTGTCCTAATTCTGTCGAACAAATCAATGCTTTCAACAAAGCCAAAAACGACCCGTTTTCTCCAACGTACAACCCTGGTTGGAGAAATCATCCGAATTTTGCGTGGAACCAAAACAATCCCAACACGAATACGATTCGTCCCAATTTTCAAGCATTCCCGAATAATGCTTCGAATCCACCCTTTCAGCCCAACAATTTTCAACCAAACTTTGCGGGTCCGTCGCATAATCAACCGCAACAATCAAATTTTCAACCAAATTCTGCTCATCCTCCCCAAGACGATAAACGTTTAACTTCGCTTGAGAAAACTCTTGAAACGATGGCTAAGGCAACTACTCAAAGCCTTCAATCAAACAGCAATTTGCAAAATTTATTGACTTCATATATGCAAAACACAAACCAATCAATTGCAAAACTCGCAATGCAAATGAGTCAATTAGCCACGCCTGTAAGTGAACGCGAACGAGGAACATTTCCAAGCCAACCCATTTCAAATCCCAAAAATCAAAACGCAAAAATCAAGCCCATGCTGTTCAAGATAGCAATGTCACCCAACTGAATGCTATCACAACTTTATGTTCTGGTAAACAAATCGATAATCAAGTCGTTAATCCAAATGATTTACCAGAAACCTCTCTCGATACTTCTAAACCAACGAACGAATCTGAACAAAACGTGGAGCCAAACGTTGAATCAAATGCCAATCAAAACTCTTCTTCTACTCGAGTAGACCCGCCTACCGAGTATCATGTTCCATTTCCACATCGTCTTCGACCCAAGAAACACTCAGACCAAATAGAAAAGATGTTGGAAATTTTTAAACAAGTCAAAGTTAACATTCTGCTTCTTGACATCGTTCAACAAGTCCCCACTTACGCGAAATTTCTTAAGGACTTGTGTACCCAAAATCGACACACACAAGTGCCCAAAAAAGTCTTCTTAGCCACCAGTTTGAGTGAAGTCTTGTCCCAATCCATGCCCGTCAAATACAAAGATCCTGGCTGCCCTACGATTTCGTGCACAATTGGAGATAAGACGATTAACAAATGCTTGATAGACTTAGGTGAGAGTGTCAATTTGATTCCATATTCCATGTACGAACAATTAGGCTTAGGTGAGCTCAAACCCACGAAAGTTACGCTTCAATTCGCAGATCGTTCCATTAAGAAGCCTGTAAGAGAAATCGAAGACGTGCTCATTCGAGTAGGGCAATTCATATTCCCCGTTGATTTTATCGTTCTTGAAACACAACCCGTGTCAAATCCCGCAAGTCAAATTCCATTGATTTTAGGCCGACCATTCTTAGCCACCTCAAATGCCTTAATCAATTGTCGTAACGGATCAATGAAAATTTCTTTTGGAAACATGACTTTGGATCTCAACATTTTCAATCTTGAAAGCCAATCGAACGAACCTCGTGACCAAACGTTGGAAGTTAATGCCATTCACGAAAACTTTGAAAACGAAACACTTCATCTTAATAATGAACGCGAGGCCGAATACGAAAAATTGTTTCACGAAATTCCCAACGAGATTGAATACACTCTTCCTTCTGAATCACTTCCAGTTGAGTCCGAATCTCAACCCAATTTCTTGATCGAAAAACTCCCGAAGTTGGACCTCAAACCACTTCCCGATCACCTTAAGTACACATACTTAGGTGATAACGAAATGTTGCCTGTCATAATTTCCTCGACTCTCTCTCTTGATCAAGAAACTTCCTTACTTTCTATTCTTTCGAAAAAGAAAGAAGCGATGGGATGGTCGATCTCCGATATAAAGGGAATTAGCCCTGCTATTGTTCAACATCGCATCCATTTAATCGACGATGCCAAGCTTGTTCGTGACACGCAACGAAGGGTTAATCCAAAAATGAAAGATGCAGTGCGTGATGAAATTCTTAAAATTCTCGACAACGGAATCATTTACCCAATTTCTGATAGTTCATGGGTTAGCCCAATTCACATTGTACCGAAAAAGTTTGGGCTAACCATTGTCAAGAACGATTCAAATGAACTTATTCCAACTCGTACTCAAACGGGTTGGCGTGTTTGCATTGACTATCGAAAACTAAATGCCGCAGCACGAAAAGATCACTTCCCTCTTCCTTTCATTGACCAAATGCTCGAACGTTTAGCCAGCCATGAATTTTACTGCTTCCTTGATGGTTTTTCTGGCTATAACCAAATTCCTATCGCTCCCGAAGATCAAGAGAAAACGACTTTCACGTGTCCATTCAGTACCTTTGCTTATCGACGTATGCCATTCGGACTTTGTAACGCTCCTGCGACTTTCCAACAATGCATGGTTGGAATCTTTTCCGACATGATTGAATGCTTTCTAGAAGTTTTTATGGACGGTTTCACAATCTTTGGCGATTCTTTTTCCCAATGTTTACATCATCAGGAATTAGTTCTAAATCGATGTAAAGAAAAACATTTGACTTTAAATTGGGAAAAATGCCACTTTATGGTCAAACAAGGCATAGTTCTTGGACATATCATCTCAAATAAAGGCATTGACGTAGACAAAGCAAAAATCGACGTAATTGCAAATCTACCCATTCCCAAATCTGTTAAGGACATTCGATCATTTCTAGGACACACTGGCTTTTACCGACGTTTTGTGAAAGACTTTAGCAAAATTGATCGTCCTTTAACGACTCTTCTTGGAAAAGACGTTCCTTTCGATTTTAACTCTGATTGTATCTCTTCTTTTTAACGTCTTAAGAACGAACTCATTTCTGCTCCAATCATTTGCGCACCCAATTAGGATCTTCCTTTCAAAATCATGCGTGATGCTTCGAACTTTGCCGTTGGTGCTGTCTTAGGACAACGCATCAACAAGATCCTTCACGTCATTTACTACGCGAGTATGACTTTGAACGACGCTCAACTCAACTACACAACAACCGAAAAAGAGCTTCTAGCTGTCGTTTTTGCACTCGAAAAGTTTTGACCTTACTTGATCGGGTCACACAATACTGTGTACACAGACCACTCTGCGCTTCGATATCTCTTCGCTAAAAAGGATGCTAAATCCCGTTTGATTCGTTGGATCCTTTTACTTCAAGAGTTTGATCTTACAATCAAAGACAAAAAAGGATCCGATAACGTCATAGTCGATCACTTGTCTCGTCTTTAGAACGCACCATCTTCTTTGCTAATCAATGAAAACTTCCGTGATGAACAACTCCTTTCAATTTCTATCGACCCATGGTACGCTGATATAGTGAACTACTTAGTCACTAAAGAAACTCCCTCATCATGATCCAAATAGGACAAATGCAAATTCATGTCCCAAGTGAAGTATTTCTATTGGGACGATCCATACTTGTTCAAATATTGTCCCGACCAAATCATCCGACATTGCATTCTGGATAATGAGATCAGGAGTGTTCTTTCGTTTCACTACGATCAAGCATGTGGTGGACATTTCGGTCCTCGAAAAACTGTAGAAAAAGTGCTTCAGTGTGGTTTCTATTGGCCTTCTCTTTTCAAAGACTCGTTTGAATTTTGTAGAACTTGCGATCGATGTCAAATGCTTGGACGAATTTCTGGACGAGATATGATGCCTCTAAACCCCATTCTTACGATCGAAATCTTTGATGTTTGGGGTATCGACTTTATGGGACCTTTTCCCAATTCTTTTGGAAACTTGTATATCCTTCTCTGTGTCGATTACGTTTCAAAATGGGTCGAAGCCATTCCTTGCAAAACCAACGACCATAGAATTGTTGTGAAGTTTCTCCAAGAAAACATCTTTTCAAGGTTCGGCACACCTCACACAATAATCAGTGATAACAGGGACCCATTTTTGCAACCGTTCTTTCGAAACTTTAATGAAAAAATACTCGATAACCCACAAGTTATCCACTCCGTATCATCCTCAGACTTGTGGCAAAGTTGAAGTTTCAAATCGACAAATAAAACAAATCTTGGAGAAAAGTGTCAATAAAAATCGAAAAGATTGGTCTCAGAAATTGACCGACGTGCTTTGGGCTTACCGTACCGCTTTTAAAACTAACCTTGGGATGTCCCCATTTCGTTAGTTTACGGTAAAGCTTGCCATTTACCCGTTGAAATCGAACACAAAGCGTTGTAGGCAATAAAGAACTTAAACTTTGATCTTGAGAAAGTTGGCGAAAACCGAAAACTACAACTCAACGAACTAGAAGTACTTAGGAACGACGCGTATGAAAACGAGAAAATTTACAAAGAAAGAACCAAAGTTTTTCATGACAAGTCAATCCTAAGGAAAACGTTTTTGCCTAACCAAAAAGTTCTTTTATATGACTCAAGACTTCATTTATTCCCTAGTAAACATAAATCAAGATGGACCGGACCATTTGTGGTACAAACTGTTTTCCCACATGGTGCTGTAGAATCAGAAAACCCCAGGGATGGATCGATTTTCAAAGTCAACGGTCATCGTTTAAAACCTTTTTTGGAATTGCCAAGTAACCAAGAGGAGGAGCTCATGATCCTTCATGAGCCAAGCTACATCTAGTAAGAATGTTAACCCTCTTTTGTAAATATGTACATAGTTTTCCCCATTACACTCATTATATCATGCATTGACTGTGGGGACACAGTCAAAAGTAAGTGTGGGGAGGAGTCTCATTTCCATTTTCATTTTTTTAGTTTTTCATGGCATTTTTGAATTTTCATTTTCCTTTCACTTAAAAAAATCTCAAAATTTCAAAATCTCAAAAACATTTTCTTTTTAGCATTTTGATTTATTTTTGAAGAAACACTATGGGATAAGTATAAGTTTTGGTTAATAAATTGAAATTTTTGAAAATTTATTTGTCTTAATAAAAATAAAAATGAAGTTTGATTACAAATAACAATGGTTTAACTAGTATATAGGAAGGTTCATAAGTGTTAATTATGAACTATGTTCTAATTGAAAATCATTGTTTAAAAAAGTGGTAAATTTAAAGTAAAGGATATAATATTTTTATCTTCTAAGTTAAATGGTGCTAAGATGATTTTGCAAAACTCTCTCTTCCTAAAAATCCTTTTCCTCTCAAAAAAAACATTTGTCTATATGTATATATATATATTTTTAACACCTAGAGTCATGTGTTCACACTCGTGTGTTCACTCACCATGCTCTGTACCCTTCTCACGTAAGCCTGAAAGGCAGTGCATGATCCGTATATCTAGCCTCAGCTTATCTGACTTAGGTGTATATATATATATAAATTCTTTTTAATAACTCCTACAGTCGATAAGTGTTCACACTTGTGTGTTCACTCGCCACGCTCTGTATTCCCCTCACATCAGTCCACAAGGCAGTGCACGGGTAATATATCTGGCCTTAGTTTACCTGAGTTAGGCATATGTAAATATTGTTAATATCAATGAAATTTTCAAGTAAGAGAGAGTAAGAAATTGAAATCCAAGCACCATTTTAACTTGTTTGATTTAACTTGTTATTGAAAAGAAATGAGAATACCACTTTGACAAACTTTGATAATCAACTAAGAATCCATTTCATAGTTACACTTTGTTGTCAACCGAAACAGTGAGTTAAACTATTGTCTATTTGCTATGATAACTTGATTTTTGTTGGAAGTTTTGACGAGTAAATGACTTAAAATTTTCAAGACAATGACCAAAACATATATTTAACTTATGAGTGTCGAATTGAAAGTGAATCCTTCATTTGTAAATATATTCAAAAACTTGCATTCATCCCATTGTAAATAAATCTTGCATTTTGTAAATATTTTCACTTTGCATTTGGATTTTGTGGGTAGTATCCGCTGAAAACCCTCACGAGACAACACTCGTCCTACTGGGGACACTTAAAGGTTTAACGGCTTGTTGCATATGCTCAATGCAATCGTGCTCCGTATGAAAATGGATTTATCTTAGTTTTCCTTTATTCGAGGACGAATAAAAAGAAAAGTGTGGGGGTATTTGATGTGCACGTAAATGTGCATATATATACATCCATATTTTATCTCTTTTTATTTAAATAAATATCATATTTGGGCATTTTAACATGTTTAAAACCAAAATTCAATTAATTTCAAATCATCATATATTCACCTTCATTCAGGGGCAAAACGGTCATTTTTGTGCATGTGTAAATTTGAGAATTTTTACTTGGACATTTTTGATGATTTTTATAGGAATTCGGATGCATATGGAAGGGGCTTATATGAAGATACATGCATGCACAAATGAATACAAAGAAAAGAAGAGGAAAATAATTCAAAGTGAAGATCATGGAGGACCCCACCTACCCACCTACCTTAATGTACAAATTAGAGGCTAATGAACATGCTTATGGAATTAATGGCTTCATGTACACTTAAATAATGATTAGTAGAAGCTAATGATTACTTGGCCTCCACACTTCCTAAGGGGTATTTTGGGAAGCCCCCTCAAAATAGAATTAGGGTTTTATGCATATATAAATAGCCTTCTTATGTACATATAATGATCATGTACTCTTTCATATTAGTTAGGAAATGAAAAAATACAAGTTGTAATGGCAATGTTCTATGAAATAAAAATGGCTTCCAAGCCTCTTTTTCCTCTCTTTTCTACATGCTTTTCCTTGTTTTTATGTTAATGCTTATTTCTATGCTCTCTTTCTTTTCTTTGTTAGTAGATTAGTTTTACATTCATGCAAGTAGTGTAGCTTAATTTCTTTTGTTGTAAGTAGTTTAATTACATTCTCTTCCTTGCTATTTTTCTATTTTCTTCTCTTTTAATGTTGAAATTTACTTGTGTTGCTTTAATGCCACAAATGAGTAGCTAAACCCCTTCAATTTAGGAGTAATGAAGCTCTCAAATATTATGTAATTTCAACATTTTATGATCTCATTTGGTTTATGCTTCATGAAGTGAGTTTTGATGCAAGTTTAGACAAGTGGGTTTGATAGCTTATATTGCTTGTGAAAATGAGCTATTCTTATTCAACATAAACACAATTTGCATCATCATTTGCTAATCCATTTTTGATTGTGAAATTAAAGTAAAAATGAAATTTGATGATCTATATTACTAGTTACAATAGTAAATAGATCATACTTAAAATAGCTTTTGCTTTGGCTTCATTTTCATGAGAATTATAAGTGGTTTATTTGTTGTATTATAGTTTGATGGTTTGAGTTATGTTAATTAATAACATAAACAAACCATACTTATGATAAATACAACAATATTTCACTTAATATCAAAGCTAGAGATCACAAATTCTTTGTTTGTTGATTTACAAAAAAATATGAGAGTGGATTTGCCTCTAAATTATTCTCCAGTTCAATAGTTTTTAAATCAAATTTTAATTCTAGTTTTACCTTCATTTTATTTCTAGTTAACAATTTCTCCTCCATTTGGTCTAACTTGATTGAATAGATATTTAAACTCTAACAATTCCTTGCGGATCGACCCATATTCGCCGCGTACTACAAAGTGTACGCCGTGCGCTTGCGGTAAAATTTTATTTTGAAATTTATCGGTAGTTTTCTAATTTGATAGAAAATTTACCATTAAACAGTGTTGACTACTCATACTTGAATAAAGCTTGCCCTAAAGACAGTTTTCCACTTCCCCGTATCGATCAGCTCGTAGACTCAACGGTTGGACATGAACTCTTATCCTTCATGGATGCGTATTCCGGCTACAACCAGATACTCATGCACTTACCTGACCAGGAGCATACCGGCTTCGTAACCGATCTAGGACTTTACTACTACAAAGTTATGCCTTTCGGACTCAAGAATGCTGGAGCAACTTACCAACGATTAGTTAATCTAATGTTCGCTAACCAGATCGGAAAAACCATGGAGGTATATGTGGGCGACATGCTTGTGAAGTTGCAATTCTCCACTGATCATATCAAAGACCTCGAATTAATGTTTAACATTCTCCGAGAATATAGAATGAAGCTCAACCCGTTGACATGTCACTTTGGGGTTGCATCCGGAAAATTTCTTAGGTTTATCGTCAATTCTCGAGGGATCGAAGCTAATCCTAAGAAAATCTGGGCAATCAGAAATCTTGAGACTCTAAGAACTATAAAGCAAGTCCAAAGCCTCAACTGGAAAGTAGCCGCACTGAGCAGGTTCATCTCAAAATCCACTGACAAATGCATTCCCTTCTTCTGATCGGAAAAGGGAAACATAACTTTGAATGGACTATGGAGTGTGAGGATGCATTCCAAGCATTGATTCAACACCTCTCCACACCACCTATTCTATCAAAACCCATTGATCATGAGAGATTATACATTTACTTGGTGGTGTCAGAGAACGCTATCAGTGATGCCCAAGTTCGGGAGGAAGATCAGATATAACGGCCAATATATTACATTAGTAAACGACTGAACGGGGCAGAGAGAAATTATCCGAAGCTGGAAAAGTTGGCTTATTGTCATGTTATTGCCTCGAGGAAGCTCCGTCCATATTTTCAAGCTCATCCTATCACCGTTTACACCGACCAGCCGTTACGACAGGTCCTTACGCGGCCTGAGACGTCTGGAAGGTTACTCAAGTGGAATATCGAGCTAAGTTAGTTTGACATTACTTACACTCCAAGGTGAACCATTCGAGGACAAGTCCTAGCAGATTTCATAGCTGAATTCACTATCTCGGAGGACTTTCCCGAAACTAGTGACTCTCCCAAGTATATCTGGAAGCTGCATACTGATGGTGCATCAAATGACCGTTGCTCGGGTGCAGGGGTTGTGCTTGAAATTCCTGAAGGTCGATCTATATGCTATGATTTAAAGTTTGATTTTCGTGCGACCAACAGCGAAGCCGAATATGAAGCCCTGCTTACCGGATTGAGACTTGCCAGAGATTTAAGAATCATTGATGTGGAGATTTATTATGATTCGCAGTTGGTCGTATGTCAAGTTCGGGGGGAGTACCAGGCTAAGGGCCGAAGGCTGGCTTCTTACCTAGCTCGGGTCCAGGAGATATTGAATCAGTTTGATTATTATGCCATTTATTGTATACCCCGAGAGCGCAATCAGAAAGCCTACTCATTAGCAAAGTTAGCTAGTACAGGTGAGGTGCAACAAATGGGAATCGTTCCCGTGGAAACATTACCATCCCCGAGCATCGATCAGATGGAAACAAATTGGGTATTTGAGGTCATTCCTGATAAGGAGTCAAGGATGACTCCGTTCAGAAATTATCTCGAGCATGGGACCCTGCCGGAGCGCAGAGTGAAAAGAGACAAGTTCTTCGAAAAGCTTCGCGGTTCACTATCCAGAATGGAGTCATGTATAGAAGAGGGTACTCTGTTCCTTTACTCCGGTGTATCGCTCACGATGAGATCAAATGAGTATTGCATGATGTACACGAAGGAGAATGTGGCGATCACACCGAGGGGCAAGCTCTTGCCAAGAAAGTACTCCGATACGGATACTATTGGCCAACTGTAAATCGCGATGCATCGGATTACGCCAGAAAATGTGATAGATGTCAGAAGCACACTCAAATTCCAAGAGCCCCACCTACCGAAATAACTCAGATGGTCAGTCCATGGCCATTTGCAGTATGGGGCACTGACATTATTGGCTCTCTACCTCTAGCCAAAGGTGGTGCGAAGTACGCCATTGTCGCAGTTGATTACTTTACCAAGTGGGCGGAAGCCGAACCCCTTGCTACAATCACAACAAAGAAAGTGATCAACTTTGTATTGCGTAACATTATCTACCGATTTGGTCTCCCACATACCATCGTCACAGACAGCGGAGCTCAATTCGACAGTGTTGAATTTAAGAATTTCTTTCAACGGGTTCACATCCAGAAGAAGTTCTTCGCAGTTGCACACCCTCAAGCGAATGGACAGGTTGAAGCTATTAATAAAGTTATAAAGTCTATTCTGAAGAAACGACTGGAAAAGGCTGGGGGGAAATGGGCCGATGAACTTCCTATGGCCCTATGGGCTTATCGGACAACCCACAAATCTGCAACTGGCCAACTCCTTTCTCTCTTTCCTACGGTTCAGAAGCCGTTATTCCAGTCGAGATGGAAGTACCTTCTCATCGCGTGGCCTATTATGATCCGAAGACAAATGTTATATTACTTGCCGAATCTCTGGATTTATTGGATGAGAAGCGTGAAGAAGCTGATTTGAGGGCAGCTGCGTACCGAAGTCGAGTCGCCCAGTTATACAATGCCAAGGTCCGATCCCGCACCTTTGAACTCGGCGATCTCATCCTCAAGAGAATTTACCTGGTCCCTTCGCCTATGAAGCCAACCTGGGAAGGGCTGTATGTCATTGAACGAAAGCTCGGAGATGGCACATTCAAATTATCGACCGTTGATGGTCTCCTTCTGCTAAGAGCCTGGAACATCGAAAGTTTATGTCGTTACTGTACATAACATGCTCTGTTATTTATTCAATCTATTTTTCATTTGCAATTTGTTTATGCATTTCGAAATTTGAATTTGTAATAAGGCAACTGACTTTGCCATATTTTCTTATTTCAGCAATAAAATGCAATCTCTTCGAGCCAGAGCTGTGATTTATTTGAAATGCATCATATGACCATCACTATGCACGGAGAGCTAAGTTCCACCGTACGGTGGAATTTATTCAAATATGGATTGACTGTGATACGACTGGTCACTCACTAAGTGAAACCTGAGCTCGGGGACAAGTCATCACACTGAAGCCAAAAAAGGATTGATACACGACAATCCTCTAACTAACTCCATATTCCCAGAGTGCGAACTGGAGTATAAACCTGTAAATGCGGTTTCGAAAAGGATGGATCGGTCCATCTAATGACTTCGCCCGTATTCAAACCAAATTCAAGGAGGATGGACCCGTCCATCTAACGACCTCACTTGTTAACTCAAGGTAGACGTGTGTCAACCATCCATGATCCTGATAGATTCGTCGTTCCCGGAGTGCGAACGAAATCCTAAAGCCTAAACAGAACTGACCGTCTATCGGCTAACTCCAGACTCTCGGAGTGCGAGTTGGAGTATAAACATTAATACCAAATGGGTGTGATTGACCACCCATCAACTAATTTTGGATTCCCAGAGTGTGAATCGGAGTATAAACATTAGATAACTCCATATTCTCAGAGTGTGAACTGGAGTATAAACATAGAATAACTCTAAATCCCTAGAGTGCGAATTGGAGTATAAACGCAAGCCGGGTGTGACTGACCACCCACGAATCGATCTAAGTCCCTAGAGTGCAGGCGAAGTTCTGAATATCAAACGGGTGTGACTGACCGTCCATAACATAACTTAAGTCCCCAAAGCACGGACGTGTCTCAAAACCTTGTGCGGGTGTGACAGACCACTAATCTACAAGTGCAATCCCCAGAGTGTGGATACGATCGCCAATGGATGAGAAAATGTGATTCGACCACCTGAGCTCGTCTTGTTTCAATTCTGCTTCAGCGGAGTTTAGCTCGATATATCAAAGGCAATCAATGATTGTTAACCAATCTTTTTAATTTCTCCCCGGAACTGGGGGCAGAACTTAAGTGCCAGCCACTGATTGGGACACTGCAATATCGGAATTCGAATTAGCGCTCGATCGCGACCCAAAACCATGACTCCGGAACTTAGCAACTAAACCCGGGTCCGATTTAAAGACTAAAACTCCACAAGTGTATTGAATGAAAGTTCGAACGTTGAAGCACTTTAACAAATGAACACAAACTGAGCTGAAGACAAATGAAATTTTATTTCAATTATTCTTTGGAAGAAAAAGGGTAAGTACAAAACTATACCAAAAGTCCTACTAGCAGGGGCCGAACCCGCATCTATACACGACCTACAAAAAGAAAACAAAAGTAGATTCCTATCTATCTACCAAAAATGAGCCAAAGAGACATATCTATTCTTTCTTTTTTCTCGGCTTCTTCTTCGGCATTGACCCGCTGGATTCGCCACTTGGTTTCCTCTTCGAGCCATTGCCTTTTGGCGGCTGATCTCCAGTCGGGGGCATTATGTTAATCTCCTCCTCCAAGCTCAAGTGAATAGGAATGCTTATCAAAGGCGGAGTCGAAGGGATATGATCAATGTTAGCAGGCGGAGGAGGCACACTTGTATCAACGATCATTCCTCCCAGGGAGATCATTCGCAAAGGGGCTGGGCCAGGTCTCGCCATTCCACCTCCAAAGCCACTGCCCCGTGCAGCTGCTTCCATCTCGGCATTGATTTCAACTAGTATCTCCTCTTCGTGAATTGTTTGAGCATCGCCAAGAGCTGGTCACTGGTGCACCTCCACTCATGACAAACGGTAGATTAGCAAAGGGGTCGTTGTGATGACCGAGAAGTTCCTCCATCATCTGTTCATCGAAAGCAAGTGTGCTCCCTTGTACCCCATCTGTAGGTGCAGTAGCCGTTGTCGTGGTCGCTTCCGGTATGATAGCCTCCTGCTCATGATGTAACTCTTGGGTTGCAGGAGGCATAGTAGATGTAGCTCCTATCACTGAATAAAGACAAAGATAAAGTTATTAGTGATTGCTTCAAATAATGCTTCCCACACTGAATAAGCACAAGAAATGCTTAGAATACCTTCCTTAATTTGACTTGCAGGCGGAACTGGAGCAGCTTCAGTGACGCGCTCGTGAATTGGAGATAACCACGGTTGATCGGGATTATAAGCAGGAACAGACTGAGAATCAACCACGGATGTGGATTTAGGCTGAGTTGGCGCAAGAGTTTCAGAACTTACATCATGGTGCTCAACGCCAGAACCTTCTCCAGCTTCCGAATGCTGAGTGCCAAGTTTCTCCTTTTCCTATGCAATCGTGATATCATGGAGAACTTTCCTTTCATCTTCACTCAACACCCGGTTCTTAAGCTCGAACTCATCGATCGATTCCGCTTGTCGTTCAGCTTTCTCATCCTGCACCAACCGGCCCCAAGCGTTATACAGGTGTGTTGGATAATTATCGAGCCAGGTTAGATCCCTGTACTTCAATACTCTAGCATTGTATGCAATCAGAAGATCTTCAATATAGGCCTTTAACGTGGCCTCTGCCATCTTAACTTCATCCTCAACCTTGGCCCCAACCTCTCAAATTTTAAGTGTTGCCGCATCCCTTTCACCCCAAAGCGCCACAGCTTGTTCGCACGCCTCCTAGGCTGCTTTGTTTGCATCGTCTTTTTCTTTGACGGCTTCGGAGAATTTGGCTTTAAGCTTGTTAAGTTCCTTTAGCGCAGCATCCCTTTCAACTGTAACAGTGGTGTTTCGATGGCCCATCTCCTCGACCAAAGCGAAATGCGTCTATCGCATTCTTTCCATGGACTGATTTGCCTCATCGGCTTTCTTAGTGGCCTCAATTTCCGACTTCCTAGAAGATTCGGCCTCATTGTTAAGCACTTGTATTATACGGTCCTTTTGAGCGATATTGGTTTCTAACTTCTCGATTACTTTTGCCCGCTCAAAAGCCACCGCTGAGGCTTTATCCGCAGTCTTCATCCACTCCCTATATTAGTTGTAAACATCGTGGATAATATCATGCATAGTTTGTTCCGCCTCGACTGGGATTCTCTTTAAGTGTGGAAGGAAAATGAAACCGTCAAAACAAATGTTTGGGAAGTCTTTTTTCAGCTGGGCAATTTTGATTGCTCCTTCCCCAGTGGGCTCGGTAATGGCTTGTTCAATGACAATAGGAGTTTCAGCTTCGGTTCTACGGCGCTGTGAATCCGACCTGGGAGCTTGAGAAGACATTTTTTGGTGTGGAGGCTCTAAGGATTGTTTCCCATAACCGGAGGGTGGTGTTGGAGCTCGAGGTGGTGGAGAGCGTGATCGGGAGCGATATCTATATTCTCTATCTCTATCCCTCTCCCTCTCATAACGTTCTTGACTAGAATAACCGCGATCGCGGTCTCTATCAGCTTCCCTCCTACAGGACTCATAGTATGAACTAGATGATTGGCGTGAAGAGCAAAGGCTTCCTAACATAGATTCTCGCCTAGTCATCGTATCTGTAAAGTAGAAAGAAAAGCAGAATCAGTAATTTCCAAAAATGCATAACTTATGATTGGAAATCGTGTAGTGCCATGAAGTGTATGCATGTGTTAAACCCCCCGACCAATCGGATATGTCGGCCACACTTGTAGGAAGTGACTCGCTTAAATCTAAGGTACTTTGAAGCCCTTCCAATCTGGTGTCGTGTTGAAGCGGCACATAGTCCAGAATTTGAATGTAAGCGAGCCCTTCGAAAGGATTCTCTATTTGCGAGGGAGGAGCCTCCGAAATTCTAACACCGGAGGCTGGTAGGGACACGACTACAGATTTCCATCTCGAAGACTTATAACGCTTATGTGCTACCGCCTTGCCTTTTCTCCTTCCCTCTAAACCTTGAAAACTATCAGGAGGCCCGGCTACGGGTTTGTCGTCAGTGGGCATATTTTCTTCATCGCCCTCCTCAGCCATTACAATCCCGGGTGCTCTATGTTTAGCCCGTCTCACCGGGGCTGCCCTAAGCGATCCCTCCAGTCTTATGCTTTGATTTCGATCGATTAGCCCGACAATCCTCAAGTTTCTGTTTGTGAGCATCGAGTCCATATCTCTTACTTCGCTCGGCACTTCCTAAAGAATCCGTACTATTTCTTTAAACTGAGCACCTTCAGGTCGCAGAATTACGTCTATAAAGGAAAGAAGATATTAGTTTCAACGTCAATTATGACTATCTCGCTAGATACTGGAAAAATTCCAGCACTTACGTCTGACTAACCATCGACTAGCAAACCCTGGAGGACATCGGACGTAAAACCACTCCGTCTTAAAGTAGCTGAGCCTGGTCCAGGATCCCGCTACCACTTGGCAGTTCCTAACTGCCTCCAGAAACGTGAACGAAGGATTTTCTCCCCGACTCTTGACATTAAACAAGTATTTGACGTCTTCCGGAGTCGAGGGTCGAAAGAGATGTTCCATGAAGACGATGAATAGACTATTCAATAGTGCATATCCATTTGGATGTAATCGCGATGGAGCGATTCTGAAGAAAGTTAACACTTCTCGAATATACTGGTTGAGTGGAGGAAGTGTTCCAGCTGTGCACGAAAGTCGATTAAAGGCCGTGAATCCTTCTGCGGGAGCATGTGGCCTGTCATTTGGTCTGGCTAGCAAATCGTCGTCTAATGATAAACCATGTCTTAAGCATATTCTCCCTAGCTTATCTTCGAAGACATTGGATGGCATAGAATCTTGCGGATTTGCAATAAAAGTTGCTCCCAGCAGCTCGTCCGGAGCTGGACCTATTACTTCGGCTGCAATGGCCGACATCTCTATTATCGGAGAAGACGAGCTTTGAGGCTCCTGCTACTGTGAACTTGTAGATTCCATAACTAATAAACTCATCAAAAACCATCATTAGATGAAAATAAGCCCGTGTGTTCCCCAGTGTGAAATGCATTAATGTGTTATGCAGTGCAGTGTTATATAATACTTAAAAGATTCTACAGAGTTTGAGAAATGTTCAAATGATAAGACTTTGAGATTCGACCGGAGTGATCGTCATTGCTGACCATCACCACCGCAGCAATCAGGTTTCGAAGATCAATCCTAGTTAATGTTCGATAATTTTTTTCAAGTTACAGTTTCATCGATGAGCTTCGAAGGGCGGTCAGATGTACGGTGAAACGGTTAAGTTCTATTATGCAAAGTAGAAGCTCGTCAGAGTCAAATGTTCGAGTGTGAAAAATTTTCGTATCCATCAAGATCAAGACTTGGATCGATCATAAGAAGCTTCATTCGTATCAATCATGGGAAACAACGATTTGTATCGATCGTGGAACAACGCTTCGTATCGATCAGCCGAAGATCGTTTCATATCGACGCAAAATCCTCTGCTTCGTATCGATCGCCGGACCTAAGATTTCGTATCGATCACTCCGGATCGATACGAATTCCAATCATCAACCGATCGATACGAATGTCCACCAGCTATCGATACGAAACAGTTCCTTCATTCAATACGAAAATCCATTGCGCCCAGATCGAGACGAACTTGTTCTTCATGCATGATCGATACTGATGCGTCCTTCGTATCCCTCTACACTTCTTTTCCAAACAACAAATATGCCATTACATCCTCCTTCAACCATGCTCCGACCTGATTCAAGCAACAACATCGCCAGAATCGGCCATGATTATGAATGGATTGGTGTTGGATCTTGAATCTCATCATTTAGGTGTGGATTTATGGGTTGATTACCTAATTTAAGCTATTAGTTCAAAAGAATAATGGATTGAATGGCTCAAGAAAGAAGGCAAGTTCTTTTCCTCTTTTGCTCTGATCGATACGGAGGTAGTATGTGGGAATGAAAACAAGTGGAAATTTGGCTAAGTCCAAAATGCATTTATATGGACTCGAACTCAGGGGAAAGAGACGATTTGTCTCCCAGTAAAATGAACCGGTCGAAACGATCAGAGCCAGAACGATATGAAAGAGCCTTCTTCGTATCCATCTACAGTCGATCTGAGACAAAGCTTTTTGTATCCATCAATCCATCAATACGAAAGACACAGCAAAGGCCTATAGGAGCTATTTAAATCCATTAATACAAACTAACAATTTTGTGTCCATCACTTTGGAGACCATAGGAGTTCGCATCCATCGATACGAAGAAATTTCGAAGGACCGACTATTTCGTATCGACAACCATCGATACAAAATGCCTATCCCAACTTATCAAATCGATCCAGGAGAGGATCAATACGAAAGGATACTCTAAAACGACCATCAAGCGTCATTACAACTCGAATTTCACATCAATCCAGGAGAGGATCGATACAGAATTCGATAAGAGAAAACTGACAACGACTCCTGAGCGTGTGAACGTTAACGGGAGTCAGGTTAACATACGTACATGTATGATGGACTAACATCCAATTTTTAAAAAATTCACAGGAATTGAATGCTCATCTGGTGACAATTACAACAACAAACAACAGTTTGCATCCAACGCTTGGTTACAACAGTGCACAGTACAACAATTAGCAGTCAACAATTCAGTATTTATATTACTGGAAATCAATCGAAGGTTATATATTTTGACGAAAAGACAACAACCATTCAGCGAATCGAAAAGAACTTTGTCAGAAAAGAGATCGCAGATTTTCAAAGCACGTCATGTTCTCACAAGACGTACTTTGGAGGGCTAACGTTATCCCGCCTTTTGGCAAGACCATGACATCAAGAACTTAACTGGAAACCAAGGACAGTCCGTCCCGAAGATCGGTTATACACAGGTTCACTATGCATACCGGCGAATTTTTTCCGAGTCTAGATCGAGCTACAATTGACAAGGCATAACAAGCAAAGCTATAAAAGCCAATGTTCCAAATTTCAAGTCAATCCGAGTTCGTATGCTCAAGATATGATCGATGCAACTCAAGTGATCACCTTGTTCGTATCCATCAAGCAATCAGAAAAAACCTCCTTCGTATCGATCTTGTTCGAATCCATCAAATGTGCATAGCTTCGTATCGATCAGGGGAGCACAAGTTCGTATCGATCTAGAGCAGCGTTCTTCGTATCCATCTGTCCTCATACTGTTTCGCATCCATCACCTCCAGCTTGTTCGTATCGATCAACCAACGTCCACTTCGTATCCATCGAAGCCATACAAAACCGCTACTTCGTATCGATCCATTAACACACTGCACTCGTATCGATCAGTCAGTGATCGGTGCGAACAGTACAAGATGGACCGGTGCGAAATGCACTTATGTTGATCGATACAAAATAGAGCAGCGACGATCGATATGAACAGGGCAGCAAATAATGGATACGAACAGGGCTTGGCTGGGTCGATACGAACGAGGCGCATCCATAAGAAAACTCGATCACTCGGCATAAAAAGTGATTGATCCTAAAAGCAAGCACCATGTCATCAGACATCACGTGCATAACCATCGATACGAAGCTATCGATACGAACAACATCGATACGAATTCAACAGCCTTAGAAAAATCCAAACTTGCATCGATCATAACTCAAAATCTACAAGTCCAAATGTCACCAAATTTTTACAAGAGCTTGCGTACATCCTCAAGAATGTTCATGATCGATCTCGACTCGATTGGACGAAATACTGATCGATACAAAATTCGTTCGTATCGATCATGTATCGGGTGCAAACGGCATGGGATCGATCGTATGGGCCCACCCAAGTGAGAGAAGAGGTCTTCCGAGATCCGAGCGAGATATTTGCAGCCTACGCCTATAAATAGCGACCTTGAACCTACAGAAAAGGGACTTTTTGCTCTTCAACGTCCAGACTCTACCGAAATCACTGTTGTACTCGAATTCTACTGTTGTAACACGTTGTAACCAGCAAGCAAAAGTCAATCATTTCATAGTGGACGTAGGCCATACGCCGAACCACTCTAAATCCGTGTGTTTCTGTGTTTTTCTTGCTTATTATTGGTGTGTTTGTTAGATTTTCCTCTTTTTTCATTTATATTCTTCATTTTATCTCTTCAAACACATCCGAAGAGTGTTGTACCCAATTTTGGTACAAACAATCCTATCTGCTAACGATCGATAAATCAAGAATTACAAAAAGAAAATTTTAGTTTAACATAAATATTTTTCAATCTCATTTATTATAAAACGGTTAAAAATTAAGAAATATGATGATAATAAATAGTTTCGAGCAGTTAATAAGCATTAAGTGCATATAATATAAACTACCAACTTAATAAAATAATAAACGAATATCATTTACCGCATTAAAAATACACATAATTTGAACTATAATCTTGACATAAACTGGACGGATAATTTTCGGATGTGGATGTCTTCGTATCCACATCTGCATCCGCATCCGTTTTTTCGGATATCGGATATTTATCCGCTTTTTGGATGCGGATAGGGACGGATTTCAGATTTTTCGACTATCCATTGACAACCCTAAGTGTGAGGTACATCAGACGGGCACATTTTATGGACTCATTTTCTATTATTAAAAGATAGCATATTTGATGACAAAATAGAGATTTCTACCTAATTGTCTCTTCATTGTATGTTGTATTTTAAGAAGTATATTTACAATATAGAAGAGGAGTTTTTTAATAATGTGAGAAGCAATAGATTTTACATTACATCATAAAGCTCAAAAATTCTTTCAGTAAATAAGGTAAAAGTCTTCAGGTTAGTTGGGCATTAATATTAGCTCCGCTTCAAAAATAGAAACAAACTAGCACTAATTCCCAAATTGGATCGGACCAAAGCCATCAATACTTAAATTCCTCCTGACATTCTTCATAACGCGCAAATTACCACCACTATTTTAAATGCTGATCTATTAAATAATAGTAAAGCAGAAGAAATTCAAGCTCTCTTATTAATTGTAGGAACTTTCTCTACTCTCCTTAATTCTCTCTCTAGATATTTTAGTTTCAAATTTTTATAATTTATCAATTTATAGTTATTCCACTGAACTTCTAATGTCAATTTATGATCAAATACATACTTTTAAAATTTTCTATAATTATTCACAAATTTCTTCTTAGTTCTCATCTATTATTTTACATTTAAGTCCATATATTTAATTAATTACGTAATTCAAAATTTAAACCATTTGATATATTGACTTAACTAATATTAGATACGTCGTGTAAATCCTAAAATACCAAAGTAGCATCAACAAACTGGTAAAACAAAATTTTCATTTGCATACAAAAATATGTAACTCACATAGCATAAATTATATACATCAACAATAATAACAAATTTATTTCCTAATTCGTTTATCTCAATGAAGTTATTTGCATTGCACTGAAAAATTATATTTTTAGTTTTACACACCTATATTTTAAATTTCTATAGTTACTTACAAACCCTTCTCAATTCTCTCCTAATATACTTTTACTCATATCCATGTATTAACCAATTATGTAATCTTTATTTTAAATCATTCAAATAAATTGATTAACTAATATTTATTAATTCATTTAATAAATCTTAAAATATACCGATTTAAGTAGGTATACAACACTCATATATATAAGCGAAGAAGATAAGATTATTATTTTTATTCAAATATAAAGGTATATGGATCACATAACTTAAAATGTAAACATAAACAATAATATATTTTTAATTCATCATTCATTTGTCTTTAAAAAAAATCATACATTGTAGTACAAAATTTCGTTTTTTACAACTTTTAAATGATAAACTTATATATTACAACAGTGGGATGTGAAAGCACGGATTACTCTAATACAAATTAAGTTACGTAGACATTCTCATTTTCAACATTATATTATTACAACTTTAGAAGGATAAATTTATATTTTACAATATTGGTATGTGAAAGCACAGATTACTCTAATACAAATTAAGTTATGTAGACATTTTCATTTTCAACGTGATATTAAAACTTACCCAACTCATAACCCAAATTAACGCTACAGATTTATTATTATTATTATTTTACAAATATTGAAGTTGTAAACATGACACTCATACACCATCGTGAAATTTATGATTAACTGCTAAGTTAAAAAAAGGTTTACTAATTGAAATCTCAAATAATGAATAAAAGTTCATGCGCAGGTAAGTTGATCGTAAGATGTATTTCTCAACTACAACACATACAAAGCTATTCTCATTTTTTACTCTACTTTCAAATGTTCAGCTACATATATTTAATTAGTTAAGTTGATCATTAATTTAAAATATTTAATACATTCAATTACTTAATATTTGTTATTTTATTATAAATCTTTAAAAATATATATACAATATTCATATGAATAGAAATGGATAATTCAATTTTTTATCCATTTATATAAAAAATATATGTATCACATAACATCAACTATTTACATATATAGTAATAGAAACACACATGCACGCGCGCGCGCACATATATATTGCTATTACCGAGTTAGGACAATAATTCCGACGAAAATATGTGGTTGTCGACCCTCTACTTTGTATCCGAGTGTTGCATGTCATTTTAAATTATAATTTTTTTTATTTCAATAAATTTATCGTATACTGCTTAAAATATTCAATTTTTAACAATAATTAAAATTTAAAAATTATTTTTTAACAATATTACCGTGTGCAACGCACGGTTTACACACTAGTAGTTTATTATTTTAGTTTCAGAATACCGTGAGATACTTAATTTGTTGTAAAGGTAGGAAATACTCGGGTCTATTATAAATTTATAATACACAACAGCTCTATATTCGTCGGACTAAAAGTTCATTTTTCCCGGAAGAAAATTAAGCTCCTTTTACTAGTTCAAATACTCTAACCAAATCTCCTTTTAATTCTCGATTCAAAACGGAATAGACTATCTTCTATATTTTCATTATCCAAATCTCCTCACTTCACTATTTTCCATTATGTCATCACCTTCGGACATTGTGAGTATTTTTTCTTCAATCTGTTCATCGTTTTTTTTTCCATCTATCTGTTCATAAATATTCTACGTGTTTTGTTGATTTCTTTCGTGTTATCATTGCATCCAACTATTGCTTTAGCAAATTATTCATGTTTTCTACCTGGTGTGTGAACGTTTGAAAAAACTTTTATTTTCATTTGTTTTTTTTTTCTGTAACCAATTTTTTCCCTTTAGTTTATGAAGAATATAAGCAGCGATTCATGAATGCATGTAAAAATATGTATTTCACCCGAACTAATTTGTATAAAGCACTTATATAAATTGTCTAATTAGCAAAGCTGATCACTTATTAAAGAGATATTCAGTATAAAAAACATACATTTTTTCCAATTTTCATGTAGATACAAAACACGTTCAAAGAAATGTATTAGGTTTTAGTTTATAATTATATGTTCGTTATAAAGTATATTTAATTCTACATGTGATGCATATAATAAAATAGGAAAATGGGGAACATGTTAAAAAGATTGAGGCGCAGAAAAAGATGGACAATTGGTTACCAGTGACAGCATCGCGAAAAGCAAAATGGTACTACTCAGCTTTCCACAACGTCACTGCAATGGTTGGTGCTGGTGTGCTTGGCCTTCCATTTGCTCTTTCTCAGCTCGAATGGTAAAAAAACGAAATTTATTTTTACTCTAACATAAATTATATTCATAAATTGTTTAAGTTTCCTTTTCAAATATTTTGGAAGTCGTATTTTAATGTGGTCAGGTCATTCTGTCATGATACACTGATTTTTATTTCATTCTTTACTGTAGAAAATAGAATAAAACGATTTACACTTTATTTTATGACTTACAGTGAAATAATGTTTCACTGATTACTTATAATATGATTAGAGATTTGGTACTGTAGTTATAGTTTTTGAACTTGATTAGCCAGACATATATAATTGCCCAATTATGAAAAAAGGTTGTTTTTTTATAGTTGTGAAACTTTAAATATATTGTATAAATTAATATACATCCTTGACTTCATTTCAAACCATTGAATTTCACTGTACAATAATCTAAATCTAAAGGCGAGTCGCCATTTTTTGTTACTTTTTAAGTAAATGTGTCATTGTGCAGCACTAGTATAATGATACACTGTGGATTTTGGGACAAGAAAATTTAATAGTATAAGTGGTTTTCTAGTTCACATAAAACTTAATTGCATATTCTTGTTTATATTATTTCAGTTATACAATTCTGAAAGATATTCAAATGAGATTAATCAGGCGACTTTTGAAAAGGTTTCAGGGAAACATGATGCAGTACAAGCATAATTCATAAATGTGGATAATATTAAAAATCATCTTTATAAGTTTATATCACATAATAACCTGTGAAGGAAAACTAGTAACCATTAAATATGCGGGTTTACCATAAATTTTCACTTAAATTCGTGTTTTATTTTAAGTTCAAGTTGGAATATCGAAGTTAAATTTGTTAATTTTGTGTTACAGCATCTACAAGTTTTTGTTAGACTTTTTTTTAGTTTGTTCCACTAAAAATGCCATTTTTTAAGGTTTATAAAAATAATTTAAAAACTTTTACGATAAACATATTAGCTTTTAAAAATAAATGGATTCCCAAAAAAAACATGATTTTTTCTACAATTCTCAATTTTTAAGAAGACTTTGAATCTTTATGAACAAGCTAACTTTTTTTTATATATGTTTCTAGAAGTGTCAAACTTTCTTTAAAAAGATACATTTCTGAACAAATATGTTTTTTTTTTCCAAACAAACAACCTTTTAACACAAATTTAACTTTCGTAAAAAATATTTGAATTTTTTAGAATATTTGAATTTTTCAAAATAAGTCAAACTTTTGTGGAAACAAGCAGTTATTTTCCTAATATTTGATTTATTCAAAAAATTTATTTTTTTCTCTCTAAAAGATCTACTATTAATATATATTTGAAGTTTATCATTATTTAAATAAGTAACAGGGATATTGGTTCGAGAGACTGGTGGGAAGAATAATAAAAAGACATTTTTGAATGAGTTTAAAAAAAACCACTTTTGTTGTGCTTGAGAGATTTTTATTTTCATCTTCATGCCAAGGGAAACTTCCATACATTTATGTTTGATAGACATGTTGTTCATTTTGCAAATATGAAAACTATTTATGGACATTAACATCAATGAATTTTAAAATGTAGGTCACCTGGAGTTATCTGCCTAGCTGTATCCTGGCTAATCACATTCTACACAATATGGCAATTAGTAGAGCTACACGAATGCGCACCAGGAAAGCGATTCGATAGATACCATGAGCTTGGGCAGTACATTTTTGGGCCCACACTCGGGTTGTGGTTGATTGTTCCACAGCAGATAATGGTTCAGCTGTCCACGGACATTGTTTATGGAGTTACCGGAGGAAAATCGCTCAAGAAGTTCTTCCTTTTGCTTGCACCTTCTATCGGGCAGCATAGACTGGTGTACTTCATTTCCGGATTCGGAGTTCTTCAGATTTTGCTTTCTCAGCTTCCCAATTTGAATTCTCTTAAGGGCGTTTCCTCCCTTGCTGCCTTGATGTCCTGCTGGTATATGTTGTTATCTTTTTACTTTTTTTTTTTCAATCTGATATTTAATTTAGCTTTGTTCAGCTTCATGCAAATTGGATGTCTCACGTGTCTTTGTAAATTTTAACCACTAACTTAAATAACACCACTGAAGTAATGAACGCTCCAAATTTTACAAGCACACGAGTCATCATAGTTGGCTTGTATAGACAGAGGATCACAACTATGTCTATCAAAAGTAAGTTGGTAATTTGTCTACATTCATCTGGTCAAAATCACCATTAGTAAAGAAAATTAGCTATGTTGGCATTTACTTTTTCTTATTTTGTAAATATATACAGTTAAGACAAAAGGTTGCTTTTGAGAATCTATACACCATGCACATACAGGACTACAATTAATATCCCCACAAACCATCTTTTCATTCAATTATACAATCTTTAACCATAACAAAACGTTACTTATAAATATAATAATCATTTACAGGGAATTCAATCTGTAAAGAGCGTGTAAATTTTTTGTATTGAAATGTTTGAAGTACGAATATGGTAAATAACACTTATATATTATCATGAATACCAGTTACTCGGCTATAGCATGTGTAGCATCAGTGTTACGTGGACGCCTTCCAGACATAAGCTATAGCTCTCGCTCAACCAAGACTGTAGATAAAGCATTCGACGTACTTAACGCACTCGGCACAATTGGATTTGCATTTGCAGGGCACAGCGTGGCCCTCGAGATCCAAGCCACCATTCCTTCCACTCCTGAAAAGAAATCGACAAAGCCAATGTGGAAAGGTTGCTTCGTCGCCTATATCATAGTAGCTATGTGTTACTTCAGTGTTTCGGTTTCTGGGTATTGGGCTTTTGGTAACAAAGTCGAGGATGATGTTCTTGTTTCCCTAGAGAACCCCAAGTGGCTTGTCGCCATTGCTAATTTCATGGTGTTCATCCATGTCCTTGGAAGTTATCAGGTTCTTTTTCCTTGTTCGTTTAAATACGAGGTCTATTATAATTTACTTCATCACCATAAAAGGAACATGCATTGTAATCTGATGTTTAATTGTTGCCAATGGAACAATCATGAATCTGTATTTTGGTATAGATTTCTTTTATTAAAATGCAAGGGGGAAAGAGGATCCAAACCTTGGTAATTGTATGTTTTTTTTACTTGTACTGAATTTGAAATGTTTGACATTTTCAGGTATTTGCAATGCCCATATTCGATATGATTGAATCATATCTTGTACTCAAGCTCAAATATAAACCAAGTTTCATGCTTCGTTTTGTAGCTCGAACAACTTATGTGTGTAAGTATACTTTTTTCCCCTGTAAAATTAATGTTTGTATATACAATTTACGTGTTTTATGTTTGATAGTAAAGTGAATGTAATTAATATATAAATAATGACAGGTTTCACAATTCTAGTCGGGCTTTCTATTCCATTTTTTGGAGGGCTTCTTGGGTTTTTCGGGGGATTAGTTTTTGCTCCAACATCATACTTCGTAAGTTTTTTCTATTGAATTTTGTTTTCAATGAAAAAAAAAAGAGAACAATTATGAATATATAAACATGTTATATGTTTACGTACATGTACAGGTTCCTTGCATAATGTGGCTGGTGCTTCATAAACCAAAATTTATGAGTTTTCACTGGATAGCATGCTGGGTATGTCTCAATTATAATACAGATATTCTATTGCTGAATGATGTTGAACATCTTAGTTTTAATTAGTTACTACTAAAATTTAATAAAATGTGTGCACTTTTTTGTGCAGATCTCGATCATTTTGGGAGTTCTGTTAATGGTACTATCGCCTATTGGAGGCATGAAGAATATAATCGATACTGCCAGTACTTACAAGTTCTTCTCGTAGTTGAATTAGTTTGTGGAAGCTGGAATTAGAATGTCATTTGTATATAAATAATGACATACTAGTTAACCACTTGTGTTTTATTATTTATCATTAAATCGTTGCAGTGATTGTTACAGCTTCTAGATCTTTATAGTTTGCTTTGGAAGATTTTATTTTGCAGTTGTTGATTTGATTAATAAAATTATGAAAAGTATGTTATGATAAAATTATTATGTTATCGCGAAAGAAAAATATTTCGGATTAAAGGGACAAATTGTATAAGTTTTATTGTCTTATCATTATAGCATGCTATTTATAATTGTGTTGTGTAACAGATTTGCAACTCCACAAAGTTTGATGCTATACGCACATCAGTATACAGTACAAAAACTTCTTTCAACTAGAATTTTGACGTGTATATTAAGGGCTATAAATATCAATCGTGAAAACTTTGTGTTTCTTATTACACTTTCAAATCAATGTTCAAAATTACGACCATTCCGGTCTATTTTTGATGCTGATTGAAAAAAATCTCTTTTATAGATCGAAAAGTCAAAGAAAGCAATCAAGATCGATTTTTGAGCAAACCATATAGAAAACCTGCTATCAAGAGAAGAATTGAAGCAAACAAAAGTAACATTTTACGTATTACGAATATGAGCGATGAATTTGAGTGGACTGAAGCGGAATATATACCTGGTATCGAATTTCAATAAATTTCTAATAAGATGATTATCTTAATCTTTACCCTTTTTATCAGTAATACATATTTGTAGCAGAGTAAGATTCAGGTATCGAACCACATTAGTATCATATTACGCTATCTTACTTAACTTAGTTTGCATTATATATCTATTAGTAATTCTTCGTGATCGGTAATATTACACTATCTTTCTTGGCATTGTTCTTCTCTCTCGCTGATACGGGGTCTTATATGCTACCTGCCCGCTTTATTGTATGAAGTGGTTTGCCCTTGGGAATGAGCTTCAATGGTTTGATAGGCCAATGAGGTTCAGTTTTCTTACCCCTTCATTATAAAATAAGATAAGATTTGTAATAAGATGGGGCTTTATCAAGAGAAGAATTGAAGCAAAAAAAAACATCTTAAGTATTTCAAATATGAATGATGAATTTGAGTGGAGTGAAATAATTTTTTTCTTTAAATCATCGTTATTATCACGCATTATTGATAATGCTTGCAAACATCGAAGCCATCGTTGCACCATTGTTTTGAATTTTTTTTTTGGTCCTTGGTTTTGATTTCTAGGGTACCCCGTCAAAAGAATGAGCAGAAAACTTAAACAGGTAGATTTTCCTTAGTTGCTTGTTTAATTTTTTGTTTTCTTATGTCGCGCTTTGGATGAGTTTGAAATAGATTGGTGATAAATAACTCTATTTGTCTTTTTATTTTATGCAATAAAAATTGTTTATAAGAAAACTTGGAAGATGTATTCATATGAAACTAACAATATAGCTTTTGTTATTAAAATCAATGCATCTTTAGCATTTTTTGTATTTATATGGATAATTAAATTTCCGAAGCAAAATCGAAATTTGAAAAATTACCAATAAACGAAACGAAAGAAACATAATTTTAAACCTTGTTTCTAACGCAAGGTGGACTGTTCTTCATAGGAGTGCAAATAGGTCGGATCGAACTAGACGGAGGTGTGTTCGGTTTCTGTTCTATATGAAATTGGACCGGACACGTACCAGACGAGATGTATCACGTACAAATTTTGCCGTCCTAATTCATATCTTAAATGAAATCGAACGAACATGGACGGACGTTTCTTGGCCACGGACTCGAACGAATACAGATAGACATTACTATTTACACAAGATTTTATGTTTTTTAAAAGAGTTTTTATCGGTTATATTATTTTTATCAGTACATACTGAAGTATAAATATTTTATGAATCTTTACTCAGTCAGCCAACCAAACAATTGTCATAAATATTTTGAAAAATATAGTGAATATAAGGAATTATAAAAAATTCGGACGAATTTGAAAACTACCATATGAGATTTTTGCTCGTAAAGATTTTATTGTCCTAATTCATGTTCTAAATGAAAATTGAATGGACTCGGACGGACGTTGTTAAGCAATGGTGTAACACCCCTATTTTTATTGACATTATTTAGTAGATTAAATTAGAATAAATTAAATAGAATAATGTAGATAAGGAGATTGAGGTTGATTAATAAACTAGGTGGCCGTGCTTATTTAAAATCAAATGAACTTATATAAATGGTTAAGAAATTAAACACAAGGGCATAAGGGTAAATAGCTGCCCACACTTCCCACCCTTATACTACCTTTCTTAGTTCTACACGTTCATTTCACCAAAACAAAAATATTAATAGCCGTGAGAAGCAAGACTGGCCATTAGAAGAGAAGATAAAATCAACTAAAAGCTAGGAATCAAGTTAGAATGAATCAATCTCAATCAAACTTCAATTTTCTTATCCAATCTAAGATGAATAATAGTTTCTACATCTCTATTTTGATTTTTATATCAAATGGTTTTGGATTTAATGATAAATCTGTTTTTATGATATTGAATGACGATATGCTTGATTTATGATTTATATGGATTAAACAAGGATGTTTAAAAAGGTATATATACATGGTTTTAGGGTAAAACTGATATGAAATGATTTTTAAACGCCTTGGGAAAAAAATTTGTTATAGAAAACATGACTTTGGAGATGGGTTTCAATTTTCATAATTTTCCGACTGTATATGGATTTTATACGAATTTTCTAGTGAGGAAAAGGATTTATTGGGTTATAAATTATTTACGGCAAAAATAATGATTATTTGGGTTTGAAATTTTTATCTGTTGGAAAACATATTAAAATAGATCTTTTGGGATTTTTCCTAAGTGTTTTGATGAATATATAAAATTATTTAAGGTATGGGACTTAAATATTTTATATATTTAATTAAGGAGAAAGGGCATTTTATAAAATAAAATTACTATTTAATTCTAAAATTAGTGGCAGCAATTTTATGAAAAGTAATTGTTAACCGATGAGAATTTGATAAACAAAGGTAGGTTAGTAGAAAAGTTATCTTCTTTAAGTTAAAAACAAAGAAATCATACTGTTAGCATGTTTCAGCCTTTTACAGTATTAAACCATCCGACCCGGACCTCTCGACTAAGTCGAAAGGTTATACCTTTTGACAAGGTCAAACCAATGCATATTGTATTAAGCATCTTGGTACGTAATGAATTGGACAGAGTCGAAGGGTTCTTAGTTGAAAGGTTGATGGACAAAGAGGTTGGGGTATGCTTGTTTTATAAACTTAAGCTTTCACCTGCTTTGCTTTCGTATTAGAGCTTTCGACTTGGTTGCCTTCAACCAAGTCAAATGTTTAAAATAAAGTTTTTAAACCTTTCGACAAAGATGAAAGGTTGCTGCTGCTTTACTTCTATTTTGTTTTGAAACCTTCCGACATAGTCGAAAGGTTACTGCCACTTATTATTGTTTTGTTTTGAACCTTCCGACACAGTCGAAAGGTTATAGCCGCTTTTTCCAACCTTTCGAAGTCGCTGCTTTCGACAAAGACGAAAGTTTTACTTGTTTTAAAAACCAGCTGCTTCTCTCATTGCTTTCGAAAGGTTTCAAAGCTTTCGACTTAGATGATTTGCCCTTGTTTTATAATTGAAGTATAACCCAAGCTTTCGAAGGAGTTTCTTTAAAAGGCGGAGGTCTATTGTTTTAAATGAAATGTTTTAATGTTTTCGAAGCAGACCTTTCGACAAGGTTTAAAGGTTGCTTCCTTTGTATTCGAAAGGTTTTAAAAGAGGACCCTCTGCATGTTTTAACTTGAACCTAGTAAGTTTTCGAAAGGGTTAATCCACTGGATTCGAAAGGTTTATGTTATAAGAGTCGAATGCTTTCGAAAGGTTTAAATTGCTTAATGGTCTCAATGGTTTCGAAAGGTTGTTTTGAAGACCTTTCGACAAGGTCGAAGGTTTGGTTTTAAAAAGATTTGAAAACCCATACTCTAATATTTAAAGGAAACCCACGGCTTATATAAAGGAGTTTTGTAAGGGTTTTTAAGTATGTAATTTTGAAGAACTATTGCCTTGATAAAAATATAAGTTAAAGGTGTTAATAGTGTTTTATGATATATATTTCAAGGACCTTAAACCCAAATGAGTGGTATTGTTAATTAATGATTTACTTCTTCAAATATGAGTATATGCACATGGTAACCCGTAATTGTATTTTGGAGAAAAAAAGGTAGAAGAACCAGTAGGTTAACTCAAATAGTAAATATAAATTACTTAAACTCCTGAATGAGTAGAATTGCATCCATGGAGTCAGGATGACAAAAAATATAGGATGCCTAAATTATGTAGTTGTTGGAGGTAAACCAAAAGGTTCATAGTAAACCCATGAAAATTATGATAAGGTAGTTATTGGTGCATACCAAAAGGTTCATAGTAAACCCATGAAAACTATGATAAGGTAGTTATTGGTGCATACCAAAAGGTTCATAGTTAACTCATGAAAACTATGTGTTAAGTGTAGTTGGCAGGGGCTAATTGGTTTATAGTGAACCCATGAAAATTATATCCGGATCAATAATTGACATCAGTCAATAGGTTCCTAGTAAACCCATGAAAACTAGGATAAGAGAGTGGTTAATGGGAGTATCAGTAGGTTCCTAGTCAATCCATGAAAACTAGGATGTGCACCGAGTTACTGGATAAGTCCATAGGTTACTAGTCAACCCATGAAAACTAGGATAAGGTGATTAGTTATTGGAAAGACCAATAGGTTCAGAAGGACCCATGAATTAATTAAGTTATTTGGCAAGAGCCTATAGGTTCTTAGTGATCCCATGAAAACTATAAATAGGACAGGGTGTCTATTAATTGTAACAAGGTTATTAGTAAACCCATGAAAACTAAAAAGGTTAATAGTGACCCCGGAATTATAACTAAGACAAGGTATCAGTTTAAACTGGGGAAGAGAAATATTAATTGTTTTCAAGTATGCATATCATCATAATATTTTGGAAATGTATGTTTTAACCATTTGGGATGCAGGAGCATAGTATATGGCTTTAAAAAGGTTTTAAGATACTAGTGATGGGAAACCCGTTCAGCTAAGTGGCGTGGTTTCACTAGATATCTAAAAAGGATTGAGATGTTAGATTATTATTCATACTAGGATTTATGTCTGACTTGAAGTTTTTGTTTTCCCCTTAAACTCTCGAGTACTCAATTGATTTTGAGTAGTTTGAGATTTAAGGTTTTCAGGTTCTCTTCTCAGACGAATAAAGCTTCCGGAGGCGTGCAGGAGGCAGATAGTTAATTAGAGTTTTTCTTTCCGTTGTGTGTTTTGTTTGTAAAGGCGGATTTATGAGCCTTACTATAAACTCTGATCAACCAAGAGGGCATCTTCATATGTCGCTCTTGGCGTATTTGTAAGAATTATATTTTACTGAACTTGGTAACGTACTTTGGAGATTATGTACTGAACATGAAAGGTTTTGATTTGAATGCAGAAATATGTTTTTGAATTGTTAAAATTTTTCCATATTTCTATGATCTGTGTATCAATGTATCTAGCATCGCCGTATTTGGTCGCTGAAGATTAATAACTATGGATGACTACAACATCTGTAGCTGTTAGTTTTGGGCCTCCAAGTAGTGGGATGTTACAAGTTGGTATCAGAGCATAGGTTTACGAAACTTTAAAAGAAAAGTCAAACCTAAAAGCTTTTTCAAACATAATCTAATGATTTAAAAATATGATCGGGGTTTGGGTTAACGCTATATTAACGTACTTGTATTTGATATATAGGTATATATCTAAGTACGTATTCCCCTCTCTCTTAGACCGTTCTTCTGTATCTTACTAAGGCTCGTATGCAGATATGCGAGAAAGAGGATATGGAGCCAGGAAATGAAAGAGGAAATCTGGGTGGAGGAAGCACCACAACCAATGTAAATGCTCGACCTAATACTTGGAGAAACAAAGATCGACAGGCTAATGCTAATCAAAATGTTGAGGCCAATGTAGGTGCTATAAATCCGTCAATAGATGTGGGGATGGTGTATCAGTTGTTGGCTAATCTTTTACAAGCTGGAGCTGCTGGTAATGTCGGAGGAGCTAATCTTGTAGTTCTAGTTGGATATAACTATGCTAAGCTGAGTATAGACTATGTCAGTCTAGGAGGAAGTCGGTTTGTTGGAACAGAAGATTCTGTTGAAGTAGAGAACTGGATGTTGAACTGTAAGAGGATCTTTACAGACTTAGGCTTGAATGATGGAGAGAAGAGAAGGCTAGCCTCTAGACAGCTACAAGGGTTAGCACTTCATTGGTGGAACAGTGTAGCGGCTGGAGTGCCGAAGGAAGAGTTGACTTGGGATGACTTCAGGAGGAGGTTTGAGTAGAGGTTCTTGTTTGAGGTTGCCAAATCGACATTGATGAGGAAGTTCATGGATCTTGTCTAAGGACAGATGTCTGTGATCGAGTATGCTGCTAAGTTTGATGAGCTATCTCGATATCGCTATGCTTTGGTTAACACTGATGTCAGAAGGAATGAGAGATTCATTAGAGGTTTGAGGCCAGAGCTAGGCAGGATGTCTATGAATCATATTAGAGAATCGTATCATGTGATGGTGGAGATGACTATCCACCACGAGGAGATGCTTGCTGTTTCAGCTAGAGAGAAGCCAGTTGAGTCCCAGGGTTTTCAAGGAAGAAAAAGGAAGTTCTTTAAGAAGAAAGGAACACAGAAAGGGGAAGCCTCTAAGAAGGAAAAGGCTGATTTGGTGTGTTATAAGTGTGATAAGAAGGGACATTATGCCCATGAGTGTAGAACTGGGAAAGGAAAGAAGCCCACAGAGAAGAAGAATGTGAAATGCTTCAACTGTGACCAAGTTGGGCATTATAACAACCAGTGTCCAGAGCCAGTCAGGGCGGAAAGAGGGATGGTGTTTGCTATTGGACCACCATCTTCTTCTAAACCTACTATAGTAGAGAAAGGGAAAATAGTGATGGAAGGTACGCTTTTGATTCAGAGTATACCTGTTATGGTACTTTTGATACCGATGCATCCCATTCATTTATATCACAGTATTTGGTTGATAGGTTATGTATAGAACCTGTATGCCTTATTACTATATGCAACTCTTTGGGATGAGATGTGACCAGTTAGAACTAGACTTGTTAGGTCATAAGTTTGCATGCAGTTTGTATGTTTTTGATTTTGTAGATTTCGAGATCATCTTAGGTATGGATTGGTTGGGTAGGTATGAGGCTAGGATATTTTGCTAGGATCGGGAAATATCATTAAGGCACCCAAATAGTCATAACCGAATCATTTTCTTAGTGGAGAATTCCAGTAAGAGTATTTGTGCTTTGTCGAGTGCCATGGAGGCCGGAGAAGAACTTAGTCAGGTTCGTGTGACTAGAGAGTTTGCAGTATTTGAGCCGATCATTGGATTACCCCCAGAACGAGCTGTTGAGTTTCGGATATATCTTGTACCGGGAGCTAAACCTGTTAGTAGACCACCTAGCAGAATGACACCCAAAGAGATGAAGGAATTGAAGGTGCGGTTGTGGATCTTGAAGGAAGAAATTTTATCAGACTAAGCAGTTCACCTTGGGGAGCAGCTGCGGTGTTTGTGAAGAAACCAGATGGGTCGTTAAGGATGTGCATCGACTATCATAAGTTGAACGAAAGGACGATCAAGAATAGGTACCTTCTACCGAGGATTGATGATCTATTTGATCAGTTGATTGGAGCCAGAGTATTTTCCCAATTAGATTTACCAACGGGGTTCCATCAGTTGAGAGTGGCGGAGGATAGTATTCCTTTAATGGCATTCCGAACTAGGTATGGTTCATATGAGTGGTTTAGTAATGCCATTCAGATTGACGAATGCACCTGCTTTCTTTGTTTATTTAATGAACCGGGTTTTCAGAGAGCACTTGGATATGTTTTTGTTGGTGTTCATAGATGACATTTTGGTGTACTCTAAAGATGAAAGAGAGCATGAGATTCATCTTAGAGTAGTGTTGGAGACGCTGAGGTAGAATCAGCTGAAGGCGAAGTTTTCCAAGTGTAATTTCTGGAAGAGAGAAGTTAAGTTTCTTGGTCATGTGGTTTCAGAGGAAGGACTGTCAGTTGATCCAGTTAAGATCGAGGCAGTCAATAATTGAAAGAGACCAGAGACAGTAACTGAGATCAGGAGTTTTCTTGGACATGCTGGCTATTACTGGAGATTCATCAAGGATTTCTCACGGATAGCAGCGCCTTTAACTAAGTTGACCAGGAAGGACGTGAAGTTTGTTTGGTCCGACAAATGTGAGGAAGCATTCCTTAAGTTAAAGCATTTGTTGACCAATGCGCCAGTGTTAGTAGTTCCGGATGGTAACCAAAGGTTGGTCGTATACACTAATGTATGTGGCACTGGATTGGGAGTAGTATTGATGCAGAAAGGGCAAAGTTATCACTTATGCATCTAGGCGGCTTAGACCACACGAGGTAAGGTATCCCACTCACGACTTAGAGTTAGATGTGGTGATATTTAATTGCCTTGAAGATTTGGAGGCATTATCTTTTGGGAGAGAGATTTGAGTTGTATACCGATCATAAGTCATTAAAGTATTATTCTCTCAAAAGGAGTTGAATATGAGACATCAGACGTGGCTAGAGATTTTGGCCGCTTATGATTTCGGTATAGAGTATACTCCTGGGAAAGGAAATAAGGTAGCAGATGCTCTTAGTAGAAAACATCAGAATGTGGTGTTAGCAATGTTGGCAGAATGGAAGGATCTAGAAGTTTTAGCCAATTGTGGGGTGCAGTTAAGATCTACTGCTAGTTCTAGTCAGGGTACTGCCATGTTGTTTTGTTTAGAAGTGCGACCAGTGCTGATGAGAAGCTAGCTTCTAAGCAAAGAGAAGACCTAGTTTTAGCTAAGAGGATTAGAAAGCTTGAGGTCGGATTAGAGATTGATGACCTAAAGGATTATAATCTTGACCAAAGAGGATGGTTGGGAAAGAAGGGACGGTTATGTGTTCTAGGTGTAGAGAACTTAAGGAGAGAAGTTCTAGAAGAGTGTCATCGATCGAAGTTTACGATTCATCCTGGAGGAACCAAGATGTTTCAAGAAATGAAGAGGTGCTTTTATTGGGAAGGCATGAAAACGGATGTTAGCTTGTAGGTTAGGCAGTGTATTAAGTGTCAACAAGTGAAGGCCGAACATCAGAAGCCAAGTGGGTTACTTCAACCTTTAGATATTCCAGTTTTGAAATGGGATTCAATATCGATGGATTTTATAGACGGGTTGCCAAGGTCAAATAGAGAAAATGAAAGCATATGGGTTATAGTGGACAGGTTGACCAAGAGTGCCCATTTCATTCCGGTAAAGTCAACCAGGACGGCACTTGTTTTAGCAAAGTTGTTTATGAAGAACATAGTTAGACTTCATGGGATCCCTAGTAGCATAGTCAGCGACAGAGATGCATTATTCACTAGCGTATATTGGAGGAGTCTACAAGAGGTATTAGGTACCAAGCCCAAGATGAGTACAGCATATCACCTACAGACGGATGGGCAGACAGAGAGAGTCAATAAGGTGCTCGAAGATTTATTGAGAGCTTGTGTGTTAGATTTTGGTGGATCTTAGGAGGATCGCCTACATTTGATTGAGTTCTCCTATAATAATAGTTATCAGACTAGTATATGAATGGCGCCATTTGAAGCTTTGTATGGAAGACCATGCAAATCGCCAGCATGTTGGTTAAAGAGTGGAGATAGGTTGGTCTTAGGTCCAGATTTGGTTAAGGAGGCATCAGAGAAGATTGAGTTAATCCGAGGATGGATGAAGGATGCTCAATCCAGGTAGAAGAGTTATGCAGATAAGAGGCATAAAGACCTAGAGTTCTCAGTAGGAGATAGGGCTTTCATTAAGGTATCACCGATGAAGGGTGTAATACGATTTGGAAAGTCGGGAAAGTTGGCCCCGAGGTATGTTGGTCCATTCCAGATTGTAGAAAGGATTGGAAAGCTCGCTTACATAGTAGAGTTGCCGAGCAGTTTGGTAGGTATTCATAATGTATTTCATGTGTCTCATCTTCGCAAGTATGTGCATGATCCAGAGTCTATTATTCCACAGACATAATTAGAGGATTTGGTAGTAGAGCCTGATTCGACTTTTGTTAGACAACCAATTCGAGTTGTAAAGAGATGAGAAGAAATTTAGGGCCAAGACAGTCAAGTTAGTGAAGGTTCAATGGAGCGACAACGAGAAAGACTGTACTTGGGAGACGAAGGACAGGATTCGAGAGGCTTATCCTGATCTGTTTTAATGGTATGCCTATAGTAGATTTACATAGATTAGTTGCTAGGAGACGTTACAGATGATTGCTATGTTTGTTAGTTAGTCCTTACTGAATTTCGAGGACGAAATTCTTTAAGGAGGCGAGCCTATAACACCCCTATTTTTATTGACATTATTTAGTAGATTAAAATAAAATAAAATAAATAGAATAATGTAGATAAGGAGATTGAGGTTGATTAATAAACTAGGTGGTCGTGCTTATTTAAAATCAAATGAAATTATATAAATGGTTAAGAAATTAAACACAAAGGCATAAGGGTAAATACCCGCCCATACTTCCTACCCTTATACTACCTTTCTTAGTTTTACACGTTCATTTCACCAAAACAAAAATATTCATAACCGTGAGAAGCAAGGCTGGCCATTAGAAGAGAAGATAAAATCAACTAAAAGCTAGGAATCAAGTTAGAAGGAATCAATCTCAATCAAACTTCAATTTTCTTATCCAATCTAAGATGAATAATAGTTTCTACATATCTACTTTGATTTTTACATCAAATGGTTTTGGATTTAATGATAAATCTATTTTTATGATATTGAATGACGATATGCTTGATTTATGATTTATATGAATTAAACAAGGATGTTTAAAAAGGTATATATACATGGTTTTAGGGTAAAACCGAGATGAAATGATTTTAAAACGCCATAGGAAAATTTTTTGTTATAGAAAACATGACTTTGGAGATGGGTTTCAATTTTCATAATTTTCCGAGTGTATATGGATTTTATAAGAATTTTCTAGTGAGGAAAAGGATTTATTAGGTTATAAATTATTTATGGAAAAAATAATGATTATTTGGGTTTGAAATTTTTATCTGTTGGAAAACATATTAAAATAAATTTTCTGGGATTTTTCCAGATTTTTCCTAAGTGTTTTGATGAATATATAAAATTATTTAAGGTATGGGACTTAAATGTTTTATATATTTAATTAAGGAGAAGGGGCATTTTATAAAATAAAATTACTATTTAATTCTAAAATTAGTGGTAGCATTTTTATGAAAAGTAATTGTTAACCAATGAGAATTTGATAAACAAAGGCAGATTAGTTGAAAAGTTATATTCTTTAAGTTAAAAACAAAGAAATCATACTTTTAGCATGTTTCAGCCTTTTATAGTATTAAACCATCCGACCCAGACCTCTCGACTAAGTCGAAAGGTTATGCCTTTTGACAAGGTCAAACAAATGCATATAGTATTAAGCATCTTGGTATGTAATGAATTGGACAGAGTCGAAGGGTTCTTAGTCGAAAGGTTGATGGCCAAAGAGGTTGGGGTATGTTTGTTTTATAAACTTAAGCTTTCACCTGCTTTGCTTTCGTATTAGAGCTTTCGACTTGGTTGCCTTCAACCAAGTCAAATGTTTAAAATAAAGTTTTTAAACCTTTCGACAAAGATGAAAGGCTGCTGCTGCTTTACTTCTATTTTGTTTTAAAACCTTCCGACACAGTTGAAAGGTTACTGCCACTTATTATTGTTTTGTTTTAAACCTTCTGACACAGTCGAAAGGTTATAGCCGTCTTTTCCAACCTTTCAAAGTCGCTGCTTTCGACAAAGAGAAAGTTTTACTTGTTGTAAAAACAAGCCGCTTCTCCCATTGCTTTCGAAAGTTTTCAAAGCTTTCGACTTAGATGATTTGCCCTTGTTTTATAATTGAAGTATAACCCAAGCTTTCGAAGGAGTTTCTTTAAAAGGCGGAGGTCTAATGTTTTAAATGAAATGTTTTATTGTTTTCGAAGCAGACCTTTCGACAAGGTCGAAAGGTTGCTTCCTTTGTATTCGAAAGGTTTTAAAAGAGGACCCTCTGCAATGTTTTAACTTGAACCTAGTAAGTTTTCGAAAGGGTTAATCCATTGGATTCGAAAGGTTTATGTTATAAGAGTCGAATGCTTTCGAAAGGTTTAAATTGCTTAATGGTCTCAATGGTTTCGAAAGGTTGTTTTGAAGACCTTTCGACAAGGTCGAAGGTTTGGTTTTAAAAAGATTTGAAAACCCATACTCTAATATGTAAAGGAAACCCACGGCTTATATAAAGGAGTTTTCTAAGGGTTTTTAAGTATGTAAATTTGAGGAAGTATTGCCTTGGTAAAAATATAAGTTAAAGGTGTTAACAATGTTTTATGATATATATTTCAAGGAACTTAAACCTAAAGGAGTGGTATTGTTAATTATTGTTTTACTTGTTCAAATATGAGTATATGCACATGATAACCCATAACTGTATTTTAGGGAAAAAGGGGTAGAAGAACCAGTAGGTTAACTCAAATAGTGAATATAAATTACTTAAACTCCTAAATGAGTAGAATTTCATTCATGGAGTCAGGGTGACCAAAAATATAGGATGCCTAAATTATGTAGTTATTGGAGGTAAACCAAAAGGTTCATAGTAAACCCATGAAAACTATGATAAGGTAGTTATTGGTGCATACCAAAAGGTTCATAGTAAACCCATGAAAACTATGATAAGGTAGTTATTGGTGCATACCAAAAAGTTCATAGTTAACTCATGAAAACTATGTGTTAAGAGTAAGTCTGTCAATGGTACGAACTTCGGCCCAGGCCTGGCCCGAACCCGTCCTATTTATGCGGGTACGGGGTTTGCCTATTACTACCCAAGCCCGACTCAGGCCCGATCCGGGTCGGGTACGGTTTTATCAAAACCCGGCCCGGTTGGCCCGACCCGACTATTAGTTTTCGTCGTATCAAAACATGAGTGCGTATGTTATTTATTTACCATTTTGTTTGTTTATATGTAGATGTTTTTGCATACTTTTGTTACGAGCTTGACTACATCACCGTCCAATTTATATGTTAACATTGTTTGTATACAAATTTTACGAAAGTTGCAGTTTTAAAATATGGTTTTAACATAAATATTCTGAGTTAGGTATATAGTTATTACCCAACGGGCTTAAAAAGCCCGACGGGCCGGGCTCAGATATTGGGTTGAAATACCCTACGGGTTCGGGCCGGGTTCGGGTTTTAATTATTGTAATTGGACTCGGGTCCGGGTTTTATAATACCCGGACCGAACCCTGCCCATTGACAGAACTAGTTAAGAGTAGTTGGCAGGGGCTAATTGGTTTGTAGTGAGCCCATGAAAACTATATCTGGATCAAGAATTGACATTAGTCAATAGGTTCCTAGTAAACCCATGAAAACTAGGATAAGAGAGTGGTTAATGGAAGTATCAGTAGGTTTCTAGTCAACCCATGAAAACTAGGATTGCACCGAGTTACTGGATAAGTCCATAGGTTACTAGTCAACCCATGAAAACTAGGATAAGGTGATTAGTTATTGGAAAGTCTAATAGGTTCAGGAGGACCCATGAATTAATTAAGTTAACTGGAAGGAGCCTATAGGTTCTTAGTGATCCCATGAAAACTATGAATATGACAGGGTGTATATTAATTGTAACAAGGCTATTAGTAAACCCATGAAATCTAAAAAGGTTAATAGTGACCCGGGCACTATAACTAAGACAGGGTATCAGTTTAAACTGGGGAAAAGAAATATTTATTATTTTCAAGTATGCATATCGTCATAATATTTTGGAAATGTATGTTTTAACCATTGTGGATGCATGAGCACAGTATATGGCTTTAAAAAGGTTTTAAGATACTAGTGAGTGGAAACCCGTTCCGCTAAGCGGCGTAGTTTCACTAAATATCTAAAAAGGATTGAGATGTTAGATTATTATTCATACTAGGCTTTATGTTTGACTTGAAGTTTTTGTTTTCCCCTTAAACTCTCGAGTACTCAATTGATTTTGAGTAGTTTGAGATTTAAGGTTTTCAGGTTCTCTTCTCAGACGAATAAAGCTTCCATAGGCGTGCAGGAGGCAGATAGTTAATTAGAGTTTTTCTTTCCGTTGTGTGTTTTGTTTGTAAAGGCAGATTTATGAGCCTTACTATATACTTTGATCAACCAAATGGGCATATTCATATGTCGCTCTTGGCGTATTTGTAATAATTATATTTTACTGAACTTGGTAACGTAATTTGGAGATTATGTACTGTACATGAAAGGTTTTGATTTGAACGCAGAAATATGTTTTTGAATTGTTAAATTTTTTCCATATTTCTGTGATCTGTGTATCAATGTATCTAGCATCGCCGTATTTGGTCGCCGAAGATTAATAACTATGGATGACTACAGCATCCGTAGCCGTTAGTTTTGGGCCTCCAAGTAGTGGGATGTTACAAATGGACTCGAACGGATATCGGGCACTCGTACAAAATTAACAGCCCTAGTTCCTCATACTTAATTGAGAAGCAAGACCTCATCCGCTTCTATCTTTAAATTCATTCAAGACCTCATCCGCTTCTATCTTTAAACTCATTCAAAATTAAAACATGTCATACATAAGTTCATATATTTATATAATCAGAATAAAGATTCGTTTTTCATTATGAAACTGGGATAAACGTTGTTAATAAATACAAATCAAAATTAAAAGTCATATTTTAAAGATTGATATAATTTTGTAGAACATTGTAAGTGATGATCCAAATTCAATATCTAAGTTTACAAGTTAAAAGGTTTTTTTATGAGATATAACTTATTATGGCTATAAGATACGAAGAAATTAGATAAGAGAATAAGAAATAGTTTATATACTAGAAAATAGACACTAGTAATATAATCAATTTTTATTATTTTTATATAGGCGTTTTATAACTAACGCACTAAAACTCAAGAAATCACAAAGTGGCAACATAATTAGTCATTAACAGATATTAGGAAATGATTATTTTCATATTACCTTTATATGCGTCAATTGATTTACGTTTGATTACAACAAACTGCATAACTTATCTATTGATTTTATGTGTTTTTATTACATTATTTCCTCCACTTTATCTTATACAATTAGGTAATTTATACCAATTAAACATAAATCGTTATAAGTTCCATCCTCCATAATTAAATCTTCTGTTGACATGTCCTTTCCATTTGCCTAAATATGCTCTCACAATCAATATGGGAGTTCAAGGACGTTGCGATTGGAAACTATGTTACGAAATTTGGAAGCTCAAGGTTTGGTGAACCATCACAAGTTAACCCTGAGTGGATAACAGGTAGACATTTAAGAGCCTAATTCTAAATATGCTTACATAATCATGCCTACACATGCCCTACAACGACGGTAATTAACATGATAATGATAAAATTAAGAGTGTGTAACACCCCATAAAATAATTATAAAATTTAATTAATAAGAAATTAATTAATTAATTAATAATAAGGTTAAAATGAGAATTTTGCAAACGTTAGAATCTGACCACGAAAATTACACTATTGTGTTCGCGACGATTTTCTGGCAACTTTCATATATAAAGTTTCACGATCGGAGTTCTACTAATTCTCCTCATTATCATTTTATATTTAAATATAAATAATTAATAATTTCTACCATTATTTTTAACATTCTCCTAAGTATTATCATGTTATTTTACATTTATTTCCAAATATTAAATTAATTAATGATCTAAATTTGAACGTTAAAATAAATCCAAATAAATAATATTTATTATTCGATCCAATGCGTCCTAAGAAATAATTTAGTGTATTGTATACCTCACTGATATTGACAAAAATTATAAAAATAATATTTCATTCAAGTCTATATAACTTAAATTTCCACAATTATAAACAAAGGTACTTTTAGTCTGCATTATTCTACATTTAAATTTACATAGTTTGTTTCTTTTAAATTTTTGATTTATTACAAAGAAAAATACATGTAAATTTTCTTTCTAAACCTGGTATATTACAAGCATTGACAATGTTCTTTCTTTTTAAAATTGATACATCAAGGGATTCTTTAACATTAATAAAATTTATTTTGGTTAAGAATAACATTAATTTAATGATAAGTAATGAATACCATAGTTTGTAATTTTAAAATAAATGAATATTTTCAGTTAATATCTTTTTTGAAAATGTTAAATATAGCTTATGTATATTCATTATTTACGTTAATCAATAGATTAAAATTAACTATATTTCGATTAGAATTGTTTTCTTCTGTATTTTATTGTCTTTTGAAGCAGGAGTCAATATTTTTTAAATGTTTTATTATAAAATAAGATTAATGAGGTATGAAATAATTGTTTAAAAACCAAATTATTATTTTTACAAAATTAAATAATAATATAATTTGTAGTGATTCTTTTAATCAACATTTCATTTAGTCGTTAAACAAATATTTTGTTTATCACTTATACAGTATTATGTACTAATTTTTTACGTTGACAATAACTACAAGGGCTTAAAATGCATAAAAATTGTTATCCCAAAAAATTGATCAACATCCTGCTTTGAGTGTGAAAGCACCAGCCCTGTTTATCAAGGCAAATAAAATAGAAAACGTAATAGCAAATAGCAGAAAAGGTAAAGAGACAAGAGATTTTTATAGTGGTTCGGTTGTTAATGAAGCATATGTCCACTTTATAGATTCTCTTATTGATCAACTATTGTTACAAAGGAGTTTAGATTACAACATAATTCTCCTTTCCTAGATTAAATCAAGCCACCATTGTTAGAGACAAAAGGAGGATCTCAATTGTCCCTTAACGGCTTTTAAGTGGGAGCAGAAGAGTGAAGAAATAATGGCAGAGCTTTAGCAGAGATCTGATCCCTTTTACTGTTGCAGATAGGATGGTATTTATAGGGGTTAGAGAGCACTTGGGCCAGAGCCACTTTTCTAAAAGCCTGTAGTCACCGTCGAGAGGTCGCTCAAGAAGTTTGGGAGTGTTTGGAGCTAACTTTTCAGATCGGTACTGATCTGATTGGATCGGATCGGTACCGATCAGAAAACTTGTGAAACTTTTAAGTCTTCTCAATTTGGTTGTTATAACGACCCCGGATTTTACTAAAGTTTAAATTGATAATTAATTTCATTTTTGAATAAAGATTGTGAAATAATTAGTAATTAATATAAAATATTAGTTAAATTAAGAATTAATTTGGATATTTGAAAATAAATAATAAAATGTTGGATAATTAAACTTAAAAAGGAATTCAAATAAGTGTTGATGTTAAGCAAATATTTCAAATAAATTTATATTTGTATAAATTATGAAATGAACATATAAATAATTCTTGAATTATATAAACTATAAAAAAATAAATATTGTAAAGTAAAATATAAACAAATTGTACTTACAAAATAAAGTATGAAAAATAAATATATATGTAGACATACAAGATAATAAATATTTAAGTTAAAAAGAAATATATATGTATTAGCTTGTATAAGAAGCCAAAGGAACAAAAATATATATTCAAGTTGAAAAAACCAAATTGGATAAGTATGAAGGTTGAGAAAAGATGTGTACAACAACAATTAATGCCATATATCTTCAGCCACCAAAACAAACATCAGTAGTCAAAGCAAGAAAAAATCTCTACTAAGTTGTACAAAAATATATCAACTTCTACAAATAATATCACCTATAAACTCAACTTTATACATATCATCTTGGGAGCTTCTTTTCCTCAGTTCGATCATTTAAAAAAAACTAAGCAAACCTGAAGTGATCAACAATTCAACTTAAAACATCAAACAATCAATACAACTAGAAGATTGAAGAAATGATTTCAAAGCCAGCAAAGTTCAAACCTCATTCAAGCAGCATGCTCTGTTTATCTCTGGAAACAATGTGAGTAAACAATTTAAATTAAAGCTAAGTATATACATATATATTTTTCTGTTGCTTGCGAAGTCTGAGACTTAGGTTACTTTATTTATGCATATATCTGGATTTTCTCTGTGTTATAAATATGTGTATGTGTATATGCCTGTATATATTGAAATCACCTCTGTTTCTTTGGTTCAGAGTATCAAGGCTCGATCAAAACCCACAAATCAAATCTTTTGATCATTGTTAGGCTGAAAGATTTAAATTTACTATGTTGTGTGATTATAAATTTGAGTTGAAATTTTATTTTCAGTAAAATAAGTTAAAAGATAGCTCGGAAACATCATAATACAGATGAATTGGTTTATACATGATAAAATCAAATGTAATAGATTGTTGAATCAAGTATATAATTGGGATCACCATTTGAAAAATATGATTTTTAAAACAAGAATTTTGATTTTTAACTAAATATGTAAAGAGCAGTTTTGAGTTGAACTATAAATGGGTTTCGACCAAATTCAGATGGTCGGAGGCTATATAGTGGTCAGGGTTTGGGCTGAGGCTAGGTGAGTGATCTGCGATGTTGGGAAAACAGTCGGAGATGGTCTCGAGCATCGAGGCGACGACGGCGAAGAAATTTCATTTTTTTACCCTAATTTTTGAGGGGTCGGGAAATTGATCGAAGTGTCTTCTCTCGTGCATCGAGTTGTACGAACTCCTGGGAGATGATAGCGGGGTGTGTGACGGAGTCGTGGCCGGAAGCGCTGGTTTTCTAGTGGTCGGAGCCGTGAAAGCGAAGCGTTGACAGGTTTGGGTGTTGGTTTCAGACTGTTTCCCAGGTCTAAGATTTTTGCCTCGATTTCGTTTTCGAGGCGACGACGTGGTTCGAGTGGTCGGAGCATGGTCTGGAGGTGATTGTCGACGTGCTCGACAACGTGGTGATGCCTGGAGCTGGCTGACGATGATGTGCACGTGCACGAACTCTGGTGCCTGGGTGTTAGTTTTCCTGGGAAAAGCAGAGAAAACTCTTGCGTGTTTAACTCGAGTAATTCGAGTAGTATACTCGATGCAAGAACAGGAAATCTCGGGTAGAAGTATTTGTACAGGCTTTAAAACCTATACCTGTTTGAAATCTAAAAAAATTAAATTTTTAACTTTAAAGCAAGGTTTTAAAACTGAGTTTAAGTCAAAATGTAAATTTAAAGTGTTAAGGAAATTTGCTTTAAACTTTATTAAAAGTAAATAAGGATTTATTTCAAATTTTAAATCTAAATTGGAATTAAAAAGGAAATTTGAAACAATGTTTCAATATATAGTAAATAACAATTAAATCATGAATATGAATGAGTTGACTTTAAATAATGAAGATTTATGAGTTCTTAATGGTAAATCAATTTATAATCAACAATGATTAATATAAGTAAATTTCTTTAGAAAAGTAATTAAAGAAATTTAATAGTTAATGAAGTCACTAACTAAAATTATTTGAATAATTAATGTGATAAATTTTAACAATAAATTTATATTAATTATATTAAATAACAATCATTTATGGGATTGTTAAATATAATTACTAAATGACAGTAATTAAGGGATTAATTATTCAGTGTAACTAATTGAGTTAATTGAATTTGTTTTAAGTTAATTACTTAAGTTAATTAATTCAGAATAATCACTTGATAATTTTGAAAAGTATAATTACTTAGAGAAGTAATTAATAGATACTACGAGATGTAATAACTTGAATGATGATTAGGAATTGAGTATAATTATTTGTTAATAATTAAAGGATCAACCAAAAATTGTGATTAATTCAGATAAATTAAGTAATTAAAGGTTAATTGGTTCATCAATTAAGATTGATTAGTTAACAGTAAAAGTTAACTAACAAATGATGAAAGGGAAATTTATTCCAGAAAATTTGTAATTAACTCATGATAATCAACCCGGATTAATGATTATTCATAAGTAATACATCTAGTTTAAATTAATCAATTGATTAATAAATTTTACTTGTGAATGTTTGGATTTTATTGAATGGGTGAATTGTTTGATATACCTGATCTGTGATGCTGTGTGATATATTCTGATTTGTGTGTAATCTGTACTGTAGTTTATTTATCTGGGATGAATGTAATATATTATCTGTAATATATATATATATATATATATATATATATATCTGTGATCTGTGAATGAAACGATAAGCGTTATAGTTTATACCGCTTATCAACTATATTGTTGTATTTAATCTGTGATGATTTATTGATGTTGCACTACTGTGTGAAACCCCTGGACTACAACATACACACACAAATATGGATTTCACGTGGAAATTAGTTAAGTCACAGATTTTTGACAATTATAAAGGTTGAATTCTTAAATCCAAAATAGTTTTGGAATTGGAATTGAAAGCTTTTGAAAATGAGTTCAAATGATTTAATAAAATTTGAAATCTAAATGATTTGATTTAAATTTGAAATCAATATTTGGAATTGAATTCAATGATTTGGAAATTATGGTCTAAAAGACCATACCAGTTATAAATGTGTTTTATATGGATCTTTAACCATTTAAAAGTATGGTTTCAGAAATTTAAGAAATTTAATCCAAGTTTTATGCTTGAATGGTTTTAACTTATGTAAATTATAATTAGTTTTCCAGAATGGAAACTAATTGTTTCAAAGAATAAAAGCTTTCATATAAGGAATGAATTTCCAATTTGTGTCAAAATAATTTCAAGTTTGAAATGGAAATCTATGAATAAATCCTTGTGAAACTAGGTGAACTTTGTGAGATAAATCTTTTTGTGTAAAAGATTAAAATGGTAATGTGTTTAAACCATTTGAAGAAAAGTTTTGGGTAATAAGTTGTGACTTAATTGAAATCCCAATATCCATATGTTTTAAAATATTGCGCTCACCATTTGGTTTAGCCGGGAGAGGACTTTGTGTCATATAACCCATTCCGAATAGTGATACGATGTAAATGGATAGCATTTGAAGACCGGTGTTGAAGACCGGGTGTTTGTAAGAACGATAGGATAACCTATCGATTGTCTCTGCACTGAGTTGCTCCGGTATAGAGATTCCCTAAGTTATGGGAAGTCCGATCGGGATTGTGAATACCCGGATTGCCAGGGCTTCTTTCGAAGTGCCTTCGGTTCTGTTCGAACCCGGAACAGACTTGTATGGTTGTATGTCTGACACTACACTTTGAGATATAAAGCTGATTTCTTTCAAATCATTTCTGTTTGGTGGCGGAAAATTTATTCTCTTAGCTTAACACCCTTCTCTAAGACGTACGAGCTCAGAGGTTATGTAGTTGAAGGTTATCAGTAATATACTCCCAATTTGGTAGTGTGGCATACTGAGTGATGCTGTGTGTTGCTGATCATTTGTTGATCAAAGCATGGCTTTGTGAAAAAGCATAGCTTTGTGGGCGAGACCTCATCGAACCTCACAAACCGGAAATGGTCGAAACAGGAAAGATGCGACAAGGTTATGAGGGTCGCTCCCTTTAGGGTATGTCATTTCCTTCTCGAAAAAGGTGATATTATGGTATGGAGCCCAGATATTTACCTATGTGGTTGCTCCAATCTCATTTACTGTGTGATTGTTGCTGTGTGATCGAGGCGCCTCGGATAAAGGTCCCAAAGGAACGGGGGGTGGCATACTCGAGTAGTAGTTACCTAGTTACAGAGGTAACCCGGCCTTGTGTTGGAAGAGATCCGGGTAGGTTCTCGGGACGTCCCTCCAGAGGCGTACCCATGTGGCAGTAGGAAGTTCCTTAGCCTGACCATTTGTTGGAAATCCAAAGAAACAATACGAGCCCTTTACGATTGCAGTTGTATAACCTGTCTCCTCAGGCGGCAGCTATAGCAGACATAATATAATGGTACCTATGCTGGCTAAGGTTAATATTATACTTTCAAAATGTTTTCCACTATGCACTATTAATAATATCAAAAGGATTTTGCGTAGTAAGCATATTTTACTATCATAAGAAGAAATCTCCTCCAAGTCTGCGATTGCATTGTGTGTGTGGTGGGAGGTCTTATGGTAGTTTCATTTTCCAAAAAGCATTGCGGATTTCAATGTTTAAAATTCTTTTGTTGTTTGTTTAAAGATAAACTGTTTTGTTACTCACACCAGTCCCATGACTGACTCGGAGTTTATTGTTCCCTTCCTAAACTCTGGGTGCCCACAATTTTCCACACGGGAAGTCTAGAGTTGGGTTTTTCAGATAGTCAGGTTTAGTAGATTATCGGGAGCTAGTTCAGTTTGGAGTCCATGATTGACGTTGCTTCTCTTGGTGCAACGTGATGGTGGTTCGAGCTGATGTTGGAGTTGTTGGACTCATTCTCTTTTGAAGATGATTTGGAGTTATCACTTCTGTTATTTCCGCTGTATCATTATTTATCTCTAATATTGTCGTATCATATTGATATCATTATTGTATATCATTTTGGATATTGTATCCATTGGAGTTGTATATGATATCATTCATTTCTTTCTTCCGCTGTGTTGTTATACTTACTGTGTTATAAGCTCCGATGAGCCAGATTCGGCGTTTGAATCTGCGGCATTTTGAGTACAAGTGAAGTACGGGTGCCGATTTTCGAAGGCCGAGTTCAGGATCATTACATTTGGTATCAGAGCTAAGGTTAAATTTTAGCTCAGGAGTATAACACATTTGGTAGCTCATTAGAGATAGGGTGAAGTATACCCTAGAATGAGTATCTCTAAGATATCCATCTATATACCTCAGTAAATTCTCTTACTATCCACTGATGGTAAGTATGAGTGCAAGAAGAGGATGAGATAGGGGATAGGGGAATACGACTATAAATGGTCAATACCCTGTAACAACAAGGAAACAATCTTTTCTCTATCAATCTCTTTGGTTCGTCATCTTTTCTCAATTCTTTGATAGTTCCTGATAGATCCAGGAAGAAGATTTGATATATTTGCATGGGACATAAACTCCAAATAGGTTAGAATTGTTTGTTTGGATGAATTAGTTGCTTTGGTTGCTATGATTGATAGGTATGATTTGGTTTCTAAATTAAAAAGTTTTGAAATTGTATCCATATATCTGTTTATTTTTGGGTCCGGATATGTTCTATGAATGGTTAGTTATCCCTTCGAACTAACCAATGCCACTGCATATTTCGTAGATCTGGATAACCCGAGTATCGTGTGGAAAATTAAAAAGATTCGTTCTTGTATCTATTATTAATATTCTGATTTGGTAAGCCAAATGAAGAATAGACGTTCAGTTTGATTTGATGAAACATTTTTCATCTATCTTTGTGTCTTCTTGAAAAATTTCGAGGATGAAATTTCTTAAGGGGGGAAGTCTGTAACGACCCCGGATTTTACTAAAGTTTAAATTGATAATTAATTTCATTTTTGAATAAAGATTGTGAAATAATTGGTAATTAATATAAAATATTAGTTAAATTATGAATTAATTTGGATATTTGAAAATAAATAATAAAATGTTGGATAATTAAACTTTAAAAGGAATTCAAATAAGTGTTGACGTTAAGCAAATATTTCAAATAAATTTATATTTGTATAAATTATGAAATGAACATATAAATAATTCTATAATTATATAAACTATAAAAAAATAAATATTGTAAAGTAAAATATAAACAAATTGTACTTACAAAATAAAGTATGAAAAATAAATATATATGTAGGCATACAAGATAATAAATATTTAAGTTAAAAAGAAATATATATGTATTCGCTTGTATAAGAAGCCAAAGGAAAAAATATATATATATTCAAGTTGAACAAACCAAATTGGACAAGTATGAAGGCTGAGAAAAGATGTGTACAACAACAATTAATGCCATATATCTTCAGCCACCAAAACAAACATCAGTAGTCAAAGCAAGAAAAAATCTCTGCTAAGTTGTACAAAAATATATCAACTTGTACAAATAATATCACCCGTAAACTTAACTTTATACATATCATCTTGGGAGCTTCTTTTCCTCAGTTCGATCATTTAAAAAAAAACTAAGAAAACCTGAAGTGATCAACAATTCAACTTAAAACATCAAACAATCAATACAACTAGAAGATTGAAGAAATGATTTCAAAGCCAGCAAAGTTCAAACCTTATTCAAGCAGCAGGCTCTATTTATCTCTGGAAACAATGTGAGTAAACAATTTAAATTAAAGCTAAGTATATATATATATATTTCTGTTGCCTGTGAAGTTTGAGACTTAGGTTACTTTGTTTATGCATATATCTGGATTTTCTCTGTGTTATAAATATATGTGTGTGTATATGCCTGTATATATTGAAATCACCTCTGTTTCTTTGGTTCAGAGTTTCAAGGCTCGATCAAAACCCACAAATCAAATCTTTTGATCATTGTTAGGCTGAAAGATTCAAATTTACTATGTTGTGTGATTATAAATTTGAGTTGAAATTTTATTTTCAGTAAAATAAGTTAAAGATAGCTCGGAAACATCATAGTACAGATGAATTGGTTTATACATGATAAAATCAAATGTAATAGAATATTGAATCAAGTATATAATTGGGATCACCATTTAAAAAATATGATAAAACAAGAATTTTGATTTTTCACTAAATATGTAAAGAGCAGTTTTGAGTTGAACTGTAAATGGGTTTTGACCAAATTCAGATGGTCCGAGGCTATATAGTGGTCAGGGTTTGGGCTGAGGCTAGGTGAGTGATCTGCGATGTTGGGAAAACAGTCGGAGACACTCTCGAGCATCGAGGCGACGGCGGCGAAGAAATTTCATTTTTTTACCCTAATTTTTGAGGGGTTGGGAAATTGATCGAAGTGTCTTCTCTCATGCATCGAGCTGTACGAACTCCTGGGAGGTGATAGCGGGGTGTGTGACGGAGTCGTGGCCGGAAGCGATGGTCTTCTAGTGGTCGGAGCCGTGAAAGCGAAGCGTTGACAGGTTTGGGTGTTGGTTTCAGACTGTTTCCCAAGTCTGAGATTTTTGCCTCGATTTCGTTTTCGAGGCGACGACGTGGTTCGAGTGGTCGGAGCATGGTCTGGAGGTGATTGTCGACGTGCTCGACAACGTGGTGATGCCTGGAGCTGGCCGACGATGATGTGCACGTGCACGAACTCTGGTGCTTGGGTGTTAGTTTGCCTGGGAAAAGCAGAGAAAACTATTGCGTGTTTAACTCGAGTAATTCGAGTAGTATACTCGAAGCAAGAACGGGAAATCTCGGGTAGAAATATTTGTACAGGCTTTAAAACCTATACCTGTTTGAAATCTAAAAAAATTATAATTTTAACTTTAAAGCAAGGTTTTAAAACTGAGTTTAAGTCAAAATGTAAATTTAAAGTGTTAAGGGAATTTGCTTTAAACTTTATTAAAAGTAAACAAGGATTTATTTCAATTTTTAAATCTAAATTGGAAATAAAAAGGAAATTTGAAACAATGTTTCAATATATGGTAAATAATAATTAAATCATGAATATGAATGAGTTGACTTTAAATAATGAAGATTTATGAGTTCTTAATGGTAAATCAATTTATAATCAACAATGATTAATATAAGTAAATTTCTTTAGAAAAGTAATTAAAGAAATTTAATAATTAATGAAGTCACTAACTAAAATTATTTGAATAATTAATTAATGTGATAAATTTTAACAATAAATTTAGATTAATTAATTTAAATAACAATCATTTGTGGGATTGTTAAATATAATTACTAAATGACAGTAATTATGGGATTAATTATTCAGTGTAATTAATTGAGTTAATTGAATTTGTTTAAGTTAATTACTTTAAGTTAATTAATTCAAAATAATCACTTGATAATTTTGAAAAGTATAATTACTTAGAGAAGTAATCAATAGATAACTACGGAATGTAATAACTTGAATGATGATTAGGAATTGAGTATAATTATTTGTTAATAATTAAAGGATCAACCAAAAATTGTGATTAATTCAGATAAATTAAGTAATTAAAGGTTAATTGGTTCATCAATTAAGATTGATTAGTTAACAGTAAAAGTTAACTAACAAGTGATGAAAGGGAAATTTATTCCAGAAAATTTGTAATTAACTCATGATAATCAACCCGGATTAATGATTATTCATAAGTAATACATCTGGTTTAAATTAATCAATTGATTAATAAATTTTACTTGTGAATGTTTGGATTTTATTGAATGGGTGAATTGTTTGATATCCCTGATCTGTGATGTTGTGTGATATATTCTAATTTGTGTGTAATCCGTACTGTAGTTTATTTATCTGGGATGAATGTAATATATTATCTATAATATATATATCTGTGATCTGTGAATGAAAAGATAAGCGTTATAGTTCATACCGCTTATCAACTATATTGTTGTATTTAATCTGTGATGATTTATTGATGTTGCACTACTGTGTGAAACCCCTGGACTACACCATACACACACAAATATGGATTTCACGTGGAAATTAGTTAAGTCACAGATTTTTGACAATTTTAAAGATTGAATTCTTGAATCCAAAATAGTTTTGGAATTGGAATTGAAAGCTTTTGAAAATGAGTTCAAATGATTTAATAAAATTTGAAATCTAAATGATTTGATTTAAATTTGAATTCAATATTTGGAATTGAATTCAATGATTTGGAAATTATGGTCTAAAAGACCATACCAGTTATAAATGTGTTTTATATGGATTTTTAACCATTTAAAAGTATGGTGGAAATTTAAGAAATTTAATCCAAGTTTTATACTTGAATGGTTTTAACTTATGTAAATTATAATTAGTTTTCCAGTATGGAAACTAATTGTTTCAAAGAATAAAAGCTTTCATATAAGGAATGAATTTCCAATTTCTGTCAAAAGAATTTCAAGTTTGAAATGGAAATCTATGAATAAATCCTTGTGAAACTGGGTGAACTTTGTGAGATAAATCTTTTTGTGTAAAAGATTAAAATGGTAATGTGTTTAAACCATTTGAAGAAAAGTTTTGGGTAATAAGTTGTGACTTAATTGAAACAATATCCATATGTTTTAAAATATTGCGCTCACCATTCGGTTTAGCCGGGAGAGGACTTTGTGTCATATAACCCATTCTGAATAGTGATACGACGTAAATGGATAGCATTTGAAGACCGGTGTTGAAGATCGGGTGTTTGTAAGAACGATAGGATAACCTATCAATTGTCTCTGCACTGAGTTGCTCCGGTATAGAGATTCCCTAAGTTATGGGAAGTCCGATCGGGATTGTGAATACCCGGATTGCAAGGGTTTCTTTCGAAGTTCCTTCGGTTCTGTTCGAACCCGGAACAGACTTGTATGGTTGTATGTCTGACACTACACTTTGAGATATAAAGCTGATTTCTTTCAAATACATTTCTGTTTGGTGGCGGAGAATTTATTCTCTTAGCTTAACACCCTTCTCTGAGACGTACGAGCTCAGAGGTTATGTAGTTGAAGGTTATCAGTAATATACTCCCAATTTGGTAGTGTGGCATACTGATTGATGCTGTGTGTTGCTGATCATTTGTTGATCAAAGCATGGCTTTGTGAAAAAGCGTAGCTTTGTCGACGAGACCTCATCGAACCTCACAAACCGGAAATGGTCGAAACAAGAAAGATGCGGCAAGGTTATGAGGGTCGCTCCCTTTAGGGTATGTCATTTCCTTTTGGAAAAAGGTGATATTATGGTATGGAGCCCAGATATTTACCTGTGTGGTTGCTCCAATCTCATTTACTGTATGATTGTTGGTGTGTGATCGAGGCACCTCGGATAAAGGTCCCGAAGGACCGGGGGGTGGCATACTCGAGTAGTGGTTACCTAGTTATAGAGGTAACCCGGCCTTGTTTTGGCAGATATCCGGGTAGGTTCTCGGGACGTCCCTCCAGAGGCGTACCCATGTGGCAGTAGGAAGTTCCTTAGCCTGACCATTTGTTAGAAATCCAAAGAAACAATACGAGCCCTTTACAATTGCAGTTGTATAACATGTCTCCTCAGGCGGCAGCTAGCAGGCATAATATAATGGTACCTATGCTAGCTAAGATTAATATTATACTTTCGAAATGTTTTCCACTATGCACTATTAATAATATCAAAAGGATTTTGCGTAGTAAGCATATTTGACTATCATAAGAAGAAATCTCCTCCAAGTCTGCGATTGCATTGTGTGTGTGGTGGGAGGTCTTATGGTAGTTTCATTTTCCAAAAAGCATTGCGGATTTCAATGTTTAAAATTCTTTTGTTGTTTGTTTAAAGATAAACTGTTTTGTTACTCACACCAGTCCCATGACTGACTCAGAGTTTATTGTTCCCTTCCTAAACTCTAGGTGCCTACAATTTTCCACACGGGCAGTCTAGAGTTGGGTTTTTCAGATAGTCAGGTTTAGTAGATTATCGAGAGCTAGTTCAGTTTTGGAGTCCATGACTGACGTTGCTTCTCTTGGGGCAACGTGATGGTGGTTCGAGCTGATGTTGGAGTTGTTGGACTCATTCTCTTTTGAAGATGATTTGGAGTTATCACTTTTGTTATTTCCGCTGTATCATTATTTATCTTTGATATTGTCGTATCATATTGATATCATTGCTGTATATCATTCTGGATATTGTATTCATTGGAGTTGTATATGATATCATTCATTTCTTTCTTCCGCTGTGTTGTTATACTTACTGTGTTATAAGCTCCGGTGAGCCAGATTCGGCGTTTGAATCTGCGGCATTTTGAGTACAAGTGAAGTACGGGTGCCGATTTTCGAAGGCCGAGTTCAGGATCATTATAGATGTCTTCCTATCCCATAATTGAGTGTCTTGTCCGAATATTAAGTCATTTGGAGTTAGTTTGATCATCCATCTTAATAGATTATCCAACCCATCCCTTCGTAGAAGATCCATCAATAACTCACTTGATACTTAACCAAATGACATGAAAGTTCATACATGCAATGTACATGAGTAGTAGAGCCTCCAAATTGAATCTCATGAGGATCGGAGCTAAGTATTTGGATCGGCATGATCCAATTAAGTTGGATCGGCGGTGATCCAAACCCTTAGCTTATTTTTGAATCTTCTTCTGGGTCGTAGGAGATCCAACCATAACTCACTTAATACTTAACCAAATGACACAAAGCTTCATACATGTACTGTACATGAGTAGGAGAGCCTCCAAATCGGATCTCATGAGGTGGGGCCCATCCTAGGTGGGTCAGATCTAATCCATCAAACTAGCTCTATTTATAGGAGATCCATCCATAACTTGCTCAATACTTATTGGAATCAGACAAAACTTTGCAGGTAGCTTCTAGAGGATGTGTGGGACATATACTATGGATCGTAGGTAGTGGGGTCCAATATAAATGGATCAGATGATCCGATGAGTTTGCATCGCTGCCGATCCAAATTGGCTTGGCCAAATGACTTCATTTTTGGTGTGACCTTCTTTTACGTCTTCTAAATGTCCCCTCCAAATTTCAACTCAATCCAAGTCCATATGAGTTCTGTAGGTCCATTTTAAGTTGGCCTGGTCCAAAAGTGGATAGATTTTGATGGATCAAATGCATCTTCACTTTTTGAACAAGGTTGCTTGCAATGTTATCAAACTTGATAAGTGGGCTTAGTGGAGGCATAGGAGTGCAATGCAAGTGGTTAGAAGGAACTACAAGCCAACATTTTGGATCGGTATTGATCCAATTGGATCTGATCGGTACCGATCCAAAAAGTTAGCGTAATTCTACGCCAAACTTCTTATATTCCTTTGTCTTGTACTTTTAGGCCTTCGGGTCAAGTTTTGAGTAATCTGAATGTTCTAACTCCTTTTGAATTCTGTTGGGATAAAAACCCAGTTAACAAAAATATATTGATTCATTACTATTACACTTTCATTTTTAGGTATTTTTCTCATTTCCAATAGTAATATTTGAAATACAATCTATACATCCTTTATCTTTTAAAAAGGTACTAAAATAAAAATATAAGCTCAAAATATATGTATGTAAATAATTATCTATTTAAATATATAAATTTATTAATTAAAATTAATTTAGAATGCCAACTTTCATTTGTTTTCTTAAATTAGTATTAAATTCAATATTATCTGCAAAATGACAATTTAAATATTTATACAAATAAAATGCATAAATCACAAAACAAAAATTACAAAATAATAAGGTAAATACATTGTTTGGTTATCTTCACAAATTCACCATATATTACACAATAAATTCAATTCTTTGAAAATATAGACATAATTTGTAATTATGACAGTTTTCTCTCTTGTTAATTCTCTCATGATATTTAATTTAAAAATAGTTTAGTATAATTTATGATTTTTAAAATTATTACCGTTTAAGAAATTCTCACCAACTACATTAAATTCAGATATTCATCTTTTATAATTTTTAGAATTAAATATTCTTACTCTATTTTTTGCAATATTTTATATTTAATTCCATACATTAAAGGTAATTAAATATCATAATTTAAACTATTCAATATAAACTCAACTAACTATTATTCATAGTTATGTTTATTAAATCATAAATAATAATAATTTCAATATGCATATAATATTTATATCAACAAAAATGGAAAAAATAATTTTGTTTAAATGTAAGAATCATTAGCATAATAAACATTACATACATAAACGTTGCAAAACAACTTTAATTTATATTTTATTTATCTCAACAAATTATCTACGAAATAAATAATAGTAGGGCAAAGAACTTCCAACCCTTTCAATAGTAATGGAAGTTAGTTATAGAAGTTTTGTCACCTCTCTTTAGTTCTATCATATTTAAAAATAAATTCATGTAAGTTATCACTTTCACAATTATACACAATGTTTACTAATTCTTTTCATGTTTTACACTTAAATACCTACATTTTTATGGTAATGACAATAAAAGGTTTTCAATTCTCTTACTATATTACACTTAATCCATACATTTAAATTAATTAATTTAATAATTAAATATAAATTATTTAAATAAATTTGAGTAACTAATAATTATTAATTTGTCCAATAAATCTTAAAAGTTGTCAATTTTAATATGTATACCATATTCTTATTAATAAATGGTAAAATCAAATTTTAGTTCGAATTTAAATTATATAAATCACTTAAAAAATATTATTACATACATAAAGAATGATTAAAAGTTTGATTTATAATTGATTACACAACATAATGACCATATACTACGTAAATAAATTCTATGTTTACCCATATTCATTGATATAATACTTTTAAAACTTTACTCTGTGCAATGCATGAGTTACACACTAGTTAAAACGGGTAATAAAAGATTTTATTGCTAAAAGCAAGTTTAACATTTAAATAAACGTTAATTTTAGGGATTAACGGTTGGAAATAAAAATTAACGTCAATAATAAAAAGGCAATAGATAAATTCGACCAACAGAAGAAGGCTAGTCGACCTCCCAAGGTAGGCCGATCGACCAGTTCTCATATGGCGACCAAGGTTTTGCTAGGCCTGAACGGCCTAGATTTTATTATTTTAAACGACTTTGATCGTACGGTCCAGACATGTTCTAACCTATACAATTAAAGCCTCACTATATCCCCTCTAAAACCCGTAGCGCTCTTCAGCCGCTATGATTTTTTAATGTAGTGATATTGAACAGTAGATCCGCTTAAAACCCTACTATATTCTACTACACCCACTAAATCAGTGGTTTATAGCATCCACTTTAGCAAATTTAATACAGAAAGGTTCATTTGGAAAGTTCTCTTTTAAATTAAATCACAAATGTTAAGGTAAAGACCTAAGGTTAAGGCCTAAATGCTCAACCTAAGATAGAAATCTATTTTAGTAACTAGATTAGGACTACATAAATCATGATATTATTTCTTTTATTATAAAAGATTAAAATATATTTCCTTTTCCTACACAAATGACGTGAGAACGAGAATAAACTAACTTTGGAGATTTAAATTTATTTCTAATAAAGCTCTCTTTGCACCTCCGTTATTTTCTACTATATCACCACTTTATTTCTGCTATAAGTTTTTGCACTTCCACCACTACAGACCCGCTAAGCACTTTAACTGCATAGACTATTCATAAGAATTTTTTTTCTTTACATGGGATGAGAAATGCATGGAATTAGGTATGTTTGGAATGAGCCTGATCGATAGCCTTGCAAAGAAGGCGATGAAGTTTGTAAAAGGCCTAAATTCTCAACTTAAGGAACTAATTCTAACTCTAGTTCCTACAGGTGCCACCTATGAGATGATAGTTAAAACGGCCTTGCTTCAGATGGTTGGCTTAGAAGAAAAGGAGAAAGTAGGACAGACAAAAAATCAAGGTCGAGCGAAGAAAGAGGGATTCTGGAAAGATAAGAAAGCCAAAGGAAAGATCAAGAAAGGAGGTGTAACATGTCATAGATGCCAGAAGACCGGGTTAAGAGGAGAATAGCTGCAAGGCACCTAAAGGGAGAGGCGCTAGATTGGTGGACCATAGTCGATCTAGAGAATGAATAGGAAGGAATTACCTATGCTGAATTCAACGCTCGCTTTGAATCAAGGTTCATATCCAAAGCTGAGTTAAGTCTACAATTGGAGAATTTTATCCAATTAAGGTAGGGAGACTCCACGATGAAGGAGATATCAATAAGTTCATGGAATTAGGCTGGTCCAAGTGCAATATAGAGATAATCCAACGGAAAGCACATGGAAGACAGAAGAGAAGATGAATGCTTTTCATCCCGGGATTTTCTCTACTATATTTTTTCTCCTTAAAATTCAGTATTGTATAGGTTTTGGATGCATCATGATTGCTAGATTGGATGGTAGGAGAGGGCCGTTACGGTGTCCCACAGGGGAAATTATGTAATTATTTTGCAATTTTAATTCTATAAACGATCTTGTTCAAAAAAATATAGTTTTTTTCTATTATATGAGTTTGCTATGTTGTGATATGAGTAATGGGTTAGTAACATTTAACATATATAAGTAGAAAATCCTCAGGAGTAGTGTTTTATTAATTGTAGTTATGAAATGTACATAACCATGAGCATTGAATCGATACTAACAAACCACAACTCCTTGTTATGTACTTAGGATTGTTTGGAACGATAAAAGAATGACTCAATAAGAGTCTTCTATGGGTTATTAATGTAGGAACTGGCCTAGTATGTAGCGGGTGAAAGGGTAGATTTCAAAAAAATTCATATTTGGATCATAGTGGAACTATGAAGTCTATTGGGTTTTACTAGATCCACTATACTTATTTTTAATAAAATCGTATTTTATTAATATTGTATTATTAAAAATTAATTAAATCCATGTTAACTAATTGTGAAATTTGAAAAGTTTGTGAAACGCCCCACCTTTATACCCATCCCGCCAAAGACTATTATAGAGTAGTGCTATCCGGTAATACGAAGAATAAGGCTTGTTAGGAGTGACCATACATGAATATTCCTTTGGACCAACATTGATACGTATTCTTACCTCATATAATACATATATACATGTACTCACCATCGACACAAAGAAATAAATATATGGGTTTACCAGGACTGAATAATACACAATGTAATAAAAAAACAAAGAGTCGTAAAATACAACGAAAAATATAATATCATAGCCTACATATCACAAAATAGGTCTACAAAATGAAATATTTGACCTACTATAAAATATATACATCGATACAAGTGAAACGTCATATATAACTCAACCTCATCATATACATACATACATTGAGACATCAAAAGAAAATATACATGCTGGACTTCCAAAATACAATATAGTCTATAATTGTCTCCTCAATATGCCTAACATCCAAGAAAGGCTAATGTCCCTATACCTACGAGTACATATGCACGCCCAGGTGGGCCTGCATTTAACCACAATATGCATGCATTTTTATTTGTACCTGTGGAAGTAGATTTGATAGTAGCATCCCCACATTTGAACGCCGCCTAAGCAGAAACCACTATTTTTTTGTTCTGACTGCAATAACTTCTTTATACTAACTCGGAATCAGGCAAAACTTCGACCGATGAATTCTTAGCTAAATTATAGACAATATGGTACACTCGGATACTTCATCTTGTGAACGCACACTGTAGTTCTCCAAGTGGACTGACAGTTTACTTAGAAAATAACATGGCACAACATCTTCATATTTGAACTCCGCCTAGTGCAGAAGCCGCTATTTTTTTTATTCAGACTGCTATATTTTCTTCATACTAACTTGGAATCCGGCGAGATTCGACGGATTAACTCCCACCTAAATTACGGACAATATGAAACACTCGGATACTTCATTTTATGAACGCACACTATAGTTCTCCATGGGGAGTGACAGTTGTACTTAGAAAATAACAGGATACCACATCCCCATATTTGAACCTCGCCTAGTGCAGAAGCCGCTATTTTTTTTGTTCAAACTGCAATATTTTCTTCATACTAACTCGGAATCCGGCGAGACTTCGACCGATTAACTTCCACCTAAATTACGGACAATATGAAACACTCGGATACTTCATCCTGTGAACGTACACTGTAGTTCTCCATGGGGACTGACAGTTGTACTTAGAAAATAACAGGCTATATTCCCATATTTGAATACTGTTTCTCTATAAGATGTAAAAGGGTATATTTGGAATTTCAAAAAGACACCGAGTAAATCTATTCAATGAATTCTCTTTATTAGTAGTAATGATAGAGTGAACGATTTCCATTATTATAATGAGGGGTGTTTCTGGTATTTCAAAAAGACACGGTTGAATTCCTATTCAAGGAATTCTCATTATTAGTAGTAAAGATAAAGTCTCGGACTGATCCAGGTATTATATAAATAATAAACGGTTCTGACTATGCCAAGATTTAAATGTGAGGTCATCATAATGATACATATATCTATAACAGAGAATGATATGCTGAACAGGTTTCATTACATACCAAATGAATGTCATACACACTTAATATTAACTCAAATTCCCATTGTATAACTTATATGATGTCATAATATTCGAGCCATATCTCTATTTAAAGTGGCCACGATCAAAATTCTACTCAATATGATTCACTCCTAATCACGATTATTAAGTGTCATAGTTATTAATCCTCTACCCATTATTAATTGATCATAGTTTATTTATATAACTCGTTAAGTGTGGAATACACCTAGATGCCGAGTCGACACCCGGTAATTCCATAGCATTTCCCTCGACCTAGAATTTTCATAATAATTTAATTATCTTGAACTGATAATTATCTCTTTATACAGCTCGTTGAGTGCAGAATACAATTTACCTTGATAAATTTAGGGGTATATCCTACGGAAATTATGTAATTTGTTAAAATATATTTAACTCGATAAACAATCTTATTCAAAAACAAAAGGTGTTTCTTTCTGGTATATATTTATCTATTTTTTGCCAATGCAAACCGCTGTTATAGTGGACCATTCCATTGTAATATATATAAAATAGGTATGGGGTATAAATGCCACAGCAACTATAAAAACTCAATTAAAACAGGAATGAGACAATAATATCGCAACTACTAGATATTTATTATATACTAGTTATATCGTGATAAATTAATTTAAAGTATATTAAATAGAAAATCCTTAAATGATATGTTATGTGATAATAGTTACAGTGTGTCATAATCGTGATAAATTATTTTACATATTCCTAGGCAAGATGTTTCGAGATGGGATATTGATAAATCTGTTGAGACTAGAGCACGTAACGCTCTTTAAATGTTGGGCATTGTATTACTCATGACTATTGGGGGTACTAAGATGTTACTTGCTGATTATTATTGGATAACTATGGAATAACTCACTCGAAAGATTTCTATTGGTTAATATAACTAACGCCAAACAAAGAATCTCGAAGTGATGATATTTCTTAGCTCCCTCGACTAGAGAATACTGTGGAAATTCAATATGGACAATCCACTTTCATTATTATTAAATCGCGGTTTAGTGTCCACTGACCGACTATAGTTGGGTTTGAGTTGAAGCATTAAAAGTGAAAAACTATTCATAGATAATTTATCTCCTCGGTTATATAGGGTCAGTATCACGGTCAACTGTAATCTACTCAAAGTCAAAATCTCTAACCATTGTATTATGGTTATTAGTAAATGTTATTATTGAGTCAAGGACTTTGTTTATGAACTAATCATGTTGAATGTGGACGATATTGGAATTTTGACCAAAACCAAATTCCATAAGTTCTATTGGTGAAGAGAATTAGTATAAATAATTGTAACTATCGGGTACCGCTTATAATAAGCAAAATTGGATTTTACCAAAATAGATGTGTAAGCGATGAATTCATCCATAATATCACACCACTAGCCAAGGTGACATGTGAACGTTAGTATTTGAATTGTTCGATATTAATAACTGACTGAATTTACACCTTTGAGTCGCACAGCCGAAGTGATGAATACTCCGAATAAACCACATGATTTAACTAATTTATAATCATTTTAAATTAATTAAATCAACTAATATTTGTGAATTATTAATTAAATTTTATTTGATGTTTGAATACCATTAGTTTTTAATAAAGTAAGTATATAAAAGTTATAAACATGCTTATTGATATGTTGATAGAATATTTAACTAGATTTAAATGGAACAAATGTTGAATGGATCTATGTGGAAATTTTTTGAGGCCTACTACACCTCATTCTAAAGCCAGCTATGCATGGTGGAAGAAGAGAATTTTGATGAGGTTTAATTGTGAATTAAACAGGGAAGGTTTTAAGGGAGGGAATTAAAAGGTTTCAATGTTTCCTTTAAAACATATTCTCTCTCATTCATTCATTATTATTTTCTCATTACAAAATTTCCTCTCTTTCTCCCATTAAGCAATTGCCAAATATTTCATGGTGTTATAGGGCCAAATATTCCAAAGTCAACTACAAATTAAATAATTTATTAATGATGATTTATACCTCTTGAACTTTGCAACATCTAGAGGTCGATTCAAGAATCTAGGAGCTTTGATCATCATTCAAGGTGTGATTTTGGTAACATCCCATTAATTATCTGATTTAATTTATTTATGATTATTCATATGTTTGGATTTCATATGACTTATTTGGGGTTTTAATGGTTCTTGCAATAAGTAATTCAATGTTTATCTAAGTTGAAAGTATGTCAAATATGTTTAATTAATTCAAATATACCTTTGCCCTTCATCTCTTTTGTAAATATGTTCATTATTATTCATATGATTCGGACCTTCTTTCTCCATGTTAATTCTATAGTCGTCCTCTATGTTGTTTTGATGTGAATATTCTATCATGAATTTTTTGGAATTGGGCCAGTCTGCAGCGGAAATTATGAGTGAATTTCAAAAAATTACCCTATTGGATCTTTGTTGGGCCTATGAAGTCAAGTTTATTTAGAACATTTCTAAATTTTATTTAAATAAAATCTTTTATTTTATTTAAATTTATAAAATGATATAATATTATTTAATTTATGTTATGTAATATATATATATACATGTATCATATACACATATATACATGCGTGCATGTGTAATATATCAATCCTCACAAGGTATAACATACCTGTGTATAAAAGTTGGAATTTACATCGTAACAGATACGTTAACTCATCCAGTATGCAAATATATTATCCAAATATATGTACGTATGTATGTATATACTATTTTATATACAAATATCATAAATACATTCATATATATATATATTGTAGTTTTATTTAAATTATTATATATATATAAGTACAAATATATATATATATATAATCATATGAATAAAATATTAATAGTGGATATACATATTATATAATAGACTTATTTACATATAAAAAAATTATTTATAAATATTTAGAAAATATATAATTATCTTAAACCGCAAGCAATACATATAAATATGTATGTACAAGTGTATTAATAAAGTTTTTTTAATATTTATATACACAATTATATGCATAATAAAATAATATATATATATATGTGTGTGTGTGTGTTAATAAAATACTAAAAATATTTTTGATAAGTGTGAAAGATTAGGTCTTGTGCATGGCTCAGTAAATGTAATTTATTTTTATTTTTTTTAATATTAAAGTATATTTTAATATCCATTAGAAAATTATTAAAATATTAATTAGAAACTAATTACAAAATTTTATTTAAAATTTGAATTTCCAGTAAATCCTAAATGATTTTTGGCACTTTGAAAATCTTTTACACTATTTTCAATTTAAAAATAAATTTTCTATTTTCGTTTGCAAATTTAAATTTATTCAAAAATAATTTTTATTTATTTTTGCCGGTAGTATCTTTTTTTTTGCATGGCAAATCGGGTTTAAAATGACCGTGCACATTTTATTACAAACTAAAGAAAAACTACAGACATAAACAAAAGTAAACCTATTACAAACTATAAAGCAGAAGAGCTGGCGACCAGAAACAAAAATTCATTTGATACTCAAAATACATCCAAAATAATACACAAAAGTAAACCTATTACAAACTTGTAGTGTCTCAAGCCTTTTTCCATAGGTTAATGGTGTAAATACATCCAAAATACAAATGACCTGCATTCTCAGGAAAACAAGAATAGTATTTACATAGATATGATTATCTGTCTTTTAACAAGATTGTCCTAGATGTGCAGAGCATTTTTCAAGATCTTCCATAATAGCATATTATCTTTTGGGCTTAAGACAGCTTTCCAAAGTCTTCTATACCAAGGAAACGGGGGAGGATTCATAATATTTACAAGATACTTGTATGCAATTGATATGGTGAACCTACTCTTGTTATTCTAAGCGAGATTGGCATTATGAATCAAAGAGGATGAGTTTTGAATGTTTTCCCACATTGCTCTAATCAGAGGATAACTAGAGTAAGGGAGAGAAACGACCCCATTATAGATGTAATCATCAATAGTGGCAGATTCAAGGATGCCAGCCAGCGCTATAAGATTGTAGTCAATTAAAGAAGAGAATATAATGTCAGAATTGCTCAAAGGAGAGTGCTAGAATGATTCAACATGATTGCATTTTATGAAGGTGTGTCGAAGTTTAAGGATGCTTCTCCATGTCCAACTAGTGTTTAAAGGAATATCAACTGTCCATAAATTCTTATGTTTCAAATTAAAATGCAGAGACCATTGGCACCAAAGCGTAGAGCTTCTATTTAGTATCTGATCAAAGAAGTGACCAGCAGCTGCCAGGTTCCATTGTTTTAAATTAATAATGCCCAAACCACCATGCACTACAATAAATTATGTTTTTAGTTGCATTATATAGCAGCGTTTGAATGCTAAATGCCGCAGTTTCTTTCACCTGGTATAACTGCAGCGTTGTAGTGTTAGACATGTTCTAGGTGGGCTTTGTTTTCTCATTCCCGCCAATCATGCTGTCTAATTTTCATTCTCTTTTTTTCTTAGCACCAGAACAAAATAAAACCCTAAATTTTTTCTAATTCTAACTCCTCTTCTCAAATCTCAAAAACATTTACTGTCTAGAGATCATTCCTACCACCCGAAAACATATTGGTATTTATCAAAATGATAATCGATTGAAAATTGAATCAGAATATATTTTACGCATCACCATCGATCGATTTAGGTATCCAATTCTTTTCCTTTCCTTAATCTGATTTAGGTATTCAATCTATTTTGGTATCTGATTATTTTCCTTCCCCTAAATCGAAATTGATTTTAGGTGGCTACATCTTGCAAGACAAAATGGCGGGCGTGAGTTCAAATAGGAATTGGAAAGAGATATTGGAGAGGCGCTTCAGAAGAATGGACGCGAATGTGGTACTGTGACAGGCGGTCGATGGTCAGAAAGTGAAATGTAGCCACGAGCTACCAACACCGAAGTGCGACCATGTTTGGTCAATGGCTACTGTTGTCGCAGTTAATGCCAATGAAATTGAAGTTTCCAATAATGGAGATTCAAGGGTTGTGCTATGCTGGAAAGGGATGGCTACTCCTATCTCTATTGGTAGTAAGGTTCAAATTTCATTCTTGTTAGCATTCAACATACCTAGCCTAATCAATCAGCATATAACCATGGAAGATTCCGATAATCTATGTCACTTCACTATAAGATGGTTTATATAATTTGTTATAAATACAACTAATCCATTTTGTTACATACATAGATTTTTTATGGAGAAAATATTTTTGATATTTCTAGATTAGGTTCTGTTTTAGTTAGACAACCTTTTGCCTATATAATGCCTGAGTCATGAAAGAATAGGAATAAGAAGAAAATGACAATAATTTGTATTTGTGTGTGTTTTTAGACAGCATCATATAGACAATTCCGAGAAGATACATAATTGATCAAATTAAACGATAAATAAACCCAAAAATTAAATCAAATATACAATCGATGAAAAATTATTTCACATATAACATGCAAACATTACAATATATTAATATTACAACACAATTGATGATTGATACCATGTATTTGTTACTTGATTTGCAACATCATTGACATTATGCTTTCCACATGATTCTTATTGTGCATGATAATCGATTCCATATGTTTCTACTTTAACGTTCGTGATTTAATTTTATTAAATATATTATGACTTTAATAATGCCCAACATGTATTGATTGATCACCACGATGAAGATTTTCTAATGCATGAGTCTATTTGATCAAATTTGGAAAAGATTTTATCGATGAGTTAACATAGAATCATAATGTAAGAAGGGAAAAGAGCAATCAATTAAGATTTCTATTTTTCATCAACATGGGGTGTATTGGATTTAAAGTGCAATACGAAATTTCATTTGATGTTCTTGTGAGTGGGATTTATAAAGATGGAATTGGAGTTTATAAAGCACTCACAATATAAGTTGCATTTACCCTAAAATTCCTTGATTCGTTGAACTTTAGCAATATTCAAGTACATAGTGAATGCTCGATGTTTTACAGTTTCTAAATTTGAGGGTGTTCAAGTAACCCTTGCACCTTTTTGGTATTTTTTTGTTCCATTATTTTTTTCCTTATTGACAAAGGAGATAATTTTTCTATATTTGAGGGTGTTTTAGATGTTATGATCAAATTTTGCAAATATCAGACTAGTTCGGTGCAATGTATCGATTATGTATTTTCACAAGAAACCTTATGCATTCTAAATTGAGCATATGGTACCTTTTCTGATTTGGTAGGTCATGGGATCATCATGATATATTGGATGTGAAACCTGAGTATAACGACAGTAGTGGATGCTCGATGAGTGCACAATTGACATCGATCGCTCCTTTTAGCTCAAAGAGGAAGGAGACTGCAGTTTATGATACTGATAAGCGGACTGGAATTACTATTAGGTGTAAGGTCTTTATCGACTATATTTTACGAATTCAAATATTTCATCATGCAGTTAAGATTGATTAGGAGGAGCTACTTTGTGAATTCGTGCATTTGATGACGAAGGTGTGCAGAATATTAATGTTAGCATTTATTGTTAATATGTTCAACATTAATCATGTTACAAGCAACATAAACTAGCTTTCCCTCATCAAAGTGAAATAGAACTAAAATGTTTTGGATAAAGCTTATACATTTGGTATAATATTTAAATGTAATTTGTTGGCTACTTTTTGTATATAGTACTTAGAGGTCTAGCACAACAAACCTAACCTAACACATGACTATCAAAAAAGCTCCTTAAGAAGTCGATCTGAATTTGATGATAGCGAGCGTGTGCCCCAGATTCTAAACACATACTTCTTTAATAACAGTTTTCCACTCCATTCTCTCTATCACTAAATTCAGTCTGGCTTCCTAAGTAGTTCTTTTGATGAGTCATGTGTCATGTTTGCTGTGCTAGACCTCTAAATATTGCATTCAGAATAGAGTTTTAAATCTCCTTCATCTCCCTCGAGATTTCACCCGAGATTCACTTTTTGCACTTGGTCGAGACAATATTTCAAACATGATTTTTAATTGTTTAACACCCATTTCATTTAAGATCTTAAGAACCCAAGATATGAACCGAGATGTCAGTCCATGATTTCGACTGAAATCCGAGATTAAAAATCTTGATTCAGAATTGTCGGTAAGTTACAGTTTATCATTATATAAAACATAGAAGTTTGTGTTACTTGTAACTAGATTAGAACATATACGCTAGCAACTTAGTTATTAAGCTAGAGTAAAAGGGTACGCATGACCCTGTAAATTTAGAACTTGAATATTGTCCACAACTCAATTAGTTACATTGCTAAAATCTCATGATAATGACCATGCTTTGTCTATATTTTGAGAGTCTGTGATCATTGAATTCCATAATAATTATCTTTCTGCACACAAATTGCTGGCACACACAATGTAACATACATCCGAAAGTCCTCATTGTTAGTAAGTAAACAGGTAATATGCTGGTCACTGCTAGTGATATCTGATATACTCCAAATGTCCTTATTGTAAAGTACGAGAATTCTGCACTTTGCATTGTTCCTAGTAGTATGTACGTGATTCCAGGAAACTTGGACTTTATCGGTTAAGTATGAAATTCTACTGATGGATAGTTTTGTTTCCAGTAAGCCAACAAAAGAAGGCTTATATTTGAGAAGGAATTGAATGATATGTTTGGTTTTATGAGGATCACTCATTCCCCTCACATGGAATCCCCTTACATTCCATGTGATTAGTGTCATTTGAGTTTGGTTGTGCTCCTGGTTTGTCTTTTAGGAGGATCTTTATTAACTTGTTCACCTGGTAACACAGTTGAGGTTTGCATTGCAATTTCATTCATGTAAGCTTCATTAGATTCCAACATGTTTCGTACGTCCAAGCTTTTTGGAAGCTCTGTATCTTCTTGAATAATTGCTAAATTATCAACGACTCTTTCTTGAAATTCATCTATAGCAGGCTCAAATTCTTATTTGCCTTCAACATTGGATGCTTCATTGATATCCTCTTTAGCTATATCTATGTTTGTGTTATGTGTGCAGTGTCCTTTTGTTGATGTGCATTTGTATCTAATGGATCTGAAGGAGTGTCGGCCTCATTTTTTTGTTTTTGATTCAATTATAGCATCTGCAGTGAAGTGTCATAACTTGTAGATTCATCTTCTTGCAGTACAAGAAAAGGGTTGTTCTGCATAACTTTTGTAAGAAAAAGGCTACCCTGTGAATGATTTGCACCTTAGTGAGCCTATTTGATTTTTTTAAAAGACAAAGTTGGGTATATGTATCGTTGCTGTTATCTTTACAAGCCTACCCTCTATCTAATGTGTTTTCTAAACTTGTGCATGTCTTTCTGATATTAATTTGTTGTGGTCACTACCTGTTTTAGCCTTTTTGTTGAAGACAAGAGCCTTGTATGGTGGTTATAGTCACTTGCTGCTAAATCAATTCCTTGTTGAAAGGGGAATTGATAGCGTCCAACTCAGAGTGTAGCCAAGCATCTTCAAACTAGTTATCTATCTATATTTCAGGATGCCCCTGTTCCTCCTTGTATATCACAAGTGGAAGGTGGTCTAGTCTAAGTTGCTATTGAAGTAGAAGATCACTCCCAACACTCAGCAATTACGAGTCAGTATCCTTTGTTTGTACCTACAGTAATTTTTTCTATTATACATAAATTTTATGATCATATTAAAATGTTACTTCTATAAGTTGTATTGAATGCCAGACACTAGCTTTATTACAGTATGATATTCTCATAGTAATTATGCAAGCATTTTCAATAATCCTTGTGTTGAGCAACAACTTCGGTCTTCAGTTTTGTTCAGGTAGGAGATAAGTTGCAGCAAAGCCTTGAGGATTATTTTTATAAGACCACACTAAGTTTGAGACTTGTCAAATGTAATTACGGTTGAATCAAATTTAAGAAAGATTATTCTCCATCTCCATGTGCTTCTAAGCTAACCATACGACTTGTGCAGATTATTAATTTTTTTCCATCTTTGTTTTTATAATAGGTTCGAAGGAATATTGATCATATGACCTAGACAATACCCATTTCATTAACACTAGACAGTTTCTTAAAAGGCATTAACTTTGTTTCTGGTGTGAATAAAAAAACACAGGTACACTTACAGAAGAATTGAACAAAAATGATGTATAAGACTTGGTTGTCGAGAAAAATTACTTTAGTGTATTATTCCTTTTACAGGAAATCATGCACTTTCCTTTTAAGATTTCATGCTCTCGAATTTATCCTGTTTGATAGTATAAGTATAATGTTTTTTAAACCACAAATAGTGTGTTTATGTTATTACCGATATTCAAAAAATCTCAGAGTAAATCATTTGGGAAGCAACCTTTCCCTTTGATATCCTTTGATGCTTTTCCTTGAAATTGAATCTCAAGCCGTAGATACACATCAAGTCTAACCCACCCCAAGTCTTGGTGGCATGTAGGAAAAATAAGAAATTATTGTCAATCTCTTTTGGTAAGTCGTTGTTCTTTCTCTGACTGCGGCATCTTAATTAATCAGTTATTCAAGTTCTTTGTAATTATAATGAAATTTATACCGCGAAACTGAATGAAAAGTAATTATGGTTCACCATATACAATTTTTCCTGATTTTTTTCACGTCTCAGTCATTAACAAAATTATTTTCACAACAAATATACACTATTAATAAATAGATTGAATCTTTTGTATGCCTACTACCATTGTTTGTGATTTTGGTTGGAACTTGGAAATTTCAGCCGTCTCTGATCTGATAAGTTCCAGTCTGAAATTATCATGAATTACTTAGCATTGGTTTGTAAATAATTATCGAAGGTAAGGTAATGTTGATAAATTCAAGTTTTCAAGCCTCGGTCTCGACCTAACTTTGGAATTTATTCAAATTCCATCATCTCGGTGGAATGCACTTCTATCTCATTACAAATTGTAATGTTTCTTGGATACTACTTAGACTTATGATGCTTAGATTTTTGTCTTCCGGAGTAAATGCTAATGATATTCGAGTAACTATTGCAGCACCAGCCAATCCTGCATATGCTAACAGTGAGCTAATGGAATTCATGGAAAGGTTTGTGTAAAATTTACCAAGCACTTGCATTAGTTCAGGTTTTTATACATATTCACCAATTAATACTTGCATTAGTTTCCTTAACTTGATTTTTTAGATAACTTAAAGTTTAACACAACCTTGTTATATCTCATAACACAGGTCTTGGGTCTGAAGTTTAGTCAAATGACCCTTCAAAGAGGATGGAGTGGCGAATCAAAGCTACTTGTGGTGAGTTTCAGCATCTACATTAAATTATTATAGGCCTCAGTTTGTGATAAGATGGTAATTTATCATACTTACATTATGAAACATACAACTCACACATGATGATGTAAAATTGCTAATAGCAGCATCTGCTTACATGTGGATGTCTTTGTCAAACTGAAGGAATGTAATTATTCACGTGCCATTTAAACATTATGCATGATCTGTCAAGCAGTATAATTTTTTTTGTCTTTGGTGTGGATTGGTGGACCCGTTTTTAGAAGAACTTAACACCCCTGTAGCCCTGTCTTGAATACTACTTGCATTAGGAGCATTCGTTGGACCCTAAATAGTGCAACATATGTATGTATGTATATATCTCTCATATGTCACTCTCCTTTTGTCATTAGTTTGCTCACCTGGGGATACAATTCCTTATGTCATTTTTTGTCAATAGGGGGAAAATATTACTCTCCTTTGTGTCATTAGTTTATGTCTCTTAATGTTCTGATATTGCAATCCTGTCTGAAGCAACATGGGCTGCCTGTTACTAGTGATATTGTTTATAAGAGCAGGTTTGCTATTAGTGCTTTTGTTTGGAAATGAAACCATATTAATACATGTGTTATTATAAGTATCTAATTTCATTGTGTGTTTAAAAACAATGGTGAGTTGTAAGGTTTATTTTTTTACCAGTTGTTATGAGTTTTCTACATTACTTGTTTTCTTCCTTTTTTAAGAATTATCTAAAAACTATGGTTTTATAAATATATCAGGCCTTGGAAGAACAATGCAAGAATGATCAAAGAAGATTTTTTCTATAGAGATACATCACATTCTGGGATTGAGGGTGTAGAAACTGGTGCTGATGCTGTTGAGTTTCTTCTTCTTAGTAAAATTCAGTTCAGGTTAGAAATTTTCAGGAATCTAATTATTCGAATTGCCTTATATCACATGGAAGATGCTTTTAGGACTACCGTAGCTTGGCCGGCAGCATATGTCATTGGGGAATCAAGTTCTAGTAAGTATTTGTAATTGCGGCATTTCTATATTTCCCTACTCTATCTATTTATTAACCGATTCAATTACTGAATCATCTATCTTTTTGGTTATGTAATTATTACCATGCAAAATCACCTATACTGTTGATCATGTTCAAGGATTCTATATAATCTACCCTTAAAAAAATCAAAATTAGCAAAATGTGAATTAAAGTGATAATTGATACAAATTGCTAATTATATCAAGGGTATATATAGTTTATGGTTAAGAAAATGGTTTAAGGTAAATAAATTCAACACTCAAAAGGGAGAGAGATGAGAAATTTTGAAGTTGCAAAGTTGCCTTTTTATACAAAACAACAAAATTTGCAGTTATGTTATTTGTTAAAGTACCCTTTTAATTTGCAACAAAGGTCGATAGTTCTTCAACCAGTAACAGTAGTTACATAGGGGTATTGAGAAATGGAAGCCAACATGAAGATTCGTTGATCATATTAAAACTGGGTAACTTAAACAATGCCAAATGAGCTAGAATTAATTAGTCAATTCAAAATCAATTAATTACACGCTGGTAAAATTAAAGAACTTGTCAATTATAGCCTATAATTAATTGCACGCTGGTAAAATTAATTACACTTGTCAATGAAAATGGGTTTCCATGCCATATATAATGATTGAAAGCTTTATTTATCATCCTAATTAATTTTTGAGGAGCCACAAATATTCTGAGAAGGTAAGTGCACATTGGAAAAGCTATACTTTTTATTACAATCCTGGCTGCTTGGGACAGATTCTTGTTAGCTAAAAGATCAAGCTTAGTAATAGTTCTTTCAAAAATAAGGAGGCACTGAGCAGTTGAGACTTTAGTGGAGCAATAGGAGCTCCAAGATAATACGAACTTGGATTAAGAGTTTGAAGGCTTGATATGTTCCGAACATTACCAGTATCATTCATATTAAGCCCAGCAATGCCTATATGTGATTTTTGCCTATTGATAAGAAGGCCAGACAAACGATTGAAAATGTCTAAGGCATGAAGAATATTGTTAATTGAATGGACCATGGGCTTAGAAAATACTAAAAAATCATCAGGAAACATTAACGCACTGATCCCATGATATTTACATTTCAGATGATATTCAATTAATCTGTCATTATACTGCTGCTTGAGAATATTAGTTAGTAACTCCATTACTAAGATGAAAAGATATGAGGAGATAGGGTCTCCCTGCCTTATTCCCCATCAAATGAAAAGTACCCGAACCTCTCACCATTAAGTGAGAGAGATAATTTGACTGTTGAAATATAAGTGTGAAGCCAAGCTAGAAAGGGAAGGAGGAAGTTCATTTTGGACATAACTGATATAATAGCCGACCAATTAATAGTGTCATAAGCTTTTTGTATGTCAAGTTTAAAAACATGTCTAGGAGAAATAAATTTCCTGTTATGACCTTTCAAAAGCTCTTGAGAAAGAATATTACCAGATATATTTCTCCCTAGCAAGAATCCAGACTAATTACAAGAGAAGATATTACTAAGGCATCCCTTCATTCTACCAACTAATAATTTTGGTAATGCACTTATATGTTACATTAGAGCATGCTATTGGCCTGAATTGCGAAATATCCTAAAGGGTCTCAAGCTTAGGAATAAGAGCTAGCTTTGTGTAGTTGATACCACTAAACATGGCACTGGTCTTGAAAAAGTGAATAATTGCACTAGTAAAGTCTTGATGAATTATCTGCTAAGTATTTTGAAAGAAATATGCTGAAAAACCATTAGGGCCAGCAGAGCTATTAGATTTCATGGCAAAAATAGCATGTTTAATTTCGTCACTCGTGACCTGGGTTATTAAGTTATGAGCTTGAGAGTTAGATATTGCCGAAAGGGAGATTTGGTGGAGAGGAGACATGTTAGGAGAAGCAATATAAGTGTCAGAAAGAAAATGAGTGAAATATGAGAGAAAGAATCTTTGATATCCTCTTTAGAGTTACACAAATTGCCAGAAAGGTCTTTAAGAGTATGAATAATGGTGTATGCTTTGTTGAGCTTGAGAGAATTGTGGAAGAGTGAGGTATTTTTATCACCTCCCACTGACCATGAAGCTCTATTTTTCTGTTTGGTCATGTCCAATTCTATTTTTATGGTGGCAGAGAGATTAATTGTTAAATCATGCACCTTATCTGAAGTATTCTTATCCGAGGGATTGACCTAAAGTTGAATATGCATCTCCTGCAAATGTAACATCCCCTATCTTGAGGCCCGAAGCTAAGCGCTATAGATGCTGCAGTCATCTATAGTATTAACTTCCAGTGACAAAATACGGTAATGTTAATGGTATCATAATATCAGAAGCACATGAATATGAAATAAAATCAACACAGAATTAAAACATCTTTTCTGAATACATTTCAAATCCATATTCCATATTCAGATACACAATCCCAAAACGATTCCTAGATTTTGATCAAATATAATTATTACAAATTACGCCAAGAGCGATATATGAATATGCTCCCTTGGATGATCAGAATACTAGATAGACATATCAGTCATAATACATCACAGTGGAAATAAAATTAAATAGCTTCTAGCTTTACCTCCTGCACGTCTTCGAATGCTTATTCGTCCAACCTACTAAACCTGAAAAACCTTAATTCTCAATCTACCCAAATTAAATTTTGAGTACTCGAGAGTTCAAGAGGAAAACATAAACTTCGAGTCAAACATAAAGCCTGGTGTGAATAATAATATTACATCTCGATTTACTGATATTAAGTGAGACTGCGCCGTTTAGCAGAACGGGTTTCCCCTCACTAATATCTCTTCAAAACATATCTTTTTGAAAATCAGAATCCTGCAATCAAACTGATTAAACCAATAATAGCAATATCATATATGCACATAAATCAGGTAATCAATAGACTATCTATCCGAACAATGTAGTTTTTCTTGGATAACTTCTGACCATTGGCTGACTCGAGCCTACCAGACAAAATAAATAATCTAACTTCTGTTAGACACACTCCTCGATAGTCTGTCCTTAGCTTACTTTTCCTAAGGTCAACTGATCCTAATGGTTTTGCGGGCTCACCAATAACCTATCTTTGTATATTCCTTTCTATGTGTAACATCATTTTAGTCTTACCTGTGACAAAGCCATACACATTGGAAATTTGGACTTATATTAGCTAGGGGCTATAGCTAAAGTATAGGGTGCGACCCTATACCAGTCTCATCTAGTATTCTAATATCTGAGTCATTTACTTAGAGTTAACTACCGCATCAAATTTTCCTTGAAAACATTTCTTTCAAATTGATTTAACCCTTTAAATCATACTTATACAAGAAAAAATACTTTTTGCGTTACTCAAATATCTTTGCCATGATATATGCTTTACGCAAAACAATGTTGATGAAAACCTAAATCAGTAGGATTATCTATCCCTTTAAAACAGGTTAAAGCCCTTCTTTAATTTAGAAAACATTAGGTTTTAAATCCAAGATGTCACTTTCGAGACCCTTGATTAAAACTTTAAACAGTCCCTTTCGAATCCATTGAAAGTACCCCTTTCAAAATAGGTTAACTACTTTACTTTGAAACACTAGGTAGAAAGGCCAAAACATTCCTTTCGAAACCTTTACAATAGACCTTTCGAAATCATTAAAAGCATGCCTTCGAAAGCTTTATAAACCTTAGACATCCTCTTTTCAAAATACTTTAAACTTGCCTTTTGAAAGCATTGGAAACCTTCCATTTAGAAACTCAAGTAAACCTTTCAAAAACATTGGGGTACCTCCCCTTCGAAACCTTCATTATATATATTTCGAAAGCATTATAGTCCTTCACTTAAAACAAACCTTTCGAAAGCACTTGTTTCAAGTAAAAGTTTGTGGAACATAGCTTCGAAATCATTTAAAACCATTCCTTTTGAAATCCTTTGATTTAAATTTCAATATATCTAAGGGTCTTAAAAGAACTGGGGCGAAAGCATTGTTTTCAAATCATTATTTCTAAGTAAAAGAAAGTGGATGGTTTCGAAACTAACCCTTTAGGAAGCATGGAGAAGCGGCTTCAAAATTTAAGGCAAAAGTATTGACTTGAAGGGTTGAATTCGGCAGCAGGGGTTTCGAGCCCTTCGAAAACTTGTTTTAGAAACAAAAGGCGCCAACTCATTCGAAAGCCCTTTCTTTATATAAATAGAAGCAAGTTGGTTAAGTCAAAAGCTCTAACCCCTTTAAAAGCCTTACTTATAACCAAAATAGTTCCAAGTTTATAAGAGCTACTTTTATCCCTTCGAAAGCACATTTCGACCCTATACCTTCCATCTTTCTCCAATCTACTACGTACCAATGCATTGATACCATGTGTATTGGTTTCGACTTGGTTGGGGGTGGATGTATGGGGTCGAAAGGTGGCTGCTATAAGTGGCGAAGTAGTAATCCTTTAAAAAACTGATTTTTAACTTTTTAAAGTAATATCTTTCTAACTAACTTGCCTTATTTGTCAACATATAATTGGTTGCCAATTCTTTTACAAAATCTTTTTCTAAAAGTGCTACTGAATTCAGTAATTAACAATTTAAAACATTTAGCAAATTGCCCCTTCTGCTTTTCTAAACATATAAAACATTTAAGTCTTATACCTTAAACAATTTTATACCTTTAGTAAAATACGTAGGAAATTTCTCCAAAAATTCCCATAAATCACTTTTAATATGTTTTCTGACATATTTAAATTTCTGACCCAAAGCTAACATATAATAGCGAAAAATAATTGAAACCCAATTTAACCAATTTATTTACTAGAAAATTCATAATAAATCCATAACAACTTAGAAAATTATGAAACTTGAAACCATCTCTAAAGTAATGTTTCTGACCTTATCTCAAAAGCGCAAGCCGTTTGGATGTCATTTAATAGGTTTTTCAAATCAAATCTTATCATAAAATCCATATGAAACAACATAAATCATCAACAAGCATATATATATATGTATCCATTTAAACAATCAAAACTTGGCATTTTTCTTACAAAATAAATTCGGATCTCATCTAGAAACCAAAAGAAATGAAAATGAGATGTAATCTATTATTCACCTTAACTTGTTGTTAAGGAGTTTGAGATTTGCCCTTGAATTGATTTGATTAAGCTTCCTTCTTGAATTCTTGCTTATCTTCCTTTAGATTTCTTCTAATGGTGGTCGGCCAAGCTCTAGGTTTATTTTTTGTTTGTGAATATTGTAAATGAAATTGGAATAAGGTTTAGGGTATAAGAATATAACATATTCCTATTTTCCCTTATCTTATTACCTTTACTTAATTCATTTTAAATTTTCACTTGTTTATTCATTACTTAAGGCACGACTACCTTATAATTATACAAATCTCAATCTCTTAACTACTTTATTCTTTACATTATTCTATTAAATTTATCTAATTAAATTTCCTAAATAGTGATATTTAAAATTAGGAGTGTTACAGTAAATTATTTCTTATTTTATTAGAAAGAAGATTACCTTTACCATATTTGTCTTAAGACCAGGCTTTCAACTTCATCTTAGTAATTTTTAATTTCCGTTGCAAAATGAACATTGGGTTGCCATAAATAGGGGTACTCCAATCCCGTTCTACAAGAGGAAAAAAATCAGTCTTTAGTCCAAGAATTAAAAAAATTAAAACAAGAGGAATATCTTTTTTCTACCATGCCCTAGAATTGAATAATTGGGTTATGACCAGATAAAGTAAGGGTACGAAAGTAGGAGGTTAAGTTAGGCTATGATGAGAAAGCTAAAAGGTTGAAGTAAGACATATCCAATTTGTAAAATATTCTATTTCCAGTTCTACTACTATTATTCCAAGTGTAGAAGGAGCAAGATTTTGGAATTTGGTGGAGGTCGGATTGGATAATGGTATTGTTAAGGGGAGAGATATCAGAAAGTGTCAAAGGATTACCACCAACTTTCTCACAACATGATTGCATACAATTGAAATCCCCTTGACATATCCAGGGGATGAAGAAAGACTGAAGATTAGGAAGAATATCAAGGAAGAGTTGACGAGAAGCTTTGGAATTGTCAGCATAAACTAAGGTTAGATCAAAGATTTTGTTGGAGGAAATATAAGAGATTGAACAATGTATGAACTTCCTGTAAGTAGTGTAATTTGATATGTTGTATACTTTAGGGTTCCAAAGAATAAGAAGCCTTCCATATTCAGCTTGATTATAGTTATGAATGTGGTTCCAAGATGGAGCAGTTTGATTAGAAACATGTGAGGTAAGATCAATGTTTAGCTTAGTTTCACATAAGGCTAAGAGTTGTAAATGATTAGAGTTTATCAGATGCTTAGCTTCATAAGATAATGTCATGAGCCCCCCGCACATTCCAAAATTCAATATTATCTAACATGATGTTTTTAAGGCTTTGGAGGTAGATTGCCTAGTACCTCTTTTCTTTGGTATATCTGCAGCTTTGTTTTCATCTTGAAACATTTGTAAAATTTGAGAATTAGTAAACTTTTCACCATTATTCATGTCTATTTCATTTCCTTCATCATTGTCTGTGTCATTGGTAATGTCTTCTTCCCGGACATCTTCAATGTCCGAGTCTTTATCTTGGAGATTAACAGAGGAAATATTGGTTGAGGAAGGAGAAATATCTGGAGGAAAGATGATTACGGAATCGGGAGGCTTTAGGTTAGCATGTGGACTTTTGGAGTTCGGGGAAGTGTGCATGTTAGAAACATGCATAGGGATTTTGGGAGTAGTTTTATTATGAAGGGTGATAGGGGTATGTTGACCAGGGATAACATGAACAAGTATAGTGGAATCTGAGAGGGGAGATATTACACTTTGGGGAATGAGAGAAGCTTGAGGAGTAGGGGGATGTAGTCAGATCATAGATTTCACAATCTTCAAGGTTTCCTAATGCTGCAAATCGGTTGGTTTAAATATTGGTATGGGTGGGTGAGTGAATATTGGTTATTGGGTTATTTGAGGTGGCTATATTGGATAATTGGTGGGGGGTTTCAGGATGTTCATTATCTTCATCAATATCAGCAATCTTTTCATTTACCATTTCCTTTTCCTTATTGTATTTCCCTTTTTCTTTTGCCACACTTGACTTCCTTTATGGATGGAATGTATAGTATTTGTAGGATCGTTTTCACCCTAGAGGGCGGGGTGAATAGGGTCTACAAAAATTAATTCGGAAGTAAAAATAAAAATAGAAAGTAATGCAGTAAAGATCACACACAGTTTTACCCAGCTTCGGCAAAAAACTTCCTACGTGCTGCCCCTAAGGTTTCTATTAGAAATTAAGTAATCAGATGCTTACAAAAACACGTAAACTTGCGATACCCGCTAACTTGATTAACCTAACTCTAAGCTCAAAACCTTGCCACAACTCAGCCACTAAGTTGCGAATTCTCGAACTACAAAATAGTAGTTCGTAAACTAGTTAAACTAGAGTTTGATTTAAATAAAAAATAAAAACAAAAAAATAACTAGAAATAAAATAAAACTCTAATATCTAAACTATACAGCCCGGCCCATTAGATAAAGCATAAATGAATTTTCCCTTTTATTTGCTTCCTGCTCAATCATGCCGTCGTTTTCTTTTCGATCTGGAATTAGGGTTTGTTGAATTGAAACCGCCGCTTGGAAATCGAAGTTCAAATTGTTCGCCTTGATGCTTTCGTTCCTCAATTTGCCTAATATTTGATTTGTACAGTTTCCTTCGAGAGTCGAGTTGGATGTTGCTTTGAATTGGTACGTGATTTTCCCCTTTTTGATTTTTGATTATGCTTGACTTTGATTTGAGTTTTGGATTTGTTTGTGATTTGTTCTAAGTAAGCTCTCTAATTTTTTTTTCTCGAACTCGAATTAAATTCCGATGATGATAATGGGTTAATTTATGGGGATCGAAACCCTATTATTTCGTTCGTATATTTTGGTTTGAATTCTTTGTGAGTTTGGTAAACCTATTATTTCGTTCGTATATTTTGGTTTGAATTCTTTGTGAGTTTGGTGCTTGCGTTGATTTCCGATCGAACGATCGTGTGAGTTCTGACTTGCTCATCTTCACATGATCATCCTTCGATCTTGGCATTTGAATTTGAGATATATATATCTTGTAACGACCCGTAAATTTTAGTGGTTTTATTTATTTAATTAATTGAATTTTTGTGAAATTTTAACTAATAAAATTTTGAAATAAAAATTTGATATTTGGAATACGTCTATTTTAACATAGCAACTGGTAAATTTTCATCTGAAAATACGGAAGTTTATTTTTATTTTTGTAATTCTATTTCAAGTTAAATCAGTTAATATTTGATGATAATAAAATGTTTTCCAAACCTGAATATTTTTCTATAGAAAATTTGTAAATCATCTTCTGTGTGAGACGTCATAGTTCGTTTCTCCAAATTTTGACTGTTATTGCTTCGTTTATCTTATTTCTGGCAAATTAGTAGCATTTTCGGTACCGATTATCGACTTTTGGTCGGATGATTGTACCACTGATATCTGTATACCGTTTTGATCATCTCGTCGTGCTGATCTCTACGGTATATTCAATTCCGTGTTTTGAAGCCAGATACGAAGCAGAATTCGTGAAAACGATTCTGTTTCGATACCAGTTTTGGTGCCTTTTAGTTTCTGTAACTTTCAATATTCCACCATTTAAACTGTATTGCCACTAGTCTTTTGGTTCCCTACGTCTTTTCTTTTCCCAACGTGTAATACCAACTGCCATGGCCTTTCTTATTATACCATTTAAATTCTAAATTGCTATTTCATCCCACCTTCCATTCGTTCTATCTCCTTTCTCTTCTGCTTGGTTGCATTTTCAACTACTTCTGCTACTTTGGTCCTGAGAAAATTTATATATTATAAGGTTGCATATATTCTTTGCTTTGTCTTGTTATACCTTCGTTTCATCTTTGCTTGGAGCCGATGTTCCCTTTTGTTGCCAAGACCTCACTCCTCCGCCGAGTGCTCTGACCGAGCCTCCACCGTGAAAGCCACCCATGCCTCACCTCACCGTACACCATTAGGCAGCCCACCCAGACTCTGCCGAAACCAACGCAAGCATCAACACTAACGCCATCCTCCCTGACATAGCGCCTCCACCTTTTGTGCCGCAACCAACCTTCATTTTCCAGTTTCCTACATCTCCATCGCTTATGCCGAACCCTCCTCGTCACGGCAGCAAGCAACAGCCCAAAACCCATCAACCTTACTTGTGCCGAACACCCCACTCAGGCCGAGACCACCATCCTACACCCACCTCTCCTCGCCGTTAGCCTCCTCCGCTTGCCATGTTGACAGTAGTCCAACCACCAAGTTCCACCACTGGCCACAGCCCGACCACTAGTCTCCACCGCTTCTTTTTCCCCTAGCCTCGCATTCCTCCATCGGCCCTAAGTCTCCCCTGTCGATAACCACTTCTTCTTCTTCCCGCCATGCTTCCTGCGCACCTCAACTGCAACACCCTCTGTATATATTTATACAAAGGGTAATTTCAAAGTGGTATTATAAATACTTATATATATTTTAAGTTTTGGAAGTTTATATATTGGTTAATGTTGCATTGATATGTTTACAGTATGATTTGTCTAATAGTCAAAATTTATATATATTTCGATTTAAAAGTATGGATGAGTTTTAAGTTATATGTATGCGTGTTATATTCTATAAGTATAGTACTTATGTTAGTTCAGTGGTATATTTGTATATTTATATAGTGTATAGTAGTACTTGAGTTTTGTTTGATATAAAAGTTGGGTATTTGAAATTATATATATGTATACAGTTTTAAAAGTAATAGTTTGGCAGTTTTATTTTAAGTTGAATCTATATCAGTTATATAAAGCTTTAAGTTCTAATGTATTTAGGTTTTGGAAATGTTGCTTTTGAGCTGTTTTTCTTGTATATATTGTGTTATAAAACTATCGACCAGTATATATATATAATGTATTTATAAAGTATACATAAGAATGCAAATATATGAACAGAGGTGCTTGATTTGTGTACTATTTTATGTACAACTGTTATAGTATAGATAGATATTTATGTAAGCTATTTTATAATTATATAAGTACTGTTTGTATAAAAGAGCACTGTTTATATATATTTTCAACAGTTTATAAGAGTCTAGAATATAAAATTGTGACAGCCTGTATATATATATCGGTTTGCATAACCAATATAGTCTGCATACATAACAATATGCAATTTGTACATATAGTTGAAATTTCATTTTGTAAATGTTTGCATGTATTTCATTTTATAACAGCATTATACTGTATGTTTTGTTATAGATATATTATGATTAAATGTATAATATATATATGTTTATTTTATTTTAATATTTAACTTAAGATAAAATATTGATTTCAAGGAAATAATATTATGTATATATTTTTGTCTCTATCAAGCTGATTCTAATTATCTCATCGATTCCTATTATCAGCTTGTCCATCATGCCTGTTCTTCATCGAATCGTGTTCATCTAGCTTTGCTTTGGAATCCGTAACTCGATTGTCGAATATCTCTAGCCTCGAAAGGTGAGCAATCACTCTCGATTAACGTTCTTATATTTATTAAATTTGATTTCAATTGAAACGACAATTGAAATATGCTGCTGTTAGTTATTTACATTGCTATATATATGCTGTTATCTGTATCTGTTCACCTATGACATCTGACACCATTATCTGTTATTTATATTGATGATATATGCCTGTTATATATTTATCATATCTGTTATCACACTGCAAGTTCCCTGTTAGTATAGAATTCACTATGGGTTGAAATGATACATACCCGAACATCTGTAGAATAGGAGAAAATCGTTATAGGTTGAAATGATAAACCCAAGCGATTTTCATTGAATTGAATTTGGGATTGCGGGTTGAAATGGTATATACCCGTATATATTTAAATTGCGGATTGAAATGATAAATATCCATAGCACTTGACCATAGGATAGAAAATTATATACAGACACTATCCGTCTATATATATAAATAATTTAAAATAGTTTCCATGGCTTTGAAAAGAAATATATGGTTTTAATAAATATGGATTTTTAATATTTATTAAAGTTGATTTAATAAAGTTGATATACAATATGTTTAAGTATTTATTTCATATATATATTTTCAAATATAGAGTTTATAATGATTCGGGTTGGAAAGATAAATTTGAAATTGATTTGAAATTATATTTATTTAAGAATTTTACTTAAATAAGTTTGATTTGAAATTATTAAAATTGAAATTTTAAAGATATGATTTTATAACTTGGATTTGATTAAAGGTGACTTAAAAGAATATTTCAAACTTATATAAATTTAAATGGGATATTTTGTTTATTTAAAATTTGTAAATTGAAGTTGTATTTAGATATTATTGAAATTGTAACAAGCCACTATTTTGGACCATTCAAATCGACAATAAATCCACGCATGTCGGACTTGAATAATTCAAAACAATAGTTGTAAATAAAATTTGGCAAAATAAAATAGAAATAAATAGAGATGGATAAAGGAAAATATATAAGATAAGATTACAGAAATTTATTGTGTGTAAAACGCTGAAAGTTATCAAATTTAAAAAGTATAAAACGGAATTTGACAAAACGAAAAGCAGCACGAATATCATAATTATATTCTGTTTCAAAGAAAAAGAATAAAATTTAAAATTCAAATTTAAAAATTTAAACTTAAATTCAAAATTTGACCAAAATATAAAAATTTCAAAAAATGTTCAATTCATTGTATTTGGAAAATAAATTACAAACAAATCCAAATTTTACATTTATTATAATTAAAACCTTAATCAATTTATTCAACTTGGTTTCATTCTTTTATTTCTATCTATGAATAAAATATACATTTCCATTTATTTCATTATATTCACACTTTACAATTACTGTCCTATCTCATATTAATGAACATTTACTTACATTTAAATGTAATTGATTTCCTACTTTAAATTTAGCAGCTTAAATAAAATGTGACTTGCAATAAATGTTATCATTATCTTTATATTACACTCAAGTTTATTATGTCCACTAATTATGATAATTGCTTACAAAATGTTTAATTCATTCAATTGCCATAAATTATATACTAATTCATTTATACATACAACACTTACATTTATTTTACCTATATTCAGTTTTATACCCAAATGTAACATTTACAACTAGATTAATAGACCAATTAAATAGTAACTTACAACCGTTACTATAACTTTTAATCACACCTTTGAATTCATTGTTCACAAACATATGTTACCATTCTTATATACCTAATCTTTATTCAATGGTCATTTATTTCATACTAAATCATTTATAAATTTTAATGTTTGCATTTGTTTTCTTACATAAAGTTAAAGCCAAGTATAACAATTTACATTATTTCATCATTGGGACTTCGTTTCAATTGTTACTAATTATTTCTAATTACCATTGTTCAATTATTAATAGATAAAGTTTTTTTTCTATATTAAATCACTCAAAACTTATTAACCTAACAAATTAAATTATTGAAAAATTTACGGGTCTTTACACTCTCCCCTACTCAAAACTTTTCGTCCCCGAAAAGGAAGAAGGTAGGAGAATAGAAACACCCTGAACGAACACTAAATTGAAACTCAAAATAAAATCAATGATTTTAACCATATAAATTCAATTCAATTTAAATTAATTTATACCCAAAAAAGATAGAATGAGATAGGATTAAGACAAGATGAAAGAAGACTGACATTATAACTGTCGTTATAGGTGAATTCTACAAGATGGAGATGATCTTTCAAATTCAAGAACACAAGCACGAAGGAGATCCTCTAGAACCTGATTCACTCTTCCCGTTTGACCATCGGTCTGTGGATGGTAAGCAGTGCTCAGATTCAGGTGAGTACTTAAAGATTTATGAAAAGTTTCCAAAACTGACAGGTAAAGATAAGTTCTTCTGGAGGGAAGGACTATAGGTTGAACTTCAGGAATAAAAATCAATTCAGAATTCAATTCCCGCTTAGGATGCAGGAAAACAGGAACATCCGAATGAAAAGAGATTGGAAAACAACATAAGATAATAAATTTTAACCCATGAAAATTTCAACTTAAATTAATAATTGATTTCATCCATTTGATTTAAATAAATCTTAACTATTTTTAAATCTCATTATCTCATCATACAATTATCTTAAATTAACAATTTTCCAAAGTCATGAATTTGTAAATCATTTATTATGCTCATAATTTATGCAATAAATTTAATTCTTCTTTATTCCAAATTATTATTTAATTTTATTCCACTTAATATATCTAATCACATATATGAAGTATATTTACACTTATTATAACTACTCCAATTTATTTATAAATTCCTTTAACACCATTTTTAAATCATAAATTATTCACTTAACTTTTATTCTATTTACCTTTATTAATCTTTTATAACTAAAATTTTAGTGTATAGCATTTATTATAACCACTCAAATTTTATTTATAAAATCCTTTTTATATTGTACATTATCCAATTACATTGTTAACTTCTAAATAATTAAGGTAAGTTATATTGGAATGCAATAGAATATTATACAAATAAAACTTTCTAGTTCAATTATTTCAAGCTTAAATATTTATCCAAAAATTTTGGCTTCATTTTATAATTGAAATCATCTTTTAAGATAAAATTTAAGAATTGAATTTCCGATTAACTTCAGACAATTTAGAGACAAACAAATATATATACATAATATAAATCAAATCAAAATTTAAATCATATATCAATATATATATTATAAATCAAGTCATATTTTAGAAATTCAAATCAATTAATTTTTCCAAAATAAAACTATAGCAAGGCTACAGAATGTTCTCTTCACTTCAAAACTCAAAAATGAACGTCGATGGTGCTGTAGTCATCACCGAAATTATTTTTCGGCGACAAAGAGAAGGGCACTGATTTAAAACTTTTAAAATTCTTTAGAAACAATTTCTATTTGGACATATTTCAAATAATATATCCTTTTAAAAATTTAAAACCCAAAGTTTGAAATCTTCGGAAATTAAATTCTCAATTCTTGTTTTAAATTCATTTAAATTTCCAAATTAATTTATAATCATGTTTTATAGTTCAATTATTTATATATGAACAAAGCCAATGATTACAATATATATACAAAGTCAAATATTGTTTCTAATCAATTCAGTTAGCTATAAAATTTCAGAAAATTCTACATATATATAATATGATTATACAAAATTTCTCATTTACCAAGTTTGAAAACATTATGTTGTCAGTTTGCTATGTTCAAGTGTTTTGGAGATCCTATCGATAGGGTTGATCAGACGAATCGATCGGAAACCCAAATCAACATCAACAACTCAAACAACACAATATATATTAAAATATTAGTTTACAAAATACACTTCAAGAATGATTTGAAGATAAGTTGGGAACAAAAGACAAGATGACTAGATAACAGAATAAGGGAATGAATAAGCTTATATAAATCATGGGCAACCTTAATTAGGTCAACCGTGACTTCAAGAATAAGATCGATGTAGGGTTCTGGGACAAACCTATATCTGATCTCAAGAGATATAATTCAGCATAACAAATGATATTAGTATCTAAACCAAGGATAGATATAAATCTCCGGTGAATTGATGCTAATTGTAAAGGAGTTTCACCCCTTTACAAGCAAATTTGAGATTGGTGAGACCGCCGACTCATTATAAAGATCATTCGAAGTGGAGTCATGGGATACTCCAAAATCAAAGGAAGACGAATAGTGAGGGACAAGAATGGGTTTGGAACCGTAGGGAACGTTCCAAAATTCAAAAGAAGTCGAGTCAAAAAGGAAGAGATTCAAGCTCGAACGAAAGTGATTCTGTAAATAAATTTACCATATATGCTAAGTTTTGCCTAGAGCCAAAGCTCTGATACCAACTGTAACGACCCACTATTTTGGACCATTCAAATCGACAATAAATCCACACATGTCGGACTTGAATAATTCAAAACAATAGATTGTAAATAAAATTTGGCAAAACTCAGAATATACAGTAAATAAATCACAGATCATAGACACAGAAATATAACAATGCAGCGGAAGCAAAGAAATAGTAGTTCATGAAGCTACTATATATATAACAGAGTTAAACAAAATACAGCAGAATTTATGATACAAAGATGTCTCAATACAATAGTCAAATACAAGATCTGAATACATCACTGGAATCAACTGAATGATTGAAAGCGAAATAGATAGCTGGATCTCCAAGAAAGCCCCAACTCCAAAGGTGAGTCTCGAATGCTGTATCACTCAGTCTAACCCGAGCATAAAGCAAAATACAAAACACTCGAGTCAGGACATACTTATATAATGTAAACCAACTCAAGTGAACTATAATATAAAGGTACAAGTAACTTAAAGAACGCTTGGGATCGCCCATTCTTTAAGGATCCGTTAAACTATCTACTATGTAGTAATATTCGCTATTATAATAATGTCTAATAATAAAATAAACTTACTTTTAAATAGCGTTAAGGCTTTACATTTTCCACCTTAACACATAATAGTCCCGGTAGTCTATCCAGTAGTAGCGTACCCCCAGATCGGGAGCTACCCTCAATACTCTACAGGCTACGACACAAAACCCAACTCGTAGTAAAGCTCGATATGGTAGATGACACGGCACAACTAGGCAATGCCAAGGTAGATATACCAATTACGCATCCGGGCTGGTGGAAACGCATAGCAGTCACTACCGCCCACCTCGGAACACACTCCCAAATCAAAAATCGAAGGGTGGCCACCAAATAAATCACAAAGTAATAGAATAGTATCGAAGAAATGCGTCATATCAGAGGTGCTACCTCATTGGCCCGTCAATCGCTCCTGTTTTAGCCACCTTATGCCAACTCACGGGAGTCGGGTCCACGTTCATACCTCAATAGGATCGTCGCCACTATCCTACTTCATTCTGGAATCTCCATCGCATACACGGTTGTCAAAGTGGTTTTCGGTATCGATAGAGAGTATGCCCATATCTGATCCCGGTCTCATTGCCAACCAATCGTTATTATAACCCATGGATATTTATTCCAAAATCATTTATACTTTAAAATCCAAAATATCATATCCATTTCAAAACGAAATACTATATTATTTCATTCCATTGCCAAATCAATATATCATTTCCATTTCAAAAACCAAAGCCATAATATCATTTAAATTCCAAAGCCAAATCAATATATCATTTAAATAAAACCCAAATTTCCAAATCACTGAATACTTCCTTAAATTTATTAAACTCGAAATATTCCTTTAAATCATCTTAAACCAAACCACTTTATAAAGTCACATTCTTAAATCTTCAATTTCAATAAGTTCCAAGTTAATATATTTTAAGACAATTCTTAATTAAATACAATTTCACACAATTTCATTTTTCAAAACCATAGTACTTTAAAAAGTTAACATCTCTGAAACCCAACACTTTGAAACCATAATATTTTGAAATCATAACAATTTAGAAATGTTATTCTTTGAAAATCATAATACTCAGAAAATCATAACACCCTTAAAATAATATTCATTTAAACCATTGAAATTCATTGTCAAATAATATTCATTTCAAAGTTGTAGCATTTCTAAGTTCATTCATTAAATTATAAAATTTCCAAAACATTGTATTTTCAGCTAACAACAGCACTTATAAAGTGCTACAGTAGATATATTAGTAATATTTCAAAACATTGTCAAATTCAGAAACAGTAGCACTTATAAAGTGCTACAGTAGGTATTAGAATTTCAAAACAGTTCAGTTTAAGAAGCAGCAGCACTTACCAAGTGCTATAGTAGATATCTGGTTATTCTAAATTATAGTTTAGTTTCAGCAATAACAGCACCTACAAAGTGCTGCAGTAGCTCTTTGTTATTTCAGAACTTAGTCTATTTCCAGAAAATGACAGCACTTAACAAATGTTGTCTTAAGACCACAACATTTCTGAAGTGCTACCAATATTAATTCCAACTTTATTATAAAATTTTCAGAAACAATAAAACTTAAAATTTGGCCATTTTAACTTATAAAAATTATATTTTTCGCTTCAAAATATTCATTCGGATATCTTAACTTATGATTCAATAAAATAAACACTTAATAAGTAAATATCCAATTTAAACAATAATTCATTCATTAAGTCAAAAGTAAATTATTTTCTCAACTTTTACTTTAACAATTAACTTAATACTTTATTTAAAATACCCATTTCCCAGATAAAATTTTAATTTCCCTTTATTTACTTAACTTAAAAGTTTTCATTTAAAACCAAATTTCTAAATTCCAAGTTAAGTCATAATTAAAGTTTCATTTTTCCATTTTAAAATCATAACTATTTATTTTGCAAAACATAACATTTGACAAAAGAATATTTTATCATAGTTAATATAACAATCATTCCTTTTCTTTTAGATCTATTCATTTAGACATCAATTAACTATGATTTTCTAGTCAAATAAAATTTATTACAAATTTCCAATTAAAACTGTATTCCAATTTATCAGTTCAAAATACATTATTTATTACACAAAACATGTCTGTTTCATAAAGTAAAATTCATAACAATTACTAGGTTAGATTTAAACTTCCATATTAAGTCAAATTCAATTATTAAGTTATATATCATCAATAAATGTCTTTAAATTATATTTAAAACCAATACATCTTTAAATTTTCAATTAAAGCCACTTATTGACTTACAAAATCTTAACTTATAGAAAACCAACATCTTCTTATATTTAAGTCATTTAAATCAAATCTTTCAGCTCAAATTTCATATATTTAAACATTCAAAATACTTAATAATTTTTAGGAAAATATTATTTTAAAATATAACCATGACCCTATATAATATTTTCTAACCTAGGTCAAGTGACACGGATATGTATCATTTCAATCCGTAATTTAAAAAAAAAGAAAAATCCGGGTTCTATCATTTCAAACCCGCAATCCCAAGTCAAAAAAAAACAATAAAAATCACTCGAGCCTATCATTTCAGCCCATAATGATTTTTCCTTATTCTAATGTCCGTTCGGGTATGTATCATTTCAACCCATAGTGATAGGGTACTTGCAGTGTGAGATACAGTAATTAAAATGAACAATATAACATATAATAATATATCAGGTAATGTAACAGGTATATAAACATCATTTAACATCATATAATATATCATAGGCATGTATGAATAACAAATCAATTTATACAGATTCACTAGTCATCATTTCATAATAATATAAGTACATATGTCTAGAGTGATAAAACTCACCTTTTTAAAGCTGGGGATAACAAACAAGAGACACAAAACAAATTCCGAAAGCACGACTAGGCACGAACAAGATTTTTTTTTATGATGGAGAGTCAAGATCCAATCTTGTATACAAACAATTTACAAAATTATAAGAATAAAATTCAACACAAAGATTTATAGATTAAAACAATGGAAAGAATGAATCAAAGTGACATAACCTTGCTTTAAATCAATCAAGTGGCTAGGCCATGGTCAAGTGGGCTTGACCACACCACAGATAGGCATGGCTATGATAGCTAAAGGTCATGACAAAGCAAATAGGTGGTGGAATTTGTTGTGGCCGAAGTACATGAAGAGGAGGTGAAGGAAAATAGGAGTTTGGCTAGGTTTTCAACAAGTTTGGTGATGGAGTCTTCATGGTGGTCACGGCCATGGTCTAGCCAGTGGAGATGGTGATGGAGGCCGGTCATGGGTGGTGATGAAGTGGTGGTGATGGTCGGTGGAGGAGGAGGATGGGTAGAGGCCGAGCACTTGCTTTGAGACAAAGTGAAAACAAAATGAAAAAAGAGAATAAGAAAGGAAGAAGCCATGGAAAAACTTACATTTTTCTCTCTCTCAAAAATGAAAATGAACGTGAGAATGAGATGTGGGGAAAGTTTTTGTACGTGGATAAGTAATTACTAGAGGAGTTTTTTTTTCACGGCTAATCAAGTGGAAAGAAAACGGCAAGCAATTAAATGTTTTAAATGACTAGAGATTTGAAGGGATTTGTTATTTATTTAATAAAAAGAAACAAATGGAAAAATGAGATGAGATACTCTTCTTTTTCACGTGAATTGATAGGGTATGAATGGCTACAATTTAGGAACGACTATGGTAGGAATTTAAAGAGGACAAGCAAATAAAGGCAAGAAATAAACCAAATGTAACCTATGCCAAATTAAATCAAAGTAACATATGTGTAATCAATTTGTTTCCTAGCCATTAATTACAAGATATATATACAAAGAAACATTCAATAAATAAAAATAAAGTTTATAAAAACACAATAGAAAAATAAAATAAGGAGATGGATATAGAAACATATAAAATAAACGTGGAAATTAATTGTTTTTAAAGCGATGTATGTTATCCAATTTAAAAAGTATAAATCAGAATTAAATGAAACGAAAAGCATAACGGATATTAGAATTATATACAACTTTAAATAAAAGATCAGAATTTAAAAATTTAAATTTTCAAATTTTCAAATTTTCAAATAAAATCAAAGTTTGACCAAAATAAACATTTTCTGAATAGATTGTGAAATTTTGGAATTCGAGTTGATTCTGAATCGATTGTGAAATTTGAGGAAACTATTTTATTATATAAAGTATCTTTAACTATATTTAAACTATTTTATATTTTACTTTATAAATTATTTTAATATAAACTATTTTAATATAAATTATTTTTAATATATATTATTTTTAATATATATTATTTTAATATAAACTATTTTAATATAAATCATTTTTAATATAAATTATTTTAATATAAACTAGTTCAGTATACTAACTATTTTATTATATACTATTTTAACTTATAACTATTTTATTATATATATTATTAATATCTAAACTGTTTAAAAGAAAGTGTTATAGATTCCAAAATGCTATGATTTCAAAGCTATGATTTCAAAGTATTATGAATTTCAAGGTTTTGATTTCCAAAAGGTTTTGATTTTAAAAGACTTATGATTTCGGAAGAGTTATTGTGACGACCGCCCATGACCCCTGCACCGAATCTAGAGACAGTGCGCTGTAAAGTGTGCCAGGCGACTATGGACGATTGTCAAGGTAAATTAAAGCAACAGATTCTATCGTATTACTCACAGCGCATGGACAAAATACAATAGAACATATGTATAGTGAAGCTTTACAGAACAAAATGACATCATATAAAACTTCATAATAGTTGAATACAAGCATCCAAATAGTCAATACATCAAGCCTCACTACATATCTCTCAGAGAATACAAAACAGCGGAATATCCAGTACATATAAGAAGATAATATGCAACCCTCTAGCTCGTCTTCGATATCAGCATCGGGAGAAGAGAACAGCACCTGTCACCTGCTACCTAGTCTGTCCGTCCCAAAATGGACGAACAGCCCAAGGCAATAAGAATTAAAAACATAAAGCCTTGAGTCAGACAACAGTCTTAGTGAGCAGTAAATTAACTAACAACATACCAAAAGAGCATAAAGGAAAAGGAATAGGAATACAACCCTCCCACTCCAACCTCATTCTACAGTGATAGCCCCCAGACACACACTAAGCAGAAGCAAACATAGCAGAGCATACAATTTAAGGTAAAGCTACTATCACCCGAGTCAAGGGCGATGTTTTCCAAGTACCAAGGCCTAAATCAGATAAGCACCCAGAAAATACCGCTCTTGAGTCCGAATGACGATACAACCAAACATCCATGACTCTGGCTATCACTGTTATCATTGCTTCGATATCACCGTTAATTGAATGACCGGCACATTCTTTCAGCCGTCCGTCAAGGGCTAATGGAAACCCCGGTTCTAGACATAACTCCCGCACGTCGTCGCAGCCCGTGCCTAGGACTATCGAATCTGCCCAGAGTACTCGACCATCAAAAGTTGGCCGTTGGGACTATCGAATCTGCCCAAACGTACTCTTGCTTAGAGCATGCTAGAACCTTCAACAACGATGCTATCCAAGCCTCCTAGTCATCCTCCTCGACGACTATTCTCATATCCATTCATCATCCTCAACTCGAATCATATCACCGAGTTATCAACATGCTTGGAATGATCCCGTCTGGATTAGACCAAGTCTTCATCACATGATTGCCTCGCTTCATTACATCCTTGCAAAGCCTCATCTCATCATCACATCATCAAATCTATGCATAAGAGCTTCATCATCCCGCTACATATGCCACGAGCAGCTTTCCCAATTCAAGAGCCTTTTCCTTAGCTTTTGAATCACCTTCGATCTAAATCTAATCATCAATCATCTAGTTCATAACAATCAATCAAATCAAACATCAATCCAAGCAATCAAGCATTCAAAAATGATCTAAGTAAACAATTATAACAATAATGGCATTTTCGTAATTAAAGAGTTGAAAGTCCAATAAGCATGAAAACATGGATTATATCTCTACAAACTTGATGAATGAACTTGCATAGGTTATCATATGATAAAATGGATGTAACATCATCATGAACAATGGATCTATATGGATCTACACTTTGGATGAAGAAAATGCATGGAAATCTCTATTTTAACACCAAATCGAGCCAACAATCCGATATACTCCTTTGGATCCATGTGAGAGATAATCACCACTCACCAAATCACCTAAACAACCTCAAATCAACACGCTTCAGATCTGGACAGCGAAGGATCAAGCTTGATCTATCACGAATCCGCTTCAAACGAAGAAATCTCTCTTGAAATGATGAAGATCTTCAACTTTAGCTCTTGAATCTTCAATCTTGATCTTTGATTTGGATGGAAGGAAGCACTTGATTAGAGTGGAGAAAAGAAGTGAAGAAGTGTAGAAGTCGAGCTCTCAAAATGGCAGCACTTCGTCGCTTCAAAATCCGGATCCCAAAAATGAAGAGAAACTCTCCTATTTATAGCTGAAATCCCTATCTCGTCTGCCCCCATGAGTCGTTTACGACTCACGACTCAAAGCCCTACGACTCAACGACTTAACACACTTCTGCCTATGACTCACGACAAAACAGCTATCTCCTAAGTCGTCTTCGACTTATAGCATGCGCCTACGACTCACCAGACCCCCTGTCTACGACTTAACAGTTAACTCGGCTACGACTTATCAACCTCACGACTTAGCTAGGCTACTGGGATACTCGTCTACGACTCAACTGGATATACGACTCAACTACTAAGTCGTCTACGACTTATCAAATCCCACTATCCTACGACTTATAACCTAGCAGCCAACTACTGAGTCGGTCACGACTTAACAAATAGCTGGGGTTACGACTCAACTGGTCAGACGACTCATCAGATAACCAGGATACGACTCATCAGATGACTTGGGTACGACTCATCAGATGACTTGGGTACGACTCATCAGATGACTCGGGTACGACTCATCAGATGACTCGGGTACGACTCATCAGATGACTCGGGTACGACTCATCAGATGACTCGGGTACGACTCATCATATGACTCGGGTACGACTCATCAGATGACTTGGGTACGACTCATCACCTTAACTCGGTCACGACTTAACTGCTACAACTTAAGCCTTGTCTCGCCCAGTCCTTAAGTCGCGCCTACCCCTTAAGTCGTTCAGACGACTTATCCTTACACCCTTAACTAGCCAAACCCCTGAGTTGCTCCTATCCCCTAAGTCGTATACGACTCACGACTTACTCTAAGTCGTTCACGACTCAGGACTTAGCCATTTTCGCCTAAAATCTGAAATGGCTCAAAAACTCTAAAATTCCAAATTCTGTCGAACTTATCGATCCGTTAAAAATTCGGGTCGTTACAGTTATAACCTTGGAAAGTGATATGATTTTTGGAAATGGATATATTTGAAGTGAAAATGATATCGTATTGATTTGGTTTTCGAAATGAAATTGATATTTTGGTTTTGAAGTACAAACTATTTTGAAATGACCGCGGTGTTATAATAACGTTTGGTTGTTAAAGAGACCGGGATCAGATATGGGCATACTCTTTGTCGATATCGAAAACCACTTTAACAACTGTGTACGCGGTGGAGATTCCAGAATGAAGTAGGATGGTGGCGACGATCCTAAGGTATATTTACATGGACCTAACTCCCATGAGTTAGCATAAGGTGGCAAAAACAGGAGCAATTCCGGGCCAATGAGGTAGCTCCTCTGATCGGACACATTCCATCGTATACCATTCTATTACTTTGTGATTGATTGGGTGCACCCCTTGATTCGGGAGTGTGGCTCGAGTTGGGCGATTGCTGCGGCTTTGCGTTTCCAACAGTCCGGATGCGTAATTGGTATATCTACCCTGGCATTGCCTATTGTGCCGTGTCACCTACCCTAGCGTGCTTTACTACGAGTTTGATTTGTGTCGTACCTATGGAGTATCCTCTGGTAGCTCCAGTTTACGGGGTATTACGGTACTGTATAGACTATTAGCATACCTAAAAATGTGTTAAGGTGGAAAATGTAAAGCCTTAACGCTATTTTTATATAGTATACTTTACTATAGACATTATTATAATAGCATATATTACTACATAGTAGATAGTTTAACGGATCCTTAAAGGATGGTTATCCCAAACATCCTTTAAGTTACTTGTATTTCAGTTGATATTCCACTTGAGTTGGATTTATTGATATAAGAATGTTAATCCTGACTCGAGTGTTTTGTGTTTTGCTTTACGCTCGGGTCAGACTGAGTGATACAATATTTGAGACTTACCTTTGGAGTTGGAGCTTCGCTTGGAGATCCAACTATATCTATTCAGCTTACGGTTATTCAGTTGATTCCAGTGATGTATTCAGATCTTGTGTTTGACTATTGTATTGAGATATCTATGTATTCGAGACCTCTGTTGTATTTTATTTAACTCTGTTATATATATAGTAGCTTCATGAACTACTATTCTTTTGTTTTCGTTGCATTATTGTTATACTACTATGTGTCTATGATTCTGTGATTATTGTATTTACTGTATATGCTGAGTTTTACCAAATATAAATTAACAATCTGATATTTTGAGCAATTCAATTCCGACATGTGTGGATGCGAATGGTTGAAAATTTCAGGCTATTACAGTTGGTATCAGAGCTCTGCTTTTCGGCAAAACTTAGCATATAGAGTTGATTTAATTACAGAATCACTTTCTTTCGAGCTTGAATCTCTTCCTCTTTGATTCGGTTTCCTTTAAACTTTGGAACTCTACCATTCGTACTGAAATCCATTCTTGTCTCTCCCTATTCGTATTCTTCTTGATTCTGGAGCATCCCATAGCTCCATTGTATGATTTGTATAGGGTTGGAACTCCTTTACAATTGGTATTGATTCACCGGAGATTTCTGTATCCTCGGTTTACGATGCTGCTATCTTTTGCTATACCCGAATTCTATCTTTGGCGATCGAATGTCGATTTACTCCAGGATTCTACTTCGATCTTATTTGAAGTCACGGTTGACCCGGTTAAGGTTGCCCGCGATTTATATCAGTCTATCCATCTTTTCCCTTTTGCTATTTAATCATCTTATCCCTTTCGAAGCCAATCTTCTAGTTGAATTCTTTTGATTTTGGTCCCTATAATTTGGATCTCTATCCTTGTTTTGAAATCCATCTTTGAATCATCGAGTGAGGGAGTGTATTTTTTGTATTTGTAATTAATATAAATGTTTTATAGTGTGTTGTTTGAGTTGTTGATGTTGATTTGGGTTTTCGATCGATTCATCTAATCAGCGATATCGATAGGATTTCCAAAACACTTGAACAGAGCAAACTGACACAATATTTTCTTCAAATTGGTAAATGAAATAAATTTTATATTATATATATATAAGTAAAATTTTCTGAAATTTAATAAGTTAATTAAATTGGCTATTTGAAATGATAATATTTGATTTTCATTTATTGTTCTATAAATGAAATTATAAACATGGTTTATAGATTGATTTGGAATTGAAATGAATTTAAATTATGAATTTTGGGAATTTAATTTCCGGTGATTTCAAACTTTGGTTTTAAAAGGTTTAAAAATGTATATTATCTAAAGTATTTTCGAATAGAAATGGTTTTCAAAGAATTTTAAATGTTTAAATTAGTACTCTTCTCTTTTGTCGTTGGAAAATAATTTCAATGATGACTGCAACATCATCAACATTCATTTTCGAGTTTCGAAGTGGAGAGACCATTCTGTAGCTTTGCTACATTTTTGTTTTTGAAAATTAAATTGATTTTAATTTCTAAGTATGACTTGATTTATGATATATAAGTATATGATTATAGATTTGATTTGATATGATATATATATTTATCTCTAAATGGTTTGAAGTTAATCGGAACTTTTAATCCTTGAATTTATGTTAAAGGATGATTTTAAATAAAGTCAAAATTTTGAATATTGAAACAAATTGAATAAGGGAATTTTTACTTGTATAATACCCAATTTCATTCTAATATAACTTACCTAAAGTATTCAGAAGTTGAATATGTAATTGGCTAATATACAATATAAAATGTTTTATAAATAAAATTTGAGTGTTTATAATAAACGTTATATACTTAAATTTTGATTATAAAAATGTTAATAGAGATAAATAGAACAATAAGTTAATTGAATAATAAATGAGATAAATAAAATAAATTTTGTTTTGAAGGAATTAATAAATGGAAAATAAATTAACTTAATGAAATATTTGATATTAAAATCAATTGTTAAATATAAATTAATTTAAAATTTAAATTTATATGGCTTTAAATTAATGGTTTTATTTTACATTTCAAATCTATTTTTCTTTCTGGTTGTCTCTATTCTCCTACCTCCTTCCTTTTCGGGGACGAAAAGTTTTGAGTGGGGGAGAGTGTAACGACCCATAAATTTCAGTGGTTTTATTTATTTAATTAATTGAATTTTTGTGAAATTTTAAATAATAAAATTTTGAAATAAAAATTTGATATTTGGAATACGTCTATTTTAACATAGCAACCGGTAACTTTTCATCTGAAAATACGGAAGTTTATTTTTTTGTGTAATTCTATTTCAAGTTAAATCAATTAATATTTGATGATAATAAAATGTTTTCCAAACCTGAATATTTTTCTATAGAAAATTTGTAAATCATCTTCTGTGTGAGACGTCATAGTTCGTTTCTCCAAATTTTGACTGTTATTGCTTCGTTTATCTTATTTCTGGCAAATTAGTAGCATTTTCGGTACCGATTATCGACTTTTGGTCGGATGATTGTACCACTGATATCTGTATACCGTTTTGATCATCTCGTCGTGCTGATCTCTACGGTATATTCAATTCCGTGTTTTGAAGCCAGATACGAAGCAGAATTCGTGAAAACGATTCTGTTTCGATACCAGTTTTGGTGCCTTTTAGTTTCTGTAACTTTCAATATTCCACCGTTTAAACTGTATTGCCACTAGTCTTTTGGTTCCCTACGTCTTTTCTTTTCCCAACGTGTAATACCAACTGCCATGGCCTTTCTTATTCTACCATTTAAATTCTAAATTGCTATTTCATCCCACCTTCTATTCGTTTTATCTCCTTTCTCCTCTGCTCTGTTCCATTTTCAACTACTTCTGCTACTTTGGTCCTGAGAAAATTTATATAATATAAGGTTGCATATATTCTTTGCTTTGTCTTGCTATACCTTTGTTTCATCTCTGCTTGGAACCGATGTTCCCTTTTGTTGCCAAGACCTCACTCCTCCACCGAGTGCTCTGACCGAGCCTCCACCGTGAAAGCCACCTATGCCTCACCTCGCCGTACACCATCAGGCATGCCACCCAGACTTTGCCGAAACCAATTCAAGCATCAACACTAACGCCATCCTCCCTGACATAGCGCCTCCACCTTTTGTGCCACAACCAACCTTCCATTTCCAGTCCCTTGCATCTCCATCGCTCATGCCAAACCCTCCCCGTCACGGCAGCACGCAACAGCCCGAAATCCATCAACCTTGCCTGTGTCGAACACCCCACTCAGGCCGAGACCACCATCCCACGGCCACCTCTCCTTGTCGTTAGCCTCCTCCGCCTGCCATGTCGACAGCAGTCCAACCACCAAGTTCCACCACTGGCCACATCCCGACCACTAGTCTCCACCGCTTCTTTTTCCCCTAGCCTCGCATTCCTCCATCGGCCCTAAGTCTCCCTTGTCGATAACCACTTCTTCTTCTTCCCGCCATGCTTCTTACGCACCTCAACTGCAGCACCCTCTGTATATATTTATATAAAGGGTAATTTCAAAGTGTTATTATAAATACTTATATATATTTTATGTTTTGGAAGTATATACATTGGTTACTGTTGCATTGATATGTTTACAGTATGATTTGTCTAATAGTCACAGTTTATATATATTTCGATTTAAAAGTATGGATGAGTTTTAAGTTATATGTATGCGTGTTGTATTCTATAAGTATAGTACTTATGTTAGTTCAGTGGTATATTTGTATATTTATATAGTGTATAGTAGTACTTGAGTTTTGTTTGATATAAAAGTTGGGTATTTGAAATTAAATATATGTATACAGTTTTAAAAGTAATAGTTTGGCAGTTTTATTTTAAGTTGAATCTATATCAGTTATATAAAGCTTTAAGTTCTAATGTATTTAGTTTTTGGAAATGTTGCTTTTGAGCTGTTTTGTTTGTATATATTGTGTTATAAAACTGTCGACCAATATATATATATATATAATTGAAATGACCCTCTCTTTTTATACCTTAATTTGTAAGGATTTTTTTTTTACATTTCTATAATTAAATCTCAGAGTCATTTTCCTTTCAAACAATTTGTCCAGGATTTTAAAATTCCAGCTAATATAAGTATATCAATTTAATCATAAAAATATACATATACATATGATGATGTATATGTCCCTCTTGTTTAAATCAGAGTATACATATATTTAAATTTTGTAAACAAGAGCATATTCTGTTTGATTTGAATTGAATTTTGAATTTCTCATCCCATTATTAATTTGTCATGTCTTTGATACTTATAATATATGAGTAAATCCTGTTCATATTTATTTATAGTGATAACTTTAATTATTCAAATTAAGATTTATCAATAATTTATCTTGACAAGATAATCTCTGAATGCTTGAGATTATATTATTATTTTTGTACAGTTCAGATGTTTGATATCTGATTAGGACCAGAAAATGATATTTACTTATATCATTTTGGCTCATAATCTTTTCCTTTGAGATTCATCTGCTCTTAACTTAGCCTATAAATCAAACCATGTTTTATTCTTGTACATATTGGTTTCTGAATTTTTCTAGAAATGTTTGTAAATGGTGCAATCCCTGGATTTTGGTGAGCCAGGTTTGATTGCAGAGTGTTCTCTGGTTTGATAGTACAAACCAGTTCCAAAGTGCACATATGTTTTTAGCATTTGAAAAGAAGTTTTTGGGTTAAACACTTGCAAAATAGACAAAGGGGTTTTGTAATGCCTTTTACTTCTGAGTTACAAACCAATATGATCAACCAGACTAACATCAACCATGTTTCTTTAAAATGTTATCCATTTGCAACTACTTGATGCCTTATTTAAGATATATATATATATATATATATATATATATTCCACAAAACAACTCACAATGGATTTGAATTCTTTTACAAAATTCTCCAATAAAAGGTAACTAAATACTTGAAAGATTACTCCGGGCTAAACCATATTTTACCCCAAACTTTATGCTTTTAAATAACACCAGATTGACTAATGCAAAGTATAGAATATGTTAGTTAATTGCTCAAGTATATATATATTTTCTTTCAGATTTTGGTAGATAATACTTTAAACTTGTTCCCTTGTTCATAACTCAAATAATCTTTAAATTCTCAACCTTAATCCATAACAAAATGTAACAGAAAACAACCAGTTCAGACAAACATAGCAAATTCATTACATAACAAGAAATTTAAAAATATAGTTTTCATGAATACATGCAGATATTTCATTCTATCCTCTTATTAAAACTAATAAGCATGCTCATCCATTTTTCTCATTAGCCATAATCTTCCTTCCTACTTAAGTCTTGCATCCCCTGAAAAAGCATTAGTGGCTGCCTTAGTTTGAATTGAGACACCCTCATATGCCATGAGCAAATAAGGGTCAGATCAATGATCTGGTATGAGCAACATCAATATATTCAAGATATTAAGCAAATAAATGATACATATGCACTAACCAGTTGCTTAAACAATTCCTTAAATCAACCATGTTACTATATTTCAGGTAAACTGTTATGCAAATGCAAAGACTTCATAAATTAACCATTAACACAAGCATGTTTATGCAAGCATTCACATCAATCTACAGCAATCAGATGCCCTGGAACACTCATGGTTCCAAATCAACAATCTAAGAAATACTCATGTTCTTATTTCATAACTTTGCATAACCTTTACAATATACCATTTTAATCCTAGCCTCATCTGCTATCAAGGAATCACAGGGACACATTGCAATGAATTAATTCACATCATTGCACAAAGATCTTAGGGCTTAAACAAACCATGTGCCAAACTTGCATACTTCAAATATGACAAGCATTCCAGCAGCCTTCTTAGCTTACAGTTCCTAGTTCATTTACTAATTTGTATTTATTAAATCCTATCATCAGATAGATAAGTGAACATGTCACTGTGTTCATTGAAACACCCCTGTAATACTGCAAGCATATTTTCCAAACGAATAATTATTTTCAAGGATACTGCTAACATATAGCTAGATCTCTGAATTAAGTACAAGAATATTTATACTGAGAATAGGAATATGGCATAATTAATTATTATGATCTGCAAATAACTATGATTGAACCAGATTCAAGATCTAGCTGAATCATAATTTTTGTCTTGTAGATTTTTGCTATTTTAATCAAGGATTCAGCACATAGAAATCTCTATTGCATCCCTAATATCATTTCTAAAGCCTCAGCACTTATACAATGTATATTGCAGCTTATTTTATTTTCTCTGTTGAGATTTAATTGCCATAATTCCATATCAGATATAAGTATTCTTCCCTTGATTTCAAAATCTGATGCCTTAAGTTTTTAAAAAAAAATATATATAATAAAACAGTAGCTTGCACATCCATAATAAAACATCTTATCAGATCAAGGTCATCCAAAGAGCATCCATAACAAAACATTACATCAAGTCAAAACCATTCAAAGAATATTAATAAAACTAAGTTTAACCAAAAAAACCAGAAAGTATCAATAGCAACATTAAGATTTGGTTGCCTCTTATCAGGTCTTAATGCCATGAATCTAGTGAGATTACTCACCTAAATTCTTCCTGCCTTTGCTCAATAATCCCAATATGTTTCTCCCTCTTCTTTTCTACTTTTTTATTTTTATTTGTAAGCAACTTGGGTAAAATGATTTTCTGGTTATAACTACCTATTCATAAGCATTTTCACTAGGGTTTTTATCAAGATAAAATTCCATTTCTGTCCTGGCTAGTATCATGCATTTTGTATCCACATTTCCATTCTTAGTACCCCGACCATACTAGTTAATTAAGGTCAGTACTTTCCTCCTTTTGCTTTTCCAGAAAAGTGGCTATTTTTGAATATTTGCCCAAGTCATGTCAAATGTGTGACTTAACTATATTTTATATTTTATTCATTTCTGACAATCCTCTTTACTATTTTTATCTACGCATACTTACTTACCTATATTTTACCTAATACTATTTTAGTGTTATTTTCCTTGCTTAGTTTCAATGTATCACTGCTTAAAGAAAATGTATCTGGGTATAAGCATATGTATACATATATCTATTTAATTCTTCCTTACTTCCTGTAAAATATTCACATCATATATTTCATATTTTTAATTTCAATATACTAATATATTTTTAATTTCAACATGTATGCATATCAAATCTCATAAAGAGTTTTTAATTTCAATGTATACAGAAAAACATATTTTATTTGGTTTAATAATTCACATTTCAAAATCATATTTGAAATGCTTCCTTTCCTTGTTTATTTATTTTATTGTCATCATTTTTTTTCTTCTTCAAAGACCTTAAGCCTTTTCCTTGTGCCATTTCCAGTGTGCATGTGCACACATACTCTTGCACATTATTTCATCAAGAAATCCTTCAACATTCAATCTAAATATTTTTAGAACCGAGTTATTTTATTAAAGTAATTTTCCTCAAAATTTTAGGGCATTACATTCACCCCTCCTTTTAGGAATTGTGTGCTCACAATTTCTTTAATACTTATAACAAGCATTTACTGATTCTAAGGAATCTATCAAACACATAAGCAAACAAATTCAACCATAATAACCACACATATTAAATTCTCCAGAAATTAAAATTTACCTATAATTTGCAAAGAGCTTAGGATAATCTATCCTAATTTTGTCTTCTAGTTCCCATGTACAATCATTAGGATCAAGACTCCACTGGACCTTCACTAGTTTCAAAGTTTTACTTCTTAATTTCTTTTCTTCTTTAGCTAAAATCCCCACTGGTTCTTTCTCATAAACCAAATTAGGATTTATTTGAATTTGGGTAGGCTTTTCCAGAATTTCTTCTTTATCATGTACCCATCTTCTAAGTTGTGACACATGGAAAACATTATGCATTGCTTTCATTTCCTCTGGCAGTTCTAATTTGTATGCTAAAGAGCCTATTCTTTCCAGAATTTTATAGGGTCCAACATACCTTGGTGTGAGTTTTCCTTGCTTACCAAACCTCAGGACCTTTTTCATGGGTGAAACCTTTATGAAAACAAAGTCTCCCACTCCATACTCCACCTGTTTTCTCTTCATGTCTGCAAACTTCTTTTACCTATCTTGAGCTGCTGCCATCCTTCTTCTTATTAGCCCAATTTTCTCTGTAGTCTCTTTTACATATTCAGGCCCTAAAACAGCCCTCTCCCCGTCTCTACCCAACATACATGTGATAAACATGGCTTGCCATATAAGGCTTCAAATGGAGCCATCCCTATGGTGCTTTGATAACTATTATTGTATGTAAACTCAGCTAGATGGAGATGATCCTCCCAGTTGCCTCCAAAATCCAATGTACATGCTCTCAATAAGTCTTCCAGAATTTTGTTCACCACCTCAGTTTGTCCATCTGATTGTGGATGGTAGGCACTGCTTAGGCATAACTCACTCCCCATGGCCTCTTGAAAACTTTTCCAGAATCTTGAGGTGAAGATAGTATCCCTATCACTCACAATGGTTTTGGGAATGCCATGTAATCTTACCACCTCTTTCATGAATACCCGAGCCAATTTTGGTGCATTTCTTTCTGATTTCACTGGGATAAAATGTGCTACTTTAGTTAGCCTATCCACTATTACCCAAATGCTTGTGTTTCCTCTTTTAGATCTGGGCAGGCCATCTATGAAATCCATAGATATATCCTCCAATTTCCACTGTGGTATACTTAGAGGTTGTAATAACCCTGATGGTCTTTGTGTTTCTGCTTTTACTTGTTGGCAAGTCATACACTTTGCAACATGTTTGGCCACATCTGATTTCATTCCCTTCCACCAAAAATTTCTTTCAAATTTTGATACATTTTTGTACTACCTGGGTGTATGGAGTACTTGCTCCTATGATATTCATTTAAAATTTCCTCCTTCAATTCTGTGTTTTCTGGAACACATATCCTATTCTTGTTTCTCAAATAACCATTTTTATCAATGTGATAATTTGTCACTTCTTCCCCTTTTGATATGAGGGTTTTCTTCTCAACTATAATAGAGTCTTGGCCTTGCATTTCACTTACCTTCAAAAGTAATTCAGATTGAAGTGTCATCAAGCTCAAATTCCCTCTATTTTCCTGTGCACCATGCACATGCACATCCATGTGCACACAGCCATTCTCCCCAATTTCTAACTCAATAAGCAAAGACAAGTCCTTAAACTCTTCTATCATCATCATAGCTAACTTAGCATGTTGTCTACTTAAAGCATCAGCAACTTTGTTTGCTTTCCCTGGTGTATAGAGTATATCTAAGTAATAGGCAGCTAGAAACTCCACCCACCTATGTTGCCTCATGTTTAAGTCTTTTTGTGAGAATAAATATTTCAGTGCCTTATGATCAGTGTACAAAATAAAATTGGCACCTAATAAGTAATGTCTCCAAAGCTTTAAGGCATACACTACTGCTGCTAGTTTAAGATCATGGGTTGCATACCTAGTTTCATGTGGCTTTAATTACCTAGATGCATAGGCTATTACTTGGTCTTGTTGCATCAACACAGCCCCTAGCCCAGAGCCACTTGCATCAGTATATACAATTAAGTTTTCATTCCCTTCTGGCACTCTCAATGCTGGTGCATTAACCAAAGCTTCTTTATTTTGATAAAAGCTTGCTCACATTTTTCAGTCCATATAAACACTTGATTCTTTCTAGTTAAATTTGTAAGTGGTGATGACATTTTAGAAAAATCTTTTATAAACCTCCTATAATATCCTACCATCCCCATAAATGATCTAATCTCACTCACTGTACTGGGTCTTTTCCATGCTTGAATTGCTACAACCTTATTGGGGTTCACTTAAATTCCTTTTGCAGAAATAACATGGCCAAGGAAATGTACTTCCTCTTTCCAAAATGCACATTTTGAAAATTTTGCCTTTAAACCTTTTTCTCTCAATCTAGACAAAACCAGATGCAAATGATTTTTATGCTCTTTTACTGTTTTGGAATAAACCAAAATATCATCAATAAAAATTAGCACAAACTTGTCTAAATAATCTTTGAATATTCTATTCATTAAATATACAAAATATGAAGGAGCATTTGTTATCCTAAATGGCATAACTAGAAACTCATACAACCCATATCTAGTGTTAAATGCAGTGTACTTAACACTTGAGTCCTTAACCTTCATCTGATGGAACCTAGATGCCAAGTCTAACCTAGAAAATATTTTAGCTCCACTGAGTTGATCAAAGAGATCATCAATTCTAGACAATGGGTATTTGTTCTTAATAGTAACTTTATTTAGCCCTCTGTAATCTATACACATTCTCAATGTACCATCATGTTTTCTTACAAACACTATTGGAGCACCCCAGCATGAATTACTTTTCCTTATAAATCCTTTGCTTTCTAATTCTTCTAATTGATTTTTCAATTCTTTTAGTTCACTTGGCCCCATTCTATAAGGTTTCTTTATTATGGGGCTTGCTCCGGGAATAAGATTGGTCTGAAACTCTACTGGTCTATGGTGTGGCACACCCTTAACCTCCCCAAACACATCCAAGTATTCACAGACTATAGGAATTTCTTCAATAGTAAGTTCATTGGAATCTTTTTCCAAGTCAATTAAATGATATAATATCCTTTCTTTAGCCACTTCACATAAAATTATGATTCTCTGGCCCCTAAGATTTTGCAATGATATGGTGGATGATTCTAAATTAATTATGTCTTTAAATTGCCTTAACCAGTCTACCCCCAATATAACACCTATATTTGGGTAGTTTAAAACATATAAATTGGAAATGAAAATGTTTCCACCTATGTTTAATTCCACATCCACACAAATCATGTCCAAAACACTAGAACTCCCCAATGGACTTTGTATAAGCAATGGAGTTTCAACCAATATGCAATTTAATTTTAGCATTTTAACTAGTTCATAAGAAATCAAAGAGTGAGTTGCCCCAGTGTCATATACTACTGCTATGGGTATGGTACAAATAAATAATGTACCTTCCACTTGGCTATGATTTTCAGCATTAATTTCCAATGTAGATTTGCTTTTGCCCTCCAGATTTGCTAACTTCCCTTGCTGCTTGTACTCAGGACAGTTCCTCTTTATATGCCCCTCTTTCCCACATAGGTAGCATTTGAAGGCTCCTCCTTTTAACTCTGGGCACCTTGGTTTAATGTGTCCTTCCTTTCCACAATGATGGCAGACCAATTTCTTCTTAGCATCATTAGCCTTGGTGTCATTGGCCTTCTTGTTGTCTGTCTCCTCCTTCTTTTTATCATAAGGGTGATACCTTCCCTTATTCTTCTTGTTATTTTGGTTCTTAAAATTCCTGTACTTCTCTCTTTCCTTGTCATGCTGTTCCAATTTCAATGCCAGATCTATTACTTGATCAAAAGTCCTATCTGCATATGGTAGCATGGCTCTGCTAAGTCCTGGGTTCAAACCCCTAATGTACCTATCATTTTTGGATGCTTCATCTACCACTAGCATTGCTCCATATTTGGATAATCCCTCAAACTTTTGAGTATACTCAGTGACATTCAAAGTTCTTTGCCTGAGTCTAATAAATTCTTCAAGTAATGTGGTCTTAGCTGATGCTGGTACAAATCTTGCCTCCAACATTTCCTTGAATTGATTCCAAGTGATTTCATTTTCATTTCTCCCAGCTATGATCACCTCCCACCAGCCTAAAGCTACTCCTTTCAGTTGTCTTGAAGCCACTTGCCTCTTCCTTTGATCATCCAGCTGCATGTCATTGAAAATCCTATCCAGTGTTCTCAACCATGATTGAATTTCCATCACATTCTCAGTCCCTTCAAAACTTTTGCCTCCCAAGTTTGTATAAGCCTTTAATAGTTTTGAAAGTTCCTCATGTGGATTCTCAGGCCTATGCCCAATTCCATCCCTTAAAACCCTTACAAATTCTTGCATATCAAGCATTTGTGGTGCACTTGTTCCTACATGATGTGATCCCCTTCCTACCATGGTTTGCTAACCAAATTATGGGCAAATATTAGTAGTGTACTATGAGTATTTTCTATAATTAATATTTTCCTATTTAAATTATTTCATCCAAAACAAACAGATATAATACATTTCTAAGTATTCAACAATCAATGCAACCAATTACTCTGATACCAACTGAAATGACCCTCTCTTTTTATACCTTAATTTGTAAGAATTTTTTTTTTACATTTCTATAATTAAATCTCAGAGTCATTTTCCTTTCAAACAATTTGTCCAGGATTTTAAAATTCCAGCTAATATAAGTATATCAGTTTAATCATAAAAATATACATATACATATGATGATGTATATGTCCCTCTTGTTTAAATAAGAGTATACATATATTTAAATTTTGTAAACAAGAGCATATTCTGTTTGATTTGAATTGAATTTTGAATTTCTCATCCCATTATTAATTTTTCATGTCTTTGATACTTATAATATATGAGTAAATCCTGTTCATATTTATTTATAGTGATAACTTTAATTATTCAAATTAAGATTTATCAATAATTTATCTTGACAAGATAATCTCTAAATGCTTGAGATTATATTATTATTTTTATATAGTTCAGATGTTTGATATTTGATTAGGGCCAGAAAATTATATTTACTTATATCATTTTGGCTCATAATCTTTTCCTTTGAGATTCATCTGCTCTTAACTTAGCCTATAAATCAAACCATGTTTTATTCTTGTACATATTGGTTTCTGATTTTTTCTAGAAATGTTTGTAAATGGTGCAATCCCTGGATTTTGGTGAGCCAGGTTTGATTGCAGAGTGTTCTCTGGTTTGATAGTACAAACCAGTTCCAAAGTGCACATATGTTTTTAGCATTTGAAAAGAAGTTTTTGGGTTAAACACTTGCAAAATAGACAAAGGGGTTTTGTAATGCCTTTTACTTCTGAGTTACAAACCAATATGATCAACCAGACTAACATCAACCATGTTTCTTTAAAATGTTATCCATTTGCAACTACTTGATGCCTTATTTAAGATATATATATATATATATATCACAAAACAACTCACAATGGATTTGAATTCTTTTACAAAATTCTCCAATAAAAGGTAACTAAATACTTGAAAGATTACTCCGGGCTAAACCATATTTTACCCCAAACTTTATGCTTTTAAATAACACCAGATTGACTAATGCAAAGTATAGAATATGTTAGTTAATTGCTCAAGTATATATATATTTTTTCTTTCAGATTTTGGTAGATAATACTTTAAACTTGTTCCCTTGTTCATAACTCAAATAATCTTTAAATTCTCAACCTTAATCCATAACAAAATGTAACAGAAAACAACCAGTTCAGACAAACATAGCAAATTCATTACATAACAAGAAATTTAAAAATATAGTTTTCATGAACACATGCAGATATTTCATTCTATCCTCTTATTAAAACTAATAAGCATGCTCATCCATTTTTCTCATTAGCCATAATCTTCCTTCCTACTTAAGTCTTGCATCCCTGGAAAAAGCATTAGTGGCTGCCTCAGTTTGAATTGAGACACCCTCATATGCCATGAGCAAATAAGGGTCAGATCAATGATCTGGTATGAGCAACATCAATATATTCATGATATTAAGCAAATAAATGATACATATGCACTAACCAGTTGCTTAAACAATTCCTTAAATCAACCATGTTACTATATTTCAGATAAACTGTTATGCAAATGCAAAGACTTCATAAATTAACCATTAACACAAGCATGTTTATGCAAGCATTCACATCAATCTACAGCAATCAGATGCCCTGGAACACTCATGGTTCCAAATCAACAATCTAAGAAATACTCATGTTCTTATTTCATAACTTTGCATAACCTTTACAATATACCATTTTAATCCTAGCCTCATCTGCTATCAAGGAATCACAGGGACACATTGCAATGAATTAATTCACATCATTGCACAAAGATCTCAGGGCTTAAACAAACCATGTGCCAAACTTGCATACTTCAAATATGACAAGCATTCCAGTAGCCTTCTTGGCTTACAGTTCCTAGTTCATTTACTAATTTGTATTTATTAAATCCTATCATCAGATTGATAAGTGAACATGTCACCGTGTTCATTGAAACACCCCTGTAATACTGCAAGCATATTTCCAAACGAATAATTATTTTCAAGGATACTGCTAACATATAGCTAGATCTCTGAATTAAGTACAAGAATATTTATACTAAGAATAGGAATATGGCATAATTAATTATTATGATCTGCAAATAACTATGATTGAACCAGATTCAAGATCTAGCTGAATCATAATTTTTGTCTTGTAGATTTTTGCTATTTTAATCAAGGATTCAGCACATAGAAATCTCTATTGCATCCCTAATATCATTTCTAAAGCCTCAGCACTTATACAATGTATATTGCAGCTTATTTTATTTTCTCTGTTGAGATTTAATTGCCATAATTCCATATCAGATATAAGTATTCTTCCCTTGATTTCAAAATCTGATGCCTTAAGTTTTTTTTTTAAAAATATATATAATAAAACAGTAGCTTGCACATCCATAATAAAACATCTTATCAGATCAAGGTCATCCAAAGAGCATCCATAACAAAACATTACATCAAGTCAAAACCATTCAAAGAATATTAATAAAACTAAGTTTAACAAAAAAAACCCAGAAAGTATCAATAGCAACATTAAGATTTGGCTGCCTCTTATCAGGTCATAATGCCATGAATCTAGTGAGATTACTCACCTAAATTCTTCCTGCCTTTGCTCAAAAAATCCCAATATGTTTCTCCCTCTTCTTTTCTTCTTTTTTATTTTTATTTTTAAGCAACTCGGGTAAAATGATTTTCTGGTTATAACTACCTATTTATAAGCATTTTCACTAGGGTTTTTATCAAGATAAAATTCCATTTCTGTCCTGGCTAGTATCATGCATTTTGTATCCACATTTCCATTCTTAGTACCCTGGCCATACTAGTTAATTAAGGTCAGTACTTTCCTCCTTTTGCTTTTCCAGAAAAGTGGCTATTTTTGAATATTTTCCCAAGTCATCTCAAATGTGTGACTTAACTATATTTTATATTTTATTCATTTCTGAAAATCCTCTTTACTATTTTTATCTACACATACTTACTTACCTATATTTTACCTAATACTATTTTAGTGTTATTTTCCTTGCTTAGTTTCAATGTATCTCTACTTAAAGAAAATGTATCTGGGTATAAGCATATGTATACATATATCTATTTAATTCTTCCTTACTTCCTGTAAAATATTCACATCATATATTTCATATTTTTAATTTCAATATACTAATATATTTTTAATTTCAGCATGTATGCATATCAAATCTTATAAAGAGTTTTTAATTTCAATGTATACAGAAAAACATATTTTATTTGGTTTAATAATTCACATTTCAAAATCATATTTGAAATTCTTCCTTTCCTTGTTTATTTATTTTATTGTCATCATTTTTTCTTCTTCTTCAGAGACCTTAAGCCTTTTCCTTGTGCCATTTCCAGTGTGCATGTGCACACATACTCTTGCACATTATTTCATCAAGAAATCCTTCAACATTCAATCTAAATATTTTTAGAACTGAGTTATTTTATTAAAGTAATTTTCCTCAAAATTTTAGGGCATTACAATAATGTATTTATAAAGTATACATAAGAATGCGAATATATGTACAGAGGTGCTTGCTTTGTGTACTATATTTTATGTACAACTATTATAGTATAGATAGATATTTATGTAAGCTATTTTATAATTATATAAGTACTGTTTGTATAAAAGAGCACTGTTTGTATATATTTTCAACAGTTTATAAGAGTCTAGAATATAAAATTGTGACAGCCTGTATATATATATCGGTTTGCATAACCAATATAGTCTGCATACATAACAATATGCAATTTGTACATATAGTTGAAATTTCATTTTGTAAATGTTTGCATGTATTTCATTTTATAACAGCATTATACTGTATGTTTTGTTATAGATATATTATGATTAAATGTATTATATATATATATATATGTTTATTTTATTTTCATATTTAACTTAAGATAAAATATTGATTTCAAGGAAATAATATTATATATATATATATATATATATATATTTCTGTCTCTATCAAGCTGATTCTAATTATCTCATCGATTCCTGTTATCAGCTTGTCCGTCATGCATGTTCTTCATCGAATCGTGTTCATCTAGCTTTGCTTTGGAATCCGTAACTCGGTTGTCGAATATCTCTAGCCTCGAAAGGTGAGCAATCACTCTCGATTAACGTTCTTATATTTATTAAATTTGATTTTAATTGAAACGACAATTGAAATATGTTGTTGTTAGTTATTTACATTGCTATATATATGCTGTTATCTATATCTGTTCACCTATGACATCTGACACCATTATATGTTATTTATATTGATGATATATGCCTGTTATATATTTATCATATCTGTTATCACACTGCAAGTTCCCTGTTAGTATAGAATTCACTATGGGTTGAAATGATACATACCCAAATGATCTGTAGAATAGGAGAAAATCGTTATGGGTTGAAATGATAAACCCAAGCGATTTTCATTGAATTGAATTTGGCATTGCGGGTTGAAATGATATATACCCGTATATATTTAAGGGTACTTTTGGCACAGGTCCCTGGTAGGTTTCAAAATACACGAAAAGTCCCAGTCTTAAAACATTATAAATTAGGTCCCTGTTTTTCGAAAATCAACAAAAAAACAACAAAAAACATTGTAAAAAATTGCCAAACTTCAAAACTTATTTCAACATATAATCATCTTCATATCAATGCAAGAAAAACACAAAAAAATTCATCAAAACCCAAAAAACAACAAAATTCGCACTTCAGCAAATTCTGCAATTTTTTTTGAAATTGCCGATATTTCAGCAACTTTAGTAAAAAATTGCGTTGTTTCATGCAATTTTTTCTATTTAGTTCAATCTTCCAAATTTACTATCTACATTTATTCAAACAACACATTATTGCACAACAATCAAGGAAAAAATGATGAAATTGCGTATAATTGAAAAATAATCAATATTGCATAGAACACACAGCTTATTTCCAATAATTGCAGCGAAAAAAGCAATAATTCATAAAAGTTGCATACAAATCAGCAATAATAAGCCAAAAGTACCTTATTTTATGGAATAGCTGCGCACATATCAGCAACAATGTAGAATAATTGCACATATTGTTGCACTAATATAAATTTTAGTTGATATATAATTATTCAGCAATAATTGCATGATTATCAGCAATAATATTCAATTGTAGCAGACATTTCAGCAACAATATTTACTATCAACAAGTATTCCTGAATAGTTGCTGAAATGTTAGCAATTATTCTGCAGCAAAAACAGGGACCCACTTTATAATGAAACTTACACAGGGACTCGCTTTGCGATATTCTTCCGTTTTAAGGATGCGATCTAAATTTCCACTATATTTAAATTGCGGATTGAAATGATAAATATCTATATCACTTGACCATAGGATAGAAAATTATATACAGACACCGTCGGTCTATATATATAAATAATTTAAAATGTTTTCCATGGCTTTGAAAAGAAATATATGGTTTTAATAAATATGGATTTTTAAGATTTATTAAAGTTGATTTAATAAAGTTGATATACAATATGTTTAAGTATTTATTTAATATATAAATTTTCAAATATAGAGTTTATAATGATTCGGCTTGGAAAGATAAATTTGAAATTGATTTGAAATTATATTTATTTAAGAATTTTACTTAAATAAGTTTGATTTGAAATTATTAAAATTGAAAATTTAAAGGTATGATTTTATAACTTGGATTTGATTAAAGGTGACTTAAATGAATATTTAAAACTTTTATAAATTTAAATGGGATATTTTGTTTATTTAAAATTTTTAAATTGAAGTTGTATTTAGATGTTATTGAAATGATTAAGTAAATATTTCAAAACTAAATAATAGTAAAGTGAATTTGATATATATGAAATTATCGAATTGAGTTTTGAAATGTTGAATATTTAAAGCTTTGAAATATATTGAAATTGAAATGGCTTATTTTATGGTTCAAATATGTATTTGAAATCGATAATTTGAAATGGTTTATTGAGAAACTGAATCGAATTGAAATTGATGATTTGAGATTTGATTAAATCTGAATTTTGGAATTCGACTTGATTTTGAATCGATTGTGAAATTTGAGGAAACTATTTTATTATATAAAGTATCTTTAACTATATTTAAACTATTTTATATTTTACTTTATAAATTATTTTAATATAAACTATTTTAATATAAATCATTTTTAATATATATTATTTTAATATAAACTATTTTAATATAAATCATTTTTAATATAAATTATTTTAATATAAACTAGTTCAGTATACTAACTATTTTGTTATAAACTATTTTAACTTATAACTATTTTATTATATATATTATTAATATCTAAACTGTTTAAAAGAAAGTGTTATAGATTCCAAAATGCTATGATTTCAAAGTATTATGAATTTCAAGGTTTTGATTTCCAAAAGGTTTTGATTTTAAAAGACTTATGATTTCGGAAGAGTTATAACCTTAGAAAGTGATATGATTTTTGGAAATGGATATATTTGAAGTGAAAATGATATTGTATTGATTTGGTTTTCGAAATGAAATTGATATTTTGGTTTTGAAGTATAAACTATTTTGAAATGACCGCGGTGTTATAATAACGCTTGGTTGTTAAAGAGACCGGGATCGGATATGGGCATACTCTCTGTCGATACCGAAAACCACTTTAATAACTGTGTACTCGGTGGAGATTCCAGAATGAAGTAGGATGGTGGCGACGATCCTAAGGTATATTTACGTGGACCTAACTCCCGTGAGTTAGCATAAGGTGGCTAAAATAGGAGCGATTCCGGGCCAAAGAGGTAGCTCCTTTGATCGGACACATTCCATCGTATACCATTCTATTACTTTGTGATTGATTGGGTGCACCCCTTGATTTGGGAGTGTGGCTCGAGTTAGGCGATTGCTGCGGCTTTGCGTTTTCAACTGTCCGGATGCGTAATTGGTATATCTACCCTGGCATTGCCTAGTTGTGCAGTGTCACCTACCCTAGCGTGCTTTACTACGAGTTTGATTTGTGTCGTACCTATGGAGTATCCTCTGGTAGCTCCAGTTTACGGGGTATTACGGTACTGTATAGACTATTGGCATACCTAAAAATGTGTTAAGGTGGAAAACGTAAAGCCTTAACGCTAGTTTTAAATAGTATACTTTACTGTAGACATTATTATAATAGCGTATATTACTACATAGTAGATAGTTTAACGGATCCTTAGAGGATGGTTATCCCAAACATTCTTTAAGTTACTTGTATTTCAGTTGATATTCCACTTGAGTTGGATTTATTGATATAAGAATGTTAATCCTGACTCGAGTGTTTTGTGTTTTTCTTTATGCTCGGGTCAGACTGAGTGATACAGTATTTGAGACTCACCTTTGGAGTTGGAGCTTCGCTTGGAGATCCAGCTATATCTATTCAGCTTACAGTTATTCAGTTGATTCCAGTGATGTATTCAGATCTTGTGTTTGACTATTGTATTGAGACATCTATGTATTCGAGACCTCTGTTGTATCTTATTTAACTCTGTTATATATATAGTAGCTTCATGAACTACTATTCTTTTGTTTCCGCTGCATTATTGTTATACTACTCTGTGTCTGTGATTATGTTATTATTGTATTTACTGTATATGCTGAGTTTTGCCAAATATAAATTAACAATCTGATATTTTGAGCAATTCAATTCCAACATGTGTGGATGCGAATGGTTGAAAATTTCAGTCTATTACATATCTGGTTCTGTTTTTTACTGCCAACGACTTGCTCAGTTCAACATTCTCTGTTCCATTTTCTGAAATATGTTTCCTCTGATTGAATTCTCTTGACTTTGTTCAAACTCCTACTTATAATTACGATTTTTTGAACACTGCCTTGTGCTAGTAATCTAAACATGATGTTTTGCTCGAGTTTAATCTGATGTCTCTATATACATACATACATACATATATGTATGTATGTATATATGTATGTGATTCTGACTTTGCTTGTTGCATCTCTTTGAAAAACTACTGTCACTTGATTATTCAGTGCACTTGTTCACTTGTATCATGTAGATGGTACTACACATGTTCACTTGCATTTGTCTGGTGCACTTGTATTCTCTGGAATCAATTCTGGTTATCCTATTTTCATGTGTTCATGCCTTCATACCTGAAATGATATTTGTGTATACATATATATATATATATATATATGCATATATTCATACATTTGCATATGTGAGACTATTCTAGTTATGATTGGTGCATGCTCCAATGTTTCCTTGATGTCTCTTCAGTTGCATATGTATATAAATGTCACTGTGCGTGTGTGGTTCCATTTGAAGTCTTGTTTCATGTTGATTTGCTTTGCATTTTGATTTTGTATTCTCTATTGCATGTCTGGTGCACTTTGAAGTCTGGTGTGTGTTGTTTTCATTTGATGTCTGATTGCTTTGTATGATCCTCGAGATGCTGGTCTGTTCTTGTCTGGTTGCAGCCCTTGTGTTCACCACTGCTGTGTTTGTATGCACATATGCACATATGCTCATTGATGTGTTATTGCAATCTAGTTTCATGTTGAATGAAATCTGGTCTGGTACTTGCCTAAGTTATGATAGTCTGGTTTCATGTTTTCATGTTGGTTGAACCTGAGCATGTCTGAAATGTTGTATATTGTTTCTTTGCCCTTGACCATGCCCGAAACTTTGTTGCTTTCCATTCATATTCACCCATTTGGGTTGTGATCATTGTAAGCTTTGTATGTGTGTTTCCTGATTTTGCTTTTATCCTTTGTATAGATTGCTTGCATATTGAATGCCTGAATTCCATTGCTGTGTTATTTGTTTTTGCACATGATTTGAATCTACTCTTGGCTTGGGTTTGACCTTGTGCTCACCTATCCCTGCAATTTTAACAAGCAAGTGTATATCGATGTGCACAACCTTGTTGCATGTACAGTAATACACTATGCATGTCACAAGTTGTTCACGTAAGATGAATTTAAAAAAATAACGACGAACAACCCAAATAACTGAGGCAAACAATATTTTCAAACACACACTTCATTGTGCACTACAAAATATTCCTTTTTCAATTTTACTACGTCAGTGTTTATTTTGCAAATAGTTCAGATGCTGGATACAGGCTGGAACAAAGTTGAAGATCAAATACGAGTGATGAATGAATATGTAGTGAGGTGAAAATTGTATGTAAAATTGTAAAGTGAAAATTGTGTTGTAATTGAAACTTGTATTTGGAATTGTGTAAATATAGTGAGAGCTTAAATTTGTACTATTTGTGTAACAACCCTGAATTTTTGACATTGAAAATCAGGATATTTAATTGATTTTAAATATCTGGAAGTTAGTTTAATTTCAAATTCAAATATCAGAATGAATTTGGCAATTAAATTATTGAATTTAATTTATTGAGATTGGATAAAATATTGTATCTTCAGTTTTTAAGCTGATTAAAAATATTTTCAAGGCTTAGGAAATTTGTATTGATGATACTGAAGGTAATGGAACTTTCAGAATTGAATTTGAAACTATATTGTTCAGTTTTGAAATTTTATCGTTTAAATAGATATTTGAAAATAGCGTTCCGAGGCATAGTCTTGGAATTCGATGAAACCACTTCCATTGGATCTGTAATATTGTATTATTATCGGATTTCAATTTTCGTAATGTTTGGAGTGATTGTTTGGCCGTATGGTAAGCAAACGCGCTGAAATTTATATCGAATTTAATATTATAACTGGTCCAAAAAAAGCTATTTTCTCCATACGATCGAATTTGGAGTCAAAACCTTTTCCATTGTGTTCGGAATAGGCGTATAACATTATAAACGCCTAGTGGGACGCCTCGATAGGAGGTCAAGTTTTTAAGTTGCATTTATCGAACAGTTTGAATTTGAATTTAAATTGAATATTTATACTAGTCAGCTGCAGTTGAAACTATATCGCATCAGCCTTTTTCCTTTCCATTCAAAACACTGTAGCCTGTTAACTCGAGCACGCTAATATAAAATCTTGTCTTCCATTTGCGCAGCAGATCTTCAGTGGAGATAATAATAATAATGGCCGAGCTTTACATTTCAATCTCCAGATTACTTCACTCGATCCTCCTTTCAAATTCAAGCACGAAATCCCCCTTCACCTTTTAATATTATTCGAACCAATCGAAAACAAATAATGGCCGCGTTTTTCCCCAAATTCGAACGAAATTCGTTTTGTTATCCCGCCTTTTGGCAAGGCCGTGACACCAAGAACTTGACTAGAAACCAATGACAGTTCGTCTTGGAGATCGGTTATACGCAGGCTCACTATGGATATCGACGAATTTTTTTTGAGTTCGGATCGGGCTACAATTGATTTGACATGACAAGCAAAGCTATGGGAGCCAACAATTGGAATTTCAAGTCAATCGGAGTTCATATGCTCCAGATATTGATGGATCACGGCTGAGAAATTCAAACTTGCATCGATCATATCTCGAGATCTTCAAGTCCAAATGCCACCAAATTTGGACAGTAGCTTACTGGCAACCTAAGGAATGTCCACGCCAAATTTCAGCTCGATCGGAGCAATTCTAGATCGATTCGAACCAAGGGTCGAATCGATATGGATCAACTTGCATCGATCATATCTCGAGATCTACAAGTCCAAATGCCACCAAATTTAGACAGTAGCTTACTGGCAACCTAAGGAATGTCCACGCCAAATTTCAGCTCGATCGGAGCAATTCTTGATCGATTCGAACCAAGGGTCGAATCGATATGGACCAACTTACATCGATCATATCTCGAGATCTACAAGTCCAAATGCCACCAAATTTGGACAATAGCTTACTGGCAACCTAAGGAATGTCCACGCCAAATTTTAGCTCGATCGAAGCAATTCTTGATCGATTTGAACCAAGGGTCGAATCGATATGGACCAACTTGCATCGATCATATCTCGAGATCTACAAGTCCAAATGCCACCAAATTTGGACAGTAGCTTACTGGCAACCTAAGGAATGTCCATGCCAAATTTCAGCTCGATCGGAGCAATTCTTGATTGATTCGAACCAAGGGTCGAATCAATATGGACCAACTTGAATCGATCATAACTCGAGTTCTACAAGTCCAAATGCCATGAAATTTTCGCAGAAGCTTAAGCACATGATGAAGGATGTTCACACCAAATTTCAGCTCGATTGGATGATTTCTTGATCGATTCGAACCAAGGGTCGAATCGATCCCAAAGTGGGCCCGGATCTCCAAATTTCGGCCATGTGGGCCCCCTCACGTGCCAGAACTGGTCTCCCCGAATTTTAGGCGAAATAACAGCCTCCTACACCTATAAATAGAGCCCCTGGTCATTCAGAAAAGGGGTCGGACAATTCTAAGTACTAAAGAGCGCCCAGATTCTGCCAGATTTACTCCAGAACACCACCGTTGCTTTAGATTGAGACTTAGCATATGAATTCAGTTGTACAACAGTATAAAGAATTGTAATCTTCAAGTATTGAGCAATAAAATCATCAAACTTCATAGTGGACGTAGGCAAAACGCCGAACCACTCTAAATCGCTTGTCTTTGCAATTTACTTTCTGTTATTTGGAGTTTTTGTTAGATAATCCTCATTTTTAATTTTCATTCTTCACTTTTATCTCTTCAAAAACTTCCGAAGAGTGTTGTGCCCATTTTTGGTACAAACACGTTTCAAATCAAAAATCCCCTCCAATGCATTCAAGAACGAATCGAACTCACGATTTTTCTTTCATTGCTGTCTGGAAGCACGGAGGAGGCTCGAGCGGAAGGGTTCGTCGATTGCGAGTGACTCATGATCGAGAGGAGGCGCTAGTAGGTCAGGCGCGACGTGGGAAGTATTGGCGAATTCGATCTCACGTGCGAGATGACAGGGGAGGCTCGCGAATGGGGTCGCGTTCGTACGAGCAGGTCGATGGGGCGGAGATGTTTGGCAGGTCGATGGGGCGGAGATGTTTGGCAGTTCGTTGGCATCGTGGCGTGGGTGTCATCGCGTGCTGGCGGAGGTGTGGTTCTCATCTGGGTTCAAAGCAGTTAGGTAACCATTTCAGTTTTCAATTTAATATAAATAATTCATATATGTGTGAATATACAGAGAAAAGAAATTGACAGTAAGATTTATAAAAACAATTTTTTTTGAAAATTTGTATATATGTATATATATAGTAAAGGAAGGGTATAAATAAAAATATATATATATATACACACATACTTACTTTAGTTCAAGGATATATATAGCAGACCTTTGGAAATAAATATGGATATTAAAAAAATTGAAGGTTTAAATAAAATTTGATTTTTGAAATCTATCATTTATTTTTAAGTGTATATATATGTTTAATGAAGAAAGAAAAAATTTGTTAGTTTTGATTAAATTTATCAAATGGGAAATTTATTGTTCGATTTATTCAAATATTAATAAATTGTATAAATTGTTTATACAAGGTCTATAAATCGAGAAAACAAAGTGGAATGGAAATGGATTGAAAAATAAAAAGCAAAGGTGAGATCTTCTCACTCAAATTAAATTGGTATTGCAGTTATTAATTGGCTGTTTGGATGTGGTAGTATATATATAGTATATATATATATTTGGAGTTGATTTTCCCGCACTATATAGCGGATGAGACCCTATGCGCCGCATAATAGCGGATGATATTTTATAAATCCTATATACCGCGATAATCCACCTCGAAGTGGAATGGGTATTTAATTGTTGTGCTAACATCTGTGGATGCAGGGAAACAGGTTGGAGGGATCCAACTAGATTCCTCAAATTATATGAATTTGTTTCATATATTGTATGAATTTGTTTCATATACTGTGTGATTATTTATTTATAATCTGTGAATGATTATATTTGTGATTGAATTTGTTAAAGGCTATAATTTAGCCGAATGTATTTTTGGTATCGTTGGATACCAGAAATAAATAAAATTGGGTTTTTGAAATTAAAGTTGGAATTTTTAGTAAATTCCTTTTGAAAGAATTGGATTAATTTAAAAGAAGTTTGAAAAAGATAAAGTTTTATTTTTGAATCATATTGAATAAAATTCCAAATATGGGAAAAAGGTTTAATAAGTGGATTTCGACTAATATTGTTTATAAGTTGAAGAATTTATTTAAAATTTGGATTTTTAAATAGATTGGAAGAGATAAAAGAATTTGTTTTCTTAAAAAGGGATTTATTTTAAAAGGAAAATATATCTGGAAATCCATTTGGAAATTTATTTGGTGTTTTGAAATGAATTTGGAAAAATCAATTTGGGATTTGAAATAAATTTGGAAATCAATTTGAGAGTTGATTTGGAGTTGAAAGTGAATATTTGAGAAATCGATTTGGAAATCGTATAAAAAGTGAATATTTGAGAAATCGATTTGGAAATCGTATAAAAAGTGAATATTTGGGAATGTAAATTCAAAATGGAATTTATAAAGGAAAGGGAAATTTGTTTTAAAAATAAACACTGATTTATTTTTTTTAAAGTGTGGAAATAAATTTACAGATTTGGGATGTAAATTTGAAATAAATCGATAAGGATTTATTAAATTGGTTTAAATGGACCATTTTGAAATGGAAGTGTATTTTCCTTGAAAAGCCGAGTATATTTCCAGAATAGTTTTAAATTATAAATGAAGAAATTCTGAAATTGGTTTTTAAGGAATATTTTGGAGATAAAGTATTTGAACTCGGCAGATTTCCAGTGGAAATGAATAAATATTTGGAAATATATCCCGTGTAGGGAAATTGATTTGAAACTTGTTTTCAAAAGTTTGAAAGGTGAAAAGTGATTTGAAATTGGTTTCAAATGGTTGAAGTGTTGAAAATTATATCTTGAGAATAAAATTTTGAAAATAAATAATTTGGGAAATTATTTGGAACCTGGTGATGTTGTGAATATCGATTGATAGTTAATAACCGACTATCAATATTGACCTTTAAATCTGAATTTAAAATGATTTAACTAGATAGTTAATAAGAAATGGTTTCATATAAAATGATTTATAACTGAAGGTTTTGAATCTGAATTTAAGTGATTGAACTCCGGCATTTTGGAACTGGTTTTAAGATTTTGAAATAATAAATAATATGATTTAAAATTATTTTTCCGAATAAGTAATGTTTCAATGATTTTAATGGGTTTTAATGATTTCGAAGGAATTTCAAAGAAGTTTTCAAAGTAAATGGAAGTCCAGAACTCACTTGTGTCGCTGGAAAATAATTTCGGTGATGAGTGCACGCATCATCGACATTGATTTTCGAGTTTTTGAGTGAGGGAGAGGCCACTTCGGTAGCTTTGATATGCGATTGATTTGTGAAACCAATTTTGATTTCAAATTCCAAAGTGTGATGTGATATTCGAAAGATATATGTATATATATTTGTAAAATTTGAAATGAGCCGGTGTTCAGTCCTTGAGTTTTGGATTTGATTTGATATAACCCTATTTTTGGAATTGATTTACTGATTTAATTGTGATTTCAACTCTTGGATTGAAATATGATTTCTTCGACTATTTTGATGGTTCGAGCACTTCCAAATCAAGGTTAACTTTTCAAAGCCAAGTAATTTTGAAAAGTATAAAGTATATAAGTTTGGTATGTATGTTTAAAGTATGTAGTAATATGATTTAAATAGGTTGAAACTGTTTTGTTAAGTAAATGAATAAGGCTATTTTGAATTTTTTCTAATATGAAATTTAGATTTGAAATGTTTTGAGAAGAATTTAGTCTTCAAAATATTTTGAATAAAATTTAGTTTAAATGTTTAACTTAGTAACATCTTTATGAAACTATATATTTAAAAAGTTGGAATAGATACATAAGTTGTACATATGATGTTTTATTCGCATAATTAAATTGATCCAAGTTTGAGTACACAAGTTCGAGGTGAATTACACCATTTCATGTTAGGATTTTTCATTTGATTCTTGATGGCGAATATTTGATATGGATTTTGGGCTTGATTCTAGAATTCTCTATCATAGTATATGGCTATGCAAGGAGACTGATGGTTTCTAGTCGAGAAACCATATCGAAATCCGCATTAGAGAAGTCGAATAAACAATACTAGCTCGAAAGTGAACTTGTGTGATCGAGCGAGCAATCGAATGTGACTTTGCGAAATGATGACATATGTACATCTTATATTCTAATATCATTGATATACTTGACGTTGAAATTGGAAGTTGTTGGGTTGGATATCTTTGTAATTTAATTGGAATTTTTCCTTTATGAAAAACTACTATCAATTTAAAACCATTTTTTTCTATTTTTCTTTTATTTTCTTAAACAAACTATTTTATTCTATTTTATATACAAAACTATTTTACAAAACTATTTTATGTACAAAACTATTTAACAAACTAATTTGTATACAAAACTATTCTAAACTCAAAACCTTTTAGTAAGCAAAGATGTTCAATCCCATATAGCTCTTCGTACAGCGAAATTTATTTTGGAAAATCTTGATCCTTATATAAGATGGACTTTATGTAAATATAAGATGATTTTGGAAATGAATTGTTTGACTTAAACTATATTAATTTGGAAATTTGGATTTATTTTCTAAATTTATTATTTTGGAAACTTTGGAACTAAAGATATTTGATTTGGGAGGATAATTTGGTGAAAGCGTATATGATTTTGAAAATTATATTGATATTGAAACAAAATTGAAATTTGAGAACCTTATGTTACTAAATACTTGATTTGGGAGTTATTGAACTTATATAAAAATTGGTTTGTATAAGTATGATGTTGATTCGAAAACTATGGATTTGAAAAGGTACTCAATTTGAAAAGTGAAATCTTATATAAATGAAGTCTATATAAGTGTGATTTGATATACTATTGATTTTGGAAAGTATTTGATTTGAAAATGAATCTTATATATAATGGACTTTATATAAGTATGATTTTGAAAGTGATTTGAAAAGATACTATATGATACATATTTTCGAAGTAAAGATATGGAAAGTGCCTTCTGCTTGATATCCGCTTTGTGGCTACATTGTGGATTCATTCTATCGATATTTCTCTGATTTTTGGTTTTCCGGATATGATACTCGAGTTTCCATCGAATTCCATGGCAATCTCCATGGTCTTACGAGCGTGACTTCATAGCATAATTGCAAGGTTGGGGGCGGCCTACGGGTACGGATGTTTCCTGGGAGATCCAGGCATAACCATTGTGTATCTGCGATCTATTGAGTCGCTTGGTAGCGTAATCAGCAGGGGCTGCGAGAGCTTAGGGTACGGATGTTTCCTGGGAGATCCAGGCATAACCTTTGTGTATCTGCAGTACTACTAGTCTTCATGGCATAATCGCAAGGTTGGGGGCGGCCTAAGGGTACAGATGTTTACTGGGGGATCCAGGCGAAACCATTGTGTATCCGCGATCCATAATCGACATGTTTTTTTTTGGATTGTACTTTCCATATCTGTTTTTAAAAGTTTTCTTGTATTTTCACTGGATGTTGAAACAAGTCTACTAAGTACTTGGAGAATTCTAGCTTTGCGCCTGATCAACGCACTGCCAAAGTCTGCAGGAACGAGGATAAACTTGTCAAGACATCGAGTTATAAAAGTATTTTGATAAAATATTATATAAATGATACTTTGATCAGTTATTTCCTTTTTTAAAGGATTTTAAAGTGTTTTAAATATTTTACCTATTTAACCAATAATTTTAAATAATGGTTCATTCTTCTCTTTCAACCTGCTTTCCCTCCTAGCTACTTTTCTTCCCTACCTTCTTTCGGGATGTCTTCCAACCTATTGTTCTTTCTAGTTGTTTATCCGCTCCCTTCCTTTTCGAGGACGAAAAGATTTGAGTGGGGGAGAGTGTAACAGCCCTAAATTTTTGTATATATTTTATTTGACTTTATTGCATTTTAAAACTATTTTAAACTTGTTTTATTTCAAACGTTTCATTTTTAAATATAAATGTTGATTATTATGTGAATTTTAATTTCAAACTGGTATAAATTGAACATTTTCCTGAAAAAGGGATTTCTGGTCAAACTGGTCAAACTTTGATTTTTAAACCTTAAATTTAAATATTTAAATTCTTAAATTCTATTTTTTATTATGAAAATATTTTTAATAACTTGAATAGTGCTTTACATTTCGTTGAAAACAGAATTGAATTGTGAAAGTTATGTATATTTCAATTTTGAGTGCAATTTGATTTATTTAACAATTTTGTTTATTTTAAATTATATAAATTGCATTTTCTTTGTCATATTCTATTTTAATATGTGTTAATATGTTATTTTATGTGTAATTTGTCTTTTAATATTTTTAAAGTGATAATAAAAATTTTCCAAAATTTATTGCATTTATTTTCTATTTTTAAAAGCTAGTTTCCATTTTCTGCTATTTTCCTCATTTAAATTATATTTAATTAAAAGTTATTTATTTATTTTTGTGAATGAATTTTTTTATGTTATTATCTTTATTTATAAATATTTTCTAAGTCCATATAAATCTTCCAAAGTTTATTCTGTTTATTTTCAAATTTTCTAGACTAGTTTTCATTTTTTTACTATTTTCTTATTTTAATCATATATAATTAATATTTATTTATTTATATTTTGTATATTTGTTATATTTTCGAATTATAACTGAATTTATATGTATTTTCATATATTTAAACTTATAAAAAGAAAATATAGAAATTTGAAAGGTTTTGGTGACTTTTTATCTCCTAAGGCCTTTTATATTCCTACCGTTTCACATTTTAACCATTTCTTTTCACTCAAATGGCCATATCTCTTCATTCTTTCAGCTTCCACCTTCATTTCACTTTCACGTATATTCATTTTCTCATTCCTGAACAAAAAAAAATTCGGCCATTGCCTTTGAGAAAAGTTTGGGTAAAGTTTCATTTTCTTTTTTTTTTGTTTTACTTTTATTCTTCTTTGATTTGAGTTTTGCACTTGCTCTTCACCTCTATAGGTTCGGCCATGCTCCTCTCCATGACCTGCCGCCTCCACTAACACCTGAGAACACCACCATCATCACCACTTCTCTGACCAAACCCCAAGCCATGCCTCCTTGTGGATTGATCCATCACCAAAATCCAACAAACTCCATAAAACTTGCCTAAACCGAACACATCATCCACATCCACCACTTCCACCACCCATGGCCGCCACCAACACCACCTCCAGCACCTCCAGCACCACCTAAACTCTCGGCCACACCATCCCCTTGGCTGCTATAGTGGGGGCCGTGACCTATATGCACTTGGCCGAGCCAAACTATGGCCTTAAACCCTTGTATATTGCTTTGTTAGTGTAGTTCCACCACCACCCACCTTTGCACCACCTTCTAGCATGTTAGGCCGACCCTTAGCAACCCAGACCTGAACCAAAAACATTGCTTTAGACCTGTAATACACTCATGGCCGAACTCAATGTGAGTTGGAGACAAGTGCAAAACAATTCCGCTTCGATTTGTGTAGTCTATTCTATCATTGTTTATCGTATTTGCATTTGAAACTTATGTATATTATTATTGTTTGTGTGACTTGTATTCAAGGGATTTGATACTTTGGCACCTCCACTCTTTTTTGAATCGTGTTATCGTGCTTGTTTGGATCTCATTCGTGCATTCGTCGTTGTGTCTCCAGCATAAAACTGTGAGTTATTCTCACCAGACAATATGTACATACATAACTAGTGAATTGACCCCTTTTGAATCTATAAAAAAATGCATTATCATGTTACACCTGCTATGTTATGATATTATGATGTTCACCCATGCTTAAACACCTGTTATATTATATGTTACTGTTATATTATGTTGTTCTATTATTTTATCAGTTTATCATCACTGCAAGTTCCCTTTAGATTAGAATCACTATGGGTTGAAATGATACATACCTGAACGGACTTTAGAATAGGAGAAAATCATTATGGGCTGAAATGATAGGCCTGAATGATTTTCAATTATTTTTCATTTCCTTGGGATTGCGGGTTTGAAATGATCAAACCCGGGTTTTCTTTGTAAATTACGGGTTGAAATGATATATTACCCGTATCACTTTACCTAGACTAGAAATGAAATACAGACCCGTTGTTAAAATATGTTTTTATAAAAATCTTAAAAATATTTTTGAAATGTAAATATTATAATATTTGATTTAAACTAAATAAAAAAATGATTTATGTAAGCATTATTGATTTTTTGAAAATTTATAAGTGAAATAAATTATTGGTAAAACTAGAAAATTTGAAATGTAAGTTATTTTGGGAAATTTTAATTGGGTGATAATTGGAATTTAAATTAAATATGAAATGTGATAAATTCATGATAATTTGGATTAAATTGAATTTAAATGATTTTTATATTATATTAATGATTTTGAATAAAGTTAAAATGTGAAATGAATGAATATTTAGGTTGAAATTTTGAAATATAACTAAAATTGGAAATTTGTGAATTTGGCTTAAAAGTGAATTTTAAGTTAAGTAAATAAAAATGGAATTAAGTTATATTTGAAAATTTAAACTTAAGTGTTAGGTTAATTTAATTTAATGAATTTATAATTTAATATTGGAATTTAATAAGTGAATTATTATTAAATTTTGATTTTTGAATGGAGGTTTAACTTTATAAAATCATGAATATAAGGGTATTTGAATGATGTTTTAAAGGTGAAATTATATGATTTTATTAGTTAAAAATGATTTATATAAAAATATAATTGTTTGTGAAATTATACTGAATATTTGAAGTTAATTAACTGCATTTCTGAAATGCTATTAATTCTAATGTAAATGATAATACAACATTTGTAAATGTTGTAGTTGATAATAATGAACCAAATGGCTAAATTTAATTAAAGGCTATTATAGCATTTTTGTAAATGTTATAATGGTTGAATTTAACTAAGTTTATTTGAAACTAATGTAACCCTATTACAGCATTTTAAATGTTGTCTTTTGTTAAATTGAACTGTTTTAAATGTGACTTTCCGTAGCATTTTCTAAATGCTGCGAAAGTTGAATTTTCATTGTTTTAATTAATTTAAGTGAACGAATGAACTTTGAAAGATTAAAATTTTGGAAATTTAATAATTTAATTATTAAATATAATAACTTCATTTTTATGATTTAAAATAAAGAAATTTGTTTCAAAATATAAACTATTTTGAAATATGATATTTTGATATTTTGAAATGGATTTTTGAAGGATATTGAATTTCTAAATGATATTTGATTTCGAAGTATAAAATACCATTTTGAAATTTTAACCACGGGATATATTTAATTTATAGTTTAACTGATCCTTAAAGGATGGGCGATCCCAAGCATCCTTTGAGTTATTGTGCATTTCTACTATAGTTCACTTGAGTTGGTTTACATTATATAAGTATATATTGTCCTGATTCGAGTGTTTTGTGTTTTACTTTACGCTCGGGTCAGCCTGAGTATTTACAGCTTAGCTTTGGATTTCTTTCTAGAGCAAGGAATCGCTGGAGATTCTGCTTGTCTAGTTATCTGATCCTTTCAGTTCAGTTGTTCTATTTCAGTTCTGGTATTCATAAACTTCTATTTATTAGAGATTTCTATTGTATATGTTTTCAAGCAGATATTATGTATTATGTTTTGAGAGTTTGTTATAGTAGCTTCATGAACTACTATGGTTTTTATATTCCGCTGCGAGTTATTCTGATATTCTGTGTCTGTGATTCTGTATTTGATTTTATTTGCTCCAAATTTTATTACAATCTGTTATTTTGAATTTTTCAAGTCAGACATGTGTGGATTATTGTCGATTTGAATGGTCCAAAATAGTGGGTCGTTATAGTTGGTATCAGAGCTTTGGTTTTTAGGCAAACCTTAGCCTACGGAGCAAAAAACTCATTAGAGGTAGGGTATAAATACCCTAGAATGAGTGAAATCAATCTCAGAATCATTCCTTTGTGAGAGAACATATTTTCGAAGTATAAGATGATTTTCAAATGATTTTTAAAGAATTTTCAAAGATTATTTGATATAAATTTTCTTGCTTTGAAAGTAAAATATTTCTTAAGCTTCATTCCTTTCATATCAACCTTGTTAGTAATTTCTTTGATTAGGATCCTCTAAAATTTTGAACTTCTCTCTTGATTGATCTAGATCCATTGTTGATAGGAATCTATTTTGGGTACGGCAAAATCAGTAGTTTGTTAGGTTGCTTTGAGTAAACTCTGTTGTATCTTTTGCTTAGCTAAAGTTGTCCAACTAAAGATATTTATGTTTCTGATTTCGTATGTTATGAATTCGAGTCTTTCCAAATTTTGAATGGGAATTTTTCTGTATCGATATAGGTTATATATCTCTAATCTTCATTTGGATTCTTATCGAATAGGATTCCTTTGAATTTTGGAACGCTCCCACTTGTTCTGAAATCCATTCCTGTCTCCCCTAATTGTATTCTTTTGATTTTGGAGCATTGCATCACTCCACTTTGTATGACCTTTATATGGTGGCGATTCTGCCAATCTTTGAATGATTATAATTGGCATTGATTCACCGGAGATTTCTGTATCCTCGGTTTATGATGTTTTCTATCTTCTGCTATATTTAGATTCTATCTCTGGCAATCGAAGGTCGATTTGCCTTAGATTTTCGCATCGATTATATTCTTGAAGTCACGGTTGACCGGTTAAGGTCTCCCGCGATTCAAATAGGCTTATCCATCTTCTATTTGGTAATTTAATTATCTTATCTTGGTTTGAGCCTATCTTTGAATTAGAATTCTATTTGATTAGAGTCCTTCTAAATTTGAATCTCTGTTTTGCTTTGAAATCCATCCTTGAATCGTCCCTTGGAAAGTTTGTGGTTGATTGTCTTTTGAAAATTGTGTATTCATTGTAGTTTTTATTTTGATAAGGATGACCATATTTTTATATAAAGATGAAATGTTTTTGATAAGGATTATATACCTTTTAAAAAAAATGAGAATTTGAAGTTTTGAAAGGATTTGAAATTGTGAAAATTTTATAAGAAATGGTTTCATATAAAATGATTTATAAATGAAGGTTTTGAATCTGAATTTAAGTGATTGAACTCCGGCATTCTGGAACTGGTTTTAAGATTTTGAAATAATAAATAATATGATTTAAAATTATTTTTCCGAATAAGTAATGTTTCAATGATTTTAATGGGTTTTAATGATTTCGAAGGAATTTCAAAGAAGTTTTCAAAGTAAATGGAAGTCCAGAACTCACTTGTGTCGTTGGAAAATAATTTCGGTGATGAGTGCACGCATCATCGACAATGATTTTTGAGTTTCTGAGTGAGGGAGAGGCCACTTCGGTAGCTTTGCTATGTGATTGATTTGTGAAACCAATTTTGATTTCAAATTCCGAAGTGTGATGTGATATTCGAAAGATATATGTATATATATTTGTAAAATTTGAAATGAGTCGGTGTTCAGTCCTTGAGTTTTGGATTTGATTTGATATAACTCTATTTTTGGAATTGATTTACTGATTTAATTGTGATTTCAACTCTTGGATTGAAATATGATTTCTTTGACTATTTTGAAGGTTCGAGCACTTCCAAATCAAGGTTAACTTTTCAAAGCTAAGTAATTTTGAAAAGTATAAAGTATATAAGTTTGGTATGTATGTTTAAAGTATGTAGTAATATGATTTAAATAGGTTGAAACTGTTTTGTTAAGTAAATGAATAAGGCTATTTTGAATTTTTTCTAATATGAAATTTAGATTTGAAATGTTTTGAGAAGAATTTAGTCTTAAAAATATTTTGAATAAAATTTAGTTTAAATGTTTAACTTAGTAACATCTTTATGAAACTATATATTTAAAAAGTTGGAATAGATACATAAGTTGTACGTATGCTGTTTTATTCGCATAATTAAATTGATCCAAGTTTGAGTACACAAGTTCGAGGTGAATTACACCATTTCGTGTAGGATTTTTCATTTGATTCTTGATGGCGAATATTTGATATGGATTTTGGGCTTGATTCTAGAATTCTCTATCATAGTATATGGCTATGCAAGGAGACTGATGGTTTCTAGTCGAGAAACCATATCGAAATCCGCATTAGAGAAGTCGAATAAACAATACTAGCTCGAAAGCGAACTTGTGTGATCGTGCGAGCGATCGAATGTGACTTTGCGAAATGATGACATATATACATCTTATATTCTAATATCATTGATATACTTGACGTTGAAATTGGAAGTTGTTGGGTTTGATATCTTTGTAATTTAATTGGAATTTTTCCTTTATGAAAAACTACTATCAATTTAAAACCATTTTTTTCTATTTTTCTTTTATTTTCTTAAACAAACTATTTTATTCTATTTTATATACAAAACTATTTTATGTACAAAACTATTTAACAAACTAATTTGTATACAAAACTATTCTAAACTCAAAACCTTTTAGTAAGCAAAGATGTTCAATCCCATATAGCTCTTCGTACAGCGAAATTTATTTTTGAAAATCTTGATCCTTATATAAGATGGACTTTATGTAAATATAAGATGATTTTGGAAATGAATTGTTTGACTTAAACTATATTAATTTGGAAATTTGGATTTATTTTCTAAATTTATTATTTTGGAAACTTTGGAACTGAAGATATTTGATTTGGGAGGATAATTTGGTGAAAGCATATATGATTTTGAAAATTATATTGATATTGAAACTAAATTGAAATTTGAGAACCTTATGTAACTAAATACTTGATTTGGGAGTTATCAAACTTATATAAAATTTGGTTTGTATAAGTATGATGTTGATTCGAAAACTATGGATTTGAAAAGGTACTCAATTTGAAAAGTGAAATCTTATATAATTGAAGTCTATATAAGTGTGATTTGATATACTATTGATTTTGGAAAGTATTTGATTTGAAAATGAAATCTTATATATAATGGACTTTATATAAGTATGATATTTGAAAGTGATTTGAAAAGGTACTATATGATACATATTTTCGAAGTAAAGATATGGAAAGTGCCTTCTGCTTGATATCCGCTTTGTGGCCACATTGTGGATTCATTCTATCGATATTTCTCTGATTTTTGGTTTTCCGGATATGATACTCGAGTTTCCATCGAATTACATGGCAATCTCCATGGTCTTACGAGCGCGACTTCATAGCGTAATCGCAAGGTTGGGGGGGCAGCCTACGGGCACGGATGTTTCTTGGGAGATCCAGGCGTAACCATTGTGTATCTGCGATCTATTGAGTCGCTTGGTAGCGTAATCAGCAGGGGCTGCGAGAGCCTAGGGTATGGATGTTTCTTGGGAGATCCAGGCGTAACCATTGTGTATCTGCAGTACTACCAGTCTTCATGGCGTAATCGCAAGGTTGGGGGCGGCCTAAGAGTACGGATGTTTCCTGGGGGATCCAGGCGAAACCATTGTGTATCCGCGATCCATAATCGACATGTTTTGTTTTTTTTGGATTGTACTTTCCATATCTGTTTTTAAAAGTTTTCCAGTATTTTCACTGGATGTTGAAACAAGTCTACTAAGTACCTGGAGAATTCTAGCTTTGCTCCGGATCAACGCACTGCCAGAGTCTGCAGGAACGAGGATAAACTTGTCAAGACATCGAGTTATAAAAGTATTTTGATAAAATATTATATAAATGAAACTTTGATCAGTTATTTCCTTTTTTAAAGTATTTTAAAGTGTTTTAAATATTTTACCTCTTTAACCAACAATTTTAAATAATGGTTCATTCTTCTCTTTCAACCTGCTTTCCCTCCTAGCTACTTTTCTTCCCTACCTTCTTTCGGGATGTCTTCCAACCTATTGTTCTTTCTAGTTGTTTCTCCGCTCCCTTCCTTTTCGAGGACGAAAAGATTTGAGTGGGGGAGAGTGTAACAGCCCTAAATTTTTGTATATATTTTATTTGACTTTATTACATTTTGAAAACTATTTTAAACTTGTTTTATTTCAAACATTTCATTTTTAAATATAAATGTTGATTATTAAGTGAATTTTAATTTCAAACTGGTATAAATTGAACATTTTCCTGAAAAAGGGATTTCTAATCAAACTGGTCAAACTTTGATTTTTAAACCTTAAATTTAAATATTTAAATTCTTAAATTTTATCTTTTATTATGAAAATATATTTAATAACTTGAATACTGCTTTTCGTTTCGTTGAAAATGGATTTGAATTGTGAAAGTTATGTATATTTCAATTTTGAGTGCAATTTGATTTATTTAACAATTTGTCTATTTTAAATTATATAAATTGCATTTTCTTTGTCATATTCTATTTTAATATGTGTTAATATGTTATTTTATGTGTACTTTGTCTTTTAATATTTTTAAAGTGATAATAAAATTTTTCCAAAATTTATTGCATTTATTTTCTATTTTTAAAAGCTAGTTTCCATTTTCTGCTATTTTCCTCATTTAAATTATATTTAATTAAAAGTTATTTATTTATTTTTGTGAATGAATTTTTTTATGTTATTATCTTTATTTATAAATATTTTCTAAGCCCATATAAATCTACCAAAGTTTATTCTGTTTATTTTCAAATTTTCTAGACTAGTTTTCATTTTTTTACTATTTTCTTATTTTAATCATATATAATTAATATTTATTTATTTATATTTTGTATATTTGTTATATTTTCGAATTCTAACTGAATTTATATGTATTTTCATATATTTAAACTTATAAAAATAAAATATAGAAATTTGAAAGGTTTTGGTGACTTTTTATCTCCTAAGGCCTTTTATATTCCTACCGTTTCACATTTTAACCATTTCTTTTCACTCAAATGTCCATATCTCTTCATTCTTTCAGCTTCCACCTTCATTTCACTTTCACGTATATTCATTTTCTCATTCCTGAACAAAAAAAATTTCGGCCATTGCCTTTGAGAAAAGTTTGGGTAAATTTTCATTTTCTTTTCTTTTGTTTTACTTTTATTCTTCTTTGATTTGAGTTTTGCACTTGCTCTTCACCTCTATAGGTTCGGCCATGCTCCTCTCCATGACCTGCCGCCTCCACCACCACTTGATAACACCACCATCATCACCACTTCTCTGACCAAACCCCAAGCCATGCCTCCTTGTGGATTGATCCATCACCAAAATCCAACAAACTCCATAAAACTTGCCTAGACCGAACACATCATCCACATCCACCACCCATGGACGCCACCAACACCACCTCCAGCACCACCTAAACTCTCGGCCACACCATCCCATTGGCTGCTATAGTGAGGGCCGTGACCTATATGCCCTTGGCCGAGCCAAACTATGGCCTTAAACCCTTGTATATTGCTTTGTTAGTGTAGTTCCACCACCACCCACCTTTGCACCACCTTTTATCATGTTAGACCGACCCTTAGCAACCCAGACCTGAACCAAAAACATTGCTTTAGACCTTTAATACACTCATGGCCGAACTCAATGTGAGTTGGAGACAAGTGCAAAACAATTCCGCTTCGATTTGTGCAGTCTATTCTATCGTTGTTTATCGTATTTGCATTTGAACTTATGTATATTATTATTGTTTGTGTGACTTGTATTCAAGGGATTTGATACTTTGGTTCCTCCACTCTTATTTGAATCATGTTATCGTGCTTGTTTGGATCTCATTTGTGCATTTGTCGTTGTGTCTCCAGCACAAAACTGTGAGTTATTCTCACCAGACAATATGTATATACATAACTAGTGAATTGACCCCTTTTGAATCTGTAAAAAAATGCATTATCATGTTACACCTGCTATGTTATGATTTTATGATGTTCACCCATTCTTAAACACCTGTTATATTATATGTTACTGTTATATTATGTTGTTCTATTATTTTATCATTTTATCATCACTGCAAGTTCCCTTTAGATTAGAATCACTATGGGTTGAAATGATACATACCCGAACGGACTTTAGAATAGGGGAAAATCATTATGGGCTGAAATGATAGGCCTGAATGATTTTCAATTATTTTTCATTTCCTTGGGATTGCGGGTTTGAAATGATCAAACCCGGGTTTTCTTTGTAAATTACGGGTTGAAATGATATATTACCCGTATCACTTTACCTAGACTAGAAATGAAATACAGACCCGTTGTTAAAATATGTTTTTATAAAAATCTTAAAAATATTTTTGAAATGTAAATATTATAATATTTGATTTAAACTAAATAAAAAAAATGATTTATGTAAGCATTATTGATTTTTTGAAAATTTATAAGTGAAATAAATTATTGGTAAAACTAGAAAATTTGAAATGTAAGTTATTTTGGGAAATTTTAATTGGGTGATAATTGGAATTTAAATTAAATATGAAATGTGATAAATTCATGATAATTTGGATTAAAGTGAATTTAAATGATTTTTATATTATATTAATGATTTTGAATAAAGTTAAAATGTGAAATGAATGAATATTTAAGTTGAAATTTTGAAATATAACTAAAATTGGAAATTTGTGAATTTGGCTTAAAAGTGAATTTAAGTTAAGTAAATAAAAATGGAATTAAGTTATATTTGAAAATTTAAACTTAAGTGTTAAGTTAATTTAATTTAATGAATTTATAATTTAATATTGGAATTTAATAAGTGAATTATTATTAAATTTTGATTTTTGAATAGAGGTTTAACTTTATAAAATCATGAATATAAGGTTATTTGAATGATTGTTTTAAAGATGAAATTATATGATTTTATTAGTTAAAAACGATTTATATAAAAATATAATTGTTTGTGAAATTATACTGAATATTTGAAGTTAATTAACTGCATTTCTGAAATGCTATTAATTCTAATGTAAATGATAATACAACATTTGTAAATGTTGTAGTTGATAATAATGAACCAAATGGCTAAATTTAATTAAAGGCTATTATAGCATTTTTGTAAATGTTATAATGGTTGAATTTAACTAAGTTTATTTGAAACTAATGTAACCCTATTACAGCATTTTAAATGTTGTCTTTTGTTAAATTGAATTGTTTTAAATGTGACTTTCCGTAGCATTTTCTAAATGCTACGAAAGTTTAATTTTCATTGTTTTAATTAATTTAAGTGAACGAATGAACTTTGAAAGATTAAAATTTTGGAAATTTAATAATTTAATTATTAAATATAATAACTTCATTTTTATGATTTAAAATAAAGAAATTTGTTTCAAAATATAAACTATTTTGAAATATGATATTTTGATATTTTGAAATGGATTTTTGAAGGATATTGAATTTCGAAATGATATTTGATTTCGAAGTATAAAATACCATTTTGAAATTTTAACCATGAGATGTATTTAATTTATAGTTTAACTGATCCTTAAAGGATGGGTGATCCCAAGCAACTTTGAGTTATTGTGCATTTCTACTACAGTTCACTTGAGTTGGTTTACGTTATATAAGTATATATTGTCCTGACTTGAGTGTTTTACTTTACGCTCGGGTCAGCCTGAGTATTTACAGCTTAACTTTGGATTTCTTTCTGGAGCAAGGAATCGCTGGAGATTCTGCTTGTCTAGTTATATGTTCCTTTAAGTTCAGTTGTTCTATTTCAGTTCTGGTATTCATAAACTTCTATTTATTTGAGATTTCTATTGTATATGTTTTCAAGCAGATATTATGTATTATGTTTTGAGAGTTTGTTATAGTAGCTTCATGAACTACTATGGTTTTTATATTCCGCTGCGAGTTATTCTGATATTCTGTGTCTGTGATTCTGTATTTGATTTTATTTGCTCCAAATTTTATTACAATCTGTTATTTTGAATTTTTCAAGTCAGACATGTGTGGATTATTGTCGATTTGAATGGTCCAAAATAGTGGGTCGTTATATACGAACTCAGAGGTTATGTAGTTGAAGGTTATCAGTGATATACTCCCAATTTAGTAGTGTGGCATGCTAAGTGTTGCTGTGTGTTGCTGATCATTGGTTGATCATTTGTGATCAAAGCATGGCTGTCGTGTAAAGCGTAGCTTTGTTGACGAGACCTCATCGGACCTCACCACCCGAAAATGGTCAAAACAGGAAAGATGCGGCAAGGTTATGAGGGTCGCTCCCTTTAGGGTATGTCATTTCCTTCTGGAAAAAGGTGGTATCATGGTATGGATCCCGGATGCTTTACCTGTGTGGTGGCATCAATCTTATTTACTGTGTGATTGTTGCTTTGTGATCGAGGGCCCTCGGATAAAGGTCGCAAATGACCGGGGGGGTGGCATATTCGTGTAGTAGTTACCTAGTAAGAGGTTACCCGGCCTTGTGTTGGAAAAGAGCAGTTGTCTCTCGGGGCGTCCCTCCAGAGGCGTTTCCATGTAGCATAGAAAGTTCCTTAGCCTGACCATTTGTTGGAAATCCAATTCCCAATACGAACCCTGTACGATTTTAGTTGTAGAACCTGCCATTTACTTATGGTGGTCACCACTGTTTAGATGGTAGCTATAGTAGGCATAGTTTGGAATGTCTATGCTGGCTAAGATTAATATTATACTTTCGAAATGGCTTTCTACACTATGCACTAGTAATAATATCAAAAGAGTTTTCTCGTATTAAGCATATTCGACTATCATAAGAAGAAATCTCCTCCAAGTCTGTGATTGCATTGTGTGTGTGGTGGGAGGTCTTATGGTAGTTTCATTTTCCAAAAGCATTGCGAATTTGTTTTATTTTCTTTGTGAAAATAACTGTTTTTAAGATCTCACACCAGTCCTACGACTGACCTGGAGTTTATTGTTCCCTTTCTAAACTCTGGGTGCCCATAATTTTCCACACGGGTAGCCTAGAGTCAGGTTATCAGGTCATTCTGGAATTCAGATGTTGCTGTGGAGATCTAGAGGCGAGCTGGATGGCGAGACGTATCACTTATACTAGTATTATTCCGCTGTGTATTATGTTGTGTGGACAAGTTATATAACTGTCCGTTGTTGTGTGTTGTTGTAAACTCTGATGATATGATGTAATGTATAAATTGATATAGTCTTTCGTTTTAAAGATTATTCATTCATCTATTATATATTGTTCTGCTGCGAATGTGAGATTCTATTGTTGTTTCTGTTTCTTCTTTATTCTTCTTCTGTCTTCTTCTACCTCTTCTTTTTAACCCTAATGGTTTGGTTTTCCAGCATTCGATTGCATGGCATTTGATACAGTGGACGTATTAATGTCGACTTTCGAGCGTCGAAATATCGAAACGTTACAATTTGAACTTGTAATAAAATATTTGTTTGAATAAAATATTTGTTTAAATATGAATTCCAAGTTATTTATTTTATTCAACAAACATTTATTTAATTATGTGGAGAAATAAAATAGTACAATGACAAATACATTTAAACGAATATATATATATATATGTTTATTATCATCAAATAAAAAACATACACTAGTATATTCTACAGTATTGTTTATGGATTTACTGTGACGCCCCACCTCTATACCCACGCTAGCCAAGGACACTACGGGTAATGCCATCGACTAGCACGGAGAATAAGGCTGTTGAGGAGCGACCATCCATGTAATTGCTTTGTGCGAGTACCGATATGCCAGATAGTATAACATGCATTTTATTTCAAGAGGGAATCCGACATACCGATACAAACTCAAAGCTACTACACAGTGGCTATATGGACTTCGGAAACAAATATAGAAATAAACATAACACAAATCAGTCACAGACAATTCATATCACAAAGGCGGAAATAGATATGAATATAACACATGAAAGTGTACATCGGAGTGGTGGTCAAACAAGATCCACAATATCAGAAAGAATAAAAGATACAAGTGCTAGGCAACAGAATAATTATACATCAACGAGTCTATATCTCAAATGTATACAACCAAAAACTACAATGCTAAAGTAGTTAGCCAAAAGTCAGATGATAGTCCCAGATAAGAAGTCATAAGGAAGCACCTGTAAAATCTCAGTCTGACCCGAGTATTATTTGAGAAGAAAATAATAAACGGATCAGTCTAGCTATAAATATCAGATAAAGTGATATAGAATAAGAGATATGACAAAAACGTATGATAACCATAAAGCCATACAGTGATAAGTATCTAATCGAAAAATCAATCCAGAGATTAATCAATATCACAAGAATCTTCTCAAAGATTAAAAAGAATGTCATATTCTTAATTTAATTCACCAAGCCACAATAAATGACATACATATCGATGCCAACTGAAAAAGGTGGTGAAACATAAATTCCAGAAATCACAACGAGAAATCCAAAAATCACATAAAGGGGGAGGCCTATCAAAAACGGGAGCATGAAAACTCCCAAACACGTGTAACATAAACGGAACGCTATTCCATGGTCGCTAACCATAGAGCCGGTGCAACGGCGTAGTGCAATAACGGTATGCCCGAGGAACCAGAAACTCAAATATTTTGGAACAACGACGTAGTGCAATAATGGTACGCCCGATGAACTCAAAACTCAAATATTTCGGATTAATGACGTAGTGCAATAACGGTTCGCCCGATGAACTCGAAAGTCGGAGCTTCGATGTAGTACAATGACGGTATATCCGATGAACTCGAAAGCCGGAGCATCGATGTAGTACAATGACGGTACATCCGATTAACCGAACACCATAAAAGAACATGGGTCGCTAGCCCACAATAAAAATGAGACGAAGCTCAATAAAACGAAGTACAGTCCTCCATGTGGACAAAGAGACATCACACATTGCTAGTCTAAACCATAAAATGATCATCGTCGATCATCAAGAAGTGACAATTACACTAAGCCAGTAAATATAAGAGTTTAGCTTCATGTCCCATAACCACTTGCTTAACTTAAATATTTACGAACAAATTGTAAATCTCCACTAGAAAATTGTCACAACAGTTTCAATCGAACAAGTCCAAAAATTAACCGACGAAGTAAACGCAAGCATTTCATACCACTTGTTTTGCTAAGCCGTTTAATTATATTTTCTCATACGAATGAGGTAAAGGTTTGTATATACTAATAGATTGGAAAACGGTTTTGAAAACAAGCTATATATTAAAAATAGAGTTGAAATCATCTTTTGTAAAAGAGTTTGAATATTTACTACTAGTATAGAAAACCTTTATATTTTAAAGTGACAAATCACAAAAACGATTGTAGAAACAATAAATGATAAAAATTCACATACGAAGACGTGAATCGAATCCAAAGAAATCGATACCAAGCCCATCAAAATAGATATTCTCAAAAATCCCGAAAAAGAAGTCATCAATGTCAATAATAGATGTTAACAACAATTGGGAATCAACAGGAATCGATAAACCATTGAAATTTACTCGAAAATAGGCAAATTAGGCAAAATCAGCAGTTCCAAACGTCTGGTAGGTGTTCCCAGACGTCTGGCCCAAGGTTCTAGAAGTTTAAGTGTTTTCTCTCTTCTATTTTTAATTCTTGGGCCATTTCAAACGTCTGAAAATTTCAACCAGACGTCTGAATTTTGTTTCAAACGTTTGGATTTTGTTACTGCCTTTTCCAGACCCCTTTCCAGACGTCTGGATTGTTCAACCAGACGTCTGGATTTGGTTTCAGACGTCTGAAATTTATTTCTGACGTCTGAAATTTTCTACTAGGCAAAAAATACAGCCTAGCTCCAAAACGACAAATCTAAACCGAAATGCGATCGTACGAGCGACGAGCACTAAGGGTTTACACCAATCGGCAACCCGGCCCTATAAGCACTTCGATTCATCACTGAAAACATGTTCAAACATCCATAAAAGGATTTTCATAAAATTGAACCAAAACACCAAAAATTGGAGAATTCACAAAACCAATCCGAATCAAAGCAAATGCACATGAATAAGAGTTAGGAATTCATGCCTAACACTCAAAGATAATCATAGACTAAGATGTGAGATAAAAATCTCACCTTTAAACCCAAACAAATGAAGAAGAAGCTAAAGAGCAATGGCAAGGACAGTCACTCTCCAATTCCAACCCAACAAGCTTGAATCTAAGCTTAAAAGAGAAACCTTTCCTAAGTTAGGTTTAGGAAATTTCTGAAATTGAAAGGAGAATGAGTTGGAGAAGATGAAGAGGATGCTTACCAATAGTTCTCTTTGAATTTGGAGCTAGAAGAAGGATTTGCAAATGAACTAGGGCTTAGGAATTTCCATTCTTTTTCTCTTCCCCCATTTTTATCTAAAGCTTGAGTTGTATTAGGAAAATGAAATGAATGAAGAGAAGTAGGGGTGGAGCTTGGGTCTTAGTTGGGGTTAATGAGCTGAAACTCAAACCAAAGCCCTAAGTGAAAAAGTAGCAAAATTCCACTAACTCCAAACATATCGAAGTTTATACTCAAAAAGGTCGCAAACTACACTTTGAACTCAATGGAAGTGGTCTCGAGTCCTAATTCGACTGTTTGCAAAAAGTAGCTTTCCGGACTAAAATCCGACTAACGATGAAATATTTAAATAAAATATTTAAATATACAATCGATAAATATGCGGGTTGTTACAGACTCCCCTCCTTAAAGAAATTGCGTCCTCACAATACTTAAGAAGAAAATAAAGAGTAACAACCATAGAAGCATATCAACACAAAAAGAAAATTTGAAATAAGAAGTTCACCATAAAGAGCACGAAAGAGTTAGTCTGAACATGTTCGCTCGATGAATCCTCTGGATTCCCAAGAGCGATCCTTAGGATTTGAGAACCATTGAACTTTCACAAGAAAAACATCTTTATTTCGAAGGCGTTCAACCTCTGAAGCAATGATGTGTATAGAATGTTGCTCGTAAGTCAAAAAGGCGAAACATCAATTTCCACAATAACACCGGGCTCAAGAATAAAAATCGAAATCCTAAAGGCATTTCCGTAGTTGAAAGACGTGGAAAACGCCCTGAATAGCAGAAAATTGAGCCGGTGCAATCGCGTAGCACAAAGCGGTACGCCCAAGAAACTAAAAACTCGAATAATTTGGAACAACAGCGTAGTACAATAACGGTACGCTAGGTGAACCAAAGCTCAAATAATTCGAAACACCGACGCAGTACAAACGATACGTCCGATGAACCGAAGCTCAAATAATTCGGAACACCGACGCAGTACAAACGATACGTCCAATGAACCGAAGATCAAATAATTCGGAACACCGACGTAGTACAAATGATACGTCCAATGAACCGAAGCTCAAATAATTCGGAACACCGACCAGTACAAACAATACGTCCAATGAACCGAAGCTCATAAAAGAACATCGGAGGCTAGTCCATAAAAGAAATGAGACGAAGCTCACTAAAACGAAGTACATCGAAACGTCTGATGAACTTGGTAAAAAGATTATTCCTTTCGGACATCATCAAAGAAACAACCACTTGTTGCTTGCAACAAGGATATTGGCAACACGATTTCCCCTTTCGAGAGTATAAAGAATATCAAGATCATAAGATATAAGGGACTCGAACCAACTTTAAGTTCCTTATGAGAAAATAAACATTTCAAAGATCTATGATCGGAGTGGAGATCGAATTTCTCCCCTAAAATAATGATGTCAAACTCTAAAAGTGAAAACAATAGCCACGAGCACTAGATTATGAGTGGCATATCTAGTCTCGATAGGCTTTAATGATTTAGAAGCAAAAGTGATAGCACGTTTTCTTTTGGAAGAGAACGTCATCCAAACCAATACAACTAGCATCGATATAAGCAATAAAGTCTTGGTTCCCTTCGAGATTCACAAGAATAGGAGTATCGAAAAGAATGAATTTCTTTTAAATAATTTTCTTTTCTGAAAAGCTAAAACTTTTAAAACTACAATTATCTTTATGTAATAACCTTTTCAGAAAAACTTTTATTTTACAAGTCAATTTACTGTGTCTGATTGTCTCATCATAGCGTTTAGGAGATTCCTATCGATAACGTTGATCATGCGCATCGACCAGAATTCTTAAAGCACTCAATGGGCAATACAGTCACAAAATCATCTTCTTTATGATAAACATGTTTTCTTAAAAGCCTTTAAGAATATTCTTTGCTCGTTTAAGAACAAAATCAAATTGTACTTATAAATAAATCTTATGAAAAAGATTTGCAAAATTTTAAATCGCTGATATCATCCAAAATTAATATATATAAGAATGGAGTCATCGAGATCGTAGAATACTCGATTCATAAAATGGATGAAGTAAGCTGGACAAACTAAATGACATAATAAGTCATTCATAAGTTTCATAACGAGTACGGAATGCGGTAAGTTGAAGGCTAACTTCCGCAACTCGTAGCAAATGAAAACCGGTGGCAAGGTCGAGCTGAAAAGACCTTAACACCACTCAAAAGATTTCTTAGGCGATAATCCTAAGACAAGCTCAAAAATACCGGAAATTCTCAAACTACATGAATGAGAGAAATAATACTTTCCTCATCATGAGGGCTTAAAGAATTTAATGATGCCATCCAATTGGAATCAAAATCACAAAGAAAAATAGAAATCTGCTTAACAGATTGAAAATGTCGAAGATGAATAGTCCACTCGGGACATAGGATATGGCTTCACAATGATTAAGCCAATCCTTTCACATAAATCAATTCCGAGGCCTAAGTAAAAATCGGCTTGGAAAGAAAAATCACATAAAATAATTTCGACATCAATAAAAGCAAATTGAGTGTTGCGGATCCACCAACCGTATTCGCAATCATCAAAGAAGTCAACAAGCCCAAAAATGTTTAAAGAAAAGGAATCAACAAGTTCTTTTGACATAAAATAATGAGACGAAACCCATATCAAAAGAACTCGAATAAGATAATCACAAAACAAATGTCATCAAGGATTGAATGAAAAATACCTTGACCAAGAGAAGTGTTGCTAGGGGCTTGCACAATATTTAGCTTTCCCTCTCTCTTCTTTGGAAGTCTGGGGCATGAAGATAATAAATGGCCCGAACTTTTGCAATAACGACAAAAAAATGGTTTTGGGCACTCTTTAGCATAGTGGTCCGTAAGACCACAATTGTAGCATCGTCCACGACTAGTGGTAGGAGTCTTTGCTATAGAACTTTCTTGCTTCCCTTTCTTGTCGGGATAGGGATTGGGGACTATGAGCTTAACAGGCCTCTTCATGTTATTGTTGAAGTTTTGTTTAGCACCCACAACTTCAACATCACACTCTTTATCGGCCTCTTCAAGACGAAGAGCGATATCAATAAGCTGATCGAAAGAAACTTCCAATTTCAGAAGTAATGGCTTCTTGAGATTCTTGTTCAAGCCATAAACAAATCTCTGATTTTTCTTCAATGGGGTATTAATGTATTCAACCCCGTATTTAGAAAGAGATTCGAAAGACGCGACGTAGTCCGTCACAGAAGATTCACCTTGAACAAGGTCGATAAAACGCTGGGCCAAAGTTACTTTTTCAGCCTCCGGCACAAATTTCAATTCGAATCTTTCCCGGAATTGCTCCCAAGTGAGATCTGCTTCAATGATTTCAGAAATAAGAAGCTCATACCAATCTAATGCTCTTTCTTAGAGCATGCTAGAAGCCACTTGGACTCGAAGTGAATCAATAAGATCCATACGGGAAAAGATGCGATCGCATGATCTAAGCCAAGCTTGGATTTCTGTAACACTTTCGGATCCCTTGAATGGCCTTCCACCCAAAGCGGAAAATCTCTGCACAAGCATGCAAACCCGGATTTAGGGTGAGTTGGCGCTGGAACGGGTCCGACAGCTTGGGCATTGTTCACAAGATCTAAAAGTTGTTGAGCTGACATAAATACTCCATCCTGAGGAGTAGCACTAGATTGACCGGCGCTGGGACGGCCAGGTCTAACCATTTCTCTTCTCTACGAAAGAAAGAAAGAAGAGGAAAAAGATTATTCTCAAAATGAATATCAAACAACCTTGATTGATAAAACAAGGAATCATAAAAGAAAATAGGATAGAACGATACGAAGGCCCGAATTAAATCCTATGGCACGATTCCTAAGAAGGACTTAGGACAATGATCCTTGTTAGATTATTCTACATTGTTCCGAAGTTTGGCTCTGATACCAAGCTGTGATGCCCCACCTCTATACCCACGCTAGCCAAGGACATTACGGGGTAATGCCGTCGACTAGCACGGAGAATAAGGCTGTTGAGGAGCGACCATCCATGTAATTGCTTTGTGCGAGTACCGATATGCCAGATAGTATAACATGAATTTTATTTCAAGAGGGAATCCGACATACCGATACAAACTCAAAGCTACTACACAGTGGCTATATGGACTTCGGAAACAAATATAGAAATAAACATAACACAAATCAGTCACAGACAATTCATATCATAAAGGCGGAAATAGATATGAATATAACACATGAAAGTGTACATCGGAGTGGTGGTCAAACAAGATCCACAATATCAGAAAGAATAAAAGATACAAGTTCTAGGCAACAGAATAATTATACATCAACGAGTCTATATCTCAAATGTATACAACCAAAAACTACAATGCTAAAGTAGTTAGCCAAAAGTCAGATGATAGTCCCAGATAAGAAGTCATAAGGAAGCACCTGTAAAATCTCAGTCTGACCCGAGTATTTTTTGAGAAGAAAATAATAAACGGATCAGTCTAGGTATAAATATCAGATAAAGTGATATAGAATAAGAGATATGACAAAAACGTATGATAACCATAAAGCCATACAGTGATAAGTATCTAATCGAAAAATCAATCCAAAGATTAATCAATATCACAAGAATCTTCTCAAAGATTAAAAAGAATGTCATATTCTTAATTTAATTCACCAAGCCACAATAAATGACATACATATCGATGCCAACTGAAAAAGGTGGTGAAACATAAATTCCAGAAATCACAACGAGAAATCCAGAAATCACATAAAGGGGGAGGCCTATCAAAAACGGGAGCATGAAAACTCCCAAACACGTGTAACATAAACGGAATGCTATTCCATGGTCGCTAACCATAGAGCCGGTGCAACGGCGTAGTGCAATAACAGTACGCCCAAGGAACCAGAAACTCAAATATTTTGGAACAACGACGTAGTGCAATAACGGTACGCCCGATGAACTCAAACTCAAATATTTCGGATCAACGACGTAGTGCAATAACGGTACGCCCGATGAACTCGAAAGCCGGAGCATCGATGTAGTACAATGACGGTACATCCGATGAACTCGAAAGCCGGAGCATCGATGTAGTACAATGACGGTACATCCGATGAACCGAACACCATAAAAGAACATGGGTCGCTAGCCCACAATAAAAATGAGACGAAGCTCAATAAAACGAAGTACAGTCCTCCATGTGGACAAAGAGACATCGCACATTGCTAGTCTAAACCATAAAATGATCATCGTCGATCATCAAGAAGTGACAATTACACTAAGCTAGTAAATATAAGAGTTTAGCTTCATGTCCCATAACCACTAGCTTAACTTAAATATTTACGAACAAATTGTAAATCTCCACTAGAAAATTGTCACAAGAGTTTCAATCGAACAAGTCCAAAAATTAACCGACGAAGTAAACGCAAGCGTTTCATACCACTTGTTTTGCTAAGCCGTTTAATTATATTTTCTCATACGAATGAGGTAAAGGTTTGTATATACTAATAGATTGGAAAATAGTTTTGAAAACAAGCTTTATATTAAAAATAGAGTTGAAATCATCTTTTGTAAAAGAGTTTGAATATTTACTACTAGTATAGAAAACCTTTATATTTTAAAGTGACAAATCACAAAAACGATTGTAGAAACAATAAATGATAAAAATTCACATACGAAGACGTGAATCGAATCCAAAGAAATCGATACCAAGCCCATCAAAATAGATATTCTCAAAAATCCCGAAAAAGAAGTCATCAACGTCAATAATAGATGTTAACAACAATTGGGAATCAACACGAATCGATAAACCATGGAAATTTACTCGAAAATAGGCAAATTAGGCAAAATCAGCAGTTCCAGACGTCTGGTAGGTGTTCCCAGACGTCTGGCCCAAGGTTCTGGAAGTATAAGTGTTTTCTCCCTTCTATTTTTAATTCCTGGGCCATTTCAGACGTCTGAAAATTTCAACTAGACGTCTGAATTTGATTTCAGACGTCTGGATTTTTTTTCAGACGTCTGGATTCTGTTACTGCCTTTTCCAGACCCCTTTCCAGACGCCTGGATTTTTCAACTAGACGTCTGGATTTGGTTTCAGACGTCTGAAATTTTCTACTAGGCAAAAAAACAGCCTAGCTCAAAAACGACAAATCCAAACCGAAATGCGATCGAACGAGCGACGAGCACTAAGGGTTTACACCAATCGGCAACCCAGCCCTATAAGCACTTCGATGCATCACCGAAAACATGTTCAAACATCCATAAAAGAGTTTTCATAAAATTGAACCAAAACACCAAAAATTGGAGAATTCACAAAACCAATCCGAATCAAAGCAAATGCACATGAATAAGAGTTAGGAATTCATGCCTAACACTCAAAGATAATCATAGACTAAGATGTGAGATAAAAATCTCACCTTTAAACCCAAACAAATGAAGAAGAAGCTAAAGAGCAATGGCAAGGACAATCACTCTCCAATTCCAACCCAACAAGCTTGAATCTAAGCTTAAAAGAGAAACCTTTCCTAAGTTAAGTTTAGGAAATTTCTGAAATTGAAAGGAGAATGAGTTGGAGAAGATGAAGAGGATGCTTACCAATAGTTTCTCTTTGAATTTGGAGCTAGAAGAAGGATTTGCAAATGAACTAGGGCTTAGGAATTTCCATTCTTTTTCTCTTCCCCCATTTTTATCTAAAGCTTGAGTTGTATTAGGAAAATGAAATGAATGAAGAGAAGTAGGGGTGGAGCTTGGGTCTTAGTTGGGGTTAATGAGCTGAAACTCAAACCAAAGCCCTAAGTGAAAAAGTAGCAAAATTCCACTAACTCCAAACATATCGAAGTTTATACTCAAAAAGGTCGCAAACTACACTTTGAACTCAATGGAAGTGGTCTCGAGTCCTAATTCGACTGTTTGCAAAAAGTAGCTTTTCGGACTAAAATCCGACTAACGATGAAATATTTAAATAAAATATTTAATTATACAATCGATAAATATGTGGGTTGTTACATTTACTATGCTAGGTTTCAGGTTTATTAGCATGGACAATAGCGTTATGCGTAACAGGGGATTACTTTGGAACTTGGACCTATGGAGTGTCAGTTTAGTTTACTAACACATGCATATCACAGTTAGAGGTAGCATGACCAAAGGAGGAACAATGTAACGACCCGCTATTTTGGACCATTCGCATCCATTATAAGTGTATAGGTAGACACTCATGCCAGAATTGAATTGCTCAAAATACCGCGTTGTTAATTTAAATTTGGCAAAACTGAACATATACAGTAAATAAATAATCACAGACACAAAGTATAAATGCAGCGGAAATAAAAGAGATAGTAGTTCATGAAGCTACTATATAAATATATAAGTTACATCAGAGTTAAACCAGATACAACGGAAGAGTAATATGATACATCAGATACAAATCAGAATACATCACTGGAATCATCGAATACTGAAAGCAGAACAGATGGCTGGATCTTCAAGCAAAGCTCCAACTTCAAAGGTGAGTCTCGAATACCGGTACACTCAGTCTGACCCGAGCGTAAAGAAAAACACAAAACACTCGAGTCAGGATTAACATTCTTATATCAATAAATCCAACTCAAGTGAAATAGCAATTGAAATACAAGTAACTCAAAGGATGTTTGGAATAACCATCCTTTAAGGATCCGTTAAACTATCTACTATGTAGTAGTGTACGATAAGTAGATAATGTCTATCAGTAATATAAAGTATCAAAATAGTGTTAAGGCGTTACCATTATCCCCCTTAACACATTTTATATAAGCGTTATAGTCTATATAGCACTGTAAACTCCACCGTAAACTAGTGGGCTATCAGGGAGTACTCCATAGGTATAACACAAAATAAATCGTAGTGGTCGCGTATATAGGGATCCAAGTATGACAAGGCACATGAGGCAATACCCAAGGTAGTGAAACTATCGTTTGTCTGATCCGGACTGGTGAGAACGCATCGTCGCAGCGATCGCAACACCGCGAAACAACACTCCCAAATCAAGGGTGCACCAATCGACAACAAGTAATAAGTAGTTTCGAAGAAGTGTGTTCGCTCGAGGTAGCTAGCCCCCATTTGGCCCGGCACGGCTCCTGTTTTAGTCATTTCCAATTTGACACAAGTGTCAAGGCTATCCATTATCGTTCTCTTTCTTCAGTCATCACGTACATCATTCCAACCACTTCGTTCTGGATCAACACTCCGCGAATGTTAGTTATTAAAGTGGTTTTCGGTATCGACAGAGAGTATGTCCATATCTGATCCCGGTCTCTTTAATAACTACGTATTATTACACCGATTGGTCGGTTATAAATTTCAAAAACCAAATCAATTACAATTACAATTAGAATTTGTAAACCAACATTTCATTTCTCTTTCGAAATCAATTTCCATAATTTACATCACAAAACTTCCAAATTCATATTTTCAAAATCTTATAATTCAATTTCCATTTTTATTTAAACCATTCAAATATTGATTCAAGTTCGTATATAAGTTTCATTTCGAAAACATTTAAATTAATTTAATTTAACATTCAAATCAATTTAAATCATTGATCGATTTCATTCAATATTTGTTAAGTTAAACTTATCATTCAAAACAATTTCAATTTGATTTCCAATTCATTAAATCAATTAATTAAGTTCAACTTTATTACATCAAAACTTACAATTTTGAATTAAATCAAATTCGTCAAATCAATTCTTTCAATTTCAAGTCTTACATTAATTTCAATAAATCACATTTTATTTCTTGTTAAAGAAATTCAATTTCATTTATTTACTTACTTAAATAATTTTCCAAAACTTAATTAATAAAGAATCTCAATTTCAATTATTTACGAAGTAAAAATCCACTTATTCAAAAGTTCAATTTTACTTATTATATAAAGATTTCAGTCTTATTTAATTATTAAATAATTTCAAAACTTAATTATTAAATAATTTCAAACTTAATTATTAAATAATTTCAAAACTTAATTCAATCGTTTCTCAAATTAAACAACGTTCTTTCATCAATTGCATTGTTAATATTTTTTTTTCATAATATTAAATATTAACATTTTCCTTTCATAAAAATTCAAATTCCAACTTCATTTCAAAACCTTATCAGTTATTCAAGATAAAATCTTTATTTTATTTTTAAATCAAATTATTGACCAATCGAGTTTTTATTTAATTCTCTATCCTAGGTCAAAGTTTAATTTGGGTATTTATCATTTCAACCCGATTCCAATTCAATTCAAAATCAAAGCATAGCAAAGGGAACTTGAAGTGTGATAATTGGGATGGTGTCAAAGTAAATAAACAAGCAATAACAACAATCAATAACAATCCAATAATCAATTCAAATAATCCCGAAATAACCGTATTAATTCACATTGTTGTTTGTGCGAATTGATATAATTATTTCTAGAATCTACACTATCATTTCATGTAGATTAAAGATTATTACACTAATATTTTATACGGTTCTTCAATTGATATCTATTATCCAATTTCATACTACATAAATTTTACAACATACATTCAATGGTTCAAGGTGTACATAACCAAATTTCTACGTGTTAATTAATTTAACATTTAAATAAGGTCATATTATGCAAATGTCATCTAATCAAATTTAGCATATACCAAATCTAACTATCCTACGTCAGTTCCAATTTTAAATTATTTATCACTTACAACATTAACAATTTAACGTCAAATGTCAACATCAAACAATCAATCATTTATCAACCAAACAGGATTATCATTGTTTAAATAACAGATAAAGGTGTCAAATGTCATAGGTGAACTGATACAGGTAATAGCATATATAACAGTGTAATTAACTAACAGCAGCATATTTCAATTGTCGTTTCAATTGAAATCAGATTTAATAAATAAAAGAACATTAATCATGAGTGATTGCTCACCTTTCGAGGCTAGAAAGATTCGACAATAGAGCAAGCTACGAATTCCAAGCAAAATGAGATGAGCACGAATTTGATGAAGAAAGCAGGCACGACGAACAAAAGCTGAAAAATAGGGATCGATGAGAACCAAAATATTTCACATATATTTAATTGTTTTTCAAAAATCAACATTCCACTTAAACCCAAATCAAAATAAAATCTATATTTAAGCATACATTTAAACCAATATACAAATAAACCTTTATTTTCAAATTGAAAATCATAGTTTAATCAAACACATATATAGAAATCAATATTATATTTAAACATACATATAACACATAAAATTCTTATATATCCCAAGATCAATTTATTATATCAAACATATGTTAAAACATACACATATTAGTTTATAATAACGTACTGTACAAGTTTTATCCTAAGGTCACTACAATAATAATGTAACAGGCATGCCACAGCAAATCTTGTAAAATCCAAAAATAGGCCTCAGGCAATTATTTCATGCATATTATACTTAAAATCTTTCCAAAACAGAAATCTTCATACATATGAAAAACAAAAATGACTTTGAAAACAAATGAATTACTATGCATATAACATATATGCGTACAACATATATACAAAACTGCATAACTGTATAACAACAAATGATATTATGACTATTATAACATGCGTAAATATATATGAGTACGGTCCCACATATACTTGTTTGCCATGCCTATTATAACAACTGTTAGGTCACACCCTAATCTTTTCTACAATATGCAAATCCTATATAAGTTATTATAACTTTATACACTATAAATAACAGGTTAATATGTGAACTAGTGTAAAAACTTACGTAACTTACCAACTTTATATGTATTGTATTGTATTTATATATACAACACACTTTGGATATCTTATATATACTATTTACACTAGTTCACATATTAACCTGTTATTTATAGTGTATAAAGTTATAATAACTTATATAGGATTTTCATATTGTAGAAAAGATTAGGGTGTGACCTAACAGTTGTTATAATAGGCATGGCAAACAAGTATATGTGGGACCGTACTCATATATATTTACGCATGTTATAATAGTCATAATATCATTTGTTGTTATACAGTTATGCAGTTTTGTATATATGTTGTACGCATATATGTTATATAAATAACGTATTATATATATTGTAAAAAAATATGCTAATCGAAATTCTTATATATACTATAAGATTCATAAACCTGTTAATAATTATACAACACACTTTGGATATCTTACACACGCATATTATTAAAACCATATAAATTTTTTAACACATATAAATATAAAACCAAATATTTAATTTATCTTTTAAAACAAAACAGACAGTGTAAGAAAAAAACTAACAAAACACATACATACCTCTATATATAAAATTATTATGTAAGTCTTCACAAAAAAAATGTTACAAAACTATTCTTTTTTTTCCTTTACATAAAACAGAATTAACAAATATAATAATATGCATACAAACACTATATACTTACCTTATATAAGCTTTTATATATACAAATCAGAATGAAAGGTCAAATGGAGATAAGTTTTTTTTTGTACTAACAGTAATGTATATAAACTTTTTATAAAATTTTGTATATAACATACCGAACTTATATATTATATATATATATATATATATATATGTAAACAACATACCTAAGCTTATACAGTATTATTATAAAAATTTGTATCTAATTAACATATTATAACAGTAAACAAAACATAAAACATTGAATAATACTACTATACTATATTATAATATATACTATAAGCTTATACAATATATACCTACGCAAAGAGGAAGTGCAAAAGATTGGTGAAGGCGGTGGCGGAAGGGAGCACGGCTGGCCGAGAGTGAGACTGGCGAACCGGAAATAGGTGGGAATGACAAGCGAACTGAGGAAACTAGGTGGAAAGACGAGCCGAAGTGTGGTCAGGTGAACTTTGGCCTCGGCGAGTGGGCTCCACGTGCTAGCTGCCGTGGCCGTGTTGTTAACGGTGGAGGAGGCCGGAGGAGATGTCTGCCTTGGGGACTGTGTGATGGTCTTCGGTTTGGAGGGAAGCAGTGGTCGTGAGCTCGGCTGAGATGAAAGCTTGCAGCTATGGTGAGGTGTTGTACAATCGGTTTGGGTGAAGGGTTGGTGCAGGGACGAGAGGGAGCAGGCATAAAGAGGAAAGTTTGAGGGAAAATGAGCAGGCTAGGTTTTGTTGGGCAAAATAACACGCTTTGTATTATTCATTATTTTTCTCTTTTGAAAAGAATGAACAGAGCAACAAAGTTGAAATAGAAAGAGACGAAGGACCATCATATTTTGAAACCTTGAGAATATAAAAAGTTAGTGTTTGAATTCAAGGCAACAATTAAGAGCTGATGACCGTTTGATTTGAATGGTGGAATATTGAAAGTTAGCAAGGACCAAAAGGCACTGAAACGTTACCGATACGGTTACCGACGTTTACAGATTTCACCGTCCTCCGTACGTCGAAATACACAAAAGAATATACTATGGAGATCAGCACGACAAGACGATTAAAACGGCATATAGATATCAGTGGTACAATTGAATTATAAAAATTCGAATTTTTCTACTGGTGGAAAATGCAAGAAAAACGTAGAAAAATAAGATCGACGGAGCCAAAGAAGTCCGAATTTGGGAAAACGAAAAATGACGTTTGTTCAGAAGATGGTTTAGAATTTTTCTATGTAAAAATATTTAGGTTCCGAAAACATTTTATTTTCATCGCTTTTTAACTAATTAAATTGAAGTAAATTTACGCACGAAATAAACTTTCATATTTTCTGACGAAAACTTACAGTTTGCTATGTTTAATTAGACGCATTCCAAATAATAAATTTTTATTTAAAAAATTTTTCGTTTAATATTTCACAAAATTTCGAAAAATTACGTTATTAAAACAGTTAAAATTTACGGGTCGTTACAAACAATGAGTGCAAATGAGAGGTTTCCACGTATATTCTATGTATACTTTGTGAGAGTCACCTTCTCCTACATATATATAGTATGGTAGCTCTTTATTCGGGGTGATATCTATCAGGCAATTAGCATATTTAGCTCTCTCCTACTTTTTAGTTACTTTATTGAAACAAGTCAACATCCCTAGGTGGTAGGCAAGCCAATTTATTCCTAGTAAGGTCCAAGTGATATGCGGGATATTGTAAAAGTGAACCCAAATCAGAACGCTTTTTACTAGAGCTTGAACCGTACCAAAAGCACGTTTCCAAGATGTTATAACAAACATCTGGCCAATATTGGATCCGAGTGAAGAATTTTCAATCTACTCATAATTGAACTTGAAAAAGAAATTCGAGCCATCCGATTTATTTCATATGAGCCTCTAAGTTTCCAATATCTTTTCAAAAAAGTTGTAACTACCATATAGCTTAGTTTTTCTTGAAGAAAAACCCCTAGTAGATATTCTTGCCAGAAGTTCATACCTTCTTTTATCACCTCAACCAAAGGAGGCAGAGCTTTACCTTCATATTTCAAAGCATATTCCTTGAGAATGAAAGACCCAGCATTATTTGGTTTTGATCTGAATAATGAAGTCCATTTCAAGGGAGTGTCTGAAGAAGGATGAGTTACGGCTTGAACATCATAAATGTTATATCCAACAAAAATAGTAGGAGGAATGAGGGGAGAAGAAGAAGGGTCACACTACAACAAAGGCAGCGTATAGCGACGGCAAAAATGCGTCGGCGGCCGTTGCTAGCCGTCGCTAATTGTCGTCGCTATTCAATCCGTTGGCACCAGGAAAAGCAACGGCAGAAGCGACGGCTCCGTCGCTAAGATAGCGACGGCAAGTGACGGTATCTTACACGTGTCAACGCCACGTGGCAGTTAGTTTGTTCCCATAGCAAGTCTGTTACTTGCCGTTACTTGCCGTTACTAGCCGTTACTAGCCGTCGCTATTTTTCGCCCAAAAAGCCGTTACTAGCCGTCGCTAGCCGTCGCTTTTCTGGGCAAAATCTGCTATGCACACAGCAGCTATCCTTCCATTAAACCTCATCCCAAACCTCAAACCGTCTTTTCAAACCTCAATAATATCAACAATAACACATCTCAACAATACCCACAACATCAATATTCAACAATATAACCAAAAAAACACAAAAACCAACCAAACCAACATAGTATACAAAACCAAACCAAGTATCAAGGTACAAGGATCAAATCTAAATATAACCAAACCCAAACATCATCCAAAATACCAAGTATCCAAACCCAAGTATCAAATCTAGTCTAAATACGTACATAAATACATACCCACAAGAATAGTAAAACTATGCATCATCATCCTCCTCGGCATCATCAGATCCATCTCCCTGCTCCCCAGGCATAGAGCCGTGCTCCTGATAAAATGCTGCAATGCGCTCATCTATCTACTGTGCCAGTTGGCCCTTTCGCCAATCGTTAAGCTCATCCAACTGCCTCTGCATCTGAGCAATACGCTCCTCCTCCATCGATTTTCCATAAGCTCTTTGAAAATTAACAGCCCGTGAAATAACTGAAGTTAATACGATAGCATTTCACATGAATTTTGAATGAATTGGATAGTATATAAATAATTCTTTTGATGTGAGAATAATGTGGATCTTTTAATATGAAGTTATATGCTTTGACTGTTGTCAAATTATAACAATAATAATTATTATGTGTATTTGGACTATAAAGTATGTGTCAATAACAATAATAATTATTATGCCAAAGTATGTGTAATTGGACTATAAAGTTTAATGTGAGCAATTGTATCATAATAATTATAAAGTATGTGTCAATAAGCTAGTACTTCACAACATTGGAGGGAAATTTGTATTGATGTGAGAATAATGTGGATCTTTTAATATGAAGTTAGTGAAATGGTTTACCTCCTGATTGCCGAAACCATAACGCCTATTTCGAGTAGGCGGTGCAATAACGGAATCCCAAATCCTGTTGGACTCCTCAACTGTAAGCTCTGCTCTTCCACTCGCCTGTGTCAATGCCGATGCCTTTGCCTCATATCGCCCCTGCAATTACAAACATAATTTTGAAATAATTGGTATACAATTTACATATATACAATTTGAATCACGAGTTAGCATATTTACCATCGCTGCTTCAGCTTTGCTGTCGGTCCAATCATAGGTCGCATTCCCCTCATCATCAACAGACTCAACTGTGTGTGTGGCTCTAAAAACCTCAGCCATTGTAGGCTCCCTTCCGTACTTTTTAAACTGAAGATATACACGAATAAGATATATTGAAAATAAGCATAAATGTTATACATGAAGATATGCATCACCATATGCTAAATATATTTTATATTTACCAATTCTCTCCTATGCTGTTGGAAAGATTTAGAGCCACCTCGATGTAAACCAGGATTCTTATTCCTATTGGCTTGGTTTCTTGCTGCTACTTCCTATTAATTTAGATACACGATTAAAATAATGCAACTAACATAATTGTAAGCATTCTCATCATAGCATACTTTAGCTGCTTCTGACTCCCAATATGTGAGAAATCCATTCCAGACTTCATCGCTCATCCAACCTGGCTTTTTGCCAGCCTTCTTCGCCCTTGATATTGTCTCTCTATAATTCTTCCGCATTTTTTGGTTCCAATTATTGCTAAAAACATCTAAATCATGCGGCTCCACTCGTACAACAACCTGCATATTGAATTTATTTTGAATTACATACAACATATTATTTTCACTAGAAATATATAAATTGTAATTACCATCAAGTCGGCCCATATAGCATTTTTAATATGAGCTGGAATGTTATCCCAATGCGGCCAAACTGCTGACATCCGACCCTTATATGATTTCTTCGAGACATCTAAAATAAACTGTGATGGTTCCACCTCGAACGCCCTGTAATTGTTAACGTGCATATTTTATATAGTTTATATATTTTAAATAATATAATTGAAATAAATTTAACATTTACCTAACACTCTTCGGAATAATCTCTACAACTCGGCGTGTATCTGCCTCTAAGCTACTAGGACCCGCTGCAGCTCCAGGAGACTGAGATGGAGAAGGCTGAGATGGAGAAGGCTGAGATGTACTCCTACGTCTTCTATCAGCCATATCTGCCACAATCATATATTATATATAAAAGCATAATGATCAAATGAGCATCACATAATCATACAATAAAACGATAACGCATAAATCAGAATAATACATCGCTCAGAATAGTACATCGCTCAGAATATTACATAGCTCAGAATAGTACATTGCATAAGTGAATACATAGCTCAGAATAGTACATTGCATAAGTGAATACATAGCTCAGAATAGTACATTGCATAAGTGAATACATAGCTCAATATAACACATGACATAACTCAGAATAGTACATCACATAATATAACAAACGATGCCATCTGTGATCATTCTTCATCATCTTCTGATTCAGACATCTCGGTCTCGTACTCTATATCGTTTTCTTCGTTACTAACAAATGCATCTATTAAAACATTCGCTTCATCATTCAACGATCCTACATCGATGTCATCGGCTATTATTATTTCGGAATTTGGCTCAAGATCTGCTTGATACGCTGCTTCATCTGGAATATTATTTCCATCAAATGTAAATCTTGCCTTTGTTTTAAAAACAGCCCACCAGTCTGCTTTATCTTTTTTTAAGGATGGATACGGAGCAAAATAAATTGTAATGCTTGCTTAGCTAACACGAAAGGATCATATTTATAGTAATGTGACGTATGCTTTATTTCAATTAACTTATAATCCTTATGTACGTTAATTCCAGAACCAGGAACGTTGCTAAACCAGTTGCATTTGAATAAAAAAACTTTCTCTAGCGGTTGTGTATAATAAGTCAACTCTAAAATTTGTGTTAAGACTCCATAAAAATCTTTTATATGCTCTTCTGGATCATCGCTGCCTTTGACAAATACACCGCTGTTATACGTTGATTTTTCAGCTCCATAATCTTTGGTGTTAAATTTAAATCTGTTGACGAAGTATATAGGATAGGTCTTGACATTTCTTCTTAGTCCGATAGCAAGGTGTCGTATTCCTTCGTCAACAACACTGTTATTCGGATCGTGAACATAGCTTGCAAACCACCCAGCAAATTGTTTACTGAAATCACTAGATGGATGTTGTGATTCGTATATGCTGCAAATAAATGTATTATATTCCCCTAATTATTAATATATAAATACACGTATAATTGAACTGTACAATCATTCAGTATTACTTGATAAATGGTCCAACTTCAACACAATTTAAAAGAACATATGTGTGTGCCACATGGTAGTCTCTATCATCTAACCATATTTCCATACATTTTCCGGCAGGTCTTCCATGTTGTCTAAAAATAGATAACATTGTTTGAGAAGAATCATGCTCAACAGCTTCTTCATTACGGGGAACACTTACAAACGATAAGTTCACATCGTCACTAAAGTAGCGAGAAAAAAAAGAAGCTTCCTCTTCAAGGTACGATTTGCAAATCGAACCTTCTACTCATGCTTTTTGTCTAATTTTTTTCTTCAAATGATTCAAGTACCTATAACAAAAATAATTAATTTTGTATATTGGTACAAGAATATACATTTTCAACCAATCAACAAGAATATTGAGGAGTTTAAAATCACCTCTCAAATGGATACATCCATCCATATTGCACAGGACCTCGAAGGAGTGCTTCGGATGGCAGATGCACAGGCAAATGCTCCATTACATTAAAAAAACCGGGCGGAAATATTTTCTCGAGTTTGCAGAGCAATACAGGAATTTCTACTTCAAGTTTACGTAAATGATCTACCTTTAACGTGGTCGAACAAAGCTGTTTGTAAAACATAATTAATTCTGTTATAACACTCCATATTTTTGTTGGCAACAGTTCTTTGAATATCACAGGTAAGAAATATTCCATCATGATATGGCAATCATCCCACTCAATTAATTGTTTTTCAAGTCAACACATCTGCGAAGGTTAGAAGAAATCCCATCAGGACATCTTAGTCCTTCCACCCATTTGAGCACGAGTTTTGCTTGCTTGTTGTCTAGCTCATAACATGCTTTGGGTTTTTTGTTATCGTCGTACAACTGAAGTTCGGGCCGCTTACAGAAATGTAATATATCACGTCTCGAATTCGCATCGTCCTTGGTTTTCCCCTTTACATTCAAAACTGTATTAAAAACGTTATCAAACACATTTTTTTCATTGTGCATGACGTCAATATTATGTCGCAGTAAGAGATTTTTCCAATAAGGTAACTCCCAAAATATACTTTGCTTGCACCAGTTATGAATGTCCGATTTACCCGGAATGTCGACCTGTTTCCCAGTTTCATGAATCTTAGGATAGTCTTTCACGATTTCATATATCTCTTCACTTGTCCAAACTTTAGGTGGTAGCATATTCTCTACTCTGTTAGCTTTAAAGTTCTTTTTATCCATTCTGAATTTATGATTAATACGTAGAAAACACCGATGACGGTCAAACCAGGAAATTTTCTTGCCATACTTTAATGAAAATGCTCGTGATTCTTCCATACAATACGGACAAGCTAGACGTCCAACTGTGCTCCAACCTGAAAGCATACCATATGCGGGAAAATCATTAATAGTCCATAATAAAGAAGCGAACATACGAAAATTTCTTTTTCTCGAAATGTCATATGTTTCAACTCCTTCATGCCATAGTGTTTTCAATTCTTCGATCAACGGTTGTAGATAAACATCAATTCCTTGAGTCGGATCATCAGGGCCGGGAACGACAATTGTTAAAAACATATATGGAGTTTTCATACACATCCATGGAGGTAAGTTATAAGGAGTGACAATAATAGGCCATGATGAATATTTACTACCAAATTGAGAGAATGGCGAAAATCCATCTGTACATAAACCGAGCCAAACATTACGGCTCTCTCGAGCAAATTCAGGATACGTCCTATCGAAATGTTTCCATGCTTCTCCATCAGATGGATGTATCAATGTTCCTTCTACTGGTGTTCTCACGCTGTGCCATCGCATATGACATGCTGTAGCAAAAGAAGCATATAGCCGTTGAAGTCTGGGAGTGATGGGTAAATAATGCATTCTTTTATAAGGGACTTCTTTTCCTTTCTTTTTCCTTGGTTTGTATCTTTCCTCGTTACATATTCTGCATTTTCTAAGGTGAGCATCGTCTTTCCAAAATAACATGCAACCTTTAACACATGTATCTATCTTCTGGTATGGCAATCCAAAAGCAGACATAAGTTTTTTAACTTTATAATGACTATCGCACATCAAATTATTGGGTGGCATGTGTCGTTTAGCAGTTTGTACAATTGTTGTAAACGATGCTTCTGTAAGATTGAATTTTGATTTCATCGTGATGTATTCAGCGGTTACAGATAATTCGGTTCCACTTTCACATCCATCCCACAATGGTCTCTTAACGGAATCCAATAAATCATAAATTTTTTTAGCTTCCATAGTCGGTTCTTCACCATTTTCGTTTTCAATGTCGTCTTGATCAATGGATGGAAACATTGATCGGGTTGCATCTTGCACCATATTTTCTATTGGATTTTCCGCTGTATTATCATCCTCTTCCACTACAGGATTAGGTGTATATTGAACAAACTCTCCGTGACGATCCCATAAATAATAATTCGGTACAAAACCAAATTTATACAAATGAACTTCTACTACATCTGCCTTCCAATGCTTCAGATGTTTGCACTTAGCACACAGACAACGAATGTCTACGTTATTTCCATTATTAGATTTAGCAAATCTAATAAACTCATGTACACCGTTAACAAAATGTTCCTTTATTGATCCTTTCATACCTTTTCGGGATTCATACATCCAACTACGATCGAGAAAATAATCGAACATATCTCCTGATTTGCAAAAATTATATTAGAAAATTCAAACAAACACTTCACTGAAACAAATTAGACCGGACTTTAGTAAATTTTATTAATTTAGTAACTTTATTAATTTGACAAATTAGACCGAACTTCAGTAAATTTAATAATTTGGTAAACTAGACTAACTTTATTAATTTGGTAAATTTTAAACTAACTTTAGTAAATTTTAAACAAATTTTATTAAATTAGACTGAACAAATTTATTAGTTTCAAACTAACTTTTAAATTTTATTACTTTAGTAAATTGCACTTAATAAATTATTTGATTGTTTTATAAAATACAGATCCTATATATACAATACTTGTTAATACTTGTTTAACGGCCGGTCATCCTACTTCCCATTACAAACACAATAACGTAATCATATTTTATAAATCATTTCAGATTAAACGATTCAACAAAATTTCGGCAGCACTTCCCTTTATTCCCTGTATCGTACACAAATGCATGTACACAGGGAAAAAAGGAAGTGCCATCGAAATTTCGTTAACCGTTTAAACTGAAATGATTTATAAACTGCGATTACGTTATTGTGTTTGTAACTTGTCCAATACTAGGACAAATCCAACAAATATTGTATCAGATGAATACAGATGTCTGTTCTGTGTAAAAACGAACATCCATATAACGATCATATACAACACTTGTCAGACAGGGCCAAAAATTGTCTAAGGGGTTCACACAAATAAAAAAAAATTCTAATTTATATTTTAACAACTATAAAATTTTTAATAATACGTTCAATAAATATTTGTCAAGTAAATTTCACATTTTAACACGTACTTTAAAATTTAGCTAACTAAGTCAAATTTTAAATAACGAATTTTTTTAAATCAAATTAGAAGTTAGAACTTATAATAAATTGAATTATTTTTATTTTAAACTATATACGTTTAACTGGAAATTCCACGATGAGACAAAAGTGAATCATTGTAATTCTTTTAGGCTATGAGTACTTTAGCATGGCCATTGCAAGTGAGCATAAATGATATATTTGAACAAAATACACAGTTGTAGTGTACTTACACTTATAACTAACGCATGCTAAATAATTAAATTTTCACCTAATCGACAACCGACATTGCATAAACTTATCAATAAGCACCTTAAACATGTTATCACCATCTTAATCCAAATCACATCACCAATCATTAATTCTACAATAACCAACATCATAATAGTATGCGTTAATCATCGTTTTCAACGTCGAAATAAAATGATTTTATTCTCAAATCAACCTACAATACTACTATCACCATACATATACCACATAACTACCAATATCAAACCCATAAACATGCCATTAACAACCAATTTTTAAACCCAATAAACATGCAAATAAACCCTAATTAAACCCTAATTGAATAGGAAATAGGGTTAGAACACATACCGGATCAATTTGGGAGGTAGGGAGCGAATGTTTGAGTACCGAATCGGCGGGGCGACGGGGGGGGGGGGGGGGGTTTCTTTTTTTCGTTCTTCAGAATGGGGAATAAGAAGGCTCGGGTTTGGATGATATACAGGTCGAGCGACGGCTAGCGACGGCCGCTTTTTTTAGCCGTCGCTAGCCGTTGCCCCTGTCCGACGCTATACGAACCGATTTTTGTAGTGTCAGGAGGAGCGGGATTTGGTGGTCGGAGAGGTTCAGGTAGAATGGAAAGAGAAGGTGGAGTGATGTAGACATTGGCAGGCATGAAGGGTATGGATGTGACGATGGGAAGGAGAGCACAAGGTTGGAAGAGGAAGGAAGGGCAGGTGCATGGTCAGGCGTGAGAGTCTGAGGCGATAAGGATAGGTACGAGCAGATTGAAGTGAGAAGGGTAACAGGACTATCCAGGGGACGGGCGGGCATGATAGGATAGGGAAAGTGCTATTTTAATGAATTATGTGTGTCTCGATAGTGTCTTTACTGATAATATTATTCTATAAAATATAAAATACAATTTTTATAATATATTGGAATTAGTATAACTAATTTATGTAACAAATTGATTTAAATAATAATAAAATATATTAAAAAAATTATCATTGTCGAAGTTATCAGTCTTAACTCTTTACATATAAAATTATGTGACCATATTTGACTAAAGTATGATGTTATAATTAATTATAAACCATATTTGTCTATTTAAATATTATATATTAATTCAATAGCATAAAAAAATGTTTTTTAATGACGGAGCCTTACTGACCTAAATTGTTTATGATATTTTTTTAATATATACATACATACAATCAAACAATTTTGTAACAATAATATTTGCATATCAGAATCATCACCTAACTAGCAATAGATAATATACGTATATAATAAAACGTTGTAATTGAGCATAAATAATTATATTACGATTAGTAATATACCTCACTTCCAGTGTGTTGAATACACCTTGAAATGATGATATCTACCCTTTGAAACTATTTTCGATTTAACAGAGTGCTAGTCCTTGAATCGTTGACCACGAGCTATCAGATAACCATGATTTGAGCTCTAGAAAGATGGAGATAGGACTGAAATTTTGGACCAGCAAAGACTTGGAATGGAGATTCCAAAAAATCTCAATCATATGAGGGTAGAGATGCTTATATAGTGGATGGAAGGAGAGAGAAGTATGGATCTCATCTCTTACTCATTCTCCTTTAATCTCCCACCATTCAAAGTCAAGTCTTTTCTACTCAAATTTGAGCCACCTATACCTTTGCAAGCTGTCGAAATTATTAGCCCTATGATAGGCCTTAAACCCATTTAAGTCCAAATAAAATATTATGCAATGCAATCTAATTTAATCGCTTATCGATATTGTATATCCGCAATATACCCATATTTTTAATAATTTAAATATATTAAATTTAATATAATTTTTGAATAAAAATGATTAGAAATAAAAAAATTATGATTTTAGTAATGAAAAATATATTAGAATGAAAGTTATGATCGAATTCTTTAAATGACAATAAAGTGCAACAAGAGAAAAGATGGAATCATATATTAGAATTTAAATTAATGATATTGGTTATATGAAATTAATAATAGGAATTGAAATAATAAGAGTTGAATTTACTAAATAATTGAATGAATGTGTAATAAAAGTAAAACATAAGTTGTTCATTTGAAATATATTTTGGAGAAGCTGATTTCCAATAAGATAAAACATTTATTTTGTAAGTAATGTATAACTCTTATTGTATTTAATAATTAGTTACTATAAAAGAAAATAGTTGTTTTATTCCCAATAATTAGGGTCTGTCTAAAGTTAAATAGTGAAACTAATTGCCATTAGATTTATTGAAATCTTTTAATTAAAAAGAATGAGAAATAAATTGTAATTAATAAGTTGACGTAAGAAACATAAGTTGTGAGTTAAAATAGAATAGGTGTTTAATGAATTTAAACAATGTTTTGAGAAAGATAAAATGAACATTTTCACTTTGAATATAAGTCTGATTTCACAAAAAAAGAAAAGAATTGGATTTTAAACCAAATTGTGACACTTGTTAAATAGTAGTGGTAAACGGTAAGAAAATGATTCTAACATTAAAATTAAAAATTTCAATAACTTAAATCTGTATGATTAAAATGTGTTTTAATAAATTAATTGGAACAAAAATTAATTAGTTAAAAAATTGGGAAATTCTATTCAGTTTCAAATTTAATTAGAAACCAATTAATATTAATGAATGAATTATTATTTTCTAAATATACACTATTTCAAATGAGAAGATCAATTGTGAATGAAACGACTTGTTTTAATGACGTGTGTTCAAACGAGAATAAGATTTTTCTATAACTTTTGTATTCGATAGAATTAGATCCCAAAACTAGTTACATTGAGTTCAGAATATGAGTATTTGGCTAAGAATGCCAATGAGCATGTCTTGTTTGGAGTCCATGATTTTGGGGATGAATAGTGGAAGATAATATCTATAAAAGATACCCTCTCCTCTCATTGTGTATACCGATAAAACATAACCCTCCTATCCAATGATCACCGTTGATCGGCGATGTTAGAAGCATTTTCAAGCAAAGTGCATAACTAGAAAAATGTTTGTCTTGGTGAGATGTAGGAGATGACCGGTTGTATCGTTGAACGGTGGCTCGAAGCGATTAGAAATCGTCAAAGATAGCCGCGACTAGGGTTAGATTTTTCCCTGTCGACGTTGATCAATAGTTGGCGGGGCTTGAAGCAAAGTTGTGGAGGAAGGTGAGGCTATATGTTGGTGGAGTTTGGTGATCTATCATCGCCTGTGACAGTGGAAAAATAGGTTTGAATGGCACGACTTTGGTGGATTCTTTCCTGACGGTGGTGACGAATTATGGGACGTGGTTGGCGACATGGCCTAGGTCGAGGTCGGGGCTACTCCCAACCGTTAAGCGGCGAAGGCTGGAGGATCATAGCTACGGTGGCAGATGAAGAACAGATCGGCATGGATGGGTTTGTCGCGTTTTGGGTTTATGAAGAAGGATTAGCGGCTAATCGCGTTTAACGTACAATAATTAACTTAATTACAATTTTGATTAGTTATTCTAAATCAATTAATTCCATGATATTAATAATTCATATCTCTCTCTTACGAGGTTGAATTCGGTCTTTTGCATTGGATTCGTATCGACGCTGTCTATGCTATGGAGTGGATTTGTTGTTGATTCGCTTTGTTAAATTTTCAGATTAGTATACAAATGTGATTGCTTAAACCCACTCATGCAATACTGAAAATTCTACTTCAAGTTAAACCAGTTATGAAGTGACAAATTTTATTGGTTGCAATTTGGAAATTTGAATTGACATCTAAATTGAAATTTAAACAGACATTGAAATGAATATCACTCCTAGTTAAACACCCGACATTTGATAACTAATGAATGCTGTGATATATGGTTGAATTGGTTGATTTGAATGTTGATTGCATGTTGTGATGGATGATGTTGTGATGGACGATATTGTTATTGAATGTATGTTGTTCATTGATTTTGATATATCCTTGTATCACCCTGTTTACTTTCATCATTATATAATTTGTCATATTGATTATCAGGACATTGAATTATGATATGAACCCTTGAATACCTAACATTGATATGTGGAAATATCAGGATGTTTTGCTTTGTCAAAAAAGGCGATTTAGAAAAATCAGCCGCTGTTTGGTCATATTTGAAAGTTTTTCATAAATTGAATTTTTAAAACTCTGGGAAGTTTTCATAAATTGAAGTTTTGAAACTTTGGGAATTTAAACATTATAAAGAATTTATTCTAGAAATTTTGTTAAATCAGATATTCGAATATTCGTTTTGGAATTCATTAATAAAAATTTTAAATTTAAATTAGAAATATGTATATCTTTGAAAAGTATATTTGGAATGTTCTGAAAATTTTCTAAACTTCATTATGGTAAAAGAATTTTTTTTTGCAAAGAAACCTGTATTTAATCCGACTATTTAATGATTTTGGTATTTTATACTTTAAAAATGGAATTATTGGGATTTTAGAAATTTGTACAAGTGTTAAAGTAACTTGAAACCTGTGACTCCTGTAAGTTATTTGGAATATTTGATGAAGAAACCTACATTTATTTCAATGATTTAATAATTTTAAAATTTTAAACCTTGATGTAATTTGTTGGAAATTTGTGAAAATAATTAAATAGAGTTGGAAAATATGAAACTTTACTGAAAATTCTAAAAAGGTGTTTAAAACCTCTGAAACTTTTATGCGAATTCTTGAAGCAAAATGAAGTTTTTTGCACTCGTATTTCACTTGATTTTGATTTAATTTACATTGGAATTTTTAGTTCTGACTTGAGTGTATTGTTTTCCTTTACGCTAGGGCAGTCCAAAGTATTTTAGTGTTTCAAAGACGTTTATTTCTTAAAGATGTACACGGAGTTTGAAGACCGTATTTACTAGTATTATTCCACTGCATTAATTTGTGACATCTGATATATGTATAACTCTGATGATATTGTAAAATGAAACCAAATGTATATTATTAAATAGCTTCATGAATTGTTTATGTATTTATTATATTTTGTCATTCCGCTGTGAGATTTTGTATTTGTGTTCATCTGTATCTTATTTCTTTTGAATAAAACCCATTGATAATATGTCTTTTGGACAGTTTGAGTTGGGTATGTGTGGTTTATTGTCGACTTGAATTATCCAAAAAGGTGGTTCATCACAACTGGTATTAGAACTTAGGTTGAGTGAACTCCTATGTGACGCCCCACCTATATGCTCATAATAACAAAGAGTATTAAAAGAAATAGTGTCTATTATTACGAAGAATAAGGCTGGATAGGAGCGACCATCCGTAATTGGCCTTACACTAATATTGGTTATCTCGATAGGAGTGGTATATACTTTTTATTTTTCATCTATTATTTATTTACTCCCATCGACATATCCAATTATCAGTATAAAACAAACTACGATAGTTCATAATATTTTAGGACATTAGATATAATAATAACACAGATAATGTAAATGCGGAACACAGATTAACAAAATTCTCATATATATATAACCGATGTCAGTTACAATATAGTTGACACGATACATATGATACAACTACAACTGTCGACTCTAGAAGTTATATATACAAGTACATTATCGACTAATATACATGAATACATATCGTTCTATACAATGACACGACTACTACAACATGACACTGACAACTTCAGAAGATGTGAAAAGTCTTCAAATCCCGAACAGCAACTCAAAGCAAGAAATCTACAACCTGAAATACTCGGGTCTGACCCGAGTATTAAATTCAAAAGAAAATAATACACGGGTCAGTCTAATTCAAACTCAGTTATTAATGCACAGAAGCAATAATAATCAAATAGTCAAATAGACGACAGTCACAGAAAACTCGTATATCCAACTTCTCGATACGAGAATTGGATAACGATAAATATAACACTAAATAGTGTTAATCAGCAAATCCAAATCAGAATACAACTTCAAAACATTGAAATTAACCAACGAAACAATTCAACAAATCGAAACATCAATTTAAAAACTGTCAAAACTGATAGGGCTGCAGTACACGCACGCGTGTACTGCCTCGCCACTATCGCAGGAGACACGCAAAATCTCAGCGAAAGTCACAAATGATCAAAAGGTCAAACCCGAATATTGGGTTCAACACAAGCAAATTAGAAACAATCCAAACGTATTAATGCAATGCAAACCAACAAGGGCCACAACTGCATATAAAAAAATAACTGCAGTCATAAACGCATACAAGGGTAGAACTGTAACAAAACTTTCAAATGTAACCACCAAAACAAATGCAGCAGTGAAAAGGCTGCACAGTGCAAATGGTGTGCAAACCAAATGCCACCAAGTGAAAATAATAACACTGCAAATACAACAGGCAAATGGAGATGCAGTGAAGCCAATATGGCAACCAAGCAAACACATGAATGCATAGTACAACTCAATTGCAACTGCCAATACTTGGGGGATTTCACAATATAATTTGAACCAAAGAGTGCAACTATAACTTCATGCTAAAAGAACTGGCCCAATGTCAATCGTGTAACAAAATAAACCCGCTATCAAAATAGCACTACAGGCCATAGTGAACACTACAAGAACAGTGTACACGAAGCCTCTTAATGACCAAACAATGCAAACTACAAGGACTCCAATGACCAAGGTTAACAAGAACTAAACCGAAGCCATGGTAGTCGAAGAATAAAAGTCGGAGCTGCCCAAATATCATCGCACTATCATAATCAAAAACCAGCATATGGTGGAATTCGTCACATAACAAAATCAATACCGAATGATATGATGTACAGGAAGGCACTGTTCCAGTAGTGATCTAAATCAAAGATGAATTTCTTTATCGAAGTCAACATTTAAAATTTGCAGGGAACTTAAACCAAGAACATGAATCAATCGAGGGCAACATCACCATTGTGATACAACAGTCAAGACAAAGTGAAAATAATCAGAGTAAAATTTTCTTTTACCAAAGGCAACAGAAAAATGCTCGAAGCTGAAGCCATGTCAACAAAATGTCGAACAAGTCGAACCATAGCCAACAGCATACCGGCAGAAGCCGATGAGAATCAAAAGCCCCAAATATATGACAATGCACATAAATCAAATAACTCGAATACAATAAAACCAACTCGATGTCTTATCAATTGCCTTTAAGAATGTTAGAGATACAAAATGACTGAGGTACAAGTTATAACAAAATCCAATGGTCGAATACGACAGTTTGATACTTCAGAGAAGACCGAAGTCGAACCAAGTCAAAACTCCCCAATATCGAAACAAAGTAACTCACTCGAATGGACGGAGCCACTTAAAATGCCCGAAATCGAAATCACTGATGATCACAGAAATTAACATAAACATTTCAAAACCATGGTGCCAAATGAAAGCAAACAATCAACAGAGCACTCAAGGAATCGACTAAATCGAATAAAATCATCAACATCAAAACCATGTCAAACTGCCGAAATGAATTACAACACGAAATTAAGCAAACAAAATATAGGAATTTAACCCTATATAAACATCCAAATCTGGCCGAAATCATGGAAGCATATCGAGGTCAACGAGAAATTCTCGATACAAAAAAATGACCAAAGCCAATTTGAACACCAACATATACTTACGAACGAGCATCCAAACGAACACAGTGCCAAAGAACTCAAGATAGCAGTTTTTACAAAATCCTTTTTATTTCCAACTAGACAAAACCAACCACGAACAGTAGTATTTACAAAAGCCAACAGCAACAGATCATGGACGCAGTCAAAATGAATAAATATCACGAAAAATCGAACAAGTCTATAGTTTCACAAAACCGAAGTCAACCCCGAAATCATCAGAAATTCACCAATCCAAACAGTGAAACCCAAAGTCACAAAAATATACGAATTCGAACAAATTCAAGCAAACAAAACTTAAACAAATCAGAAATCGTTTGCAAGTCGAATTAGATGTGAGGGGCGAAAACCACTCACCATTTTCGATGAGGCAGCCGCGAGCAACTCGGCGGAGTCGATGTCATGGCATCACGGAGGCGAACGAAAACGAACCACCATTTTTCTTTTGTTTGTGATGCGAGGATAATGGAGGCGGAGGGACGAACGAGCAACCACAAGCAGACGCCATTTTTATTTTCTTTACTTTGGTTTAGGGTTTCTTGTTTTCGAACGAATGAAAAAGAGGAGGAAGGTCGAACGAAAACGAGCCACCATGTTTCGTTCGCTTTGCTTTTGTCTAGGGTTTTCGAAATGAGGAATGAATGTAAGGGAGGTCGGGTTTTAGCCTTAGTAAATATTCACGGCTACCATAGAGAAGGCCAAGACAAAATGGGAAGCCCAATATCATCACTAACCACGAAAAACAATTTTTTTATTAAAGAATTTTAACCCGAATAAATCTCAATTGCAATCAAACAATTTTCACATTTCAAATCCGCTTCGAATTCCAATAACAATTATCAACTGAGTTAAATCGTCATTTAGTCGATAATTAAAATTTACAAAAATCCCGGTTGTTACAGACTCCCCTCCTTATAAAAATTGCGTCCCCGCAATTTTCATAATTAAGGTCGTCAACCATTATTATTCTTCCAACATAAACTGGTTAAGCTAGAAAAATAAAAGTCGAGTATTCAAATCCCAAAGAATTCTTTTAATTTCATAAAAGAAATTCACCAATTCTCAACAAAATCTAATTATCCGATAGATAATTAGAAAACAGCAAAACTGAATAAATACCATTATTAGCAATCCTCAATTAACAACTGGATAATTAAAATACAGAAATTCACGAGACAACAATATCTAATTATTGACAAAGATGATTAGAAAGCACAAGTCACAATTCGCAAACTGACAATATCCAGTTATTCAACAATTAACTGGAAAACACAAATTTCAAGATCAGTAAAACTCTAACTATTAACAGAAATAGATAGAAAACAGTGATTCAATAAAATCAGCATATTCTAGAATCTATTGGAGACTAGAAAATCTAATATCAATAAAATCAGCAAACATCCAATTATCCAAACGATATTCAGAAAACAAATCAACAAATGTCAAATTATCGAAAACGAATATCACAAAACATCAAATTCAACAAATATTCGATTATCAAAAACGATAATCAAATTTCAAATCAACAAATATTCGATTATCAAAAACGATAATCAAATTTCAAATTCAACAAATATTCGATTATCTCAAGCGATAATCAAATTTCAAATTCAACAAATATTCGATTATCTCAAGCGATAATCAAATTTCAAATCAGCAAATATTTAATTATCTCAAGCGATAATTAAATCTCAAATCAACAAATATTTAATTATCTGAAGCGATAATTAAATCTCAAATCAACAAATATTTAATTATCAAAAGCGATAATTAAATCTAAAATCAACAAATATTTAATTATCAAAAGCGATAATTAAATCTCAAATCAACAAATATTTAATTATCAAAAGCGATAATTAAATCTCAAATCAACAAATATTTAATTATCAAAAGCGATAATTAAATCTCAAATCAGCAAATATTTAATTATCTAAAGCGATAATTAAATCTAAAATCAATAAATATTTAATTATCTAACAGCGATAATTAAATCTAAAATCAACAAATATTTAATTATCAAAAGCGATAATTAAATGCAACAAGTATCCGAATATCAAAACGATAACCAGAATCAACAAATATCTAATTATCACAAGCGATAATTAGAAGCAACAAATATCCGATTATCAAAAACGACGATAATCAGAAACAACAAATATCTAATTATCACAAGCGATAATTAGAAACAACAAATATCCGATTATCAAAAACGATAATCAGAAACAACAAATATCTAATTATCACAAGCGATAATTAGAAACAACAAATATCCGATTATCAAAAACGATAATCAGAAACAACAAATATCTAATTATCACAAGCGATAATTAGAAACAACAAATATCCGATTATCAAAAACGATAATCAGAAACAACAAATATCTAATTATCACAAGCGATAATTAGAAACAACAAATATCCGATTATCAAAAACAATAATCAGAAACAACAAATATCTAATTATCACAAGCGATAATTAGAAACAACAAATATCTGATTATCAAAAACGATAATCAGAAACAACAAATATCTAATTATCACAAGCGATAATTAGAAACAACAAATATCCGATTATCAAAAACGATAATCAGAAACAACAAATATCTAATTATCACAAGCGATAATTAGAAACAACAAATATCCGATTATCAAAAACGATAATCAGAAACAACAAATATCTAATTATCACAAGCGATAATTAGAAACAACAAATATCTGATTATCAAAAACGATAATCAGAATCAACAAATATTTAATTATCGATACGATAATTAAATCTCATAACATCAGATATCTAATTACCTGCAGATAATTAGAAAACAACAAATATCTAGAAATCAATTAAGAAGACTAGAAAATCAACATAAAAGCTTGGATCGATCCCATCAGATGGCGAGTTTTTAATTCGCCGCACGTGCATCAACAAATGGCCGAAGCCTACCAAGTACTCAACATAATTTTGGCGCCCAACAAATGACCCGAAGGTCCGCAGAGTGACCCGAAGGTCCGCAGAGTGACCCGAAGGTCTAGTACTGGTATTTGACCCGAAGGTCCATCAGAGTGGCCCGAAAGCCCAACAAATGACCCGAAGGTCCAACAAATAACCCGAAGGTCCTCATAGTGGCTCGAAAGCACACGAAAGCATCAAAATGTTTCAATTAACGAGTCCGGAATTAACCAAAATAGCAAACGCACATGTCCCATAACCACGAGTTTTACTAAATTGTTTAATTCTCTTCATCGTTTCCTTGAAAGTGTAGAATCATCAAAATCATCAAAACATCAGATATTCAATTAACGAGTCCGGAATTAACCAAAATAGTAAAAGTGTGGTTCCATACTCCGCACTTTTGCTAAATCGTTTAAATCTCTTCATCGTTTCCTTGAAAGTGCAAAATTGTGTATTTGGTAAAAATACACTTTACATTCTCAAACGGACAAGTCCGGAATTAAGCGAATCAGTAAAAGAAAGGGGTCATAGTCCTCGATTTTGCTGAAACGTTTAAATCGCTTTCTCATTCTTTTGAAATCGCAAACTGTAAAATTTCTGAAAACAACTTTATTTATTTTGTAAAAATAATAATTCACATTCTCAACTGAATAAGTCCGGAGTTAAGCGAAACAGTAAAAGAAAGGGGTCATAATCCTCGATTTTGCTGAATCGTTTAAGTCGCTTTCTCATTCTTTTGAAATCGCAAACTGCTAAAATTTTATAAAACAAATTTCATTTTAAAACGATTTTCCAATCACGTGATTAAAGCAGCAAATCAGCAACAATTTCGGTAAGGAAATCATACTTCTCAAAATACCGTAAAGATGGTCACAAATCAGCATTGCGGAATAACCGCTTGAAAATCCACTTTTAAAATTTGACGGTTACTGAAGCCAAAGCGACAGTAATTTTAAAACGTCAAAATCACATCAAAACAATTTACATCAAAATGTAATATCAGAGAATTTTCATTCATCAAAATGCCACAAAACACCGTGCTTCAAAAATTTAGCATTGGTATAAAAATCCCGTTATAAAAATAACGGCAACAAAATACGTTTCATAACCTAGCATCGGTTCAACGTAAAATAAATGCAATAACGTGCAATTCATTTGCACGCACATTACAATATAAACAAGGAAATCATTAGAGTGTATCTTCAATGAAGACAACTCAAAACAGCAAAAGCTAATCAATAGATGATTAGTACGAAAGAAAGCCAGCGGAAATTTCAACAAAAATCACATAACTGTAATTTCTTCGAATCCTCAATTCGGATTCGAAATTCTCAAAGAAACAAAATAACTACAGCTATGTAAACAACAAATGAAATTCATATCAATTTCGTATTTCGATTTGTAAATCGAAAAGATTATCAGTTGTACTCAGCGAAGACAGTTTCACTGTTTCCGCTGCGCACTCTAATAAATAGAACACAAATCAATCAAATCATCAGAACACAATTTCATCAAAACAACAAAACACAATTCCACTTTTATTTTTAAATAAAGATATTTAAAAATTTCATCAAAATTTCAAAACTTTAGTTTTGACTCAAATCACAGATAAAACATCGACCAATAGTTGTAACATATGTTCCATCCAAGTTATGTTTTATATTATGTCCATAAACCCCAAGCTCTGATACCAACTGTGATGCCCCACCTCTATGCTCGTAATAACAAAGAGTATTAAAAGAAATACTGTCTATTATTACGAAGAATAAGGCTGGATAGGAGCGACCATCCGTAATTGGCCTTACACTAATATTGGTTATCTCGATAGGAGTGGTATATACTTTTTATTTTTCATCTATTATTTATTTACTCCCATCGACATATCCAATTATCAGTATAAAACAAACTACGATAGTTCATAATATTTTAGGACATTAGATATAATAATAACACAGATAATGTAAATGCGGAACACAGATTAACAAAAATCTCATATATATATAACCGATGTCAGTTACAATATAGTTGACACGATACATATGATACAACTACAACTGTCGACTCTAGAAGTTATATATACAAGTACATTATCGACTAATATACATGAATACATATCGTTCTATACAATGACACGACTACTACAACATGACACTGACAACTTCAGAAGATGTGAAAAGTCTTCAAATCCCGAACAGCAACTCAAAGCAAGAAATCTACAACCTGAAATACTCGGGTCTGACCCGAGTATTAAATTCAAAAGAAAATAATACACGGGTCAGTCTAATTCAAACTCAGTTATTAATGCACAGAAGCAATAATAATCAAATAGTCAAATAGACGACAGTCACAGAAAACTCGTATATCCAACTTCTCGATACGAGAATTGGATAACGATAGATATAACACTAAATAGTGTTAATCAGCAAATCCAAATCAGAATACAACTTCAAAACATTGAAATTAACCAACGAAACAATTCAACAAATCGAAGCATCAATTTAAAAACTGTCAAAACTGATAGGGCTGCAGTACACGCACGCGTGTACTGCCTCGCCACTATCGCAGGAGACACGCAAAAGCTCAGCGAAAGTCACAAATGATCACAAGGTCAAACCCGAATATTGGGTTCAACACAAGCAAATTAGAAACAAATCCAAACGTATTAATGCAATGCAAACCAACAAGGGCCACAACAGCATATAAAAAAATAACTGCAGTCATAAACGCATACAAGGGTAGAACTGTAACAAAACTTTCAAATTTAACCACCAAAACAAATGCAGCAGTGAAAAGGCTGCACAGTGCAAATGGTGTGCAAACCAAATGCCACCAAGTGAAAATAATAACACTGCAAATACAACAGGCAAATGGAGATGCAGTGAAGCCAATATGGCAACCAAGCAAACACATGAATGCATAGTACAACTCAATTGCAACTGCCAATACTTGGGGGATTTCACAATATAATTTGAACCAAAGAGTGCAACTATAACTTCATGCTAAAAGAACTGGCCCAATGTCAATCGTGTAACAAAATAAACCCGCTATAAAAATAGCACTACAGGCCACAGTGAACACTACAAGAACAGTGTACACGAAGCCTCTTAATGACCGAACAATGCAAACTACAAGGACTCCAATGACCATGGTTAACAAGAACTAAATCGAAGCCATGGTAGTCGAAGAATAAAAGTCGGAGCTGCCCAAATATCATCGCACTATCATAATTAAAAACCAGCATATGGTGGAATTCGTCACATAACAAAATCAATACCGAATGATATGATGTACAGGAAGGCACTGTTCCAGTAGTGATCTAAATCAAAGATGAATTTCTTTATCGAAGTCAACATTTAAAATTTGCAGGGAACTTAAACCAAGAACATGAATCAATCGAGGGCAACATCACCATTGTGATACAACAGTCAAGACAAAGTGAAAATAATCAGAGTAAAAATTTCTTTTACCAAAGGCAACAGAAAAATGCTCGAAGCTGAAGCCATGTCAACAAAATGTCGAACAAGTCGAACCATAGCCAACAGCATACCGGCAGAAGCCGATGAGAATCAAAAGCCCCAAATATATGACAATGCACATAAATCAAATAACTCGAATACAATAAAACCAACTCGATGTCTTATCAATTGCCTTTAAGAATGTTAGAGATACAAAATGACTGAGGTACAAGTTATAACAAAGTCCAATGGTCGAATACGACAGTTTGATACTTCAGAGAAGACCGAAGTCGAACCAAGTCAAAACTCCCCAATATCGAAACAAAGTAACTCACTCGAATGGACGGAGCCACTTAAAATGCCCGGAATCGAAATCACTGATGATCACAGAAATTAACATAAACATTTCAAAACCGTGGTGCCAAATGAAAGCAAACAATCAACAGAGCACTCAAGGAATCGACTAAATCGAATAAAATCATCAACATCAAAACCATGTCAAACTGCCGAAATGAATTACAACACGAAATTAAGCAAACAAAATATAGGAATTTAACCCTATATAAACATCCAAATCTGGCCGAAATCATGGAAGCATATCGAGGTCAACGAGAAATTCTCGATACAAAAAATGACCAAAGCCAATTTGAACACCAACATATACTTACGAACGAGCATCCAAATGAACACAGTGCCAAAGAACTCAAGATAGCAGTTTTCACAAAATCCTTTTTATTTCCAACCAGACAAAACCAACCACGAACAGTAGTATTTACAAAAGCCAACAGCAACAGATCATGGACGCAGTCAAAATGAATAAATATCGCGAAAAATCGAACAAGTCTATAGTTTCACAAAACCGAAGTCAACCCCGAAATCATCAGAAATTCACCTATCCAAACAGTGAAACCCAAAGTCACAAAAATATACGAATTCGAACAAATTCAAGCAAACAAAACTTAAACAAATCAGAAATCGTTTGCAAGTCGAATTAGATGTGAGGGGCGAAAACCACTCACCATTTTCGATGAGGCAGCCGCGAGCAACTCGGCGGAGTCGACGTCATGGCATCACGGAGGCGAACGAAAACGAACCACCATTTTTCTTTTGTTTGTGATGCGAGGATAATGGAGGCGGAGGGACGAACGAGCAACCACAAGCAGACGCCATTTTTATTTTCTTTACTTTGGTTTAGGGTTTCTTGTTTTCGAACGAATGAAAAAGGGGAGGAAGATCGAACGAAAACGAGCCGCCATGTTTTGTTCGCTTTGCTTTTGTCTAGGGTTTTCGAAATGAGGAATGAATGTAAGGGAGGTCGTGTTTTAGCCTTAGTAAATATTCACGGCTACCATAGAGAAGGCCAAGACAAAATGGGAAGCCCAATATCATCACTAACCACGAATAACAATTTTTTTATTAAAGAATTTTAACCCGAATAAATCTCAATTGCAATCAAACAATTTTCACATTTCAAATCCGCTTCGAATTCCAATAACAATTATCAACTGAGTTAAATCGTCATTTAGTCGATAATTAAAATTTACAAAAATCCCGGTTGTTACATCCTAAGCCTGTAGGGTAAACTCATTAGAGATAGGGTTAGTAATACCCTAGAATGAGTTTGAGAGTATATATATATATATATATATATATGAGAGCGCGTATTTATTAGTGCTATAAAAATGTTTTATTGATTTTGAAATTTGCTAAGCGAAATGATTTTTTCCTAGAATGATATTTCGTATATAAAAGAAGAATTTTCATAAATGGACATAGTAGTGTTTGTTGTTAAGAATTGATAATGTTTACTTATTGATTGATTAGTTATGCTCGGCCAGCTTATGAGCATTGACTATTGTTTGTTGATTTTCAGATTGTGTTTAACCAGTTTATAGTAATTTACCTTTATACGACATGGGAAGGGTAGATTGTAATTTATGGGAACATTGCAACGAACACCTTGTGAATTAACTTTCACTGTTTGACTATAAGGCGTTCGTTGATAAAGTTGGATTGAAATTTAATTTATCTTTAATAATAGCTATTTGTTTTCATCTAGACAAAGATATATAATTGTGAAATGTTTTTTTTGAGGAAGCGATTTATATAAATATGGTTATAACTAAAAATGAATTTAGATTTAGAAATTGAGGACTAAATTTTTGATTTTTTGAAACTTGTTTTCTAAGATTTTGGAAAATAATACAAGTATTATTTGAAAATAAAAATCTGCGAAATTGGTTTATGAAATTGATGTCATAGTACTTTGTAATATTTACAAAGTGTTTGATACCATTTTGGGAATGATTTTGGTTAGGTCCGGAAGGCATGATTTAGAAGTATTGAACTCACTTCTGTCGCTGGAAAATAATTTCGATGATGACTGCAACATCATCGGCATTCATTTTAAAGTTTCGAGTGAGGGAAGCCACTATAGTAGCTTTGCTACGCAATTGTTTTGGTGAAATGAATTTTGATTCAAATCCCTAAAATATGATTTCGTATCCCAAAGATATATGGATATATTTATTTCGAATGATTAGAAATAAAACCTAGTGTTTAGTTCTTGAGTTTTCTGTTAAGTGATATTATAGACGCATGTATCCTATGCATTAAGATAGTTTGGTTGTGCATCTTGTTTGAGATGTTGATTAGTGATTTCCAATTATTGAAATGGAATGGAGAAAATTTGGAATAGTCAGAACCTTCAAATTGGGATAAGAAATTAAAGTTAAGTGTTTTAGTGAAATTATGAAAGTTGAGTTTTGTAACTCTTAAATTAAAGGATTACAGAGTTTAAAAAAAATTTAAATTGATGAATATTCTTGTTAAGTAAAATGAATAAGATTATTTTGTATTATACAAGTATGAACTTAATTTTTGAAATGTTTTATAATGAAACTGTGTTTTAAGAAATGTTTATGAACTTAGTAAATGTTTTATAAATTTTATTTATTTATAAAATGATTTTGAAAAGTATTTGTTTTTGGAAAAGAAAATTTTGATTTTATAAGACTTTATGCATATATGAAGCTAAAGATATTTTTGAAAGCTATTGATTTTGAAAATAATGAACCGTGAATGGTATTTGACTTTGAGGAGGAAGGAAAATGATTCTAGAATTTATGCAATGTAACGACCCGCCTTTTTGGATAGTTTAAATCGACAAATCAGACACACATGTCGATTCTAAACCATTTAAAAGGGCGGATGGTTAATGGGGTTAAATAAGAAAAGAAAAGAAAGAACAGAAACAAACTCAGAATCTCGCAGCGGAAGGAACAAGATATAATAATAAAATAACAGTTCATGAAGCTGTTAAATAAATAAATTTTATTATTATTATACATCATAAATCAGAGTTACATACATATCAGAGATAATACAATAATGCAGCGGAAAAATAATACAGTAGTAGAATACAATGATATAATACCAAACTTCGTCTTCGTCCCCCAGAATAGATCTTCAACCTTATCTGAAATGCTCAGGCTGACCCGAGCGTAATGAAAAGACAAAACACTCGAGTCAGGACTAAAATATCTCATGTAAGTCAACTCGAATAAGAAATATGAGTGTGACGGCGTCAGAGATGTTTACGGGGTTTGACATCTCCTATCCAGTGTCAACGTGAGTGCAATAACTTAAGAGATGTTACGGGATTTTCCATCTCTCAAGGATCCGTTAAACTATCTACTATGTAGTACAATACGCTATTATAATATGTCTACATTAAAGTAAAAGTATTAAAATAGCGTTAAGTCATGGCCCATTCCACCCTTAACACATTTTTATTCCCAAGAGTATATACAAGACCGTAGTTTCCCCAAAACCGGAAGTCACCAGAGGGCAATCCATATACTAAAGGTACAAACCAAAATCGTAGTGGTCGCGAATAGGATAATCAGTATGACAAGGTACATGAGGCAATACCAACTAGGATACTAGTAGTTGCGTGATCCGGACTGATGTTGGGCATAGCAGCTACTACCCCAACACCGCGAAACAACACTCCCAAATCGCGGGGTGCACCCAAATCGAATCACAAAAGTAATAGACATGGTATCGAAGGAGTGTGTCCGCTAGAGATGGCGATCCTCAATGGCCCGGCGCGGCTCCTGTTTTAGTCATGTCAGGGGTCATCCAAAATCGTTCTCTTTCTTCAGTCAACGCGTTCGCCAATCCATCCACTTCATTCTGGATCAACACTCCGTGTATAATAGTTATTAAAGTGGTTTTCGGTATCGACAGAGAGTATGTCCATATCCGATCCCGGTCTCTTTAATAACTACGTTATCTTTTTCACACCGGTTGGATCTTTTACATTTTCAAAATCAATTCATCATTGATTATCAAAATATCATATTCGCTTCAAAGATCAAATCCATTTCAAAATCATCATATTTACTCAAAATATACGATTTCATTTCAAAAATCATTTTCGCCTCAATATCTCATTTCGATTTCAAAATCATTTTCGCCTCAATATCTCATTTCGATTTCAAAATCATTAATTTCAACTCGATTTAGCTTCTCAATAAACCATTTCAAATTATCAATTTCAAATACATATTTGAACCACAAAATAAACAATTTCACTTTCAATATATTTCGAAACTTTAAATATTCCACATTTCAAAACAGCTCATATATTTATATAAGAATATAAGATTCGCTTTAAAACCATTTCGTATTCAAATTAGAATATACTTCAAATTAAACATCTGTATTAAGTAGTTTACTTAATTTCTGGAACAATTCCAATTCAATAAACTTAGATTAACATTCGGATTTCAAGAATTCATTTAAGTATTACATTCCAAATCAATTTCAGTTCAAATCCTATTCAAATCAATTTTATCTTCAAATTTAATTCAATAGTTTCAATTTAGTCCAATTCACAAATTTCTTTGAATTTCAATTAAATTCCAAATTATTAAATCTCAATTTCAAATTAATTTTCAATTCCAAACTCAAACTTGAAATATCATTTCATATAAATTTTCTTAGAAATATTTAGAGTTCGATTAAAAGTCCAATCTTTTAAAACAAATCAACTTTCGAATATTTACGTCGTATTCAATCTTTTCTTAAAAATCTAAACTTCGAATAATTAAACAATTTCATTTACCAAGTTTAAATTCCAACATCTCGAGCTTCAATTCAAAATACTTCAATTTCCATAAATTGGATTTTATTCTTAAAATCAACTCATTTAAATAATTTCAAAACAACTTTTTAAAATCATTTAATTCAACCAACCCGGTGTCCGTATATAATTTTCTAACCTACGGCCAAGTGATTATTTATTTCAGTTAAATGTCAGGGATGAATATATATCACATAAACCAATCATAGTGTCATATGTATGTATAACAGGATACATATAAGCAAATAAACATCCAAACATTTAAATATCAACCAATAGCATCCATCGAAATAAATCATCCAATAGCCAATACAATTCACGGCAATTTCATAGTTATCAATATCAGGAAATTTGATTTCAATTAAATCCTAATTTCAATTTACTGTCAATTTAAATTTTCAACGGTGAATTCACACGACAATCTATATAACAATTAAATTTTTATCAAACAACGACAAATAAATTCATATCACTTCATAATGTCAAATTTAACTACAATAAAGATATTTTAGTCAATTGTGAGCGTATAAACACTCACCTTGAGTTTCGATTTTTAAATCAAATCGAACAACGTTCGATTTAACCTAAAATTTTAATGAGCTCCAAATGTCTTCGGATCTAAATTGCAGTGTAGCTCTCGTCGCGATTCCAACGTCGCCAAATGTTTCGCTCGAAGCGGACCTCGTATGCAAAAGTTACGCTTAAATTAATATAACGATATAATTTAAAACATGATTAGCCATATAATAAAAATAAATTAACCGTTTAACCTTCTTCTTCACGCGTAGAAACCCACTCACGCACGCCTCTTTCTTCCATACGCGCACAACTAGGAGCGATCGGACGTTGATCAGGGGATGCCATCGCGTGCGCCTCTCCTTGCTCCACCTCCGTGCCAAGTTTTGCCACCCCATTCGCCACCGTTTGCACGCAAACCAAGAAAATACACACGACTTCAAAGCCAGATCTGGACCAATCCGTAACGAATTAGCACGAATCAACCGTATGGATTTGAAGAGCTCGTCGAGATCTACACTTTTGCTTTTGGAATTTTTCGATTTCGTTGAACGGATTGAGAGATATTAAGGAAAGAAGTTCGAGCAATTTCAGCCATGGAATAGGTGGCGGCCATGGTTTGAAATTAGGGTTTCTGAAATGAAAAATGATAAAACTGTCTCGGTTTTGAGTGCATATTTATAAAGTTAGGTCCAAAATCGTCCGAACTCCAAACGAGACGTGCCGCCAGGCGTTTATAAGGTTTTACCCCGTTCCGGACGCAATGGAACTAGTCCCAAGGCCTAATTCAATCGTATGTGGAAGATAGCTTTTTGAAGTCGATTATTTTAATTAACGACGTTAAATTTCTACGCGTTTCAAGCTCGCACGACCAAACGACAAGTCCGATTGCTACGAAAATTGAAACCTTACAATAATTCACTGTTACGGATCCAATGAAACTGGTTTCGTTCAATTCTGAGACTGTTCGAAAAATGGCTATTTTTCAGTCGATAATTAAATATTAAAAATATTCAATTTTCACAAATTAACTTTAAATTCAATTTTTAAAAGTTCTATAACATTACTATAACTCCAATATGATAAGATAAAATTTTACAAATCATTTTCAATCATATTCAACTGGATTTTCAATTATTTCTGAAATTTAACTTATTAAATTATCGATTTAATTGTCTGATTAAATCCAATATTCGAAAAATAAATTATTCGACTGTTTAATTTCAATATAAAATTCCCAATTTTAAATTATTAACTTTTAAATCAAATTTCAATTGTTCACAAATCCCATTTTTAATTTCACAGTAATTAACAATCTTTTACAATGCAGTTTCCATTATAAATCCAATATAAAAGATTATATTAGATTCAGCGTTCAATTATATTGTAGTTAAAATTCAAGTTATTTAATTCCAATTGAATTCTTTTATTTCGATTTACACTTCCATTATTGAATCAACCATTTACTTATACATTATTATCAATAGTTTATAATTCATTTACTTTCATTTTCTTCAACTATCATCTTATTTAAATTCACAGTAATATTAAATTACATTCATTTACGTTGATTTCAATATTATAACTTCAATATTAAATGTAACATTTTATTTATTTCGTTGTTTACAACCAAATTCAATTCGTATCAATTACTTGTTACATTCAAATTTAAATCTTTACTTACGTTCAATTACAAGTTAACATCTATATTTAATTTACAAATAAGTTATTTCAGAATTCAGTTTTGTATTTTAACTTGAAATTCACATTTAACAACACAAAATTTTATTTTCTTCGGATTTTTATCCAAAATTATCATTTTAATTCGTATTTTTAAAGTGTTAAAAATACGGGTCGTTACATTCTCCCCCACTTAAAACTTTTCGTCCTCGAAAAGGAACGGAGAAGGGGAAACCATCATTTAGATATAATTCATTCAAAATATTCTACTTATTTGCAAAATTTAGTTATAGGATTTTTTTTTTCACAAAATTTTCTAACTCCCGGATTTTTGAAAAATTTCGGCAGCACCTCCTTTGCGCGGCTAGGACCGAAAAATTTCACAGTAGTAATAATTGCATGATATACATCTCATTACAAGAATGAGGCATCCCAAAACATGGGGAACACAATAATATACCATAATATAAACTGTAATCCGAGAACATACCTTTTATTTAGCGTTTATTAGCATTTTAACTTACATTTTGCATTAAGCGCAGAAGCGAGCTCCACAAGCGAAGCGCAACCCCTTTGCTACCTACTAAAATGCTCAATAACCAAGTTAGAACCATACATATAAAGATAGATCGATATACTTATCATAAAAACACACATATAACATGTTTAGCTTCAAAACTGAAATTCCAATTCCAGTACAGCAAACGAATCTCAGTTTTTGGTCACCTAAACGATAAAATTTGACAATGGAATCTAAACAAAAGTTGTTGCATTCGTTTCAGGCTTTCCGGAATGTCCAAAATCATTGAATTCGGACCTTCCTTTCAAAAGTTACGACTGTTTTACTAAATAGGAACGCCTCAGCCTGGCAATGAATTGCGCAGATCAGCGACATTTGGTCACGTTTTCGACCCTCTAAATGACAGCAAAACACCAAATGCTTAAAACAAAAGTTTTAGCTTAAGTTCTAAGCTTTCCAGAAAGTGTAAGATCATCAAAATCCGATACACCAGTAAAAAGTTATGGCGAGAATACTAAGGTGCTTCAGATTTCTACTTCGCACAGGACAGCGACTAATATTGGTGTTTTAAGCCTAGTGGATGAAGGTATTTATCAAAACATTCTAAACAAAAGATGTAGCACAGTTTCTAGGCTTTCCGAAAAGTCTAAGATCGTCTAACTTCGTCTAGCCATTTAAAAGTTATGGTTATTTTCGTTTCAGCATATATTGAACAATTTTGGATTTTTTCCAAAAATTTGCTTTTATTATTTCAAAGTACAAACCATCAAACTTCAAATTTTCTAAAGAAACAATCATAAACACAAAGTCGTTTATTTTCTTATTTATCCATGAAATAAGTTTACATTCGATTTGTTTCCGATTTATTCAAGTTTGTTTCATTCATAATTTAAATTCAAGTCAATTTGCTTCAATTTAATTTGAATTCAATTATATTTAATTTCACTTTGCTTCAAATTTGAATTTAATTATTTAAAATTTTATTCCGTTTATTCAATTCCATTTACACTAATGAATTCTATTTAATCAATTACCATCCATCTAACAAGCAATGCATATCAAACATTAACATCCATCCAAAATCTACACTAAATCAATTATACATTTCCAAGTCAAAATTTTAATTTCATACACTTCCAAGTTTATTGACATTTAGTTTTATTCAAATTTAATTAGTCTCCATTTACAAATTTTATATTTCATTAATTTTAAATTTTATTCATTCACTTGTATATATCATTCATTTTACAGCTTAAATTTCTTTTATATTTACAACTATCAATAGATCTTCACATTTTATTATTCACTCTCACACTGGTATATTATTCCTCTACTTATCCTTATTAGCATTTTAAACTTTTTAAGTATTTGGTAAGTTATAGTTATGCAAATAGAATGTAGTTAAACAACATACAACCTCTTTTCATTCAAAGTTGAATTTTTTCAATTAATTAATTCTTAAGTCATTACTTAAATTTCACTATAATTTAATTTCACATTTACATTCACATATAGTATTTCCATTTTATATTAACATAATTGTGAATCACCTTTAAATGTTAATTTAAATTCCAATTATTTACTAACAATTTTATTTATATTTGCAAACCATTAATTAAATGCATATTTCATTATTCAAACCTATACTTGTATATTATCCAATTAACAATTCATATAACATTTTTGAACTTCTTAAATATTTTGGTAAGTTATATCTATGCTATAGAATGAAATTTAATACTATGCAAGTTTTACAGTTTCAATTTTATTTTAAATTCATAATTTCCTAATTCTAAGGATTTCTACTTCAATTGATATTTCACTTAGCTCTTAGGTTCATTTCTCATTTCACAATTCAGAAGTTCCGTAATGATTCAAGTATTAATTCATTTCAACCATTAAAAGAAAAATCATTAATTATTAAAGAACTCAAGAATTACAATCCCGGTTTCATTTCAAATCAAGTTTTGAAATAATATATACTTATATAATTTATATATCAAATCATACTATAGAGAATCCAAAATAAAATTCAATTTTAATCAAAACAGGGTTTAGAAAAACTATTAAGTGTTCTCCCCCACTTGGACTCTCGCAAATAAACGTCGATGATGCGTGCACTCATCACCGAAATCATTCTCTAGTGTCAAGAGGGGAGTATAACACTTACTTCATTTGAAATCCTTTGAAAACAATTTCTAATCGAATATACTATCATATAATACTTATATTATACATTTCAAATTTTTTTGTTAATAAATTTTCAAAACACCGGAATTTAAATTCTCCATCTTAATTTAAATTCATTTTTATTTCATTTTATTTACCATTTATATTCATTGTCAATCATATTTACAAGTTTCATTTCTTAAAATCATTCAATAGTCAATAGTTAGAAATATTGACTAATCAACAATAAACGATGATAATCTAATATTATCATCTCTAACCAATACAATCAAAATTTATAAATTTTCAAGATAAGTCTTTTATATATAGAATATAATCCAAAACAATATTATGTCGATCTGTCCTATTCGAGTGTTTAGAAATTCCTATCGATGCCTTGGCGTCCCAAGTACCAACCAGAATTCATAAATACTCAACGGAACAAATTAACACAATATAAAATCATTTTTATATCAAAATTACAAATACGCTCTCTCATATACACTCAACTCATTCATATAGTTTACCTCTATTTCAATGAGTTATTCCCCACTAGAGCCAAGGTAATCTAAACCAAAGCTCTGATACCAACTGTAACGACCCGCCTTTTTGGACAGTTTAAATCGACAAATCAGACACACATGTCGATTCTAAACCATTTAAAAGGGCGGATGGTTAATGGGGTTAAATAAGAAAAGAAAAGAAAGAACAGAAACAAACTCAGAATCTCGCAGCGGAAGGAACAAGATATAATAATAAAATAACAGTTCATGAAGCTGTTAAATAAATAAATTTTATTATTATTATACATCATAAATCAGAGTTACATACATATCAGAGATAATACAATAATGCAGCGGAAAAATAATACAGTAGTAGAATACAATGATATAATACCAAACTTCGTCTTCGTCCCCCAGAATAGATCTTCAACCTTATCTGAAATGCTCAGGCTGACCCGAGCGTAATGAAAAGACAAAACACTCGAGTCAGGACTAAAATATCTCATGTAAGTCAACTCGAATAAGAAATATGAGTATGACGGCGTCAAAGATGTTTACGGGGTTTGACATCTCCTATCCAGTGTCAACGTGAGTGCAATAACTTAAGAGATGTTACGGGGTTTTCCATCTCTCAAGGATCCGTTAAACTATCTACTATGTAGTACAATACGCTATTATAATATGTCTACATTAAAGTAAAAGTATTAAAATAGCGTTAAGTCATGGCCCATTCCACCCTTAACACATTTTTATTCCCAAGAGTATATACAAGACCGTAGTTTCCCCAAAACCGGAAGTCACCAGAGGGCAATCCATATACTAAAGGTACAAACCAAAATCGTAGTGGTTGCGAATAGGATAATCAGTATGACAAGGTACATGAGGCAATACCAACTAGGATACTAGTAGTTGCGTGATCCGGACTGATGTTGGGCATAGCAGCTACTACCCCAACACCGCGAAACAACACTCCCAAATCGCGGGGTGCACCCAAATCGAATCACAAAAGTAATAGACATGGTATCGAAGGAGTGTGTCCGCTAGAGATGGCGATCCTCAATGGCCCGGCGCGGCTCCTGTTTTAGTCATGTCAGGGGTCATCCAAAATCGTTCTCTTTCTTCAGTCAACGCGTTCGCCAATCCATCCACTTCATTCTGGATCAACACTCCGCGTATAATAGTTATTAAAGTGGTTTTCGGTATCGACAGAGAGTATGTCCATATCCGATCCCGGTCTCTTTAATAACTACGTTATCTTTTTCACACCGGTTGGATCTTTTACATTTTCAAAATCAATTCATCATTGATTATCAAAATATCATATTCGCTTCAAAGATCAAATCCATTTCAAAATCATCATATTTACTCAAAATATACGATTTCATTTCAAAAATCATTTTCGCCTCAATATCTCATTTCGATTTCAAAATCATTTTCGCCTCAATATCTCATTTCGATTTCAAAATCATTAATTTCAACTCGATTTAGCTTCTCAATAAACCATTTCAAATTATCAATTTCAAATACATATTTGAACCACAAAATAAACAATTTCACTTTCAATATATTTCGAAACTTTAAATATTCCACATTTCAAAACAGCTCATATATTTATATAAGAATATAAGATTCGCTTTAAAACCATTTCGTATTCAAATTAGAATATACTTCAAATTAAACATCTGTATTAAGTAGTTTACTTAATTTCTGGAACAATTCCAATTCAATAAACTTAGATTAACATTCGGATTTCAAGAATTCATTTAAGTATTACATTCCAAATCAATTTCAGTTCAAATCCTATTCAAATCAATTTTATCTTCAAATTTAATTCAATAGTTTCAATTTAGTCCAATTCACAAATTTCTTTGAATTTCAATTAAATTCCAAATTATTAAATCTCAATTTCAAATTAATTTTCAATTCCAAACTCAAACTTGAAATATCATTTCATATAAATTTTCTTAGAAATATTTAGAGTTCGATTAAAAGTCCAATCTTTTAAAACAAATCAACTTTCGAATATTTACGTCGTATTCAATCTTTTCTTAAAAATCTAAACTTCGAATAATTAAACAATTTCATTTACCAAGTTTAAATTCCAACATCTCGAGCTTCAATTCAAAATACTTCAATTTCCATAAATTGGATTTTATTCTTAAAATCAACTCATTTAGATAATTTCAAAACAACTTTTTAAAATCATTTAATTCAACCAACGCGGTGTCCGTATATAATTTTCTAACCTACGGCCAAGTGATTATTTATTTCAGTTAAATGTCAGGGATGAATATATATCACATAAACCAATCATAGTGTCATATGTATGTATAACAGGATACATATAAGCAAATAAACATCCAAACATTTAAATATCAACCAATAGCATCCATCGAAATAAATCATCCAATAGCCAATACAATTCACGGCAATTTCATAGTTATCAATATCAGGAAATTTGATTTCAATTAAATCCTAATTTCAATTTACTGTCAATTTAAATTTTCAACGGTGAATTCACACGACAATCTATATGACAATTAAATTTTTATCAAACAACGACAAATAAATTCATATCACTTCATAATGTCAAATTTAACTACCATAAAGATATTTTAGTCAATTGTGAGCGTATAAACACTCACCTTGAGTTTCGATTTTTAAATCAAATCGAACAACGTTCGATTTAACCTAAAATTTTAATGAGCTCCAAATGTCTTCGGATCTAAATTGCAGTGTAGCTCTCGTCGCTGCGATTCCAACGTCGCCAAATGTTTCGCTCGAAGCGGACCTCGTATGCAAAAGTTACGCTTAAATTAATATAACGATATAATTTAAAACATGATTAGCCATATAATAAAAATAAATTAACCGTTTAACCTTCTTCTTCTTCACGCGTAGAAACCCACTCACGCACGCCTCTTTCTTCCATACGCGCACAACTAGGAGCGATCGGACGTTGATCAGGGGATGCCATCGCGTGCGCCTCTCCTTGCTCCACCTCCGTGCCAAGTTTTGCCACCCCATTCGCCACCGTTTGCACGCAAACCAAGAAAATACACACGACTTCAAAGCCAGATCTGGACCAATCCGTAACGAATTAGCACGAATCAACCGTATGGATTTGAAGAGCTCGTCGAGATCTACACTTTTGCTTTTGGAATTTTTCGATTTCGTTGAACGGATTGAGAGATATTAAGGAAAGAAGTTCGAGCAATTTCAGCCATGGAATAGGTGGCGGCCATGGTTTGAAATTAGGGTTTCTGAAATGAAAAATGATAAAACTGTCTCGGTTTTGAGTGCATATTTATAAAGTTAGGTCCAAAATCGTCCGAACTCCAAACGAGACGTGCCGCCAGGCGTTTATAAGATTTTACCCCGTTCCGGACGTAATGGAACTAGTCCCAAGGCCTAATTCAATCGTATGTGGAAGATAGCTTTTTGAAGTCGATTATTTTAATTAACGACGTTAAATTTCTACGCGTTTCAAGCTCGCACGACCAAACGACAAGTCCGATTGCTACGAAAATTGAAACCTTTCAATAATTCATTGTTACGGATCCAATGAAACTAGTTTCGTTCAATTCTGAGACTGTTCGAAAAATGGCTATTTTTCAGTCGATAATTAAATATTAAAAATATTCAATTTTCACAAATTAACTTTAAATTCAATTTTTAAAAGTTCTATAACATTACTATAACTCCAATATGATAAGATAAAATTTTACAAATCATTTTCAATCATATTCAACTGGATTTTCAATTATTTCTGAAATTTAACTTATTAAATTATCGATTTAATTGTCTAATTAAATCCAATATTCGAAAAATAAATTATTCGACTGTTTAATTTCAATATAAAATTCCCAATTTTAAATTATTAACTTTCAAATCAAATTTCAATTGTTCACAAATCCCATTTTTAATTTCACAGTAATTAACAATCTTTTACAATGCAGTTTCCATTATAAATCCAATATAAAAGATTATATTAGATTCAGCGTTCAATTATATTGTAGTTAAAATTCAAGTTATTTAATTCCAATTGAATTCTTTTATTTCGATTTACACTTCCATTATTGAATCAACCATTTACTTATACATTATTATCAATAGTTTATAATTCATTTACTTTCATTTTCTTCAACTATCATCTTATTTAAATTCACAGTAATATTAAATTACATTCATTTACGTTGATTTCAATATTATAACTTCAATATTAAATGTAACATTTTATTTATTTCGTTGTTTACAACCAAATTCAATTCGTATCAATTACTTGTTACATTCAAATTTAAATCTTTACTTACGTTCAATTACAAGTTAACATCTATATTTAATTTACAAATAAGTTATTTCAGAATTCAGTTTTGTATTTTAACTTGAAATTCACATTTAACAACACAAAATTTTATTTTCTTCGGATTTTTATCCAAAATTTTCATTTTAATTCGTATTTTTAAAGTGTTAAAAATACGGGTCGTTACATGCAAGTATGAAGTTGTTTCGAAGACTATTGATTTTGAAGGTATTCGATTTGGAAAGTAATGATTTTATATAAATAGAATTTTATATAAGGGTGATATATACAAAATTAATGATATGGAAGGGTACCATGTATAGTATGATATATTTTGAAATTGAAGATTTGGAGAAGTACCCTCCATGGAAATTGGAAATTGGAGATCACTAGGTGGATCCACTTGGAAATCCACTTGAAAATCCACCCAGTGGATTCAATTGAAATTGATGAAGGTCATCCGGACATAAACTCATGAGTTCCTTTGGTTTTTTTTCTCATAGCGTAAATCGTGGGGCAGAGATTGCCTACAGTTTACTATGGATTCTCTAGGATAGGGACGTGACCATTGTATAAACTGCGATCTATGGGGGGTTTTATCATAGTGTAAACCGAGGGGCAGAGGTTGCTTACAGTTACAAATGATTCCTTTGGGATAGAGGCGTAACCATTGTGTAGCTGCAATCCATGGTCGGATATCGAGCAGTACTTTCCATATCTGTTTTGGAAAAGTTTTCAAGTATTTTCACTAGGTGTTGAAACAAGTCTATTAAGTACTTAGAAATTTTTAGTCATGGGCCTGATGGCTAAAGTCTGTAAGAAGGAGGATAAACTTATTAAGACATCGAATTATAAAAAGTATTTTGATATCAAACTTATTTGTCTTTCTAAATCATTTAGAAATGTTTAAAGGTTGTTTATTTATATTTAATATTGGTTAAAAGTTATTTATCAATGTTTTAATATCGTGAAAAGTTATTTATTTAAATAATTAATATTGTTTGAAGTTAATAATTATTATTTAATAATAATGCTTTGGAATTAATTATTATTATTTATTAAAATGTTTGGAAGTAAATTATTATTTATTTTAATAATGTTTAAAGATTAATTATTGTAGTTTTATCAATAAGTTGAAAAATATTTTGATATTAAAGCTAATAAATATTTAGATAATGGATTTCAGAATTTAAATAACTTCTTTCTAAATATAAGTAATGATGTTAATAACTATTTTCAAATATTTTACCTATATCTATAAGGATGTCTATTATAAATATTTGAATGGTATTTATTAATGAAATTTACCTTATGTGAAGTAAAAAAATTTACAAATGAATTATGTAAAGCATTGAAATATTAAGGATTATTAATTTTTGCAAAAATGAGATTTATATAAGTTTTCTTCAAACATAAAATTTAGAGATATTATATAAATAGAGTATATATAAATTTTTCTATTTTAAAATTTTACGGAATATATGATTTGGAAAGTTATTATTTATGGTATAATATGTTGTAAAATAGTTTTTAATATTTATCTTTGAACGAAAGGGTTTTGAAGTATTTTACTTAATTTTTGAAGTAATAATATGTAATTTGAAGTTTATGCACTATTTAAATTTATAATAAACCTAAGTAAAGTTTTCCATGATTTGAATAATTATTTTAAAAATAAGTATTTAATGAATTAATTATGAAGGATATAAAATTTTATACTCTTGATTTGAAATAAAAAATTTAATGCAAGAGTTGAGTATATTATTAGTTTCAATTTAAAGATCTTTGAGATTAGACTTATTTAAAATGATGAATTTAATAAATCATCGAATTTTAAAGGAATATTATTTTAAAGCTTGTTTAAAATGTTTTTGATATCAATTTCTATTATATTTTAAACTGTTTGGGGGAAATCTTTGCATAATACTCTAAGAATATTATATATATATATATATATATATCTTATATTTAAATTAAGTGAGTAAGTTTAAATGTTTTATAAGCCTAAACTTTTAAGGTATATCGAAATATTTCATTCTTCTTCAAAGATGAATACCAAAAGTTAAATTTTTATTTTTATAATCAAGGTCACTACGAATTTAAATTATTTTATACTTAGCTTGAATTTATTTGCTTACTTCACTTCCCTCTCTATTTCCTTTTCCTTTTGAAATAACCATGAAATTGAGTAAATGTTTATATACTTAAAAATGTTTTGAGAAATGACTTTTAGCTTCATTTAACCACATTATTACCATTTTTGTTTAAAAGGTAGTTTGCAATATTATATTATGGGCCGCCAAGTTTAGAAAAATAAATACTTATAATATGGCAAAAGCGGGATTCAAAACTAGGTGCCTAAGGAAGAAAGCACGCATAAGTATCACCATGCCAAATGAGACCTTAATTTAATTCTGCTATCACATTTATATGACCGTTGCAAAAGGACCAGTTCAAGTCTCATTCAAGCATACTTTTGGAGTGTTACGAACTTTCAGTGGATGCATCTTTTCCGGTCTAAATTTCTAAAGTGTTGCGCCTATTTATTGGCTTTCTACCATTCTTATATTAACCTCCCAGCATCCAAAAGCAATAACTCAATCCTATGATCTAAAAAATTTCTCATATTGTTTCCAAAAGCCCTAAACTGCATATTCATTCCAAAAGTAAACTTAAACTAGCATTCTTTCACTCCATAACGTTTGAGTCTGTCCTAATTCACTCTCTAACCTCTACACATTTACTCTACATCATTTTGAGAGTAATGGAAGTTTATAGTGTGACAAGTCAATGTACTCAGACAAAAATTATTGTCGAAAAATTTATATTTTACCTTGTTGTGAAAAGTCTAAGAAATCGACAAAGTGAAGTTCCGTAGAGGGAGTCTTAAGGCATTTTTGCTGTAAACAAGTTCTTCTGGGTAAAGTGAGGGCATTGTGTTAGTAGAATACCGAAGATGGGCTTCAAGAGTGGATTTAGGACGGGAGGTTCAAACCAGTAAAAATTGACCATGTAATTAATGCGCTTCAATTATATATTTATATATTTGGTTATCATCGATCATGTGCATAGCAGTTAACATGGCTTCCCTTGTGTCAAGGGAGGTTGACAGTTTGTTAACATAGTTGATGGACGTCATGGGGTTCCAATTAGAGGTGATAGGTTTGGGCAAGAATGATGATGAATGAGGATGTCGTTTTAAAGGCTTTGCCGGTCAGCCAGGTCAATCATCGTCAGACCTCACCCCTAAAAGTAGCCTGCCTCGATTGTGTCTGCCATCTATAAAGGAGACAAGCTTGCCAGTTTTATCGAAATATAGACGAGGCGCAACTACGAGTGATCCCAACCAAGCTGGTAGGTGAAACATATAACCGGGGGGCTGTGCGGTGGATGATGACAATGCATGGACTTTAGCTGTTGCTATTTGAGCTAGGTCGGGTGAAGAAATAGGACCATTGTGCATTTGGGCCAAGCAAAACTGGGGTGCCTAAGTGGGCTGGTCTTTCTCTTTATTTTGCGAGAAATATGAGCAACATTTAATTTTGAAGACTTTTTAAATACTTACAACTAATTATTTTGAATACTCATTAATCCACCTACCGTTTATGGAACTATCAGGTTGCTCGACATAATTCATTGGCATGTACACGTCCATGTTTGTGGGCATTCTACATAGTCTTTTCTCCTAAAACATTAATAATTTATCATGCATTTTTATGAATTGTATGGTGAATCCTGACTTTTTGAGTTTTGATGACACAACTATATATTTCTATGAATATTTTATAATTATAATCTTTACAGGATATTCCAACCAAAGGATGACTAGCTGTTGTACAAAAACAGTGAAGATCAACTATCAAGAATCGTCGTCATAGTACGTCTAGAAAAATTATACAATATCTTTTGATGGTTTGCACACACCTTTGATATAATTTATAAACAATCATAATTAGTTTTTCAAAATCAAATTTTTAATCAGAATCATTTTTGAACCTTGAAAGATGTCAAACATGTAAGTGCATTTCTCAGACGTTTGAATAAATTAAAATAAGCATATAAACTTTTGGGTCGACACTTTGTAAAATTCAGGCGTCTGGTATATTTTCCCAAACGTTTGATCTCTAAAAACTTAATTTTTTAAAACCATTCATACGTCTAATTGGTGTGACCAGACGTCTAATAAGGGCATCAAACGTCTGGTCAAACCAATCAGATGTTTGAATCAAGTTCTACTTCAACATGTTCCTTTCTAAAAATTGGGCAGATGTCTGAGCCATTAAATCAAACGTCTGACCTTGTACTATATAAATAACTTAAATGCTAGACATTTGAACTAGGCCAAAAATGAACATGTTCCTTTCTGGAATATACGTAGATGTCTAACCCACTTCTTCAAACGTCTGACTAGATTTAAAATGGTTTTTTATATATTCGATTCAGACGTTTGACCATACAACTTAGACATCTGAGGACGTATAAACAACTATATTTTGAATGAACATCTATTTTCTACTAAGTTTTATCTCTTGATTAAAAGATGTGATTCTTCGAATAATCATGACTTTCAGCATAACTTTTCAATACAGTAAATAGATTACCAATTCACCTGTTGATTTAATCTTTCTTGCTCTCAAATTCTCAAAATGTCTATTACTATTTTTGAAATCAAAAGTGCTTTAAACTATTCTATGCTTCCTATTTTTCTATAAGTTCGATTCAGAATTATCAAAGGATATTATAGGAAGGGTGTACTCAAACTTAACTTATTTGTGTTGTGAAGAACACGTTGAAGTTTGTAACCAATGATTTTGTTTTATAGTAGTGTAAAGTCCTGTTTGGTTGCTCAGGCAATTGTAAACCTGTTCTTTCAGGTGAATTTATTGTTGATGGTGAAATTCCTAAGAGGTGCTTAGGAACTAGATGTAGGATGGGAGGTCCGAACTAATATAAAAAATTTCATGTGATCATTTACCTATTTATTTATCTGCATATTTATCTCAAGTTAGAATTAATTCATAATACTCTAGATCCTTAGAATTTTATTTGGTATCTGAACAAGGTCTTCACTAAACCATTACAAAGTTGGAGATATTTGAAGTATTATGGATAACACAATTGCTAGATTTGCTGAAGGTCAATTTACTACATGACTACCACTATTTACTGGTTCAGACTATGCATACTGGTCAACTAGGTTGAGAATATATGCAAGAAAATGGGTATAAAATATGGAATGCTACTCACGTTGAATATATTAAACCTACCACTGATTATTACACATGGTCAAATACTCAAAAAATTGGTGCCACTAATAATGAAAAAGCTATGAATATATTACTTTGTTCACTATATTAAAATGAATTTAATAGAGTCAATGTCTGCAAAATTGCATATGATATATGCCATACCCTACAAGTCACACAAAAGGGTACAAATAAAGTTAACAAAGAAAGATTTCGATGCTAAACAATTAATTTCAAAACTTTAGAATGAAACCAAATGAAACCGTTGCTAATATATATTTTGGGTTTCAAGATATCACTCATGCTGTAATAGCATTAGGAGTAAAAAAAATTGATTTTGATATAGTGTCAAAAATGATTAAGTCTTTAATGAATGAGTGAGAAACAAAGGCGTTGGCCATTGAAGAGGCCAATGATATTTCAACACTCAAAACAGAAGAGATAATTAGTAGTCTTCTATCATATGAAGTTAACTTGTAGATTAAAAGAACACAAGCTCAAGAATAAAAGACCATTGCATTTCATGCTGAAAAGGATTCGAACATAGAGGAAGATGATTTTGTGTTTCTTGCCAAAAGATTCAAAATATTTTAAATTATGGTAAGAACAAATGCTTTGGCAAAAATAGCAACAACTCATACTCTTTAAAATGTTATGAATGCAATAAAACCGGCCACATCAAAAGTGAGTGCCCAAATCTACAAAACGAAAAGCAAAGCTTTAAAAGGAAAAATGAAAAATATTGAGAAAGAAAATGCAAGCTTTTTAAGTAACTTAGGATGATTCAGACCCATCATCTTCTTCATCGCATAGTGAAAGTGATTCAGACCATACTAACATATGCTTCATGGACATAAGCAATGATGTAAGTTTACCTTATGATGACTTACTTGAAATAAACCTATAATTATTTGATAAATTAAACCTCTTAACATTGGAAAATTTTCTAGAATGGAATTAGAAATTGGTATGCTTAAGGATAAAAAAATTATTTTGAAAGAAGAACTAATAAAATCACAAGATTCTTTCACAAATTTGACTTCTCAAATCACTACTTTGAATAGTGAAATTAAAATTTATAAACTTGACAAATTAGCCAAAGAGAATTGTGATTTGGGTTCTACTATAGAGTCTCTTAGAAACGAAATTAAAAACCTTAAAAATAATTTTGAAAAACTTTCAACAAATGTTTCTAACTTTAATAAAGTAAGAGAAAATTTATCAAAAATTATAAAGTTTTCAAAACCATCAACATGTAATAATGGTTTAGGCTTTGTTGGCAATAAAATGAAACCTTCTAAAAATAATTCTTTATATACTAAATTTAAAAAGGGTAAAAAAATAGCCTTGAAAAACCAAAAACAAATATATTAACAGTTAAACTATGGGTACCAAAAACTAATAACTGCCTTATTAAAAATGATATATGAAAGATTTCTTAAATAATATTCACAATAGTGATAATTTTATTTTTAAAATGAACACTAAACCCCCTTGGGTATGATTTCCTAAGATCTAACTCTTAGGACCCTAACGTAGGAAGTAGGTATTGATTCAAACTCTTATTATTTGTAGGTACTCGACAAGAAATAAGAGAGATGGCTTCTTAATAGCGCATGTTTCAAACATATGATGGTAAATCGAGATATGCTCATAAATGTCAAATACATGGATGGAGTTACTGTCACCTTCGGAGATAACTCTAAAGGATATGTCATCGGCATGGGGAGGTCAGCAATATGGGTATATTTACCTCTCCTCTTATTACTTGTCTTACTAGTAGAAAATTTAAAATATCATTTACTTAGTATAAGTCAACTTCGTGTAAAGGTTTTACAATTTCTCTCGAAAAAGATAAATGTAACATTTTTTATCAAAATAAAAAATTAAATTTTTAGGTATCAAAAAAAGAAATATTTATGTTTTAAACATGAAAATTAATAAAAATAAAAATAGTACGTGTCTTTTAACCAATGATCATGATCCATAGCTATGGCACAGTAGATTTTTCACATAAATTTTAAATACATGAAAAGGCTTTCTAGAAATGATTTTAAAAAAAAGGTTTACCTAAAATTAGTTTCAAAGTTAATAATTTATGTGATGCATGCCAACTAATAAAATTAACAAAATTTTATTTTACATCTAAGAAAATTGTTTCTACCGTTTGACCTTTAGAACTACTTCACTTAGATCTCACAAGTTAGGTATCTTAACCATAAATATGTATTTATCATACTGAATGATTTTTCTAGATATACATGGACTTTATTCTTAAAACATGAAAGTATACATTTGATGTTTTCAAAAATCTTACAAAAATAATTCAGAATTGAAAGAATTTAGAAGTTAAGAATATTATAAGCGACCATGGTGGTAAATTTAACAATGAATTATTCAATAAATTGTGCTAAAAGAAAGGTATAAATCATAATTTTTCCTTTTCATGGACACCTCAACAAAATGGTCTTGCAGAATGGAAAAATGGAATATTACAAGAATGTGCAAGAACATTATTAAGTAGTAGCCAACTAGCAAAGAATTTTTGGGTAGAAACTATGGCTAATGCTTGCTATGTTCTAAATTGCGCTTCTATAAGATCATTGACAAACATACACTGTATGAATTATTTAATGGAAGAAAACCAAATGTTTTATATTTTATAATTTTTGGTTCAAAATGTTCTACATTTAATACGAAATATAATTTAGGAAAATTCAATCCACATGCCGATGAAGGTATATTTGTCGGATACTTGGAGAGAGTAAAGCATATGAAATCTTTAACAAAAATTCAAATACTATATAAGAAATCTTACACATATCTTCTGATGAAACTTTCAAATAAATAATGATGAAGATGGATATATTTCAATAAATCAACAACAATTTTTGAAAATCCTCCTCAAAATAAATATGCTGATAATACTTTAAAATTGCAACCATGAATTATTCACTCTACAAGTAATCGGTTAAGAAAACAGTAGAATTAGATCAAAGAATCAATTGGCACGTTGCATTTATTTCAAATATAGAACCAAAAATATTAAAGAAGCATCTAAATATGATTTTTAGATCTTAGAAAAGCAAGAAAAGTTAAATCAATTTAAATAGAATGACGTTTGGGAATTTGTTCCAAGACTAAACGATCAAATTATAATTAGTACAAAATGATTATTTAAAAACAAAGTATATGAAAATGATGATATAATAAGAAATAAAGCAAGACTAGTAACTCAGGGGTATATCCAAGAAGAGGGTATCAATTATGAAGAAACATTTGCCCCTGTCACTAGACTAAAGGCTATTAGAATTCTACTCGTCTTTGCTTGTCACCATAATTCTAAACTTTTTCAAATAGATGTTAAAAGTTCTTTTTTGAATGGATTTATAAAAGAAAATATTTTTGTTGAACAAACACCTTTATTCGAACACAAAAAATTTCCAAACCATATTTTCAAACTTAAGAAAGCTCTTTATGGTCTAAAACAATCACCGTGTGCTTGGTATAGATTCTATGTTGTTCATTAAAAAACAAGAAACAATAGTTCAGATATACGTAGATGATATTATTTTTGATTCTACAAATTAAATACCATGCAATGAATTTTCAAACATTATGAAAAAGGAATTTGAAATGTCATATATAGGTGAGTTAAATTATTTTCTCGGTTTACAAATTAAATAACTAAATAGTGGAATATTTATCAATCAAGAAAAATAATGTACCAATTTATTAAAAAAAATTGAAATGGAAAATGTTTCTAATAAGCCAACTCCTATGAGTACTAGTCTTCATTTAGAAAAGGATAAAAATGGAAAATAAGTAGATCAAAATTTTTATCAAACTACAATTGGTTCTCTACTTTATTTAACAACTAGCCGAGCCATTTTAATGATGAGTGTTTTCTTATGGCTAAATTTCAAGCAAATCAGAAAGAATTGCACTTACTAGCTGTAAAATGAATTTTTTTTACTTAAAAATACAAGAGACTATAGACTTCTTTATCTCAAAGATTGTCATTTTGAACTCGTATCGTATGGTGATGCAGACTTCGGAGGATGCAAAACTGATCAAAAAGTACAAGTGGTACATGTCACTTTATTGATCAGTCTCTTGTATCATGGTTTAGTAAGAAGAAAAATTGGGTTCCACTCTCGATGTGTGAGGCCGAATATATTTCTGCAACTTTTGCATGTGCACAAGTTATTTATATGCAACAAACACTACAAGACTATGATGTTTTGTTAACAAATTCACCAATATATTATGATAATACTAGCACTATTAACTTATTAAAAAATCATATCAATCATTCACGTACAAAACATATTGATATTCGACATCACTTATTACGTGACAATGTAGAAAAAACAGTTTCACTAGAATTTGTTAATTCAGAAAACAAATTACAGATATTTTAACTAAGACGCTTATCGAAAGTATCTTTATATACTTAAACGAAAGTTAGTATTTGTCCTCATAATGAAATAATTTGATTACAATCAAAATTTAACTAAGTTATTTAATCTCTGATTTTTATTTAACATGAATTTACATCACAAAAATTAAAGGAAACTTTTTATTTTTAACTTTTCCAAATCTCACTTATATTTAGCCTTAGACTATTTTTTTGATCAACATATGTTAGCCAAAATAAATATGTAACGACCCGGAAATTTTAGAACCCGAAAATTCCAGATAGTTATGAAAAAGAAGAAAGAGGTAGAAGAAGAAGAACAGAAACATCAACATCTCACATTCACAGCGGATAAAATATAATAGTAAATAATAACAGTTTGCAAAAGATTACTATATCTGTCGATTACATTTTTAATACATCAGAGTTTTATTCCAATACACAACAATGGTCATATATAAATCAAATATGTGTCGGATAATCAAAAATAATAGTCACAGCGGAATCACTCCATACGTCCTGCCATCCAGCACTCCTCCTGAGCTCCAGAACGTCCTTACCTGAAAATCTGTAATACTCGGTCTGACCCGAGCATTACATCAAAGTAACACCCGGGTCAGGCTGGAAACCAGCGTGAGTAAACCCATCTAACATGGAATACAACAGCATAAAACTTATATAAAACCCGGGGTAACTCGTCTCAAATTACAAATTCACAGTTTGTTATAGACATCACTTATTCCACACATCAATTTCTAAGTACCAAAACTTAGATCAAATGGCCCAATTCACTTAAATCATTTCATTTCAGTTTATTGATTTCATATATCAATTTATAAAGAATCGAAGTGGTTTCAGATATTAACTAATACCCGACTCCGGACTCTTCGAATCCAATGTCATCCTAACCCAAGTTATTCAAGTGAAACACAATTCATCCTTTAAATATAAGATGTCACCCTTTTTACATTGGTTCATCATCGACAGGTAACTATATAATCACTGTTCAAGCCAAACATCATATCACACACACTTCATATCAGAAATATCAATCCATCATTCATAAGCAAGATTTCTTAATCACACATTCCTAATTACATCAAATTAATTACTTCAATCATTTTTAATCTTGATTACTTAACAAAATTAATTACAAACCATTAATTAATCATTCCCTAATTATCCTCTCTAATTACATTCAGTAATAGGCCTTTAATTAATTTACCACATTCTTTTATCGACCTTGATTAATCCCATTCAGTAATTAATTATTCTTATTTACTTACATTAATTAACTAACCTCTTAATTAATTAATTATGCTGAATAATTATCACTCAATTACTTCCACTAAGTAATTATTCTTTAATTACTTTCCCTCACGTAATTACCCATTGATAAAATACAGCCTGTAATTGTCCATTAATTACTTCATTAAGTAATTACACTTCATAAATTACCCTAAGTAATTATACTAAACCCTAACTAATTCTTAATTAACAATTAATTAATCCTTAAACCTTTATAAATTAATTAACCCCAAATTATTAATTAGTTTAACTTTAATTACCTTATTAATTAAAGTAATCATTAACCAGAAAAACCTTAACTAACTTCCAAAATAAAACATTTACGTTAATTACTTAGTTTTTAATTAATACATGTTTAAAAACATTTTATCTTAATTTATACTTAATTAAATTAAGTTCAAAATACTCAACATTTCTCAATAATATAAATTTTAGGTTCATAGCATTTTAACCTTAAATATAAATTTGCTTTGAAATGGGTTTGAGAAAATTTGAGTTTTATTTCAAAATTTACAAACGAGCCCACCGGCCCACGTTTCAAAACCCAGTCCCAATCTCTTCTCTTCTTCTTCCTAGTTCCTATCTCCTTTCTATTTCCTACAGCACCAAAACTGATACTCCTGACATCCCGTGCACCGTGCACACGTCCAGCCAACGCTCCGGCGAGCCACACACCCTCCGGCGAGTCTCGCATCGCTACCACATACGAAAGCAACTGTCGATTCGACTCAAACGGCCTCAAGGCGAAATCGAGCTCCTGTTCGAACACTCGAACTTCTACTCTCGTCAAAATCACCTCGCCCAAGCAATCTCGACCACCAGAAAACGTCGTGCCTTCGTCCCCGCCTTCGTTCATGCCTCAGGTACAACCACGTCTCACCTGGCCACGCTCGATGCAGTCTCGAGTGTATACGAACCCAAAACCCAAACACATATTCTCGCGACCTTAAACCCTAGTTTCACCTCCCCTGGTCAATCCAACAAACAAAAAAAATCAGCAGCATTTTTCCCCAAGCAACCCACCCTTGCAGCTACCCTCTGGCCGAAAATCGACCTTCACCATTGATTGGTTCGCCCGAGTTTGGTGGAAACAAGTTTTCCGTTCAACTCGTAATATCTCGACAACCACAAGCTTAAAAATCCTGATTCCTTTATCTAAATTCATTATTTTCAAACACGAATTTGTTTACATAATCAAAACTTGAAATCGAGATACTCGAATTTCCTGATTTTAAATGATTTTTACTGTAATTATCTTCTACCCGCAATCCTACTCGTTATTCATGCTTAAACATATTTTTGAAAATTGAATTAGGTAAATACAACCAACTTTCACTTAAAGATTATCACATGAATTTGTTTATATAGGGAGATATGATTTCCTTTCTGAATTTATTGAATTTGTTTAACCTGTTAATATCAACAGAGAGATTTATATGGATATAGAACATCATTCATCTACATGTGCAAGCATATTTACATTCATGTGAATCTTTTCCACAACTTAACATCCAGTATTTACCACGAACACCAAGAAATTCAAACAGATTTAAATTATTAAAAGATAGTTTACTCACTGGCATATAAAAAAAAACAGAGGATATTGGGTTTAGATTACTCCCAGAAAAAATGCTTGAACAGAGAACAAATTTTAGCTATAAAAAGGTGTAGTTTGCTCACCTGTTTTAAAGAAGATGAACAGAGCAACCTCCTGATGTTGAAAAGCTGTAAGCTTGATTTTTTTCCAATTCTTGTTTTGATGATGATACTATATTTAGTTGCTGAATTTTGTTTTCCAGGTTGCCATACTATTTTTATTTATATGATCTTAGTTTCCTTTTGATACTCGAAATGAAAATATGAGAGGATGTATAAAAGAGAAGTGTACAGGCTGTGATACTAATACCAGACACTTCTTTGTACTGGAAATATATTTGTTTATCTTCTGGCCAGAGATTTTTTTCTCCAAATTGTTGGCTGAAATGAAAAAATGTGTGCTGCATTTATTACCTTTGGCTTGCACTACAAGCTTATACTTATCTCGGCTAAACATTTTCTGTGCAAAGATATTTTGCATATATGTTGTGAATACTCTATCTTCTTAGCATACATATATGTATAGTTTGTTCTTGTTTCATTTCGTACTTAACATTATTTCTTCGTTTGTACAACCTGATTTGTTTTCGTGAGCGTATATGTATAACCTGTCTTCTTCTTTTTTTTTTTTTTTTTTAAGTACATTAATATGTTACTTGACTAAGATATGTATTTCCCATCAATGTTTATTCCACCATATATTTGTTTATACTAGCGTTATCTTATATTTTGTATTGATAAGATTTACTCCATTTTAAGCATTATTATTTACATTACCTTGATTTGCATATATTATATCAAGTGTCAATAATATAGAGCCCTTTGATTTCATTAAGTAAAGTAAATTAAATTTTAAATATCTTTGAAAGATCCTATTTAAATTTTCAAATCAACATTTCCTTTACAATACACATATAACCGGTAAATGCCCAAAATCTTATTTATGAAAGCTTGTATTTTATTCAAATGGATTAAATACTTATCAAAATAATATTGCTAAAATTCCGGGTCATCACATTCCTCCCCCCTTAGAACTTTTCGTCCTCGAAAAGGAACGAAGCCAGAATTATTTAAATGCTTAAAATCAAATAAATATTCCTTGATCATTTTAAAAAAAATCTATATAATATTTCTAAAATAGTTTTTATAAAAATACTTTTATAACTCGATGTTTCGACAAGTCCATTCTTGTTCTCACAGAAATTCGGTCATACGTTTATCAGGCGTAGGACTGAAAATCTATAAGTACTCGGTAAACCAGCTCTCAACACCAAGTGAAAATACTTGTGAAAATAATTTTATTGAAAATGTAGAAAACAATTTTGAAAATAGAGGAAATATCTTGGTAAAAATGCTCTGGAAATCATCACCCCCATCCATGGTCGCAGTTAACCCGATGGTTACGTTGCCGTCCCGGCAAAATCCACAGATAACTGTAGGTCTCCGCGCCCCTCGATTACGCCATGGAATCCGCTACAGATCGCAGCTACAACTGGGGTTACGTAGCTATCACAGCAAAAACCCATATAACTGTAGGCATCAGCGCCACCGAATTTCGCTGCCAAAGAATGAAACTCCTCCACTTGACCATAGACCGCAGTCTACCGATGTTGCGCTGCCATCCCGACAGAATCAAGTGTAGACTGTTGGCACTCATCCTCCACACGATTTTCGCTATGGTCCCCACACAGTAGATCGCAGCGACATCGAATTACACTGTCGTCACAGTATAACCCAAATGCCCCTGTAGGCATCAGCGCCATCGACTTTCGCTACCAAATAATCCTCAGGAACTAGTTTGTCCGGACTCCTCATAGGATCAACTTTAGAACCTCCCCTTTAGAGGCTCAAGGCAGTACCACTCAGTGGCACTCCTGAGAAGTTCATTCAAGGGAGCGCCTTTTTCCCCAGAGCTAGTCTCAAAAACACTTTATACTATACACATATAGTATTTTCCAAATCATACACCGAGTATGAATCACATATAAGTGCCTTTACACAAAATCGATTCCCAAAATCGATAATTCTCCAAATAGGCTTTTCCAAATTCAAATATTGATTTTTACCCAAAAATCAAAAGTCTTTCAAAAATTCAAAGGTTCCAAAAATCTTTCCTCAAAATCATTTTCACAAAATCCTTTTTATATATATAATAATCTTGGAAAAACTTTTGAATCAATTCTTATTTGTATAAATTTTATACTTCAAATATTTTCAAAAATCTTTTCTTCTGGCAATCGATTCAACAAGGGAAGTTTTATCTTATTTAACAAAGATATACAACTTTATTTAGTCCAAATTAAATATTCAAATTTGATTTACTCTTTTATAAAGTCATTTACCCTATAACTTACTTCCATAAAGCAAATTTTTATTATAAAAATATCAAATTTTCACTTTTATTCATTGTATATTTCCCAAAATATACCTTTTTATTTCAAAAATCATTTCCATTTTTTTATCCACAAATTTTCAATATCAATTTTATTGGAACTCGTACGATGTACCCATACCATCCGTACGCTATACCAATCTGATCGCTCACTCGATCACACAATTTCGCTTCCGAACTAGTATTGTCCACCTGACTTCCTAGTGCGGACTCAGATCTGGTTTCTTGATCAAAAACCGTCATTCTCCTTGCATAGTCACAACTATGATAGAGAATACCCAGAATCAATCAAAAATCCATATCCAGGTTCGCCGTCGAAAATCGAGTGAAAAATCCCAACTCGGATCGATAATATTATCTCGAAATTCTATGTTCGAATCTGGACCAAATCACTATGCGAATAGAATAATATACGTACATCCTACGTATTCCTCTTCATTGATTATTAGCTAAATCAATTTCTCCTTTCTATTCACATTCACTTTGATTTTATTCACTTATTCACATTTGCCTTAATTCCCACTTGGATTACCACTTCACTTCTTATCTGAGTTGGGTATTTACTCAATAACAGTTTAAACCCCGACCAGTTTATTTTTAGGAAATAGCTTAAAAATAGATAAGTAGTTGAAAAATAATTATTAGTTTGTAAAATAGCTGTAAACAGTTAAGTAATCGTAAAATAACTGAAAAATAGTAAAATAATTGCAAAACAATTATAAAATAATAATTAGTTATATAAACAGTTGAAAAACAGTAATTAGTTCATAAACAGTGGTAAAATTATTAAATAGTTTCAAAAATAATTTAGAATAAGTATAAAATAGTTGGCCTTGAAAAGTAAGGTTGGATATAGTAAATAGCTTGGAAAGATAGATTCAAGAAAACTATATTAAGATAATTTGTTGAGAATAATTTCAGAGTCAAACTGTCTCACTACCCAACCTTTAACTCAATCATTCAATTTAAATTTCCATTTAAATTGACCCAATTTCCAATTCAATTAACTCCAAATTCCATTGGACTTGATTTATTCCCAATTCAAGTTGAATTAATTCTCAATTCCTCTCCAACCCAAATCAAATTCCATTTGATTTTTAAACGTATTCAACTTTAATTATAACTTCAATTTATTCCAATCAATTCAGACTAATACCAATTGAACCCACTTCAATTTCAAATTATTTCAATTTAATCTACTCCAAATTTTCCATTTAAATTTGAAACTTATACCTCTTTAATCTTTAATCCAATTAATTCGAATCAGATTCAATCTGAATGAATTCAATTCCAATTTCAAATTTTAAACCATCTCTAATTATATAAATTCGAGTTAAATTTCCAAAGGTTAGTTTAACCCTTTAAACCAAATTAACTTTTATTTAAAGTTTTGAAACAATTTAATTTCTTAGTCCAATTCTTAAAATTCCATTTAAAATTATCTTTACTTAACTTATTTCAAAGTTCAAAATAATTTTACCTTAAAAATCAAATTTATTACCCAATTTATTTTCCAGCTCGAAACTAGTCCTTAAACAATTTTTAATTTACAAATTCAATTATTCAAATTTTCAGTTCAAAGTAATTCCATATCCTTAATTTTAAATTAAAGTTTAATTTCCCTTTTTCACAATAATGGATATATTACCACACTTCATTTCTCATTCATTAAACAAATCTGGTCCACGGTTTAAATATTTTTAATTAACAATAGGATGGTATCATCCAATTTATTTTGAAACATCCATTAATTTTCAATTTCCAGATCTCAAACCCATTTGAGATCACACAAATTCCCAATTCGAATTACCACTTAACTTTCCAAGTCAAATCCCAATTTCAGCTTGAAATTTCCAATTCAAGTTGTTCATTCAAACTTATTTAACTTCTCCCAAGTTAAACTTCAATTTGCTTAACCTAGTCAACTCTACTCAAATTTGAATTCCCACTTCAAATTTAAAAATTCTTTCCCTCAACTTATATCACTTTGGGTTTTACATTACACTTCAGGGAAAAATCAAAACTCAACATCTTAGAGTTTATTTCAAATTATCCTTGATATCACATATATCCATACATATATACATATTTATTTCTTGGCCCTCCCAGCCATGTTTTAACATTTTAAACCATCTTCGTTTTAAATTCGAACCAAAATTTCAAACAACCCATTGTTTGTAACAAGTCTCCTTTATTCAAATAATACTTATTTATTATCTCTTTATCACTTTGAAACAAATTTTTGAATTCTGGGCTCAGATTTAAAACTTCACAATTTATATCATCTTCAGTTCCAATTTATAAGTTATACTTACCCAAATGTTTTACTTCCCTAAAACATTCCATCTTGCCTACTCATTAACAACATTCCATTATTAAACACAACAACCATTTATGATAATATCCAAGATTATCATATATGGAAACCAATTTATTATCTTTATTTTGAAAACATTTCTACAAATTTAGGATTTTAATTTCAGTTTGGATCCATTTTAGATTTATCTTCATTCAATTTCAATTTGATTGCATTACTATTACCACTTAATTCTCATTATTTTATTTAATTCCAAAAAGTTTTAACAACCAATTACCTTAACATTTATTAGTAAGAAATATTGCTTTATATATATCAAAATATATTCTTATATAAAATCATTTAAAATCTTCCTATAAGAAAATAACAAGTACGCTCTCATATATAATACTCTCAACTCATTTTAGGGTACTACTGACCCTATCCTTAATGAGTAAATCCCACTAGAGCCAAGGTTCTCGCTTAACCTTACAGCTCTGATACCAACTGTAACGACCCGGAAATTTTAGAACCCGAAAATTCCAGATAGTTATGAAAAAGAAGAAAGAGGTAGAAGAAGAAGAACAGAAACATCAACATCTCACATTCACAGCGGATAAAATATAATAGTAAATAATAACAGTTTGCAAAAGATTACTATATCTGTCGATTACATTTTTAATACATCAGAGTTTTATTCCAATACACAACAATGGTCATATATAAATCAAATATGTGTCGGATAATCAAAAATAATAGTCACAGCGGAATCACTCCATACGTCCTGCCATCCAGCACTCCTCCTGAGCTCCAGAACGTCCTTACCTGAAAATCTGTAATACTCGGTCTGACCCGAGCATTACATCAAAGTAACACCCGGGTCAGGCTGGAAACCAGCGTGAGTAAACCCATCTAACATGGAATACAACAGCATAAAACTTATATAAAACCCGGGGTAACTCGTCTCAAATTACAAATTCACAGTTTGTTATAGACATCACTTATTCCACACATCAATTTCTAAGTACCAAAACTTAGATCAAATGGCCCAATTCACTTAAATCATTTCATTTCAGTTTATTGATTTCATATATCAATTTATAAAGAATCGAAGTGGTTTCAGATATTAACTAATACCCGACTCCGGACTCTTCGAATCCAATGTCATCCTAACCCAAGTTATTCAAGTGAAACACAATTCATCCTTTAAATATAAGATGTCACCCTTTTTACATTGGTTCATCATCGACAGGTAACTATATAATCACTGTTCAAGCCAAACATCATATCACACACACTTCATATCAGAAATATCAATCCATCATTCATAAGCAAGATTTCTTAATCACACATTCCTAATTACATCAAATTAATTACTTCAATCATTTTTAATCTTGATTACTTAACAAAATTAATTACAAACCATTAATTAATCATTCCCTAATTATCCTCTCTAATTACATTCAGTAATAGGCCTTTAATTAATTTACCACATTCTTTTATCGACCTTGATTAATCCCATTCAGTAATTAATTATTCTTATTTACTTACATTAATTAACTAACCTCTTAATTAATTAATTATGCTGAATAATTATCACTCAATTACTTCCACTAAGTAATTATTCTTTAATTACTTTCCCTCACGTAATTACCCATTGATAAAATACAGCCTGTAATTGTCCATTAATTACTTCATTAAGTAATTACACTTCATAAATTACCCTAAGTAATTATACTAAACCCTAACTAATTCTTAATTAACAATTAATTAATCCTTAAACCTTTATAAATTAATTAACCCCAAATTATTAATTAGTTTAACTTTAATTACCTTATTAATTAAAGTAATCATTAACCAGAAAAACCTTAACTAACTTCCAAAATAAAACATTTACGTTAATTACTTAGTTTTTAATTAATACATGTTTAAAAACATTTTATCTTAATTTATACTTAATTAAATTAAGTTCAAAATACTCAACATTTCTCAATAATATAAATTTTAGGTTCATAGCATTTTAACCTTAAATATAAATTTGCTTTGAAATGGGTTTGAGAAAATTTGAGTTTTATTTCAAAATTTACAAACGAGCCCACCGGCCCACGTTTCAAAACCCAGTCCCAATCTCTTCTCTTCTTCTTCCTAGTTCCTATCTCCTTTCTATTTCCTACAGCACCAAAACTGATACTCCTGACATCCCGTGCACCGTGCACACGTCCAGCCAACGCTCCGGCGAGCCACACACCCTCCGGCGAGTCTCGCATCGCTACCACATACGAAAGCAACTGTCGATTCGACTCAAACGGCCTCAAGGCGAAATCGAGCTCCTGTTCGAACACTCGAACTTCTACTCTCGTCAAAATCACCTCGCCCAAGCAATCTCGACCACCAGAAAACGTCGTGCCTTCGTCCCCGCCTTCGTTCATGCCTCAGGTACAACCACGTCTCACCTGGCCACGCTCGATGCAGTCTCGAGTGTATACGAACCCAAAACCCAAACACATATTCTCGCGACCTTAAACCCTAGTTTCACCTCCCCTGGTCAATCCAACAAACAAAAAAAATCAGCAGCATTTTTCCCCAAGCAACCCACCCTTGCAGCTACCCTCTGGCCGAAAATCGACCTTCACTATTGATTGGTTCGCCCGAGTTTGGTGGAAACAAGTTTTCCGTTCAACTCGTAATATCTCGACAACCACAAGCTTAAAAATCCTGATTCCTTTATCTAAATTCATTATTTTCAAACACGAATTTGTTTACATAATCAAAACTTGAAATCGAGATACTCGAATTTCCTGATTTTAAATGATTTTTACTGTAATTATCTTCTACCCGCAATCCTACTCGTTATTCATGCTTAAACATATTTTTGAAAATTGAATTAGGTAAATACAACCAACTTTCACTTAAAGATTATCACATGAATTTGTTTATATAGGGAGATATGATTTCCTTTCTGAATTTATTGAATTTGTTTAACCTGTTAATATCAACAGAGAGATTTATATGGATATAGAACATCATTCATCTACATGTGCAAGCATATTTACATTCATGTGAATCTTTTCCACAACTTAACATCCAGTATTTACCACGAACACCAAGAAATTCAAACAGATTTAAATTATTAAAAGATAGTTTACTCACTGGCATATAAAAAAAACAGAGGATATTGGGTTTAGATTACTCCCAGAAAAAATGCTTGAACAGAGAACAAATTTTAGCTATAAAAAGGTGTAGTTTGCTCACCTGTTTTAAAGAAGATGAACAGAGCAACCTCCTGATGTTGAAAAGCTGTAAGCTTGATTTTTTTCCAATTCTTGTTTTGATGATGATACTATATTTAGTTGCTGAATTTTGTTTTCCAGGTTGCCATACTATTTTTATTTATATGATCTTAGTTTCCTTTTGATACTCGAAATGAAAATATGAGAGGATGTATAAAAGAGAAGTGTACAGGCTGTGATACTAATACCAGACACTTCTTTGTACTGGAAATATATTTGTTTATCTTCTGGCCAGAGATTTTTTTCTCCAAATTGTTGGCTGAAATGAAAAAATGTGTGCTGCATTTATTACCTTTGGCTTGCACTACAAGCTTATACTTATCTCGGCTAAACATTTTCTGTGCAAAGATATTTTGCATATATGTTGTGAATACTCTATCTTCTTAGCATACTTAACATTATTTCTTCGTTTGTACAACCTGATTTGTTTTCGTGAGCGTATATGTATAACCTGTCTTCTTCTTCTTTTTTTTTTTTTTTTTTTTTAAGTACATTAATATGTTACTTGACTAAGATATGTATTTCCCATCAATGTTTATTCCACCATATATTTGTTTATACTAGCGTTATCTTATATTTTGTATTGATAAGATTTACTCCATTTTAAGCATTATTATTTACATTACCTTAATTTGCATATATTATATCAAGTGTCAATAATATAGAGCCCTTTGATTTCATTAAGTAAAGTAAATTAAATTTTAAATATCTTTGAAAGATCCTATTTAAATTTTCAAATCAACATTTCCTTTACAATACACATATAACCGGTAAATGCCCAAAATCTTATTTATGAAAGCTTGTATTTTATTCAAATGGATTAAATACTTATCAAAATAATATTGCTAAAATTCCGGGTCATCACAAAATAGCTTTTAGAAAACGCACTTCTTCATCAATTAGAGTAACTTCTTCTTCTTCAAAAGAAACAAATGTCTATTTGCCCCAAGGTAAAAGAATTAAGGAAGCAATTGCATTCAACAGTTACTTGATACAATACAAAGACAAATTCGACAATCTAATGTATTCGCAGGGCACATTAGTGGAAAGATAAGATGCAATCATCTTAGAACAAAGGAAGATAAGATTGAAGCAACGACGACATGGGGAGAAATTGAATATTATTGAAAGGGCCTTAACTACATTTTGTACAGCAATACATACCAGGATCAGTATTTGTAGTAAAGGAAGAATTTCTTCAGTAAAATCAAAACCATTGAAAATTTATAATCCAAAGAAATCTCCCTCCTTTGAACCAGATCCAACAACTCCGCTTGGATATCATGATTGGTTAAAGTTGTTCTGAAGAATAAGATACTTAATATTTATATTATAACATATGTGTATATATATAAATAAATAAATATAATTAACAGGTCTATTTTTTAAGAAATGCAAATTTCAGATGTGCGACTAGGGACTACCGGGTGTTTGAGAAACAATCAGACGTTTGGATGGATCACTCAGACGTTTGAATTACTTCAAAACTATTTTTTTAATATAAGGAATTTATTACCATGGTCAAACCCTACCTACCCCATTAACTCCTTTACTCTAATAGTTAAAATCTTACACCTAAACCTATTTTTCATTTCCTTCCTCAAATTACTTTTTCCCCAAATTAAAACTTCTTCAATGGCTCCAAAAGCTCCACCAAAGCCCAAAAATTCCAAGTAAAGAAAAATTGGAGAATCAACTTCTACTCAAATAGCTTTAATGACTCATAACGATTGAAGGAATGGCTATGCAATGACCAAGGAAGCACGGATTATATAAAATTTTGAACAAAATGAAATTTTTCCATGGATATTTTTACAAAGTTGATGATTGTCCTACCTACAACTTTAGAGCTCTTATTGAGTGGACTAATGTCACTTCATTGATTGAATTTGGATCTAATAATGTTCAAATTGATACCTTAGCCATAAAATTATTCTACATAAATGTGGGATGATAATTTATTAAATTTCATAATGACGAAGGTTGTTTCTGGGCAAACGGTGTATGGTAAAGTCATAAAACTTCACTTTAATCGTATTGGACAAATTCTTAGGATTGGATATAAGGGAACCGAATTGAAAGAAGTTGACATGGAACATTATAGATGTACTCAAATAGGTCATCATCTTTCAAAAAATCAAGTAACAAAGGCAAATTCAAAAGATTTAAGACCTAGGCCTTGTTTGCTTGAATGTGTGATAATAAATACTTTTATTCCAACAACTTGAAGTCATGAACAAAATTATGATAAGGATTATAAGGTGTTGTATGAGATTATTGGGAACATCGAGGTAAATTGAGAAAAGATCCTACAAGAAATTTATTATCATTCTCTGAGCATTCTAGAAAAACAATTTTTTTAACCATACATTAATCGTTTGATGTTATCTAAAATGTGCCTTTCGTATATGACGATGCTGAAAACATAACATATGTCGTACAATATACCCTAGAGGGGGGTGAATATGGTATTTAAAAACTTCACAGATAAACAGATAAATAATGTGGAAACGTAAATGCAAAAGGTAAATAACACCAAATGTAACAACCCACATATTTAATGATAATATATTTAAATAGTTAATTTAAATATTAAGTCATATTGAATTGGAAATCCAGAATGTGGCTTTTTGCATAGGGTTGAATTAGTACTCGAAACTACTTCTGTTGAGTCCAAATCGATGTTGCGAATTTGTTTGAGTATAAGCATCGATATATTTCGATCGATGGATTTTCAGTTGGTAGCCTACGCTCGATTCATAAATCGATCCAAAAGGCTAACTTCTGTATATGATAGAATTGGGTCCCAAAACCTTTTCCATTGGATCCAAAATGGCATTCATAGCTTGTTTTAGTATAAGGTTCGATATGTTTGGAGTTTGGAATTTTTGGGAATGAATAGTGCGGAATGGAGAGAATTGGGGCTTAGCCTATTAGTTGCCTATATGTGGCTAACTCCCTTCATTATCTCTCATTCACTTCTCATTCACATTCATTCCTTCTCCTCTTCATATAATAGTCTCCTAATCCTCTTTTAATCACTGTCTAATCCCTTAACCCTAACACCTCTAAATAAAATTCCTAAAATCAAATAAAAATCACAATAATTCCTCTCTTTCAATTCTCTACAAAACCCACAAAGGAATTAGCTTGAATTGGATTTTAGAGAGAGATCTTAACTTTAAAGTTAACTTAAAGATGGGTTTTGGTGATTAGAGCTTGATTTAGAGAAAGAGAAGGCGAGAGGGATGATTCTCCTTATCAATTTATGTGTTATACTTCATATTTTCATTTATTACTTGATATTGAATCATATGAAATGATTGGAAGAATGATTGGGTTGGTTTAGACTTGTATTCATGTTATAAACATGTTTTCCTCAGCTAATTAATTGTTTAAGACCCTAACACTATGTTTTGAAAATAGCTAGTAAGCATTAGATTTGATCTGGGCTAACTGGGTGATTGTTTGTGATGTTATTGTTTGATTTGGGATTAATTATGTAGAGTAATGATGTGCATGTCATTATTAATAACTAATTGATCCATTTGAATTTATTTGCAATAAGGTTAGTAAACTAATTAAGGGGTTTAGAAGTTCTACACCCCTCATTAAAGTGATTAGAGACCCTATAAGCCTTAATTAGTATTTATAAAATTGTTTCATGATTTTATAAATGAGGTATATATTTTATAAAATGGATATAAGATTTTATAAGATAGTAAAATGATGAATACTTGATTTTCAATGAGGAGAAGTAAGTATTTAAAGGCTACAAGGTGATTATAAGCTAGTATGATATTTTATAAAATGGTTTATGATTTTAGAAAATGATATAAAGAGGTGTTTCACTCTTATTAGAAAGATTACCAAATCAAGTAATAATTAAACTAGAAATTGTTGAATTGCCACTTGGATATACGTAGGCATATACGTGCATCAGCGGTTGTACGTATACGGGTATTCAGAGTTAAGCAACGATTAAAATAACTCTAGTGTTGTAGCTAGAATAGTGATGAGAGTTGTGTTTGTAAGAGGTGAATATTTGTGTAATAGATTGTATATGCATATATGAATATCTTCATTCATATATGGTCATGTGATGAGTGATCTCATGTAACCTAGTGACCACCGGGTGCGCTAAGTTGCATGGGAAAGTGCCGGGTCGAGTAATCCTATCGGTGAAGCTCGAATGCAAATATTTAATTATATAGATGTATTATTGAACATAAGTCCATTGTAGGCATTTCACATAGCTATAGTGACCATCATGTGCATTAAGTTGCGTGGGAGTACACCAAATTGAGTAATTATCCCGATGAAGTCCGGAAATGTGAATTGTTAAGTTAATGTGTGTTTGCATGAACGTGTGTGCATAGGCGTACACGAATGAGTGTATCGACACATGTGTGAGCTACACACAAGGGAATGGAGAAAATTAAAGTTTTGTAAATTCATGATTTGAAGTCTTTAGATTGAAGAGGACTCCACCAAGGTCGCAATGGAAGAAACGACTAGTCATTTGGAGCTACAGATCAGAAGTTAAGGAAGTTTGAAGTTTGGAAAAGTGCAAAATAGCCCAAGTGTAGGTTCAATCGACCGGTGGGACCGTCCAATCGACTGAATAGGCCCGTTTTCAAACTAGAAAGTCAAGTGGGATCCAATCGACTATAATATTCATTCAGTCGACCAATCACAGTCGACTGGTGTTCCTTTTTAGTCGACTGACCTACTGTTGATCGCCCAGTTCAACTGAAACTTCAAAATGCGAAATTTTTCCCAAACAAAGAAGGATTGAGGTGAGATTTATACTATTATTCACCATTTTCCAAGGGATACAACCTGTGAAATTTTGGTAGGTTTTAGAGTATTCTGCCCAAGTAGGGCCCACCTCGGCATGTATTCCAAAATCGTAGATTTTTGGTAGACCAGGAGGGTATACCGGGAGAGTATATAAAATTGGGGACACACATTCGATTTGAAATGCGATTTGTGTTGGTATAGAGTTTTGTTAGAGTGCGATGGGTTTTAGGCCATGGCGACTGGAGTTGTGCATGGCGATCTTATATGATTTGTGATGATAGCAGGCTGGGAGATGGAGTTTACAAGTAGCGAGTCATCCACAATTTTGATGATAGCGGGCTAGGACATAGAGTTCCCCAGTAGTGAGTCATCTAGGTTTTTATATGATAGCGGACTGAGACTTAGAGTTCCACTGTAACATCCCTCACTTGGAGGCCCAAAACTAACGGCTACGGATACTGCAGTCATCCATAATTATTAATCCTCGGTGACCAAATGCAGTTATGTTAAATACATTGATACAACATAAACATATAGATAGGAAAAAAATTAAACCATTAAACAAATTTCTCATTTCATTTCAATCATATTTCAAATTCATTACATAATCCCAAATTCGAGAACCACGTTCAGAGAAAATATAATTATTACAAACTACGCCAAGAGCGACATATGAAGATGCCCCCTTGGATGACCAGAGTATATATATATATATAGACAATTAAACAACTTTGCCTTTACATCAAAACGCAGCGGAATCAAATAGAGAAGAACTCCTTATTAGCTAGCTTGCCTCCTGTGCGACTCAGGAAGCTTATTCGTCTAAAGGAGAACCTGAAAACCTCAACTCTCAAACTACTCAAAATAAATTGAGCATTCGAGAGTTTAAGGGGAAAACATAAACTTCGAGTCAGACATAAAGCCTGGTATGAATAATAACCTACCATCTCGAACCATTTAGATATCTAGTGAGACCAAGCCGCTTAGCAGAACGGGTTTTCCCCTCACTAGTATCTTACCTAAAAATTTATAATAACCATATACTGTGCTCCTGCATCCACAATGGTTAAAAACATAGCAGTTTTAAATATATCATGAAGATATGCAAAATATCATGGATTTCCCATTCCCATTTATTTGACTATCTGTCTCAGTTATAGTTTCTAGGGTCACTATTAACCTATTAGTTTTCATGGGCTGACTAATAACCTGTTTAAAGCTTATGGACTATTTGTCTGGTTTCATAGTTTTCATGGGATCACTAAGAACCTATTGGCCCCTGCCAATAACTTCAATATTTCATGGGTTCTCCCTAAACCTATTGGTATATCCATTAACTTCTCTTATATCATAGTCTTCATGGGTTGACTATGAACCTATTGAATTCTGTCAATAACTTTATCCGGATATAATTTTCATGGGATCACTACGAACCTAATAGCCCTTGCCAATAACTCTATCCAAACATAGTATTCATGGGATTACTATGAACGTATATAATCTGACAACTTCTTTGATCAGTCTTTGGGCATCCTATGTTCTGATCTACCTGACCTCCTGGATGCAACTCTATTCACTCAGGAGTTAACTCAAGTTATATTCACTATTGGATCAACCTAGCTGGTAATTCTGCCCTTACTCCCTAAAATAAAGTTATGGGTCCATTATACTGTGAATATATTTATAGAAGAAGCACATATAATAACTGACCATAACATAGTAATAATACCAACATTTATAGTAATATCCTTGAAATCATTCCCACATGAAATATGGTCAATCCCTTTCACCCATTATTTTTATCAAGGAAAGCTTCTTCAAAAATTCCAAAATTAAAAGCCATTTCAAAGATCTTTTATATTGCCATTGGTTTTCCTTTAAAAATAAGATTGGGTTCTTTGATTTGAAACCTAAGGCTTTCGAAACCTTAGACCTTTGCTTTCGAAACCATTAGAGTATATCTTTCGAAAGCATTCAAATCTTCCTTTCAAAACACTAAGCATATGCCTTTCGAAACACTTTAAAACATCTCCTTCCGAAACCATCAAAACATTCCTTTCAAAAGTATTAAAGCATCATTTCCAACTTATAGAAGCATAGCTTTGAAACCATCTGAAAGTGCCTTTTTCGAAACCATTTGAAAGTAACTCTTTTGAAATTATTGGTTTTATACTTAAAAATAACTTTTGGGTCAAAGTGAACATAAATGAAAGTAACCCTTTTGAAACCATCAAACTTCAAGTAAAAGAGTTTGGGGAAAACAGATGGCTTCGGAACCATCCTTTCGAAAGCTTTAGTCTTTAAGGAAAACAATTGGAAGGATAGCTTCGAAACATCTTTCGAAGTCATTACCTTCGAAACCTTTGGTTTAAATGGCTACTAGAGCCCTTTTGAAAGCATTGGGAAGCGGCTTTTTATATTTATAAAACAAAAGCTTGCCTTTCGAACTCATTGAATACTTTCAGCCTATTCGAAAGTTATAAAGACAACAACAAGGTTTTGACCTGGTTCAAACTACCCTTTCGAAAGCACCCTTTTTAAAACATAAAACACGGCAACTCATTCGAAAGCTACCCTTTTAAAACAAGAAGGCGGCAACCCCTTTGAAAGCTATATAAAAGTGATTCAACCCTTGCGAAAGAATCCATTGAAAAGTAGGGAAGTGGAATCTCTTTTGAAAATAAAACAAAGACCTTCAAAAGCTATTTAAAAGGTCCTCGACCTCTTCAAAAGTTTGTTTTTGACTCTATAACTTCCGCCTTTCTCCAATCTATTACGTACTAAAGCATTGATACCATGTGTATTGGTTTTGACTTGGTTAGGGGTGGAGGTATGGGGTCGAAAGATTGCAATTCGAAGTGAAATAATAAATCTGTACAAAATTGTTTTGTTGCCTTTTTAAGTAAATGCTTTTCTACTAACTTTCCTATTTGCAAAAATTTAATTGGTTGCCATAATCTTTACCAAAATCTTTTCTAAAGACTGCTGAATTTATCCAGAATTAATTAAAAATAATTTACAATGTAGCCATTCCCTTTAACAAAACAATTAAGACAGTTAATTCCTCCAACTTAAATAATTTAATTTAAATAGTAAATTACTTTGGAAAAATCCCTAAAAACCATCGTAATATTCTTTTAATATGTTATCTAACATATATAAATTTCAGACCCAAAATCTTCTATATAATAGCCGAAATAAATTTTAAAACCAATTATTTATTTTTTCCTTTAAAAACTCATAGTAAATTATTCATAGCTTGGATAATTATGAAAATTTAAACCCATCTCCAAAATAAATATTTTACATAACATATTAAATCCTTATGGCATTCGAAACCCAATATATACAATTTTTAGCCTTAAAATCGAATAAAACATTTATCAAATATACTTGTTTGAATCTAACATATCATGTAATCCAAGCATATCATCATTAAAATCATCATAAAGGTTTTAAACTTAAAACCCGAAACCAAATACTCTTTAAAAAAGAAAATGAGATGGTTTTGATTATTGTTCACCTTGCTTTGGATAAGGAACTTGAGATTTGATCTTGCTTAATTCTCCTTGCTTGATTCCTTGGTTTTTAACTAATTTTTAATCCTCTTATCCCCTAAGTTATGGCCGGCTTTGAGCTCCACTTTTCTTAGTTTTTAAAATTATGAACTGGTGAAAATGAAAATGGGAATAAGGGTTTATATGTTAAGGGTTATGGTGGACGACTATTCTCCATAATACCCTTGCCTTATTCTCTTATTAGTGAACTTATAAAACCATTTCCATAAACTCATTCTTTTAATTTTGTTTAGTTAAGCACGACCTCAATTTATTTCCAATTTTCAATCCCCTTATTACTCTAATCTTTACATTATTCTATTTAATTTATCTAATCAAATCTCGTAAATAATGTTATTTAAAATTAGGGGTGTTACAGGTCCCTTTCTTAAAGAATTTCATCCTCGAAATTCAGTTTGGACTAAATACTAGACATAGCTATCATCTGTAACATCTCCTAACTACCATACTAGCCTACCTGACTAGCAACGGTCTATACCAAGCAAATATAGAACATACCCTTACAGCAGATCAGGAAAAGTATCTCTAATCCTGTCTTTGGTCTCCCAAGTACAGTACTTCTCGTTGTTGCTCTACTGAACTTTCACCAACTTGATTGTCTTGTTCCTTAACCTCTTCTCAACTCTCGCTGCAATCCGAACTGGTTGTCTAACAAAAGTCAAATTCGGTTCTACTATCAAATCTTCCAACTCTGTGGAGGAATAGTAGTCTCTGGATCATGCACATACTTACAAAGATGAGATACATGAAACACGTTATGGACACCTGCCATACTGCTCGGCAACTCTACTCTGTATGCGAGCTTCCCAATCATCTTTATAAAAGAAAGAACCAACATATTTCGGTGCCAGTTTCTCTGACTTTTTTTATCGTACCACACCCTTCATCGGTGATATGTTAATGAAGACTCTATCTCCAATTGAGAATCTAGATCTTTACGCCTCTTATCTCCTAACTCTTCCGTCTAAACCGAGCTTCCTTCAACCTTTCTCGGATCAACTCAATCTTCTCTGTCACCTCTCTAACTAGATCTGGACCCAAGACTAATCTATCTCCAGTCTCCAACCAACATGCTGGTGATTTGCATGGCCTTCTATACAAAGCTTCGGAAGACGCCATTCCTATACTGGTCTGATAACTGTTATTATAGGAAAACTTAACTAAGTGTAGGTGATCTTCCCAGATCCACCAAAGTCCAATACATAAGCTCTTAACAAATCCTTGATTGCCTTATTGATTCTCTCTGTCTGCCCATCCGTCTGAGGGTGATACATTATACTCATCTTGAGCTTGGTACCTAACACATCCTGTAGACTCTTCCAGAATTCACTAGTAAACAAAGCATCTCTGTCACTTACAATACTACTAGGAATTCCATGCAGTCTAACAATGTTCTTCATGAATAACTTGGCTAAAACAGGTGCCATCCTGGATGACTTAACCGGAATGAAATGGGCACTCTTGGTCAACCTGTTGTAACAACCCTAGATTTTTGCCTATATTTTTATATTTGACTTTCTTTTATTTTTAAATTATTTTAATTTTTTTTTATTTCAAACATTTCATTTTTAAATATATATCTTGATTATGAAGTGAATTATAGTTTCAAACTAGTATAATTTGAATATTTTACTGTAAAGTGAGTTTATGGTTAAACTGTTCAAACTTTGACTTTTAAAACTTCAAATTTAAATTGTTTAAAATCTTAAATTTTATCTTTTATTATGAAAATAGACTTAATAACATGAATACTGCTTTTTGTTTCGTTGAAAACGGAATTAAATTGTAAAAGTTATGTACATTTCAATTTTGAGTATAATTTGTTTTATTTTGCAATTTTGCCTATTTTAAATTATATAAATCATATTTTCTTTGTCATATTTTATTTTAAAATGTGTTAATATGTTATTTTATGTATATTTTTGTCTTTAATATTTTTGAAGTGATAATAAAACTTTTCCAAAATTTATTGCATTTATTAAAGACTAGTTTCTATTTTTCTGCTATATTCTTCATTTAAATTATATTTAATTAAAATTTATTTATTTATTTTTGTGAATGCATTTTTATTTTATGTTCTTATCTTTATTTATAAATATTTTTCCAAGTCCATACAATTTTTCCTAAGTTTATTTCATTTATTTTCAAATTTTCTAGACTAGTTTTCATTTCATGTACTATTTTCTTATTTTAATCATATATAATTAATATTTATTTATTTATATTTTCTTTATCTGTTATATTTCGAATTTTAACTGAATTTATAAGTATCTTCAGCTCTTTAAATTTATATAATGAAATTAAAGAAATTTGAAAAGGTTATGACTTTTGATTTTCCTATGGCCTTTTATCTTCCACCTTTTCATATTTGTAACTTAACTTTTCATTCAATTGGCCATTACTTCTCACTTCTTTCAGCCGACTATCATTTTGTCATTCACGTAAAATTTTGTTTCTCATTTCCTAAAAGAAAATTTCGGCCATAGCTTGTGAAAGATTTTGGTAAACTTCTTTTTCTTTTTGTTTACTTTTATTGATTTTTGATAATGATTTTGCACTTGTTTTCTCACCTTCTATGCTCAGCTCCTCCTTCCTCCTCCACCTTGGCCTCCTCTACCACCACCACATCTGGTCAACACCTCCTCCAGCCCAGCCCCAAGCCATGGCCATGCCCCTTGATGAAGAAGATCCACCTAAAAATAAACAAAACTCCACCTTAATGTTCATAGCCTAGCCTAACTTGTTCCACCACCTCTCTCCTCCACTTTGGCCGGCCAAACACCACCACCACCAGCCATAACCTGAGCCTTGGACCTCTGTAGCACCTGTAGTTTATCCTTCCAGATCAGGCCATGCCCAATAGTCCCTTGGTCGAACCCATTTAGGCCTTGAAATCTATGTTGTTGCTTGTAGTTGTGTTGCCTTGTTTTGAAATTCAAGCACATATCCTTTATCTCCTCTTTATATTGCTATGGCGACCCCTATATGACCTGAACCTGATCCAAACCTGATCCAAAACAATCCCATTACAGTGTCTTTCCAGGCCATAGCTGAAGTATAAGTGGTTATATGCAAGTGCAAAAGCTCTAGCTTTGAATTGTGTAGTTATTCCAAGCATTGTTTGTAATATTTTGGTTTGTAATTCATGATTGTTTTTGTTTTGTTTGATATTTAACAAGGCAATTAGCCTTGACTCTCCCACTCTCAAATCATTGTCGTGTTATCGTGCTTTTGAAGTTCCTTATTTGTGCATTTGGTTGTCATCTCCAGCTTATACAGGTGAGTTATTCTCACTAGACAATATGTACATATATAACTAGTGAATTGACCCCTTTTGAATCTGTAAAATGCATTATCATGTTACACCTGCTATGTTATGACTTTTTGATGTTCACCCATGCTTAAACACCTATTATATTATATGTTACTGTTATATTATGCTGTTCTACTATTTTTATTAGTTTATCACACTGGAAGTTCCCTTTAGATTAGAATCACTATGGGTTGAAATGATACATACCTGAACGGACTTTAGAATAGGAGAAAATCGTTATGGGCTGAAATGATATGCCTGAATGATTTTCAATTATTTTCATTTACTTGGGATTGCGGGTTTGAATTGATCAAACCTGGTTATCTTTGTAAATTATGGGTTGAAATGATAAATTACCCGTATCACTTTACCTAGGCTAGAAAATGAAATACAGACCCGTTGTTAAAATATGTTTTATAAATTTGTTTAAATATTTTAGAAATGTAAATATTATAATATTTTGATTTAAACTAAATAAAAATGATTTTTGTAAAGCATTATTGATTTTCTGAAAATTTATAAGTGAAATAAACTAATGGTAAAATTAGAAAATTTGAAATGTAAGTTATTTTGGGAAATTTTAATTTGGTGATAATTGGAATTTAAATTAAATATGAAATATGATAAATTCATGATAATTTGGAGTAAAGTGAATTTAAATGATTTTATAATATATTAATGATTTTTGAATAAAGTTAAAATATGAAATGAATGAATATTTAAGTTGAAATTTTGAAATATAACTAAAATTGGAAATTTGTGAATTTGGCTTAAATGTGAATTTTAAGTTAAGTAAATAAAAATGAAATTAAGTTATATTTGAAACTTAAACTTAAGTTTAAGTTAAAATTTAATTTAATGAATTTAAATTTAGTGTTGGAATTTAATAAGTGAACTATTTTTAAATATTGATTTTCGAATGGAAATTTAACTTTATAAAATAATGAATTTAAGGAAAATAAAATGATGATTTTAAAAGTGAAAATATATGATATGATAAGTTAAAATGTTTTAAATAAAAATATAATTGTTTGTGAAATTATATTGAATATTTGAAGTTAATTAACTGCATCTTTTGAAATGCTATTATTTCTAATGTAAATGATTTTACAGCATTTGTAAATGCTGTAGTTGATAATAATGAACTAAATGGCTAAATTTAATTAAAGGCTATTATAGCATTTATGTAAGTGCTATAATTGTTGAATGTAACTAAGTTTCTTTAAAACTAATGTAACCTATTACAGCATTCTTAAATGCTGTCTTTTGTTAAATTGAACGGTTTTGAATGTGACTTTCCGTAGCATTTTCTAAATGCTACGAAAGGTGAATTTTCACTGTTTTGATAAAATTAAGTGAATGAATGAACTTTGAAAAGTTAATTTTTTGGAAATTTAATAATTTAATTATTAAATATAATAACCTCATTTTATGATTTAAAATGAAGTAATTTGTTTTGAAATATAAACTATTTTGAAATGTGTGTTGAAGTGGTATTTTAAATAAATGAATGTGGTTTCGAAGATATGATATTTTGAAATGGATTTTTGAATGATATTGAATTTTGAAATGATATTTGATTTCGAAGTATAAAATACCATTTTTAAATTTTAACCACGGGATGTATTTAATTTATAGTTTAACTGATCCTTAAAGGATGGGCGATCCCAAGCATCCTTTGAGTTATTGTGCATTTCTACTACAGTTCGCTTGAGTTGGTTTACATTATATAAGTATATATTGTCCTGACTCGAGTGTTTTGTGTTTTACTTTACGCTCGGGTCAGCCTGAGTATTTACAGCTTAGCTTTGGATCTCTTTCTGGAACTAGGAATCGTTGAAGATTCTGCTTATCTAGTTATCTATCCATTTCAGTTTCAGTTGTTCTATTTCAGCTCTGGTATTTATAAACTTATGTATCTGGAGATTTCTATTGTATATGTTTTTAGACTGATATTATGTATTTTGTTTTGAGAGTTTGTTATAGTAGCTTCATGAACTACTATGGTATTTTAATTTCCGCTGCGAGTTATTCTGATATTTCTGTGTTTGTGATTCTGTGATTGTATTTCATTTGCTCCAAATTTTATTACAATCTGTTATTTTGAATTATTCAAGTCGGACATGTGTGGATTATTGTCGATTTGAATGGTCCAAAATAGTGGGTCGTTACAGTTGGTATCAGAGCTTTGGTTTTAGGAAAACCTTAGCCTGCGGAGCAAAAACACATTAGTGATAGGGTAGAAATACCCTAGAATGAGTGAAATCAATCTCAGAATCATTTCTTTGTGAGAGAACGTATTTTCGAAGTATAAAATGATTTTCAAATGATTTTTAAAGAATTTTCAAAGATTATTTTGATATAAATTTCCTTGCTTTGAAAGTAAAATATTTCTTAAACTTCATTCCTTTCGTATCCACCTTGTTAGTAATTTCTTTGATTAGGATCCTCTAAAAATTTTGAACTTCTCTCTTGATTAATCTAGATCTATTGTTGATAGGAATCTATTTTGGGTATGGCAAAATCAGTAGTTTGTTAGGTTGCTTTGAGTAAACCCTGTTGTATCTTTTGCTTAGCTGAAGTTGTCCAACTAAAGTTATTTATGCTTCTGTTTTCGTATGTTATGAATTCGAGTCTTTCCAAATTTTGAATGGGAATTTTTCGGTATCGATATAGGTTATATATCTCTAATCTTCGTTTGGATTCTTATCGAATAAGATTCCTTTGAATTATGGAACGCTCCCACTTGTTCTGAAATCCATTCTTGTCTCCCCTAATTATATTCTTTTGATTTTGGAGCATTGCATCACTCCACTTTGTATGACCTTTATAGGGTGGCGATTCCGCCAATCTTTGAATGATTATAATTGGCATTGATTCACCGGAGATTTCTGTATCCTCGGTTTACGATGTTTTCTATCTTCTACTATATTTAGATTCTATCTCTGGCAATCGAAGGTCGATTTGCCTTAGATTTTCGCATCGATTATATTCCTGAAGTCACGGTTGATCGGTTAAGGTCGCCCGCGATTCATATAAGCTTATCCATCTTCTATTTGGTAATTTAATTATCTTATCTTCGTTTGAGCCTATCTTTGAATTAGAATTCTATTTGATTAGAGTCCTTCTAAATTTGAATCTCTGTTTTGCTTTGAAATCCATCCTTGAATCGTCCCTTGGAAAGTTTGTGGTTGATTGTCTTCTGAAAATTGTGTATTCATCGTAGTTTTTATTTTGATAAGGATGACCATATTTTTATATAAAGATGAAATGTTTTTGATAAGGATTATATACCTTTAAAAAAAATGAGAAATTGGAGTTTTGAAAGGATTTGAAATTGTGAAAATTTTATAAGAAATGGTTTCATATAAAATGATTTATAACTGAAGGTTTTGAATCTGAATTTAAGTGATTGAACTCCGGCATTTTGGAACTGGTTTTAAGATTTTGAAATAATAAATAATATGATTTGAAATTATTTTTCCGAATAAGTAATTTTTCAATGATTTTAATGGGTTTTAATGATTTCGAAGGAATTTCAAAGAAGTTTTCAAAGTAAATAGAAGTCCAGAACCCACTTCTGTCGCTGGAAAATAATTTCGATGATGAATGCATGCATCATCGACAATGATTTTCGAGTTTCAGAGTGGGGGAGAGGCCACTTCGGTAGCTTTGTTATGTGGGTGACTTGTGAAACTAATTTTGATTTCAAATTCCGAAGTATGATGTGATATTTGAAAGATATATGTATATATATTTGAACAATTTGAAATGAGCCGGTGTTCAGTCCTTGAGTTTTGGATTTGGTTTAATGTAACCCTATTTTTGGAATTGATTTACTGATTTAAAATGTGATTCCCAACTCTTGGATTGAAATATGATTTCTTCGACTATTTTGAGGGTTCGAGCACTTCCAAATCAAGGTTAACTTTTCAAAGCTAAGTAATTTTGAAAAGTATAAGTTTGGTATGTATGTTTAAATATGTAGTAATATGATTTAAATAAGTTGAAACTGTTTTGTTAAGTAAATGAATAAGGCTATTTTGAATTTTTCTAATATGAAATTTAGATTTGAAATGCTTTGAAAAGAATTTGGTCTTCAAAATATTTTGAATAAAATTTAGTTTGAATGTTTAATTTAGTAACATCTTTATGAAACTATATATTTAAAAAGTTGGAATAGATACATAAGTTGTACGTATGCTGTTTTATTCGCATAATTAAATTGATCCAAGTTGAGTACACAAGTTCAAGGCGAATTACACCATTTCGTGTTAGGATTTTTCATTTGATTCTTGATGGCGAATATTTGATATGGATTTTGGGCTTGATTCTAGAATTCTCTATCATAGTATATGGCTATGCAAGGAGACTGATGGTTTCTAGTCGAGAAACCATATCGAAATCCGCATTAGGGAAGTCGAATGGACAATACTAGTTCGAAAGCAAACTTGTGTGATCGAGCGAGCGATCGAATGAGACTTTGCGAAATGATAACATATGTACATCTTATATTCTTATGTCATTGATATACTTGCCGCTGAAATTGGAAGTTGTTGGGTTGGATATCTTTGTAATATAATTGGAATTCTTTCTTTTATGAAAAACTACTATCAATTTAAAACCATTTTTCAAAACTATTTTTCTTTTATTCTTCTCAAACAAACTGTTTTATTCTATTTTACATACAAACTATTTTACAAACCATTTTATTTACAAAACTATTCTACAAACTTTTTTTTTATATATATAAGACTATTCTAAATTAAAACCTTTTAGTAAGCAAAGATGTTCAATCCCATATAGCTCTTCGTACGGCGAAATTTATTTTTGAAAATTTTGACCCTTATATGAGATGGACTTTATGTAAATATAAGATGATTTTGGAAATGAATTCTTTGACTTAAACTATATTGATTTGGAAATTTGGATTTATTTTCTAAATTTATTATTTTGGAAACTTTGGAACTGAAGATATTTAATTTGAGAAGAAATAATTTGATGGAATTGTATATGATTTTGAAACTGAACTGATATTGAAACAAATTGAAATTTGAGAACCTTGTGTTACTAAATACTTGATTTGGGAGTCATCGAACTTATATAAAAAAATTTGGTTTGTATAAGTATGATGTTGATTCGAAAACTATGGATTTGAAAAGGTACTCAATTTGAAAAGTGAAATCTTATATAATTGAAGTCTATATAAGTGTGATTTGATATACTATTGATTTTGGAGAGTATTTGATTTGAAAATGAAATCTTATATATAATGGACTTTATATAAGTACGATATTTGAAAGTGATTTGAAAAGGTACTATATGATACATATTTTCGAAGTAAAGATATGGAAAGTGCCTTCTGCTTGATATCCGCTTTGTGGCCACATTGTGGATTCTATCTATCGATATTTCTCTGATTTTTGGTTTTCCGGATATGATACTCGAGTTTCCATTGAATTCCATGGAAATCTCCATGGTCTTACGAGCGCGACTTCATAGTGTAATCGCAATGTGGGGGGCGGCCTACGGGTACAGATGTTTCCTGGGAGATCCACACGTAACCATTGTGTATCTGCGATCTATTGAGTCGCTTGGTAGCGTAATCAGCAGGGGCTGCGAGAGCCTAGGGTACGGATGTTTGCTGGGAGATCCAGGTGTAACCATTGTGTATCTGCAGTACTACCAGTCTTCATGGCGTAATCGCAAGGTTGGGGGGCGGCCTAAGGGTATTGATGTTTCCTAGGGGATCCAGGCGAAACCATTGTGTATCCGCGATCCATGATCGACATGTTTTTTTTTTTGGATTGTACTTTCCATATCTGTTTTTTTAAGTTTTCAGTATTTTCACTGGGTGTTAAAACAAGTCTACTAAGTACCTGGAGAATTCTAGCTTTACGCCTGATCAACGCACTACCAGAGCCTGTAGGAATGAGGATAAACTTGTTAAGTCATCGAGTTATAAAAGTATTTTGATAAAATATTATATAAATGATACTTTGATCAGTTTTTCCTTTTTAAAGGATTTTAAAGTGATTTAAATATTTTACCTCTTTAACCAACAATTTTAAATAATGGTTCATCCTTCTCTTTCAACCTGCTTTCCCTCCTAGCTACTTTTCTTCCCTACCTTCTTTCGGGACGTCTTCCAACCTATTGTTCTTTCTAGTTGTTTCCCCGCTTCCGTTCTTTTCGAGGACGAAAAGATTTGAGTGGGGGAGAGTGTAACAACCCTAGATTTTTGCCTATATTTTTATATTTGACTTTCTTTTATTTTTAAATTTTTTTTAATTTTTTTTATTTCAAACATTTCATTTTTAAATATATATGTTGATTATGAAGTGAATTATAGTTTCAAACTAGTATAATTTGAATATTTTACTGTAAAGTGAATTTATGGTTAAATTGTTCAAACTTTGACTTTTAAAACCTAAAATTTAAATTGTTTAAAATCTTAAATTTTATCTTTTATTATGAAAATAGACTTAATAACATGAATACTGCTTTTTGTTTCGTTGAAAACGGAATTAAATTGTAAAAGTTATGTACATTTCAATTTTGAGTATAATTTGTTTTATTTTGCAATTTTGCCTATTTTAAATTATATAAATCATATTTTCTTTGTCATATTTTATTTTAAAATGTGTTAATATGTTATTTTATGTATATTTTTGTCTTTTAATATTTTTGAAGTGATAATAAAACTTTTCCAAAATTTATTGCATTTATTAAAGACTAGTTTCTATTTTTCTGCTATATTCTTCATTTAAATTATATTTAATTAAAATTTATTTATTTATTTTTGTGAATGCATTTTTATTTTATGTTCTTATCTTTATTTATAAATATTTTTCCAAGTCCATACAATTTTCCCTAAGTTTATTTCATTTATTTTCAAATTTTCTAGACTAGTTTTCATTTCATGTACTATTTTCTTATTTTAATCATATATAATTAATATTTATTTATTTATATTTTGTTTATCTGTTATATTTTCGAATTTTAACTGAATTTATAAGTATCTTCAGTTATTTAAATTTATATAATGAAATTAAAGAAATTTGAAAAGTTTATGACTTTTGATTTTCCTATGGCCTTTTATCTTCCACCTTTTCATATTTGTAACTTAACTTTTCATTCAATTGGCCATTACTTCTCACTTCTTTCAGTCGACTATCATTTTTTCATTCACGTAAAAAAAAATTTCTCATTTCCTGAAAGAAAATTTCGGCCATAGCTTGTGAAAGATTTTGGTAAACTTCTTTTTCTTTTTGTTTACTTTTATTGATTTTTGATAATGATTTTGCACTTGTTTTCTCACCTTCTATGCTCAGCTCCTCCTTCCTCCTCCACCTTGGCCTCCTCCACCACCACCACATCTGGTCAACACCTCCTCCAGCCCAGCCTCAAGCCATGGCCATGCCCCTTGATGAAGAAGATCCACCAAAAAATAAACAAAACTCCACCTTAATGTTCATAGCCTAGCCTAACTTGTTCCACCACCTCTCTCCTCCACTTTGGCCGGCCAAACACCACCACCACCAGCCATAACCTGAGCCTTGGACCTCTGTAGCACCTGTAGTTTATCCTTCCAGATCAGGCCATGCCCAATAGTCCCTTGGTCGAACCCATTTAGGCCTTGAAATCTATGTTGTTGCTTGTAGTTGTGTTGCCTTGTTTTGAAATTCAAGCACATATCCTTTATCTCCTCTTTATATTGCTATGGTGACCCCTATATGACCTGAACCTGATCCAAAACAATCCCATTACAGTGTCTTTCCAGGCCATAGCTGAAGTATAAGTGGTTATATGCAAGTGCAAAAGCTCTAGCTTTGAATTGTGTAGTTATTCCAAGCATTGTTTGTAATATTTTGGTTTGTAATTCATGTTTGTTTTTGTTTTGTTTGATATTTAACAAGGCAATTAGCCTTGACTCTCCCACTCTCAAATCATTGTCGTGTTATCGTGCTTTTGAAGTTCCTTATTTGTGCATTTGGTTGTCATCTCCAGCTTATACAGGTGAGTTATACTCACTAGACAATATGTACATATATAACTAGTGAATTGACCCCTTTTGAATCTGTAAAATGCATTATCATGTTACACCTGCTATGTTATGATTTTTTTGATGTTCACCCATGCTTAAACACCTATTATATTATATGTTACTGTTATATTATGCTGTTTTACTATTTTTATCAGTTTATCACACTGCAAGTTCCCTTTAGATTAGAATCACTATGGGTTGAAATGATACATACCCGAACGGACTTTAGAATAGGAGAAAATCGTTATGGGCTGAAATGATATGCCTGAATGATTTTCAATTATTTTCATTTACTTGGGATTGTGGGTTTGAAATGATCAAACCCGGGTATTTTGTAAATTACGGGTTGAAATGATAAATTACCCGTATCACTTTACCTAGGCTAGAAAATGAAATACAGACCCGTTGTTAAAATATGTTTTATAAAAAAAATTAAATATTTTAGAAATGTAAATACTATAATATTTTGATTTAAACTAAATAAAAATGATTTTTGTAAAACATTATTGATTTTCTGAAAATTTATAAGTGAAATAAACTAATGGTAAAATTAGAAAATTTGAAATGTAAGTTATTTTGGGAAATTTTAATTTGGTGATAATTGGAATTTAAATTAAATATGAAATATGATAAATTCATGATAATTTGGAGTAAAGTGAATTTAAATGATTTTATAATATATTAATGATTTTTGAATAAAGTTAAAATATGAAATGAATGAATATTTAAGTTGAAATTTTGAAATATAACTAAAATTGGAAATTTGTGAATTTGGCTTAAATGTGAATTTTAAGTTAAGTAAATAAAAATGAAATTAAGTTATATTTGAAACTTAAACTTAAGTTTAAGTTAAAATTTAATTTAATTAATTTAAATTTAGTGTTGGAATTTAATAAGTGAACTATTGTTAAATATTGATTTTCGAATGGAAATTTAACTTTATAAAATAATGAATTTAAGGAAAATAAAATGATGATTTTAAAAGTGAAAATATATGATATGATAAGTTAAAATGTTTTAAATAAAAATATAATTGTTTGTGAAATTATATTGAATATTTGAAGTTAATTAACTGCATCTTTTGAAATGCTATTATTTCTAAGGTAAATGATTTTACAGCATTTGTAAATGCTGTAGTTAATAATAATGAACTAAATGGCTAAATTTAATTAAAGGCTATTATAGCATTTATGTAAGTGCTATAATTGTTGAATGTAACTAAGTTTCTTTAAAACTAATGTAACCTATTACAGCATTCTTAAATGCTGTCTTTTGTTAAATTGAACGGTTTTGAATGTGACTTTCCGTAGCATTTTCTAAATGCTACGAAAGGTGAATTTTCACTGTTTTGATAAAATTAAGTGAATGAATGAACTTTGAAAAGTTAAATTTTTGGAAATTTAATTATTAAATATAATAACCTCATTTTATGATTTAAAATGAAGTAATTTGTTTTGAAATATAAACTATTTTGAAATGTGTGTTGAAGTGGTATTTTAAATAAATGAATGTGGTTTCGAAGATACGATATTTTGATATTTTGAAATGGATTTTTGAATGATATTGAATTTTGAAATGATATTTGATTTCGAAGTATAAAATACCATTTTTAAATTTTAACCACGAGATGTATTTAATTTATAGTTTAACTGATCCTTAAAGGATGGGCGATCCCAAGCATCCTTTGAGTTATTGTGCATTTCTACTACAGTTCGCTTGAGTTGGTTTACATTATATAAGTATATATTGTCCTGACTCGAGTGTTTTGTGTTTTACTTTACGCTCGGGTCAGCCTGAGTATTTACAACTTAGCTTTGGATCTCTTTCTGGAGCTATGAATCGTTGAAGATTCTGCTTATCTAGTTATCTATCCATTTCAGTTTCAGTTGTTCTATTTCAGCTCTGGTATTTATAAACTTATGTATCTGGAGATTTCTATTGTATATGTTTTCAGACTGATATTATGTATTTTGTTTTGAGAGTTTGTTATAGTAGCTTCATGAACTACTATGGTATTTTAATTTCCGCTGCGAGTTATTCTGATATTTCTGTGTCTGTAATTCTGTGATTGTATTTCATTTGCTCCAAATTTTATTACAATCTGTTATTTTGAATTATTCAAGTCGGACATGTGTGGATTATTGTCGATTTGAATGGTCCAAAATAGTGGGTCGTTACACCTGTCCACTATGACCCATATACTTTCATTTGCTCTATTCGACCTTGGCAACCTGTCTATAAAATCCATCGATATCAAATCCCTTTCCAAAATGGAATTCTCAAAAGGTTGAAGCAATCCACTCGACTTCTAATGTTCGGCCTTCACTTGTTGACAGTTCGCACACTTCCTAACCCATAAGCCAACATCCTTCTTCATGCCTTCTCAGTAGAAGCTCCTCTTCATATCCTGATGCATCTTGGGTCCTCCAGGATGAATCGTAAATTTGGATCGATGACATTCCCTAAGAACTTCTTTCCTTAAGTCCTCAACATTTGGAACACACAATCGTCCCTTCTTTCTCAACCATCCCCTCTGGTCAAGACTAAAATCCTTTAGATCATCAATCTCCGACCCAACCTCAAGCCTTCTAATCATCTCGACTAATAATGGATTCTCTTTCTGCTTAGAAGAAATTATTTCGATCAGCACTGGTTGAACTTCTAAACATGACAACATGGCAGTGCTTTAACTAGAACTAGTAGTCGATCTTAACTGCATACTACAAGTAGTCTAAGCTTCTAAATCTTTCCATTCTGCCAACATGACTAACACCACATTCTAATGTTTTGTGCTAAGAGCATCTGCTACTTTATTTCCTCTCCCAGGGGTATCCTTTATACCAAAATCATAAGCTGCTAAGAACTCCAGCCATCTCTGATGTCTCATTTTAACTCCTTCTGAGAGAATAAATATCATAAGGACTTATGATCTGTATATAGCTCAAATCTCTCCCCTAAGAGATAATGTCTCCATATCTTCAATGCAAAGATCACCACAGCCAACTCCAAATCATGAGTAGGATATCTCACTTCATGCGGTCTAAGCTGTCGTGAAGCGTAGGCAATGACTTACCCTTCCACATCAACACATTTCCTAATTCAGTTTTACATGCATCGGTATATACCATCAACCCTTGGTTTCCATCGGGAACCACTAACACAGGCGCGTTGGTTAGCAAATGCTTTAACTTAAAGAATGCATCCTCATATTTGTCAGACCAAATAAACTTCACGTCCTTCTTGGTTAACTTAGTCAAAGGCGCTGCTATCCGCGAGAAATCTTTAATGAATCTCCAGTAATAGCCAGCAAGTCCAAGAAAACTTCTAATCTCAATCATCATCTCTAGTCCCTTCCAGTTATTAATAGCTTCGATCTTAACTGGATTGATTGACAAACCCTTCTCTGAAACCACGTGACCATGAAACTTAACCTCTTTCTTCCAGAAATGACACTTGGAAAACATTGCTTTCAACTGATGTTGCCTCAGTGTCTCAAGCATTACTCTAAGATGATCTTCATGCTCTCTTTCATCTTTAGAGTACACTAAAATGTCATCTATAAATACCAATACGAACCTATCCAAGTACTCTTGGAAAACTTGGTTCGTCAAATCTATGAAGAAAGATGGTGCATTCGTCAACCCGAATGGCATTACTAACCACTCGTACGAACCATACCTAGTGCGAAATGCGATCAATGGGATACTATCGTTTTCCACTCTTAACTGATGGAAAGTTGTCGCCAAATCCAATTGGGAAAATACCCTGGCTCCACAAAACTGATCGAATAAATCATCGATTCTCCTCAAAGGATACTTATTATTGATCTTCTTCTCGTTCAACATACGATAGTCGATACACATCCTTAATGATCCATCTGATATCTTCTCGAACACAGCAGCCACACCCCAAGGCGAACTGCTTAGTCTAATAAAAATTTCCCTTCCAGATCCACTAGTTGCACCTTCAATTCCTTCATTTCGGTCGGTGTCATCCTACTAGGTGGTCTACTTACAGGTTCAGTTCATGGCACAAGGTCTATCCGAAACTCAATGGCTCATTTCGATGGTAATCCTATAACCAGGTCAAAAACATCTACAAATTCTCTTACTACACAAACCTGACATAACTCTTCTCTTACTTCCATAACACTCAACAGAGCACAATCACTCCGGTCAGAACCCTCCATTAAAAATATAATTTGGTTGACTAATCAGGGTGTCTTAGCGATATTTCCCCATCCTGGAAAAATATACTAGCCTCATATCTATCGAACCAATCCATACCCAAAATGATTCCGAAATCTACGAAATCAAAACATACAGACTGCAGGAAAACTTATGACCTAACAAATCAAGTTCTAACTGGTCACGTCTCATTCCTAGAGTTGCATACCCTCCTATCGGATTCGCAACCTTTAAGGAAGTAACAAGGTATATGGGTTCTAAACATAACCTATCAAGTAAACATTGAGATATAAATGAATGTAATGCACCGGTATCAAATAGTATGCTAACTGGTATACTTCGAATCAAAATCGTACCTTCCATCACACTTTTTCCCTTCTCAGCAGCAGTTGGCCTAGCAGACAATGGTCCAACGGCAAAGACTTCCCCCTTGTTCATCCCGATTGGGTTCTGGACACTGATTCTTATAATGCCCAACTTGGTCGCAGTTAAAGCACTCCACACCCTTCTTGTCTGTCGCCTTCTTCCCTTTGCCGGTTCGACATTCATGAGCATAATGATTCTTCTTATCGCACTTAAAGCAAACCAAATTAGCCCTTGCCTTCTTGGAAGCTTCTCCCTTCTGGGTTCCCTTCTTCTTAAAGAACTTCCTCTTCTTGCCAAGAGAACTCTGGGTTTCAACCTGCTTCTCCTTCCCATAAGTAGCAAGCATATCCTCATGTTAGAATGCCATTTCCACAACAACATTACAAGGATCACAAAGATGTGGCAGGGTCGCCCTAGCGATCTCGGGTCTCAATCCCCGAATAAACTTCTCATTCCTCTTGATGACAATTTCAATGGTAGCATGTCCATATCTGGATAACTCATCAAACTTCTTGGCATACTCAATCACCAACATCTCGCCTTGCACCAAGTCCATGAACTTCCTCAACAATGCTGACTTGGCAACTTCAGACAAAAACCTCTCCTCGAACCTCCTCCAAAATTCCACCCAAGTCAACTCTTCCTCGGGAACTTCGATAGTAACATTATTCCACCAATGAAGCGCTGCTCCCTTCAAGTGTCTAGAAGCAAGCCTCCTTTTCTTCTCATCATTTAATCCTAAGTCATAAAAGATCCATTCACAATGCAAAAGCCAATTCTCAACTTCTATAGCATCCCCCGTTCACAAAAACGGCTTCCCACCAAGACTAGTATAATCCTTGCTCAACTTAGCATAGTTGTTTCCGATTGGAGCCACGAGATTAAATGCTCCAACATTTCCAGCTGCTCCAGCTTGCATTAGATTGACAAAGAAGTGATACATCGTCCCCATATCTACTGACAGATTTCCAGCACCTATGTTGGCATCTGCATTTTGATTAGCATTTGCCTGTCGACCCAGGTTCCTCCTAGTGTTAGGTCGAGCATTTCCATTAGTTCTAGTGCTTCCTCCACTGATATTTCCTCTTTCATTTCCTACCTCCATATCTTCCTTTCTTGTAAATCTGCATACGATCATTAGTAAGATACATAAGAACAGTCTAAGAGAGAGGGGAATACATACTTATATATATATATATATCAAGTACAAGTACGTTATTATATCATTAACCCGAACCCCGGTCTTATTTTCTGATTCATTGGATTATGTTTTGAAAAATCTTTTAGGTTTAAATTTATTAAGTTTTCAAAAACCTATGCTCTGATACAAACTTGAAACATCCCCCATTTGGAGGCCCAAAACTAACGGCTACGGATGCTGTAGTCATCCATAGTTATTAATCCTCGACGACCAAATGCGATAATGTTAGATACACTGATACAACACAAACATATGGATAGGAAAAAAATTTAAAACCATTAAAAATATTTCTCATTCCATTTCAATCATATTTCAAATTCATTACATAATCCAAAATTCAAGAACCACATTCAGAGAAAATATAATTATTACAAACTACACCAAGAGCGACATATGAAGATGCCCCCTTGGATGATCAGAGTATATATGTAGGCAATTAAACAACTTCGCCTTTACATCAAAAGACAACGAAATCAAATAGAAAAGAACTCCTTATTAGCTAGCTTGCCTCCTATACTTCTCGGGAAGCTTATTCGTCTAAAAGAGAACCTGAAAACCTCAACTCTCAAACTACTCAAAATTAATTAAGCACCCAAGAGTTTAAGGAGAAAAAATAAACTTCGAGTCAGACATAAAGCCTGATATGAATAATAACCTACCATCTCGAACCATTTAGATATCTAGTGAGACCATGCCGCTTAGCGGAACAGGCTTTCCCCTTACTAGTATCTTACCCATAAGTTTATAATAACCATATACTGTGCTCCTGCATCCACAATGGTTAAAAACATAGCAATTTAAAATATATCATGATGATATGCAAAATATCCTGGATTTCCCATCCCCGTTTATTTGACTATCTGTCTCAATTATAGTTTCTAGGGTCACTATTAACCTATTAGTTTTCATGGGATGACTAATAACCTATTTAAAGCTTATGGGCTATCTGTCTGGTTTCATAGTTTTCATGGGATCAATAATAACGTATTGGCCCCTACCATTAACTTCAGTATTTCATGGGTTCTCTCTTAACCTATTGGTATCTCCAATAAATTCTCTTATATCATAGTTTTCATAGGTTGACTATGAACCTATTGAATTCTATAACTTTATTCGGATATAATTTTCATGGGATCACTACGAACCTAATGGCCCTTGCCAATAACTCTATCCAAACATAGTTTTCATGGGATTACTATGAACCTGTCTAATCTAACAACTTCTTTGATCAGCCTTTGGGCATCCTATGTTCTGGTATACCTGATCTTCTAGATACAACTCTATTCATTCAAGAGTTAACTCAAGTTATATTCACTACTGGGTCAACCAAGCTGGTAATTCTGCCCTTACTCCCCAAAATATAGTTATGGGTCCATTATACTGTGAATAAGTTTATAGAAGAAACGCATATAATAATTGATCATAACATAGTAATAATACCAACATTTCTAGTTTAATATCCTTGAAATCATTCCCACATGAAACATGGTTAATCCCTTTAACCCATTATTTTTATCAAGGAAACCTTCTTCAAAAACTCCAAAATTAAAAGCCATTTCAAAGCTCTTTTATATTACTATGGGTTTTCCTTTAAAAATGAGTTGGGTTCTTTGTTTTGAAAACTAAGGCTTTCGAAACCTTAGACCATTGCTTTCGAAATCATTAGAGTATATCTTTCGAAAGCATTCAAATCTTCCTTTCAAAACACTAAGCATATGCTTTTCGAAACACTTTAATACATCTCCTTTCTAAATCATCAAAACATTCCTTTCAAAAGTATTAAAGCATCATTTTCCAACATATAGAAGCATAGCTTTGAAATAATTTGAAAGTACCACTTTCAAAACCATTTGAAAGTAACTCTTTCGAAATCATTGGGTTTATCCTTAAAAATAACTTTTGGATCAAAGTGAACATAAATGAAAGTAACCCTTTCGAAACCATCAAACTTCAAGTAAAAGAGTTGGGGAAAACAGATGGCTTCGGAACCATCCTTTTGAAAGCTTTAGTCTTTAAGGAAAACAATTGGAAGGATAGCTTCGAAACATCTTTCGAAGCCATTACCTAAGAAACCTTTGGTTTAAATGGCTACTAGAGCCCTTTCGAAAACATTAGGAAGTGGCTTGTTATATTTATAAAACAAAGCTTGCCTTTCGAATCATTGAAGACTTTCAACCTATTCGAAAGGTATAAAGACAACATCAAGGTTTCGACCTAGTTCAAACTACCTTTTGGAAAGCTCCCTTTTTAAAACATAAAACACGATAACTCATTCAAAAGCTACCCTTTTAAAACAAGAAGGCGGCAGCTCCTTCGAAAGCTATATAAAAGTGATTCAACCCTTTCGAAAGCATCCATTAAAAAGTAGGCAAGTGGCATCTTTTTTGAAAACAAAACAAAGACCTTTGAAAGCTATTTAAAATGGCCTCGACCCCTTCGAAAGCATGATTCGACTCTATACCCCTCGCCTTTCTCCAATCCACTACGTACCAAAGCATTGATACCATGTGAATTGGTTTTGACTTGGTTGGGGGCGGAGGTATGGGGTCGAAAGGTTGTAACCGTAAGTGAAACAATAAATCTGTACAAAACTATTTTGTTGCATTTTTAAGTAAATGCTTTTCAACTAACTTGCCTATTTATAAAAATTTAGTTGTTTGACATAATCTTCACCAAAATCTTTTCCAAAGACTGCCGAATTTATCCAGAATTGATTAAAAATAATTTATAAATTAGACCTTCCCTTTAACAAAACAATTAAGATGTTTAAGTCCTCCAACTTAAATAATTTAATTTACATAATAAATTACTTAGGAAAAATCCCCAAAAATCATCATAATTCACTTTTAATATGTTATCTAACATATATAAATTTCAGACCCAAAATCTATTATATAATAGCCGAAATAAATTTTAAACCCAATTATTTATTTCTTCCTTCAAAAATTCATAGTAAATTATCCTTAGCTTGGATAATTATGAAAATTTAAACCCATCTCCAAAATAATATTTTACATAACTTATTAAATCCTCATGGCATTCGAAACCCAATATATATGATTTTTATCCTTAAAATCGGATAAAAAATTTATCAAAAATACTTGTTTGAATCTGACATATCATGTAATCCAAGCATGTCATCATTAAAATCATCATAAAGGTTTTAAACTTAAAAGCCGAAAACAAATGCTCTTTAAAAACAAAAATGAGATGGTTTTGATTATTATTCGCCTTGCTTTGGATAAGGAACTTGAGATTTGATCTTGCTTAATTCTCCTTGCTTGATTCCTTAGCTTTTACTTGATTTTTAATCCTCTTATCCCTTAAGTTTTGGTCGGCTTTGAGCTCCCCATTTTCTTATGTTTTTAAAATTATGAACTTGTGAAAATGAAAATGGGCATAAGGGATTAGGGTTAAGGGTTATGGTGGATGTATATTCCCCATAATACCCTTGCCTTATTCTCTTATTAGTTAACTTATAAAACCGTTTCCATAAACTCATTCTTTTAATTTTGTTTAGTTAAGCATGACCTCTATTTAATTTCCAAATCTCAATTCCATTATCACTCTAATCCTTACATTATTCTATTTAATTTATCTAATTAAATATCTTGAATAATGTTATTTAAAATTAGGGGTGTTACATTCATAGTAGCGAGCCTTATACGATTTGTGATGATAGCGGGCTGAGACATGGAGTTCTTAGTAGTGAGTCATCTACGAGTTCGATGATAGTGGGTGTAACGACCCGACTTTCCAGACCCGGAAAATCGAACCATTTGTGTTAAAGAAGAAGAGGTAGAAGAAGAAGAAACAGAAAATCAACAACAGAATCTCACATCGCAGCGGAATAAAATATAATATATACAAAACAGGTCTTTACTCAAACAGGAAATATATCTGTTTATACAATATACTTACAGAATACATCATCAGAGTACATCAACATCCATAACATACAACTGAATACACAGCGGAAAAACAATAACAAGTACGTGAGTACATATCGTCATCCAGCTCGTCTCCTGAGCTCCACAGCATCATATCCTGTAACCTATAATACTCGGTCTGACCCGAGCATCATATAAAACAATACCCGAGTCAGTCTGGAATACCAGCGTGAGAAAATCACACTCAATTTGATTATTAAAGTTTCAAAAATCCTTTTGAAATAAAAGCATCTCGTAAGACCACGCCACAAATAAACATGTCGGGTTTTTACCTTACGATAGCTAAAACACTTTTTATAAAAATCCTCTGATATTATAATAGTGTCTATTCACAAATACTTATTAAAATAGCTGAAATTGTTACATGATTAAATTCCAGCATACTAGGTATACAAACAAATACCGTACAAGGCACGTAGGGAGAATGGATTTCCAACGAATGACTAGGCACTGGGGTACCACCTATCACAGTACGTGGCCTAGATCACAGTACCGAGGAGTACGCCCGCTCCCCTGCAACACAAGGCCGGAATCATCCCTTACTGGATAATTCCAAATAAAATCACCCCACGGTTGGGATCAGCAACCGCACCACTAAGCCGGAAAAAAAGGAACATCTAGACAGGGATGACCTTACTCTCAAGTGGGGGCTACCCACGAAGCCTTGCTGCATAACCCCTGATTTTCAGTCATTCCCGGTTGATGAGGCTCGAGGCTAAACGATACCTTTATAGCACATATCCCTTAGAATGCCCATCGTCCACCTGACGATGTCACGAAAGCATTCGTCCATACAAGTCCGTCCCGGGTTCGAACGGAACCGAAGGCACTATTCCTACTACATCCATTTTGAAATATCCTCAGGATTAGTAGCGACTAGCCCTTGCACTTCACAGCTCCAATCTTCGACTCCGAACACGTTACACGAAACGTACAACCGGATCGAAGTGGTATTCGAGTCTCCAGACCTAGAATCCCGGTATACGGAAACTCGATCCCGGTCTCTTCGAAACGATCAGCGCATTTGGCCAATATTGATAGTTGGTTATTTAACTATCAATTAACATCCACAAGCAACCATCACACAATAAATAATTTCCCACATTATTTATTTGCCCAAATATCTTTCCAAGATATATTTTCAAATTTTCAAAGCTCATTTGAAAACAATTTCAAAACAGTTTCCGCTTACGGAATACATTTCCCAAATAATTATTTCCACTGAATCACCAAGTACAAAAATACTTTTAATTTTAAAATAATTTAAAAACACTTTATTTAAATATACTTTCTAACATTGAAATCAAACTACTTTAATACTTTATCAAAATATATATTTTAAGAATATTTAAAATAAAACCACTTTATAAATATAAGCTGACTTCCTCTTTAAAACATAATACCAAATTACTTTTATATAATTACTACAATAATAGATTTTTGAAAATACTTACTTTGGAAATTAACCTTTAGAAATAATCAATTTTCTAAAACATGCTTTTAAAAACACAATTAGAACTTTTAACTTATATTAAAAATCGCTTTGAAAACGTACTTGGCTATCCAGAGAAATACACTTCTCATTTCCATTCTTTAAAAATAAATCAACATTTATTTTTAAACCAATCCATATTCCTTTATAAATTCCCACCTTGAATTTATATTTCAAATATCCACTAATATTCCATTTTACTTTATAAACCCAGTTTATCTCTCCAAAATCTCATTTCTCTTAAATTTCAAATCCCAAAATATTTAAATCAATTTACAATTGATTCTCCAATTTAATTTACTTTGAAATAAATTTCCTTACTTAATCCATTTATTTCCAAATTCATTTACTTCCAGATTTTATTTCTCATTATGATTTAAAATCTTTAAACTGAAAACACAAGTTTCAGATTTCCCAAATTCCTTCTTTCTTTTTAATTACATTTAAACATTGAATTAAAATAAATTATTTATTCCTTTAAATAATATCACATAAGTTTTTAAATTCAATATTTCTCGGTTTATTCAAAATTCCTCTTTTCCATATTTATTAGAGTTTTGGAAATCACTTTTATTCTTCATCAGATTTATTCTCAAATTTCTTCCAAACTCTTTATAATTATTTTACTTAAGAATTTACTCTTTTATTTCTTTTCAAAAGTTCCATTCTAGAGATTTTGATAATTCAGCACATACAAATCGATCCAACCAAACCATAACATCCAATTATCCATATAATTCATCACAGGATATCAAAAATCATATCACAGAATATTTAAACAAAATTAAATATTTTGAGGAATCCAGTTGGATCCCTCCAACCTGTTTTTCTTGCATCCACAGATGTTAGCACGATACCAATTCCACTTCGAGATGGAATATCGCGGTATATGGGTTTAATATAAAATCATCCGCTATTATGCGGCGCATAGGGTCTCATCCGCTATATAATGCGGGAATATCAACAACTCAAATATATACATATGCCAATATGTATATATTGCTATATACTACTATATATAATATAGCATATTCAATCAATGCAACCATTCAATCAATTATTTAAATTTAACCATTTAAATTTAAATTAAAAAAATCAGCTGAGTGAGATTAACTCACCTTTTCTTTGGTTTTGCCATCCACAAATATTCAATTTCATCCCAGCTCGTTTCCCTCTCAGGTTTCGACCTTGAATAACAATTTGTGCGATTTCATTAATATTCTCATTGGATATATTTAATTAACTAATTATTTTAATTTTTAAACTGGCCTTCCAATAATAACTAAATAGGATAATTTAACAATAAGTTGCCCTAAAAAAAACTATTTTAAAAACTTAGCAAATTATATTTTATTTTAACTAAATTCCATAAATAAATTTTCTTAGAGATTAGAATAACCAAATAATTTTATTATCGTTTATTAATTAAGTGACTAGAAAATTTAGTTTTAAACTTATAATTTCCCATCCAAATTGTATATGAAAATAATTTATCTTATTACAGTAAACTCTAAAATTAAAAAATCATTTTTTTATTATCATCCTATAAATAAATAACTCTTCCCGGTTAATAAATTTGATCCAAGCTAATAAATGTTAAATTTTTAACTAATGATTTTATTAGTATCTGTACTAATCAAACAATTCATTTTTTTTTTATTTTGAAGTTTAACTGGCAAATAGTTTCCGTTTTATTAACAATCCAAATTCATACCGAAAAAAAATATTTATCTTCAATAATATAGTTATCTGGATAAACTTCAAGAAGTATACCTCGAAATTGCCAACCCAAGACACACGACTCGCCTCCTCCGACCCCATCGAAGTCGACTTCGGCTTCTTCCCCGACTTCACAGCAATCGACCTCGCCGAAACCCTAATTTGAAGACCATCGATGCCAGTCTCCATCAGAGCACCGCGCGACTCGCGATCGAAACCACTGTTTCCCCCAGTCTTCGAGCGCGCGTCCCTACCCACGCCTCAACACCACGGTCGCCACCCCCCTTCTACCACGAATCACGACCCAAGTCGCGAATCCCCTCGCAATTCCCTTCTGAGTGAGTTCGTTTAGAACTGAAGTCGCCCCCTTTCCATACTCGAGAACTTCACAGCAAGATCGCGATGCTCATTTTCCCTTTATTTATCGAACGAGAAGACGTTGGCAATTGATTTGGAAAGATTTTGAATGGTATTGAGGAGAGCGGCCATTATTTTGTATTCGATTCGAACGGGGAGAAAAATAAAAAAACAGAAAAGGGGAGAATACGATTTATCTCGGCAACCATTTCCATTTGCCTATACTTGAACGAAATATTTTCTTTGTGAATTCGTTTTGGGTATGGGTGAAAGGAAGGAAACGAACGTGATAAAATAGAGCATAGCTTCCTTCAGAAGGTAAGCGACAATGAAAAGACGTTAGCACCCAAAATTGTTTCTGCGTACGCTTGCTCAAAAGGAAGGTGGCTAAAGTGAAAGAACGATGGCTACTGAAAAGAAATCTCTCTGCTGACTAAATATCTAATTATATTAATTTAATTAAATTCCTAATATAAGATTTCAACGGTTTATATATCGTATGCTCACACAACCGCTCCAATCAATACGAAAATTAAAATCCGATAATAATATAATATTACGGATCCAATGGAACTGGTTTCGTCGAAATTCCGAGACTGTGCCTCGGAAGGCTATTTTTAAATTCAATTTAAATGATATAAAATTTCAAAACATAACAAACCATTTTTAAAGCCGATTCCAACACTTCTATCCATTTCAGTATTATCTATATAAATTTTATAAGTCTTCAAATTATTTTTAACAGGCTTAAAGTTCCAGATTCAAAAATTTACCAATTTCAATAATTTAAATTCAATAATTACTTGTCTAATCAATAATGATATTTTGAAATTAAAGTTAATAATTATCTTTTGAATATTTAAAATTAATTAAATATTCCTATTTCAAATGCTCAAAAATTCCGGGTCGTCACATTCCTCCCCCCTTAAAAAAATTTCGTCCCCGAAATTACCAGTTAGGAAGAATGATCCAATACCCATTACTATTTTCCAAAACCAAACAGTTTTAACAACACCCAAACAATCTTTTATTAATGATACACTAATCATCTTTTAACTTCCCAAACTTACTCATAAGTTCAACCCATACCACCTACTTATCCATTCAAATTTAAATTTGAATTCAAATTTTAACTTATCAAAATTTTCCAAAATTTTTCTAACTCCCTAAATTTCCGAAAAATTTCGCCAGCGTCTCCTTTGCGCGGCTAGCTCGGTACAACTACAAAATGGCTCTACGGCCTCCCAATCTCAAAAAGAAAACAAAAAGCCAAGTGGCTGGATCAAAAACCCAATCAAATTTCATATAGAAATTCAAATACATACCTTTTTGTCGGGCCATTAAATTTTATCTTCAAAAATCAAAATCCCAATTTATCCATTGCTTTTATACACCTGTATATCCTACTAAGCAATAATATCCAATTACAGCTTCAAAACCACTTTAGACATTTCTTACAAATTTTCAATATTTGTTTTACTTAAGCCCGTACGATGCACATATATCTTCCGTACGCAATATCACATTCGATCGCTCAATCGATCACACAATTTCACTTCCGAACTAGTATCGTCCACCCGACTTCCTAGTGCGGACTCAGATTTGGTTTCTTGATCAGAAACCGTCATTCTCCTTGCATAGTCATAACTACGATAGAGAATTACCAGAATCAACCAACAATCCATATCCAGGTTCGCCATCGAAAATCGAGTGAAAAATCCTAATTCGGATCGATAAAACTATCTCGAAATTATGTGTTCGAATCTGGATCAAATAGCTATGCGATCAAATAATATACGTACACCTTACGTATAAATTCCAATTGATTACCAATTATATCAATTCTCTTTTATTCACATACAGTTTGATCACATTCACTTATTCACAATTATCCCATTTCACAACTTCCAATTTTACATCTTTATTCAATTATTCACTTAGAATAATTTTCCCTCATTACCAAATTACTTAAGAATCTCACCATATTTCTTAAGTTCAAAATAAATATTTTACATACTGCTTATACTTATTTTCACTTCATTATCGTAGTTCATATCCATTTCTATTTACTTTTGTCTTTACAATTCCATTTGATTTCAATTTGGCTTCCACTCGAACATTTAATTAGTTGCACTTACTAATTAATTTAAATTTCAATTAACAGTTTATTCGCAAACTTCACTTCTTTAGTTCCTTCGATTTCACTTCACTTTACATTCACATTTGAATTAGATTTCAATATCTAGTTTCAATTTTATTTGCTTAGCAAATTTAAATCATTTATCGTTAATGAAAATTTTCAAAAATTTCAAAAAATTTCTAACTTCCAAAATTTACGAAAATTTTTGGCAGAGTCTCCCTTGTACGGAGGGACTTCTGCGATATCGCAGGATGCACAAATATGTATATATACATCGGCCTCAGGCCGGAAATCACAATATATCAATATAAACAGTTCATATTTCCTATTTTGAATTCCTTTGCGTAAGCGTACCTCATTTTTAGCAATTTAAAGCAAGCGGCTTATTATTTAGCAATTAGTGCAACCCAAAATCAGCTATACGGCTTCCCCGAACCTGTACTTGCTTAATTTAAAGATGTAAGTGCCAAAATCATGCAACTTAACAACATTTTTCATATTTAACTAGCAACATAAGCGTTTTAATAAGCAATGCAAGTTAAACAACACTTATAAGCAATTTATAGGGTTCCACCATTAATTTAAATTGTTTACAACTCAATTCTCACATTCGATTCATTTTAGCAAAACAAACTCACATTTAATTCAGTTGATCTCAAAATCAATCTATTTAGCTTCTATCAACTTATAGAATTTTAACTTCCTTGTTTACGTCAAACGACGATTTATATAATGCAGCCTCGTCCATATCCATATGAATAAATGATTATTTGGGTTTTACAACCAATTTGAATTGATTCCAATTCAATTTATTTTAATTCGATTACACTTATAATTTAATTGGTAAATTCACTGAATCCAATATAAATTCTAATCCGCATTTGATAATTTATTTCTGAATTGTATTTTATTACTAACAAGTCTACTTCAATCCATTTCTACTTACTTGCAATTATTTACAATTCAAATTATCACTATTATACTTCAACTCCATTATTCATTCACACTTTCACTTTTATTACCAAATCCAAATTCCATTAACATATTTGATTTACTAATTTATTCCAAATTAGTTTACTTCCATTTTAACCAATACAATATTTGATTTTTATCCTTACAAATCACCCTAGTTAATCTCCTCGGGTTTTATAATTCAAGTACTGGATCTTATTCATTTCCAAATACCAAACAAATTTATTTACTTAGCTATAACTTCCCATTCAAGCCACAATTAATTTAATTTTCCAATAAATTTAATTCCTTTACCATTATCCAAGCTAAATTTAATTTAACCCAAATCTCTATTCCAAACTGCACATCTCTTATTCATCTTACTCTTACTTGTTAATGTAAGGATTTTAATTTCACTCAATATTATTTATAATTCAACTGAATTTCATTACAATTTATTTCAATTCGATTCCAACAATCCAAATACAACTGGATTTATTTTTCTCAGTTTGCTTCAAATCCAACTCAAAATTAAACTTAGTTTAAGCTCATTTGTCTCAACTTAATTTTATTTCTCCATCTGATTCAAATAAAGATTTAGAATTCTTATGTACCCGGCTTTTAGTTTCAAATCATTTTGAAATCCCCACTTATTCCAAAATCACACTTCTCACGTTATTAAACCAATTCTGGATTTTTATTCCCTACAAATTTCATTTGAAATTTCAAAAACAAAACAAATTTCCTTTGGAAATTTCAAAAACAACTAGCTTTTCTGAATAAATCAATTTGGCAGCAATTCGTCACCCAGGAGTTCGAAAATAAATTCTGAAGATGCGGCCGTCATCCTCCGAATTATTTCCAGCAACTGAAATGAATTTATTGCTATATCCCTTTCAAAAATTTATTTGAAACAATTTTCCTTCCAGAAATACTTTCCAAAATAATAATGCTTGTGTTTATCTTCAAAACACTTTGAAAACACTTCCAAATATCCAGGGTTTAAATTTACCGTTTGATTAAATCAAATTTTTAGTTATAATTCATTTGTACAATTCATATTTATACAAATATCCATTGGTTAAGTAAATCATTCTGATTTTACAATCTTACCATATTTTTTTCAATTTTAATTTGTCAGAATATTTTCATCCAAACATCCAAATATATAATAATTTAAAGAAATATTTCTTTTATATCAAAATACATTTTTCGGGTAAAATTATTTCATCTACCCGTTTCAAAACAATATTGTGTCGAATTGTTCTATTCGAGCGTTTAGAAACCCCTTCGATACAGTTGCGCAGACTGTGCCGACGAAGGTTCATATACCACTCAATAAATCAACCAACACAATATAAAACCATTTTATATTCACTAACAAATACGCGCTCATATCTATTAATACTCTCAAAATTCCCACCAGAGCCAAGGTTATCGCCAACCTAAGCTCTGATACCACCTGTAACGACCCGACTTTCCAGACCCGGAAAATCGAACCATTTGTGTTAAAGAAGAAGAGGTAGAAGAAGAAGAAACAGAAAATCAACAACAGAATCTCACATCGCAGCGGAATAAAATATAATATATACAAAACAGGTCTTTACTCAAACAGGAAATATATCTGTTTATACAATATACTTACAGAATACATCATCAGAGTACATCAACATCCATAACATACAACTGAATACACAGCGGAAAAACAATAACAAGTACGTGAGTACATATCGTCATCCAGCTCGTCTCCTGAGCTCCACAGCATCATATCCTGTAACCTATAATACTCGGTCTGACCCGAGCATCATATAAAACAATACCCGAGTCAGTCTGGAATACCAGCGTGAGAAAATCACACTCAATTTGATTATTAAAGTTTCAAAAATCCTTTTGAAATAAAAGCATCTCGTAAGACCACGCCACAAATAAACATGTCGGGTTTTTACCTTACGATAGCTAAAACACTTTTTATAAAAATCCTCTGATATTATAATAGTGTCTATTCACAAATACTTATTAAAATAGCTGAAATTGTTACATGATTAAATTCCAGCATACTAGGTATACAAACAAATACCGTACAAGGCACGTAGGGAGAATGGATTTCCAACGAATGACTAGGCACTGGGGTACCACCTATCACAGTACGTGGCCTAGATCACAGTACCGAGGAGTACGCCCGCTCCCCTGCAACACAAGGCCGGAATCATCCCTTACTGGATAATTCCAAATAAAATCACCCCACGGTTGGGATCAGCAACCGCACCACTAAGCCGGAAAAAAAGGAACATCTAGACAGGGATGACCTTACTCTCAAGTGGGGGCTACCCACGAAGCCTTGCTGCATAACCCCTGATTTTCAGTCATTCCCGGTTGATGAGGCTCGAGGCTAAACGATACCTTTATAGCACATATCCCTTAGAATGCCCATCGTCCACCTGACGATGTCACGAAAGCATTCGTCCATACAAGTCCGTCCCGGGTTCGAACGGAACCGAAGGCACTATTCCTACTACATCCATTTTGAAATATCCTCAGGATTAGTAGCGACTAGCCCTTGCACTTCACAGCTCCAATCTTCGACTCCGAACACGTTACACGAAACGTACAACCGGATCGAAGTGGTATTCGAGTCTCCAGACCTAGAATCCCGGTATACGGAAACTCGATCCCGGTCTCTTCGAAACGATCAGCGCATTTGGCCAATATTGATAGTTGGTTATTTAACTATCAATTAACATCCACAAGCAACCATCACACAATAAATAATTTCCCACATTATTTATTTGCCCAAATATCTTTCCAAGATATATTTTCAAATTTTCAAAGCTCATTTGAAAACAATTTCAAAACAGTTTCCGCTTACGGAATACATTTCCCAAATAATTATTTCCACTGAATCACCAAGTACAAAAATACTTTTAATTTTAAAATAATTTAAAAACACTTTATTTAAATATACTTTCTAACATTGAAATCAAACTACTTTAATACTTTATCAAAATATATATTTTAAGAATATTTAAAATAAAACCACTTTATAAATATAAGCTGACTTCCTCTTTAAAACATAATACCAAATTACTTTTATATAATTACTACAATAATAGATTTTTGAAAATACTTACTTTGGAAATTAACCTTTAGAAATAATCAATTTTCTAAAACATGCTTTTAAAAACACAATTAGAACTTTTAACTTATATTAAAAATCGCTTTGAAAACGTACTTGGCTATCCAGAGAAATACACTTCTCATTTCCATTCTTTAAAAATAAATCAACATTTATTTTTAAACCAATCCATATTCCTTTATAAATTCCCACCTTGAATTTATATTTCAAATATCCACTAATATTCCATTTTACTTTATAAACCCAGTTTATCTCTCCAAAATCTCATTTCTCTTAAATTTCAAATCCCAAAATATTTAAATCAATTTACAATTGATTCTCCAATTTAATTTACTTTGAAATAAATTTCCTTACTTAATCCATTTATTTCCAAATTCATTTACTTCCAGATTTTATTTCTCATTATGATTTAAAATCTTTAAACTGAAAACACAAGTTTCAGATTTCCCAAATTCCTTCTTTCTTTTTAATTACATTTAAACATTGAATTAAAATAAATTATTTATTCCTTTAAATAATATCACATAAGTTTTTAAATTCAATATTTCTCGGTTTATTCAAAATTCCTCTTTTCCATATTTATTAGAGTTTTGGAAATCACTTTTATTCTTCATCAGATTTATTCTCAAATTTCTTCCAAACTCTTTATAATTATTTTACTTAAGAATTTACTCTTTTATTTCTTTTCAAAAGTTCCATTCTAGAGATTTTGATAATTCAGCACATACAAATCGATCCAACCAAACCATAACATCCAATTATCCATATAATTCATCACAGGATATCAAAAATCATATCACAGAATATTTAAACAAAATTAAATATTTTGAGGAATCCAGTTGGATCCCTCCAACCTGTTTTTCCTGCATCCACAGATGTTAGCACGATACCAATTCCACTTCGAGATGGAATATCGCGGTATATGGGTTTAATATAAAATCATCCGCTATTATGCGGCGCATAGGGTCTCATCTGCTATATAATGCGGGAATATCAACAACTCAAATATATACATATGCCAATATGTATATATTGCTATATACTACTATATATAATATAGCATATTCAATCAATGCAACCATTCAATCAATTATTTAAATTTAACCATTTAAATTTAAATTAAAAAAATCAGCTGAGTGAGATTAACTCACCTTTTCTTTGGTTTTGCCATCCACAAATATTCAATTTCATCCCAGCTCGTTTCCCTCTCAGGTTTCGACCTTGAATAACAATTTGTGCGATTTCATTAATATTCTCATTGGATATATTTAATTAACTAATTATTTTAATTTTTAAACTGGCCTTCCAATAATAACTAAATAGGATAATTTAACAATAAGTTGCCCTAAAAAAAACTATTTTAAAAACTTAGCAAATTATATTTTATTTTAACTAAATTCCATAAATAAATTTTCTTAGAGATTAGAATAACCAAATAATTTTATTATCGTTTATTAATTAAGTGACTAGAAAATTTAGTTTTAAACTTATAATTTCCCATCCAAATTGTATATGAAAATAATTTATCTTATTACAGTAAACTCTAAAATTAAAAAATCATTTTTTTATTATCATCCTATAAATAAATAACTCTTCCCGGTTAATAAATTTGATCCAAGCTAATAAATGTTAAATTTTTAACTAATGATTTTATTAGTATCTGTACTAATCAAACAATTCATTTTTTTTTATTTTGAAGTTTAACTGGCAAATAGTTTCCGTTTTATTAACAATCCAAATTCATACCGAAAAAAAATATTTATCTTCAATAATATAGTTATCTGGATAAACTTCAAGAAGTATACCTCGAAATTGCCAACCCAAGACACACGACTCGCCTCCTCCGACCCCATCGAAGTCGACTTCGGCTTCTTCCCCGACTTCACAGCAATCGACCTCGCCGAAACCCTAATTTGAAGACCATCGATGCCAGTCTCCATCAGAGCACCGCGCGACTCGCGATCGAAACCACTGTTTCCCCCAGTCTTCGAGCGCGCGTCCCTACCCACGCCTCAACACCACGGTCGCCACCCCCCTTCTACCACGAATCACGACCCAAGTCGCGAATCCCCTCGCAATTCCCTTCTGAGTGAGTTCGTTTAGAACTGAAGTCGCCCCCTTTCCATACTCGAGAACTTCACAGCAAGATCGCGATGCTCATTTTCCCTTTATTTATCGAACGAGAAGACGTTGGCAATTGATTTGGAAAGATTTTGAATGGTATTGAGGAGAGCGGCCATTATTTTGTATTCGATTCGAACGGGGAGAAAAATAAAAAAACAGAAAAGGGGAGAATACGATTTATCTCGGCAACCATTTCCATTTGCCTATACTTGAACGAAATATTTTCTTTGTGAATTCGTTTTGGGTATGGGTGAAAGGAAGGAAACGAACGTGATAAAATAGAGCATAGCTTCCTTCAGAAGGTAAGCGACAATGAAAAGACGTTAGCACCCAAAATTGTTTCTGCGTACGCTTGCTCAAAAGGAAGGTGGCTAAAGTGAAAGAACGATGGCTACTGAAAAGAAATCTCTCTGCTGACTAAATATCTAATTATATTAATTTAATTAAATTCCTAATATAAGATTTCAACGGTTTATATATCGTATGCTCACACAACCGCTCCAATCAATACGAAAATTAAAATCCGATAATAATATAATATTACGGATCCAATGGAACTGGTTTCGTCGAAATTCCGAGACTGTGCCTCGGAAGGCTATTTTTAAATTCAATTTAAATGATATAAAATGTCAAAACATAACAAACCATTTTTAAAGCCGATTCCAACACTTCTATCCATTTCAGTATTATCTATATAAATTTTATAAGTCTTCAAATTATTTTTAACAGGCTTAAAGTTCCAGATTCAAAAATTTACCAATTTCAATAATTTAAATTCAATAATTACTTGTCTAATCAATAATGATATTTTGAAATTAAAGTTAATAATTATCTTTTGAATATTTAAAATTAATTAAATATTCCTATTTCAAATGCTCAAAAATTCCGGGTCGTCACAGTGGGTTGGGACATAGAGTTACCTAGTAGCGAGTCATCTATGATTTGGTCTTTGCGGTACAGACCATACGCATTGTGGCGTACCTATTTGGTTTTAGCCATAGGGACTATATGCTTTGGGGGTGTATCTTATCGATCTTAGAGATAATGATCACTACTTTAGGATCATGGTATATTGGTACTATATTATTAGTAGTTTTTGGGCTAGTGTAGTCCAATGAGATATTGTGCTAACTTGTTGTTAAATGAGAAGAGCGGGTTATGGTATAATCCCCCAATTTTGAGATGGATTTATTGTACTTGTTTATAGGTAGTTCGGATTTCCTCTGAGCCACATTTGTGGAGAGGGACGGCTATGATTTTATTATTCCTGTCTATTTGTATATAGTTTTAATATACAGTATTCGGAGATAGTTCCCCTCGCACCAAGATTTATGTTTGAGCCGCGTTTTGTCTTTGTCTAGTTATGTCATGACAAATCTTGGGTACTCGATTGAGTAGTTCGGAAGTCAGGTGCTTCTAGGGATACGCTAGCAGAGTGTGCAGTTGGAGCTTTTTGGAGGCATGTCATCGATATTTTGAGATATATACTTGTTAATTTATTGTACATGACATACCTGTTATTTATGTATGAGACTGTTGTACCAAATATTTATTCAAAACTCCGTGCTTTTGGAGTTGATGTATTCTGACTATTCTGTACCAATATTTATTTGTCAGTTGCTTCCGCTAGTGCGGTCTCTTATATATATTGTTGTTCTATCTCTGTTTATATATATTCAGTATATTATATGTTTTCATTTCGTTGTGAGATCTTATCGATGTCTTGGTTGAGTGTTTCATTCTAATTTTACTACGATAATATATCTTTTGTGGTATTTAAAAGTAAGGTGATGTTGTAAGGTGCCAACTTTTAGGTATTACGAAGGGTGGGTCATTACAGTTGGTATCAGAACTTAGACTCAACACTCAGACCATGTAGACCAGTTTGAGATAATCAATCTGGTAGTAGGAAATACATTGAGAGAGCGTACTTGTATTTTTCTACTATATAATACTGTATACACACCTTGTCTTCTGAATTGAAATTATTTCTACCACTAGTTATTAAGGTATTTTCGTCAGGTTATCCGTATGAGAAAATGAAATATGGAAACAACTACGGATTGGCTATTGAGATGCCTGATTTGTTCAAAGACTATTTAGTTGCCACAAAAGATGCTTTGTCTCCCGTGAACATTTCTAGCTGATTGCGGTTAGCGTCATAAGTGGTGTGGCCCTTTGGACATCAGTATTTTTAACTTTGCCAGCTTTAGACTTTTTGAAGAGTGCCGAAATTTCCTTAGCCTTGGAGGGAAGCAATATTTGGGTCCTGAGACTGTTGCTGAGACACAGTCTTGGAAGACTTCAATCGATATAAGTCTAGGGAATGTTCTCATAAGTGAGATTTTCTCGGCAATTGGGAAAGGGAGACTTTGGCTAGGTAGGATGTAGTGTTTTGGTAGCTGATAAGTAGATCTGTGGTTCGGAATTTATTCAGGCATCGGTTTTAAGTTCTTAATTCATTTTTGAGATTGAGAAGAGTATGTAGCTTGAGCATTTCATCCATCCTGAGCAGGATAGCTTATCAGTGTTGGAGTGTTGACCGGTTTAACCTTTTGTTTTGGAGTTTGAGTTGGTTGGTACTCCATTGTTGTGGGAAAAAAGATTTGCCTTGGGTCTTAAGCATTGGTTGGGTGTTCATTGCTTAGCCTTATCCCTATTAGGGTCTACTTTTGAATATCTCATGGGGATGGTTCTCCTTAGCGGGAATGCCCGTAGGATATCATTAAGGTAATAAAAGTAGAAAGCAATCGAAACTCCAACCGAAGTGTAAAGACATTATACAAGGAAGATCGAGCTTGTTTGAAAAAGGAAAAGCTGGCCTGGTATGTTACTCCTACGGCATATGGGAGGCATTTTGCTATTGAATGTCACTTAGCTAAAGCGCTTCGATTTTGATCAGCTTGATCACTTGAAGAAGGATAGTCCCACATTTTCAAAGGGTTTGCAAGTGATGATGACTTGTGGATTTCAGGCATTACCAGGGCTTAGGAAAATCAGAAGAAGCTTATGTAGTGAGGTATGCTCTATTTTTGGGAACTCGTTTCTGTTCCATCTGACACTTGAGCGGTCTATTTATCTGTTACTAGTTACTTGGTAGATAGGATAACCTGACACCTTTCATGGTAGGAAAATTCTTCGGTAGAGATAAACCTTGTATGAGTCACCTTAGTTGTAAAACTAAGGTGAAGCGACCAATGTATTACCATTCAAAATTGATGCACAAGCTTTCAAGTCGAGTAGATTCGGTCGATGATGTGTGACTTGGATTTATATCCAGATAAGGTTCGATGGATGCCTAGTAATGAGCAAATACCGAGCGGATGACTTATAGGCGATTTTCTAGGATCATTCGTGTTATAATCATTTTCCTTTATGTTAGTAAACCTTAGGTGATGGGAGAAATCCCATGTGCCGAAAGGAATATTTTCTAAAGATTTATCCAATCATGTGCCAATTCTTAGCCTATAGTTCGAGCGTAGAGTTTTCAGGTGATTCCTGCTAGGATTGGGTTTTTAACTTGATTCTGATGGACGGTCACTTGATTCGGATTCTTGGGATGACTGAGAGATTTCTGAAACATGAACTTGGTCATGCCAGGAGATTTCGGTAGTCGGATTAAGGAATCGAATCAGAGTTCACAGGAATGGAGTTAGGTGGCTGACCCTAATTTAACAAAGAAATCTTGTGAGCCAATGAAGGGTCGGAATGGGTATCATGTCATTTGAAATGTTCTTTGGGAATTTATAAAATTTTAGTAGCAATTATTGCATGGGATAGTTCGAGGAAGGATTTCTTGACCGGTTTTGTGATGATTCGAATAATCTCCTAAGTGACGAGATGGTACTTGCCTAGGCGACGCCCAAGTGCACTTAGTATATTATCCTTATTAACATTATGCAGTCAAGGGGAGTTTGAACCCGAGCAAACCCAGGCAATGGTAAATCTTCATTTTTAATGATGATTTAATTAGTATAATTTTCTCTTTTAGGGAATGAGTTCTGTCCAGAAGAAAAGGAAAGTTGAGGCATTGATTGCTGGATTTATTCGAGAGTTTTGAGACTCGATGATCCTACAAATCGTATAGAATTTTCCACTTTGTAGTCAGGAGATGTAGTATTCGTTCGTGTGTTATATTCACGAAAGGAGTTGCACCACTTAGGTGCTTACTCGTCTTAAATGACAGACGGACTCATTAGAGTTTATGGCTCATCATGCGCGTTTGACTCTTGATGGTTACCGAGCATGCTGGTGTAGACTCTTTTAAATATTTCATTTATTGTATTCTTATTTGTTGCTTATTATTTTTTGTGCTTGCTATTGTTTGTTGTTTGCTATTGTTGCTACAGCTTGTGTTTGCTTGCTATTGTTTGCTACTTGCTTGTTGCAGCTATTGTCTGTTGCTGTTGTTGCTACTGTTTAATCGGTTTTTGTTATCGCTATTGGTTGACTTTGATGTTGGCTAATTTTTATTGTGGCTGATTTTATTACTTGCATGTTTCATAGTTTAAGTGCTAGTTATTATTGGTTGTCATTTTCGGCTATTGTTTGATGGTTTCTTATCGTTTATATACATTGATTGATTAGAGATTAATTATATGAGATAATTAAGTGCATGCCATTTGATTGGCAATGATGGATTCCTACCTTCGGCGGTTTAATCCGGGGTACATATAGTTATATAAATTGTATCGGTCTTATAGTAGTGACCGTGTGTAGTATTGATCTTATATTAGTGATCATACATTGTATTGGCCTTGTATTGGTGGTTTCGTAAATCATTGGCTTTGTATTAGTGGCCACTTCTATTATTAGATCGAGATACATGTCTGAGTACGTTAGTGTATTGACCTTGTTTATCTGGAATTGTTAGATCGCGATAAGTGCCCATTATCGACTCCACCCGTTAGTAATGATGGGTATTGATTTGTATTCTTAGCTATTCAGAATAGATTGCATATCATCCATGCTTGCTATAGGGTGAGATAGGATCTATACAAGTCCACTTCCATTTGATGTGACTTATAGTCAGTTGTATATTTTGATACTGACTCACTTGAGCTTACTCTCCAATTGATTGTCATGTATGACTTTGGTAGTATCGGTTACTAAATTAAGGTTATACATGTTTGAATTCTATGCTAGTGTACAATTCTCTTTGTATAGTACAATTTGGTATTTGAGAGCTGATGTATAGCTGTTTAAATGCTTATTTTCTTAGATTAGCGTTTAAATAGTGAGAAGCTTTCTTAAGGGAGGTAAGATTTTTTGGGAAATGTGGGATGATGTAGGTCATTAGATATTTCATAGTGTGCGTGTCACATTCTAATTTGGGAAGGAACTGTTAGGACTTCCCGAAATTGAGATTCGGGAAGCTTGGTCAGTCCTTTTAAGGAGGGGAGAATCTAACAACCCGCATATTTAATGATAATATATTTAAATAGTTAATATAAATATTATGTTGTTATTGAATTGGAAATCCAAAATGCGGCTTTTCGCATACGGTCGAATTAGGACTCAACCACTTCTGTTAAGTCTGAATCGATGTTGCGAATTTGTTTGAATTTAAGCATATATTTCGATCGATGGATTTTCAGCTCGTAACCTGCTGTAATGACCCTAATTTTAACTGAAATTATTGAGGACATTTAATTAGATAAATTAAATGTAATAATGTAGATAGTTAAAGGATTGATATTTATTAATTAATAAGGGGTTCTGCCTTAAATAAATGTATAAGCAAAAGAGAATTAAAGATAAGTACGTAGGAGGAATATGATAAGGGAAAAATCAGAATAATCTTTGTCCTTATACCTTAAACCCTTCTATCCTTCATTTCTTATTCATTTCAACATTCATAAACAAAACTAAAACCCCCAAGAGCTTGGCTGGCCACCATTAAGAAGAATCAAAAGAAGGTAAGCTAGGAATCAAGTAGAAAGCTTGAAGAAATTAATCAATAGGCAAATCTCAACCTTCTTAACATCAAGCTAAGGTGAATAATTATCTTACATCTCATTTTTCATAATGATTTCGATTTCAAGGATTGACCTGAATTAATTTTGCAAATAATATGCCATGTTATGTTTGTTTGAATGGATATATATGTTTGTTGATGATTTATAGTGTTTCATAAGGATTTTATGATAAGTTTAGATTGGAAAACCTATTAAATGACATCCAAATGATTTGTGTTTTTGATATATGGTCGAAAACATTACTTTACAAGTGGATTTCAATTCCATAATTTTATAATTATTATGAATTTATTATGAATTTTCTAAGAGAGAAAATAGTTAATATTGGGTTTAAATTATTAAGAAAAATAAGTAATGTATTTGGGTTTGAAATTTAAATATGTTAGAAAATATATTAAAAGTGAATTATGGTGATTTTTGGGGAATTTTCCTAAGTATTATATTATGTTTATAAAATTATTTAAGGAAACAAACTTAAATGTTTTATATGTTTTATCAAGGAGAAGGGCTTAACTGTTAAAATGTTTTTAATTAATAATCTTGAATTCGGCAGCCTTTTTAGAAAAGAATTTTGATAAAGAAATGGCAACCAATTACATTTTGAAAATTAAGGCGAGTTAGGTGAAAAGAAATTTCTTTGATAGGCATAAAATCAGTTTTGTTATGAATTACCACTTCGCCACTTCCTTAGCTGGCTTTCGTCAACACGCCAGTTAGACCTTCGTACTTGTTCGAAACTAAAGCACATGATATCAAGAAATTGTTATGGAGTGCATTGGAGAAAGGCAGAAGTGACGTGTCGAAACCATGCTTTCGAAGGGGCAGAAGTTATTCTTATAAGCTTTCGACTCCACTACTTACTGCTGTTTATAATAAATACTTTCAAAGGGGTTGAAGCCAACTATATTAGCTTTTGAATAAATCAACTTGCTTTTTTTTAGAAAAGAGCTTTCGAATGAGTCGCTGCATATTTAAGTTTTAAAAGAAGCTTTCAAAAGGATAGCCACTTTTGAACTCATTCGAAACCCATTCTGTCGCATTCAAACCTTTCGAATTAGTTAATGCCACTTTTCTTTATAGCCCTAAAGCAATGTATTCGAAAGAGTGCTTTCGCCTTTTACTTTGAAGCTGTCTTCTCAATGCCACTTTGAAAATGGTTTTGGAGGCAATGGTTTCGAAAGGGTTGGTTTTGAAACTATCATCTTTCTTTTATTTGGGATTAATGCTTTCAAAAGTAATGCTTTCACCTCTGTTCTTTATGATCCTATAGTTATACAACATGTTAAACCCAAAGGTTTCGAAAGGAATAGTTTTAAATGGTTTTGAAGCTATGTTTCCACAAACTCTTAGTTGAACCCAATACTTTCGAAAGGTACGTTTTAAGTGAAGGTTTCCAATGCTTTCGAATGGTGTACTTTGAGGGTTTTGAAAGGTATACTTCGAGTGTCTCGAAAGATTTACTAAGTGTTTCGAAAGGGTTATTTAAATGGTTTCAAAAGAGGATGTCTAAGGTGTAAGTGATGATTTCGAACGGCATATTTTCAATACATTCGAAAGGTACGTTTTGGCCTTTTGGCTTAGTGTTTTCAACGTTAAAGTAGTTAACTTATTTTGGAAGGGGTACTTTCAATGAATTTGAAAGGGATAGTATAGGGTTTTAAACAAAGGTTTTGAAGGTATTATTTTGGCCTTATAGCTTAGATTTTTCTAAGTTAAAAAGAGGTTTTAACTTATTTTGAAGGGATAGATAATCCCATTGATTAGATTTCATCAACATTGTTTTGTGTAAAGCATATATCATGGCATAAGTATTTTGAGTAATGCAAAAAGTATGATTTCCTTGTTTTATAAAGTTATGATTTCAGGGGTAAATCATTTGCAAAGACTGTTTACAAGGAAATAAAATTTGAATTGGGTAGTTAACCATATATTTATGACTCAGATATAGAAGACCAGATGGGACTAGTGTAAAGTCATACCATATACTTTAGCTAATAGCCCCTGGCTAATATAAGTCCAAAATTCCAGTGTGTACGGCTTTGCCACAGATGGGACTAAAATATTGTTACACACAGAAGGGAATATACAGAGTAAAGATAGGTTATTGGTAAGCCCGCAAAACCATTAGGATCAATTGACCCTAAAAGAAGATAGTTAAGGTAGATAGCCCAGTAGCGTGTCTAATAGAAGTTAGATTATTGATTATGTCTGGTAGGCCCGAGTCAGCCAATGGTTAATAGTTAGCCAGATAAAACAATAGTGTGGACAGGTAGTCTATTAATTTCCTGATTATCATGCATATATGTATTTTCTTTAATTGTATAAACAGTTTGATTACAGTACTTTGATTTGTAGATGATAGGCTTTTAAAAGGGTATTAGTGAGGGGAAACTCGTTCCGCTAAGCGGCATGGTCTTACTTAATATCAGTAAATCGAGATGTAATAGTATTATTCACACCAGGCTTTATGTCTGATTCGAAGTTTTTGTTTTTCCCTTAAACTCTCGGGTGCTCAAAATTTAATTTGAGTAGATTGAGAGTTAAGGACTTTTAAGGTTTAGTAGGTTGGATGAATAAGCTTCTGAAGACATGCAGGAGGCATAGCTAGCTATGTAGGAGCTATCTTGTATTATTTCCCCTGTAATATATTTATGACTAATATGTCTATTTAGTACTCTGATCATCCAAGGGGCATCTTCATATGTTGCTCTTGGCGTAATTTGTAATAATTATATTTGATCAAAACTTGAGAATCATTTTGGGATTAAGTGACTGAAATGAAATATTGATTTGAAATGTAATCAAAAAGTTATTTTTGAAACCTGTGATGATTTTATTTCATATTCATGTGCTTCTGATATTATGGATACTATTAACATTACCGTACTTTATCATCGGAAGTTAATACTATGGACAAATGCAGCATCTGTAGCGCTTAGCTTCGGGCCTCAAGATAGGGGATGTTACAACTTGGTATCAGAGCATAGGTTTATGAAAACTTAAAAAGAAATTTTAAACTTAAAATGGTTTTGAAAAATTAATCCTAATGACTTAGAGAAAAGATTGGGGTATGGGATAACGCTATAGTAACGTACTTCTATTTGCTATATATAAGTATACACTTTATCTCTATTCTCCCATCTCTCTTAAGCTATTCTCCTGTATCTTACAAAGACTCGAATGTAGATTTTAAGGAAGTAAGATATGGATGTTAGGAGTGGAGGAGTTAACATTGGTGGAGAAAGCACCATAACCAATGGAAATGCTAGACCAAATACTGGAAGGAATCCAGGTCAGGCATAAGCTGATAATGTGGACCCTGGAGCATCCCAAGTTGATATGGGAGCTATGTATCAGTTCTTCGTCAACATGATGCAAGCTGGAGCTGCCGCGGGATTGGTTGGAGGAAATCAGGAAGCTCTGATGGTTAATAACTATGCAGTACTAAGCAGAGGCTATGCTAGGTTTTGGAGGAAAGCTGTTCATTGGGACTAAGGATGCAATTGAAGTAGAGAATTAGTTGCTTCATTGCGAAAGGATTTTTGCTGATTTGGGACTCATCGATGAGAAGAAAAGGAGATTGGCATCTAGACAGTTGCAAGGAGCAGCACTATACTAGTGGAACAGTATTACTATGGGAGTTAATGAAGAGACCATGATTTAGGCAGAATTCAAAAGGAGGTTTGAGGAAAGATTCATGTCAGAGATTTCCAAGTCAACTCTGCTCAGAAAATTTGCTGAGTTGGTGCAGGGAGACATGACAGTGCTAGAGTATGCTACCAGATTTTAGAAGCTATCGAGATACGAATATGTTACAGTTGATACAGTTATCAGAAGGAACGAGAAGTTCATCTGTGGACTGAAACCCGAGCTTGCTAAAGCAACTTTTCCACATATTAGGGATCTGCGCGATGTAGTTGTTGAGATGGCTTTGAGGCAGGAGGAGATGCTTGCTTTTCTTGATGGTAACAAAGCAGGGGAAGCTAGGTGGGCAGAATCATAAGAAAAAGTTTTTCCATAAGAAGGGCGCTCAGAAGAGTGGAGCTGCCAAGAAAGGGAAGGCTGATGTAGTTTGCTATAAGTGTGATAAGAAGGTACACAATGCTCATGAGTGATGGGCAGGCAAAGGGAAGAAAGCTGCTGACAAGAAAGGAGTAAAATGTTTCAACTGTAATTAGATTGGACATTATAAGAACTAGTACAAGGAACCAGCCAAGGATGGAAAGGGCAAAGTGTTTGCATTGGAACCAGCTACCTTGAGACCAACAATAGAGGAGAAAGGAAAAGCTGCATTGGGAGGTACGCTTTTGATTCATAGTATATCGGTCAGGATACTATTTGATACCGGTGCATCGCATTCATTTATATCTCAATGTTAGGTAGATAAGTTATGTTTTGAACCCTCATACCTTGTTACTTCCTTAAGGGTTGCGAATCCGATAGGATTGTATGCAACTTTGGGATGAGATGTGACCAGTTAGAACTTGAGTTATTAGGTCATAAGTTTGCATGCAGCTTGTATGTTTTTGATTTTGTAGGTTTCGGGATCATTTTGGGGTATGGATTGGTTAAATAGACATGATGCTAGGATATTTTGCCAAGATAGGGAAATATCACTAAGACACCCTAATAGTCATAGCCGAATTATATATTCAATGGAGAATTCAGATCTGAGTGCTTATGCTTTGTTGGGTGCTATGTAAGTACAAGAAAGGTTGAATCAGGTTTTGATAGCAAGAGAGTTTGTTCATATATTTTTAAGCCAATCACAGGACTACCACTGAAGCGAGCCATTGAGTTTTGGATAGATCTTGTGCCAGGAGTAGAACCTGTAAGTAGACCACCTAGCAGGATGACACCTACCGAGATGAAGGAATTGAAGGTGTAGTTCGCCTTGGGGAGTGGCTGCGTTGTTCGTGAAGAAACTGAATGGGTCGTTAAGGATGTGCAATCAACTATTGTAAGTTGAACGAGAAGACGATCAAGAATAAGTATCCTTTTTCGAGAATCGATGATTTATTTTATCAGTTGAGTAGAGCCAAGGTATTTTACCAATTGGATTTGGCGACGGGTTTACATCAGCTAAGAGTGGTAGAGGACAGTATTCAGTTGATGGTGTTTCAGACTAGGTATGGTTCGTACGAGTGGTTAGTAATGCCATTCGGGTTAACTAATGTGCCAACTTTCTTCGTGGATTTGATGAACTGAGTTTTCTGAGAGCACTTGGATAGGTTCGTATTGGTGTTCATAAACCACATTTTGATATACTCTAAGAATGAAAGAGAGCATGAACTTCATCTTAGAGTGGTGCTTGAAACATTGAGGCATCATCAACTGAAAGCGAAATTTTCAAAGTGTCATTTCTGGAGGAAGGAAGTGAAGTTTCTTGGTCATGTAGTCTCAAAGAAAGGGTTGACAATAGATCCGGCTAAGATCGAGGTAGTGAATAGTTGGAAGAGATCCGAGATAGTGACTGCAATAAAGAGTTTCTTGGATTGCTGTTTATTATCGGAGATTCAATAAATATTTTTCACGGATAGCAGCACCGATGACTAAGCTAACTCGGAAAACTGTGAAGGTCGTCTGGACTGATAAGTGTGAGGAGGCATTCCAAGAACTGAAGCACTTATTTACTAATGCACCTATGTTAGTTGTTCTAGAGGGGAATCAGGACTTAGTGGTGTACACAAACGGATGTGGAACGGGCTTAGGAGCTGTGTTAATGCAGAGGGGTAAAGTGATTGCCTATGCTTCTCGACAGCTCAGACCGCATAAAGTTAGATATCTAACTCTTGATTTGGAATTAGCTGCAGTAATTTTCACATTAAAGTGGGGAGACATTAATTTTTGGGAGCAAGATTCGAGTTGTATATGGATCATAAGTCACTAAGATATTTATTCTCTCAGAAGGAGTTGAATATGACACAGCGGAGGTGGTTAGAGTTTTTAGCCTCTTATGACTTTGGAATTGAGTACACACCAGGAAAAGGAAACAAGGTTGCAGATGCACTCAGCATAAAATATCAGAATGCAGTATTGGTAATGATAGCCGAGTGGAAAGATTTAGAAGCATTGACTACATGTGGAGTATGATGGAGATCTAAGAGTAGTTCTAGTCAAGAAATTGCTACATTATCGTTTTTAGAAGTTCGACCGATGATGATCTAAAGGATAGCTTCTAAACAAGGAGAGGATCCATAACTAGCTGGATGGATCAGAAGGTTAAAGAATGGAATAGAGAGTGATGACTTGAAAGGTTTCAGTCTTGACCAGAATGGGTGGTTGAGGAAGAAAGGACGACTATGTGCTTCGAGTGTAGGAAACATTAGGGAGGAAGTTCTTAGAGAATGCCATTGTTCGAAGTTCACTATTCATTTGGGAGGAACTAATATGTATCAGGATATGAAAAGGAGTTTCTTCTAGGAAGGTATGAAGAGAGATGTATGCTTGTAGGTGAGGTAGTGTTTCAACTGTGAATAGGTAAAAGCCGAACATCAGAAACCGAGTGAGTTACTTCAGCCTTTAGAAGTTCCAATCTAGAAATGGGATTCTATCTCAGTGGATTTTATAGATGGGTTGCCAAGGTCGAATAGAGAAAATGAGAGTATATGGGTTATAGTGGACAGATTGACTAAGAGTGCACACTTTATACAGTTAAGTCGACCAGGACAACACCAGATTTAGCTAAGTTATCCATGAGGAATATAGTTCGACTGCATGGAATTCCTAGTAGTATGAGATTCCTTATTCACTAGCGAGTTCTGGAAGAGTCTACAAGAGACTTTAGGTACCAAGCTCAAGATGAGTACCGCTTACCATCCGTAGACAGATGGGAAAATGGAGAGAGTTAATAAAGTCTTAGAAGATTTGTTAAGAGCTTGTGTGCTAGATTTTGGGGGATCGTGAGAAGACCATCTACACTTAGTCGAGTTTTCATATAACAACAGTTATCGGACTAGTATAGGGATGGCACCTTTTGAAGCTTGTATGGAAGGCCATGCAAATCTCCCGTTTGTTGGTTAGAGACTAGGGATAGGTTAGTTCTTGATCCAGATTTGGTTAGGGAAGCTGCAGAAAAGATTGATTTAATTTGAGCTAAGATGAAGGAAGCTCAGCCTAGGCAGAAGAGTTATGCTAATAAAAGATGAAAAGACTTAGAGTTCTCAGTTGGAAATCGTGTTTTCGTCAAGGTGTCACCAATGAAAGGTGTAATCAGATTTGGAAAATCAGGAAAATTGACATCAAGATTCATTGGACCATTTCCTATTATGAAAAGGATCAGGAAACTCACATATAGAGTAGAGTTACCAAATAGTTGGGCAGGAGTCCACAATCTTTTTCATATTTTTCATCTAAGAAAGTGTATTCGATATCTAGAAACTACTATTACACCAACCGTGTTAGATGCTCTAGTAGTGGAACCGAATATGACTATAGTTAGAGAACCAGTTCGTACAGTTGCAAATAGATGAGAAAAGGCTAAGGAACAAGACAACCAGATTAGTCATAGTCCAATGGAGTGACGACGAGAGAGACTGTACTTGGGAAACCGAGAGAATGATTAGAGATACTTATCCTGAATTGTTTCATGGTATGTTTTACCTTTATGTTTGATTGTTATGAGTACCTTATCGTAATTTCGAGGATAACATTCTTTAAGAAAGGAAGTCTGTAATGACTCTAATTTTGAATGACATTAATTAGGACATTTAATTAAATAAATTAAATGAAATAATGTGGATGGTTAAGGAACTGAGATTTGTTAATTAATAAGGGGTCGTGCCTTAAATAAATGTATAAGCAAAAGAGAATTAAAGATAAGTAAGTGGGAGGAATATAGGAAGGGCAAAATAGGAATAATCTTTGTTCTTATATTTTAAACCTTTTTATCCTTTATTTCTTATTCATTTCAACATTCATAAACAAAACTAAAACCCCCAAGAGCTCGGTCGGCCACTATTAAGAAGAATTAAAAGAAAAGCTAGGAATCAAGTAGAAAGCTTGAAGAAATTAATCAATGGGCAAATCTCAACCTTCTTAACATCAAGCTAAGGTGAATAATTATCTTACATCTCATTTTTCATAACGATTTCGGTTCAAATAATATGCTATGTTATGTTTGTTTGAATGGATATATATTGTTGTTGATGATTTATAGTGTTTCATATGGATTTTATGATAAGTTTAGATTGGAAAACCTATTAAATAACATCCAAATGATTTGCCTTTTTGATATATGGTTGAATACATTATTTTAGATGTGGGTTTCAAGTTTTATAATTTTCTAAGTTATTGTGGATTTATTATGAATTTTCTAAGAGAGAAAATAGTTGATATTGGGTTTAAATTATTAAGGCAAATAACTACTGTATTTAGGTCTAAAATTTAAATATGTTAGACAACATATTAAAAGTGAATTATGGTGATTTTTGGTTAATTTTCTAAGTATTTTATTATAGTTATTAAATTATTTAAGTAAAGGAACTTAAATGTTTTATATATTTTATCAAGGAGAATGGCTTGTTTGTTAAAATGTTTTTAATTGATAATATTGAATTTGGTAGCCTTTATAGAAAAGGATTTTGATAAAGAAATGGCAACAAATTACATTTTGACAGATAAGGCAAGTTAGGTGAAAAGAAATTTCTTTGATAGACATAAAATCAATTTTGTTATGAATTACCACTTCACCACTTCCTTAGCTGGCTTTCATCAACACGACAGTTGGACCTTTGGCACTTGTTCGAAACCAAAGCACATGATATCAAGATTTGTATGGAGTGCATTGGAGAAAGGTGGAAGGGACATGTCGAAACCATGCTTTTGAAAGGGTAGAAGTTATTCTTATAAGCTTTCGACTCCACTACTTACTTCTGTTTATAATCAATATTTTCGAATGGGTTGAAGCATCTGTATTAGCTTTCAAATCAATCAACTTGCCTATGTTTTTAGGAAAGAGCTTTCGAATGAGTTGCCGCTTACTTAAGTTTTAAAAGAAGCTTTCAAAAGGATAGCCTCTTTTGAACTCATTCGAAACCCATGCTGCCGCATTCAAACCTTTCGAATTAGTTAATGCCACTTTTCTTTATAGCCTTAAAGCAATGTATTCAAAAGAGTGCTTTCGCTTTTACTTTGAAGCCATCTTCTCAATGCCGCTTTCAAAATGGTTTTGGAGGAAATGGTTTCGAAAGGGTGGGTTTCGAAATTATCCTCTTTCTTTTACTTGGGATTAATGCTTTTGAAAGCAATGCTTTCATCTCTGTTCTTTATGGCCTTGTAGTTATATTATATGTTAAACCCAAAGGTTTCAAAAGGAATAGTTTTAAATGGTTTTGAAGCTATGTTTCCACAAACTCTTACTTGAACCCAATACTTTCGAAATGTATGTTTTAAGTGAAGGATTCCAATTCTTTCAAAAGATATACTTTTAGTGTTTCGAAAGGTATACTTTGAGTGTTTCGAAAGGTTTATTTCTAAGTGTTTCGAAGGGCTATTTAAATGGTTTCAAAAGTGGATGTTTAAGGTTTAAGTGATGATTTCGAAGGGCATATTTTCAATACATTCAAAAGGTATGTTTTGGGCTTCTGGCCTAATGTTTTCAAGGTTAAAGTAGTTAACTTATTTTGGAAGGGGTACTTTCAATGAATTCGAAAGGGGTTGTGTAGGGTTTTAAACAAAGGTTTCGAAGGTATTGTTTTGGCCTTATAGCCTAGAGTTTTCTAAGTTAAAAAGAGGTTTTAACTTATTTTGAAGGGATAGATAATCCCATTGATTAGATTTCATCAACATTGTTTTGTGTAAAGCATATATCATGGCTTAAGTATTTTGAGTAAAGCAAAGAGTATGATTTCCTTGTTTTATAAAGTTATGATTTCAGGGGTAAATCATTTGCAAAGATTGTTTACAAGGAAATGAAATTTGAATAGGGTAGTTAACCATATGTTTATGACTCAGATATTAGAAGACCAAATGGAACTGGTGTAGAGTCACGCCATATACTTTAGCTAATAGCCCCTAGCTAATATAAGTCCAAAATTCCGGTGTGTATGGCTTTGTCACAGATAGGACTAAAATAATGTTACACACAGAAGGGAATATACAGAGTAAAGATAGGTTATTGGTTAGCTCGGAAAACCATTAGGATCGGTTGACCCTAAAAGAAGATAGTTAAAGGTAGATAGCCCAGTAGCGTGTCTAATAGAAGTTAGATTATTGATTATGTCTGGTAGGCCCGAATCAGCCAACGGTTAATGGTTAGCTAGATAAAACTATAGTGTGGACAAGTAGTCCATTGATTTCCTGTTTATCATGCATATATGTATGTGCTTTAATTGTATAAACAGTTTGATTATAGTACTTTGATTTGCAAAAGATAGGCTTTTAAAAGAATATTAGTGAGGGGAACCCCGTTTTGCTAAGCGGCGTGGTCTTACTTAATATCAGTAAATCGAGATGTAATAGTATTATTCACACCAAGCTTTATGTCTGACTCGAAGTTTTTGTTTTTCCCTTAAAATCTCGGGCCCTCAATATTTAATTTGTGTAGATTGAGAGTTAAGGACTTTTCAGGTTTAGTAGGTTGGACGAATAAGCTTCCGAAGATGGGCAGGAGGCATATCTAGTTGTATAGGAGCTATTTAGTATTATTTCCGCTATGATGTATTTATGATTGATATGTCTATTTAGTACTCTGATCATCCAAGGGGCATCTTCATATTGTCGCTCTTGGTGTAATTTTTAATAATTATATTTGGTCAAAACCTGAGAATTGTTTTGGGATTATGTGACTGCATATGAATATTGATTTGAAATGTAGTTATAAAAGCTATTTTTGAAATCTGTGTTGATTTTATTTCATATTCATGCATTTCTGATATTATGGATACCATTAACATTATCGTACTTTGTCACCGGAAGTTAATACTATGGATGACTGCAGCATCTGTAGCGTTTAGCTTTGGGCTTCAAGATAGGGGAAGTTTACCTGCATTCGATTCGTAAAAATCGATCCAAAATGCTAACTTTTGTATACGATGAAATTGGGTCCCGAAACCTTTTCCATTGGATCTGGAATGACATTCTTAGCTTATTTGAGTATAAGATTTGATATTTTTGGAGTTCGGAATTTTTGAGAATGAGTAGTGTCGAATGGAGAGAATTGGGGCTCAGCCTATTAGCTACCTATATATGGCTAACTCCCTTTATTATCTCTCATTCACGTTCATTCCTTCTCCTCTTTCTCTAATGGTCTCCTAATCCCCTCTTAATCACCTTCTAATCCCTTAACCCTAACACCTCTAAATAAAATTCCTAAAATCAAATAAAAATCACCATAATTCCTCTCTTCTAGTTCTCTACAAAATTCGCGAAGGAATTAGCTTGAATTGGATTTTTGAAAGAGATTTCAACTTTAAAGTTAGCTTGGAGATGGGTTTTGGTGGTTAAAGCTTGATTTAGGGAAAGAGAAGGTGAGTGGGATGATTCTCCTTATCAATATATGTATTATACTTCATATTTTCGTTCATTGCTTAATATTGAATCATATGAGGTGATTTGAAAATTGATTGGGTTAGTTTAGACTTGTATTCATGTTATAAACATGTTTTCCTTAGCTAATTAATTGTTTAAGACCCTAATACTATGTTTTGAAAATAGTTCGTAAGCACTAGATTTGATCATGGTTAATTGGGTGATTGCTTGTGATGTTATTATTTGATTTGGGATTAATTATGTAGAGTAATGATGTCCACGTCATTATTAATAACTAATTAACCCATTTGAATTGATTTGCAAAAAGGTTAGTAAAATAATTAAGGTGTTTAGGGGTTCTACACCTCTCATTAAAGTGATTAGAGACCCTATAAACCTTAATTAGTATTTATAAAATGGTTTCATGATTTTATAAATGAGGTATATATTTTATAAAATGGATATGATATTTTATAAGATAGTAAAATGATGAATACTTGATTTTCAATAAGAAGAAGTAAGTATTTTAAAGGCTACAAGGTGATTATAAGCTAGTATGATATTTAATAAAATGGTTTATGATTTTATAAAATGATATAAAGAGATGTTTCACTCTTATTAGAAAGATTACTAAAACAAATAATAAGTGAACTAGAAATTATTGAATTCCTACTGGATATACATGTGTGTATATGTGCACGAGCGGTTATACGTACGTGAGTATTCGGATTTAAGCAACGATTAAAACAATTCTAGTGTTGTAGCTAGAATAGTGATGAGAGTTGTGTTTGTAAGAGGTGAATATTTGTGTAATAGATTGTATATGCATATGGGAATGTCAGAATTTGTATATGGTCACGTGTTGAGCAATCTCATGTAACTATAGCGACCACCGGGTGCGTTAAGTTGCATGGTAAAGTGCTGGGTCGAGTAATTGCCCCGATGAAGCTCGAATGCAATTGTTTGATTATATAGATGTATTATTGAACATAAGTTCATTGCAGTAATTTCATATAGCCATAGCAACCATGTTTTGCATTAAGTTTTGTGAGAGTACACTGAGTCAAGTAATTGTCCTGGTGAAGTCCGAAAATGTGAATTGTTAAGTTAATGTGTGTTTGCGTGAACGTGTGTGCATAGACGTGCGCAAATTAGTGTATCGGCACATGTATGAGCTACACACAAGGGAATGGAGAAAATTCAAGTTATTTAAATTCATGATTTGAAGTCTTTAGATTGAAGAGGACTCTTCTATGGTCACAATGGAAGAAACATCAAGTCATTTGGAGCTACGGATCAAAAGTAATGGAAGATTGAAGTTTGGAAAAGTGCAAAACAGGCCAGGTGCAATCGACTGGTGGGACCATTCAGTCGACTGAATACGCCTATTTTCAAACTAGAAAGTCGGGTGGGATTCAGTCGACTGGGATACTTACTCAGTCGACCGATCACAGTCGACTGGTGTTCCTTTTCCGTCGACCGACCTCCAATTGATCGCCCGGTTCGACTGAAACTTCAAAATGCGATAACTTTCGCATACGAAGTCGGATTGAGGCGAGATTTGGACCATTGTTCACCATTTTACAAGGGCTACAACTTTTAAAATTTTGGTAGGTTTTAGATTACTTTGATTTTGGATCCCACGTAGAGCCCACCCTGGCACGTATTCCAAAACCGTAGCTTTTTGGTAGACCGGGATGGTATACTGGGAGAGTATTATGACATCAGAATGATGCATTCGATTTAGAATGTAATTTGGGTTAGTATGGGGTTTTGTTAGAGTTTTCCAGTGGATTTTAGGTCATGGCGACTAGAGCCGGGCATGGCGATCCTGCACAATTTGTGATGATATCGGACTAGGACATGGAGTTCCCGGTAGCGAGTCATCCATAATTTTGATAATAGAAGGAAGAGTGTAACGACCCAAAATTTCACCATATTAAATTTTGAATATTTAATTAATTTTAAATATTCAAATAATAGGTTTTATAATTAAAATAAAAACAATTTTAAATAATAAATATTGAAAATAAGATAGTTTTCAAATTTAGTTTACAAAAATATTTAGTTCGATGAAAAATAGAAAATGTGATCGGAAATCATTTTCCGAATTTTCGACGTTTCATCGTATAAAAGTTGTTTGAAATGTTGTATTCAGAAGCATAAGTATATACATATTCATTTAGAGATAAATTAGGATATGTATGTATTCATGTATGCATTAGTTAAGTGTATGTATGTATATATATAGTTAAGATAAAATAATATAAAATTATATAAAAGTAAACATCGCATCATGGAAACATGTTTAAACATTAAGTGCATGCATTTATGGCATGTTGGCTTTGATTTAAAGGAGAAGGAGGTTATGGTGGCATGAGTACAAGGGTAGGGAGGTTTGATGATGAGGTGGAAGCATATGAATGGAGGTTAAAGGACAAGGGTATAATGGTAATTCCATTTATGCATTTTATATAAAAGTTTTCCTCCATTTTCTTTTCCCTTATCCTTTTCATTTTTCCACTTTTTTTCAAAAGTCTTCATCTTCCTAAAAGCTTCATGAAACCTTTTAAAGGCTTCCATTCATAATTTTAAGTTTTTAAAAATTCAAGTTTAAACTTTTAAAATAATTTCAAACTTGTTAAATCTCCTCCTTTTTATTTTAAAAACATCTCCATTTTCCTCCCAATTCATTCGACCATAACTTCCTCCAAACTAATCCAAATCAAGATTTTAATTTTTTTAAACCATGTCAAATTCTAATGGCTACAACTTTTATGTTGACCACTTCTACAAATTTCGAGAATTGTATGTCAAAATATTAATTGTTTACAGAGTATTTTTGGATCCAGAATTCCAAGTCTGACAATGGTCATTCTTATTTCGACCGTATCTTCTTCAAAATAAATCATAATTGAGTGTTTCTTTTATTAAATTGTAGAGGAAATAATTTCCTAAAACTTTCCTTTTAACCACTTTTCGAAATTCCGAGTTTAACATGTCTAAAAATCAAGGAGTACATGACCCTTTTCGAGTTGATTTTTGGTGGTTTCCAAGCTCTACAAGTTTAAAGTTTATTTCAAGTTTCTAAAAAGATTTGGTGAGTAAAACTCTTAACTTTTTTTTGGAAATATTTTACTTTAGTTACATTATGATATATATTGCTTGCTTGGTTTGGATATGATGTGAAGTTGTTCATGTTTGGTATGGAAATGTATATGTGTGATGGATGCAAACATATTAAGTAAATGTTAGTTAGCAAACTAGTTAGTAAGTAAAATTTTACCCTCAAAAACCATAGCCTAAAACTATATTCATGTTCATATTTATTGCCTAGGAATGCTTGTTGTATGTATGCTTAAACCATTGCTATGTGATGTTTGGTTTTGTTGATAACATTATAAACTTGTTTGCCGAATTGCCCGTATAGCGATAGTCGCTGTATCAGCACTTTTGGAAAATCACTTCTTATCAAACCATTTGATTTCATCTTCGTGCTTGGAATTGTTTTACAAGTTAAGCAAGATTTTGATTAATGACGTTTTCAAAAATAATTAATTATTTTAATAATGATTATTTAATTTAATTAATTAATTAATTAATAAGGATTAAAGTTAACTAATTAACTTATTAATGATGTGTTTTAAATTTAACTAATTACTTAGTTAATAATGTTATAATTTAATTAATCATTTTATTTAATGATTTAAGGCTAATTATTATTTTGAAAATGAAGGATTAAAGTTAATTAATCAATTAATAAATGATGTTTTAAAATTAATTAATCTTTTTAGTTAATGACTTTTAAAAGGAAATCAACTTGTTTTAACTTTAATTAATCTTTCATTAATAATGGTTTAAATTGATTAATCATTTTAAAATAATGATATTTAATTATTAATTAACTAATTTAATTAATTATATTTAAATATTATTAATTAATTTAATTAATCATGTTTTAAAGGTGATTTATCCTTTTTAATTAAAGGTTATTGTAGTTAATTAATCAACTTAATTTATGAAGTTTCAAAGTGAATTTATCAAAGTAACAAGGATGTTTTGACTTTGATATTCATTTAAATAATGATAATTAATTATTCATTAATTATATTAATTATATTCAAATTAATTGGATTAATAAGGTTTAAAGTGGTTTACCCTTCTTATTATTTAAAGTCATTTGAAGTTCAAAAATCAAATTGCGTGATGAAGTTTAAAGTTAATTAATCAAAGTAATAAAGATGTTTTAAGTTATTAAATCCTTTTTAAATTGATGTTTTGAAGTTAGTGAACTCTTTTAACAAAGTGTTTTAAAGCTAATACTTGTAATGTGAGGCCAAACACGAATTCGGGTTTTTAAAAGAAAAGGTTTGATTCGTTTATGGAAATGAATTAATTTCCGTAAAGTGATTCACTTATATGGGAATGATTTATTTGTATACTTAGCACTAAACGTCGAAGAAGTAGACTGGTCGATATTTCGAAAGTTAAAAATAATCATGAGACATGACTTTGAGGTAACACTACTTTGACTTGTCCGATATTATTGTCAACCAAGAAATAGTACGAGTTGGAATTCGATGAGTAGTGATAAGTACACAAGACTTAATTTCCGTATATGATCATTTTATATCCTCAATAGTTGGTTTCCCAACTATTGGCTACCTCAGCCTTCTTTGTATTTCGTCTTTCTAAGACGATGTGTTGCTCACTTGAGCTTTGTTATCCTTTGTCGGAAATGACTAAACCCAAAGAGCGAGTGGGGGCCAAGCTATGTGGGGTTGCTCTTATTAGGTTATTTTCACATCCACTCTAGATTAGATTCGGTGTTGCATATTGAGATGTGAAATAGTCGGATACTCGGTAACAGTTAGTGGGGTTCGGCTTGGAGGTTTCCGAGAGTCATCGGAGTTCTCAAGTATATTTGTAGAGGTGTACTTTCGGAAAGGGGGGCACACCCTCCTAGTCATTGTTGGAAAATTTCATTTTCTTATTTGATTCGAAACTTTGAATCTGTTTTCTTTAATTACAATGGGAAGAGTCAACCACTCTTCGCGGTGTTCAATTATTGGTTTTGTCCATTCTATCGAGTTTAGATAGTTATCATGTTTAGCCCATTCTATCGAGTTTGGATTGTTGTCTTGTTTTATCCATTCTATCTAATTTGGATTTTTATTCAAATTATTTCCATTCTTTCAAGTCTGAATGTTATACTAGTTGTACCCATCATCTATGTTTGGATTTGTTCCTTATTCTTTATTTCCATTTTTGTTATGTTTGGTTGTTGTTTATGTGGGAGAAAATACACTCCGCGTTAGCGGCGTGGTCCCACATATTATTGTTTAAATACACCCCATTTGTTTCATAGTTTTACTCATACCAGACTTTTTATCTGACCTGAGTTGTTTATTTTCCCTAAACTCTCGGGTACTCAATTATACTTGGGTAGTCCGAGAATAGCAGGTTTTCTTTGGAGCTCTCTGAAGACGGTGATCGAGCAGGCGGCTCCTTAGTTATCTAGTTTTTTATTTCCGCTATATGATTATGTAGGTGTATTTTGTATCTTAAAAATGAAAAGTCGGAATGTATATCTATCAATCTATTAGATGTAGTATTTTTTTAACTCTGATAACTCCTTATAAGGAGTAACCTTTTGTACAATATCATTTTATATTATATGTAACCATTCCACTGTGAGGTTTACCTATTCTGTCTTGTTCTATTCTTTATTTCACCCCAAGACAACTTATCTTTCAGATGCTTGGGCAACGGCACACGAATACCGATATGTATTAAGTGTCGTTTCCAAGGATCAGAAAGGTGGGTCATTATAGATGGCATCAGAGCTTAGGTTTAGCGAATCCCTAAGCCTGGTAGGGTTAACTCTCTAAGGATAGGATTAGTAATATCTTAGGATAAGGTCTAAGAGTATATGTATACATTGAGTGTGTATTTGTTAGTGCTATAAAAATGTTTTATATTGTGTTTTTTAATCCATTGAGTGGTATATGAATTCTGGTTGATGCGTCTGATTAGCGTTATTGATAGGCATTCCTAAGCCCTTGAACAGATCTACCAATACAGTATTGTTTTAAAATGGTAAATGAAATAATTTTACCTAGGAATATATTTTACATATATAAGAATGATTTTCAAAATTAATATAGTTTTTTTTGAGAAAGACGGTTGTGTAGTGATAAACTACACAGCCGGTTAATAATAATAGTAGAATAATATGAAATAAGGTCCGGTTGACAAGCCCAACCGGTGGCCAAAAAAATAGGCTAAGCTAGCTAACATAGAAATGTACATAAGAGTTAATGGATTACCGGATGGGACACAATCACCGACATCGATGATTCAACAGACGAAATGGGGGCAGATAGAATCGCGCCGGAGCTGCTACCGCGGGGTGGCGCTGGTACTGGCCATTGATTCCGCCGAGTCAGCAGGAGCGGACCTCAGTCTAAATCTGAAGGGGGCCGAGTTGGTACCTGTCCAGTAATTGAAAAGTTGTGAGATTCGACTACAGATGGCCGTGGATGAAGATCTAGGTTTGTTGAAGACATAAGCATTTCGTTCTTTCCAGATGCACCAACAGTAAATGGTGATAAAGATGTCGAGATTGTGATTTCCGAGGTCTTGCTGCCAGTATTCAAAAAATGAAATGCGCTCCGGAATGTAACCCAATAGATGTGCGCTGGTTGGGGTCCAAATTGCGAAAGAGAAATCACAGTCTAAGAAAAGGTGGGTAATTGTTTCGACTTGAGAGGAGCAAAGTACGCAGAGGGGATCAGTGGGGATGTTTAGGCGAATAAGTCTATCTTTGGTGTTGATGCGGTTACGAATGAGGCACCATTGGAAGAAGAGGAATCTAGGGTGTGAGTGGCAGTTCCAGATCCTGCTGTAGGGGAAAAGGCGGCCAGGGTGGATGAGGAAAGAGTAGCAAGATGATACAGAGAAGCCTTTGGATGGATTAAGTGCCCAGGTGAAGCGGTCTGGTGAGTGGGATAGGCGAAGGGATTGTAGGATTTTCGAGGCTACGAGAAGTTCATTGAAAGTTTCGATGGAAAAAAGGGAGGGGGGATGAAGGCTACTGGGGCCCAGGTGACACAGGGTAGAGGTGTTGGCAAGTTGTAGATTTGAGGAGGAGAAGAGGTTAGGTAGTGTTTTGGCTAGGGGGAAAGAGGCCACCCACGTGTCATGCCAAAATAGGCAGTTGTTGCCATTGCCTATTAAAACATGAAAGAGGGATTTGACTCGGGGGATGGTGTGGAGGACATTGGACCAGAATGGAGAAGGTCTGCAACTGGGGGGGAGGTGTAGAGCTAGGTGTGGATTAGAGTAGTGATATGAATGTAGGATCCAATCCTTCCAGAGGAAATTTTCAGGGGAGAGAAAACGCCAGAGCCATTTTGTTAATAGGGCAGTGTTGAGCGAGGAGAGGTCCGGGACACCAAGGCCACCATGGCATTTTGGGAGGCAGACTGAGCGCCAGTTAATAAGGCATTTTGCTTTAGAGCCATTCCATAAGAAGGTCCTGCGAGATTTGTCAATTTTATTGGAGACCCAAGAGGGGAGTTTGTGGAAGGAGATCCAGTAGGAGGGGATGGCAGAGAGGACCGATTTAACTAATATTAATCTACCAGCTGTCGAGAGGGAAGCAGCTTTCCAGGATGCGAGGCGGGATTCAATTTTGTTGATGAGGGGTAACCAGTCAGGACGTGTGAGTCTGGTGGGCCGAATAGGTAGACCCAGGTAGGAAATTGGAAACTGGGAAAGTTTGGAGTTGAGGACGGCAGCGGTTGCGGGACCAAGGTGGTTGGTATTGCCAAGCATGATAAGGGAGCTTTTGTGGAAGTTGATGGAGAGGCCAGAGATTAATTCGAAAACGTAGAGGAGAACTTTGAGGCAGTGTAGGTGATTAGGATTGGGTGAGGCAAAGAGGATGGTATCGTCAGCAAATTGTAGGTTGGAAATTTGAAGGTTAGATGTAGGGATGCTGATTCCGGCCAAGTGGTTGTTGGAGATGGACAGTTTAATCATGCGGTTGAAGACATCTGCAATAAGAACGAAAATTAGGGGGGAGAGAGGGTCTCCTTGACGTAGGCCTCTCGTAGACTTGATCAGACCGCCAAGTTCTCCATTGACTGATACAGAAGACATGCTGGAGTTCAGGATAGAGGATATCCAGGAGCACCATCTCGGTGGGAAGCCTCTATGTCGTAATAGTGCGAGAATGAAGTTCCAGTTGACTGAGTCAAAGGCTTTAGAGAAGTCAAGTTTAAGTAGGATTCTTGGGGTGTTGGTTCTGTGACAGAAAGACACCACTTCTTGAGTGGCGGCCACACAATCTAGGATATTGCGCCCGAGTATGAAGGCCGATTGCTCCAGGCCAACTAGAGGGGATATTACAGCTTGAAGTCGGTTTGCAAGGATTTTTGTAATGATTTTGAAGGTGGTGTTGAGGAGGCTGATAGGTCGAAAGGAATCAAGGGAGGAAGGGTCATCAGTTTTTGGGATGAGGGAAATGATGGCATAGTTGATTCGTGCAACCGAGCTGGGTTCATTTTGAAATTCGAGGCACATGTCCATAATGTCAGATTTCACTGTACTCCAGAAGTGTTTGAAGAAAAGGGGGCCAAAGCCGTCAGGTCTAGGAGCTTTATTGTCTGACATATCTTTAACTGCATTCCAGATTTCTTGTTCCGAGAAGGGGTGATCTACTTGCAGACTTTGAGGGTCAGGGTAAAGGAGACTCCAGTCTATGTCTGGTAGAGGGGTGGAAGGTTTGCCTAGGATGTTGCGGTGATGGTTGGTGAAGAGGCGGAGGAGATCAGATTGGTCAGAGTAGGTGATGTTGTTATGTTGGATGTTAGAGATGGTCGAGGATCTGCGTCGTCCATTTGCTAACCTGTGGAAGTAGGCCGTGTTTCTATCTCCTTCTTCCAGCCACTTTGCTCTGGAACGTTGTTTCCAACCAATTTCTTCCTGTTTAAGGAGCCTGTCCAATTCCTTTTCAAGGAGGTTCAACTGATGTATTTCTGGTTCAATTAGGGGTTAAGATTCGGCGAGGATATTAAGGTTGAGGATTTCATCTTGGACTTGTGAGATCCGAAATTTAAGGGAGCCCCAGATGTATTTGGCCCAAGGTCTTATCAATTTTCTGAGCGAACGGAGCTTGGCCACAATACGAGCAGTAGGAGATTCTAAATTGGTGGGTTGAGACCAGGCTAACTTGACAAAGTCATCAAAGGATGGCTCTAGAAGCCAGAGTTGTTCGAATCTAAATGGTTTGTGAGTGGTGTTCAGAGAGCCAGAGTCAAACAGGAGGGGGCAATGGTCTGAGATCGTGGTTGCCAGTCCCGAGACAGATGAGAGGGGATATTGGTCTTCCCAGGCTGTGTTGAAAAGGAATCTATCTAATTTGGCCAGGGATGGGTTGTCTCTACGGTTAGACCAGGTAAAGAGGCGGTTACTGATGGGGGGATCAATTAGCACACAAGAATTGATGAAGTTGTTGAAGGCGGTTGAGTCTTGGGAAAGGTTACCAGAGTTTCTTTCAGTGGGGTGTCTAGTGGTGTTAAAATCTCCGGCAATAATCCATGGGCCATTTATTCGGGCTGCGAAGTCCATGCAATGATCCCACAAGACAGCCCTGCCTTGTGAGTCGGAGGAACCATACACATTCGAGAAGAAGTAGATTATGCCAGATACAGAGTTTCGCAGAGCGACATTAAGTATTGAGGGGAATTTGATGATTTGATGTAGGGACCATTTATTTTCATTCCATGCTGTTATGATCCCACCACGGGATCCAATGGCATCAATGTGGGCCCACCCAGATAAGAGTGTACCAACAGTTTGTGTCAAGTGTGATTGTGTGGGGTCGGCTAACTTAGTTTCTTGAAGCATTATAATATCAATTTTGTGGGGGGACAGGATTGTGTTTACAGCGTAACGCTTAGATGGGTCCCCCAACCCCCGTACATTCCAAGTGATGAGTTTCATTGGGATTGGGAAATACGCTCTTGTTCTAGAGTTTGCATGCATGTGAAGTGTTCATCGTGCAAACTCACACCCACGCAACGTGATAAAATTTTATTAAGCCTTTTATTTGCGGGGGAAAAAACAACAGGCATTAAAAAACTACCAGGTTGTCCAGGATCTGAAGCTGCTCCAACCAATCTGGAGCTACGCCTAACCAGTGCTGGGGAGAAGAATTTTGCTGGGTCGAGCTGGAGAGTCTGAACTACCACGTCCTGATTGAGTTCAAGTGGAGGGGCCACGTTTATGGGGGAGGTGACGTCAACGGGGTGAGAGTCGGCTAGGACAGGGGCTGTGATAATGGGGGAGTCAGGGAGGATGAGGTTGGAGGGGGCGAAACCAGGTTCGGGAGACTGGATAGGTTGTTGGTAGAGAGGGATGGAAAGATCGAGGTCTAACATTGGGTCCCATCTATCGAATTGGGCTGGGATCCCTCTTCTGGGACCTGATACTTCAAAGGAGGCATCTTGTAGTGGCAAAGCAGGAAGGGTAGGGGGTGGCAAGGTGGCTTCATGAAACATGGCATCAAAGAAGTCATCTTGGTCTAAGAGTATTTCAGGGGTAGACCATTTCTGGTCAAGAAAGTTAAAGTTTTGTTCAAGGTTGTAATCTAGGCCAAGGTAGGTGGTGTCAGGGGCACGGTTCGGGTGAGAGTGTTGCCAGCGGTTGATGGTTAGGAGGAAGTCAGTGTTATTGAGGGATGCCACGAAGGAACAGGGGGTGGAGATGCCCTCGAAGAATTGGAATTTAGCATAGAGAAACCTGTGGTCAATGAAGGCCCAGTCACAGTCATCCAATGCAATGAATCTGCCCATGGGTTTTAAGGCTTCTCCAATGGCATCTGGGTTATCCTTGAGGAGTTCGGGGAAACCTTCAACTTTCGCCCATGACTCAGGTTCGAGGGAGGGGGCGGAGGAGTTATCACGATCAGTCCAGGGTCTCAGAAAAACAGTACCACCTGGTTTAGCTAAGGAGCCAGTCGTGACGAAGACATTTCTCTCTATCTCAGAGTCACAGCAGATGAGGAAGCTGTTATCGGTCATCATCCAAATTGGTCTTTCTCGATACCCATGTTGGTTAAGGGCAGCTTGGATGTCCAGCACACTCCAGAAACCTTGGGTTATTGTGGCAATGAGGTAGCGGGCTGAGTTCTCCATGAGGAATTGAGGGCTTGGAAATTTTTTTGCGAAGAGAGGAGCTAATGGGTTTTGTGGGGAGGTTTTAGGAGAGGGAGGGCTTAAGTTGGCATTGGAAAGTGGAGAAAGGGCTGATGATGACGATGGGATGTGAATCGACTTTGAATCAGGATGTGGGGCCCTTGCTTCTGTGGGACCAGGGGAAGGATTAGGTCTGGGAAATCGGGTTTGGGGTGCGGAATGGGGATAATTATTTGGAGGAGAGAGTTTTTTGGCATTATTAGTCTTGGAAGATGAGAGGACGGGCTGCACAGGGAACGAAGCCTGTCTCTTCAAGGGGCAGGTGGATGAAAAGTGACCAAAGAATCCGCAATAATAGCAAATCTTTCCATTTCTGCATGATTTTGCCATGTGTCCAATGCCTGCACATTTCAAGCACCGCCCTCTGGAACACAGGAAATTGACCGTTTCCCGCGTGGATTTGAATTTTGGGACGAGTTTGGGACGTTTGGGTTTGGGAAGGAGAGGCGGAGGTTGATGGGATAACACGACTTGAGCGAAGCTGGGACCGCCCTTTTGGTATGTGGGGTGTTTGCTGGCATAGCAGTTGGACACATCTGGCGAGGCAAGTATCAGGTTATCGGGGGGGAGGCAAACAATGGTGGTGTAGGGAGGATGGGGGGTTGGGCAGAGGCAGGATGACGGAAGTGTGGAGCATATCTGGGCGGAACAAAGGAGATTGGAGGAGGATGAGGGTTGGAGGAGGTGTTGAGAGCAGAGGGCAGGGTAGTGGTAGACGCCATTCAGTTTTTCAAATTTAAATGTAAATAAATCAAAAATTAATATAGTTGTATAGCGGAGTTGATTGTTTGGAAATGATAATATTTTATCGTTATCATTTAGGATTTGTTTAGTTATGCTCGTCCAGTTTGAGCATTAACTATTGTTGAATAGTTCACAAGGAATTTTCCTTAGTAAGATATAGATCAAGTAAATGGGAACTAGGTAATCTTGGAACGAACGTCTTGTGAATTAAGTTTCATAGTTTGGTTATAAGGTGTTCGACGAAAGAGTAAAGTTAAAAGTCAACTTTTAATCATGTTAAGCTAAAAATAAACTTTTAATAAAAAAGTTGTTTAATATAGTCTGAATAGTAGGATAATACATTTGGAGGATAAATATATGAGAAAATTTAGTTATAATAAAGAAGAATTATTTAAATATGATTAACCCACACCCTAATTTACTATATCATATATGTGATGCTATAAACTATTGTTGATTTCTTGGATGATAGTTAGATTTATTTGATTGATTAATTGAAATTAATCTGGATATTACATTTAAACTGTTTAAGTGTCACTATAGCAATTTCCGCTATACCATCATTTATTAAATATGATCCCCTAAACCCTTGTGTGTGTTTGAACTTGAGCTTGTGTTTTCCCAAAAGTAGATGTTTAAAATTCATTAATCATTTTGATTAACGATATTTTAAATTAATTAATCATTTTAACTAATGATGTTTAAAATTAATTAATCTTTTTGATTAATTAGATTTGGATTTAATTAATCATTTTAAGTAATGATGTTTGAATTTAATTAATTATTTTAGTAAATGATATTTGAAAATTAATAATCATTTTAATTAATGACATTTAAAAGTAACTATTCATTTTAATTAATGATTATTTGAATTTAATAGATAGTTTGATAAATAATATTTAAAGTTGGTTAATTAATTTAATAATTGAGTTTAAAATAAATTAATTGATTTGATGAAAGTGTTTTAGAAGTAATTAACTATTTTATTAAAGATAATTGATTTGTTTATTAAAGGAAATTGTAAATTTGATTAATTATCTTTTGGAATGGTTAATATTGTTTTAAATTTATAAAAGAGATTATAAATGTTATTTATTATCTTTTAGGATAATTAATGTTATTTTAAATTCGATTTATTCTCTTTAGAAAATTTATATGGTTTTAAGGTTTTCATCCTCCAAGACAATTAACGTTGTTTGGAATTTATAAAAGGTATTTAAATTGTTTTATTAACCTTTGAGATAATAAATATTGTTTCAAATTAATAAATGATGGTTTTTAAATGAGAACTTTTAAATATAAATAAAGCTAAGTGTAAATTGTTTTGGGATTTTAGTAAACGATGTTTAAAATGACATTTGATATGACCCCTGTTTTAATACAATTAGTATTGTAAATTTTTCTTTCCAAATAACATTTAAAGAATTTTTGGAAAATTTAAATCACGGAATTATTTAAGATAATTTCAAAATATTTTAGGAAAAGTAATAACGGTATTATTTGGAAATATTTCTAAAGTATAAATATTTTGGAAAAGAAATTTTAAGTAGAATGCTTTTTCTGAATAACTCGGAGGAAAGCATTTCGGTTAGTTTTGTGGTAATCTGAATAATCTTCTAAATGACAATCAAATGTTGTTTAGGCGAATGTTGTGGAATACTTAGTAAATTATTCTCTTTATCACTGAGTGATCGAAAGGAATTCAAATCCGCACGAACCCAAAGTGAGTTTTAAAAAACAAATTGTTTGAAGTTATTTCATAAAAAAAATGTAATATGCTTTCAAAGATGGGTTTTGAAATTTATAACTGGGTATTTAATCTTTAAGTTTCGTAAAGAGGGAATTGATTTCCAAAATAAAAGTATTTTTGATAAGAGATTGTTTACATAAATGAATTTTACCCTTAAATAAATACGTGGTAATTTAACACTGATTTAATTGGGTTAGATTGGATATGAAGGTTTTGATAACGTTGTTTTATCAAAACAATAGATATCATTTAAGTATCTAAGCATTTTAAACTAATTAGTGTTATTGGGTCAGTCCATAAACATGATTCATTATAACACCTTAATCTGAAAAGGTAAGAAGGTTTTAATAGACATTGTTTTATTAAAACCGCAGCTTTTGTTTAAAACATGTAAGTAGTATAAAATATTTGTTATTTTGAGTCAACCCATAAACATTGTCCATCTTAACACTCTAAGTTAAAGTGGTCGAGAGGTCGACTCAGTTTTAAAAGACCCAAATTTTGATTTGATCTTCACCTAAATTGTGAAAAGTAAAATAATTTTTTTTGTTTTATATATACTCTTAGGATTCAGAAGGGTATTATACAAGTAAACAAAGTGGAATAAGTTATTATTTGGTTTTTTATAAAGAAAGAACTTTATAAAATATTTTTAAACTTAGATGAAAATTTATGAAATAATTCATAAACAATTTTGGTATTGAATAAAATATTAAATGCAAATTTATGTGATTTAGAAAGATTAGTGTAGTCAAGGAACCGGTAATTTTAGAGTATAACTTTCAATTTTGTCCGAGTAAGTTTGGATAATCTTTTAAGCAATAACCAAAGGTTAATGAGCAAAGAATGGTGCGCTTATCTATATTTTGGGCAATCAAGAAAGTTTTTGGACCTAAGTTAGGAGTTTGTTGTTGACCTTTTGACATTTTAAATAATGTTGAGTGCTAGATTTTTTTTCCTTATAGAATTTGAATGATTGATAGTGTTAGTCTATTCCTTTACAGAATTTGGTTGATTTGATTTAATTGAGTTTGATTAATTGAATGTGTGGTCTAATGTACCATAGTATATAAAGTTAAAAAAAATTATAAACCAAGGTTTTTGAATTATTTTTTTATTAGGACTTAAATCCCGGTGCTTTTGAAAATATGATTTTGAAAAAAAAAATTGGGAAAGAGATAATAATTGCTCACTCTAGTTGTTCTATTTAGAGGAACCGAATACCATTGGATGCTCCATGTTGTTTTGATTCTAGAGTTTTACATGTTTTGCTTGGAGGACCACCTCCTAGTTATTTTTGGTTTTGGTTTTAATATATTTCTTTTTGAAGAAATTTGAAAAAAAAAAAGTTATACAAGAGCCCGGGCATTTAGTTCTAAATTTATCTTTTGATATGATTGGATGCGCGGTATTTTATTTCAAGATATTCTCTGAATTTGGTTGCTTATAGATTTATATCATACTAGTTTTTGCCGGATAAGTTACATCTGAATGTATTAGGTATTTCTAGGATAGTTTGTTTTCTGGGATAGGATTGAGGTAAATTTCGAGGACGAAATTCTTTTAAGGGGGGAAGAGTGTAACGACTCGAAATTTCACCATATTAATTTTCGAATATTTATTTAATTTTAAATATTCAAATAATAGGTTTTATAATTAAAATATAAACAATTTTAAATAATAAATATTGAAAATATGATAGTTTTTGTTATCCCGCCTTTTGGCAAGGTCGAGATATCAAAGAACTGATTACAAGCTTAAGACTAATCGTCCTGGATATCAAGCATGCACAGGTTCGCTATGGATATTGATGAATTTTGCCCGAGTTTGGATCGGGCTATAATTAACAAGACAGGACAAGCGGAGCTGTAGAAGCCAGCGTTCCGAATTTCAAGTCAATCCGAGTTCATATGCTCAAGTTCAGATCGGTGCAAGTTGAAGGGAAAGGCCATGTTTTCGTATCCATCAGTGAGCCCTATTTCGTATCCATCCACTTCGCACCGATCGGTCTCATGTCCACCAAGAAGCCTCAGTTCGCACCGATCAAGTTTGTATCCATCAACATGGCGCACATTTCGTATCGATCAAGCTGTTAGTATTCGAGTTCTCCATCTTCATATCAATGGGCCGGTTACTACTTAGCATTCATCAACTACGACAAGTCACCATTTCGTATCCATTAAACACTCAGAATTCGCCACCGTTGAGGTCGAATCCATCAAAGCAATGGCTCTTCGTATCCGTCAGATAGCCAGTGTTCGTATCCATCGGATGGTTACAACGTATACTCGGGGGCCTCTGTTCGAATCCATAGACGATAGCTTGTTCGTATCCATCGGGTCAAACAGATCTGGGATGACACGTTAGTTATGGATACGAACACGGCGAAATCCTTGGGATGAGTCGATCTAATCGGAGTGAAAAGCGGATCGACACGAAGAGCGCGCGCCACGTGAACTTGCTCATGCACGTCATCGTCGAGTCGAAGTGATCGATTCGAATCAATGGATTCGAACCAAACAGCCACCGAGCAGTCCAAGTTCGTATCGACCATAACTTAAAATCCACCGATCCAAATGCCATGAAATTTTCACAGAAGCTTATGTTCGAGCTAAGGAATGTCTCCGCCAAATTTCAGCTCGATTGGACATCATCTTGATCGATACGAAATGAATTCGTATTGATCGCAGATCGAGTCAAAACTTTCTGAGATTGGTCGTGTGGGCCCCCTCACGTGCCAGAACGAATCTCCCGAAGTTTGGGCGGAATCTCAGCCTCATACGCCTATAAATAGAGCCCCATAGCCTACGGAAGAAGGATCTTTTGATTCTCAAGCGCCCAGACTCTGCCGGATCAAGACTTGCATCATAACCTTGCTGTTGATTTCGATTCTCAAGTTGTTTTTTGCTGTTGTTTGCTGTAATCGCTTGTAATCATTAAAAGAGAATCAATAAAGCTACAAAAACTTCACGGTGGACGTAGGCAACACGTCGAACCACTATAAATTGCTTGTCTTTGCATTTATATTCTTGTTGTTTGGAGTTTTTGTTAGATAATCTTCATTTTCAATTTATTTTCTTCATCATTATCTCTTCAAAAACTTCCGAAGAGTGTTGTGCCCAATTTTGGAGTCATCCACTCTGAAGTTCCCCTCTCTGAAGTTCCCCACTGATCACGGGATTGGAGTCATCCAAGGAGATCAGGCAACGGGGAGGGCCTGCTATATTGCTGAACTACGCGGGGCGCAGCGAAAGGAGAAGGGAAAGGACGTAGAGGAATCTCTCTGCATCCGTTTTGCTGATAATTGACAACTGATGCCTGGGCCTCGGCCCGGGCACCATAACCAATTCCAGAAAGACCTTGACCCTAGAGACAATGAAGATAAAGACGAGTCTAAAGAGAATCAAGCTTCCCCGCCCGAACTGACTGTGGATGTTCCAATCAGTAAGGATGATGATTCGAGGATGCTAAAAATTGGGTCTCAACTGAGCCAACAGACACAACAGGAATTGGTTGAATTTCTCCGGGCGAATCTCGACGTTTTCGCCTGGACACATTCTAATATGTGCGGGATCTCGCCGGACATCGCAAGTCACTCCCTGAATATTGATCCGCGGTATGTCCCGGTCAAACAGAAAAGGCGTGGTATGGATCCAGAGAGATCTGCCGCCCTTAAAGAGGAGGTTGATTAGTTACGATCGAATGGGTTCATCCGAGATGCTTTGTATCCAGAATGGGTGTCCAATCCCGTACTGGTTCGAAAGCCAAATGGGAAATGGAGAACTTGCATTGACTACTCTGACTTAAACAAGGCTTGTCCAAAGGATAGTTTTCCACTTCCTTGAATTGACCAGCTCGTAGACTCAACAGCTGGACATGAATTATTATCTTTTATGGATGCTTATTCTGGCTACAATCAAATACCCATGCATTTACCTGATTAAGAGCATACGAGCTTCGTGACCGATTTGGGACTCTACTACTACAGAGTCATGCCCTTTGGTCTAAAAAACGCCGGAGCAACATACCAACGCTTGGTCAATAGGATGTTCGCCAACCAGATCGGGAAGACCATGGAGGTTTATGTGAATGACATGCTAGTAAAATCTCAATTCTCCACAGATCACATTAGGGATTTAGATTCGATGTTCTGCATCCTTCTGGAATATGAGCTGAAGCTCAATCCATTAAAGTGTCACTTCGGTGTCGCATCTGGTAAGTTCCTCGGGTTCATCGTTAACGCTCGAGGGATAGAAGCAAATCCCGAGAAGATCTGGGCAATAAGGAACCTACAAACCACAAGAACCATAAAACAAGTCCAGAGTCTCAATGGGAAAATAGCAGCATTGAGTAGGTTTATTTCAAAGTCCACTGATAAATGCATTCCTTTCTTTGATCTGATCCGGAAAGGAAAGCGGAACTTTGAATGGACCATGGAGTGTGAAGACGCATTCTGATCGCTGGTTCAGCATCTTTCCACACCACCGATCTTGTCAAAACCAGTTGACCATGAGCAATTGTACCTTTACCTGGCAGTATCAGAGCACGCAATCAGTGCTGCTTTAGTTCGGGAAGAAGACCGAGTGCAGAAACCGGTCTACTATGTTAGTAAATGGCTAACAGGAGCTGAAAGGAATTACCCGAGACTAGAGAAACTGGCTTATTGCATGGTCATTGTCTCAAGAAAGCTCCGTCCTTATTTCCAAGCTCAACCCCTTACTGTGTACACCGATCAGCCGTTACGATAGGTCCTCACGCGGCCTGAGACGTTTGGTAGGCTACTCAAGTGGAACATTGAACTGAGTCAATTTGATATCACTTATGCTCTGCGGAGAGCCATTCAAGGACAAGTCCTAGCGGATTTTATAGCTGAATTTACTGTTTCAGAGGATCTGCCTGAAACCACTATACCTCCTAAATGCATTTGGAAGCTGCACACCGATGGTGCATCGAACGATCAGTGTTCAGGTGCCGGAATAGTACTTGAAACTCCCGAAGGCCGATCCATATGCTACGCTCTGAGGTTCGAATTTCGCCCAACCAACAATGAAGCCGAATACGAAGCTTTGCTTGCTGGGCTAAAACTTGCTTGTGATCTGAAGATTGTTGCTGTGGAAATTTATTGTGATTCCCAGTTGGTTGTATATCAAGTTCGGGGCGAGTATCAGGCCAAGGATCGACGACTAGCTGCTTATCTAGCCCGAGTTCAAGAAGCACTAAGTCGATTCGATTACTATGCTATTTACCATATACCCCGTGAGCATAATCAGAAGGCTGACTCGTTAGAAAAGTTAGCAAGTATAGGTGAAGCACAGTAGATGGGACTTGTCCCCGTCGAAACCTTGTCCTCCCCAAGCAATGATCAATTAGAGACGAATTTTGTGTTTGAAACCGCTCCCAGTAGAGAATCATGGATGACTCCGTACCAAAATTACATCGAGAATGGGACGTTGCCTGAGCATAGAAATGAGAAAAGACAAATTCTACGAAAAGCTTCACGGTTCGTCATTCAGAACGGAGTCATGTATAGAAGAGGGTATTCTGTTCCTCTCCTCCGATGTATCGCGCACGATGAAATCAAACGAGTGTTACATGATATACACGAAGGAGAATGTGGCGATCACATCGGTGGACAAGCTCTCGCTAAGAAGATACTCCGATAAGGATACTACTGGCCGACAGTGAACCGAGATGCAGCAAACTATGCCAGAAAATGCGATAGGTGCCAAAAACACGCCCGAATTCCAAGAGCCCCACCTACCGAGATAACCTAAATGGTCAGTCCCTGGCCATTTGCAATGTGGGGCATCGATATCATCGGCGCATTACCTCTGGCCAAAGGTGGGGCAAGATATGCCATCATTGCAGTTGATTACTTCACCAAGTGGGCTGAAGCTGAACCCCTCGCAACCATTACGACAAAGAAAGTAATAAATTTCGTAGTTCGCAACATTATCTGTTGATTTGGACTCCCGCATACCGTCATCACCGATAACGGAACCCAATTCGATAGTGCAGAATTCAAGAACTTCTGTCAACGGTTTCATATCCATAAAAAATTCTCGGCAGTTGCACATCCTCAGGCAAATGGTCAGGTCGAAGCTGTCAATTAAGTCATAAAATCCATCCTAAAGAAACGACTGGAAAAAGCCGGGGGCAAATGGGTTGATGAACTTCCTATGGCCTTATGGGCTTATCGAACGACCCACAAGACCGCGACCGGACACACCCCATTTTCCCTATCTTATGGCTTAGAAGTCGTTATTCCAGTCGAGATGGAAGTGTTTTCCCATCGCGTGACTTACTACGATCCGAAAACAAATGCTATATTGCTTGCTGAATCTTTGGATCTACTGGATGAGAAGCGGGAAGAGGCCGATTTGAGAGTAGCCGCATATCGAAGTCGAGTCGCTCGATTGTACAATGCCAAAGTTCGACCTTGAACCTTTGAACTCGGCGATCTCGTTCTCAAGAGAATCTATCCGGTCCCTTCACACATGAAACCAAATTGGGAAGGACCATACGTGATTGCACAAAGACTTGGAGATGGCACATTCAAGTTATCGACCGTTGACGGTCTTGCTTTGCCAAGGGCCTGGAACAGCGAGAGTCTCCGTCACTATTACACCTGACAGGCTTTATTTGTTTCATCCTATTTTTCCATTTACAGTTTGTTTCCGCATTTTTAAATTTGAATTCTATAATAAGGCAACTGACTTTGTCGCATTTTCTTACTTCAGCAATAAAATGCCATCCCTTCGAGCCAGAGCTGTGATTCATTGAATGCAATGTGCGACATCACGATGCACGGAGAGCTAAATTCCATCATGTAGTGGAATTTATTCAAATAGAGAGTGGCTGTGATACGACCGGCCACTCGCTAAGTGAAACCCGAGCTCGGGGGCAAGTCATTACACTAATGTTGAATAGGATTGATACACAACAATCCTATAACTAATTCCAAGCTCCCAAAGTGTGAGCCGGAATATAGACATCAAACGAATGCGGTCTCGAGGAGGGTGGATCCGTCCACCTAACGACCTTGACCGTATTACGACTAAATGCAGTTCTGAAGAGGGTGGGCCTATCCACCTAATGACTTCAGTTGTACCTTAAACAAGCTCGAGGAGGATGGACCGTCTATCTAACGACCTCGCTTGTCAATTCAGGGTGGATGCGAATCAACCAGTCACGATCCTGATTAATCCACCGTTCCCAAAGTGCGAACGTAATCCAAGTGCCCAAACAAACATGACTGACCGTTTGTCGGCCAACTCCATGCTCCCAGAGTGCGAGGTGGAGTATAAACTTTAAAATACAGTTTCGAAGAGGGTGAATCCGTTCACCTAACGACTTCGACCATAGCTTAACCAAGCTCGAGAGGGATGGACCCGTCCATCTAACGATCTCACTTGTTAACTCAGGATGGATATGATCTAACCATCCATGATCCTGATACGCCTTTCGAACTCCCGGAGTGCGAGTTGGAATGTGAACGCAAACTCCAATTTCCCAGAATATGGGTTGGAGTATTAACGTCAACCCTAAGTTCCTAGAGTGTGAACGACCGCTCACAAGATGACTTGTGTCCCCAGAGTGTGGACTAATACTTGAAAGCTTTCGATAGCTGTGACTGACTGCAAGAATGCAAGTGCAAACCCCCAGAGTGTGGATGAAACGATTTATAAAGAAACAAGTGTAGCTCGACCGCTCGATCCTCACTTATTGCGATCGCAAGCTGATCTTTACAACTTAACCCCGGAACTGGGGGCAGATGCAAGTGTTAATCACTACCCGAAACGAGTTAAAATAATGCAAGTACACAGAACTAAGGTTCAAACACTGCAACATTTAAGCATAAAAGGAATGAAAGTTGAAACAAGAAGACAAAACTTTATTTCAACTAATCAAGAGCGATGGCTCATATACCAGCCCTTCCAAAAAATTCCTACTAGTAGGGGCCGAACCTGCATCTATACACGGCCTATGAAAGAAAAAAGGTGACAAAATTCCTAACTACAAAAGGAAATATGCACCTAAAAAGCCTATATACTCTTTCTTTTTCCTTAGCTTTTTCTTCAACGAGGAGCTACTGGAGCCACTAGTGATCTTCCGTTTTGAGCCCTTTTCTTTAGGTAGGCTATCCTCGGACGGGGGCATGATGTCGACATCCTCCTCCGAACTGGAGTCTAAGGGAATGCTTCCCACGGGAGGAGTCGGAGGAACGGGATCTATAGCCGAAAGCGGGACTGGCGCACTAGTATCGACAAGCGTGCCCTCAGGAGATACCATCATAAGTGGTGTAGGGCCATGCGCCACTGCTCCGCCCTTTGAGCTGCCACCGTGTGCTGCTGCCTCCATCTCGGCATCAATTTCAGCTAGTATGTTTGCTTCTCGAAGGGCTCGGGCTTCACTGTGTGTCGTGGTGGTCTGTGTCAAAGTATCAAAAGTAGATGAAAATCCACTCAGGACGAATGGTAAGTCCGCGAAGGGGTCACTCTGTCGACCAAGAAGCTCATTCATCATCTGTTCGTCAAAAGAGATTGAGCTCCCCTGCGTTACTTTGACAGGCACAACCGTCACAACAGAGGTCGCCTCAGAGATGATGGCCTCATGCGCTTGGCATGATTCTTGGATTGCAGGAAGCGTTGTCAGTACAACTTCAGTCACTGATCAGAGAAAAGAAGCATTTGTCAGTATACACTTCTATACAAGTTCTTCAGTCCGAATGTACAAGAGATTAGTGCAGAGTACCTTCCTCAGTTTGGCTCAAGGTCGGCTGAACGACTTCAGAACGGTGCTCCCTTATAGGAGATAGATGTGGCTGTTCCGGGTCATAAACTAGTATAGGCTGAGAGTCGATCATCGAAGTCGGCTCAGATTGAGGTGGCATAACAATCTCGGAACTCGTAATATGATGCTCAACACCAGAGCATTCTCCAACTTCCCGAGGCTGAGTACCGAGCCTCTCCTTCTCATGAGAAATCATGGAATCGTGAAGAACCCTCTTTTCGTCATCGTTAAGTATACGGTTCTCTAGCTCAAATTCGTCAAAGGCTTTATCAGGATGCCCCGATTTCACCTCCTCAATCAGCAGGTTCCAGGCATTGTAGAGATGTGTTGGGTAATCATTGAGCCAAGTCAGATCTCTATGCCTTAACACGTTGGCGTTGTAAGTGACAAGAAGCTCCTCTACCTCAGCCTCAACCCCGACTTCCGCCAGTCGGACCTTCTCGTCAACCCCGGCTTCGACCTCGTGGACTTTTTCCATAGCCGCATCCCTCTCCTTTTGAAGCACCACCTCCTGATCACAGGCTTCTTGCATGGAGACGTTGGCCGCATCTTTCTCCCTCGCAATTTCGGAGAACTTAGATTTAAGCTCATTGAGCTCTTTGAGGGCTACGTCTCTCTCAGCAGTGATGGTGGTATTCCTATGACCCATGTCTTCCATCGTAGTGTAGTGCTCTTGTTTCATTCTACTCATGGCCGAGTTTGCATCATCGGCCTTTTTGAGAGCTTCCATTTCAGATTTACGGGAAGACTCGGCCTCGGCATTGAGCACCTGAATAATTCGGTCCTTTTGACCCAACTCCTTTTCCAGCTTTTCAATAGCGGCGGCCCGATCAAATGCCACTTTTGATGCTTTCCTTGCGGCCCTCGCCCACTCCTTATACTGAAAGAATATGTCTGCAACATAATCGTGAATAGTATTTTTAGCCGTTGGCGGAATTCTCTTCAGGTGTGGGGGAAAGACGTAACCATCAAAGCAAATGTCAGGGAATTCTTTCCTCATTTGTGCGAGTTTGGCTGCTCCTTCCCCGGTCGAATCAGTCACGACTGGTGTAGTAGTCGAAGGGGCGGCTATCTCAGTTCCATGTTGAGGGTCGGATCTAGGAACATGAGAGGGCGGATTGTGCCGTGAAGTTTCAGGAGGACGTGTAACTAGGACCGAGGGTGGTACAGAGGTCCTAGGAGGAGGGGAGCGAGATCGAGGTCGACGTACATATCCCATATCTTTGTCAGACCGTTCCTGACCGGAATAACCCGGTTCATAATCTCTATCTCCCTCTCTCCTACGTGGTTCATAATATGATGAAGATCGGCGCTTGCTGCGCAAACTACCAAGCACTGAGCCTCGACCAGACATCGTACCTACAAAGTAAAATAAGGAGGATTAGTAACCATTTATGGTATGTGGTTTGCGGTCAAAGATTGTGTAGTGCCGTGAAGAGTGTATGGATGTGTAACCCCCCAGACCAACCAGAAGTGTCGACCACACTGGTAGAAAGAGACTCGCTAACGTCAAAAGTATGTTGCAGTTCATCCAATTCGACATCATGCTGTGTGGACGCGAGGTCCGGAATTGGGAGGTCAGCGAGCCCTTCGAAGGGATTTTCCGCCTGTAGGGGGGATGCCTCCGAGATTCTAACTCCAGAAAGGGGTCGGTTTGTGACCACAGACTTCCGCCTCCCAGATTTAGATTGTTTAAAAGCAACTGCCTTACCCTTTCTCTTTTCTTCAGAATCTAGGGTCACATCAGTAGGCCCGACCAAAGGTTCATTATCGGTATGGGTTCTCTCGGAGTCAGCCTCCTCAATCATGATAACTTTGGGCTTCTTGCGCCTAACCCGCTCCTTTGAGATGGTCTTTAGTACACTGTCGAGCCTTATACTCTATCTTCGCTCGATCAGTCCAAGGATCCTAAGGTTTTTATCCGTCAAGATTAGGTCAATGTTTCTTTCTTCGCTCGGGACTTCTTGGAGAACCCGAACTATCTCTCTATAATAACCACCTTTGGGTCGCTGGATTATTGCTGAAAGAAAAAGAAAAAGAAATGTGAGTTCGATTTCGTTCATGATTGCCTTATCAGCTACTTGGGAAAGTGATGATACTCACGTTTGAATAGCCATCTTCTGGAAAATCCTGGAGGACATCGGACGTAGAACCACTCCGTCTTGAAGTAGCTTAGCCTGGTCCAAGATCCGGTGACCACTTGACAATTCCTTACTGCCTCCAGGAATGTAAAAGATAGGCTATCTGTTCGACTCTTGAAGTTGAACAGATATCTTATCTCGGTCGGGCGGGGTGGACGATAGAGATACTCCATAAATGCAATGAACAAGCTATTGAGCGAAGCATATCCATTCGGGTATAGCTGAGATGGGGCGATCCCCAGAAATGACAACACTTCTCTTATATATTGATTAAACGGAGGAAGTGTCCCTGCTGCGCACGCGTGGCGATTGAATGCAGTATATCCCTCCGGGGGATTATGTGGTCTGTCATTTGGTCCCGACAGTAATACGTCGTCCATCGACAGACCATGCCTTAGGCATATTCTTCCTAGCATGCTTTCAGAAATGTTGGACGAAATAGAGTCCAGTGGACTATTGATGAAAGATGCGTCAGGTAATTCGTCCGGGGCTGGGCCGATGACTTCAGCCTCGATGTCTGGTATTTCGAGTCTGGGAGGAATTACACTTTGAATTTCTTATGGCTGCGAGCTTGAACCTTCCATAGCTAACTAACTTACGAGAAATCATCATTAGACGATAAAGAGCCCGTTCATTCCCCAGTGTAAAGTGTATGAATGTGTTGTGCAGTGCAGTGCTGTGCATTACTTGAGCAAATTCTACAGAATAAACCGAAGTGTGTCAACGATAAAACTCTGAAAATCAGACCGGAAATGACCGTCATCGCTGACCGTCACAACCGTGCCATCCAGATGCTAACGATCGATTCAATTTAAAGTTCATTATATTTTTGTTAAGTTACAGTTCCATCGACGAGCTTCGAAAGGCGGTCAAGTGTGCAGTTTAACAGTCAAGTTCAGATATGCAAGAATGAAGCTGGTCGGAGTCATGCTATCAAGAGTTAATAATTTCGTGTCCATCACAAGATGAGTTTGAATCGATCATGGAGGGCTCGTTCGAATCCATCAAGATCTGAATTTCGTATCGATCGCTAGGGGCAATTCGAATCGATCATCAATGTTCGAGTTTGTATCGATCAGGGAAGATAATGTTGAATCGATCCCCAATAGTCAGATTTGTATCTGTCAGGAAAGCCACGGCTTTACATCGATCACGTTCGAATCGATGCTTGTCGTATCGATCATGAGAATTAGATTCGTATCGATCTGAAGCCGAGGATTTCGAAACGATTGCTCGCTTAATTCTCGCATCGATTGTTATTGATCGACACGATCTACTACCATCACCATCGACACGAACCAAAACGTCTCCATTAGGATATTCCTGGAATCGATACGAAATCCAAGGAAAAACGTTGTTGCCCACGTCGATTCGAACACAGGCCCCCAGATCGACTCGAAACACAGATCGTGCCACTTTTATTTTGTCTACTCTTTCTTCTCCAATCAACAAAGACATCGCCATGGCCATTTTCGACCAAGCTTTGACCCAGATCCGACCTTAAAGATTGCCAGGTTCGATAATCGGTGAAGATGGAGTGGACCTGAGATTCAAGCCTCGTCGTCTGGATTCAATTGCAATCGGTTCATTACCTAAATTGAAGTTAAAATTCGAAGGATTGGAAGTATGAATCTGGTCGATTCGAAAGCAATATGCAGTTCTTCTTCTTTCTCGAAGGATGAGGATCGATGCGAAAGTAGCAAATAGTGGATGCAACAGTAAAAAGTAAAAAGTGAAAATGGCCGAAGGCCATAGTATTTATATGGAGTCTAGGGAGAAACTGGGTCGATTCGCCTCCCAGTCCACGTGACCGATCGCAACCGGCCAACCCACGGATCGAGTCGAACGCTCTATTCGTATCCATCTGACCAGGATTTTCATCGAGGCGAAATGGTCAGCGAATCCATCGATACGAAGCACACAGCGAAGGCGGCCGAAGATGATGAATCCCATCAATTCGAAGCCCTTGTTCGTTTCGGCGAATTCACAACTCCATCCACTCCACATCGATACAAACAGTGATTTCGTATCCATCATGACTTATACATTAGCATCGATATGAATTATGAATCGCCTATCCATGAAAAGCAACAGGGTTCATCGATATGAAAATAATGATTCATATCCATCAATGCCAAACGTATCGATGCGAGGGAAACCTTTCAAACTTCTATATCGATCCAAGAGAGGATCGATACGAAGGAACGTCCAAAAGCAACCATCAAGCGTTGTTACAACTCGAGTTTCACCTCGGTTCAGGAGAGGATCAATGTGAAATTCGTGATTACGGCGACAAACAACTAAGCACTATCATACAGCAATCGGTTATAGCGACGCAAGGTTACAACCTTCAACAAAAAAGCAATGATTGTTTGGGATGGAGACTGCAGCTTTTCAAAGCATGTCATGTTTCCACAAGACGTACTTTGGGGGGCAAATGTTATCCCGCCTTTTGGCAAGACCGAGATATCAAAGAACTGATTACAAGCTTAAGACTAATCGTCCTGGATATCAAGCATGCATAGGTTCTCTATGGATATCGATGAATTTTGCCCGAGTCTGAATCGGGCTATAATTAACAAGACAGGACAAGCGGAGCTGTAGAAGCCAGCATTCCAAATTTCAAGTCAATCTGAGTTCATATGCTCAAGTTCAGATCAGTGCAAGTTGAAGGGAAAGGCCATATTTTCGTATCCATCAGTGAGCCCTATTTCGTATCCATCCACTTCACACCGATCGGTCTCGTGTCCACCAAGAAGCCTCAGTTCACACCAATCAAGTTTGTATCCATCAACATGGCGCACATTTCGTATCGATCAAGCTGTTAGTATTCGAGTCCCTCATCTTCATATCGATGAGCCGGTTACTACTTAGCATTCATCAACTGTGACAAGTCACCATTTTGTATCCATTAAACACTCAGAGTTCGCCACCATTGAGGTCGAATCCATCAAAGCAATGGCTCTTTGTATCCGTCAAATAGCCAGTGTTCGTATCCATCGGATGGTTACAACGTATACTCGGGGGCCTCTGTTCGAATCCATAGACGATGGCTTGTTCGTATCCATCGGGTTAAACAGGTCTGGGATGACACGTTAGTTATGGATACGAACACGGCGAAATCCTTGGGATGACTCGATCTAACCGGAGTGAAAAGTGGATCGACACGAAGAGCGCACGCCACATCAACTTGCTCACGCATGTCATCGTCGAGTCGAAGTGATCGATTCGAATCAATGGATTCAAACCAAACAGCGACCGAGCAGTCCAAGTTCGTATCGACCATAACTTAAAATCCATCAATCCAAATGCCATGAAATTTTCACAGAAGCTTATGTTCGAGCTAAGGAATGTCTCTGCCAAATTTCAGCTCGATTGGAAATCATCTTGATCGATACGAAATGAATTCGTATCGATCGCAGATCGAGTCAAAACTTTCTGAGATTCGTCGTGTGGGCTCCCTCACGTGCCAGAACGAATCTCTCGAAGTTTGGGCGGAATCTCATTCTCCTACGCCTATAAATAGAGCCCCAGAGCCTACGGAAGAAGGATCTTTTGATTCTCAAGTGCCCAGACTCTGCCGGATCAAGACTTGCATCATACCCTTGCTGTTGATTTCGATTTTCAAGTTGTTTTTTGCTGTTGTTTGCTGTAATCGCTTGTAATCATTAAAAGAGAATCAATAAAGCTACAAAAACTTCACAGTGGACGTAGGCAACACGCCGAACCACTATAAATTGCTTGTCTTTGCATTTATATTCTTGTTGTTTGGAGTTTTTGTTAGATAATCTTCATTTTCAATTAATTTTCTTCATCATTATCTCTTCAAAAACTTCCGAAGAGTGTTGTGCCCAATTTTGGTACAAACAGTTTTCAAATTTAGTTTACAAAAATATTTAGTTCAATGAAAAACAGAAAATGTGACCGGAAAACGTTTTCCGAATTTTCGACGTTTCATCGTAAAAAAGTTGTTTGAAATGTTGTAATCAAAATAGAATAAGTATATACATATTAATTTAGAAATAAATTAGGATATGTATGTATTCATGTATGCATTAGTTAAGTGTATGTATGTATATATATACTTAAGATAATATAATATAAAATTATATAAAAGTAAACATCACATCATGGAAACATGTTTAAACATGAAGTACATGCATTTATGGCATGTTGGCTTTGATTTGAAGGGGGAGGAGGCTATGGTGGCATGAGTACCAGGGGAGGGAGGCTTGATGATGAGGTGGAAGCATATGAATGGAGGGAAAAGGACAAGGGTATGATTGTAATTCCATTTATGCATTTTATATAAAAGTTTTCCTCCATTTTATTTTACCTTATTCTTTTCACTTTTTCCATTTTTTTTTCAAAAGTCTTCATCTTCCTAAAAGCTTCATGAAACCTTTTAATGGATTCCATTCATGATTTTAAGTTTTTAAAAATCCAAGTTTAAAATTTTAAAATAATTTCAAACTTGTTAAATCTCCTCCTTTTCATTTTAAAAACATCTCCATTTTCCTCCCAATTCATTCGGCCATAAGTTCCTCCAAACTACTCCAAATCAAGATTTTCATTATTTTAAACCATGTCAAATTCCAGTGGATACAACTTTTATGTTGACCACTTCTACAAATTTTGAGAATTGATATGTCAAAATATCAATTGTTTACAGAGTGTTTTTGGACCCAGAATTCCAAGTCCAAAAATGATCATTTTATTTCGACCATATCTTACTCAAAATAAATCATAATTGAGTGTTTCTTTTTTTTTAAATTGTAGAGGGAAGAATTTCCTAAAACTTTCATTTAACCATTTTACCAAATTCCAAGTGTAATATGTCTAAAAACCGAGGAGAATATGACCCTTTTCGAGTTGATTTTTGGTGGTTTCTAAGCTCTACAAGTTTAAAGTTTATATCAAGTTTCTAAAAAGTTTTAGTGAGTAAAACTCTTAACTTTTTTGGGAACTATTTTACTTTACTTACATTTTGATATATATTGCTTTCTTGGTTTGGATATTATTTGAAGTTGTTCATGTTTGGTTTGGAAATGTATATGTGTGATGGATGCAAACATGTTAAGTAAACGTTAGTTAGCAAACTAGTTAGTAAGTAAAATTTTACCCTCAAAAACCAAAGCTTTAAAACTGTATTCATGTTCATATTTATTGCCTCGGAATGCTTGTTATATTTAGGCTTAAACCATTGCTATGTGATGTTTGGTTGTGTTGATAATATTATAAACTTGTTTGCCGAACTGCCCATATAGAGATAGTCGTTGTATCGGCACTTTTGGAAAATCACTCCTTATCAAACCGTTTGGTATCATCTTCGTGCTTGGAATTGTTTTACAAGTTAAGCAAGATTTTAATTAATGATGTTTTCAAAAATAATTAATTATTTTAATAATGATTATTTAATTAATAAGGATTAAGGTTAACTAATTAACTTATTAATTATGTGTTTTAAATTTAACTAATTACTTAGTTAATGATGTTTTAAATTTAATTAATCATTTTATTTAATGATATTTAAGGCTAATTAATCTTTTGAAAATGATGGATTAAAGTTAATTAATCAATTAATTAATGATGTTTTAAAATTAATTAATCTTTTTAATTAATGGCTTTTAAAAGGAAATCAACTTGTTTTAACTTTAATTAATCTTTCCTTAATGATGGTTTAAAATGATTAATCATTTTCAAATAATGATATTTAATTATTGATTAAATAATTTAATTAATTATATTCAAATATTATTAATTAATTAAATTAATGATGTTTTAAAGGTGATTTATCCTTTTTAATTAAAGGTTATTGGAGTTAATTAATCAACTTAATTTATGAAGTTTCAAAGTGAATTTATCAAAGTAAAAAGGATGTTTTGACTTTGTTATTCATTTAAATAATGATAATTAATTATTTATTAATTTAATTAATTATATTCTAATTAATTGGATTAATAAGCTTTAAAGTGGTTTACCCTTTTTATTATTTAAAGTCATTTGAAGTTCAAAAATCAAAATTGCATGATGAAGTTTAAAGTTAATTAATCAATGTAATAAAGATGTTTTAAGTGATTAAATCCTTTTTAAATTGATGTTTTGAAGTTAGTGAACTCTTTTATCAAAGTGTTTTAAAGCTAATACTTGTAATGTGAGGCCAAACACGAATTCAGGCTTTTAAAAGAAAAGGTTTGATTCGTTTATGGAAATGAATTAATTTCCATAAAGCGATTCACTTATATGGGAACAATTTATTTGTATACTTAGCACTAAACGTAGAAGAAGTAAAATGGTCGCTATTTCGAAAGTTAAAAATAATCATGAGACATAATTTTCAGGTAACACTACCTTGACTCATTCGATATTATTGTTAACCAAGAAATAGTACGAGTTGGAATTCGATGAGTGGTGACAAGTACACAAGACTTAATTTCCAAATACGATCATTTTATATCCTCAATAGTTGGTTTCCTAATATCGGCTACCTCGTCCTTCTTTGTATTTCGTCATTCTAAGACGATGTGTTGCTCACTTGAGCTTTGTTATTCTTTGTCGAAAATGACTAAACCTAAAGAGTGAGTGGGGGCCAAGCTATGTGGGGTTGCTCCCATTAGGGTATTTTCACATCCACTCTACATTGGATTCAGTGTTGCGCATTGAGACGTGAAATACTCGGATACTTGGTATCAGTTGGTGGGGTCTGGCTTGGTGGTTTCCGAGAGCCATCGGAGTTCTCAAGTATATTTCTAAAGGTATACTTTCGGTAAAGGGGGCGCTCCTAGTCATTGTTGGAAAATTTTATTTTCTTATTTGATTCGAAACTTTGAATATGTTTTCTTTAATTACAACGGGAAGAGTCAACCACTCTCCGCGGTGTTCAATTATTGGTTTTTTCCATTCTATCGAGTTTGGATAGTTACCTTATTTAGTCCATTCTATCGAGTTTGGACTGTTGTCTTGTTATATCCATTCTATCTAATTTGGATTTTTATTCAGATTATTTTCATTCTTTCAAGTCTGAATGTTATACTAGTTGTACCCATCATCTATGTTTAGATTTGTTCCTTATTCTTCATTTCCATTTTTGTTATGTTTGGTTGTTGTTTACGTGGGAGAAAACTCGTTCCGTGTTAGCGGTATAGTCCCATATATTATTGTTTAAATACACCCCATTTGTTTCATAGTTACTCATACCAGACATTTTGTCTGGCTCGAGTTGTTTATTTTCCCTAAAATCTCGGATACTCAATTATATTTGGGTAGTCCGAGAATAGTAGGTTTTCTTTGGAGCTCTTTGAAGATGGTGATCGAGCAAGCGGCTCCTTAGTTATCTAGTTATTTATTTCACTGTATGATTATGTAGGTGTATTTTGTATCTTAAAAATGAAAAGTCAGAATGTATAGCTATTAATCTGTAAGATGTAGTATTTTTTAAACTATGATAACTCCTTATAAGGAGTAACCTTTTGTACTTTATCATTTTATATTATATGTAACCATTCCGTTGTGAGGTATACCTATTATGTCTTGTTTTATTCTTTATTTCACCCAAAGACAACTTATCTTTTGGATGATTGGGCAACGACACACGAATACCGAGGATGTATTAAGTGTCGTTTTCAAGGATGAGAAAGTTGGATCTGATAGAGTTAGGGGTATGCCCTAGGGGCAATTATGTAATTTGTTACATATATCTAACTCATTAACCAATCTTGTTCGAAATAAAAGGTATTTTCTTCCTATTAAATACTTGATATATGTGATTATATTAATTAATTCACTTAATTAAAAGTATATTTAATAGAAAAATCCATAAATGGTATATTTTGTGATAGTAGTTACAAAGTGTTGTAATCATGAGTAATTATCACAACGAAACAAATATACCATTTTAAATGTTCCTAGTCAAGATGCATCGAGACTGGATATCGATGTATCCGTTGAGACTAGAGTACGTAACGCTCTCCAAATGTTGGGCAGTGTATTACTCATGACTGCTGGGGGCACCTAGGAGTTACGTACTAATAGTTATTGGATAACTATGGAACGAGTCACTCAATAGTTTTCTGTTTGTTAATATAACTAAGGTCAAATACAAAATATCGATGTGACTGATTTACACAGTTCTCTCGACTTGAGAATACTATAGATCTTCAATATGGAAGCTCCGCTTTTATTATAGCCAAATCATGGCATGGCGTCCATCGAGTGACTATAGTTGGGTCGAGTGGAAGTATTGGAAGTGAAGCACTATTCAAGAGAGGATTCGTCTCCTCGGTTATATGCGGTTAGTACCACAATCAACCCAAGTCAACTCAAAGTCAAAGTCTCTGGCCAGAGCATTTCGGTTATTAATAATTGTTATTATTGAACCAAGGACTTTGTATTTAGACTATAAAGTTGAATGTGGATGAGGTTGGAATTTTGACCATTACCAAATTCCATAAGTCCAAAGTGATATAGTTTTGACGAAGAGAATTGGTATAAACAAATGTCACAACCGGATAACGCTTATTAAACTAAAATTGGATTTTACCGAAAATGAGTAAGCGATAAATTTGGCCATAATGTCACACCACCTGTTAAGTGACGTGTGAACGTTAACATTAGAATAGTTCGATGTTAATCGCTGACCAAATTTACACCAAAGAGTTACACAGCCGAAATGATGAATTACCTTAAGACCCAACGATTCAATTAGTTTATAATTGTTATAAATTAATTAAATTAATTAATATTTATGAAATATTAATTATAAAATTTGAATATGATTTGAGAAATAAAAATGTTATATATATTTATAACAGTTATAAATATATCGATCGATATACAATATCGACAAGCGATTAAATTAAATTTAATTACATAGTATTTTGGCTTGGGCTTAGATGGGTTTAAGGCCCATCATTAGGGTTGAAAATTTTTGGTTTAGGGAAGGTCTAGGGATGGCTAAAACATAAGGAATTGGCTTGGAGATAATAGGTTGAGATCAAGTGAGAATGGGTAAAAAGGTTTTCCTTGTTTCTTTCTAATACAACCCTATGTATGTATGTATGTATGTATGTATGTATCTCTAAAAATAATTACTAACCTTTTTAGCCGCCATTACCTTCTACATTGCTGGTTAAAACATAGCTCTCAATGCACTCCAAAATTCTCAAATATATTTCAAATTAAAATAATACTATTCGATAGTTAGAGGTCGGTGATTCCGGACTTGCAATCTGACGAATCAAGAACAGTAAAAGGAAGAGAAGTCATTGCTTCAACGTGGATTTAAAGGCATCATTAAATTGGTAATTTTAATTCATATTACAGTAATTAATTTATATTCTATGATCCTATAATGAGCAATTTCATATCTGCTTAAATATATTATTATTATATGTTTAGTTAGGTGAGATTTTTGTAAGTAGACGTGGCTGTCACAAATCAGTTTGGTTATGTGCATAATTGGTTTAATATACTATTTGATTTATGTATAAACAAATGTTTTTTACTGTACAAAATTAATTTTTGTCATTAATAATTGTTTTACATATATTTATTAATAAATTCATATATATATATATATATATATATATATTAGTGTATATTTCTCTCTCATAATAGCATATATGCTTATATAAGATATATATATATATATGATTTAAAAATTTAGTACACTTATTTATATATAATATGAATTTACAAATCCGAAAATTAATTATCATACATATATTCATATTTTTAAATTAACATTTATTGAATTTTTGAATTGTTTATTATATTTAAAATAGTTATTACATTAAAAATTCAATTTTATATTTAAAAAAATATTATATCATTTCAGAAACATAGAGAAAAAATTTAGGAATTTTTAAATAAAGTTTATTATTTTAAATAATCAATATTATTTCGAAAATACGGTTTATGATTTATTAAAAATAATAATTTAATTGAAAAATTCTTTAAAATTTTTCATAACCTTTCATTCACGATCCTAGAATTTCTAAAATTTTAATTTTTAAAAATATATTATTTTATATTAAATAATTATTGTCGAAATCAATGTATTTGTTTTTAAAAATAATATATCAACTTCTAAAAATCTCTAGATTTTCCTAAACTCTATTTTATGATCCTAGATTTTTGAAAATTGTAAAATTTGAATTTTTATCAATATATTATTTTATGTTAATTATTTATGGATGAAAACATTATTTTATTCATAATATATACAAATTAAAATACTAAAATTATTATGTTTGCAAAACTAAGTTAATTTTGAATTATAAATAATTTTTAATAATTTTTCTCTCTTTCTATATATATATATATATTTATCTATATATAAATGTTTTATGTTCATATATTATATATAATATATTTATACATACATGTGTGTGTATTGTAACACATATACATGCACATATTTGGACAACATAATGACGTACAAAATGAGCTAATATGTCTGTTGGGATGTAAATCCCAACATCTACATATGGGCATATTATACCTTTCATGGATTATTATGTTACACATGCACTCACACATATATGTATATGATACATTTATGTATAAAGTAAATCAAATAAAATTAATTTCATATCTTAATATATCTGAATTTAAATAAAATAAATGATTTTATTTAAATGAAATTTAGAAATGTTCTAATTCAGTTAGACTTCATAGGCCCAATAAAAGATCCAAAAGTGTAAAATTTTTGAAATTCACCCATAACTTCCACTACGGGCTATTCCAGTTCCAACAATGATATCGGAACCCAATAGCCTATGCGGTCTAAATTAGTCATATTAGGGCTAACTAATTAAGCTTGCCCACTTAGTACGGTGTCTAGAAAGGTAATATCTAGGATTGGAATTGGATAATCAAGTACCCTATCCTACCTGGTTACCGGCCTGGCTCGGAAGGTGAAGTGAGCCCAAAGGTTGCCCTAATAGAAAAGGCCCAACTTAATTTGGGCCTTAGGCTAATTTTCAAAATTATTTTGAAAATTAATGTTAAAGATTTTAAATTTAATAGTTAAATTTAAAATAAAACATGTTTATTATAAAAATTATAATACTACATAAGTTTTCAAAATGTTTGAAAGGATAATGATATTTTCAAAATTTTTGAAAATATTTATATAATAATTTTAAATTTTAAATTTATTAATAAGATTAATAAAATAAATTAATTAAATATGTTGATTAATTAATGCATATATGCATGTATTATATATGTTGATATATGTTATGTTATTTTAAAATGTTTAAGACAACATAAGTATACATGTATGTATACAAGATAAATTTTGAAATTAATAAATTTTAATAAAAATTGTCTAATTGAATAAATTAATTAAAGGTTAATTAATTAAATAAAATACACATATATATGATATATGTGTGTTACACTATAAAGGTTATAGTATACACTATAAATGTTATAGTAGATATGTCCAATATAAAAGTTTTATCGGAATACTAATTTAAAATTAATAAAAGAGTTAATTGATTAAAATTAATTAGATAAGATTTAATTAAGATATATTATACGTAAGACTATCATATAAGTAATATGAAATATAAAAGTTATATAACAATAAAACTTATATGATATGTGTATAAACTAAATGTGGAACATTAAAGAAACCCAAATAGACTTGAGAAATAAATACATATATAAATGTACATATACCGTGATTTCTGATGTGTTTGACACTTGAATCGTTGGGTTATTTCATGAGAAATATATTATTCTATAAGTCGATATCACTCAATATATATATTAAAGATTATGAATCTTCAATATAATGTTGTCCTCTACCATATATATTAATAAATTACTTACATACTCCTTAATTGTTGAGCAAACTCAAGCTAGGGATGTTATGCATAGTATTATTAATATATTGAACAGATGAGGTAAGATAACTATATGTATTTGTTGAGCAAACTCAAGGTACATATATTATACTTAGGCCATCACGATATGGTAGGTATGAGTGAATAATCTCTTTCGATTTGTTGAGCAAACTCAAGGTCGAAATGAGATTAGAACAAGGAAAAATGGGTTAGGAGTTGTATATGATACAACCAATGAGGAGTTATCCATCATTTGTGGGGCTATGATTTGTTGAGCAAACTCAAGGCCAGAATACCAAAACAAACGAGTCCTAACACCCACTAGTGAAGTTGTAAGACTTCTATGTTTCATCTTAGGGTTTGGAGAAATATAAAAGACTAGTGGGAGCCTTATTAGAAAAATGAAATGGTAACATTTAACCTTTCTAATATTGTAAGAACATATGCTATATAATGTTATAATTATCTACAATGATAAACTTGTGCATTTAATATGATTGATAAAACGTTTGTCAATTAACATATATAAACAAACTGAATTGAAAGTTGATAAATAGAAATATAATATATACTTACTAATAATTCTAATTGCATGTTATATAATGTTTCTATACCCATGCAAGTGCCCAATTTCAACTACTTAATACATTCGTAAGTTGGTCGCTTATATGTTTATTTGGTTTAGACCATGTATTGCATTTTATGATTTTTTGAACTCTAAATGCAATTCAAGACTATGGATATTTGATCCATGTACTTTCACATATAAATTTTATATGGTAAACAGTCATAGTTTGTGGGGTACAATACTTCAATGAAGTTAGTTCATTCGAAGTAAGCCAATAAATAATATTTTAAGATCATGTATTCAACTTGAATGATTTCAAAAGGATCATATTGTGTTAATGTAATACAAGACCATAAACTATGAGATACATCTAAGAACTCGATCGTTGAAATGTCATCTTGATCGGTTTACATAAAGTGAAACATATTTGATATCTTAAATGTTAAGAATAATCGAATGTGATTTTGTAAAAGGTTTGTTATGATATTGTAGTAAGGTTTTCTTTTGAATAGTTTGACCATTTGGAAGAAAAACGAATGTATAAGAATAGATGTAATTTAAGGTAAAGTTGGAATGAAGAGAATGAATAGTCATTTCTGCTTCATAGAGAAACATTGGAAACAAGAATTGTAATAATAACTGATACTTAATATTGAAATATGATTTTTATTCCGAAATGTATTTTCATATAGAAAATTGTTTTCTATAACATTTATTTCTTTGAGTTCAAGATATTTGATCAAAGAACTCTCCTCTATAAAATAGTTGCAGCATATGAAATAAGTAAACAATATTAAGTGAATGGTGGACCTCTAAATTTAGTACGCTATTATAGTAATGGCGGAAATAGTGGGAGCATGCCATATAGCACCTAATGATTGAATCAAATTATGAAAATTGTTTTCGTAAACTGTACCGAACATTTTTTGTTAAATAATGTTTATTTTTGGTATTGACTGAAAAATAGATATAACTATATTTCAATATGAGTATTATGAATACTCATTATGAAATAGAACTATATTATGGAATTTTTTTATAGTAAAAGTGATGCAACAAAATACATATGTATCTAATATTATTTACAGTTGTTTTGGAATTATAGACTAAGCCGTAGTTTTGAGAAATAGACTAAGCCGTAGTTTTGGAATCAAGATTGAATAAGTATTTTGATAGAAATATCAAATAGTTTGATTTTCAATCAAAGTGCAGAGGAAGCGTGTGTTCATAAGAAAGAACATTAAAATGTACATTGATATTTCTAAACTATAAGTAAACAACACATTGTTGATTTTAACAACATGCTTGTATTAAAATCAACTTTAGTTGTTTTAATACTTAATTTTGGATTGTAAATGATGTCTTTTATGGTGAGTATAAAAGATATAGGGATTGTCTCAAAACGATATACAAGAGCACCCTATTAAAAGGAGAACATGTAAGTTGGATTCCTTATGCATTAGCAATAGGAATTATCATACAGGTTATGTTGTGTATGATATTGTGTTTTGTTTATGTATTTGATACATGGAGCTAATATAAAATCCAAATTCATATCACTAAATGGTTGTTTGAGGTGTTCTCACGTATTTATGAAATACTATAGAATTGTTTATAGAAACAACGAACTTGTTATGATGGAACATTTGGACACAAAATTTTATAAGTGATATTGAGTATAACATGTCAATGACAAAATTCAAGTTAAAATCTTTAATTTGAAATGTTTCAAAATAAAAGTGTATGTGGTCGATTCAACGAAATGTTGAGAATATTAACTTGAATAGCGCTACAATAATCCAATGTATATAGATATAAATGCACAAATTTATAGTTGAGCCAAAGGTGATTCCAAATGTTGAGAATCCCATAATTTTGTTATAAGATAACAATGTCATGAAATTGGTCATGATAGAACTTAAAGCTCACTAGAAGTCGAAAGACATACTTCGAATCATTCCACCGACAAAGGCAGTTTATCAGTGTTAGAGAGAGTTAATCGACAAAGTAGACAATTAAAACATAATAGCATACCCATTCACTAAGGGAGTGACCTAATTGGTTTTGAGAAAACTAATTGGAGAAGTTGGAATTAGATTCCATAATTGACCCCAAGTGCAAGTGGGAGATTGATAGAGTTAAGGGTATGCTCTAGGGGAAATTATGTAATTTGTTACATGTATCTAACTCATTAACCAATCTTGTTCGAAATAAAAGGTATTTTCTTCCTATTATATACTTGATATAATATGATTATATTAATTAATTCACTTAATTAAAAGTATATTTAATAGAAAAATCCATAAATGGTATATTTTGTGATAGTAGTTACAAAGTGTTGTAACCACGAGTAATTTATCACAACGAAACAAATATACCATTTTAAATGTTCCTAGTCAAGATGCATCGAGACTGGATATCGATGTATCCGTTGTGACTGGAGTACGTGATGCTCTCCAAATGTTGGGCAGTGCATTACTCATGACTGCTGGGGGTACCTAGGGGCTACGTACTAATAATTATTGGATAACTATGGAACGATCACTCGATAGTTTTCTGTTGGTTAATATAACTAAGGTCAAACAGAAAATATCGATGTGACTAATTTACATAGTTCTCTTGACTTGAGAATACTGTGGATCTTCAATATGAAAGCTCTGCTTTGATTATAGCCAAATCATGGCATGACATCCATCGAGTGACTATAGTTGGGTCGAGTGGAAGTATTGGAAGTGAAGCACTATCCAAGAGAGGATTCGTCTCCTCAGTTATATGCGGTTAGTATCACAGTCAACCCAAGTCAACTCAAAGTCAAAGTCTCTGGCCAGAGCATTTCAGTTAATAATAATTGTTATCATTGAACCAAGGACTTTGTATTTAGACTATAAAGTTGAATGTGGATAAGGTTGGAATTTTGACCATTACCAAATTCCATAAGTCCAAAGTGATATAGTTTTGACGAAGAGAATTGGTATAAACAAATGTCACAACCGGATAACGCTTATTAAACTAAAATTGGATTTTACCGAAAATGAGTAAGCGATAAATTTGGCCATAATGTCACACCACCTGCTAAGTGACGTGTGAACGTTAACATTAGAATAGTTCAATGTTAACCGCTGGCCAAATTTACATCCAAGAGTTACACAGTCGAAATGATGAATTCCCTTAAAACCGAACGATTTAATTAGTTTATAATTGTTATAAATTAATTAATATTTATGAAATATTAATTATAAAATTTGCATATGATTTGAGAAATAAATAATGTTATATATAGTTATAACAGTTATAAATATACCGATCGATACACAATATCGACAAACGATTAAATTAGATTTAATTGCATAGTATTTTGGCTTGGGCTTAGATGGGTTTAAGGCCTATCATTAGGGCTGCAAAATTTCGGTTTTGGGAAGGTCTAGGGGTGGCTAAAACATAGGAAATTGACTTGGAGATAATGGGTTGATATCAAGTGAGAATGGGTAAAAAGGTTTTCCTCGTTTCTCTCTAATACAGCCCAATATATATATTTGTGTCTGTGTGTGTATGTATCTCTAAAAATAATTACTGACCTTTTTGGCCATCATTACCTTCTACATTGCTAGTTAAAAAATAGCTCTCAATCCGCTCAAAAATTCTCAAATATATTTCAAATTAAAATAATACTATTCGATAGTTAGAGGTTGTTGATTCTGGACTTGCAATCTGACGAATCATGAACAGTAAAAGGAAGGGAAGTCATTGCTTCAACATGGATTCAAAGGCATCATTAAATTGGTAATTTTAATTCATATTACAGTAATTAAATTATATTCTATGATCCTATAATGAGCAATTTCAAATCTGTTTAAATATTGCTACTATATGTTTAGTAAAGTTAGATTTTTGTAAGTAGATGTGGTTGTCACAAATCAGTTTGGTTATGTGCATAATTTGTTTATTATACTATTTGATTTATGTATAGAAAAATGTTGTTTACTATACAAAATCAATTTTTTTCATTAATAATTGTTTTATATATATTTATTAATAAATTCATATATATATATATATATTTATAGGCCTGTCAATGGGCAGGGTTCGGTCCGGTTATTATAAAACCCAGACTCGAGTCCAATTACAATTATTAAAACCCGAGCCCGGCCCGAACCCGCAGGGTATTTCAACCCAATATCCGAGCCCGGCCCGTCGGGCTTTTTAAGCCCGCTGGGTAATAATTATATACCTAACTCAGAATATTTATGTTAAAACCATATTTTAAAACTACAACTTTGGTAAAATTTGTATACAAACAATGTTAACAAATAAATTGGACAGTGATGTAGTCAAGCTCATAACAAAAGCATGCAAAAACATCTACATGTAAATAAACAAAATGGTAAATAAATAACATACGCGCTCATGTTTTGATACGACAAAAAACTAATAGTCGGGTCGGGTAGTAACCGGGTCGGGTTTTGATAAAACCGTACCCGACCCGAATCGGGCCTGAGTCGGGCTTGGGTAGTAAAAGGCAAAACCCGTACCCGCATAAATAGGGCGGGTTTGGGCCGGGCTTGGGCCAAAACCTGTACCATTGATAGGCCTATATATATATATATATATATATATATATATATATATTAGTGTATATTTCTCTCTCATAATAGCATATATGCATATATAAGATATATATATGATTTAAAAAATTTAGTACACTTATTTATATATAATATGAATTTACAAATTCGAAAATTAATTATCATACATATATTCATATTTTTAAATTAACATTTATTGAATTTTTGAATTGTTTATTATATATAAAATAATTATTACATTAAAAATTTAATTTTATATTTAAAAAAAATATTATATCATTTCAGAAACATATAGAAAAAATTTAGGGAATTTTTTAATAAATTTTATTATTTTTAATAATTAATATTATTTTGGAAAAACTGTTTATGATTTATTAAAAATAATAATTCAATTAAAATATTCTTTAAAAAATTTCATAAACTTTCATTCATGATTCTAGAATTTTTAAAATTTTAAAATTTGAATTTTAAATAGTATATTATTTTATATTAAATAATTATTGCCGAAATCAATGTATTCGTTTTTAAAAATAATATTTCAACTTTGAAAAATCTCTGGATTTTCCTAAGCTATATTTTATGATCCTAGATTTTCGAAAATTGTAAAATTTGAATTTTCATCAATATATTATTTTATGTTAATTATTTATGGATGAAAACATTATTTTATTCATAATATATACAAATTAAAATACTAAAATTATTATGTTTGCAAAACTAAGTTAATTTTGAATTATAAATAATTTCTCTCTCTCTTTATATATATATATATTTATCTATATATAAATGTTTTATGTTCATATATTATATATAATATATTTATACATACATATGTGTATGTGTATTGTAACACATATACATGCACGTATTTGGACAACATACATGACATACAAAATGAGCTAATATGTCTGTTGCGATGTAAATCCCAACATCTACGTATGGGAATATTATACCTTTCACTGATTATTATGTTACACATGCACTCACAACATATATGTATATGATACATTTATGTATAAACTAATTCAAATAAAATTAATTTCATACCTTAATATATTTGAATTTAAATAAAATAAATGATTATATTTAAATGAAACTTAGAAATGATCTAATTCAGTTAGGCTTCATAGGCCCAATAAAAGATCCAATAGGGTAAAAAAATTGAAATTCACTCATAACTTCCGCTGCGGGCTAGTCCAGTTCCAACTGGGTCGTCACACAGGGACATAGAGTCCCTAGTAGCGAGTCATCTTGGTTTTTATATGATAGCGGGCTTAAACTTAGAGTTCCTCAATGGCGAGTCATATACGATTTGTGACGATAGCGGGCTGAGACATGAAGTTCCACAGTAGCGAGTCATCTATGATTTCGATGATAGCAAGCTCGGACATAGAGTTCCCCAGTAGCGAGTCATCTATGATTTCGATGGTAACAGGCTGGGACATAGAGTTCCCCAGTAGCAAGTCATCTACGATTTGGTTTTAGCAGTAGTGACCATACGCATTGTGGCGTACCTATTTGGTTTTAACCGTAGGGACTATACACGTTGAGGCATATCCTATCGATCATAACAGCAGTAATCATTGTTTTGGGATCATGCTATATTGGTACTATACTATTAGTAGCTTTTGGGCTAGTGTAGTGCAATGATATATTGTGCTAACGTGTTGTTACAGGAAAAGAGCAGGTTATGGTATGATCCTCTATTTTTAGATGGGTTCACTATACGTGTTTATAGGCAGTTCGAATTTCCCCTGAGCCACGTTTGTGAAGAGGGTCGGCTGTGATTTTTTATTTTTGTCCATTTGTATATTTTTTTAATTTACAGTATTTTGAGATAGTTCCCCTCACACCAAGCTTTAGTCTTTGTCTGCTTATGTAATGACAACTCTCGGGTACTCAATTGAGTAGTTCGGGAGTCAAGTGCTTTTGGGAATACGTTAGTAGAGTGCGCAGTTGGAGCATTTTGGAGGCATGGCATCGATGTTTCGAGATATATATACTTGTTATTTTATTGTACATGACAAACCTGTTATTTATATATGAGACTGTTGTATCATATACTTATTCAGAACTTTGTGCTTTTGGAGTTAATGTATTCTGACTATTCTGTACGGATATTTATTTGTCAGTTGCTTCCGCTAGCGTGGTTTCTTATATATATTGTTATCTATTTTTGTTCATGTATATTCGGTATATTATATGTTGTCATTCTGTTGTGAGATATTATCGATGTCTTGGTTTAGTTTTTTGTTCTAATTTTACCCCGACAATTTGTCTTTTGTGTTATTTGAAAGTAAGGCGATGTTGTAAGGCACTAACTTTAAGATATTACGAAGGGCGGATCATTACACCAAATATATCCAGCTTCGACCACTAACCCGTTAGTGCTTACTCCTGCCTCCAGAGTTACTACTAGAATTAGAATTATATATTCGACGCTTACAATGATGTAAACTCACACTCTCTGCTAATCTGAATATGCTGATCCTTTTTAGTAATTCTATCTGAACTCAATACCCTGAGATCAAAATCCCTGAATCAGACACCTGAAAAAACTAAAAAAACTAGAGATTGAGTAAAAAGAAAATACAAAAAATAAAATGAAACTCCCCTTTCGTTTTCTCTCCTTTCATGTGTCCCACGTAAGATTCACTGCCGAAATAAATTCCAATCCCTTTTACCTACGTTCCCAACACAAAAATGTTCCTTAGAAATTTGCAGTGCCCAAAAAACAACTTTGCCTAAAAATACTTGCGCCACAGATTGAGTTCCCGCCGTCGAGCTTGGTGATGCCATCGCTTCAGATTTGACGCTGCATGGAGTGATAAACGTGATGCCGAAGTTAATGAATGAGATCGCCGTGACTGGTTCGGATAGAGACTAGTTCGACGTTGCTATTGAGATCTTGTCGCGTCAGATCTTGGGATCTTGCTATCGATTCCCGGAGCCGAAGATTTTTCACTACACCATTCTGTGTTGATTTTGAGTCACTGATGTTCGCTAGCATTTGGGATCAGAAAACTTGCGATGCTCGTGTAAGGTGGTCAATGGATGGCCCGCCGTTGTTGAATTTGTCGATCTGGTTGTTGGGATGCTGTCTGAAATTGATGAACGTGATGCGAACAAAGTTCCTAGCACTGAGATATGTGAGTTGCGGTTATGGTGCTAATGTGAGAAACCCAAATTTGTAGTGATCCTTTGTTAGGTAACTCAATGCGTGGTTCTGATCGAATTTAAAATTTTGTAGTGCGATGAATGTTTGTTTGAGAGTGGTAGCTTGATGCATGGGTTGTAGGAGGCGACGAGGTAGATACTCTACAGAGTTTGGTGTGTTTTGAGTGTGTACAGAGAATCGATGATGATGATCAGAAAAAAAGGTGGTTGAGTTGATCGGATAAGTTTTGTGATATGAAAAGCGTCCTTTTGTTTTTGTATTCGATATTTTTTTCTTTTGAGCATTTGAGTTTATATAGGCTCAAAGAGAAGTTTTTTATCTATGGAAAATTTGAAGAAGATATGGAAAATTTATGAAGAAGATATTAAGAAGCATCTTTGAAAGTTTGTTTTCAATGTTGAAAATAAAATATGTATATAATGAGACATAAACTCCGCTATATCTTCCAAAATATAACGTTAGAGATGAGCAAATAGTTGATTCAGTTTCAAACTAATCAAAAATGTTAGAATCAAAATAATCATTCAAGAAACATAAACCGAATCAAACCGATATTTTTTAAAACCGAAACCAACCAAACCAGTAATATTTGGTTTGGTTAGTTTATTTGGTTTATCTTAAAATGAATTAGATCTTATAATTGTTGATATAATATAAGATTAAAATAATTAATTAAATCCATATGATACAAATATTTTGAAAAGCAAATTCCTTTTATAAAAATATTAATATGAATTGAAATAAAAATAATAGTGTTATGAAAATATTGTTAAATGATAGCGTTATTGGTAGTAATTTTGTTATTTTAAAACAATTTAATTTTTAAATTTGGTTTAGTTGGTTGGTTCGGTTTCAGATATTGAAAACCAAACCCAACTAATAAATCAAAGAAATATAAAAATAAAAACTTAAACTAACCAATTAACTTACAAAACCGAACCAAACCGATTAAACTTAATTGGTTTGGTTGGTTTTATTCTGTTTTAACCAATAAATGCTTACCTCTATATAACGTCTGATTGTGTATACAATTCTTTGCTTCTGATCTTTATTTATTTTCTTTTCTTTATATATTTTGCAGTCTTTTATTATACCGAAAGGAAACTTCTTCACAACTAGTATTTTATAACAAAAACCTGTAAATATACAAATCTAGGCAAACACATTAGATATAACATATATTTATTGTTATTATCAAAAGGAAATTAACTACAATATTCCTTTTTGATAATAATAATAAATATATATATATTATTTTACAAATAAAAATAGATGTGTTTGAAATGTATTACGTGTATATCAGGCATATCAGATGTAGTGGATGACAATTTAATTAGAAACAAAATTGTGCTTTGACGATTTTTAAACTATAACACACCCTAAAAACAAAGTCAAATATAAATCATATTTGTTATCATCAAACAAGACATATAATCCACAAGATGCGGGTTAGAAATTTTTTGCACTTATGAAGCTCCCACTACGGTTCCGTCGTACATTTCGTATGAAGAATATAAACAACATCTTCAACAACAAACTTCTTCAACAAGTGCTACCACATAAGGAAAAGCAATTAAAGTTCATGAAGAAAGTGATGAGGAGGAAAGTGAGGAAGAGGTGGGTCATGATGATAGTATTGAATCCGTGAAACTCACCCCTTCAAACATCACTACCTTTAAATTGCCCAACTTCTTCAAACAAAAAGTTCTACTCTCCCAAAACCAACAAAAATCAAAGACACGTCTTTCTAGAAATAGTTTAAGAATGAAAAATATTGAGAATGAACTTTCGAAAATAAAGATTTTTTAGGCAAAATTTGGAAAAATTATCGAGAAATCCTACTCTCCAGCACTTGCAATTCCTCCACCAAGAAATCCTCCACCTCATCAACAAAGTGCCATACCATCGTATCAATGGGTACAACATTCTAGGCAAAGTCAGGATGAAAGTGATAGTGGGGATTTTGATACCGAAAGTGAATAAGAAGAAGAATCTGCTCATTAGTAAGGAAAGTATGGGGTAAACATGAAAACTGTCTTAAATTTTGAACTTCATTCATGGTTGTTCATATGTGCTTGTTGGATTTTCTTCATGGTGTTCGGCTATTTAGCGTATTATTGCATTATTTTCAATAGTTTTTTGTTATGTTCATTTTATGATAGACTAAAGCATCTGTGTGGTTTTGTAATTATGTGGGATGTTGTGGCCATATAATTTGTTTTGTGAATTTGAATTCAATTGCGGTGCTTGATCGTTTCATTTTATTTCATGTGTTATGCTATCATTTGCTATACCACACTTTGTGCTTTTTTTATAAAAAAAATTGATAATAACAAAGGAGGAGAAAAATAAAAAAATATGAGGAACAATGATAATGGAATAAAATCGCATATTATATATTATAGTGGAAATTAGCTACAAGGGCCTCTTTAGCAAGTGCAATTAGTTTCTAGGACACACAACTGAAATAATTACTTTTAAGGATAAAATGCAAAATAATTAGTTTCTAAGGCCTAAAAACCTATGAAATTATGTCCTTGAAAGTAATTGGACTGCTGACTTTGTTCTTAAAAGTAATTATTCTACTGATTTTGGCCTTGAAATTAATTTATGTGAATGTGTGTCCTAGAAACTAATTGGACTGCAAAGTTTGTCCTTCTAGTGAAATGCCCCTTATATATAATCAAAAATCTTTATAGGATATTAATCCTGCCTTTTTGAGTATTAAAGACACAACTATATATTTCTATAAATGTTGTACAATTATAATCTTTTCAAGATATTCCAACCAAAGGATGACTAGCTTATGTGCTTAAGCAATGAAGATCAACTATCAAGAACCGTCGTCGTAGTAAGTCTAGAAAAATTGTATAATATCCTTTGATGTTTTCACACACCTTGATATATTTTATAAACGATCAAAATGAATTTTTCCTCAAAATTTTTAATCAAAATCATTTTTTGAACTTTGATAGAAGTCAAACGTCTGAGTGAATTTCTCAGATGTCTGAATAATTAAAATAAGCCTATAAACTTTCGGGTTGACACTCTATAAAAATTCAAACATCTGTTCTATTCTCCCAAACATCTGCTTTTTAGAAACTTAATTTTCTGAAACCATACAGACATATGATTGGTTCGATCATACATCTAATCAAACCATCAAATGTCCGATCAAACCAACCAGACATTTGAATCAAGTTCTACTTCAACATGTTCCTTTCTAGAAATTAACCAGACATTCGATTCATTAAATTAGGCGCCCGACCTTGTACTAAGCAGCTTTTATAAATATTAGATAGATGTCTAAACCTAAATGCCAAACATCCGAACTTAGCCAAAAATGAAAGTATTCCTTTCAAGAATATGTTCAGATGTCTGACCCACATCTTGAGGCGTCTGACTAGATTTAAACTGGTTTTTTATTTACTTGAGTCAGACGTCCGAGGATGTATAAACGGCTATATTTTGAATGGACATCTATTTTCTAAAAAGTTATATATCTTTCAATTAAAAAATGCGATTCTTTGAATAATCATAAACTTTCAGCATAACTTTTCAATACTATAAATAAAGACCAAATTCCCTTGTTGATTTAATCTTTCGTTCTCTCAAATTCTCAAAATCTCTACTAAAATCAAAATTGCTTTAAACTATTCTCTACTTCCTATTTTTCTGTACGTTCGATTCATAATCATCAAAGGATATTATAGGAAGAGTGTACTCAAACTTGGCTTATTTGTGTTGTGATAAACATCTTGAAGTTAGTAAGAAAAGGTTTCCTTTATAGTGGTATGAAGTCCTATTCGGCCGCTCAGGCAATTGTAAACTTGTTCCTCTGAATGAAATAAGGATTGTTGATAGTGAAATTCCTAAAATGTTTTTAGAGACTAGACGTAGGACAGGATGTCCGAACCAGTATAAAAATTCTAGGGTGATCATCTGTTACTTTACTTATTTATTTATCTACATATTTATCTCACATTAGAACTAATTCAAAATACTCTAAATCCTTATAATTTCATTGTATACTATTGTTAAATAATTTAAAGAATTACCATATCATTCTTCCATTGTGTCATTGGTTTCGAACCACATTTGTGCAGCTTAAGGTTCTTATTACGGATGGGAGAGTTCTTTTTAGCAATCTCCTTCACGTCCTCTCTCTCCCAGTACTCTAACAACTTTGTACCTCATTGTATATACAAAGATTCCTTTTATTGTACTTGTATATGTCGTACAATATGCATGTACTTTAAAAAACACTTGTGTTCCTATAATCGCCTTACGTCAACAAATGAAGTTTTGCGAACCTAAGCATACAAAGAATATGGATGTAATTGTGAATAGATTAAATATGTTAAAAAAATTAGTTGTAAATAGATTTAATATGGTAACTATTGACTAAAAATTTAGCTAACCTTAGAATTATGATTGAGAGTTAATATTTAGCAAAGGTTACTTGATAATATCTTGGTTTAAAAATGTAAAATGAGGAGAATAAACTACAGTAAGCAAAAAGACACAAGATTTAGAGTTGTTCGATCAAATTTGATCTACGTCCACTATAAAGATTCTCTTATTACTTTGGTTCTCTTATAATAATTTAGATTACAAGATTATAATAAGAAAAATAAATGCTTGAGAGTTTGAGATGTTTAAATGTATGTCTTAATGTATTTATAGCTGTTCGAATGCATGTTGAATGGCTTTGATGGCACAACTTTGGTCCAGAATTCATTCTGGTCCACTAATAGAGTTGTTCAATTGAGATTTATGCCAGCTAGGATGCCAATTGGTTTAATGACACAAATGTTTGCTAGCTGTCGATCTGAACATGAGCATGCCTTTGTCAGGATAAGCGGCAAAGGATCAGAGAGTGGTTGTCCAGAGGTACTTGGCTAGGGTGGTAGCAAGGGACGTAGAGTGGTCATCATCGTGCCTCTTTTGTTAGATAAGAAGTGTTGTATATGTCAGTTCCTTCAGAGAAATGCCACAATTGTACCTTCTTTCTGCAGTATTGGTCAGGCATCACTGGCAGTTTGGCACTTGTGGCCAATGTTAGCCAAGCCAAGAAAAGATAGCTTAATATGGAGCAGGCGACTAGGGTGGAAGACGGATGGGGGACCTTATTGAAGAAAGGGTGATGAAAATATGAGTTGATCGAAGTACAAACAAGGCATGCTGCCTGGTTTGCTTGCCTGGGGATAGTCATTATCATGCCAAGCCACTATTAATCCTAGTATGTTGATGACGGTGCAGGCTTCATATGGCTTACACGTGTTCTGGTGTCGGGCTAGTTGTTTTTTTGCAGCAGAGGCCTTGTGTAATGAGAAAGATGCAGACCCAGTGAGGTAGGTGTGCCAAGGTGTGAGCCATCGAGCCATGTTGGCCAAGACGCTGATAGATGGGACCATGCGAGCCAAGTGCAGATAGGTCGAACCACGCATGCCAAAATGCAAGCCAAGGTGAAGGTTGTCCCATATGACTTGTGAGAAAATTTGAGCAACAATAATAGATTAAAATTAAAGTTTTTTACCTTAAACTCCTCAAACCAATGGTTCTTAAAGGACCAGCAATCTTGTTTAGACAAAGCCAGAATGATACGATACTAATCTTATGAATATTGCATATGACATGAGATATGGAGCCATTATTTGCAAACTTCTACATTTTAGCACATAAATTATGTTAATCCAACATTGTATCATTAAAATAAGTAGCAATATCCAAATTTTATAAATTTTACTTATGCTCTAGAATCCGTAAGATAAATGCACTTCATGCTTGATAAGGAAGTTGACCCAATCTGTGACAACTTTCTAAAAAGCCTACAAGTATCTATATCATCATTATCTGTAGAGGTCGGTTATCGATCGACAGAGTGCGTTGATGTCTCTATCAAACTCATACCACGGCCATTGCCACTATGACCACCATTACTACTACTACAATAGCAACATTTAAAATACAAAGCTCCATTTAATCACTTATCAAGGATTATTTATTTCTTCTACTGTAATTGACTTATAGTCGAGAGTTTTGATTCTATTATCTAAAACTTTGAGAAATAGAAAATCTATTATCTAAAACTTTGAGAAATAGATATTATAGAGGACAAACTTCTATAAGAAAAAACACTGAATTGGAATAGAAATTATATTTCTTGTTTTTTTAACTCATTTCAAGGGACCTTTATTAATAAAGAAAATGCACATGTATTTACAAACTAGCGGCCCAAAGTAACATAGGCCACCACATTACTCACAACTCAAAACTACAGCTCTATGTACAAAATAACCAACTTCTTGCTTTGTCCCAATTAACATTCCTAGAAACGCAAAAGGGTTATACCCGAACCCATATCCAGAAAGTTCTACATGAAAGTATACTTCAGTTCATTAACTAAACACTTTAGAATCCATAACTTCTCTCGCCTTCTCTTATTTTCATGGAGGTTCCTCCATTGAGAAGAAACATAAATTAACCTCATGATCTTAATGAAATAAGGCCGAAACTGTAGAATCTAGATTAACCCTAGAGGGGGGGTTAATAGGGTTATAGCAAATTTTCTCAAATCAAACACAGAAACAAACAGCAGATAAATAAATATGCAGTAAAGTAAATCACACACAAAATTTACCCAGCTTCGGCAACCCCTGCCTACTGCTGCATTCCTAGATTTCTATTAGAATTAAACAGTCTCCCGCTTACAAACACTCTGACAGACTCGCAGACACTCGCTCCCGCTCACAAACACTCCTACAGACTCGCACACCCTGCTCCGCCTATAGAGTTTCATTTACTCGCAAACTCTGCTCCCGCCTATAGAGCTTTGCAAACTCGCAGCCCCCCCTGCTCACTGAACTAATTCTAACTAGACAATCTGACAACACCTAAACCCTAGGTGGTGATTCACTCTACTTTGAAAAAACAAACTGAAAATACAAAATACAGTTTGACTCCCAGGGCAAAATATAAATTGTCAATTTTAAAATACTTTTGCCCTTATTAAATTTGGCCCAAAATAAAGCAATTAAAACCTGGCCCAAATTTAAATAAAACTTTAAAACCCTATTTTAAAATTAACCCTTAATTAAACCCTAAATAAAAATAACCCGGCCCACTTCCTTTTATTATTAGACCCGATTCTCCTTTTCTTTATTTTTCTGAAGAAAATAAGTGGCGGCCGCTTCAATCTTTCGTTCCTTCGATCTGGAAGAATTAGGGCTTGTTGGAAGAGGAAAGCTCTCGTTCGATTTTGAGACTTGTTAGGGCTTTTCGAAGCTTTGGTATGGTTTCGATCGTTGTTGGATGAATTCGTGGTTGCCTGGTTCGATCGATTTTGAAATGAATTCTTGATTGCTTCGATGAGTTCGGAATTAGCTTCAGGTTAGATTTTCAGCACTGTTGTTCTTTGATTTTTGTATTCGAACTCGTTCTATTTTTTTGCCGATGATGATTGTGGGTATATATATGAGTCGAACTCCATATATTTCGTTCGTATAAAATGGTTGATTTTGTCTGATATAGCTTTTGAATTCGTCAACTAATATATTATGGTCATTGATTTTCGTATTGATGAACGAGATGATTTACGACTTATTCAAAATCGTATATATTCGTATATTTGATACTTGTTCTCCACGGTTTTCAATCTGGACTTGATTTTGGGATTTTTCTCTGACCTTTTCATATGCTTGAATTCTTCAACTTGCTTTATCTCGGCTGCTTGATAATGTTCGAATGGTTGAGAGGATTGTGTGTTATGTCTTGTTCATTCACGGCTTTGAATCTTGATGCTTGACTCGGTCGACATTGTCGAACTCTGCTCTTACCATGTTGTCTGGTCATCATTGTAAATTGTTACTGCCCTTCTTTTTGCAGTTTGCATTTTGTTCATCTGCATTTGTTCACTGTTTAGCTCAAACTCAAATGCTTATTGATCTTGTAGTATTCGTGGGTCTGCATCTATGTCTGGTTGTCATTTGTGCTTGATACTGATGCATCTTCATCACTGACACTTAACACTAAGCTTGATCTCTGTTGTATATACTATGCACTCATTCCTCTGCATTCATTAATGTTGTCCAGTCTTTGCCATTTCAGTGGTCTTTGACGTTGGCATTTCACTGCTGTCTCTGGTTGCTGTCTTGATTCATTTTGTAGTTGCATTTACTTGTGGTCTTAGTAGCTTGTTTCACTGCATATTTGTATACATCTGTGCATATTGTAGTCTTGGTCTTTGTTGTTGTAGCATTCATGACTTCAGTTGTGTTTGCCTTGGAGATTCAGACCTGTATTCATGTTATTGACTTCAATGTTGTTTCCAGTCTTCATTGTATACTCCTCTGTTTGATAGCATGTCTGCTTGAATCTTTTGTATAGTTGACATATGTGCACTGTGATGTGTATACTTGAGTAGTTGAACTTGTTTGTAGATGGTTGGTGCATTCACTATTTCACTATGAATCTGTTCCTCACTTCACTGTGATGTTTGGTCTTTGTAGTCTGGTTCACTTGGTAGCTTTTGTTGTTGTCCAGTTTGTACTTGTCTTGTTGAACTTGTACATGCATTTGCCTTGTTGCAGTTACACTTTGAATTTTGATCGAGGCCATTTGCATTTGTGTTGAATCTAACTTTGATTTGACCTTGTGCACTCGAGTTGGCGAGGCAGTGCACACGTGCATACGTGTGTACTGCAGCCACTCGTAATTTCCTGTCCCTGATGTTAATGCTGATATGCACAGTAACTACACAATCAAAGATGATGACGTTTAACCCATATATCTGAGACAGCTTTAAAAAACAGATTTTATATTCTTGCAAATTAAATTTGTTTCTGTTCAGATTACTGCTGTAGATTGTCAATTATACAGGTACACAGGAAACAAGACAAATACTGGAGTTGGACAATGCAGATGCAGAAGAACAACTGAGTGTATGAGTGATGTAGTGAGGAAATCATTGTAACAATGAAAGTGTATGAGTGAGAGTGAGCTATAAATATGAAATCAGTGTACTGTAAACATTGTACTGAATAAAATATTATATTGAATAAAATTACTGTTTGAATTTGTTAAATTATGTGCAATAGCATTATTATTCAATATTTATATTTATTCCTGTATGTGTAAAATAACATCTGTAAATGTGGAAAATAAAATCTGCAAACACATCTATAATTCAATATATATATTTTGTTATCATCAAACACTAAACACACATCAAACAATCTCCCCCTTTTGATGATGACAAACATATATTAAAGATTTTGAAATTCCAGTAGATGTGTTTAAACATGAGATATTTAGCTCTCCCTACATGTATGCTCCTCCTACATGAATACTCCCCCTACAACTGAGACCACTCCCTATTTAGAAGATTTAGAAAAATTACAGAAGAATAGAAGAACTATAGAAAATAACTAACAACATTTAACAAATTTGGTAAATAAATATTCCAGAAATACTTATTTTCTTATCAAAATCTCTTCCTTCTCCCCCTTTTGTTATCATCAAAAGACTGACAAAAAATAATGAAACAGTAGGGGAAAACAAATGGAAAAAACAAGGAAAAACCATAATATATCATAACAAGATAACAATTTCCACATTTTAGAGAATGGATCGTTGATTTGGTTTTTATAATGAGAAGAGAGATGATTTAATCTATTTATTATAATTTTAAAAAGATTTGACATTAAAGCACAAAAAAATAAGCACTTACTAATCACGCATAACCATAAGGACTTTTAAATGGGATTAGCAGTTACTCATTAGTTATCAAGCTCCATCCATGCATAACCATAAGGACTTTTAAATGAGAATGGAGTGATGATAACCTCTCATGATCCATCCATGCATAACCATAAGGACTTTTAAATGAGAATGGATGCATGAGGAATATTTTAAAATTTTCTTTGATTTTTCCTTTTTAATTTAAAAAGCAATTCACTCTTCTCAATTTTCAAAACCATTATGAATGATAGAAAGATGGTAGAAATAGAAATGGTCGTGGAATAAGTTACCAAATTAATCATATTATGAAATTTCATAAACCAAACGTATTTCCACTACTGAATACCATATTCGAATCAATCTTTGAATGATATCCAAAATAGGTTTGAATTCTAGAAAATGAAGTTGAAAATAAATATTCAAGAATATTTCAACCAAAAATTGAAAAAATGATTAGTCAATTTCCATAATTCCCAAATCCAAACGTAATCCGGAAAATCTGTCTTCGGGGAGGGGTTTTGTGAAAATATCAGCTAGTTGTTCCTCAGTTGAAATGAATTCAATGCAAATGTCTTTCCTAGCAATGTGATTTCTAAGAAAAATGGTGTTTCACATCAATGTGTTTCGTGAGTGAATGGAGAACAGGATTATTAGACAATGAAATTAGTGAGTGTCTTAGCATGAAGCATGTCCTACTAGTACTTTTCCTGTCAACCAGTGAACCCGTATAATCAACATCAGAATAACCAACTAAATTAAAGTTTTCACACTAAAGATATCATAGTCCAAATTTGTGTGTGTGTGAAAAATATCTCAAAATTTCGTTTAGTGGTATTCAAATGTGATTCTTTAGAATTAGAGTGAAAACGTCTACACAAACACACAGAAAACATAATATGGAGTCTAGAAGCAGTTAAGAACCATTTCAACAGTATCAGATTCATCTTCAGAAATAAAACTACGGTGTTAACAAAACTCACACAAACTTTTATCAAATGAAGAGCGAGTGTGTATACCTTCCGTAGTATCACAGTTAAAATATCAAGATTATCTCAAAAACAATTTGAAGTTTTCATCAGTGAAGCAACAGTTTCAACAGTTTCTCAAAAACCTTTTATAGCATGAGCAATCATAGTTTGACCAAACATATTAAGTTTAAGAAGAAAAATGGTTGATCAATTTTCAAGCACAGATTAAAATCGAATCATATAAGATCATTAATCAAGCAAGTTAGATTCTGTCATCCATCACAATTACTTCGAGTAAGATGATTGGTTAAAACTCACAGTTAACATCATCAATCATAACTGGCTGATTTAATTCAGATGCAGATTCTTACCGGTTATCTATCGTTTGAAAGAAATACAACTACCTGTTTTACCTGTACGATAATCTTTCGTTGTTTGCCCATAGTGAATCTGTCACCTTTATACTAGGCTAAGGAACGTTGATTTGACGCTCGATGTATATCTGGAACAGCTAGAATCCAAATAACACTAATGTTGTTCCTTAGTCTGCCACCACACCTACACGGTAAAAGATTTTTGTGACCTTTTTATAGGTCCATGGTTGTTAGTGGCAAAATAATTGTGAATAAACAATCCCTTTGGAACCCAAACTTGTTTTGTCTTTTCATTCTTGTTCCAATAGATATGAAATTTGTTTGTAGAATTCTTAGGAACCCAAACTTGTATAAATTTTGTGTTCTTGTTCCTATGACTACAAGTTTCAACATGATGACCAAATATTTCACATCTAGCAAAGACACTTTTACCGTTTGCATTATCATCAACTTGTGTTTTCCCAAAACCTAGTCCTTTTCTGTTGTTAGCAAAAAGTTGATTTCCCAATAACATGCTGAATGATTTTTCTCCTCTAGAAAAGTTATTCAGAGTTTTCTCTAGACTTTGGACTTTGGTTTTTAGTGTTGTGTTTTCAGTCACAAGTGAGGTGCATCTATTTATAAAATCCTTTCTCCTAGTGTCAATGTTTTCCTTAAGATTCAAGTTTTCTTTTTCAAGATTCTCCAAGCTATTCTTCAGTTTTGATAATTCTGAATCTAAGGTTTTACAGTTTTTACAATCTAGGTTCTGAATCTTTTCAAGTTCAGTTTCTAACCTAAAATTTTCACGGGCAAGTTCTCTCCTATCAGATTTCAGTTTATTAATTTTAGAATCAAGAGCATCAACTGTTTTAGTAAGATCGAGGCACATATAAACCAGTTCTTTATACGAATAGTTCTTTACCTCACTAGATTCCTCTGAGCTTTCTTCTGAATTTGATCTTGATTCCTCTGAGCTTGCTTCTGAATCTGACCTTGCCGTAAAACACAAATTAGCCTCCTCTGAGCTATTATTCGAAGCTTCCTCTTCTTCTTCATCATCCCAAGTTGCTGCAAAGACCTTCTTCTTCTTTTTCTTTCCTTTGTTGTTTTTGAGAAGTGGGCAGTTTGGTTTGAAGTGGCCAGGCTTGTTGCAGTTATAGCAGGTTAATTCATTTTCTAAATTGTCAGAATCTTTTGATCTATAACCATTCGTTTTCTTCTTGCGTGGCCTGAATCTTGACAATTTTCTAAGATTACTGACAGCCATTGCAATCTCTTCAATTGGATCTTCTTCTTCTTCATCGCTCTCTTCTTTGCTCTTTAAGGCAATCGTCTTCTTCTTTGGTTCGGAGTTGTTGCGTTCCTCCTTTGTTTTTAGCTCAAGCTCATATGTCATCAAGTTGCCAATCAACTCCTCCATGCTTAGTTTACTCAGATCTTTCGATTCTTGTATTGCTGTGACTTTTGCCTCAAAGTTCATCGGTAAGACTCGTAGTATCTTCCTCACTAGCTCTACCTCGGAGAATACCTTTCCAAGCGCTCTAGCATTGTATACCAAGGTTGAGAAGCGTCCAAACATGTCTTTTATGCTCTCGCCTTTGTCCATCACAAAGTTCTCATATTCATTGCTGAACAGGGCTAGACGAGACTCCTTGACTTGAGAAGTTCCTTCGTGTGTCACCTCCAAAGTATGCCAAATTTCCTGCGCAGTTGTACAATGAGAAATTCTATTAAATTCATTCTTATCAAGAGCACAGATTAAAGCATTCATAGCTTTAGCATTTGTAGTTTTTAATTTCTTATCATTAGCGTCCCACCTATCCTTAGGTTTAAGAATCTCAGTATCACCAACAGTTATAGTGGGAGCTTTATAGCCAGTTTCAATAATATCCCAAACATCATAATCAACAGAACTAAGATGAATACCCATCCTAACTTTCCAATAAGCATAATCATTCCCATTAAACATTGGTGGCCTAACAATAGATTGCCCCTCAGTAAAAGCATTATTTGATGAATTCATGACTCTAGAGTTAAAGAAAAATACCTAGCTCTGATACCACTTGTAGGATCTAGATTAACCCTAGAGGGGGGGTGAATAGGGTTATAGCAAATTTTCTCAAATCAAACACAGAAACAAACAGCAGATAAATAAATATGCAGTAAAGTAAATCACACACAAAATTTACCCAGCTTCGGCAACCCCTGCCTATTGCTGCATTCCCAGATTTCTATTAGAATTAAACAGTCTCCCGCTTACAAACACTCTGACAGACTCGCAGACACTCGCTCCCACTCACAAACACTCCTACAGACTCGCACACCCTGCTCCGCCTATAGAGTTTCGTTTACTCGCAAACTCTGCTCCCGCCTATAGAGCTTTGCAAACTCGCAGCCCCCCTGCTCACTGAACTAATTCTAACTAGACAATCTGACAACACCTAAACCCTAGGTGGTGATTCACTCTACTTTGAAAAAACAAACTGAAAATACAAAATACAGTTTGACTCCCAGGGCAAAATATAAATTGTCAATTTTAAAATACTTTTGCCCTTATTAAATTTGGCCCAAAATAAAGCAATTAAAACCTGGCCCAAATTTAAATAAAACTTTAAAACCCTATTTTAAAATTAACCCTTAATTAAACCCTAAATAAAAATAACCCGGCCCACTTCCTTTTATTATTAGACCCGATTCTCCTTTTCTTTATTTTTCTGAAGAAAATAAGTGGTGGCCGCTTCAATCTTTCGTTCCTTCGATCTGGAAGAATTAGGGCTTGTTGGAAGAGGAAAGCTCTCGTTCGATTTTGAGACTTGTTAGGGCTTTTCGAAGCTTTGGTATGGTTTCGATCGTTGTTGGATGAATTCGTGGTTGCCTGGTTCAATCGATTTTGAAATGAATTCTTGATTGCTTCGATGAGTTCGCAATTAGCTTCAGGTTAGATTTTCAGCACTGTTGTTCTTTGATTTTTGTATTCAAACTCGTTCTATTTTTTTGCCGATGATGATTGTGGGTATATATATGAGTCGAACTCCATATATTTCGTTCGTATAAAATGGTTGATTTTGTCTGATATAGCTTTTGAATTCGTCAACTAATATATTATGGCCATTGATTTTCGTATTGATGAACGAGATGATTTACGACTTATTCAAAATCGTATATATTCGTATATTTGATACTTGTTCTCCACGGTTTTGAATCTGGACTTGATTTTGGGATTTTTCTCTGACCTTTTCATATGCTTGAATTCTTCAACTTGCTTTATCTCGGCTGCTTGATAATGTTCGAATGGTTGAGAGGATTGTGTGTTATGTCTTGTTCATTCACAGCTTTGAATCTTGATGCTTGACTCGGTCGACATTGTCGAACTCTGCTCTTACCATGTTGTCTGGTCATCATTGTAAATTGTTACTGCCCTTCTTTTTGCAGTTTGCATTTTGTTCATCTGCATTTGTTCACTGTTTAGCTCAAACTCAAATGCTTATTGATCTTGTAGTATTCGTGGGTCTGCATCTATGTCTGGTTGTCATTTGTGCTTGATACTGATGCATCTTCATCACTGACACTTAACACTAAGCTTGATCTCTGTTGTATATACTATGCACTCATTCCTCTGCATTCATTAATGTTGTCCAGTCTTTGCCATTTTAGTGGTCTTTGACGTTGGCATTTCACTGCTGTCTCTGGTTGCTGTCTTGATTCATTTTGTGGCCAAGCAACCAACAAAACAAACAAGAACCAGGTTCAGCAAAATAAAGACAAGCCAGTGCAAGAAACACAGCAGTACACATAGGCATCCCATCAAGCAAAAACAGTGAATGCATTAGGCATGTACAAGAGAAACATAGGCAGTAATATGATATACAGAGGACTTGGAGCATCAGTTCATGTTCTGGTTTAACAAATGCGGCAGAAAGGAGCTAACAAGCTCAGATCAGAAATCAAAAACAAGCCAGTGAACCAAAATCCAACATACCAAATAATATCACATCGCAATTCATCACCGGCAAAGCAAAATCAAGCCAGTGAACCAAAATCCAACATACCAATACATCATCGCAATCCAACATACCAGATTTATCAAAGTCCAACAGAAAGATCAAACTCGAGATTATAGGAAATAAAGCCTATAAATAAATCCCAATTCATCATCGGCAAAAGCATGCGAGTGTAACCAAAATCGAGAATAATCAAGTAAACCAGAAGGCAGAAAACATACCAAATAATATCACATCGCAGCCGACGACGAAGTCAAAGCAATTCGAGCAATCAATCAAGGAGAATGAAGGAGCAAGCTACCAGGAACGTTTCTCACACTAGATTCGATCAATCAGAGCATCAAAGCAACTGAAATCGCGTGCCCTAGTTTTCACAGAGAGGAACGAGAAAGAAAAATCGCATGCCCTAATTTTCACATAGAGAGGAACGAGAAAGAAGAGCTGATGGCGACGATAGCGGTGGCAAAAGGGGTTTGAACGGAAAACTTTGTTTGGCTTCGGGTTTTGGTGTCGTGACAGGGCTTTGGTTGGAGCTAGATCGTCGCGATGGGTCAGGGGGTAGCTGGGGGTGAGGGTGACAATTTGGTGGCGATGGGTCAGGGGGTAGCTGGGGGCGATGGGTCGGGGGTACCTGGGGGTGAGGAACGAAAATATGATTTGGAAATTAGGGATTTGGAAATTGGGGGTGAGAACGAAATGTTATGAAAAGTAAAGCGGGAAAACGAAATTTGGGGACAAATTGTAGTGGTGATCCATTTTAACAATCAGATTAAATATAGGCCGTTGGATCGTATTCACGCGGATTGCTAATTTTATTAATTTTTTAATTTGAATACATCTATAGCAACACTATATAAAAATGTTGCATCCTGTTACACTTGTTTAGCTAGAGCAACACATTTTTATGGCTAAGGTAACACCAAAAATACAACGTTGTAGTAGGACCAAAATTTTATAGCTGTCGCAACGTTTTAGCTGGCAACACCTTGCAAAAATGTTGCAGAAGGTCATTTATGGCGTAGTGCTTCGAAACAACTTTTTGATAATTCCCGGTAAACTCAACCTCGGTTCTTTAGGAAATAAACAGTCAAAGATAAGATCGGAGATCACCTCCCAACCGTTAGTGGACGGGTTCCTTATCATTGTACTAGGAGAATGAAATGAGATTTATATGTAAAGTATAGCATCATCGAAGATGATTTTGCCATATAACTCACGTGTTTCTCCTAGATATTTCCAAAGTTACATTTGGGTCTAATTTTGATAGTCGGTTATTTAACTATCGAATAACAACATTCAAATCAAGGATTTATTTCATAGGGAAAACCAACATTGGTTAAGCACATAAGCAATCACTAGTCTCCTTTAATAAATCTTTCATTCATAAAAAAATCACTTTGTAATTTACTTGTATAAAATACATTCACAAAGGTATAACCGAAAATCCTTATATTTCAATACGTAGTAAATATCCATATAATTATCTCAACGGTATATCCACAAAATTAAGAAAGATTTTCTTTTTATTCGATTCTCTAATCATTTATAAAACTCCTTATAATTCTTCTTAAAATGTTTAAAATCCATTTTATAAATCTTCTGGATCATATATAAAATTCTTTTACACATTTCAATCATTCATAAATTCTTTTTGTACATTTCTAAAATCATTTATAAAGCCTTTATAAATTCATAACCACTTATAAAACTCCTTTTATAAATCTATAAACCCGTTTCTAAAATTCGTTTATAAATATCTAACCATTTATAAAATTCTTTCACCTTGTAAATAATCATCCCTTAAGTCTTCAAACTATTTTATAACTCCATTATAAAATCCAAGTCTTACAACTCTATTTATGGACCTCGAAAACATTTATACACAATTAAAAGTCTTTACTTCAAAACAGTTTCATATAAAATAATTATTTAAAATAAAATTATAAATAAATAAACAATAATTATCTATCTTAAAGCATCTTAAAATAATTATTAATCATTTCAAGAGTTATAATAATAATAATTCTTTTTATAAATAATAATAATTTATTTTCAGAATCTTATTAATAAACTCTTATTATTAATTTCAAACCATAATTATTCTTGAATAATTAACCTTTCAAATTATTAACATTTTGATAAATTATTTAAAACAATATTAACTATAAACAAATAAATTTAAATCAATTCTAATATAATTAAATAACCTTAAAATAATATTACTAAAATTAAATAACTCTAAAACAATATTATTATAATTATAACTTTAAAACAATATTAATATAATTAAATAACTTTAAAACAATATTAATATAATTAAATAACTTTAAATCAATATTAATATAATTAAATAACTTTAAAATAATATTAATATAATTAGATAATATTTAAAACAAAATATTTCCGAAATCAAAATTCGGATTTAAAAATCATTTTCTCTCTCGAAAACCAATTCCAATTCAATGGCAATTTATAGTATTTCAAAATACTAATTTAAGGCCAATAGCTACCCAATGCTTAACTAATATCGATATTGATTTTTATATCACTATTGGGTTTTAGTTTTTTTCAAATATATAACAATGTTATAACCATAATATCCACAATCGAGCTCATTTTTCAATAATCCATATAAAGAAATATTGTTGAAACAATTCAACGATAGCGAGGAATCCGTTGGATCACTCCAACCTGTTTCCCCCAGCATCACAAACATTATAAAATCATAAAATATAAATCAACCGTTTCGAGGTAGGATTCGTATACAAAGGGTCATCCGCTCTTACACGGGAACATAATAGGGTCTCATCCGCTCCAATAGGCGGGAATATATCCAAACCAACTAATAAATATAGTAACTCATCCAAACAATCATTCAACAATTTTTATTAACTATATATCATACTAGTTAACCAAAAAGGTGAGTTTAACTCACAATTATTCCAGTTGTCGCCGAAGCGTTTCGGTTCCGACCGAATCCGAACAACGTTCGAATTTATCGTAAAATTCAACAAGCTCCAATCGTCACCAATTCAATTCCATAGCTTAGATCTCATCAATACGAACCTAACGTAGAAGACCGCGGGTTAAACGGACGTTGTATGGGTGAGATAAACACTTTTAAAGTTAAGCTACTTAATTAGCAAAATCAAATTAACTAAATAAATACTAACTAATATTAAATTAAATTTTACCAAACCCTCTAAGCACAAAAGTCCACACGCACATGATCCTTCCCATTCATGCAATTGACCACATTAAGTAGGACTAAAGTGCAAAATCCTTTGAAATGAATAGTACGCCCTATTTCTTTCTTTCCTTGCTCACGTCCACTTCAAATTCCCATGCATGTACACTTCCCCTTCTCTTTCTTGCACGCGTTTCATCTTGCGCGCGCGCTCTCTCTCTCTCTGTTCTTCCTTACAACACAGCACACAAATGCACATACTCACACTCATATTCGTGTTTTCATTTTGCAGAGAAAAAGAAAAGAAGGAAAAAAGGTACATACATACATATATAAACATACATACATACATGTGTGTGTGAAAGTGCTTGTGTTCCATTTGCATACGCATGGAAGAAATGTGAAACAGTGAACGTATCCTGTATCCATCCATGGGTGTAAATATATATAGGCAAATGCATGCAAATGTAGTGATGGTGCTTGTGTACCACTCTCCCTGTAGCCATGCATTCATACATATATTAAAATATATCTAACTACTACAAGCTAAGCTAAACCAAAGTAACCATCAAAGTTAAGTAAAACAAAGTCAAGTGCAAGTACAACACAAGATATGGTGAACGAGTATGTATAATTAGTTTTGAAAAGTTAGATTTTACGGTACCCCGCTATACAATAACACGTTTGCGTATGAGCCGCAAACGACATAGCTAAAATACGATGGTGCACAACAATGTGAGACGATCATAAAATAATAATAAAATAGAAAACTTAATTTATTCAGTTAAGTTTCAAAAGTACCGATGTTTGCTGCAAAAAGCGTCAAATGAAAATTTAATTATTTTCCAAATTAAATTTTTTGGAAAATTGCTATAAATTAAATTAAAAATATGTCATCAAAAATCGGATCTTAATTTGAAACATAAATTTCATTTTATTTTAAATTTGAATCCGAATATTTAAACAAATTAAATATTCAAATTCGAAGACCCAAAAATACGGGTCATTACATTCTCTCCCCCTTAAAAAAATTTCGTTCCCGAAATTTCCAAAGTAAGAAAAATGTCGAAACCCATTTACCATTCAAAACCATTTAGTTGAAACTTGTTATTAAATTTTCTAACTTCAAAATTTTCAGAAAATTCGACAGCGTCTCCTTTACGCGGCTAGATCGGAACAACTACAAATTGTCACTACGGACTCAAACCAACAAAAGAAAACAAAAGCCAAGTGGCTCAATCATAAAACCATCAAACAACAATTTAAACGTGTACCTTTTAGTCGGGCAACCAAATTTTACTTATGAAACCAAAAGCATCGATTAGCTCTTGCTTCTATATATCTGCATCTTACTTACCCATGATATCCAATCATATAGTTCATAATCATATTATTCTACATTCCCAATTATCAACATTTGCTTTACTGAAGCCCGTACGATGTACATATATCATCCGTACGCAATATCAAATCTAATTGCTCGCTCGATCACATAATTTCATTTTCGGACTAGTATCTTTCACACGACCACTCAACTACGGACTCAGATCCGGTTCCTTGATTAGAAACCGTCATTCTCTTTGCATAGCCATATACTATGATAGAGAATTCCAGAATCAATCAAAAATCCATATACGGTGTTCGCCTTCGAGAATCGAGTGAAAAATCCTAACTCGGACCGATATAAATCATCTCGAAATCATGTACTCAAATCTGGATCAAACCGTTATGCGAATAAAATAATATACGTACAACTTACGTATTTATTTTAATTGATTTCTTAGCTATCCCAAATTCTTTTATTCACATTCATTTCATTTACATTCAATTATTCACAATCATTGTTCACATTTCTTTATTCACGTTTATTATTTACTTAGTATATTCCTTTCAATACTAATACCACTTAAACATCATTCCATCCACTTTTTACTTAAGTTTATTACAAACATCTATACAACACCACTTATGTTCATCATCACTACACAACTTAAGTCATATTCATTTTAAATAAAATCTAATTTATTTAACTCGATATATTGTTCAATTTCAATATTCACTTCTGACCATTTTCAATTCACTAACTTATTTAATTAACTCATTTCATTAATTTATTTCAATCGCCACCAATTCCATTTCCAAAAATTATTTCGTTTAACCTAACTTAGGCTAAGTTCCTTTTCAAAATCACTTCATTCATCTTATCTTAAACATCATTTCACATTTGATTTTCTCAACATTCATATTCAACAATTTAAAACATTGTTTTAACTTACTAATTCCAAAAATTTATAAATTATAAAACTTATTTTCTCATATTTTCATAAAACACCTGAATGAAAATTTTCAAATTTAAACACCCCGTTCTTATTTATTTCAAATCATTTTGAAATATTATATATATACAAAATCCCCTTGGTATATCAAATCATTCTTTTGAATTCCAATTCAAAGCTAGTTTTACTAAAAAAACTCCAATGGCAGCAATTCCTCTCTTGGAAACCAGAAAATGAACGTCGATGATGCTGCAGTCATCATCGAAATTATTTTCTAGCAACCGAAGTGAGTTCAGTGCTTTCTTTATCTTTAAAAACACTTTTAAAAATATTTCCATTCAAAAATATTTTTCAAATAATACTATTATTATTTTCCAAAACATTGAAAAACCATTTCCAAAACCAACTGGTTTTTTAATTCCTAAATTCCTAGCTTCTAAACCCTTTTTACTTACAAATCATATTTATAATATACTTCTAGAATTTCATTTCCTTTCCATTTATAAATCACATTTATAAATCATATTTATATAATTCCATTTGGTTATATAAAATTATTTCTTAATTGTTTATCTTGCTTACATTATAATAATAACACTTTTATTCGATCAAAAACAACAAACAACAAATGATAATAATTAAATATTATCATTCTCTAACAATCAAGCACACCATATATACTATAATAATTTTTGAAAAATTATTTATTTATATATAAAAATAATCAAGGTAAAATTATTTCATTTACCCAATTTCAAAACAATACCATGTCGAATTGCTCTGTTCAAGTGTTTAGAGATCCGTATCAATAACGTTAATTACTCGTATTGACCAGAATCCATAAGCCACTCAACAAATCAACCAATACAATATAAAACATTTTTATATCACTAACAAATACGCGCTCATATATATATATATATATATATATATATATGTACACACTCAAACTCATTCTTGGGTGCTACTGACCTTATCACTAATGAGTAACCCCCCAAAGCCAAGGTTCTCGCTTAACCTTCAGCTCTGATACCAAATGTAATGACCGGGGTTTTCGACCCTCAAAAAGCGACAACAATACATCCATTGTATTACATGCCGAAAAATCGAATGTCGGAAAACCTGATTGTTAGGGAAAATGAAAGAAGGAAGAAGATAAGAAGAAAACTAAACAACACATAATCTCACAGCGGAATGAATAATCTATAATATACAACAAATCTTTACACAAAAGTAAAACTGTAACATATGTATATACAGATATCAATCAAAGTATACTATCCTATTTCAGCTTGGACAGTTATAACAGTCTGTCCTTACAATTGCTGATAAATACAACAATGAATATAGTCTAAAAAAACCATCTACGTGAATACGTCTCTAGCCCCCAACTCACCTCCTGAAGCTCCAAAGCATCCAAAATAATCTGTACTGTGCTCGGTCTGACCCGAGCATTATAATAAAATAACACCCGAGTCGATTTGGAAAACCGGCGTGAGAAAAACACACCCAACTGGATTTTTTAGTTATAAAAAAATCTTTGAAATCAAAAGTATCTCGTAAGACCACGTCGCACATAAACAGGGACGGGTTTTTACCTTACGATAACCAAAACCATTTTCTATAGAAAATCCATTTATATTATAATAATGTCTAGGGGTCAAAGTAAAATATGAATATAGATGAAATGCTTGCATCTCACGTTTCAACATAGTTGGGCACAACTAAGTCCGTACGGTGCTTATTGGAGAATGGATTCCATGCAATGACTGGGCTACTAGGGTACCGCCCGTCACAGTGCATCTCTAGATAAATAACGAGGTCGAACCTATCGACTCCTTCCAACACAAGACCGGCCTACCCTTTACTGGATAGCCTGAGGGTGTTCTACAACCATAAGTATGTGTAGTATTATATTTATATTATATGGAATTTTGGCAAATCCAGCCGACTTTATAGTGGGTCGTGCCAATGTATATAAATAAAGAAATAGGTGTCATGCACATGCGCAAAGTAGCTGTACACGGTTTTATAGTGGCCATTCCACTTAAATACAGTACAGGTGAGAAGCAAGTCGCTTCCACAACTAAAAAAGAAAATCCAAATGTCCTCCCGAGAGGAGGAACCACTGTCATTATCAACTGACATAGGCCTTAGGACATGGATAAACCCGGAAAACTGAGCCACAATATCTGGATCATAGACGTCTGAATCACCAGTATATAGATATTTTCTATCCCAGGAATCATCTGCCAATACAGCGCGATTGTCATCCAAACCCTCACCATTAGACGACAGAATAAGACCATCACCTACTATGTGATAATATAATCGCCGACACTCCCCATCTCCACCTACATACATATAATAACACTCAGACTCAGGACAATATCTCATTTCTGATTTCACATGTACCCAAGACTTCTCCCAGAAGTTCCACCTAATCACTGGAGGCTCTATAGTTTTCCACTTGCTGACAGAAGAAATATCCTGAGCAACTTCGTAAATTTGGACATTGGAAGATGGAGGGACAATAGGTGGAGGCAAAGGCAAAATCAAGGCCGCACCATCTTCCAAGGATGAAAGAACTGTCATAGGCTTGGGTACCCATATCCTCACTAGAGGTCGCGGTAGCAGGACCTTAATAGGAATAGGATCATCAGACAGAAGCTTACAGTCGTTATTAGTGTGACCGAAGGAGTGGAAGGCCGTGCAAATATTCGATTTCCAACTATAATGAACATCAACAAGAGCATCATGACCATCCGCTAAACGTACCTTAATCTAAGAAGGGAGAAGCTTATCCGGTGTAATCTCAATCAATGCCCTAGCGAATACTAGATTCTTTCTTGCCATAGTGTTTGCATCAAAGCATTTGAGTTTACCAATGAGGCTAGCTAGCCAATCAAGACCAATCAAGGGCTGAAGAACGGAAGGTATATGTGTAAAATGTGTCCAAACAGGAACAGACAAAACCTGTTCCCTTGCTCTATCAACCGTTGGACTCCACATTGTAATAATGAAAGGTTTGCCATTAATAATGGATGGTTCCGCCTCAAGAACCCGAAGACGCTCTTCTGCAATTGACAATTTGAAATAGAGCATTCCATCTATATAGTTAACATGAAGACCACCTCTAAGTTTCCAAACTTTACGACAATGATACGAACATCCACATAAGAAGAATATGAATCGAGAAAGAACCCAACTAAATGATCATTCCAAATTTTAACTCCAACCTGAATAACTTCAGATGGAAGAATCATAGCGTCATCTAATTCAATTGTTTCAAAGGATCGGGGTGTGTAATTACCAGAATTTCTCGGCAAAGAGGAGAACAAAGAGGACCATTTCCTAGTTGCAGGAGAAATCGATTTCAAGGCTTGAGAAGAAGGCACGTGAGTTCTAGGGGAATCTGAAAAAAGAGTTAACTTTTTATGTGGATGTAGTTCAAGGGAAAAAATGAAATCAATTTTAATCTAAAGGATGCAAGTTTGAAATTTTAGTCCGAAGAACACTGAATGCTATATTAATATAGCATCAAATAAAATAGAATACTATATTAAACTAGTATTAAATAAACAGAATGCTAAATCAAACTAGCATCGGATGAACCACACTAGATGAACTAAAACAGTATTCATTTCACGGTTAAATAAATGTCGAATAAATATATCAATACACATATATAATGCTAAGTTCATATAGCATTTGTTTTCATATTAATATAGCATTCAGCATCTTTCAGACTAAATTATAAAATTTGTGTCTTTTATTTAAAAATGTGGCTAAAGTTTTTCCTTCTCCATATTTTCCTACTTATATTATGTATGGAAAAGAAACATTATTTAAGTTTTAAAACAGTAAAATAATAATGACGACGCCGACAACAACAACTAATAAACTTCAAATAGTAGTCTAATGGGGACTAGGGTTTGGGCCCCCACCTTCATCCTTTCTATTTTCAAATCTTCCCCACTTCGTCTATTTCAATGCCTTCTCTTATACTCTTCAATCAACTATCTCTCATCTTCTTCCTCCTTTTTCAATTTTCTCTATGCTCACTTAGTTTACATTTTTTGGATTATTTGCTTCAAATCCATCGCCTTAGCTTTTCTTGCAATCCTAACCTACTCATTTCCATGAGCTTAACTGGTTGTCTTAGTACCTAATTGGCTTTTAGGGTTTCTTCTTTCACATGGAGAAACGTCTATTTCTCCCTGTCGACCTTAGCCTTTTAGAACCTCTTGCTCTATTTACTTTACATATTCATCTTCATTAGATTTCCCTCTGAGATGGAATGTCGTGAGTGTCTAGTGTTTTTTAGAGTAGTAATATGTGCTTCAACTTTAGGTGTTTGGGTCTCCATGGTTTGATTTGGATTCTTGCATCATTGCCTCTGAATTGGGTGCCAAATTTTGGTTAGTCATTGATATCCTTCTTGGTGTTGTTTGCATCTGATTGTTGTGCAAATGTCCCCTATGGTGGTTGTTGTCTACTGTAATGATGAACGCCTCTTTCTCTTACCATGTATCTTCCCTTAACATAGCATGCATCCAATGGCGAGTGTATTGCATCAGTTGGGGTGCCAAGTTGCTGTTGTCAATGTTGAGTTTCACTGATTTAAAGTTTTTGTCTATTCTACTATTGCACTGTAAGCATATGCTTCTACGATTACTGTGATATTCTTGTATACCAACTTTGCTTACTCATCTTTGTAACTTTGCTACAATTTGGAATGAGTCAATATGGCTTTGATATTCTTTGGAAATCGTCATTTATCTATGTGACATAGGTATCATTTATATGTGTCATGGTAATAGCGTAAGGGTAAGATGTAATTTGTGTCTGTAACTGTGTATGGTGCATGGTGTTTAGTAAGTTGTAGTTGTTGAGGCGAACTGGCCTCTCACTTGTTTTAGCTACATAATAAAGCAACAAATGATTCACTATAAAACCAGCTTACCTTGCATAATAATAATAATAATAATAATATTTGGCATTATCGTCTCTAAGTAACGATAAGTATTCACAATACTCTATGACTTCAATTTTCATTTTATATGTGTATATAAGTGTATAGGTATGTATTCATTCAGTATAACTATATTGGATATTTTAAACTTTAAAATCATATTACTTTATATGCATAATATAAGATTCTCTTATTTAGGGTGTTCTTGAGCAACATGAAACAGGTACACAAAAGGGGCATCTGAAAGGGGCACGAAAGAAAAATGGTTCCCGAAACGGGAATGCGTAATTGCGTACTAAAGGGGCATTCTCAATTTTTTTATTACTAGTTATATTGTTAACCATTTTATATTGTTTTAAAGTTGTATTGTAATGCAAATAACGATACAAAAACGATATTGCAGTAACAGTATTACATCAATTTTGAAATACAGTTACAGTACAACAACAATTTCGAATTACACATACAATAACGATATAATTGTAGCTGCAAAATACAAATTACTAACGTAGTCCAACAACAACTAGTTCATCTCGTATGTTATCACAGTCGTCTGCCATGGAATTTTAACGGTTCTTTGAACTGGTTCATGATCTTTATTCTCAGACGTTCAATTTTATAATACTCCTCTAGATATTCTTTCGAAATTGGATCGAGATCATCATTGTATGCCATAACTTAAGATTTCCTTCGTTGTATCTTCATATGAAATTGTGAATAACAATTGTAGAAGTTACAACCTTTACTTGAACGGTATAACCATACGTCGACATGTTAGGTAAGATAGCAAAAAGAATTTTCAAATTCCGAAGGTTCTTTCGATAGTCATACGTAAACTCAAATGATAGTAGTTAAAAATTTCATTTTTAATCTTTAGGCTGGTTGGGTCTGCGTTTCATAAAAATTTGGAATATGATAACTTACATTGTAGTAGGGGTGGTAAGTAACCATCCATCAGTGGATACCCCGAGTCAACTAAATAATATTGTCTTGCTGGTGGATGAGTGAAATCCAAATTTCAAGTGTTCAAAGCCGAATGAAAAACTTTAGTATCATGTGCAGAACCTTCCCACCCTGGCCTTACAAATATAAAGGTTAAATCAAAGCCGCATACAACCATAATATTCTACGTAGCAAATCCTTTACGCCCAACATGTCGTTGCATGTTTGCAGCTGGCACATGTGCAACTACTTGTGTACCATCAATAACCATGTTAGCAAATTTCTTCGCTAACCTAATATGCAAGGCGAACTAAGGCTGGTTGGAATAAGGGTTTAAGTGGCCTTATGCAAATTTAGGAAAATATGAAAGTGCAAGCTCAACTCTGAGTCTGAAGATAAGTCATATGCATGTCCATAGTTCAATAATAGTTGAGTATACACATTTAAGAGAAGTATGCAATGCAAAGTTTCTTATCCAAGTCGTTCTATGTACAAGTTCAAGGGTTATAATCCTTCAAGAAAATATGCTATGCAAAGTTAAATGTTTAAGGCTTTATATGAAAAAAGTTCAAGTGTTACAATCGGTTCTAAAAATCCCCAAATCAATTTAGGGTTTACAACTATAGAAATTGAGAAATAGGGAAAGAATGAATTGACCCTCTTTATGTGTTGATGGGGGCTACTTATAAGGATGTCAATCATGTGGGATGATTGACACGTGACACGGCTTTGAATCCAAGGGCTCCGATGACACCATCTTGGTGTAACCTCGGTATCCCATTCTTGAGATTCGACGTCACTTGCTTACACAAGTTCAACAACATACTCACCCTTGCAGAAACTCAACATCTTCTACGTCATTAAAGTTTTAGTATCCCTTACTACTTGTAAAAGCTCAAAACCATTTTCTAGTGTTGAAGCTCAACATCATCTATTAGTAGATGCTCTACAACATTTACTGTTGTAGAGGCTCGATAATAGTTGATGCATTATAGGCTTGTTATTCATAGAAACTTGATATCCTCCACTTGTGGTTAGATGCTCGACATCGTTTAGTGGTGCGGCATCCTTCCTTTGCCACATACTCTACAGCATTTCATGTTGTAGAGGTTTGACATCTCTTGTTCTTTCAAGTTTATTGTAGCTCGATATCTATAAGCATTTACTAGTTCGACGTCTTCATCCTCTTACAAGCTCAATACCCTTCTTCATTACTAATGTTCGACATCACCTTCTACTTGTTAAATGCTCGATAACACTTGTTGTTGTAGAGACTCATTACCCCTTAGGGACTCGGCATACCTTCACTGCTTGCTAGTTGCTTGGAGTTCGACACCTCTTCTATGCATGTTAACTATTTGAACATTAAACAACCTTTTTTATGTAGAGGCTCGACATCCCTTTGGTATTAGATATTCAACACCTTCTTATGATTGCTTGAAGCTTGCTATCCTTTTTAAACGTTGAATGCTTGATGGCTTTACTTTCTTCTGGCTCAACATCCATTGTCAATCCAAAACTCAACATGTTCTCTTTAGATGCTCAATATACATTTGTAGTAATAAGCCCTAATATAGTTTTTAAAATATAGATAATATCCCTTTGATGTCCTAATTTGTTCTGGGATCCTATTAAATTCAGAGTCTATCAGTTCAATTATATCTTCAGATAGTAACAATTTTTTTTCAAAACTTCAAGAAAATAAGCACACCATGCTATTTGATCGTTGAAATCTTTTAGCAACTGCTTGGAAGAGACGACGTAATTGTATAGGAAAAGATGGCTATTGTTTCCCTAACACAAATGTCGGATGTTTCCTTCAAACCGCAACCTTCTAATCGCTCACACAATGTGAAAAAACAAAGTTTTTTCATTCGAAAGTTTCATTGACAACGTTGTGCATGAGCGCACAATATATCGTTGATCCAATGAATTCCCTTATATTCGGAATTGTGAATTCAAGAGATTGGAGCTTTCGGTAGCAATCTAATCCTCGTAATTGCTTGTATATCAGCCAGATCTTCAACATCAAAATCCGTCAGATAACTTTCATCCACCATTTTAGCCATTGAGATGGATTAGAAGACATAGATAAGGAGATGAAGAAATGATGTGGAGATATGGTGGTGGTTATGAGAGTTTGGGGGTAATTTATAAGGGGAAAACGCTGGTTGTTGGGTTAAGCCGTTGGTGTCAGATGCATTAGATGCGTTCGATGCCTCTGACGCATCCTAATGATTTTCAACGGTTGACCCAAACAGTCCATTCTGTGGCCCCACGACAGACACGTCTATATAGAAGGCAACATAAACAGGCCAAAAATTGACGATGAATGCACCCTTAATTATACCGTTTATAATTTTGATATTAAAATTTATATTTATTTATATGTATACATTACTAATTAGCACTTTAATCAATATTATAACTCAATCATTACATTTCATATCATAATTGTAAATTATTTAAAATTCTACTTATTTGTTGCATTTATAATTTTGAATCCAAAACAGATTCAAATTCATTCATATATAACTTTATCAAGTTTAAAATTAAAATTGAAACTATTTAAATTTATTTATTTATAACTTTTATAAACTTAAACTTAAAACAATTTTAAATTTATTCATAACATTTCGTAAATTTTAATTTTAAATTAAACCAATTGAAATTATAATTTTGTATATCATTCAAATAAGCTTATTTGGATCAACCCAAGACACAACACATTTGGGCCTCACATTGAGGTCATACCCTAGATATAAACCACTTTGATGAGTCGAGTAAGGGCATTAATACCATTGTTAAATGCTCTTTCCTTGATACCCATGTAGGCTCTGATACCATTGCTGAATTAGGTGCATTGGGTAACGAGGTAAAAAAGGAAAATTAAAATGAAAAACTTTTTCAGTTCATTATGCAATTGATCATCCATAGTGTTACATTAATAATTTAGTTATATACTAAACATATCCAACGATGGTTGTTTGAATTCCGATTAGAACTTCAAATTATATTATCAAAAGTTGATATTTATTTGAATAAAAGATTTATAAAATAAATAATTATTAACTCATATAACATTTATGTAAAATAACATATTAAAAATGGAATAGTTAATAAATTAATATTATTATTAATTTGAATAGTAATATCTATATTAATTATAATGTTAATAAAATAATATAAATTTAATTTAATTAGCATTTATTAAAATATAATATTTAATAAAATAGTAGTTTACATATGAGTAAATTATAATTCATTCAAATTTATTTCTTGAATGGATTAAGACAAATAATATCTCAATAATTGATATTTGACTACTAGTGGTTATATATATATATATGTATGTATGTATGTATGTATATATGTGTCTGTGTGTATATGTATATGTATATGTATATGTATATGTATATGTATATGTATATGTATATGTACATGTATATATATATTAAAATCATAATGTCTAGTCTAAAGTTTCGGAATAAGCATGAAATTTACAATAAATAGTGTTAATGTGTTTATAATTGAAATATGAACTCAACGGTGCAAGTCGCGTGCAAAACAGAGCTCGTATGCGAGACTTTTACATGTTTAAATAATTAAGGGCTAAATGTAATTTTGTTATTTTTTTGATAGTAAGAATGGTACTTCAATGTAGTTTTGTAATATATAGGGGCTTAAGAATAATTTGACCTCTCTCTTTCTGAACCTTAGCAGACATAGACGTAGAATGTCCTAAGGAATTTCCGATCGCTTGAGAACGCCAGAGGTTGTGCAACCTCCTACCAATGTTCACCTCTTACGAAGATGAACCAACTCATGCTAGTATATCTGATCTTGATGTTCTATACCTAAAATACTAATCAATGCTATGTGGATCATGCTCGTTGGAACCGCGCTGATGCTCACAACTATCTCTTTTCTGACCAAATCGACCTTGGTACATCTACATGCGATGATGGAAGGTGCCCATGTTAAAGAGATCCAATGTTACGGTAGAAATTTTCAAGGTTGTGCACATGCACAATTTTTTTAATTATACAAACATATATATTTAGTTTCAATGTAATTTTAGTTTAAAAGTCCTTGATGATCTTGTTGGTTGACCACACTTTGAACCATTTGTTTCACCTAAGAGCGAATATTTATAGAATTCAACGATGGAGTTGCAAAGTCCACCATTAAGATATTATGAATTAAGAGAGAAGAAAAGTTGTGTGTCTAAAATGGAGGTTCTATGTGTTTATTTATAATGTCAAATACTATAAAAATAAATCCTTAATATATTCTCATAGGCTAGATTTTACTTATTGATTTGGTCCATCAACCCTGTTAAATAATAAACCATTTAATTATTATCAATATGGCTAGCCTCTAATTATTAATCAATATTAATAATTTGGACTACTATACAATATTTATTACTTAATAAACATTATTTTCGTCCTATATAAACAATTAAATAAATACATAAAAATAATATATATGTATATAATTTATTTATTTATTCTAGCTCACTAAAAATATTAATAAAACTATAATTAAAATTATGTAATAATTATATAAATTTAAATAATAATTCATAAATTTTATAAATTATCTCATTAAAATATTTTTGATCGAAAGTTAAGAGTCATGGTTGTGAAGCTCCAAGGTGTGAACTTAATCCTCAGCAATAAAGCAATTAAATAATAAAGCCTGTACGGACTTGCCGAAGCATAATAATGAACACGAGTTCTATTGCTTACATATTATCTAGGTGAAATCCAATTTTTTTACCATTTAAATCAACACCCTTAAGCAATAATATATTGCGCAAGTTTTCTCTTCATAATCGGTGTATCACACAAATATCTAGAGCTCGATCAATGGTTCAAAACTCTAATAATATCTATAGTTAATCGTGAAGTCCAACATTAAAGCTCGTGGTTCAATTCAATAATAATTTTTTTGGTAAAACAATTCGATAACATATATCTATTCAATGATTCACTTTAGGCAAAGATTTTAACTTTAAATTAACTACCGATTGAAGTGAAATTAATATTCTATTCAAAAGAGATGTATTCTCTCTTGAATAGTATTTCACTTCAAGTGGTTCAACTTATACCAAATTACGGTCTTAACTCAATCATTATTGCTTACGAATAACCATAATCAATGTACAGATTAGACACACAAAATTCACTGTGTTCTCAAGTCAAATGACTGTTGTACATCATCACATGAGATCTTCTATTTGACTTCATAACTAACATATAGAAGACTCTCATTGAGTCATTCTGTCATTACTCCAAACAATCATATGTACATAACCCCTTGGTACCCCCAATGGTCAAGAGAAATCCACCATCTATCAAATGGAGAGTGTTATGAACATTAGTCTTAACAGATGTATCGATGTCCCCTTTGTAACAACTTGGAATTTTGAACACTTCGTATAAAAATATCTAAATTATTTAAATATTTGAATATTGGTTAAATGTGATTAAACTAATTTAATAACCATGTTAAACCCATTTAATTAATAACACATAATGGTAAATGTTATCCCGCCTTTTGGCAAGGCCGTGACACCAAGAACTTAACAGTAAACCGAGGACAGTCCATCCCGAAGATCGGTTATACGCAGGCTCACTATGGATGTCGATAAATTTTGTCCGATTCGGGATCAAGCTACAATTGACAAGGCATGACGTGTGAAGCTATGAAAGACAACGTTCCAAATTTAATGTCAATCAGAGTTCGTATGCTCAAGATACGATCGATGCAAACCAAGGAAATCAACTCACACACATCCATCATTTTGCATCCATTTGTTTGTATCCATCAGTTATCTGTTGTTCGTATCCATCAATGAATATCAGTTTGTATCCATCAGTTATCTGTTGTTCGTATCCATCACGTACACTCAACTTCGTGTCCACTCGGCCTGGTTCTACTTCATATCCATCAAATTGGCTCAACTTCGTATCCATCAGTTGGAGTCAATTTGTATCGATCCCAATTGCACAGCTCGTATCGATCGATCAACGATCAATACGAATAAAACATCGAACGAACGATATGAAAATGACCTCCAGCTATCGATACGAAATGGCCCCCAGCCATCGATACGAAGTAACCTATGAGCATCGATACAAACAGAGCAATGATAAACGATACGAACAGAACAATTGCGATCGATACGAACAAGACTCAACTGGATCGATACGAATAGGATACATCCCTATGAAAGACTCAATCACTCGGCACAAAAAGTGGAACGATCCGAGGAGTTAGCGCCACATCAACAAGCAGGCACATGCTCGGATCGATACGAACAGAGCGATGCGAAGCAGATCGATGTGAATTTAGCAGCCTTCAATAAATCCAAACTTGCATCGATCATAACTCAAAATCTACAAGTCCAAATGCCACCAAATTTTCTCAGGAGCTTAAATACATCCTCAAGAATGTTCATGATCTATCCCGACTCGATTGGACCAAATTTCGATCGATACGAAATTCGTTCGTATCGATCACAGATCGAGTGCAAACCACATGGGATCGATTGCGTGGTCCCACCTACGTGCAAGAAGAGGTCTCCCGAGATCTGAGCGAGATATTTGCAGCCTACGCCTATAAATAGCAGCCCAGGACCTACAGAAAAAGGACTGTTGGCTCTTCGACGTCCAGACTCTGTCAAAATCACTGTTGCACTCGAAAATCACTGTTGTACTCGAAATTTACTGTTGTACTCCGCTATACCCAGCAAGCAAAAGTTAATAAAAGTCAATCATTTCATAGTGGACGTAGGCAACATGTCGAACCACTCTAAATCTCTGTGTTTTTTTGCTGTTTTTCTGATTATTGTTTGGAGTGTTTGTTAGATAATCCTCTTTTTACATTTACTTTCTTCATTTTATCTCTTCAAACACTTCCGAAGAGTGTTGTGCCTAATTTTGGTACAAACACTTTGGTGCTTTCACTGAGAAAACCCAGTTTTTCTCCTGCTCGTTGGATCTACTATCGATATCGGATTGCATAAATCTAAGAAGAAGATCCAGATTTCAACGTTTAAAGTTCTTCCATCCTATTCAGATTTGCATCAAGTCTAGGAAAGAGCTTCGCTACCCATCATGGTTAACACCAGGACTACCTAAATTACCGCAGATCTAGAAGGACAGGATAGACAGAACCCCGTACAACCACCTCCTGCCGACCAGAATGCTGCCGGACCATCAAATCCACAAGGCCCTGTCACCAGGGAAGAATTTCAATTGTTAATGCAAGAGCTTACTCAGAGCCGCCAACAGCTCACTCAGCAGCTCCGTGCTAATGCGGAATTGACCAACCAAATAAACCGTCAAAGACGAAGGAGATCTAGAAGGGATCAGGCTTCCTATATATCCACCGAAAGTTCGGCCTCTTCTGACTACCATCATAGATCCACGCGCCCACGACTGGACGAAAGTTACACACAGGCCACTGGGCATCAGCATACATTGAATCTTGGGCAACCGAGAGTTGGCCCGTCAACTAGCCATCAGACTGGACCCTCCTCCCGAGGAGGTGTTGCCCCGTATCATATTACTAACAACCGTACTACCACTGCTACTGATTTGGGAGGTGATGCTCGGAACCGAACGGAACCGACCCATCGCCAATGCAACCATACTCCCAAGCCTTATGTCCCTAAAGACATAGAACCAAGGAGGCAAGACATGGACCGTCGACAATGACCGGCCCCTCCTCGCATTGTGGAACCCGACCACACCTTGGCCCAACATGCTCAAAGTGTCCAGATGCATGACATCCCAGCAATGATCTGTCAAATGATCCGCGAAAGTCAGGGTCTTACTAATGACGACTGGGGAATCTCCTGGAGTCATATCCCTTTTACTGATGAGATACTCTATGCTGAACCACCTCGGTGATTCAGGATGCCGACTTTACCCGTTTATGAAGGTAGCTCTGATCCTAATCAACATATCCTGAAGTATGAATGGTTAATGAATGCTGCACGAGCTGATGATGCAGTTAAGTGTCGAAGCTTCCCGATATCTCTAGGGGGCATAGCAACTATGTGGTTTACCCGTTTACCACCTCGATCTATCTCTTGTTTTGACTTGTTGGCAATCAAGTTTATTGAGCAGTTTCGCATGCATGTCGCAAGACCGAAAGATGTTAATACTTTGTCTAGTGTCACTCAAGCTCCTGGAGAGACACTCAGACGTTATCTGGAAAGATTTCATGCTGCATACGCTGAAATTAGTAACCCCAATGATAATTCGATTCCGATGGCACTAACTAAGGGGATTGATCCCGATTCTGAGTTCGGTAACTGGTTGGCTAGAAAACCTCCTGCGTCATTGGACCGTTTATATTCCAACGCAACCCAATTATTGAGAATGGAGGATGCAAAAAGTCTACGAAAAAGGATGACGCAGGGCCTAGTATGGAACGAATTCAGAGCAATGTTTCTATTAAACAAACCAGAGAGAGCTCCGGGAAAGTGCAATTGAACATTCAGAATAAAGAAAATCAACAGAAAAAAGCAATGGTGACCAAAACAGGAAATGAGATCAGAATCGTGGTCCATGACATAGGGCTCCTATGTTCGATAATTACACTCCTTTGAATACATCATTGGAAAATGTGTATTTACAGACCTGCAATATTATTCAGTATAAGAAACCTGCTCTGAAACTGTCATCGGAGAAACAGATTCAAACAAGAAAGTTTTATAGATTCCACGAAAGCTACGGCCATAACACGAATGAGTGCCGTCACATGCAGGATCTCATTGAAAAGTTGATAAGAGAGAGAAAGTTGGAGCAATTTGTATGGGCGCCGCAGTCTGGAGGTGCGGGCCCATCAAATCAAAATCATGTACCGAATCAGGCAAGACAAGAGGAGCCCGCGCGTACTGGCGGGAGGTTAGTGATAAATACTGTTAGTGGTGGTCCTCATCCAGCAGACCGAAGCTGGAAGGAAATGGAGTCGTATGCCAGTTCTATTAGGCATGCGAGCTTCGCGTGTTGTAGTAGTTTGGAAGATGGGGCTCCGGCCAAGCAATAGAAGGTGATGACTGACGACATCGTCTTCCGAGACAGAGATGCCGACAGGATCGAAGCCCCAACCATCGATCCACTTGTCATATCAGCTCAAGTAGGTGCTGCTTGGATGAAGAGGATCTTGGTAGACAGTGGAAGTTCTGTGAATATATTGTTCAAGCGAGCCTATGACCAGATGAAAATGGAGACTAAAGATTTGAAGCCTTGTCGGTACCATATCCATGGCTTCAATGGAAGTGCGACAATACCTACTGGGATGGTGGAGCTGCCAGTGGAGTTAGGAATTGGAGAACGCCGAAGAGTCCGGATATTACAATTTGTGGTGTTGGATATAGATTCGCCGTATAATGCTTTCTTGGGCCGACCGGCCCTAGATGAGTTCAGGGCTGCTATTGCCTCATGGTGTCTGACTCTAAAGTTCCCCACCGATCATAGGGTTGGAGTCGTTCAAGGAGATCAGGCCGCTTGACGAGCCTGTTATGTTGTTGAGCTGCGAGATGCGCAGCGAAGAGAGAAAGAAAAGGGCGTAGAGGAATCTCTCTGCGTCCGCTTTGTTGAAAATTGACAATTGGTGCCTGGGCCCAGGCCCGGGCACCCTAACCAATTCCAAAGAGATCTTGATCCGAGAGATACTGAAAGTGAAGATGAAGGTAAAGACAGTCAAGCTTCTCCGGCCGAGCTGACGATCGATGTCCCGATCGATGATAGCGACGATTCTAAAATGATAAAGATTGGATCTCAGTTAAGCCAACAAATGCAAGAGGAATTTGTTGAATTTCTCCGGGAAAACCTCGACATTTTTGCCTGGACACATTCTAACATGTGTGGAATCTCCCCAGACATCGCGAACCACACATTGAACATTGACCCGCGACACGTCCCAGTCAAAAAAAAGGCGTGGTATGGATCCAGAGAGATCTGCCGCCCTTAAGGAAGAGGTAGACAAGCTTAAATTGAATGGATTTATTTGAGATGCATTATACCCGAAATGAGTATCCAACCCTGTACTTGTCCGAAAGCCAAATGGGAAATGGAGAATGTGTGTTGACTACTCAGACTTGAATAAAGCTTGCCCCAAAAGACAGTTTTCCACTCCCTCGAATCGATCAGCTCGTAGAGTCAACGGCTGGACATGAACTCCTATCCTTCATGGATGCGTATTTGTGCTACAACCAAATACCCATGCACTTGCCCGACCAGGAGCATACCAGCTTCGTAACCGATCTGGGACTTTATTGCTACAAAGTTATGCCTTTTGGACTCAAGAACGCCAAGGCAACTTATCAACGGTTAGTTAATCGAATGTTCGCTAACCAGATTGGGAGAACCATGGAGGTATACATGGAAGACATGCTAGTCAAGTCACGATTCTCCACTGATCATATCAGAGACCTAGAGTCAATGTTTAATATCCTCTGAGAATAAAGAATGAAGCTTAATCCGCTGAAATGTCACTTTGGGGTCGCATCAGGAAAATTCCTTGGGTTTATCGTCAACGCTCGAGGAATCGAAGCCAGTCCCAAAAAGATCTGGGTAATTAGAAATCTCGATACTCCAAGAACTATAAAGAAAGTCCAGGGCCTCAAAGGGAAAGTAGCAGCATTGAACAGGTTCATTTCAAAATCCACTAACAAATGCATTCCCTTCTTCGATTTGATCAAAAAGGGAAATGGAACTTTGAATGGACTATGGAATGTGAGGGCGTATTCCGAGCGCTAATCCAACACTTCTCAACACTGCCCATCCTGTCAAAGCTTATTGATCATGAGAGATTGTACATTTACTTGGCGGTATCAGAAAATGCAATCAGTGCTGCCCTAATTCGGGAAGAGGACCGAATACAAAAACCAGTCTACTATATTAGCAAACGACTAACCGAAGCTGAGAGAAATTATCCGAAGCTAGAAAAGTTGGCTTATTGTCTTGTTATTGCCTCAAGGAAGCTTCGTCTGTATTTCCAGGCTCATCCTATCATCGTTTACACCGACCAGCCGTTACGGCATGTCCTTATGCGGCTTGAGACGTCTGGTAAGTTACTCAAATGGAAAATCGAGTTAAGTTTGACATTACTTACACTCCAAGACGAGACATTCAAGGACAAGTCCTAGCAGATTTCATAGCTGAATTTACCATCCCAAAGGACTTGCCCGAAACTAGTGAATCTCCCAAGTATATCTGGAAGCTGCATACTGATGGTGCATCAAATGACCGTTGCTCAGGTGCAGGGGTTGTACTTGAAACTCCTGAAGGTTGATCTATATGCTATGCTTTAAAGTTTGATTTTCACGCGACCAACAACGAAGCTGAGTATGAAGCCTTACTTGCCGGATTGAGACTTGCCAGAGATTTGAGAATCATTGCCGTGGAGATTTATTGTGATTCACAATTGGTTGTGTGTCAAGTTCGGGGGGAATACCAGGCCAAGGACCGAAGACTGGCTGCTTACCTTGCTCGGGTTTAAGAAATATTAAATCACTTCGATTATTATGCCATCTACTGCATACCCCGAGAGCGCAATCAGAAAGCCGATTCATTAGAAAAGTTAGCCAGTACATGCGAGGCACAACAAATGGGACTCGTTCTCGTAGAGACGTTAGCTTCCCCGAGCATCGACCGAATGGAGACAAATTGGATATTTGAGGTTATTCCCGATAAGGAGTCATGGATGACTCCATTCAAAAATTATCTCGAGCATGGAACCTTACCAGAGCGCAGGAGTGAAAAGAGACAGATTCTTCGAAAAGCTTTGCGGTTCACTATTCAGAATAGAGTCATGTATAGAAGAGGATACTCTATTCCTTTACTCCGATGTATCACTCACGATGAAATCAAATGGGTATTACATGCTGTGCATGAAGGAGAATGTGGCGATCACACCGAAGGGCAAGCTCTTGCCAAGAAAGTGCTTCGATATGGATACTATTGGCCGACCGTAAATTGCGATGCATCGGATTACGCTAGAAAAATATGAAAAATGTCATAAGCATGCTCAGATTCCAAGATCCCCACCTACCGAAATAACTCAGATGGTCAGTCCATGGCTGTTTGCAGTATATGGCATTGACATTATTGGCTCTCTACCTTTAGCCAAAGGTGGTGCGAAGTACGCCATCATAGCAGTTGATTACTTTACCAAGTGGGCGGAAGCTGAACCCCTTGCTACCATCATAATAAAGAAGGTGATCAACTTTGTAGTGTGCAACATCATCTGTCGATTTGGTCTCCCGCATACTATCATCACTGATAACGGGACTCAATTCGATAGTGTTGAATTTAAGGATTTCTGTCAACGATTCCACATTCAGAAGAAATTCTCCACAGTTGCACACCCTCAAGCGAATGGACAAGTCGAAGCTGTTAATAAATTTATAAAGTCTATTCTGAAGAAATGACTGGAAAAGGCCGGGGGCAAGTGGGTCGATGAACTTCCTATGGCTTTATGGGCTTACTGGACAACCCACAAGTCCGCAACCGGCCACACTCTATTTTCTCTTTCTTATGGTTCAGAAGCTGTTATTCCAGTCGAATTAGAAGTGCCTTCTCATCGTGTGACATACTATGATCCAAAGATAAATGCTATACTACTTGCCGAATCTTTGGATTTATTGGATGAGAAGCGTTAAGAGGCTAATTTGAGGGCAGTCGCATATCAAAGTCGAGTCACCCGCAATGCCAAGGTCCGACCTCGAACCTTTGAACTCGGCGATCTCGTCCTTAAGAGAATTTACCCGGTCCCTTCACATATGAAGCCAACCTGGGAAGGGCCGTATGTTATTGAACGAAAGCTCGGAGATGGCACATTCAAATTATCGACCATCGACGGTCTCACTCTTCCGAGAGTTTGGAACAGAGAAAGTCTTCGTTGCTACTACACATGACAGGCTCTGTTTATTTATTCAGTATAATTTTCATTTGCAATTTGTTTCTGCATTTCAAAATTTGAATTCGTAATAAGGCAACTGATTTTGCCATATTTTCTTATTTCAGCAATAAAATGCAATCTCTTCGAGCCAGAGCTGTGATTTATTGAATGCGTCATACAACTATCACTATGCACGGAGAGCTAAATTCCACCCGATGGTGGAATTTATTCAAATAGGGAGTGACTGTGATACGACCGGTTACTCGCAAAGTGAAACCCGAGCTCGGGGGCAAGTCATCACACTAAAGTCAAAAAAGGGATTGATACACGACAATCCTTTAACCAACTCCAGATTCCCAGAGTGTGAACTGGAGTATAAACTTACAACTATGGTCTCGAAGAGGGTGGATCCATCCACCTAACGACTTTGCCCATATCTTGACCAAGTTTGAGGAGGATGGACCCATCCATCTAACGACCTCGCTTGTTAACTCGGGGTGGATGTGAACCGACCATCCACGATCCTGATAGATTCATCGTTCCCGTAGTGCGAACGAAATCCTAAAGCCTAAATAGATGTGACTGACTATCTATCGGCCAACTCCAAGTTCCCAGAGCGCGAACTGGAGTATAAACATCAACTAACTCCGGATTCCCAGAGTGTGAACCGGAATGTCAACATAAACACCAACTCCAAATTCCCAGAGTGCAAATTGGAGTATAAACGTTAACTCTAAATCCCCAGAGAGTGGATTGGAGTTTAAACACAAACCGGATTGGAATCGACCGTCCCTAAAATGACTCTGAGTCCTGGATCGCGGTCAGAGTGTAAATGAAAATCGGGTGTGACTGACCACTCGTGAATCCATTTAAAGTCCCCAGAGTGTGGACATGATTACAACATCAAGCGGGTGTGACCGACCGCCCATAAAATAACTTAAGTCCCCGGAGCATGGACATATCCTTGAAACTTAAGCAGGCATGACTGACCACTTACATACAGATTCCAATCCCCGGAGTGTGGATGCAATAGTCAATAGATGAGCGAGTGTGATTCGACCACTCGAATTTCCTTGTTTTAGCATCAATTCAATGATGTTAAGCTCGATGTGTTAAAGGCGAAATGCAATTGCCACGTGATCTTTACAAGTCATCCCCGAAACTGGGGGCAGAACTTAAGTGCCAATCACTGAATGAGACAGTGCAGCATCGGAGTCCGGCTTAGCATTCGATAATGGCTCATAGTTGTGGTTTCAGGACTTAGCAAATAAACTTAGATCCAATCCAAAGGTCGAAACTTCATAGGCATACCGGATTGGAGTTAAAATGCAGAAACCCTTAAGCAAATAACCGAAGATTGAGTTGAAGACAAAATAGAATTTTATTTCAACTATTTGTGGAAGAAAAGTAAGTACAAGTTTATCCCAAAAAATCCTACTATCAGGGGCCGAACCTGCATCTATACACGGCTAACGAAAGCTAAAGAAATTCCTATCTACTCAAAAGTAAGCCGAAAAGATGTATCTACTCTTTTTTCCTTTTCGGTTTCCTCTTTTGTGTGGACCCGCTGGAGCTGTCACTTGGTTTTCTCTTTGAGCCCTTACCTTTCGATGGCCGATCTCCAGTCGGGGGCATTATATCAACTTCCTCCTCCAAACTCAAATGTATTGGATGCTTCCTGAAGGCGGATTCAGAGGGACGGGATCAACAGTAGGAGGCGGGATAGGCACACTTGTCTCAACGACTGTTCCTCCCGGAGATATCATCCGTAAAGGGGCCGGACCGATCCCGCCATTCCACCTCCAAAGCCACTGCCCCACGTGGTTGCCTCCATTTCAGCATTGATTTCAGCTATAATTTCCTCTTCATGGAGTGTTTGTGCATCGCCGGGGACTCCCGCAGTTGGGGCCGAAGAACTAGTTACTGTTGCGCTTCCACCCATGACAAACGGTAAATCGGCAAAGGGCTCGCTGTGATGGCCGAGAAGTTTAAGTGTGCTTCCTTGTGCTCCATCAGTGGGCGCTATGGTCGTTGTGTTGGTTGCTTCTGTTATAATGGCCTCGTGCACATGATGTGATTCTTGAGTTGCAGGAGGCATGACTGACGTAGCTTCAATCACTGGATAGAAACAGAGAAAAAACTGTTAGTAATTACTTCAAGCAACGCTTCCGATTTTGAACAAGCATACAAAATGTACAGAGTACCTTCCTCAGTTTGGCTCGTGAGTGGCTGAACAACCTCAGAGACTTGCTCGCAGGCCGGAGACAACTGCGGTTGATCCAAGTTATAAGCAGGAATGAGGATCAACTGCAGGTGTGGATTCAGGCTGAGTCAGCACGAGAGTTTCAGAACTTATATCATGATGCTCGACACCAGAGCCTTCTCCAACTTCTAAATGCTGAGCGCCAAGCTTCTCCTTTTCATACGAGATCATTGCATCCTGAAGAACTTTCCGTTCATCTTTGCTCAACACCCGGTTCTCGAGCTCGAACTCATTGATCGGTTCAGCTTGATGAGCAGCCTTTTCATCTCCTACCAATCAGCCCTAAGCATTGAACAGATGTATTGGATAGTTATCAAGCCAGGCCAGGTTTCTGTGCTTCAAAACATTGGCATTGTAAGTAACGAGAAGATCTTCAATATCTACCTCTAGCCTGGCTTCAGCCATTTTAACTTCCTCCTCAACTTTGGCCTCCACCTCTTGAATTTTGGATACTGCCACATCCCGTTCACCTCGAAGCACCACAGCCTGTTCACACGCCTCCCAGGCTACTTTATTTGCATCATCCTTTTCCTTGATGATTTCAGAAAATTTGGCTTTAAGCTTATTAAGTTCTTTCAGAGCAGCGTCCCTTTCGGCTGTGACGATGGTGTTTCGATGGCCCATCTCCTCCACCAAAGCGAAATGCGTTTGTCGCATTCTTTCCATAGATTGAGTTGCCTTATCAGCTTTTTGGATGGCCTCTATTTCAGATTTCCGAGAGGCTTCAACTTCATCATTAAGCACTTGGATAATACGGTCTTTTTGGGCGAGGTCGGTTTCTAACTTCTCAATTATTTTTGCTCGCTCAAAAGCCACCGATGATGCTTTATCTGCGGCTTTCATCCACTCCTTATATTGGGTATAGATATCATGAATATAGTCGTGTATCGTTTGTTCAGCCTCACAGGGGATTTTCTTTAAGTGAGGAGGGAAGATAAAGCCGTCGAAGCAAATGTTCGGAAAATCTTTTCTTAACTGGGCAATTCTGATAGCTCCTTCCCCAGTGAGCTCAGTGATGGCTTGTTCAGCAATAGTGGGAGGTTCGGCCTTAGTCCTACGACATTGAGACTCAGACCTCGGAACGTGAGAAGATGGTTTTTGGCGTGGAGGCTCTAGGGGATATGTGCTGTGTGTAGAAGATTGTGTAGGGAATCAGGGAGGTGGAGAACGCGTTTGAGATCGATATCTATTTTCCTTGTCTCTATCTCTATCCCTCTCATAACGCTCTTGACTGGAATAACCGCGATCGTGGTTTCTATCATCCTCCCTTCGACGGGACTCATAATACAAACTCGATGATTGGCACGCTGAACGGAGACTTCCAAGCATAGAATCTCGCCTATTCATCGTATCTGCAAAGTAAAAGAAAAACGGAGTTAGTAATCTCTCGAAGCAGACAACTTAAGGCTGGAAACCGTGTAGTGCCGTGAAGTGTATATGTGTTTACAACCCCCCGACCAACCGATAATGTCGGTTGCGCTGATGGGAAGAGACTCGCTTAAATCTAGAGCACTTTGAAGCCCCTCCAATCCGGTGTCGTGTTGAAGTGACACATAGTCCGGAATCAGAATATCAGCAAGTCCTTCAAAAGGATTCTCTACTTGCGAGGGAGGAGCCTCCGAAATTCTAACACCGGAGGCTGGCAGGGACACTATTACGGATTTCCATCTTGAGGATTTGTGACGCTTGTGTGCAACTGCCTTACCTTTTCGCCTTCCCTCTGAACCCTGAAAACTGTCAGAAGGCCCGACCACGGGTTCATCGTTCGTAGGCGTGTGTTCTTCATCACCCTCCTCAGCTATTACGACCCCGGGCGCTTTATGCTTCACCCACTTCGTTGGGACTGCCCTATGCGCTCCTTCAAGTCTTATGCTTTGTTTTCGTTCGATCAGCCCAATAATCCTCAAGTTTCTGTCTGTTAGCACTGAGTCCAAATCTCTCAGTTCGCTCGGCACTTCCTGAAGAACTCGCACTATCTCTTTGAAGTGAGAACCTTCGGGTCGCGAAAATGCAGCTGTAAAGGAAATACGATATTAGTTTCAACATCAACTATGACCATCCCGTTAACCACTGAAAAAATTGCAGCACTTACGTCTGGCTAACCATCGACTAGCAAACCCTAAGGGGCATTGAACATAGAACCACTCAGTTTTGAAGTAGCTAAATCTGGTCCAGGCACCAGTCACAGCTTGGCAGTTCCTGACCACCTCTAAGAACGTGAAAGAAGGGCTATCTCCTCGACTCTTAACATTAAAAAGGTATTTGATTTCGATCGGAGTCGAGGGTCGGAAAAGATGCTCCATGAATACAATGAATAGATTGTTTAGCAGAGCATATCCGTTTGGATGTAACTGTGATGGGGCGATTCCAAAAAAGCCATCACTTCTCTAATATATTGATTGGATAGTGGAAGTGTCCCGGCTGTACATGAATGCTTGTTGAAGGTAGTAAACCCTTCCGGGGGAGCATGCGGTCTGTCATTCGGTCCTGGTAATAAGACGTCGTCTAGCGGTAGACCATGCCTTAGACATATCCGCCCCAACATATCTTTGGAAACATTGGATGGCACCGAATCTTGCGGATTTCCGATAAACGTGGCCCCTGGCAGCTCGTCCGGAGCTGGATCGATAACTTCGACCGCGATGACTGGTATCTCGATTACTAAGGGAGCTGGACTTTGGAGCTCCTGCTGCTGTGAACTTGTAGCTTCCATAGCTAATCAACTTATCAAAAACCATCATTAGATGATAATAAGCACGTGTGTTCCCTAGTGTGAAGTGCGTGAAGGTGTTGTGCAGTGCAGTGCTACATGTCACTCGAGAAACTTCATGAAAATAAAAGAGAAATGTTCAAACGACAAGACTTTGAGATTCGACCGGAGTGACCGTCATCGCTAACCGTCAAAACCGTGCCATGCAGACTTTAGAGACCGATCCGAGTTAAAGTTTGTTAAGTTTTTTCTAGTTACAGTTCCATCGACGAGCTTCGAAGGGCAGTCAATTATGCAGTGAAACGGTTAAATCCTATTATGCAAGGCAGAAGCTCGTCGAAGTCAAATGTTCGAATGTGGAAAAATTTCGTATTCATCAAGGCCAAGACTCGGATTGATCATAAGATACTTCATTCGTATCGATCACCAAGAGCACGGTTCGTATCGATCAGGGGAAACAACAATTCGTATCGATCATGGAACAACGATTCATATCGATCAGCCGAAGATCGTTACGTATCGATGAAAAACCCACTGCTTCGTATCGATCGCCAGACCCATGATTTCGTATCGATCACTCTGGATCAATACGAATTCCAATCACCAACCGATCGATGCGAGTGTCCACCAGCTATTGATACGAAACAGTTCCTTCATTCGATATGGGAATCCATTACGCCCAGATCGATGCGAACCAGTTCTTCACGATTGATGTGGATGCACTACACTTCTTCTCCAAACAGCATAAATGCCATTGCTCCTTCCTCAATCTTGCTCCGACCCAACTCCGGTAACGATGTCGCCGAAATTGGTCATGACTCTAAACGGTTTGGCATTAGAACTCGAGTCTCATCATTTTAATGTGAATTTATTGATCAATTAATTAATTAAAGTAATTAGTTCGAAAGATTAGCGGGTTGAATAACTTGGGAACGAAGGCAGTTTCTCTTCTTCAAAGCTTTTGATCGATACGAAAGCGAAGTGTAGAAATGAGAGCAAGTGAAAATTCGGCTCAGTGCAAAATGAATTTATATGGATGAAAAACCAAGAAAAAGAACGTTTCGTCTCCCAGTATTAAAAACCGGTAGAAACGGTCTTCAGTATCATTGATACACAGAGTTTTCTTCGTATCCATCCACCCATATCGATCAGGGACACAGCTGTTCGTATCCACCAGCGATCGACCACATATGTCATCGATACAAACGCCGCTGCCAAGCCATGTTTAAACTGTCTGTTTCCCATCGATACGAAATGACAATTTCGTATCATCCCTTTGAAGACTATAGGATGTCATATCAATCGATACGACGCATTTCGAAGACTTTCTTCGATACGAAAACAATTTTTTGACCTTTTACGTCGATCCAGGAGAGGATCGATACGAAGGGACATTCCAAAACAACCGTCAAGCGTTGTTGCAACTCAAATTTCACTTCAATTCAAGAGAGGATCGATACAGAATTCGATACAAAAAAACTGAAAAACTAACAACGACTTGTGAACGTGCGAACGTTAACGGGAGTTAGGCTAACATACATTCATGTATAACGGACTAACATCCAATTTTTAAAATTCACAGGAATTGGATACTCGTTTGGTGACGATTACAACAGCAAACAACAGATCACTATCATACAACACTCAGTTACAACAGTACGCGGTACAGCAATTGGTAGTCAACATTTCATGATTTATGTTTATGTGGATCAATCAAAGGTCACAGCTATCGATGAAAGGACGACAACCATTCAGACAAATCAGATAAAACTATTCAGGATGAAGATTGCAACTATTCAAAGCACGTCATGTTCCCACAAGACGTACTTTGGGGGGCAAATGTTATCCCGCCTTTTGGCAAGGCCGTGACACCAAGAACTTAACAGGAAACGGAGGACAGTCCGTCCCGAAGATTTGTTATATGCAGGCTCACTATGGATGTCGATAAATTTTGTCCGATTTCGGATCAAGCTACAATTGACAAGGCACGACGTGCGAAGCTATGAAAGACAATGTTCCAAATTTCAAGTCAATCGGAGTTTGTATGCTCAAGATACGATCGATGCAAACCACGGAAATCAACTCACACACATCCATCATTTCGCATCCATCTGTTCGTATCCATCAGTTATCTGTTGTTCATATCCATCTATGAATATCGCTTCGTATCCATCAGTTATCTGTTGTTCATATCCATCACGTACACTCAACTTCATGTCCATCAAATTGGCTCAACTTCGTATCCATCAGTTGGAGTCAATTCGTATCGATCCCAATTGCACAGCTCCTATCGATCGATCAACGATCGATACAAATAAAACATCGAACGAACGATACGAAAATGACCTCAAACTATCGATATGAAATGGCCCCCAGCTATCGATATGAAGTAACCTATGAGCATCGATACGAACAGAGCAATGACAATCGATAAGAACAGAACAATTGCGATCAATACGAACAAGGCTCAACTTGATCGATACGAATAGGATACATCCCTATGAAAGACTCAATCACTCGACACAAAAGTGGATCAATCCGAGGAGTTAGCGCCATGCCAACATGTAGGCACGTCCTCGGATCGATACGAACAGGGCGATGCGAAGCAGATCGATGCGAATTCAACAGCCTTCAATAAATCCAAACTTGCATCGATCATAACTCAAAATCTACAAGTCCAAATGCCACCAAATTTTCTCAGGAGCTTGCATACATCCTCAAGAATGTTCATGATCGATCCCGACTCGATTGGACCAAATTTCGATCGATACGAAATTCATTCGTATCGATCACAGATCGAGTGCAAACCACATGGGATCGATTGCGTGGTCCCACCTACGTGCAAGAAGAGGTCTCTTGAGATCTGAGCGAGATATTTGCAGCCTACGCCTATAAATAGTAGCCCAAGACCTATAGAAAAAGGACTTTTGGCTCTTCGACGTCCAGACTCTGCCGAAATCACTGTTGCACTCGAAAATCACTGTTGTACTCGAAATTTACTGTTGTACTCCGCTATACCCAGCAAGAAAAAGTTAATAAAAGTCAATCATTTCATAGTGGACGTAGGCAGCATGTTGAACCACTCTAAATCTCTGTGTTCTTTTGCTGTTTTTCTGATTATTGTTTGGAGTGTTTGTTAGATAATCCTCTTTTTACATTTACTTTCTTCATTTTATCTCTTCAAACACTTCCGAAGAGTGTTGTGCCTAATTTTGGTACAAACACTAAACTTGTTTTTGGAATATTTTTACAATAATAAATAGTTTGAAGAAATATCGATAATGTGACCGAAAGCCGTTTTATCAAAAAACAGCTTTTTGCTCAATATGAGTTGTTCAAACTTTTTAGAAATCTTTAATATATTAATGTGCAACTAGTTAGCAATAAAAAATATTTTATGTTTTATGGCTAACTAATTATGGTTATTAGGGTAGGATGATGTCATGGGTGATGTCATAGGGTAAAAGATATTTTGTGGAAGATATTTTAAGGAAGAGTGAAGTGTAAAGTCGACATGTGAGGGGGAGGGTGCTTTATGACCTTCCATGGAGGGTAAGAAGTTAGTGGTTACCTCTTGGCAACTTCTACTTAAGGCTCTTTATATGTTACATTAACCCATTTGCTATTTTTTAAAGGAAGAACAGACTTAGTCACAATCCTCTTCTCTGTTCACTAATCAATCTTTAATCAAAGTAAATCAACTCTAAACTTCACCAAATTTTGGAAAAGGCCCTACGAGAACCTAGGAGCAAGGGAAATAAACTCTAACCATGAAGGAATAGAGCACAAAAGCCCAAATTTGGATCGGCCATGAGCAAAAAGATGGAGAGAAGGGGTGGCCGAGAGCAAAAGTAAGGCAAAGGTGGTGTCTTTGGTTGTTTGGTGATGGTAGGAAGTTATTCTAGTGTTCTTGTGCTTGTGCGTAGAAGTTATCAAGGTTTTAGAGTGAGTTTACTCACCGTTTATAGTATATATTGGGTTATACATGTTGTGTGAATATAAAGCTAAGTAATGAACTAATATAACTTTGGACCATACATGCTTTTGAAAGCAAATGACAACTCTATATTATATATCATCACTTATATGACCTTCCATGACTTGTGATGTGGCCTTGACATTATGTGTGTATATTCGGTTGGATTGTGTTTGGTTTGGAATTGAATGTGGAATGGTTTGTATAACAAAAGGTTGTTATATAAGCACTTCGAAATCCCCTGTTTTGGTGAATTTTTATAATATTTTTTAAAGACATTCTTAAGGTTTCTCGGTTTGATTATGATGTACTATGAGTATATTAACTACTGTAAAAAAATTGGAATTTAAGTCATTAATTTGGGTTGAGAAAATTGACCACAAACTTTCATGTTTTCTTATATGCTCTCCATCCAGTAGCATTTACAGCACTTAATAAAGCTGTCTTTGAGCTAGAGCAACAATTCTAACTTTCAGGTATAGTATTGTTTTAAGCTACTTTTAAGATTTTAAAAGGTTTAAAAATAATATTCAAATAAATTGTTTTTCTAAAATCTTTTTAAAGGTGTGTAATAACATGTATTAGAGTATTTTAAAAGTGGTTTGAAGTTTAGATATATTTTTAATAATTATTTTTGAATTTTCAAACTAAAGGATTTTATATATATATAACATGCTTCTTATTGATTTTGGTTAAATTCTAATTTAGTTATTTCTATGTAATATTATATATAAATATTTAAAACAAATTTGTAACTATTTTAAAAATATCTATATATATATAACTTTGGAAAGTTAGTTAATTATTTTATAAAAGATAAATGGGTTTTGGGTTATAACACTTAGTTAAAATAAAAGGTTTTGAGAAGTTATTGAAATGTATATTACTTTGTTAAATAAGTATAGATATAGTGAGATCATTAAAAAGAGTATTTTAAAGATAATGATGAGTATAAAAATGCTTGTGGGTGTATAGTAAACAATGTTTTAGTAACATTTGTTCTAACCCTTTTAACTATACTTAGAAATGTAATTAGATCTTTTGAAAGCATTTTTTAAGAAAACGACAAGTATAAAATGGTTTTGGATTTATAGCAAACAATGTTTTAGTAACATTTATTTTTAACTATTTTAACTATACTTAGGAATGTAATTAGATCTTTAAAAACCATGTTTTAAAGATAATGACAAGAATAAAATGGTTTTGGATTTATAGTAAACAATGTTTTAGTAATATTTTTTAACCCTTTTAACTATACTTAGGAATGTAATTAGATCTTTAAAAAGCATGTTTTAAAGATAATGATAAGTATATTTACAGTAAACAATGTTTTAGTAACATGTGTTTTTAAACCTTTTAACGATACTTAGGAATGTAATTAGATCTTTAAAAAGCATGTTTTAAAGATAATGATAAGTGTGAAATGTTTTGGATTTATAGTAAACAATGTTTTAGTAACATTTTTTTTAACCCTCATAAATACACTTTGTTCTTTAAACGGGGTATTTCAAAGATAATTATAACTATGGAACGTTTTGGGAAAGGTTAGAAAAGTAAAAGGTTTAACTTATAAAAGAGGGGTTTATAGTAACAATTCTTTTTAACCTCTTTTATTATTTTTTAAAGTGCAAAATCTTGTTAAGTGGTATGTGAATATTCTTATACCTTTGAGACAAGTATATGAATATATTTTGAAGTAATGTAAAGAGAAGAAATGGATAGTGAAGTAGTAGTATACATGTGTGTGTGTGTATCTTTTATAAAGTTATTTTAAATATATATACACACAGACAAGTATTTACGAAGAAGTATTATTTGAAAATACGAGGATTAGAAGTTGCTTCAGTGATTTAATCATGTTTGCGTGTTTATTCGTCTATGGAAAGTATTTACTTCTATACTTAGCACTAAAAGACGACAAGGTAGACTTGATTCTATCTGTGAGAGTTAAGAATGAAGTGTCAAGGTGGGGATTTGATGCAACTAGAGCTCTAACCTATCTGGCTTCACTCATGACCGAGGGATAGGGTAAGTTGAGAAGGTTGAAAATGGTTATAAGTATACGAGACTTGATTTCCATATGCGATTGTTTTATTTCTGTTATCCCGCCTTTTGGCAAGACCGTGACACCAAAGACTTAACTAGAAACCGGTGATAGATCGTCTCGAAGACCAGCTACACGCAAGGATCGCTATGGATATCCATGAAATTTGTCCGAGTCCGGATCGGGCTACAATTGATAAGGCACGTCAAGCAAAGCCGTGGGAACCAACGATCCAAGTTTCAAGTCAATCCGAGTTCGTACGCTCAAGATATCATCGACAAAAGATGGAGTAGACCATCCCTAGTTCGAATCCATAGGCGAAGCCTATATTCGAATCCATCAGACGTGTATTGCCTCGAATCCATGAGAAGTCAACTTACTTCGAATACATAAGCCCAGTCTTGGGTTCGAATCCCTCGAGAATAGAACAGGCTCGAATCGATCAGAAGAAGGCCATGCTCCGAATCCATCAACCACCCATTGCTTCGAATCCATCCTCGAGGCCTTGGTTCGAATCCATTAGCACCAAGCTCCAGTTCGAATCCAGCGAGGAAAGGATCCTTCGAATCCAGGCGGGTAGAGGAGCTCCGACTCCATTCCATAGCACCAACATCATCGATTCGAACAAGCACAGTTTCCATCGATTCGAAGGAAGTAAACCTTCGAATCCAGCATCTCGAGTCCACCAAATAAACGTGGCTAAGAACAAGGATTCGACCCAGTCAACTCGGCAAAGAAATCGGATCGATACGAAGGAGGCGCTCCACGTCATCACAGAAGCCCATGCTTGGATCGATTCGAAGCAATCGATTCGAACCATATCGATTCGAACAGAGCACTGCCACCAGAAATGCAATCTTGAATCGATCATAACTCAAGTTCTACAAGTCCAAATGCCATGAAATTTTCACAAAAGCTTAAGCACATGATGAAGAATGTTCACACCAAATTTCAGCTCGATTGGATGATTTCTTGATCGATTCGAACCAAGGGTCGAATCGATCCCAAAGTGGGCCCGGATCTTCAGATTTCGGCCATGTGGGCCCCTTGACGTACCAGAACTGGTCTCCCCTCATTTTAGGCGAAATATCATCCTCCTACACCTATAAATAGAGCCCCTGGTCATTCAGAAAAGGGGTCGGATAATTCTAAGTACTGAAGAGCGCCCAGATTCTGCCAGATTTACTCCAGAACACCGCCGCTGCTTTAGATTGAGACTTAGTATATAAATTCAGTTGTATTACAGTATAAAGAATTGTAATCTTCAAGTATCGAGCAATAAAATCATCAAACTTCATAGTGGACGTAGGCAAAACGCCGAACCACTCTAAATCGCTTGTCTTTGCAATTTACTTTCTGTTATTTGGAGTTTTTGTTAGATAACCCACAGTTTTAATTTTCATTCTTCACTTTTATCTCTTCAAAAACTTCTGAAGAGTGTTGTGCCCATTTTTGGTACAAACACTTTGGTGCTTTCACTGAGAAAAAACCAGCTTTTTTCTCCTGCTCCTTGGATCTACCATCGATACCGGATTGCACAAATCCAAGAGGAAGATCCAGATCTCTAATTCATAGTCCTTCCATTCTATTCAGATTTGCATAAAGTCTAGGAAAAGGATTCATCATTCAAAATGGTTAGCACAAGAACCACTTCTACAGCTGCTGGACAAGAAGGTAGGGATGGACAGAATCCTGCTCAACAGCAGCCATCCAACCAAGACAATGTCGCTCATTCAGAACCGTCTGGACCAGTCACCAGACAGGAGCTCCATATGTTGCTCCAAGAGCTAACTCAAAGTCGGCAACAATTAGCCGAACAGTTGCGTGCTAATATTGAATTAACAAACCAACTGAACCGCCAAGGCCGCAGAAGGTCCAGACGGGATGATATCTCCCGATCATCTACTGAGAGTTCCGCCTCATCAGACTACTATCACAGATCTACCCGTCCTCAATTAGACGGGAGCCATGCACAAACGGCCGGATATCAACCCGCCTTGACTGTTGGACAGTTGAGGGCAGGACCGTCGACCAGCTTTCAGGCCGGGCCCTCAACACAAGGAGGCCCTACTACACAGCGTACCACGGACAATCATGCCGCAGCTGCCACAACAGAAACAAGGGTTGATACCCGAAATCTTTCAGAGCCAAATAATCAGCAACGTGGGCGTACGCCTGAACCATACGTCCCAGAAGACGCCGAGCCAAGGAGGCGAAATTTGGACCGTCGACAGCGCCCGGTCTGAACTCGCGCTGTGGAACCCGACCACACCTTAGCTCAGCAGGCTCAAAATGTAGCAATGCCCGACATTTCGACTATGATACGTCAGATGATCCGCGAAAGCCAAGGTCTTGCCAACGACGATTGGGGAATTTCTCGAAGTCATACTCCTTTCACGGACGAGATACTGTACGCTGAACCTCCTCGGCGATTTAGAATGCCAACTCTCCCTATGTACGAAGGAAATTCTGATCCCAATCAGCACATATTGAAATATGAATGGTCAATGAGCGCCGCAAGGGCCGACGATGCAGTGAAATGTCGAAGTTTCCCCATCTCACTGGGAGGAATTGCAACAATGTGGTTTACAAGATTACCTCCAAGATCTATCTCTTCATTTGACCAATTGGCAAAGAGATTTGTTGAACAATTTCGCATGCATGTCGCTAGACCCAAAGATGTTAACACCTTGTCTAGTGTTACCCAAGCTCGTGGGGAAACACTAAGGCGTTACTTGGAGAGATTCCATGCGGCATGTGTGGAGATTAGCAATCCCAACGATATCTCAATTTTAATGGCATTGACAAAGGGAATTGATCCCGATTCTGAATTTGGAAACTGGTTAGCTGGAAAACCACCCGCATCGTTGGACCGTTTCTACTCCAAAGCCGCTCAATTCTTACGGCAAGAGGACGCGAAACAGTCTAGGAAGCAGGACGATGCGAAGCCCGGAAGTGAAGGAATACAAAGTAATGTAGCAGTTAAACAGTCCGGTGAAAATTCCGGAAAAGTTCAATTAAATATCCAGAATAAACAAACTCAGCCAAGAGGCAACAGTGGTCAAGATAAGAAAAGAGGCTCAAATCGAGGCCCACGGCGTGAGGCTCCAATGTTCGATAATTACACACCATTGAATACATCGTTGGAAAATGTGTACCTACAGACTTGCAATACTATGCAATACAAGAAGCCGGCTCCGAAGCAATCGTCGGAGAGGCAGATTCAAACGGGGAAGTTCTGTAGATTCCACGAAAGTTATGGCCACAATACCAACGAATGTCGACACTTGCAGGACCTCATCGAGAAGTTGATCAGGGAGAGGAAGTTAGACCAGTTTGTGCGGGCACCGCAGTCTGAGGGGGCGGGCCCCTCAAATCAAAATCATGTACAGAATCCAGAAAGACAGGAAGAACCAGGTCGTGTCGGAGGAAGACTGGTAATTAATGTTGTAAGTGATAATCCTCATACAGCGAAGCGAAGCTGGGAAGAAACGAAATCATATAACAACTTAGCTAGACGAACAGACTTTGAGTATGATGATAACTTGGACAATAAACTTTCGACCAAACGAAAGAGAGCGATAGTTAACGACATCACTTTCCGAGACAACGATATTGATTATGTCGGAAGCCCGACTACTGACCCACTCGTGATATCGGCACAAGTAGGTCCAGCTTGGATAAAGAGGATACTGATTGACTGTGGGAGCTCTGTGAATATCCTTTTTATACATGCTTATAATCAAATGAGGATGAAAGCCAGGGATTTGGAACCTTGCCAAACTCACCTCCATGGATTCAACGGTAGCGCTACCATACCTATTGGGATGGTGAAGTTACCAGTTAGGTTGGGATCCAAGGAACATAGAAGAGTTCGGACATTACAGTTCGCTGTGTTGAACATAGTCTCGCCATACAACGCTTTCTTAGGACGACCTGCCCTTGCTGAATTCAGAGCCGTAATTGCCCCGTGGTGCTTAACTTTAAAGTTCCCTACTGTCAACGGAGTCGGAGTAGTCCAGGGCGACCAGGTTGACTTAAGGACAATCATTCGCCGAAATCGAGTCGCCCGATTACGCAATGCCGAGGACCGACTTAAAACTTTTGAACGCAGTGAGATTGTCATTAAAAAAGAATATCTGGCACTCCCACACGCAAGACCAACATGGAGAGGGTCACACGAAATTAAGCAAGAACTCGGGGATGATACATTTAAGTTAGCAGCCGTTGACGGTCTAACCTTACCAAGGGCCTAAAATAGCGAAAGTCTTCGTCGCTACTCCAAATAACAGGCTATGTTTATTTATTTAGTTTAAATTCTATTTTAAATCTTGTTTCTGCATTTTGAAATTAGAATTTGTAATAAGGCAACTGACTTTTCCATGTTTTCTTATTTCAGCAATAAAATGCCATCTCTTCGAGCCAGAGCTGTGATTCATTAAATACAATGTACAACATCACGATGCACGAAGAGCTAAATTCCATCACACAATGGGATTTATTCAAGTAGGGAGTGGCTATGAAGCAATCAACCACTCACTAAATGAAACCCGAGCTCGGGGGCAAGCCATCACATCAGGCCAGAAATGGGTTGATACACGACAACCCTTCACTCAACTCCGTACTCCCAGAGTGCGAGGCGGAGTATAAACATTTTCCTAAATCCCAGAGTACTCCGAGAGCGCGAGCTGGGTACAAACTTTTTACTTAACTCCGTACTCCCAGAGTGCGAGGCGGAGTATATACATTTTCCTAAATCCCAGAGTACTCCGAGAGCGTGAGCTGGGTACAAACTTTTTACTTAACTCCGTACTCCCAGAGTGCGAGGCGGAGTATAAACATTTTCCTAAATCCCAGAGTACTCCGAGAGCGCGAGCTGGGTACAAACTTTTTACTTAACTCCGTACTCCCAGAGTGCGAGGCGGAGTATAAACATTCATTCAACTCCGTACTCCCAGAGCGCGAGACGGAGTATAAACATTCACAAAACCCCAGAGTACTCCGAGAGCGCGAGCTGGGTATAAATACCAACAAACTCCAGACTCCGAGAGCGCGAGCTGGAGTATAAACATTGCTCAACTCCGTACTCCCAGAGCGCGAGGCAGAGTATAAACATACGTCGACTCCACACTTATCCCCAATACTGGGGGCAGAACCATAACACATAACAAGTTGAAGACAAAAGGGAATAAATTTTCATTTCCACTATCAACAAAAAGAATCTGATTACAAAGTGGTTCAAAAAATTGCTACTAGTGGGAGCCGAATCCACGTCTATACACGGCTATAGAAAAAATCAACAAAATATCGCCCCATGCAACAGAAAATTAAAGAAAGAGTTCAATCTTTCTTCTTCCTTATTTTCTTCTTCGGGGTAGCTCCACCAGATCCGTTGCCTGATTTTCCCCTCGACCGTTTGCTCTTTTCGGGCTTGTCCTCCGGCAGCAACATAATATCGACGTCTTCCTCAGAGCTTGAGATGACGGAAATTCTTCTCGGAGGACGAGTTGAAGGCATGGGAGCAGTAACAGAGAGTGGGGCAGGGGCAGCTTCAATAACTACAGTACCGCCCGGTGAGATCACCATTAATGGGGCAGGCCCTGACGGATTCATACCAGCAGTCCCTGCTGCCATCTCGGCATCAATCTCAGCAAGAACTTCGTCCTCACGGGATGCTTGGGCCGCATCGGATGTACCAGTAGCTGGCATAGATGAACTAACGGCCAGAGCAGCCCCACTCGTAGCATCGGACGGGTTGACGGAGGGATTGATGGGTTCATTAAGAAGCTCCTCAATCATTTGAGCGGTAAAAGAAAACATGTTTGCATCTCCCTCTTCGCCAACTAAGGTAGAAGTCGTGATGGCTTCAGTAAAAACAACCCCTTGCGTTTGATATGGAACTGATAGTGCAAGAGGCGTAGAAACAACGACTTTAGTCACTGAAATGCGACAAAACGAAGATTGTTAGTCACGTGTGTTGCTTAAAGTTCTTCACACTAGAATGCGGGAAGCGTTCAAATACCTTCCTTATTCTGGACCGGAACATGGACAGAAGCATCGGCGGAAGATAATAGCGGCTGGTCGGGGTTATATGCAGGAACGGACTGGGGATCTACCGCACCCGTGGTTTCGGGCAGTGTTGGAATTACAGCTTCAACACTTGCCTCGTGATGCACGGTCCCCGAGCCTTCACCTGTCTCTAAAGAATGAACACCGAGCTTTTCTTTCGCCACCGAGATCACCGCCTCATGAAGGACTTTCCTCTCCTCCTCGGTAAGCAGACGCATCTCCAGCTCAAAGTCATCAAGCGATTCATCTGGATGCGCTGCCCTCTTCTCGTCCACCAGCCGGGTCCAGGCGTTATACAGAATCATGGAGTCATCTCCCAACCATGCTAAATTTCTGTGCTCCAGCACATTTGCGTTGTACATGACCAAGAGATCGTCAAACTCAGCGTCCAGCCTGGACCTCTCCTCCAAAATCTTTTCCTGGATTTCTGCTTCCGCAGACTTAGACTTGACCGCCACCGCAGCAAGTTCGGCCCTGAGAGATACTACTTGATCGCAAGCTTCTTGTGCAGTGGCGTTTGCATCGTCCTTCTCTTTTACCATTTCAGTAAATTTGGCCTTGAGCTCGTTTAGCTCTTTGACGGCTAAGTCTCGCTCAGCGGCAATGGTGGTGTTGCGGTGACCCATCTCCTCTACCGTGGCGCAATGTTCTTGTTGCATCCTAGCCATTTTGGCCACGGCGTCCTCGTGCTTCTGGAGAGCTTGAAGTTCAGAATTCCGGGACGTCTCCATTTCAGATTGAAGAACTTCAATGATGCGCTTCTGTTTAGCAATTTCTGCATCACGTTCAGCGATAATCTTCGCCCGGTCAAAAGCTACTCTAGAAGCCTTCACGGCCGCTTTGTACCACTCCTTATACTGAGCATAGAAGTCACGGATATAATTATGAGCAATGTTCTCAGCATCCGGAGGAATTCTTTTAAGGTTAGGAGGGAAGACATAGCCATCCATGCAAATTTCAGGGAAGTCATTTTTCATTTGGGCGAGTTTAGCGGCACCCTCACTTGTCAATTCAGCCGGAGCTTGTTCTATTATAGCGGCTGCTGTCGGTTCTATTCTTGGCCGCTGAGTATCAGGCCGAGAAGATTGAGAAGGCGGCTGCTGCTGATGAGAAGGCCCTGGAAGGTTTACTGGGGCCCTAGGAGGCGGAGGAGAGCGAGATCGAAATCGGTGCTGGTATCCCCGATCCCTGTCAGAATAATCATGGCCAGAGCGGCCACGCGAGTAATCTCTATCCCTATCATAGCGGTCTTGACTTGAATAGCCTCGCCCGCGATCCCTATCTGACTCTCTCCTGCAGGAATCATAGAATGGAGAAGATTGGCGCACATTTCGAAGCCTATCCAGAGTAGAGCCACGTCCTGACATCTCACCTGCGATAAGAAAGAATTACGGATTAAGATCCCATAAAGCAATGTTTACTATGCAAAAGTCATGAAGTGCTGTGGAAGTGTGTGTAAATGTGTAAACCCCCAAACCGACCGGAAGTGTTGACTGCACTTAAAGGAAAGGGCTCGTTCATGTTTAGGACATCTTGAAATTCCTCCAACCCAGGATTATGAGAAATCGATATATAATCTGGGATGGGAATATCGTCAAGCCCTTTGAAAATGTCTCTCGAATGAGAAGGGGCGGCCTCAGAAATCATAACTCCAGAAATGGGAGGAGACACATCCACAGATTTCCACCCCTTAGACTTAAGTTTTTTGGAAACGGCGGCCTTGCCTTTCCGTCTTTCTCCCGACTCCTCCAAGTTTCCCGAGAGGTCAGCCATCGGCTCCGAATCCGTGTGGGTTCTTTCTTCGTCACTCGCCTCAATTATTCTGATTCCGAGTGACTTCTTCACCTTTCTCTTCTTGGTTTTCTTCTTATCTTCCTTCTTGGAGGCGGGCTTTGCCAATCCCTCGACGACTATACTTTGATTGATGTCGATCAAACCAAGAATTCTTAAGTTATAATCGTTCAGCACCGAGTCAATGTGTCTCAACGCGCTTGGAACTTCTTGAAGACTTCGGACGATACCCTTGAAACGCCCTCCATCGGGTCTGGAGATAATGGCTGTAAAGGGAATGAAATGTCAATTTTAACACCAAAGAGCTATTGGTTAAGAAAACAGGTTAAGGCGCTTACGTCTAGACAACCATCGCCTAGCAAAACCCGGAGGGCACCGAACATAGAACCACTCGTTCTTGAAATAACTCAGTCGGGTCCAAGCTCCAACTACAACTTGGCAATTCCTAACTGCCTCCAGAAATGTAAAAGACGGGCTATCACCCCTACTCTTGAAGTTAAATATGTGTCTGATCTCGGTGGGCCTTGGCGGGCGAAAGAGACAGTCCATAAATATGACAAAGGCACTGTTCAGAAATGCGTGCCCGTTGGCATGAAGTTGCGAAGGAGCAATTCCTAGGTAGGATAGCATCCCTCTGATATATTGATTGAAAGGAGGGAGAGTTCCGGCCGCGCAAGCATGGCGAAAGAATGTTGTATATCCTTCAGGCGGATTGTGCGGTCTATCATCGGCTCTGGGTAATAACACATCATCCAGAGATATGTTATGCTTCAAGCATATTCGGCCCAACAAAGATTCGGAAATGTTGGATTGGACAGAGTCGACAGGGTCCTCGATAAATATCGCCTCCGGTAACTCGTCCGGAGCCGGGTCGATTACATCGGCAGGAATATCGGGAATCTCAAGCACTGGAGGAGTCAAGCTCTGTACCTCTTGTTGTTGGGAGCTCAAAGATTCCATAATTAACTAACTCATCAGAAAGCAACGTTAAGTTCATAAACAGCCTGTGCATGCCCCAGTGTAGTGTGTATGAACGTGTCGTGCAGTGCAAGTGCTGTGCGTTACTTAAGCAGATTCTACAGATCAAAGCAAAATGTCTGTACGACAAAAACTTGGGGGTTTGAGAACGAAGATGACCGTCATCGCTGACCGTCACTTCCACACCATCCAGACGCTACTGATCACTTCAAGTATAAATCAGTTGTATTATTGGTTAAGTCATAGTTCCATCGACGAGCCTCAAGGGAAATTCAAGTATAATCTTTCAGTCAAGTTCGATTATGCAAGGCCGAAGCTCGTCGGAGTCAAGTATGCTAAAGTTCATTATGTTCGTCAGAGTACAAACTTGAAGATTGGCCGTAGTTCAGATAATGAAACAACTCAAAACAACAATGGTATCAGGGGATGAAGACGTTCGAATCCATCGACTTCGAATCGGTAAGGGTCGAATCGATGGAGTTCGATTCCGGGTACTTCGAATCCATATGATTCGACTCGATGTAACTTTATGATAGAGGAGTGCTTCGAATCCATGGGCTCCACATTACTTCGAATCGATCAGTATTTAATTCCTTCGAATCGATCTAGATAACATCACTTCGAATCGATCAAATCGATACCCTTTCCCTCCAAGTCATCGATTCAAAACCTTGCTCTCGAGATCGATACGAACCGGTCATTCCTAGATCGATGCGAAGCAACGGGAGATGACACTCTAATCGCTGTAACACGAATGGCATAACTCCTCAACTCCATCGAGTCGACCCACTCCATTCAGATCTCATCACTCCTCGACTCCGTCGAGTCGACCCATTTCATTCAGATCTCGTCACTTCTCAGAATTTTCTAAAGGAGAAGATAGTTATATTTTCCTCATCTCGAATCGATTCCTTGAGTACCTGATTTGATTGCGAGTGGAAGCATGGACGTGTTCGATCGATTCGTGGTAAGCACGTCAGTTATAGCTCTGGGAAGTCGATTCGAAGAAACAGCTGAAGCAATGGTAAAAAGTAAAAAGTGAGAAGTGAATAGGACCCCGGTATATATAGGGGAAATATGGCGATTCGCCTCCCGGTATACCTGACCGGCTTCTACATGTGAGGAAATCGAATCGAATCGATTCGTTGCGGCAAGTACGAATCCATTGTGAGCCACTGCTTCGAATCCATCACAACACATAGTCGTTCCACCAGTTCGAATCCATCCCTTAGTTCAAATCCATCCGGTTTCGAACCCTTTACAACGCCGAATCCATTCATGCAAGTATCGATGCAAAGCATCATCGATTCGAAGGAGTAGCCGAACAAAGGCTGGGATGATAGTCTTATCAACTCGAAGCACGAAGTCCCTAGGGCCATCGATTCGGAAGCCATCGATTCGAACATACATAGCTTCGAATCCATCACAGACCACTGACGAAAATGGACGAACCGTTTCAATGTGAAATTTTTTGCTTCTCTACTCTTTATACCGATTCAGGAGAGGATCGATACAAGAGGATGACCATAGACAACCATAAAAGCAATATTTTAACTCGAATCTCAAATCGATTCAGGAGAGGATCGATGCAGAATTCGATAACAAACCGAACTGGCAGCGACTTGCTGTCATGCAATGTCAATCAAAGACAGACAGACAGCCAATCACGGTCATTCAGTGGTCAATTATAGCGGTACAGAATACAACTTTCGGTAAAGCATGTCATAACGGCCCAATGAGAGACTGCAGCTTATCAAAGCACGTCATGTTTACACAAGATGTACTTTGGGGGGCAAATGTTATCTCGCCTTTTGGCAAGACCATGACACCAAAGACTTAACTAGAAACCGGTGACAGATCGTCTCGAAGACCAGCTACACGCAAGGATCGCTATGGATATCCATGAAATTTGTCCGAGTCCGGATCGGGCTACAATTGATAAGGCACGTCAAGCAAAGCCGTGGGAACCAACGATCCAAGTTTCAAGTCAATCCGAGTTCGTACGCTCAAGATATCGTCGACAAAAGATGGAGTAGACCATCCCTAGTTCAAATCCATAGGCGAAGCCTATATTCGAATCCATCAGACGTGTATTGCCTCGAATCCATGAGAAGTCAACTTACTTCGAATCCATAAGCCCAGTCTTGGTTTCGAATCCCTCGAGAATAGCACAGGCTCGAATCGATCAGAAGAAGGCCATGCTCCGAATCCATCAACCACCCATTGCTTCGAATCCATCCTCGAGGCCTTGGTTCGAATCCATTAGCACCAAGCTCCAGTTCGAATCCAGCGAGGAAAGGATCCTTCGAATCCAAGCGGGTAGAGGAGCTCCGACTCCATTCCATAGCACCAACATCATCGATTCGAACAAGCACAGTTTCCATCGATTCGAAGGAAGTAAACCTTCGAATCCAGCATCTCGAGTCCACCAAATAAACGTGGCTAAGAACAAGGATTCGACCCAGTCAACTCGGCAAAGAAATCGGATCGATACGAAGGAGGCACTCCACATCATCACAGAAGCCCATGCTTGGATCGATTCGAAGCAATCGATTCGAACCATATCGATTCGAACAGAGCACTACCACCAGAAATGCAATCTTGAATCGATCATAACTCAAGTTCTACAAGTCCAAATGCCATGAAATTTTCACAAAAGCTTAAGCACATGATGAAGAATGTTCACACCAAATTTCAGCTCGATTGGATGATTTCTTGATCGATTCGAACCAAGGGTCGAATCGATCCCAAAGTGGGCCCGGATCTTCAGATTTCGGCCATGTGGGCCCCCTGACGTACCAGAACTGGTCTCCCCTCATTTTAGGCGAAATATCAGCCTCCTACACCTATAAATAGAGCCCCTGGTCATTCAGAAAAGGGGTCGGATAATTCTAAGTACTGAAGAGCGCCCAGATTCTGCCAGATTTACTCCAGAACACCGCCGCTGCTTTAGATTGAGACTTAGCATATAAATTCAGTTGTATTACAGTATAAAGAATTGTAATCTTCAAGTATCGAGCAATAAAATCATCAAACTTCATAGTGGACGTAGGCAAAACGCCGAACCACTCTAAATCACTTGTCTTTGCAATTTACTTTCTGTTATTTGGAGTTTTGTTAGATAACCCACAGTTTTAATTTTCATTCTTCACTTTTATCTCTTCAAAAACTTCCGAAGAGTGTTGTGCCCATTTTTGGTACAAACAATTTCTATTGAATTTGACCAAAATTAATTTAAGAAATATCTAGAGGAAGCATGAGATTTATACGGTACGTATAAACTTGTTCTCTCTTCTAGAACAATAGATAAGGAAATCCGTCCAGATAAGAAATGATCTCTACTCTTATGTGTTGTTTATTTATTTTTGAAATAACTAGAGTTAGATAAGAAATGATCTCTACTCTTATGTGTTGTCTATTTATTTTTGAAATAACTAGAGTTAGGTTAGTTGAAAATTTATTGATTGGTTTTTAAGAGTCCAATAACTAGTGGAGTATACTTATATGAGATGACTCAAAACCTAACCACTTCAAAACCGATATATGTGTTCTTTGGTCTGGGTGATTATGAAGCGAAATGTTACAGAGTTGCATTGTCTATCCTAAGGTTAAGTCCAAAGGAGAGGTCAGTGTTAACATTTCAGACAAATGATATAGAGTTGAATTGCACATCTAAGGTTAAATCCAAGGAAGAGGTCAGTGTTAGTATTCGTCGGATGACTTATGCTGGAATCCATAGAGAGATTCGTGAACTGTTCGAGGTGTTAGAATCCATATAGAGATTCGAGATCCGTTCGAGTGATATGGCTCATGTGTTAAGATGTTGGAATCCATGGAGAGATTTGAGATCTGTTCAAGTGATGAAGACTCATGTGTTGATATACTGAACGTGAATTACACCGTCGACAATGACAGAAAACATAGAAGGAGCATAGCTAGTGGATTTAGCTAACGCAAGGGTACATCAACTCTAAATATCTAGAGATGCTTTCGATTGAGGCATGCGGGAGTTGATGGTATTCGGTATCATGTGTTCGAGTATGGACTAACTATGTTTAACTTTGTGGTATGCTTTATCTAGAGATATCGTGGTTTTGGAAGGTAGATTCGGACCCTTGCCGGGAAGCTAACCTTAGTATATCTTGGGATGTCTCTAATGGGACCCATAATGCAAACATACCTTAGTGATTTTAGTTGTACTTCTAATATTGTTGTGTTGTGAAATGAAAGCAACACAACTGTTTATTGATTTATATTTTACACCTAATATATTATCTATTATATTGCCATATGTACTTATTACATGGTTTGGTTCTTTTAAGGGGAAAACCATTATCGTGATTAGAACGGTCTCAAAAGTTACTGCTATATGTTGTATACATATTTCTTGATTTTCTCACACCAGACTTATGTCCGGCTCGTGATTTTATCTTTCCCTTAATTCCTTGGGTGCTCTTTTGAATAGTTTAAGAAAGGCAAGTTTTCGTTGATATTCTTTGGAGCTCAAGGAGATGAGTTGGATTATTTCACCTACCATAGTATTTTATTTTCGCTGCACTACTAGCATGTATATATCAATGTTTGTGAGGACGGGCTATTATAACTATCTAGGCTGATGATAGTACTTGGGATTGTAACTTTGAATGTCATATATCTTAAAGTATCACTTTGTACTATCTTTTGGTATTATATATTATCGTTTCATTATGAGATTCAGATGTTTTGTTTTCTGCTTTCTTGTTCCTTTTCTTTTTGCTTTTCCTTTTTAACTTAACAATCTATCTTTCTGACACTTGGGTGTTCGACATGCGAATACCGTGGATGTATTAGTGTCCACATTTGGGAGTCTAAAAGGCGGGTCATTGCAGTTGGTATCAGAGCTGAAGGTTAAGCAATAACCTTTTCTTTTGTTGGGTATAATTCATTAGAGATAGGATAAGTGATGCCTTAGAATGAGTTGAGTGTATTATACATATGAGAGCATATTTTTATTCGTTATAAATGTATGCCTTAAACGTAATTCCAACTACGAAAATTAAAAGACCTTACATATAGGTAATTTATATAAGTTTGATTTGTAAGTGTAGTCCAATTAATGTAGGGACTAACGATGTTCATTTATTATCCCTCATTGCCTAACTTAGTCTTGCTCGGTCAGTTTATGAGCATTGCTACCCTTTGTAGATTGATTGTCATGCTCGACCAGTTTATAAGCATTTATTATCATCTATTGGTTGTTAATTTATGCTCGACTAGTTTATAAGCAGTTTGCTTTTTTACTGCATAGGTTGGGTAAACAGTAATTATGGGTGCATTGAAATGAACACCTTGTAATTGAGTTTCAAATTTTGATTATAAGGTGTTCGGTGATAATGTTGGGTTATAAGTTTATTCTAATAAAAGAAGTTTAGTAAAAAAATTTCTAAAGATGTGATTTTATATAAGTATAATTTACAAAATATGGTTTATGAACAAAGAGGATTTAAATTGATATTTTAGGGAATTAAATCTCGGTGTCTTTAAGAATGATTTCTAAGAATAAGGAGAAAATAATAACTGTATTATTAGAAAGTATTTATGACTATAAATGTTTTGAAAGGAGTTTTCAAATTTGTTTGAGTTCGAGGTTGCTCTCGGAATCAACAGGTCGATTCGGGGACAAAGTATTTTTATGTTATCTAGTTCGAGTGGCTCGAAAGTGATTAAAAATGGATAAGAGACGTGTCTAGTCGGTTAACACTTCTCGTGAGTATTACCTTCATAGTAGGGGATGAATTATACTACTTGGTAGGATGCATTACCTTGGTGTGTGTGTGTGCGTATTCTGTGGATTTCAAAAATAATAATTGGGAAATTGGTTTATAAATTGAGATCGTGATACTTAGTAATACTATACAAAGTATTTGATGCTGTTCAGAAAATGATTTTGATTTAACCCCAAAAAGTATGATTTGATATACAATGGTACATGTATATATTATTCTTTCAAATGATTTGAGATAAAACCTAGTATTTAGTTATAGATCTTTTTATATAGAAAAGGTTTGTATGTATGATATGTAGGGAGCCCAAGTGATAGTGCCATAACCCGAATAATTATGGAACTTCTTCTTATTATTCTTTTAGAGTAAAGTGTGTCTAATAAATAAATGAAATTATAATAAGTTATTTTATTGATGCATGTATCCTATACATTAGGACAGGGTGACAGGTTCATCGTATTATAATGTGTTTGTTTGGTAGTTTTCATTTGTTAGAACGAAATGAATTTTTAGCGATTTTTGACAGTCTGAAACTTTCATATCATTATTGAACTTAAAGCTAAGTGTTATTGAGAACATAAAGATAGGTTTACATAACTCTTGAATTGAGAAGGTAGTAAGTTAAAATAAGTTTAAAATTTGTTGAACATCCATGTTAGGTAAAACATTTGATGCTAGTGGGCTAACTAGTAAACGCCTTTACCATAGGGATGTATAAGGAAAGTATACTCTAAGCCTAAGTTTGGATCCAGTGTCCCGCTCTTTCTAGCTACTTGTCTAATCCGTAAAGAAGTCTAAAAAGTTGACTCGGTTATGAGACCCAAAATTATTTTGGGCCTTCATCTGAATTTTAAAAAGTAAAATGAATCTGATTATATATACTCTTAGGATGTAGTATGGTATTATAGGAGTATAAATTTGAATTTTTTTTATGAAATGTTTCATAAATTATTTTGAGTTTAAAAGAGATATATTATTTATGTAAATGAATGTGATATAAAACATAATTGGTATAGTTAAAGAAACCTGTAACAACCCACCCCGGAACATGCCTAAATTTCGATCCAGAAAAGGCCCATCGAAACTTAAATCCATTCTAAGGCAAGCTGTTGGTAGTAAATAGAAATAACATTGCAGAGCCATAACTAAACTTTCAGAACTCACAGTGGAAGGAACAAAATATAATAGTAAAGTGTACCCATTTCATTCGAAACCATAAAAATGTCATAACACAAAATCCCATAAAAACCGTAGCATAATTTCAGTTACAACAATTGTCCAAATCCATGAGTACATATAAAAACAAATAATAATAAATACTGCCACTAGCCAAGCTTCTCCATCTTTAAGCATAATCACCGTCATCACTTCGTCCTTAACTTGTGTTGTAATGAGGAAGGAGTCAGAACAACAAGTGTATGGTGAATGAAAACCTCGAGTCTTACCTTTTCAGTACTTGGGCAATATATTTCAAAATAAGAATATGTCTACAAACATAAAGCCATTAAAGTAATTTAGTACTTTTTTATAAGGAAAGGAGGTGGGTCGAACCACTTAATATCTTCCATTACAGAAGTAGATTTCTAAAATCCCATATTCCAATCATACGTCATAAATAGCTAATAATGTGAGAGATGGTACCTAAGTCACTTAACTCTTACCAGTGGAAAATAGGCAGACTCTGGTTAATTAAGACCTTAATTAAGGCAGACCCCATCATTTAAGACCTATTTTCAAAAGCGTGTCCATAATGGTACTATCTATTTGACACCATACTCATGCGCCACTTAATACTTCCAAGTGGAAAATAGGCGGACTTTGGTCATTTAAGACCTTAAACAAGACAGATCCCATCATTTAAGACCTACTTCCAGAAGCGGACCCCTATAGAGATACCATCTAGGGCTGCACACAACCCATATCCAACCCGACCCAACCCACCAACCCGACCCAACCCACGTAAACCCAACCCGACCCAACCTAGTTCGGGTCGGATATGGGTTACAATTTGTAACCCATACTATATATGGGTCGGGTGTGTTATTTTGTTCAACCCAACCCTACTTTAACCCAACCCAACCCTATATTAAAAACCTAATTTAATATCAATACACTTAAAATTAGAATAGTCTAATCTTAGAATAATGTTTATGTATTCTACAGTAAATATACGAAAAAGCATATTTTATGTCAACCCAAACAAGATAGAATTTGGCAAAGATATTCCAAAAGGCATTTTAATGTATTTTAAAATGAAACACTTTTCTACTATGTAGTGAACTAATTTCATATGATGTGTTTTACAATGAAATTTTAATAAAATATATGTTATAATGAATTAGTTAGTTTAAGTGCGTTATGCTAGCTAAAATTTAATATATTATGTTGAACATTTTAATGTTATTTTTTGAAAAAATTCCCTTATATTCTCATTTTTTATTAGATTCATGCAACCCAACCCGACCCTACTAAACCCGACCCAACCCATACTTCGACCCAACCCATATCCAACCTCATATAGGGTCGGATACGGGTTGAGCTACCTTAAACCCATACCTATGCGGGTCGGATGAAATATTTGGTCTGACCCGACCCAACCCATACTTTGTGCAGCCCTAATACCATCTAACGTAACCCCTTAGCCATTTAATGCTTCATCTGGGGAAAGAGGCGAGTCTAACCACTTAATACCTCAACCCCGAAGCAGGCCCTTCATCTTATGACCCATAATCATAATGACGTCTCACATTAGTCCACTAAGGAACTGGTAGTCATATTAGTTGGGCAGATTTCCCCTACATAATTTGGAACTAATCACGCGTCATTACAAATGTTTATCATAAGGATATCTCACATCAATAAAATTATACACAACTGCTGGTAGCCTCAGAATGAAGGGCAGACTTTTGTCATGTAACTCTATTGACCTCGCATCCCTATGACTTAGCCACAATCAATTTCCCTCCATACACACACACTCATCTCACCGTTTCTTAAAGAAGGCCTTATAAGGAATCTTCCTTATTATGCCTTAAAATAATAATTAGGCTATATAAGAGTTTCCTCTTATTTTTGCCTTAAAATCAATTTCCTAATGGGGGAAATAAATGTGAATAAATGCCTAATTAACTACGCCATATACGTAATAGTTATACGTTAATTACATAAATAGAGATAAATAAATATTTTCTAAAAGCATGAATTTTATGCTCTAAACTAGCTAAATATCAATTCCCTAGCCAATTATCATTGCAAGTCCTTTTTCTTCAATTTCCCAAGAATGGAATTCTAATGTCTAAAACAGAGAATAAATATTCATAACCAAAAGTATAATAACAGACTTATAAATAAAATAGAAAATCAATTTATTACACAAATTCAATGAAATATCTTCAGAAATAAGAATTGCAATTTAAACCTCATATTCTATTCAACTCTTCTTTTTACGAAAAAATAGATAAGAATAAGTGTAAGTAGACTATAAATTATCAAAGATTGCATAAATGAAACAAATCCCATCAAATTAATATAAATAATTAGGAATCTCAACATAGAATTGGCATATTGAAATAAAAAGGAATTTTTGGGGATTTTATCTATCATAATTTCAAAATCCCAAAATCCCTAAAGCATATTCAAATCCAAAAGAAATACACTAAACAATTGCTGAAAAGAAATACTAAGGTTTCCACTCATAGATTTGCCTTAACTTCACTCAAATGGATACGTAGCCTTCCGATCCCGTCCAGAATCTCTCTCTTTTGATATACACACACAATTGGGAAGAGGTATATATATTCATTAGATTCAGAATAGTTAGAGAAAAATAGGATAAGAATAGATTGGAGGAAGAAGAAACAAATAGGAAATAAGTTAAATTCTTACATGAATTCTCTACGGAGTTTCTGAATCTTATTAGAGAGAGGTAGCAATGGCAGAGTTTCGTCGTATTTCACAAAATAATATGAATAAAAGTGGAGAGGATAGGGTTCTACCTATAGGAGTTAAAATGCACCAGAACCGTAGGATGGAAGTAGGTAGGAAACGGGTAAATCTGGGCCGTACAACCGAATAAAACATAATTTAAAACCCTAGCTGCTACTGGCAACTGCTTTTGCCAAGCGTCGACCGCCCTTGGGCGACCATTCCACCACTACGGTTGACCGGTTGACCTATTCAAGTCGACCTCTCCTCTTATTCAAGGGACATTTATTTATTTATGTTGCCAAATTATTTTATTCCCTAATTTTTGAAATTTAAAACCTAATTTGATTGCTCATTTAAATTGAATTCAAACTAAATTAATTTAAATCTGAGAACTTCAAATGCTCATAACTTCTTTGCTTGAGCTCGGTTTTCAGCATATTATAAATGGAAACAGACCAGAATTTCATCATGAACGCAATTGGATAACTTTCGTGGTCAAATTCCAACTTTTATAAAATTTTCATATCTAACACTTATCATATTTAATCCAATTTACTTTATTTATTTATGGTTCATTTTACGGGGTGTTACATTCTTCCCCCTTTAAAAAGGATTTCATCCTGAAATCTTCCAAGGGGCGAACAATGTAATTCGTACTAACATCCATGTTATATAACTAAGTTCTCTACACAACCATCTACTCAACCAATTGTAAAATGTTATTATGTACTGCAGACATGCTAAAATAAGCTCAATCCTAGCATGAGTGTGTAATCGTGTCATGTAAGTATGTATGCAAATATCCTAAACATGCATAAAAATTTCTATATGAGTGAAACTGATTGTGAAAAAGTGTAACAACCATCTTCTACCATCCAATCTAGCAACCGCGATGCAACCAAAATCCTAATTTTGGAGAGAAAAATTACCAATGAAAAGCTCCGGTTGAGTGTTTTTCATCTTCTCCTCAGTCTCTCATCCGTCGGATTGTCCCCCCATTGTGCTCGGACCAACTATTGTGGAGTCTCACAATGCGTGCGTTGGCACGAGGCACTATTGGCTCCATCTCAAAATCCCCCAACTGATCAGGCTCTATTCTGCTAGCGGTGTCATGAAGGTATTTCCTAATGTGAGAAACGTGGAAAACATTGTGGACTCCTACCAACTTTATGTCAATTTTTCTATTCTTTCTAAAATTCTGAATGGCCTAATAAATCTAGGTGCTAATTTTCCAGACTTGCCAAACCTAACCACTTTTCTAAGAGGGAAGATTTTAACAAATACCATATTTCCAACCTCAAATTCAAGCTCTTTCCTTCTTTTATATACATAAAATTTCTGATAGTCTTGTGCTACCTTCATCCTTTGCCTGATCAACTCTAATTTTTCCATGGTATCATGGATCAAATCAGGTCCAAGCAATACTTTATTAGTGGTTTCCTACCAACAGCTAGGTGATTTGCATGGCCGCCCATAAAGTGCTTCAAAAGAGGCCATACCAATCGTAGTTTGATAGCCATTATTATACGCAAACTCAACCAAAGGTAGATGCTGCTCACAATGTCCTCCAAAATCCAAGACACAAGCTCTGAACAAGTCCTCCAAAACTCTATTCACCCTCTTTATGTGTATGTCAATTTGTGGGTGATATGCCATGCTAAGGTTCAAAGACGTTCCCAAAGCTATTTGTAGGCTTCTCCAAAACTCGCTAGTAAACAAGGGGTCCCTATCACTAACTATGCTTACAGGAATTCCATGTAGACGAACAACCTCCTTAATATGAATCTGAGTGAGAGAGGCGCTAGTCCTATTTCCCCTAATCGGAACAAAATAAGCACTCTTTGTGGGTCTATCTACAACAACCCAAACAGCCTCATTGTTCTTTTGACTTTTAGTCAATCCTTCCATAAAATCCATTGAAATATGTTCCCACTTCCAAGTCGGAATTTCCAAAGGTAATAATAATCCACTAGGCTTTCCATGCTCAGCTTTTATCTTTTGACATGTCAAACACCTAGCAACAAAATCAGCAACGCTCCTTTTTGTTCCATTCCAAAAGAAAATTCTCTTCATGTCCTTGTACATCTTATCTCCTTGGGGATGAATGGTCATCCTTGTGTGGTGACACTCCATAATCACATCTCTCATCAAGTCATTAATCATTGCGACGCAAAGACGTCCATCTCTTCTCAAATATCCTTTCTCATCTACTAAGTACCTCCTAGCATGGGGAAAATGCTCTACATTTCATAGTTTTTCCAAAATCTTCGCTAACACCTCATCTTTTACTTGCTCGTGCGCTATACGATCCATCAAGGCTACTCTAATTTCCATAATTGATAGAAAACCTTGGATGGGTTCAGTTGACACTTGGAGGTCAAAATTCAAGAGAAACTTCAACTGTCTCCATTCACATATAGCACATAGGCTAGCATGTCTCCTAATAAGAGCGTTGGCGACTATGTTCCCTTTTCCAGGGGTATATTGAATGCCAAAGTCAAAGAATGCTACAAACTCCATCCACCTTTGCTACATAAGATTCAAGTATTTTTGGAAAAATAGGCATTTGAGTGATTTATGATCGGTGAATAACTCAAACCTTTCCCTCAAGAGGTAATGCCTCCACATCATTATGGCAAAAACAATGGATGTCGATTTAAATCATGCACCGGATACCTCTTCTCATGGTCCTTCAGTTGTCTACTAGCATAGGCAACTACCTTCCCTTCTTGCATAAGAACTACTCCTAATCCTATGCCACATCCATCTGTGAAAGTCGTAAACGGCTTAGTTCCATCTGGAATAGTGAGCACAGGTGCACCAGTCAATGACTCCTTAAGCTTCTCAAATGCCTTGATGCATCTATCATCCTAAACAAATACTAGATTCTTCTTAGTCAATCGGGTTAAAGGGGCTGCTATTTGTGCAAAGCTCTTAATGAACTTCCTATAGTAGCCTGCCAACCCTTGAAAACTTCTAACCTCCGATGCATTACTAGGAGTCTTCCATCCTTGGATAGCTTCCAATTTAGTAGGGTCCACCGCCAATCCTTGTTTCGAAATAATAAGCCCAAGGAACCTAACTTCATTTTTTCAAAAGTGACATTTAGAAAACTTGGTTTGAGTTGGTTTCTCCTCAAGGCCTCCAATACCTCCCTAAGGTGGTCCTCATGCTTTTCTTTCCTTTGGAGAAAACCAAGATATCATCAACAAACACTATGACAAATTTATTAAGTTGCCCTTTAAATATTCTACTCATCAAATCCACAAAGTATGATGAAGCATATGTCAGTCCAAAAGACATTACTTCCCACTCATAGAGCCCATCTGGAGTACCGAATGTGATCTTCGGCTTGCTTTCCTCTGCAATCCTCAACTGATGGAATCCCGTTGCTAAGTCTAATTGGGAAAAGACTTTAGCTCCTACAAGTTGGTCGAACAAGTCATCTATTCTAGGTAGAGAGTACCTATTCTTCCTTGTCAACGGTTCAACTCCCTATAATTGACGCAAATTCTCAAAGAACCGTCTGCCTTTAGTAGCAAAAACAATTGGGGCTCCCTACTCAGAAGTACTCCTACGGATGAATCCTTTCTTTACTAGCTCTGAGATTTTCTTGTCCAATTCCCTTCTTTCTTTGGGGGCCATATATCTCAAAGGCAGAGCGATGTCTCTTGCGTCCTTCTCCAAATCAATTCGGAACTCAATCTCCCTATGGGGTGGGAGACCCGAGACCTCCTCGAAGACATTAAGAAATTCACAAACTATAGGTACAAATAATGCCTCTCGAACAACAGATAGATTTAGTGAGTATAAATGGCTTAACTCAACTAAAGCTTTGGGTGTACAAAGAACTTCTAGGTCAGGACCTCCACGACTCTTTAATTGTACTACCCTTTTATCACAGTCAAGAATGGCTCTGTAATATGACAACCAATCCATACCCAAGGTAAGCCCATACCCCTCGAAATTTAGAACATACGCAGTACGTATGAAATCAACGTTGTATATGTCTAACACCAAGTCTTTGCAAATAAGAGAAAGATGGGTCGAACCCCCAATGGGATTAGAAACCTCTATTGGGGTATTTACCATTTAGGTTTTAAGGTTTAAGGAATTTACTACATCCCTAGCTATAAAGGAATGTGATGCCCCCGAATCAAATAGGGTACGAATAGTAACCCCAATAATAAGAGTTATACCTTCTAGAGCTGCTTTACCTTGGTCTCTTAGTGGCTTACTGGCAATAAGGCAGCTTCAATAGCATAGGCATGTCCGCTTGGTCCTTCCTTAGCCACCTTGGGACATTGATTCTTGTGATGCCCTTCCTCATGGCGGTTAAAGCACCTTCCTTTAAAGGCTTCCTTTATCAGACTCACCCTACAATCTTTAGCTTCATGACCCTTCCTTTGGAAATTCTTACACACCTTTACATCCTTCTTAAACTTCCCCTTCGACTTCTTGTTGGCCCAAAATCTCCCCTTCTTGGTCCCTCCTTGCTTTTGGGTCAGTGCAGACTTCTCTTTCTCCCTCTTATATTCCTCGTTAGCCACATGAAACATCGTCGTTTCTACCAACATCTCAGACGTGGCCCCCATAGGTACTTGGGTCAACAACATTTCTCTTAGCGGGAAATTTAAGCCCTTCACAAACTTCATAGCTTTTTCCATAAGCGTGTCTATCAGGCTCTTCCCGAATTTAGCCAATTCGGTAAACTTAACTATGTGCTCCTTAAGAGTAGAATCTCCTTGTATCAGTTGAATGAACTTTCCTAATTGAAAGCTAACCTCTGCTCTAGACATAAATCTCATCTCAGATTGGTCCTTGAATTCATCCCAAGGGAATATCCTTCCCAAGTGCTCATCAGTCGCAAAGTTCCACTAATTCGAGGCTTCTTCCCTGAGGTGCCAAGCTGCCGTTCTTCTTCTTAGCCGATCATCCCAACTAACCTCTATAAATATCTTCTTGCGGTTACTAATCCATGCTTTATCTTTCGAATATCCTTCAGTTCTAGAGTATGTCTTCCCTCCTATATTGAGAAAGTCCTTACATAACTTAGTAAAGTTGATAGGACGGTATGCCGCATCGGTGACCGGGGTAGTGGGTGCTACCGATGCAGCTGGAGGAATAGGAATCTGCTCAATAGTCCTAAGGTATTGTTTAAACCATTCGGGCATTCCACAAATGAGTGGTCTTCCACAGTAGGGTTCCCTTGTTTGGAAGAAGATTGATTATCAGCCATATCAACTACTATAGGTTAAACCTTTAGTGACGATTTCCTAAGATAGTATTTACATGCTGAAAGAAAGAAAAGTTTGCCTAGTGTATGTGCGTATATTCAAGAAGAGAGCGTGTGTGTGTGTAACAGCCCAGATTTTTCATACATGAAAAATCGAACCATTTAAGTTAAGAAGAAGAGGTAGAAGAAGAAAAATAGAAAACAACATCAGAATCTCACATCGCAGCGGAATAAAATAAAATATAATATATACTAACAGATCTTTACACAAATTAAAACTATATCTGTTTTATACAATACATCATCAGAGTACACATAACATACATCTGGACAATAATCATATCATGTCCTCAATACAACTGAATGTACAGCAATCTACACAGCGGAATATACATACACAAATACGGAAGATACGTCTCGCCAACCAGCTCATCTCCTGAGCTCCACAGCATCATATCCTGTATCCTATAATACTCGGTCTGACCCGAGCATCATATAAAACAACACCCGAGTCAGTCTGGAAAACCAGCGTGAGAAAATCACACTCAATTTATTATTAAAGTTTCAAAAATCTTTTGAAATCAAAAGCATCTCGTAAGACCACGCCACAAATAAACATGTCGGGTTTTTACCTTACGATAGCCAAAACACTTTCTTACCAAATCCTCTGATATTATAATAGTGTCTATATACAAATACTTATTCAAATAGCCGAAATTGTTACATGATTAAATTCTAGCATACTAGCCACAAAGTGGGTAATACAAACAAATACCATACAAGGCACGTAGGAAGAATGGATTTCCATCAATGACTAGGCACTGGGGTACCACCTGTCACAGTACCTGGTCTAGATCACAGTACCGAGGAGTACTCCCACTCCCCTGCAACACAAGGCCGGAACCATCCCTTACTAGACAGTTCCGAATAAAATCACCCCACGGTTGGGATCAACAACCGCAACACTAAGCCGAAATATAAGGGACATCTAGACAGGGATGACCTTACCCTCCAGTGGGAGCTACCCACGAAGCCTTGCTGCATAACCCCTGATTTTCAGTCATTCCCGGTTGATGAGGCTCGAGGCTAAGCGTTACCTTTATAGAACATATCCCTTAGAATGCCCATCGTCTGCTGACGATGTTCCAAAAGCATTCATCCATACAAGTCCGTTCCGGGTCCGAACGGAACCGAAGGCACTACTCCTACTACATCCATTTTGGAAATATCCTCAGGATTTGTAGCGACTAGCCCTTGCACTTCACTGCTCCATCTTCGACTCCGAACTCGTTTCCCACGAAACGTACAAACCGGATCGAAGTGGTTTTCAGGAAATTAATCCCGATCCCGGTCTCTTCGAAACGATCAGTGCATTGGCCAATATTAATAGTCGGTGATTTAACTATCAAGTAACATTCACAAACATCCATCACACAATAAATAATCTTCCACGTTATTTATTTTCCTCAAATATCTTTTCAAGGTACATTTCCAAATTTTCAAAGCTCATTTGAAAACAATTTCAAAACAGTTTCCGCTTACGGAATACATTTCCCAAATAATTATTTCCTCTGAAACACCAAGTACAAAATACTTTAGATTTAAAAATAATTTGAAAGCACTTTACTATAAATATACTTTATAATATTGAAATTTAAAAACTACTTTAATACTTAATCAAAATATATACTTTAGGAATATTTAAAATGAAACCACTTTATAAATATAAACTAAATTTCTCTTTTTAAAACATAATACCAAATCACTTTTATATAATTACTACAATAATAGATTTTGAAAATACTTACTTTGGAAATTAACCTTTAGAAATAATCAATTTCCTAAAACATGCTTTTTAAAACCAATTAGAACTTTTAACTTATATTTAAAATTGCTTTGAAAAACGTACTTGGCACTCCAAGGAAATACACTTCTCTTCACATTCTTTAAAAATACATCAACATTTATCTTTAAACCAATCCATATTCTTTTATAAATTCCCACCTTGAATCTATATTTTCAAATATCCACTGATATTTTATTTTATTTTATAAACCCAGTTTATAAATTCCAAAATCTCACTTCTCTTTAAAAATTCCAATTTTAAACAACTAAATCAATTTCCAATTGATTTTCCAACTTACTTTACTTTGAAATAAATTTCCTTTGCTACTTCATTTATTTCGAAATACATTAACTTTTAGATTTATTTCTTTATTGTGAGTTAAAACCCTTTTAACTGAAAATACCAATTTTAAACTTCCAAAATTCCTTCTTTATCACTTAATTAAATTTAATCCTTAAATTTAAAAATACATTCTTTATTCTTCCAAATAATATCACTTAAGCTTTACAATTTATTATTTCCCTTGTTAATTCAAAATCTTCTTATTCCAAATTTGTTAGAATTTTGCGATCACTTTTATTTTATTTTATTTTCAATTCATTATTAATTCATCCCAATTCACTAAAATTATTTCACTTAAAAATTTACTCTTTTATTTCCTTTCAAAAATTCCATTCTAGAGATTTTGATAACTCAGCATATCCAAATCGGTCCAACCAAACCATAACATCCAATTATCCATATAATTCATCACAGGATATCAAAAATCATATCACAGAATATTTAAACAAAATTAAATATTTTGAGGAATCCAGTTGGATCCCTCCAACCTGTTTCCCTGCATCCATAGATGTTAGCACAATACCAATTCCACTTCGAGGTGGAATATCGCGGTATATGGGTTTATATAAAATCATCCGCTATTATGCGATGCATAGGGTCTCATCCGCTATATAATGCGGGAATATCAACAACTCCAATATATACATATGCCAATATGTATATATTGCTATATACTACTATATATACATAGTATCACATCAAACCAAATCAATCATTCAATCAATTATTTAAATTTAACCATTTAAATTTAAATAGCAACCAGATGAGTGAGATTAACTCACCTTTGCCCTTTTTATTTGCAAACCACTTCAAAGTTGCCTTGGTTTTTCCCCCCGATTTTTGACCTTGAATAAATAGTTATACTATTTATTAATATACGAAACAATTGTACAAATCAATTACCATTTTATAAATTTTATTTCAGCAATTTTTCTCTTGATAAAATATTCTTACGTCTAAATTAATTAATTTAGTTTATTAGACATATTTATCTTCATAATACATTAAGCCAAAATAAAATAGCAAGTCCATATATATCCTATTTGCTGTCATTAATCCCTTATTTGAATTTTAAATTAAACTCTATTCAAATTTTCAACAGGTTGTTATATCTTTCTATTCAAATCTATAAAATTATATACACTTAAATTAAACTAAAAACAAAACAGCAATACCTCGCATGTGCTCACACAAGATCGTCAATCTAAACCCCATCGCTCGAAGCTGAAGTCGCTACTTGTCACTGCTACCCGTATGCGTGCTGCCAACGTCGAATCCAGCCTAACGACGAACCTTAAAACTGCCACCAGACCTGACGCACGCTCCCGAACCCTCAAGCACCCAAAAATCAAATCGAGACCCCACCCAGTCGCCTGCTCGATTCGACTTGCCGCCGACATGACCCTCGCACTAGATCGAGATTTCGTGACTCGTCGACTTCGCTCAGCTTCCCACCACCCTACGACGGCCCGGCTTCGCACGTACCATTCGCGAGAACCATCGACACTGTGAAGCTCTCGAGCTCGACCATACGGGTCGCACTGGCTTCCTTCCGAAGTCGAGTCGCCCCTATTCGAAATCAAATCGAATTCGATTCCGGTTGAACAAGCACTCGCGATTTAACAGAGGCCACCATTTCTATTTTATTTTTTTTATTTTTTTTCGTTCGATGGCGAATAAACTGAAGGGAAAGGGATTTATTTCAGGGTATCGGCCATCATTTGAAACGAGATGATTCCATTTTTATTTTCTTAGATTTGAAAAGAAGGGTTCGGCTGATATAAAATTTGATGGAGGGGATGTTTTCGTGCTGGGTAGGGAAGAAAGGGGACAGGATAGGAAAGGAAGTCGGCTTGTTCAGGAAAAAAATTTCGGCTGGTGATGTTGCTTATGTGATAATATACTTATAAAATTTAAATTAATTTATCGTTGTAACTTTCAGCGCATTTATATATCGTATGCTCACATAACAACTCCAATCACTACGAAAATTGAAATCCGATAATAATTCAATATTATGGACCCAATGGGATTGGTTTTGTCGAATTCCGAGACTGTGCCTCGAAAGACTATATTTTAAATTCAATTTAAACGATATATTTTGAAAACTGAACAAACCACTTTTAAATTCAGTTTTAAAAGTTCTGTTATCTTCAGCATCATAAATATGAATTTTCTAAGCCTTCAAATTATTTTTAACAGGCTTAGAATTTTAGATTCAACAATTTACCCAATTTCCAATTATTTAATTTAATAATTAAATCACCTAATAAATATTGATATTTTAAATTCAAGTCAAAACTACCCTTTTGAATATTTAGAATTAATTAAATATTCTCATTTCAAATATCAAAAATTCCGGGTCGTCACAGTGTGTGTATAGTAAGAATTCTTTTGAAAATTCTTTTTAAAAAACCTTTTTCAAAATAACAATTACGTCTCTCATACATATAGTTTTTCCCCATTGATCGGATAACCGAGGCTTTGATACCAAATGTAACAACCTACCCCGGAGCATGCCTAAATTTCGACCCAAAAAAGGTCCATCGAAAATTAGATCCATTCTACAGCAAGCCGTTGGTAGTAAAAAGAAATAACATTACAGAGCCATAACTAAACTTTCAGAACTCACAACGGAAGGAACAAAATATAATAGTAAAGTGTACACATTTATTTCAAAACTGTGAAAATGTCATAACACAAAATCCCATAAAAATCATAGCATAATATCCGTTACAACAATTTTCCAAATCCATGGGTACACATAAAAGCAAATAATAATAAATACCACCACTAGCCATGCTTCTCCATCTTTAAGCATCATCACCACCATCACTTCGTCCTTAACCTATGTTGTAATGTGGTGGGAGTTAGAACAACAAGTGTCTAGTGAATAAAAACCTCGAGTCTTACCTTTTCAGTACTTGGGCAGTATATTTCAAAATAAGAATATGTCTACGAACATAAAACCATTAAAGTCATTATTACTTCTTTATAAGGAAAGGAGGTGGGTCCAACCACTTAATACCTTCCATTATAGAAGTAGATTTCTAAAATCCTATATCCCAAACATACATCATAAATAGCTAATAATGTGAGAGACGGTACCCAAGCCACTTAATACTTCCCGGTGGAAAATAGGCAAACTCTAGTCATTTAAGACCTTAATTAAGGCCGACCCCATCATTTAAGACCTATTTCCAAAAGCGTGCTCCTCAACGGTACTATCTAGCTGATATCATATGGAATCTCATATGCCACTTAATACTTCCAAGTGGAAAATAGGTTGACTCTGGTCATTTAAGACCTTAAATAAGGAAGATCCCATCATTTAAGACCTACTTCCAGAAGCGGACCCCTGTAGAGATACCACCTAACGTAACCCCTTAGCCATTTAACACTTTATCTGGGGAAAGAGGTGAGTCCAACCACTTAATACCTAAACCCCGAAGATGCCCTTCATCTTATGGCCCATACTCATAACGATGTCTCACATTAGTCTGCTATTCGTAAAAACTAGTAGCCAGATTAGCTAGGTAGATTTCCTCTATAGAAATTGGAACTAACCTCGCATCATTACAAATATTCATCATAAGAATATCTCACATCAATAAAAGTGTACACAACTGCCGGTAGCCTCAAAGTGAAGAGAAGACTTTCATCTTGTAACTCTATATTGACCTCACATCCTTATGGCTTAACCATAATGAATTTCTCTCTACATAAATATACCCATCTCACTATTTCATAAATAAGGCCTTATAAGGAATCTTTCTTATTACACCTTAAAATAATAATTAGGTTATATAAGAGTTTCCTCTTATTTTCACTTCCAAATCAGTTACCTTCCTAATAGGGGAAATAAATGTAAATAAATGCCTAATTAACTATGTCATATAAGCAATAGTTATACGTTGATTACGTAAATAGAGATACATAAATATTCATGCCTAATAAGTTCTAAACACACGGATTTTACGCTCTAAACTAGCGTTAAATATCAGTTCCCTAACCAATTATTATTATTATTACGAGTCATTTTACTTCAATTTCCCAGGGTTTCATGGAATTCTAATGTCTAAAACATGGAATAAATGTTCATAACCAAAAGTATAATGACAGACTTGTAAATAAAATAGAAACTCAATTTATTACACGAATTCAATGGAATAGCTTAAGCAATAAGAAATGCAATCTAAACCCCTTATTCTATTCAACTCCTCTTTTTATGAAGAAATAGATAAGAATAATGGTGTAAACTACAAATAAAATTTGTAATTTAAACCCCTTATTTTATTGAAGGATCGCAATTTAACCCGAAGAAGAAGAAGTGGAATAGACTATGAAATTATCAAAGATTGCATAAATGAAACGAATCCCATCAAATTATTTTAAATAATTGGGAATCTCAGCATAGAATTGACATATCGAAATAAAAAGGAATTTTGGGGGATTATAACTATCATATTTTCGAAATCTCAAAATCCCTAAGGCATATTCAAATCCAAAAAGAAATACACTAAACAATTGCTGAAAAAGAAATACTAAGGTTTTCACTCACACATTAGCCTTAGCTTCACTCAGATGGATTTGTAGCCTTCTTATCCCTTCCAGAATCTCTCTCTTTTGATATATATACACATAATATGGAAGAGGTATATATATTCATTAGATTCAAAATAATTCGAGAAGAATATGATAAGAATAGATTAGAGGAAGAAGAAACAAATAGCAAATAAGTTAAATTCTTACCTGAATTCTCTATGGAGTTTCTGAATCTTACTAGAGAGAGATAGAAATGGCAGAGTTTCGTCGTATTCCCCAAAATAATATGAATAAAACTGGAGAGGATAGGGTTCTATTTATAGGATTTGAAACACACTAGAACCGTAGGATGGAAGTAGGTTGGAAACAGGTAAATCTGGACCGTACAACCGAATAAAAATAGTTTAAAACCCTAGCCGCCACTGGCAACCAAGTGGTCGACTGCCCTTGGTCGACCGGTCGACCAGTTAACCTATTCAGGTCGATCGCTCCTCTTATTCAAGGGACGTTTATTTATTTCTGTTGCCAAATTATTTTATTCCCTAATTAACTTTTTTATGTTAAACTTTAATTCAATGTTTATTTATCCCTCAAGCTAATTTTTGAAACTTAAACCCTAAATTTGATTCTCATTTGAATTTGAATTCAATCTAAATTAATTTAAACCTGAGAACTTCAAATGCTCGTAACTTCTTTCCTTGAACTCCATTTTTAGCATATTATATATGGAAACATATCAAAATTTCGCCGTGAAAAAAACTAAATAACTTTCATGGTCAAATTACAACTTTTATAAAATTTTCATATCCAACCCTTATCATATTTAATTCAATTTACTTTATTTATTTATGGTTCATTTTACGGAGTGTTACAAAACCAATGGGATAAAGTACATAAGTTGTACATAGACTATTTTATTCGCATGACAGTTCTTGATTTAGGATTCGAGTACATAGTTTCTAGGTGATTTACACCGGTCCGGACATGGATTTTTCACTCAATTCTCGACAGCGAACACTTCAAATGGATTCTTGTTATGATCCCGAAGTTCTATGTCATTGTATATGGCTATGTAAGAGGAAACAAAGATTTCTAATCAAGAAACCTCATCGGAGTCCACACTAAAGAGGTTAAGTGATTTATACTAGTTTGGAAGTGAAATTTATGTGATCGAGCAAGAGATCAGATTTTATATTGCACACAGATGATCCATGCACATCGTATAGGATTGAGTGTATGTATAATATGTTTTGTTGGCTTATGGAGAGTTCAGGGAATGACTCTTCGATTTATTTAGGGGTAGCTTGAATAATCTTCTAAGTAACGAGGACGATGGTGATGAGATTTCTTATCGATTTCTAGGGCAGAGGTGGTGTGGATTCGAAGGAGTTTGGATTTGAAAACGAATAGCTTCTGATTTCTGATCGATCTAGAGTATTAAAAGCAATGTGAAATGGAGAGAGGGCGGAGAGGGATGATGAAGGAGTTTGGATTTGACAACAGAATAACGTCTGATTCAGGATTTCATAAAACTGTGGAAGTATTTTGGGACGAAGGGTATTTTGGGTAATTCAAAAAGACATTGTTGAAATTAGTTGATGGAATTATCATTATTAGTAGTAAAGATAATCTAAGGCTATTGAGCATAAGGTACGCTTAGTTGGTTATTTATCATCCTTGTGCGATGAGAGAGTTTTTGAACCTGAGCAAACCATGAGCTTTATTTGCTAGTAATTTTGAATACTGTTAAGCATTGTGGTGTGCATGTTTCTTTTGTTAATTGGTTGTGTTGTAATTTCTAGGATGAAATGATTTAAGTGGAGTAGAATGTAATGATCCGGAATGTCGAACCCTTCGTATTTAAATACTTGAATCTTGGTTAAATGTGATTAAATTTATTTACGAACCATGTTAAATCCCTTTTAATTAATAACACATGATGACAAACTTTTTTTTGAAATGTGTTTACAGAAATAAATAGTCTGAAGAAATATCGATAATGTGACCAAAATCCTTTATCAATAAATGGCTTTTTACTCGATATAAATTGTTTGAACTTTTGGAATATAATATATTGCTATGTAATTAACTAAAAAATAAAATTATTTTTGTGTTATAACTAATTAATTATGGTTAGTGGGGTATGATGATGTCATAGGGTAGAAGATATATTGTGGAAGATATTTTAAGGGAGAGTGAGGTGTAAAGTTAACATGTGAGGGGGAGGGTGCTTTATGACCTTCCATAGAGGGTAAGAGGTGAGTGGTTATCTCTTGGGAACTTCTACTTAAGGCTCTTCATCTGTAATATTAACCGATTTGCTAATTTTTAAAGGTAGAACACACTTAGTCATAATCTTCTTCTCTCTTCACTAATCAATCTTTAATCAAAGTAAATCAACTCCAAACTTCACCAAACTTTGAAAAACACCCTAAGGCAACCTAGGAGCAAGGTAAAAAACTCAAAGCATGAATGAATGAAGCACAAAGCCCAAACATGGACTGGCTCTGAACAAATAAATGGAGAGGAGGGGTGGCGATAGCAAAAGTAAGGCAAAGGAGGTGTTTTTGGTTGTTTGGTGATGGTAGGAAGTTGTTATAGTGTTCTTATGCTTGTGCTTGAGTGTCAAGGTTTTGGAGTGAGTTTACTTAACATTTATAGGATATATTGTGTTATACATGTTGTGTGAATATAAAGCTAAGTAATGAACTAATAAAGTTATAACTTTGGACCATACATGTTTTTGAAAGAAAATGACAACTCTATATTGTATATCATCACTTATATGACCTTCCATGACATGTGACGTTGCCTTGACATTGTGTATATATGTTTGGTCAGATTGTGTTTGGTTATGAATTGAATGTGGAATGGTTTGTATAGCGAAAGTTCGCTATAGAAGCACTTCGAAATCCCTTGTTTTGGTGAATTTTTATACTATTTTGTAAAGATGCTCTTAAGAGTTTCTTGGTTTGGTTATGATGTACTATGAGTATATTAACTACTGTAAAAAAAATTGGAATTTAAACCATTGATTTGGGTAGAGAAAACTTACCACAACTTTCATATTTTCTAATATGCTCTCTATCTAGTAGCATTTACAGCACTTAATAAAGTTGTGTTTGAGCTACAGTAGAACATCTATCCTTCTATCGGTATTGTGTTGTTTTAAACTACTTTTATGACTTTGAAAGGTTTTAAAATGATATTTAAATAGTGTTTTTCTAAAATATTTTTAGAGATGTTTAATAACACATATTAGAGTATTTTAAAAGTGGCTTGAAGTTTAAATATATTTATAATAATTATTTATGAATTTTTAAAGTAAAGGGTTTTATAAATATAAAATATGATTTTTATTGATTTTGGTTAACTCCTTATTTAGTTATTTCTATGTAATTTTTTATATAGATATTTAAAATCAATTTATAAGTATCTTCAAAGTATTTATAAATATATAAGTTTGGAAAGTAAGTTAAGTATTTTGTAAAAGATAAGTGGGTTTTGGTTATAACACTTAATTGTAACGAAAGGTTTTGAAGTTATTAAAAAGAATACTACTTTGTTAAATAAGTATTAATATACTTAGATCTTTAAAAAGAATATTTTAAAGATAACGATGAGTAAAAAATATTTTTTTGGTTTATAGTAAACAATGTTTTAGTAACATTTGTTTTTAACCATTTTTTGAAAGGTAATGGGCTAAGGAAACCCTGCCCGTATACATATTGATTAGAAAATTATTACATACATTTAGCACAAGCCTTACCCTATTTTTACCCCTTTTAACTGTAATTAAGAATGTATTTAGATCTTTTAAAAGCTTTTTTAAAGATAATGACAAGTATAAAATAATTTTGGGTCTATAGTAAACAATGTTTTAGTAAAATTTATTTTTAACCCTCTTAACTATACTTAGGAATGTAGTTAGATCTTTAAAAATCATGTTTTAAAGATAATGACAAGTATAAAATGGTTTTGGATTTATAGTAACCAATGTTTTAGTAGCATTTGTCTTTAATCCTTTTAACTATACTTAGGAATGTAATTGGATCTTTAAAAAGCATGTTTTAAATATAATGATAAGTATAAAAATGGTTTTGGGTTTATAGTAAACAATGTTGTAGTAACATTTTTTTAACTCTTTTTATTATATTTAAGAATGTAATTAGATCTTTAAAAAGCATGTTTTAAAGATAATGATATATGTGAAATGTTTTGGGTTTATAGTAAATAATGTTCTAGTAACATTTTTTTAATCCTTGTAAATATACTTTGTTCTTTAAAAGGAGTATTTTATAGATAATTATAAGTATGGAATGTTTTGGTAAAGGTTACAATTGTAAATGGTTTAACTTATAAAGGGGAATGAGTGTTTAGTAACAATGTTTTAGTAACATTTGTTTTTTAACCTCTTTGATTATATTTTAAAGTGGAAAATCTTGTTAAGTGGTTTGTGAATATTCTTATACCTTTGAGATAAGTATATGAATATATTTTGAAGTAGTGTAAAGAGAAGAAATGGATAGTGAAGTAGTAGTATACATGTATATATAGCTTTTATAAAGGTATTTTAAATATATATAAAATATTTACAAAGAAGTATTATTCAAAAATACGAGGATTAGAAGTCTCTTGTGTGACTTAATCGTGTTTGTGTGCTTATTCATCTATGGAAAGTATTTACTCCTATACTTTGCACTAAAAGCTGACAAAGTAGGCTTGATTCTATCTTTGAGAGTTAAGAATGAAGTGTCAAGGTAGGTGTAACGACCCAGAATTTTGAACAAATTAAACTGAGAATATTTAATTAATTTTAAATATTTGAACGATGATTTAATTTGAATCCCGAATGTAACTTTGAATTTGACGATTAAATTATAAAATTTAATCGATTGAGAGTTGGATAAAAATTCGAATCTTCAATTTAAGCTGAAGAAAAATATTTCAAAAGCTTTTAAAATTCGTATTGACAGTACCGGAAATAATAGAAGCTTCAGAATTGAGTTTGAAAACGAATTGTTTAGTTTTGAAATTAGATCGTTCGAACCGATATTTATAAAATAGTCATTTTTCAAACAGTCTCGGAATTCGACGAAACCAGTTCCATTGAGTCCGGAATGTTGTATTATTGCCGGATTTCAATTTTCGTATTTTTCGGTGTTAATACGTAAGCACACGGTTAGAAAACGCGTTGAAGTTTTAAAACGAATTCGATTTAAATTTAAACTTTAAATTGGTCAACATCAGCACTTTTGACTTCAATTCAAAGCACTATAGATGGGTAAGGCAAGCACGTTAATATCAACGACCTTTTCTCCTTTAATCACGCCCAAAATCATGAACGAAATCGTGGAGAGCATGCTTCGTTCAAGTATGTCTGCGTATCCTATTAATCTCGTTCAAAATTTTATTCAGAAGAAAAATGGCCGCACTTCTTCATTTCAAAAAATGTCGAATTCACAAAAATGGCCGAACCAAATTTCTTACGTTCTTCCCCAAATCTTTTTCTCGTTCAATCGACTTGGGGAAAATGAATAAATAAAATGGCCGAAGCCTCGTTTGAGGGATGCAAGCAATTTCGTTCGTTCGAACTGAGATTTAGGGGAAAGGAGGCGATGGTCTCGTATCGTGCTGCTTGTGAGTGTCGAAGCAGGAGGCGTTGAGGGAGCTAGGATTGGCGGCGACGTTGAGGCTCGCGATTTGAGTCAAGCAGAGGCGGTGGCGCTCGCGCACACACGCGAGAAGAGCTCGAGTTCGAACTCGAGGTGCTGAGCAAGGGGGGTCGTTCGCGAGTTTGTTTGGTGGCGCGTTCTAATGGGGCGTTCGAATTGGGGATTCGTGTGGAATTTAGGGAAACTGGAAGTGGTTATCGACGTCGAAAGTTCAACTGGCATGGTCGAAGTCGTCGAGGAGGCATCGCGTGGGTATCAAATTCGCGATGAGGGTGGCGCGTGTGCTTGGAGTCGAGAATGGGGTTCACAAGCATATTTCGATGGCTCTCGATTTTCGACCACGACATCTGGAGCATGATCGATACTCTCGGGTAGATGCTCGCGTGGTGTGTAGGGTTTCGCTGGTGAGGTATTCCAATCTATTTCATGTCGATTTAAAATTTATCTTACCCATATAAGAAATGTACAGAGATCTGGAGACGAAAAAAATAAATTATTTAAAAAAAATTATTAGTTAGAAAGTTTAAACCATGAATTAATTAAGTTATTTAATGATTAAGCGATTTTAAATTTTAATATGTATAAAAGTATATATATAGGAAAGAAATAGAAATTTTATATACTAGATTTTTTAAAGAGGAAATTAATTGTCGTTTGAATAAAAATATCAGTTAATTTAATTTTATGGTAAGTAACTTTTCAATTAATTCGAATATTTATTAAAAGGAAATTTGTTGGAATTAAATTAACTGGACAAAATAATATCTATTAGATGAAAATTGATTTATCCAATTATTTCAAATATTAATGAATTGTATAAATTATTTATACAAGGTTAAAGTCGAGAAAACGAAAGAAGAATTGTAAGCGGATGGCAAATTAAAAGCTAAGGTGAGATCTTCTCACTCAAAATTTAAAGTGGAATTTTTGCAGTTATTGATAATTGCTATTGGATGTGATATTAGATATAGTAGGATATATCTATATATATAGCAATATATACATATTGGCATATGTATATATTGGATTGATTGATTTTCCCGCCTCGTATAGCGGATGAGACCCTATTGCGCCGTTAGTAACCGGATTTTTATAAAACCCATATACCGCGATAATTCCGTACTGGAGCGGAATTGGTATTGTGCTAACATCTTTGGATGCAGGGAAACAGGTTGGAGGGATCCAACTGGATTCCTCACCGTATTGATTATTTACAGATATTGATATATATTCTGTTATCATATTGATATATGATATTGACTGTTGTGATGGACTGATTGGTGTTGTTGCATCATCGGATTCAGTTTTGAAATGTAAAAATAACGACTTTTATTTTAAAAGGGTTTTTAAAGTGATTTTTGAAAATATACGTTTTATGGAATTTTTGAATTGATTTATAAACGTAAAATTTTAAAGTTATAAAAGTTATAATTTTTAGTGAAATATAACCGAAGTGTCGTTTTTGAAATAAAAGTCGATTTATTTATAAAATGGTTTAAGTTGGGATTTTTGAATAACTATAAACGATTTGTATAGAAAGATTTATAAAATTGATATTTTATAAATCAAAATATTGGACTTATAAAACGAATTTTATAAGTGTTAAAAAGAAGTATAAATGGATTTCATAAGTGAATGAAATTAATAGATTTATATTGTGAAGTTAAAAAAATGAATGAAGTTGTAGAATAAAGGATTTATAAGTAATTTACTTATAAATTGGATTTTTGCCTTTAAATGGAATATTGATCGAATTATTAATAAAGAAGATTTATTAAATTGAAGTCGTTAGAAAATAGAAATAGAATTTATAAACGTTGTTTTATAAATTCGAAATCAATTGGATTTGATAAATTAAAATGTTAAAGGAGATATATTCGCGATTTTGGATAGCGGATTATTATTGAAATAAATGTGTAGAAAATAGTGAAATGTAATTAGTGAAGTATATTCACGATTTTGGGACAGTGAATATATTATTGAATAAAATGGATATTGTTTGGGAAAGTGATATTTGAAATGAAGTAATTGTTTTAAAAGATGTTTTAAAACGTGTTAAGTATCGAATACATAGATTTCAACATTCATTGTTGAAATAGACGTTTTCGAGAAATAAGAAAATGATAGACTATAACACTGTTGTTATAGTAAATGATTTCCGAAAGGAAATGTTTTATATAGTATTGGGATTTATATATCTATCTAAATTTCGAATCCCTATACTAGTGATGTTGAGTCGTCGTAACGATGTTTTACGTAACATTCGTTTTGACTCAAATAAAGGTGTTAAAAGAATGATTTCCTTAAAGAATGAGATATATACTAAATTTTGATTTAAGTATATCGAATATTTTCTAAGTGTTGAAAGTAAATGATTTGTGAATTACTTATTTTTAAATAAGTATGGAAATGCTTTTCCAATATGAAATGAACTGTTTTGAGATTTTATCTTTTAAAGATAAAATGAAATGTGGAAATTGATTTGAAATTGTTTTCAAACGGTTAAGTGTGGAAATTTTATATCTAGTAAAGATATTTTTGAAGATGAAATAATTTGGAAAATTCTTTGGAATCTAATGATGTTGTGCATCTTTATTGATAGTTAAATAACCGACTATCAATAATTACCTTGAATGGATATTTGTTGTGAATTGGATGAATTTGAATGCCACACTTATTTTTGAATAATCGCTCACTATTCGGGTTAACCGGGAAAGGACCATGGGGTCGTATAACCCATTCCGAATATGTGATACGTCGTTATGAATTGCATTCGAAAACCGGTGTTGAAGACCGGATATTTTTGAAAACGGAAGTATTACCGTCGAGTTACTCTACATCGGCTGATCTCCGGTTTAGAGGTTTTATCACCCTTAGTGACGGAAAGTCCGGACGTGATTAGAAAATTATCCGGAAATGCAAGGGCTTCGTGAGAAGTGCCTTCGGTTCTGTTCGATCCCGGAACAGACTTGTATGGATTGTGTGTCTGACATTACAATTTGAGATATAAAGCTGATTTCTTTCAAATACATTTCTGTTGGTGGCGGAGAATTTATTCTCTTAGCTTAACACCCTTCTCTGAGACGTACGAGCTCAGAGGTTATGTAGTTGACATTTATCAGCGATATATCCCAATTTGGTAACGTGGCATACTGAGTGTTGCTGTGAAATGATCAGTGTTTGATCATTTGTGATATGATCATTTGTTTGATCTTATATCTTTGTGATCATAGGTTGATCATTTTTGCTTGACCCGAATCAGGGCTTTGTAGAAAGCGTAGCTTTGTGGACGAGACTTCATCGAGCCTCACACCCCGGAAATGGTCGAAACAGGAAGGATGCGGCAAGGTTCTAGGGAGTAGCGCCCCTTAGTGTATGTCATTCCTTCTGGATAGAGGTGGTATCATGGTATGGAGCCCAGATACTTAACCTATGTGGTTGCTGCATTATTATCTATGTGGTTTGTTGGAAATCGGGGATCCTCGGGAAGATCGGTTACGATCGGGGGATGGCATACGCGTGTCAGTAGTTACCTATTTTTGCAGAGGTAACCCGGCCTTGTGTTGGCAGAGATCCGGTTAGGTTCTCGGGTCGTCTATTCCAGGGACGTACCCATCGTGGATAGGAAGTTCCTTAGCCTGACCATTTGTTGGAAATCCAAAGAAACAATACGTGACTTGTACGGTTTTAGTTGTAGAACCTATCATTCACTTATGGTGGTCACCACTGTTTGGATGGTAGCTATAGTAGGCATAAGTGCGGAATGCCTATGCTGGCTAAGATTTATATTATACTTTCGAAATGTTTTCTACACTATGCACTAATAATAATATCAAAAAAATGATTTGATTTTGCGTAGTAAGCATCTTTGACTATCATAAGAAGAAATCTCCTCCAATTCTGCGTTTGCATTGTGTGTGTGGTGGGAGGTCTTATGGTAGTTTCATTTTCCAAAAGCATTGCGAATTGACTTTAAAAATATTCCTCTGTTTATTTTAAAGAATAACTGTTTTACGATCTCACACCAGTCACCATGACTGACTCGGAGTTATTGTTTCCCTTCTAAACTCTGGGTGCCCACCAATTTCCACACGGGCAGCCTAGAGTTATATTATCAGGATATTCTGGATATTCTGGAGCTTTGGAAGCAAGCTGGATGACGAGACGTAGTATTTGTATCTGATAGTATTTATTCCACTGTGTATTCTGTATGAGGACAAGTTGTATAACTGTCCATTGTTGTATATTGACTCTGATGATTGATGTATGTATAAAATGATATAGTTCTTTGTTTTAAAGATTACTGATTTATCTATTATATATTGTTCCGCTGCGATGTGTAAGATTCTGATATTGTTTTCTGTTCTGCTCTTGTTTTGTGGTTGTTCTTCTTTCTTCTATCTTTTCTTCTATTTCTTTTTCTTAAAAAAAAACCCTCACTATTGGAGTTTCCGGCACTCGATTGCTCGACAGTCGATAAAGTGAGTATCGATGTCGAATTTTCGAAAGTCGAAAATTTCGGTACGTGACAGTAGGGCTTTGATGCAAAAAGTGCTCTAACCTGCCTAGCTTCACTCTTGATTGAGGAATACCGTAAGTTAAGAAGGTCGGAAACGGTGATAAGTATACGAGACTTGATTTCCATAAGCGATTATTTTATTTCTATTGAATTTGACCAAAATTAACTTAGGAAATATCTAAAAGAAACATGAGATTTATACGGTATGATTATCCTCTCAGTGATGCTATACCCTTCGTATAAACTCATCTTGCTCTTCTAGGACACGAGATAAGAAAATTCATCCAAATAAGAGATGATATCTACCTTTATGCATTGTTTATTTATTTCTGAAAGAACTAGAGTTGAGTTAATTGAAAATTTATTGATTGGTTTTGAAGAGTCTAGTAAGTGGTGGAGTGTACTTATATTAAATGACTTGAAGTCGTAACCACTTCAAAACCGATATACATGTTCTTTGGTCTGGAAGCAATTGTGAAGTGAAATGTTATAGAGTTTCACTGTCTATCCTAAGGTTAAGCCCAAAGGAGAGTTCAGCATTAACAATTCAGATAAATGCTATAGAGTTGAACTATATATTATAAGGTTAAGTCCAAGGGAGAGGTCACCATTAGTATTTGTCAGATGACTTATGCTGGAATCCATAGAGAGATTTGTGAACTGTTTGAGATACTAGATCCATGTACAGATTTAAGATATGTTTCAGTGATGATGGCTCGTGTGTTGAGATATTAGAAGCAATGAAGAGATTCAAGATCCGTTCGAGTGATGAAGACTCGTGTGTTGTGATGTTGTACGTGACTTTACTATTGGTAATGACAGAAAACAGAGTAGGAGCATAGCCATTGGGATTTTCTAGCTCAAGGGTACATCAACTCCAAATATATAGAGATGCTTTCGATTGAGGTGCATAGGAGTTAATGGTATTCGGCATCATGTGTTGTGGCGTGGACCGGCTATGTTTACCTTTGTGATATATTTTATCTAGAGATATACTAGTTTCGGAAGGTAGATTCTGACCCTTGTAATGAGGCTAGTCTTGGTATATCCGGGGATGTCTTCAATGTAACACATTATGTGAATGTACCTTAGCGGTTTTATTTGTACTTCTAATATTGTTGTGTTGTGTGATGCAAGCAGCACAGCTATTTTTTGATTTATATTATACACCCTAAACATTATCTATTATATAGCCATATGTACTTATTCGATGGTTTGGTTATTTTGAGGGGAAAATCGTTATGGTAATTCAAAGAGTCTCAAAAATTAATGTTATACATTGTACACATATTTCTTGAGTTTCTCACACCAAAATTGTGTCTGACTTGTGATTTTATCTTTCCCTTAATTCCTCGGGTGCTTTTTCGAGTACTTTGAGAAAGGTAGGTTTTCTTTGATATTCTTTGGAGCTCAAGGAGACAAATTGGATGCTTTCACCAACTGTAGTATTTTATTTCCGCTGCACTACTAGTATGTATATATCAGCATTTGTGAGGACAGGCTATTATAACTTTCTAGGTTGATGATAGTACTTAGGATTGTAACTCTGAAATGTCATGTATCTTAGAGTAGCACTTTGTACTGTCTTTTGATATTATATATTATTGTTTCACTATGAGATTCGAATGTTTTGTTATCCTCTTTTTTGTTCCTTTTCTTTCTGCTTTTTTCCTTTTACCCTAGCAATCTGTCTTTCCAACACTTTGGTGTTCGACACGTGAATACCGTAGATATATTAGTGTCAACATTTGAAGGTCGAAAAGGTGGGTTGTTACACCCTTCTTGACACATCTTCACTAGAAACATTTAAGGATAAGTATGTATTTGATACGATTCTATGCGCAGGGTTACGAATGCATTCGTAACTACAATCGCTAAAATTTCTTTCTAAGGATTTTCTACTTCTACATTTTAAATGTATTTAAAACATTAACTTTATCCCAATATAAAAAAGTATACAATAGAAAATAAAACCAAAAAATTATTTTATTTCGAAATTAATTCATTATAAAAGTTAAGTTATATAATTAATTTACATAATTTCACCTAACACAAACCCTTAACTTTATCAAAAAGCACACTCCTCAAGCAATTTCTTACCATCGTTGAATGTTCTTGCAACCACTTAACCTCTATTCATACTACCAAATATTCCACATGGTCCCCTAGCACTCTTGAGTGGCCTCTTTATGCTTAAAAAGTGTTTATGTCTTCTTATACCCGTACTCGCATACAAACTATTGCCTAGTAACACAAGTAGAGAATAGTCATTTGGTTTAGTTAAAAATTTCCACTTCTACCAATAGTTTGCTAGCCTACTACATGCTTTAATCAGAACCCCAACTCAAATAGGCAACAATTATTGAAATTCCTAAAATAAGTAGTAGCTCGCTTCCAAACTCCACGAGCTCAGTCCTATGAGTTCATTTTAGTCAAGATCTGCCATCTCAAATGAAAAAGTGCACACATACTCCAAGCACACTTCTACCCAATTACCCAAAAACCCTGATGCCATCCATATTTCGCTTGCTCTTCTCGAGGATACTTACCTTGAATAAACTGCTTGCATACTGGTTAACAAGTATAAGCACACATTTTTTACTCACATATTTATCCTATTAGAATGTGAATAACTTTACATTGGGTACTGAAGGAACGTGGCCAGTTAGAAGCGGGTAAAATAGGTAGATTTCAAAAATCCTATTTTCGGATTTACTGGGCCTGTGAAGTCTAAAGGGTTTATTGGATACAATCTAATATAGTTTTATATAAAATGTTATTTTATTTAATTTGTTTCAAAAGGAGTTTTGATTTAATTTGATTTAAACTAATTATGTTATAATAAGCATATCAAATACACTCACATGTTCATAGTGCAACAAATAAACAGTGTACATGGTCAATGTGTACATATATAGATGTTGAGATTTACACTATAACAGACACATTCACCCTTTATATATGTCTTTGTTGTCTATAGTTCTATTCTAATAACAACACACATAGATACACACACACATACACATAGTTTACTTATGCTTATACATATTATGTTCTAAAATATTACTGACTAGTCGACAATAGTTTAATATTTATAGTATGAAAATTAATGGGTTTGAGTAGATATTTAAGAAGAAGAAAAGGTGGAGAACTTTTCTCCTTCCTTTACTCATTCATTCAATGTCATTTCACATCAATATTTGAACAAATTAAAACCTTGTATATATTAAAATTAATTATGACTAATTTTATGTGCTTTAAATTTTAAAGTTAACATTTTGAAATCTAGAAGAATTCAAAATTATATCTATGTTGTTAAACAAAATCTATTTTAAATTTTGAATTAAAACACTAGCTTAAAGAAATTGTTTAAACTTTATATAATTTGTCAAATTTAACTTTTAACATTTGCAATCATTGTTTTAAATGAACAGATATAAAAAAATTCAATTGGTATTAGAAAGAGGTTTTCATAGATCTGTTTTAAAATTTGAATCAATATACTTATTTAAGGAAATTGTTCAAACATTGTGTAACTTGTTGATAAATTAAACCTTAAAACTTCAACTTTTATAACCATTATTTTAAATGAATACCTTTAAAACAAATTTAGTTGGTATTATAAAAGAAAATTATTCTCAAGTTTCCTTTTTTTTATTTCAATAATTTGAATATACAAATTGAGTCGGATAACACCGGTATATATAATTTTATTATAGCATATATAAAATCTAATCTACACAACCAAATGTTGTAAATGTAAATGATAATAAATTAAATGAATACCTAAAGAAGTAGCTTAAAAAATATTTGCACCTTGAATGAAGATTTCTCTTTATATCTCCATACCCAGCTTTGCAACAAAAAGATGAACCACTTATTTTATTGCATTTGATGTTTGCGTTTGATTTAAAGTTGATAAAATTTTAGAAATGTTCATTTGATTTTCTCTCTTAGGAGGTAAGGATGAGAGAAGAGAAAAGTGAATAAAAATGAATGTCTACTGAAAATGAATTAGTGGACTTGTTTTTATTGAAAGAACGAAACCTTTCCAATTCTTCCAATTAAAACTTCCCTAATTAATTTCCTTAATTCTATCTCTCTACCAACTCTTCTCTCTTCGCATATTTGGCAAAATTACTTACCATCAAATGACACAAAATTTGCATAATCTCTTTATGCAATTATCATTCATCTAAACCCGTTTAAAATTACATCGATATCGTATATCGATGCGTGCAAATATAAATTTTATAATATATTCAAACAATTGCAAACAACTCCAAAATATCAAACATATCAAATAATAATTAATGTTTCTAAAAAATCAATTAATTTACAACATTTTATAAATTAATTACATCGTGTGGTTTTTCAAAGAATTCATCTCTACGGTTGTGCGACTCAAAAATGTAAATTCAATTAGCCATTAATATTGAACAATTCGAATATTGATGCTTGCACGTCACCTTAGCAAGTGGTGTGACAGTTTGGTCAAATTTATCGCTTACAGTCTTTTTGGTAAAATCTAATTTTACTATTTTAAGCGATACCTAGTAGTACGATTATTTACACCAATTCTCTTCATCATAACTATATCACTTTAGGACTTTGAAATTTGGTTTTGGTCAAAACTCTAGTATCATTCACGTTCAACCTAGTTAGTCCAAACACAAAATACATAACATTTATTATTAATCATACTACTCTGGCCATAGATTTTGACTTTGAGTTGATTGCGATTGACCATGATTCAAACTTCCTATAACCAAGGAGACGAATTCTCTATTGAATAGTGTTTCACTTCCAATGCTTCATATCAAACCCAACTATAGTCGATCAACGGATTTCCATGCCATGATTTAACTATAATCCAAGTGGAGTGTCTACATTGAAGCCGCATAGTATTCTCAAGTCTAGGGAATTGTGTAACATCGTCACTTCAAGATCTCATGTTTGACCGTAGTTATAATTAACCAATAGGAAACTCTTGAGTAATTCATTCCATAGTTATCTGATAACTATCGGTAAGTAACCTCTTGGTGCCCCCCAGCAGCCATGAGAAATACGCTGCCTAATAATTGGAGAGCATTACGTAATCTAGTCTCAATAGATGAATCAATATCCTTTCTTGAGACATCTTAACTAGGAATGTTTAAAATAATATGTTATTTTAATGTGATGTATTTCTTATGATTATAATAAATTATAATTACATCACTTAATATATCATTTAAGTATTTCTATTCAATATACTTTAAATTAATACTTATTTAATTATATCACAATATAACAAAGTATATTACAGAAATCAAACACCTTCATTATGAACAAAATCAGTTATTGAGTTAGACATATGTAAAAACTTACCTAATTGTCATTAGGGAATACCACTAACTCTACCAATCTTCCACTTGCACTTGGGCTCAATTATGGAATCTTATTCCAACTCCTTCAATCGTTTTTCACAAAAAATAATTGGGCCATTTCCTTAGTGAACGGTAAGCTATACTGTTTTAATTATCTACTCTATCAGTTAACTCTCTCCATTGTTGATAAATTACTTTTATAATGTTGAATCCTTCAGAGTATGTTTTTTGACTTCTAATGAGCTTTAGGTTCTTTTATGAATTGTACCACAACATTGTTATCATATAATAATATCATGGGATTCTCAACATTTGTAATCATCCCTAGCTCAATTATAAATTTTTGCATTTATTTATACTTCATTTATCGTAGTGCTATTCAAAGCGACGTACTTAGCCTTTGGTTAAATCAGCCACTACTTATTGTTTTGAAGATTTTCAACTTAAAGTTCTTAAGTTAAGATTGAACATGAATTTAGGATTGACATAGTATACTCGATATCACTTATGAAGTTCGAGTCTGCATACTCCTTTATAAGGAGTTTGTTGTTTCTATAAACAATTCTTTAGTATTTCATAAATACTCAAGAACATTGTGAACTTTCATTTAATGATCTCAATTTGGGTTTTATATTTTCCTTATGTATCAAATACATAAGCGAAATGTGATATTATAGATAATACGACATGCACGATAATTCTTGTTGTCAATGTATAATAAATTCATCTTACATGCTCCATATTAAACATTTTAACATGAAGTCTGTGTATATCGTTTTGGGACAATCCCAACATCTTACTATACTAATTATAAAAGATGTTAATTTCAAATCCAGTATCGAGAATTGAACAATCAAGTTAAAATGATATTGGTAGGAGTACATCGTTAACAATCATAAGTTTATTGTTTGTTTATATTTTAAAAATTTTAGTACCTTTATAGTACTTTCTTACAGACACACGATTCCTCTGCATTTTGACTGAAATTCAAACTGTTTGATTTTTCTATCATAATATTTGCTCAACTTTGATGTTTGTTGAATGATACTTTCATATTAGTTCTTGGATCCTATCCAATAAACCACAAACTCATAATTGCACCCACTAACTTTGAAATACTATGGTTATTAAGCATAAACAATATATTTTAAATCATTATTTAGTATTTCTGTTTCACATACATTACCAAAACTCAACATAACATCAAGCGATAATTTTGTGAGCAAAATACGAATTAACTTAAGTATGATGAATGACGAAGTTTTTACATTAATTTAAACAATTGAAATTTACGAGGTTATTCTATCAAAGTAGCTTACTGTATTCCAATTGCATTAGTTTTCTTAACAGGCCACTTCTACGGCTGATGGATCATATCCCTTCGGGTACAACTATCAAAATCATATTCTGATAATATGCTTGAAATTCATTCCCGATTTGTGCATCATGCCATATGGTAGAGACAATGCTCTTAATGGTTTATTGGCAACTAAGAAAATTCTTTTCTCAATATTGACAAGAAAATCATAGTGTCTCTCTAATATGTGAGAGTTCCTATTAGACATTCTAATTAGCTACATCCACTTAGGCTTGGTTGATTTCATTTCATCCTCTGCAATCAAATTTATCTTCGGATCGTATCCAAATCAATTTTACTACTAATGATTTCTGAAAGAAATTCTTTTGTCATGAAGTTGATCTATTTCTTGAACAACAATTGTCTCGGTGCAATAGAATAAATATTCATAAACATTTTATGAATTACCATTATAAAACTGACTTGGTTTTTAAGTTTACAAAGCTTACGTTCATAACATAAATTGGTCAATCAATATTAATCGGTCCCAAACACATTTGAGGTGGTCCACACAAGATCCCTCATGAACAAGTATTACATGTAATCTCTCGACCCACACAACCTGTCAACTCCTTGGCCTAGAATATGTAGGGGTTGCTTCATCAACTCTTATCATGTATGATTTTGTAGACATTTTTTTGAATGGAACCAAATTTAACCTTATGTACTTAATCTTAAGTGCACATCCTTACGGAAAGAAGTTAACTCAACTTCACTCATCATCGTACTTTGTTCAATAAAATCTTATTACTCCTTATCGATACATCATATGTATCATTAGGAAGACCTTTTAAGATTGAATCTTATTCATTTTAGATACATTCAAAATTCCTTTCCGATACACTCGCCTATTTGATCAAATCAAATCGTTTATTCTCTTTTGCACGTCATGTTATTTACTTCTATTTTGTGTACTATGAACTGATTATAGACATAATACATATGTATTAAATACACATGTTCATGTCTGCAATAATTCATTGCTAAATTTAACGAAGTATGTAGAACCGTTTTGGTATTATTGGACTACGATTGCATATATTAATATGTATCAATGCTAAGAGTTCATCAACTCTTATGTTGCTCCCACTGAATGGATGCTTTGCGCTTAATCGTTTAAGATACAATTCACAACCACCATATGATTCATAATCATATAATTAAAGAATTATTTCTCAAAACTGTAGCTTAGTCTATAATTTCAAAATAGTAGGATTTCAAACACTTTTATATTTTTAGTGAATCATTTTGTTATGGAACAAATACAATGTTATAGTTTTATCTTATAATGGATATTCATAATACTCACATTGAAATAAACCTATGTTTATTTTTAGTCAATATTGAAAACATATATTATTTCATAAATAATATTTGGTAAGCTTACGAAAACCATTTTTTGTAACTTGATGCGTCCACTAAGAAGTGTTATATGGTATGCTCCTACTATTTTCTCCATTACTATAATAACTTATCAAACATGAAGCTCTATTCAACCACTTATAATGGAATTTTATTTCATACACTATAACCAGTATACAATCGAGAGTTTCAGATCAAATATCTTAAATTTGAGAAAATAACTTTCATAGAAAATAATTTTCTGTATGAAAATACATTTGGCATAGAAATCACTTCTCATTGCATATTAAGTATCTTCTAGTACTTTATATAATTCTCGTTTTCAATGTCTCTTCATGAAGTAGAGGTGACCATTCACTCTCTCCATCCCAATCTTGTCTAAGTTACATCCACTCTCATACATTCTTTTTGCTTCTAAAATGGTCAAACCATTCAAAATAATACTCTTACTATAAGACCGTAATGATCACTTTACCAAAATCCATTCAGTCATTCTTAATATTTAAGGATATCAAAATAATTTGCACTTTACACAAACTGTTACCGACATTTCAGCGATCGAACTCCTAGGTATATCTTGTAGCTCTTGGCTTAGTGCTACATCTAATAAAATAAGATCCTTACTTCAATCGGTCATATTGGATACACGACTTTACACTATGGTTTACTTGATTGCTTTAAATAAACGAATTTCGTCGAAGTTTCATACATTACAAATCACAACTATACACCATATAACATTTATGTTTGATCGAATATGGATTAAATATCCATATTCTTGTATTGCTTAAAGTTCAAAACACATAAATGACAATATAAAGTCTCGGACAATTAAAATCTTAAAATGACTAAAGTACGAATGTATTTAGTAGCTGTATTATTTGGTTCTTACATGAGTCTTGAAATGATAATATGCTAAAAGATTTATTAGTAAGTGAATATTTATATTTCTTTTGTCAATCTTGGTTCGGTTAATTTGTAAATTTTAGTTGATAAACGTTTTATCAATTTATATTAATTGCACAAATTTGTCGATGTGGACTATTTTAACTTTACATAGTATATGTTCTTACAATACTAGAAAGATTAAGATTACCATTTTATTTTTCTAATAAGGCTTCCACTAAATTTTTATGTTTCTCAAAACCCTAGGAAAACATAGAAAACTTTTGATTCCTTTAGTGGGTGTTACGACTCGCCTGCCTTAGTGTTCAAACCTTGAGTTTGCTCAACAAATCATAGGCCCGCAAGCGATGGATAAAACTTTATCAGTTGTATTATATACAAATCTTAACCCGTGGCCTTTGTTCTAATCTCAATCTCGACCTTAATTTTACTTTTCAAATTAAAAGAGTCTATTCACTGATACCCACCATTTTGTGATGGCTTAAGTATAATGCACATGCCTTGAGTTTACTCAACAAATACATGCATGTACATTACATTGTCTTGTCAATATGTTAATAGTACTACACATAACATCTCTAGCTTGATTTTTCTCAACAACTAAAGAGTATGCAAGTAATCTATTAATATATAAATAGTAGTTGACAACTTATATATTAAGGATTCATAACCTTTAATACACACCCACATTGAATGATACTGATTTAGAGAACAATGTATTTCTTATAAAATATCATCGTGATTCAAGTGTCGGATACACCTGAAATCACGGTATCCATACAATACGCATGTACTTGTTCCTTAAACCTAAGTTGGGTTTCTTACAGTTCGACTTAAGTTCTATACATTCATATTATATAAGTTCAATTCATATATAATAGTTTATAATTTAGTTAACTTATATAATATTCTTATATGTGTGTATATATACATATATATATACATATTAATCAAATCTTATTTAATTAATTAATTCAATTAATAAATTAACTAAATTATATTATATTTCAAAATTTTATTTTAAGCATCTTAAACAATTCAGAATGAAAATTAATTATAACATTTATAGTTATATATATATATTTATTTATTAATTAACTATCAATTCATATATATATATATATATCAAATAAATATTTAATTAATTAAAACATTTTAAGTTATATTATTTCTTAATAATTTTCAAAAATTAATATTTTATATACCTTTAACATTTTAATATATATATATATGCATACACATCAATATATGTGTGTGTGTGTTTATTTTAATTCATTAACCTTTAATTATTTATTAATTAATTAATCTAGTTAATTAAATTATTAGATGATTTTTGAAAAATATTAATTTATATTGAAAACAATTTTGAAAAATATTTTATAACTTTAAAGAAAATTTATTTTATGTTTTAAATTTAACTTTTAAATTCAAAATAAAATTTCAAATTTTCAAACTGAATTTTGAAAATTAACCAAAGACCTAAAATTAATTTTGGCCTTTATATTTGGATAATCTTTCGGCTTACATCATCATTTGGGTCTGGGTAGTAGCTAAGTAAGGTAAGTACTTGATTGCTTAAACCCAACCTTAGACGCTGCCTTTCTAGACACCCTGCTAAATGGGTATGCATTAATAAGTTAAACATAATATTGCTAATTTAGAACGCATAAATCATTGGGTTTTGATACCATTAAAGAAACTGGATCGGTCAGAAGCGGGTGAAATAGGTAGATTTCGATTTATTTCCTATTTTTGGATCTATTAGGCTTATGAAGTGCAAAAGGTTTACTATATCCAATCTAATATAGTTTTAAATAAAAATATCATTTTATTTAATTTGTTTAAAAAGGAGTTCTAATTTAATTTAAATTAAATATATTATAATGAACGTACCAAATACACTCGTGTGTGTATAGTGCAAGTGCAACATATAAAGAGTGTACATGGTTAATGTGTACGCAAATAGGTGCTGAGATTTACACCGCAATAGACACATTCGTCATTTATATATGTTTTTTTGTCCATGGTTTTATTTTGAAAGTATATAAAAATAACATATATATTTATATAGTTTACTTATACTTATATATAATAGTTATAAAATATTTTTGACTAATTGACAATAGTTTACTTATATTTATAATATGACAATTAATGAGTTTAAACAGGCATAGAAGAAGAGGAAAAGGTTGAGAACTTTTCTCCTTCTTTTACTCATTCATTTAATATCATCTCTTTGGACACTTAAAACCTTATACATATTAAAAATTAATTATAACTAATTTTATGTGTTGGCATTTTGAAGTCTAGAAGAATTCAAAATTAGATCTGTGTTTTGAAACAAAATCTATTTTAAAATTTGGATTCTAGTTTAAAGAAATTGTTTAAACTTTATATAACTTGTTAAATTTAACCTTTAACTTGTAACCTTTGTAATTGTTGTTTTAAATGAAAACCTTTAAAACAATGTTAATTGGTATTATAAGGATGCTTTCATAGATCTATTTTAAAATTTGAATCAGAATACTTATTTAAGGAAATTGTTCAAACATTGTATAATTTGTTAATAATTTAAAACTTAAAACTTTAACTTTTATAACCATTGTTTTAAATGAATACCTTTAAAACAAATTCAATTGACATAAGAAAATTGTTTTTGTGTTTCAAACCTTTAAAATAAACTCAGTTAGTGTTATAAAAGATAATTGTTTTCATGTACTCTTATTTTTTTATTTAAATAATTTAAATATGCAAATTGAATCAGACAACAGAAACATATATAATTTTTTTGTAACATATATATCTAATATGCATAATCAAATGATGTAAATATAAATGATTATAAAATTAAAAGATAAACTAAAGAGTTAATCTATGATTTGCACCTTGAATGAAAACTTCTCCACGAATCTCCACAAATAGCTTTGCAAGTGAATATGAACTACTTATTTTATTGTATTTGTGTTTGCATTTGAATTGGATTTGACAAAATTTTGAAAATGTTTATTTGATTTTTTACCATGGAAGGTTAGGAGGACGGAAGAGAAAAATGAATAAGAATGAATGTCTATAGAAAATGAATTAGTGGATTTGATTTTATTGAAAAAATGAAACATTTCTCATTCTTTTGATTATAACTTCCCTAATCAGTTCTCTTAATTTTGTCTCTCTCCTCACTCCTCTCTTTTCGCATGTTTGGTAGAAAATACTTGCCATCAAATGGTATAAAATTCCATATATCTCTTCATGCAATTATCTTTCATTTGATCCATTTAAAATTACACCGTTATCGTATAAAGATGCGCACAAATATAACATTTTATAAATGCATTTAAATAATTGCAAACAACTCCAAAACATCAAATAAATTAAATAATAATTAATATTTCTCAAAAATAAATTAATTTAATTAATTTATAATATTTTATAAATTAATTAAAATCACGTGGTTTTTTGGAGAGTCGGCGATTAATACCAAAAAATTGATATTAATTTTCATATGTCATCTTAGCTAGTGGTGTGAAAGTTTGACCGAACTTATCACTTACACATTTTTTTAGTAAAATTCAATTTTACTATTTTAAGCGATACCTGGTAGTAATGATTATTTACACCAGTTTTCTTCGTTAAAACTATATCAGTTAAGACTTATGAAATTTGATTTTGGTCAAAACTCCAATATCGTTTATATTCAACTCGGCTATTCTAAATATAGAATCTTTTTTTCGATAATAACATTTATTATTAACTGTACTACTCTAGCCAGAGACTTAGGCTTTGAGTTGACTACAGTTGACATGATACCAACCTCTGATAACTACAGAGACGAATTCTCAATTGAATAGCATTTCACTTTCAATGCTTCAATTGAGACCCAATTATAGTCGTCCGATAGATAGTCATGCCATGATTAACTATAATCTAAGTGAGTATCCATATTGAAGTTCCAAAGTATTCTCAAGTCAAGAGAATTGTGTAACATCATCACTTCAAGATCTTTTGTTTGACTTTAGTTATAAATTATAACTAACCAATAAGAAACTCTTGACCGAGTCATTCCATAGTTATCCAATAATTATTCATACATAACCTCTTGGTGGCCATAATAGACATGACTAATAAACTGTCCAACATTTGGAGAACGTTACCTACCCTAGACATGAATTGATATCATTTCTCAAAACATCTTGACTAGGAGTATTTAAACAAAGATGATATTTTAATATGATAAATTTCTCATGATTAGGATACATTGTAATTACTATCAAATGCCATATCATTTAAGGATTTTCTATGTAATATACTTTAAATTAATTATTTAATTAGTTATATCACAGTATAACAAAGTATATTATAGAAATCAAACACCATTATTATGAACAAGGTCGATTATCAAGTTAGATATATGTAACAAATTACATAATTACCCATAAGACAAACACTTAACTCTATCAGGTAGCATCAAATGCGCTCATATTTCTATGGAATGAAGTTGATTTAGATATAAAGATGTATCAAACGGGACATAAAACAAAATTTAAGGGACTTAATTGCAAGCGTATAAATGTACAAGGACCAAAAGAAAATTCTATAGGCCAAATAATTGGAATAGGAATATTTTGGGACCTGATAACAATTTTCCTTTTCTTACTCATATTTGGCCAATTTGACCCTTCCTTACGACGACTCTGCCACTCGCTGATTCCAAACAACCCTCCTACCAGACGTCGACGACTCAAATTCTCCGCACAACCGCAGCCAACACTTCTACTCGTCCACCATCCACATCATCAACTTCCTCCCCTCCATCATCCGACTCTCAACCAATAACTCCACCTCAATTCACCACTGTCACTTTATCACCTAAGATTGAGCTCATCAATGTCTCTGACTCGTCTGACTCCGACCATCATCATTACTTTCAGTAAACCCATGAAACCAAAACAAATTCACAACTTCAACCCCAGTGCAGTTTTATCTCCAATCGACCAATATGGCAGCCGCAATATTAAGCACCAGTCCAGTCATCAGCGAGTGAGTTGTGAATTTGAATATTACTAGAGTATACCATTTCATTCACCGATAAATTTGTGAAGAATAAAAGAAAAATGAAGGAAATAAAGTAAATTAAAATTATAATATTCATTTGGAATATAAAGTATTTCAGTGTTTCTTATCGTCCATAACTTAGATGCGAGTTCATTAGTCAAAGTTTCTTTTAATTTTGAGTTAGTATGAAGAAGTTCACGTAGTTTAAATGAAAAAGGTAGCGACTTCTGCATAAGCGGAGTTTGGATATAAGGACGTAGCTTGTTTTTTGCTAAGTACAACTATTAGTCAACATGGAGAACAATGGCCTACGTTCAAATATAAAGTATCTAAGTGTTTCGTATCATCCATAATGTAGACGTGAGTTCATTGATCAAAGTTTGTTTGATTTCAAGTTAGTACGAAGAAGTTCATACAGTTTAAACTGAAAAAATAACAAAATCTGCCTAGTGATAAGGGAATGTATCTTGTTTTTGCCAATATTGATAGTCATCATGGAGAACTACAATATACGCTCAGAATATAACATATATGAGTGTTCTGCATTGTCCATAATATAGATGCTAGTTCATTAGTCAAAGTCTCGTCTGATTCTAAGTCGGTATGAAGAAAATAATGGAGTTTGAACGGAAAAAATAGCGACTTCTACCTAGTTGGAGTTTGAATATGGGGATGTGACATGCTATTTGCTAAGTACTATTAGTCATCATAGAGAATTATAACGTACATTTGTAATGTAAAGTATCTAAGCGTTCTGTATCGTCGATTATGTAGATGCGAGTTCGTTGGTCAAAACCTCATTTGATTCTGAGTCAGTATGAAGGTATTATAGTTTAACAAAAAAAGCGACTTCTACCCATGTGGTATGTTATTTACTAAATATAACTGTTACTCACCATAGAGAACTATAGTGTATGTTTAGAATACAAAGTATCTGAATGTTCCACATAGTCCGTAATATAAATACGAGATCATTAATCAAAGTTTCATCTGATTCTAAGTCAGTATGAAGAAGATAATGGAGTTCGAGCCAAAAAAGAGCAACTTCTGCCTAATCGAAGTTTTGATATGAGAATGTATCTTATTATTTGCTAAGCACAACGGTTAGTCATAATGAAGAACTACACAGTGCATTCAAAATATAAAGTATATGATTATTCCATATCGTTCGTGTTGTAGATGCGGGTTCATTTATTAAAGTTTCGTCTAATTCCAAGTATGAACAAGTTGCTCCAGTTTAAACAGAAAAAATAGCGACTTATGCCTAGTGATGAGAATGTAACATGTTATTTGCTAAGTACAACTGTTAATCACCATTGAGAATTACAACATACGTTCAAAATATAAAATATTCGAGAATGTAGATACAAATTAATTAGTCAAAGTTTCGTCTAATTCCGAATCAGCATGAATAAGTTATTGCATGAATAAGTTACTGTAGTTTGAAAGAATAAAATAGCATCTTCTGCCTACCCGAAGTTTAGATATGGAAGGTATACATGCACACATGATAGAAATATACAAGGTATTTTAGGAATTTCAAAAGGACATAATAAAAACTAATAGATTGAATTTTCTAGTAAAGATGGTGTAAACGGAAATATTATGTCAATAAAAAAACACAACAGCCAAGGTAGATGCAAATAAAAATAAATTTTCTAGGTGTTTGCGTACCGTTGAATTTAGATTGAAAAATCCTGCAACAAAACAATCAAGCCATAGACTGATATAGCATATAGCTAAGGCACATAACAATCATGAAGCAACCTTATTTTTACCTGATACATCTGCACCATGTACAAGTACAAACAAAAAGAAATTTTACACAAAGAACACCACCACTGCTAACCATTAACTATTCATCTGACAAATATATGCATATATATGGTGTTTTCATTCTTGTCTTCGTTTATACACAGTACAGATAGACATGTTCTATTTCGCTCTTACAAGCAATCCAACTATCGCTCAGACTAAGGCATCTAAATATGAGGATTTCCCACGCCTATTGTACTGTAAAAGACTCCCATAAGTTTGATCCCAAACACCAATAAAAAGGGCCTCAGTATCAGGGCTGAAAGATACACCCGAAATCTCCCCAAAGAAATCTATCTCTTGTCTTCTCTGATAGCCAGTAGCTGTGTCATATATGTGCACAAAATCTGCAGGTTCAGCCATGGCCATAAATCGACCGTCTGATGAGAATCGAACAGACCGGATTGCTCCCAAGTGCCCTCTTAAGACTGCTAATGATTGTGAAAGATTACGGATGTCCCAAACCCGGCAAGTTTTGTCTTGATTACCCGTTACAAATGTGATGCCATCTGGGTTCCATGCAGATGCAAATGAGTAGTCTAAATGTCCCCGTAATTCTTGGATTTCCTGTCCAAAATTTCATTTAAAGTGTGTTTGTAGGTAATAAGAATTTAGGACTTAAATAAGCATTAAAAGCACTTTTGTAAAACACTCCCAGGTTTAGATTATGCTATTATAGATTTATAGTCACCTTTCCAGTATTAGCATCAACCAGAAGTCCCTCAGGATTATCCCCTACTACACAAATAAGCTTCTGATCAGGTGACAGGGATGAGTGCTGCAACAATGAAAAAAATTGTAAGAATAATCATGATTTGAAATTTTAAACATCAAAACATCTGTTACGTGTCGTTAAATACGTTATTAAATGTGTTAAGACTGAAGTCAAAATAAAATTTTATAACGCGGGACAAAACTGAAACTCCACTAGAAAAAAATCCATACGATTCCTTCAATCAACAGCAATGTCACAACTGTTTCAGTTTTCTAAAATACACAATTTCTTCCTAAAAAACTCCAAAAAATCAAGTAACTGTTTATACTTGTAGAACTGTTAACCTTAAAGAATCCTAAATTTGCAATACTTACATTTACAGGCCATGGAAATTTGAAATGCTTGGATATCTCAAACTTCTCCATATCAAAAACTCTCACTCCACAATCATTATTTGATGCCATGAAGTTAACCACACCGCTGAGTAGCCCAGTCACAAACTTAGACAACAAAATAAAGCAAATAGACAGTACATATCAAATGAATGACACTAGCATGCACCTGGTGCTGTTGTAAATTTCTACAGAGTTAGTGATTGCATTGTCATCATGAGTTGTTCGGCAACAATAGCTGATTCCAGGTCGATCCAAATACTACAAATTATCATCAGAATATGGCAAAATGAGAAATGTACATAGTTACCAATGAAATTTCTTTCATCCCACAAAATAATCGAAAACAAGAACACAACAGATTAGAGTTTAGCTGCTCAAGTTGCAGCATATGTTCTATTGAACATATAGGTGTTCAAATAATTTTTATGTGCGTGTGCGCACGTTTACAAATCTTATATATATTTTTGGTGTATTACAAACCTTGCAAATAAGCTCTCCCTGGAATCCACCAGCCACAAGTAAATTTTCCTTGACTGCCAACGTACTCACTTGAGTGTGAAAAAATCCTTCTAACAAGCTACTTGGATGTTTCTGCATACAAATAAAGAACAAAGAAATTGTAGTGCAAGAATAAACACAATTTTATGTAAGGTAAGGAAGATAAATAACAAAAAAGGAAAAGAAAAAAAAATGAAACAAAATAGCACCTCAGATGGTGCCACGTGTCCCGAGACATCGAGAACCTCTGTTTTCTCACCAGTCAAGGCAGACCAATGAATGACAGAGAAATGTGACATAAGGTAAACATCATGCTTTGAGGAAGCCCAGACTAGATTCCTAAGCTGCACAAGTAAAACATTATAACCACGTGTATGATATATCATATAAATTAAACAAGAGAGACAATGAACACTTGGACAGCTGCATAAAAGGGCTCATCAGTTTCAAGGATAGCCATAAGCTCTTAGATCCTAATTGTCATTATCTTACAAGAATACATATATTCAAGAAATGCAATGGAACATAAAAATAACTAATGACCAAACTTGAAGAATTTTTTTAGGAAAAGTATGATACATGTCATTGTAAACACTTTCTGGAACAAGCAAACCACCAATAGGAAAAAAGCCACATTTGCACACGTGCATTATAATACTATTCTTGATTGACCTGAACAAACAAAGTAGCATTGCATTGTTATAATGTTCACTTTCCAACCATCCTGTATAATTGCAATTCAAAATGTAGCGGCTGGCCAGTTTACATACAATCATACATAGTAATTTCATCACAACATAATTAAAACTTTTGACTGCTTGCAGTTAACTTCCACATCATGTAAAAATTTACTAGTTGTTTGGAGTGACAGCATCTAGTGTCGTCGATCATAAGTACTGAAGTTTTTGAACATTTAAATCAACAGTTGATAGTCTGAAGACCATTATTATGAATTGAGAACCAGATGCTTGCCTGAAAATGAAGGATGGTTGATCTAACAGATCTTGTGTTGCACCAAAACTCATAAAACTTTCCTCCTTTCTTGGTAGGTGTGCATCCCTGCACGCAGAAAGTGCAAAGATTATATGAAGAAAAAATATGAAAATATTTTAAGGTACTTCATCGTACCTTAGCTGAAACTTCTCCAGAATTAGGAACGTTCTCATAATTCTTGTATTGCTCAAGTCTAGTTTTTCTGTACTTGTCCCTTGTAACAGTTATATTCCATGGTATCCCCTGTATATCTTGTCCTTTCCTAGCATCTGCAGCTGAGGTATCTGATAATCTACTAGGCTGAAAATGGAAACCCAATTCAAACATTAAAATAAATGAAAGATTACATTTAATGAAGAAATGGCATTGATATCATATATGATGTATATGCTAGCATACATCCTTTAAAAGAGATTAATGATGCATAATTAGCAGAAAAAAATTGTAAAAAAATCACACACGAGCACGCATATCATATGTACATATGTATATGTATATATGTTTATGTATAAAATAAATAAGATTGTGGCATACCGCTTCAGCATCTTCTTCCTCTTCAGAATCTGATCCATCCACCACGGTTCCATGAAAATCTTCATGCATATCGTCATCTATACCATTCATCTCAATATCATCTGCCATGTTGTAACCGTCTTCCTAGCGATGAAAAATACACACTTGTGAAAAACCTGCACTGTTAACTTCAGTTATATGATCTAAGAACAAATGCAAAACCTTAAAAAGTTGGCTATCAAAATTCATCGAAACTATTTAGCTGCTTAAGATGGTTAGTATCCGATGGCAAGGAAATCTATTATCTATAATTTAATGGTAAAGCAGAAGCAATTTCTCTTCCCCCATTGATTCCCTTGTTGATACTTTCAATTTTCATTCACGCAAGATAGTCAATAGCAAATAGCGCAAGGCTTGTGCTATTTTGTGCTATGCGCTACAGCGCATGCTATTTTGTTCACTTTTGTAAATTTTGCGCTTTGTTTCATAAACTACTAAATGAGACTAAATTAGCTATGGTCCAAGTTTACATAACTATCAAATCACTCATTTATGATTATCACTGTTATTTTGTTAAATTTTATACTATGATTTAATTATGGGTTGATGTATGAGAGATGGAATTTTATAATATTTTATCAAGAACTTTGCTTTTAAGAGCTTATTCAAATGAATTTAAAAGAAAAGGATGTTCAACCTTCATATGTTTGCTCTTTAAGTATTAAAAACGATGTATATAACAAAGTCCAATATTGCAACTATTAAGTTCTATAAAGTAAAACTAAAAATAAACAAACATTAAATGGAGTAACTAACATCGCTAGCAAATTTAAACTGAATTCTTAAGATTATAATTTTCTACAGATTAGTATAGCTAGAGAAAAACAAAAATATTAACTTTTTCCACGTAAACATTTTAAGTATGATATGCCTACATTCATTTTATTTGAAGGTGATTATTCTTTGATAAATGAAATTGATCTATTACTAAATATATATAATTGGTTAGTGTACACATGTCCTAGTTTGTGTCATTCTGAGGTTTTTCAATATATATATATACATATATATATATACATATATATATATATATATATAATAATGCAAATACCGCACCAAATGAAGCCTTTTTTGGATTGACAAAACTACTCTTCCTTATTTGAAAGCAAAAACAATCACATACGGTTAGATTTGTCTTCTCCATATGCGGACACGTTTTCACCCACATTACTTCATCATGTTTCAATCTATTACTCTGTCACCACAATTTTCCAAACCAAATTGTTCCTCACCTCCTTTTCCATTCTCGCATACTGGAAAAGTATATGAAATAATAGGTCCAACGTCAAAGCAGTCATCAAGTAGGTTGCGTTTGGGACTACACAACAAATCGAGTTAAAGTATGACAATAGAGAATTTTGGTACGATTTCTTCTCTCATTTTCACTTGGTTTCAAATATAGTTTTTCCTCTTACAATGGTAACTAAAATATGTGGATTTGCCCTAAAATTATTGTTGACATGAAAGAACGCGACTATAGCTTTATATTTTCTTCTACTTTTATGATATATTGATGTACAAAGCTTGGATTAATGTTTGTTTACCAGATTGGGTTGAAGTATGACAGTAGAGGGTTTGGGTAAGTGTTATTCTATCTATTTTCTTTGTTTAATTTGAAATTCCTGTCTGTTTTGTTTAAATGCTTATATTTAACTTCATAATTTCATTACCATATATACTCCTATTTTTTATGAGTTTGTGTTTCAATTTAATTATCAAAATTTGTTACTTAGTATCATCCACTTCACATGTAAATTATACATTTTTTGATATGATGCGTTTAATTCGTTTCATGTTTATTTGATTGTTGGTGAAAATTAATCAGATTAGAGTGTTAACTGCATTGTTTTAATTAAATTAGGGTTAAATCCATTAATTAAATTTTGTTATAATCATCTTTCAAAGTAACTTCAAAAAAGAATGAAAGATGCATATAACACATAATATCAAGGCTAGATTGGTATTAATCTTAATTTTGGTATGTTTACTCTTTGAAAATCCCACATCATCCTATCATTTGGATGTTTTCCACATCCTATGTTTCAGTCAGTAAGATATTTGGACTGGGAGATCGATGATAATTAATATTTTTGTTAAAAACTGATGTATCTTAACCGTTTCTCGCACTGCAAACTTGACCTTCATTCTAACCATCATGCACTCAAAGTGATATAGGCTATTTGGATTTACTGTACTGCTATTTTGGTATTTTTAGGGATAAATATGCCCCAATATTACCTTGAAATATACATATAAGTATTTGTATTTGAATTATTAATGGGTTTTCTAATTATCATTTTTAAAATGTTCCTGACAATGGACGTGGGAAATGAAACATGAACGTCGAATATAAATTCAAGCATCTTTCTTGGACAAACATTTTAGCTTACATTCAGTTGATTCTTTTTTGTTTGCATTCACCAGAGATGGAAGTATACTTAATTTATCCACTTATGCATGTCTAAGAAATAACTGAATTTGAAACTATTTTGTAGGCATATTGGTAATTCACTTTTTGAACACACACACATTTATGGCTGATGATGAATTCAATACTTGACATATGAGACTTGACAATTATATATATGATATAACCGGATAATTTACCTGAATTACGTTTTGCTTTTAGTAAAAAGGTTCCATCTCTAAGCTTTTTTATTGTCAAAAGTATGTAATGTGAACGATTCCAATAATCGATGCTAAGTTTTTTCAGTAAACTTCATGTTATATAAGAATATTATTTTACTTCACATATATAGAATTTAACTAAAAATCAGGTAATTATACTTTCCACAAAAAAATGTAAACTTGGTTAAGTATAAAAAATTAAATAATCGCTCTAATGAAAAAAAAAACTTATACTAATTTTTTTACCTCTAAAATATATATTCATTATGTTTGGGAACTCGTGTTACATATAGATGTATCTAATAAGTAATAGAGTTTTTAATGAAGTAGAGCATGCTTTTTTTCTTTTATAGTTCACGATGAGTATTTATAGTTCACTTTTAATTAAAAAATTATTACGGAAATTTATGTATGCAATCAACTAAATTTTATACAAATTTTGTTGTTATGAAAATTAACATTCACTTTATTGGAAATAGATTCATATCAACTTTTGATCTTTTATATAAATGATTGTTTACCGATTTGAAAATTAATTTTCATAATTTAGCCATCAACTCATAAATTGGTAAGATTAGGGATTTTGGTAAGATTATGGATTTTGGTAATAGAGCATTGAAGTGAAATTCCTTTCTTTCATGGATTTTTTATCTGAACAAACAATGAAATGGTAAATTGTCATCATAGTATAAAATGATTATTTAAATTACATGCGTCTTCATGTTGATTGAACTATCATGGATAATTTTTGCATAAAAATCAAGCTCCTATTTTGTTAAATCTCATAATAAAATTTTTTGACCTCGTAAGTTCTTTTTTTGGTTCATGGATTAAAGCAAATTCTCCTAGGTTAAACTATGACAGTAGAGGATTTAGATATGGTTTTGTTTCTCCTTCTCGCTTAATTTTAGATACAGTTTTTCTTCTTCCAATGGCAACTAAAATGTATGGATTCTCTTTAAAGAGGATAATATTATTGATATGATAGTTCATGACGTTATCCCTTTGTATTTTCTTATATTTCATGATATGCTGATGTAGAAAACTTGGATTTATGTTTATTTACACGGTTGGGTGGAAGTATGGCAGTAGAGGGTTTGGATGAGTGTTATTCTATCCATTTTTTGCTTAATTTGAAATTCATGTCTTTTTTAAATCCTTATATATTGTATGTTTAACTTCATGATTTCATTACCATATATTCCCTTATGTTTCTACGAGTTTGTGTTTCGATTTAATTGTCAAAAATTGTTACTTTATTTCATCCCCTTTATATACAATTATACATTTTTGGTATGATGTGTTTAATTTTCTTTCATGCTTGTTTGACTTTTGGAGAAAATTATTTAAATTACTGTATTAACTGCATTAATTTAATTAGATTATGGTGTTAAATCCATTAATCACATTGTGGTATAATTATCTTTCAAAGAAACTTCAAAAATCAGAAGATGCGTATATCAGATAATATCAAGGCTAGATTGGCTTTAACTTTAACTTTAATTTTGGTATGTTTACTTTTCAAATTTTCACATCATCACATCGTTTGTATCATTTCCACATTGTAGGCTTCAATAGATTAATTTAATTGGACTTGGAGATCAATTACAATTAATACTTTCTATTAAAACTTAAACTTTTCCTGCATTGCCAACTTGACATTTATTTCTGTTATTCCCATCATGTATTCAAAGTGATTTATTTTACTGCTATATAAACTCATGTGGTACTGCTCAATGTGCATGTGTGTGTTTGTATATATGTTAATTTTTTGTATTTTACGAGGATAAATATGCCCCAGTATTACCTTGAGATAAATATGCAACAGTATTACCTTAAAATATACATATAAGTATTTGAGTATTTTATTGAAATATTGAATTATCATGCATTTTCTAATTGTTCTCCTTTGCCCCTCTTTAAAATAGCTCATGAGGATGAGCACTGGAAATGAAACCGAATGTCTGATAAAAATTCAAGCATCTTTCTAGAACAACAATATTAGCTTACACTCTGTTGATTGTTTGCACTAACCAGAGATGGTGGTATACTTATTTTATCCACCTATGCATATCTAAGGAACTACCTGAATTTACAACTGTTTTATAATCGTATTGTTAGTTCAGTTTTTGAGTTACACATTTATGAATAAGATCAATTCAATACTCAATGCATGAATCTTGACAATTATATATATGGTATAACTGGAAACCTGCCTGAATTATGTTTTTGTTTTAGTAAAAAAGTTCCATCTCTAGGCACTGATTTTTACTGTTGAAAGTTTGTAATGTGGTTGATTCCAATAACTGATGCTCCATTAAATTAATTGTGTATTTTATTAGTAAACTTCATTTTATATAAGAATGTTATTCTACTTCACATATATATAGAGTGTCTTGACTAAAAAATAGGTAATTTATACTTTCCAAAAAAAATGTTGAAACTTGGTTTAGGAAAACTTAGGTTAGGTTGTAAAGTATACAAAAATATATAATCACTCTATTGTAAACAAACTTATACTAATTATTAATTTAAAAAAGATGTTCATTATGTTTTGGAATTCGTATTGCATATAGATGTATCTAATAAGCAGAAACAATATGATAATGTAGAGCTTGCTTTGTTTTTTTAATAGTTCATGTCAAGTATTTACAGTTCACTTTTAAATAAAGAAATTGTTATGGAATTTATTTATGTAATCAATTAAATTTTATATAAATTTTGTTGTTATGGAATTGGCATTCACTTTATTGGAAACAAAATCATATCAACTTTTGAAGAAAAAAATTAATAAATTTATGAATTTGAAAATCAAGTTTCACAATTAGGCTAACTATAAATTAACTTGGTAAGATTATGGATTTTGGTAATAGAGCATTGAAGTAGAATTCTTTTTATCATGGATTTTTGTATATGGACAAACAATGGAATGCTAAATTGTCATCATAGTATAACATGGTTACTTAAATGACATACACCTTCATCAGTTGTAATATTGATTGAACTATCATGGATAATTTTTGCATTAAAACACAAGCTATTATTTTGTTAAATCTCATAATAATAAAAAAATTCAACATCGTATGCAGGTCTGCTCACATATTCCAACCTAACAAAAATATATAAGCAAGAGAAACAAGTAGATGAAGTAGTGGGTAAAACAAGTGTGTCGTTGCATGTTGCGTTAGTATTAAAATGTATATGAAGTTTACAGTTCTAATTTTGTTCAATAAAGGAGGGTGTCCACTTTGTTCCACCGTCATTATTTATTTTGAATCTTCTTTATTCTCAATAGAAACTTGTATACTCATATAAATAAAAAGACATGACTGAGAGCACAAGAGGCTAAAATGATGGGTTGTTTGCATCAATTTCAACATTAGAGACATTTTATTAACAACATCAAAAGATTGGTGAAGTTTCAAAATCAACAAAGGCAATTTTTGCTAAGACACTTTTTTGTGGAAATTTGGTTTCGTTCCTTAATTTCAGATTTGACATGTGAAAAACCCTTCTTCAAAACATGTTTTAACTTACACCCCTGTTTTTTATTTTGGTAAAAAAAGGAAATTTCGTTTTTAGGGTGATCAAATCTAAACATTAATCACATGTTTTTGTGATCAAAACAAAACTATTTTGAATTTTTTGAGAAAATGCAAATATTTGAAAAGAACTCTACTAATATTTGCAAGGTAAGTTAAAAACTTGCAAATTTCTCTATAAATATTTGCCAAATTATCTACAAATATTTGTAGTGTTTTCCACAAATTTCCTAAAACTTAAAATATGAGTTTTTTAATAGCATGTTTTTAAAGAGGAACGGTTGTGTATTTTGAAACTTAAAAGAGGGTGTTTTACAAAAGTTCTCGTTTATTAAATAAAGTATGCAATAAAGGTATTTCTAAACATGACATATTATGCACAATAACCAAATGCACAAGAATTTCCATGAAGGAGAAGGTAGCAATAAAAATGATATTCAACAGCAAAAGAGGAAGGCATGAAACATAAAATTACAAAATTGCAAAATAGAATCATGATAGCTATAATAAAGAGAGTGAAGACATGATCGAAAAATCCATATGACCTGTGAAGGCACGAGTTAAGCATGTCGAATTGAATTGGTCGATATACCTTTCATGTGCAAATTGCATATTGTTTGTAAAATTAGGAAAGCACGTGCATTCTATCCATAAATATTTCCAAACGTTTGTTGTTTATCGTATTAAGCTTTCCTATCAAGTGTGAATAACGTGTTATTTGTAACAATTATGTCCAATGCACGCGTGGAATATGTGGTGCTTATAATACTAATTATGTTCGCTTAAACACATAAAGCACGTGCTATACATACAAATTTTGTTCATTTGCACATGCGAAGCGCGTGCCACCACACTTGTACCTAAAATAAACAAGCAAACAACATAGCGCGCTATTTGGGCTATTTGTTATTTTGCGTTTTGACAAAATAACACATTATTTTGCGCTATAAATGACATGTGCTGTTATAGGTTAAATAACACACATCATGCGCTATGAGCAATTTTGTACTATAGCACACGCTATGATAACTCCTCTTTCAAGACAAAAAACACTTTATTTAGTACCATCTTCAATATTTTCACTTCCATCCTTTATATTTCCAAGATTATCAATCAATTTAATATAAAGTTTTCAATTTTGGATATATATGAATAATGCATCTCAACAAAATTTATGATACTAAGTACCAAAATTGAAATTCATCTAATTAAACATTTATCTCAACAAAAAATTAGAAAATTTCAAATTTAAGTTAGTTAAACAAAAGTAATTAATTAAACAAAAAAATTCATATTATACATCATTTATCTTGACAAAATAACAAAATTACATATGAATCACATAAAAATAAAAATAAAACATTTAAACTTTTAAGGTTTTTTTACACATTCCCAATGGAACACGCATGTTACAAATATATATTACAATATCATTGTACAAGGATAAATAAATAAATAAACAACGTGAGAATAATATTTATTCAAAAACAACAAAGACAAAAAAGATCAAGGACCACTAGCTCAAGTGGCAAGCGATATGACACTTTGAACTAGGGTACTAGAGATCATGAATTTGAACCCTTAAAATATCAGAATGAGTGCTCTGTTTGGATAAAGTATTACTCTTACTAGCAAAAAAAAAATTAAAGGCAAATTATCAGAACGGGTACTATTATAAAGCACTTTTATCAAATGAAACTAATAACGTGAATACATAAATCTATTTACACTAGTATAAAATGGCTCAAGAATATATTTTTGACTATCAAGAATGCTATCAAACAAAATTTTCATATGAAATGACATTGTTTTATAAATTTGTGAAGCGTTTTAAAAACAACTACGAGTTGCGACCAACATAGAAAATTTGTATTAAGAAATGGTTGCATTTATTATACAATAGCTATTACTCTTCCAGCTCGATAAATTGGCGAGCGATTCCAAAGATCATGTAGTAAATACTGGGGTGTGATGTTTTTTAAAGACATAGCGGGGGTGAAGGGCAAATAAAAGGGGGGTTAATACACATGGCTTATAACAAAAGACAAGCAATATTCAACAGTAAGAATAATTCCTAACACGGTAGCGCATGAATAAGCAAGATAAAACATATGAACATATTAAACATGACTACATGCATAGCAAATCGTAAAAATATTAACCAAATTATTTATCAAAAATATGAAGCTTCAAACCCAAAATTTACGTCAGTCGCTATCACGGCAAAGAAACGGTAGATCTAGATGACACAAATAAAAACAAGCACAAAAATAATAATCACGACACCGAAATATAGAGCGAAATTGCAAAAGTACCTTCAAAAGAACCAAATCGGCTGAGAGTCAAAAGTCGGAATTGAAAAAGGATTACTAATTTCACTGTATTTGAGTTTCGATTAAAGGCGGATTTCAACTTTAAATTTAAACTTATTAGGGTTTCAAATTTTGTTCAATGATTTTTATTTATTTTCTAGAATTTTCGTCCACCGCAAAATGGTAATAATAGACGATTGGCTTTTCAAAAATAGGTCGATTCCGAGAGGTATGTTTTTGGGTGCGTTCATGGTTCGGCCAAAGGGGGAAAGTGACGTCCCATTTGGTTTGGCTAGTTTTGGAATTTTTTTTTTTATTTTAAGCAAAGGTACCAGATTTGGTTGGGCCCTTTCCACAATTATTAAACATAAAGAAAAAAAAGGATTAAACACTTAACCCCATAAAAAATAAACGAAGCAGTACTAAAAAGTGAATTTGTTGTGAATAGTATTACATAGGATTCGAACAGCAGTTTTCTTTCTTTCAGAAATCCTAATATTTCTATTCTGACAATCTCTAGCGATACATATCTTTAAAATCAACAACAACTGCATAGTCTCTTGGTTTCACCACCTAGTAGCTTTGAACAATCGAATCCACTCCTCTGAACTGTTTCTCAATATCATCGTCATGTTGCATCTACTCAAAACTTTGCACTGCATACAAAAAATGTCTTGCAATTGAAAAATAAGTGCAAACTGTCTTCGGTATGGATGCTACAGAATTCACAATTATCAACAACATTAACTCCTCTAAACATAAGTTTAGACTTAATCATAAGTCTATTCCTCATCAGTTTCCATGGAAGAAGTTGTATTTTTAAGGACAAAAATTATTCCAAATTCAACTACTCCACCGGAACAAAGCGTCAAATTCAGTAGATGATATAGCATTATAAACTATTGAAATAGTGTGAATCTTCTTCTTGCATGTCCAAACATAATCATCTCCTCCCCTGGTTAGCTTAACACCCTGAAAAATATTCCAAACAGCCTTAACCCCAACATTACTAAAATAATGAACTAAAATGGATCCATCTGTCACATGTTCACATGCATTGGCATCCATAGGAATTTTAGATTGTCTTTTTTCATCATATGTCATTGCATTAGCCAGAATTAGCCTCTGCTAAGCCCAGGAAACATACCAGAACTTAGTTGTACCATTTGGAGATAAGGAAATTTGAATATGAGGTAATAATAGTCTTTGAGCTTAAGAACAACCCTCCAAACCCAACCACATGGAAGAGCCACTTCCATAGTCCAGAAATGCTTCCAGCCAAGATGATATTTTCTAGCACTTAACCCAGATGTTATCCCTGTTGTTCAGCAAGTTCTCTATGTGCTTAGAGAAAGCAACCATATTCCACAATTTCAAACATTTAATTCGCAAACCTCTATAGTACTTTGGCTTCTCTATTTTACAGAAGGCTAACGGAACCATTTTTTGGAATGCATGTTGCAGTTCATATGAAATAGTTCATGGCCTTCCTAACTTGATTCATGAGCTTAATATGCGATAAGAAGGTCCTGCTCCAATAAACAGTTATGGCATGGATAATAACTTTAATTATAATAAGTCTTCCTGCTTGACTCAAATGTCGATTAACCAAGAAATTCGTATTTTTGGTTATTTTTTCGTATAGGGAGAGTCAATCATTGTACCTTATCTTCTTGGAGACATAGGGATACCCAGATGAGGGATACTGTTACTCAAAGAAGGCAATGATGATATAGCATGCAGGGAGTTCTTCTACAACTCAGGGAGGCCAACTAAAGATAAGAAGGATTTTTCATAGTTAATCTGAAGGTCTGTAATGCTATGAAAAGTCTTCAGCAAATTAGATGTTGGAATTCCTAATACTAAAATGAATGAAAACAACAGAGTCCCACATCGCCAAAATTGCAAAACTATTCTAGTATATGAATAACTTTGCAATGAAGGGATTGGAGCATTGGGGCACCCAAATGTTTGCTTCGTTGTGAGAAGGGAGATTATGCATCACCACCACACACGCGCGCGCGCCGCCGTCGACCGAACCGGGCCGGGAAGCGGACGCGGATTGATTAAGGGGGTGCGACTTTTGAAGCGAGCGCGGGTTTTTTGGCGAACAGACGCATCCATTAGCAGACGGAAGCGGGTGCGACCCGTTAGACGCGAGCGAGTGCGACTTATGGCAGCAGCAGGTGCGAATGCAAAACCAATAGTGAACGGGTGCAGCCCGTTAACGAACAGCAGCAATGAAAAGGCAACGGGTGCAACCCGTCAGGCAGATGCGACTGTTCGAAGGAGTGCAGACGAAATTATAAATAGAAGAGAATACTGATCACATTCTCATTCAATTCCATTTCTAATTTCTTCTGCTTCTTCTTCTTTGCTGCCCTATACAATATATTACAGAGTTGACATACTCATTACAATCTCGTGCAGATTACGTCTGTTGTATCTTGGGAGACTTTAAATAAAGTCTTAAGGAAATTATTACGACAAGCCTCAAACGGAATTTCCTTCTTCAATCGGTTAGGTTTATAATTGATTTATATATTTATATATATCTATCATTTTTCTACATTGTGCTATTTCTGTAAATAGTATTACGTTTGAACTATCGCTATAGTTATTGCTATAGTTGTTAGTTTGTTGTTGTAATTTAATAACGACATAACTATTGCTTAAATTAGCTAATACAGACTTCCAGAGTAGTGGAAATCTGATTGATAAACTTGTGAGACGAGTTTATAATTGATTATTCTCTATTTTGGTATACTAGACATATAACATCTTAAGACTTTCCTGTTTTAACTAAAACAGAGATGGCAATAGTAGAGCTCTCAACAAAGGCTACTACACACAACAGGCCCGACCCTTTTAAAGGAGATGGTGACGACTTTCTAACATGGCAAAATCAGATGTTATTCTATCTCACCACACTCGGTCTGCAACGGTATCTCGACGAGGAGGAACCGATTCCTACACCAGGCAAGGAATCAGATGTTGATACGTGAAAGCATTCCGATTTTCTATGCAGAAACTATATTTTGAATTGTCTCGACAAGGTTCTATAAAAAGTATATCAACCTCTAAAGATGGAAAAAGCACTCTGGAATGCACTTGCCACGAAGTACAACGCAGAATATCAGTCTTAAGAAATTCATTGTAGACAAATTCATGGACTACAAGATGGTCGACTCCAAACCGGTGACTGCTCAACTACATGAACTGCAAATCATCATTCATCAACTCGAAGCGGAAGGTCATAAGGTTGGAGAATCGTTTTTGGTTGAAGCCATCATGGGAAAACTGCCACCATCATGGAGAGACTACCGCAACTATCTAAAGCATAAAAAGAAAGAGATTTCTTTGTAGGACCTCATCGTACGATTAAAGATTAAGGCAGATAACCGCGGAATTACCAAACAAAGCGAGGAGGCGTTTGTAACAGAAGAGTTGAAGAACAAGGATAAAGGCCACTTCAAAAAAAAGAAGAACTTCTCAAAGAAGAGGAAAGCTCCTGAAAACAAACCCAAAGATAATAAAACCAAGAAGTTTAATGGCGAATGTTGGGTTTGTGGCAAAATGGGACACGCCGCTAGAGATTGCAGGCATAAGAAGGAACGCAACTCAGAGGCAAATATAGTTGACAACATGGAAGTGGACGAGTCCAATTTTTCAGTAGTTATATCTGAATGCAATTTGGTTCAGAATCCTAACCAATGGTGGGTGGACATAGGAGCTACCCGTCATGTCTGCTCTGATAAATCCATGTTTTCAACATATCAGAAATTCGATCAGAAAGAAAAACTCTACATAGGTAATTCTGATGTTTCCATGATCAAAGGCAGTGGCACAGTAATCCTCAAGTTTACTTCTGGAAAAACTGTCAAGTTGAATGACGTACTGCACGTTCCAAACATACGCAAGAATCTGATCTCTGGTTCAGTGTTATCAAAGAAAGGATTCAAAATGGTGTTCGAGTCAAACAAGATGGTTCTGTCCAAAGCTGGAATGTATATCGGAAGGGGATATTTATGTGATGGCCTATTTAAGGAAAATGTAGCCGTTATCGGTAATAAAACTATGTATTCTGATTGTGCTATTAATAAATTGAAGTTTCTTACTTGCTTGAGCATGAAATTTTACTATGGCATGATAGATTGAGACACATAAACTTCTGAAAAATGAAAACATTATCAAATTTGGGATTAATTCTGAAATTCCAAGTAGATAAGAACTACAAATGTGAGACATGTGTAGTAGCAAAAATGATTAAAAAACCATTTTAATCTGTTGATAGAAGCACCGAACCACTAGGTTTGGTTCATACAGATTTATGTGATTTTAAATCGTTACCTACAAGAGGTGGGAAAAAGTACTTTATTACGTTTATTGACGATTATACGCAATATTGCTATGTATATCTTTTGAATAGTAAAGATGAAGCAATTACATTATTTATAAAGTACAAAGCTGAGGTAGAAAATCAGTTAAATAAAAAAATCAAGATATTGAGATCAGATCGAGGTGGAGAATATGAATCACCATTCGAATAGTTCTGTGCCGAAAATGGTATAATTCATCAAACAACAGCTCCATATTCACCACAACAAAATGGTGTAGCCGAGAGGAAGAACAGAACGTTAAAAGACATGATTAATGCCATGCTTTTAACCTCTGGTCTACCGACGAACTTATGGGGGGAAGCCTTAAATATGTCTAATCACATATTAAACAAAGTCCCTCACAATAAAATAGGAACAATTCCATATGAGTTATGGAAAGGACACAAACCAAGTTTTAAATACCTCAAAGTGTGGGGGTGCTTGGCAAAAGTTCCAGTTCCGCCTCCCAAGAGAGTCAAACTTGGACCAAAAACAGTAGATTGTTGCTATTTAGGGCCAGCCCAAAATAGTAGTGCCTACAGATTTTTGGTATTCAAGTCTGATATAGCTGATGTTCATGTAAATACAATCATGGAATCAAGAGATGCCTCATTCTTTGAAGACGTGTTTCCGCATAAAAGGAATGAAGGGAATAATGTCCCTAAAAGGACAAGAGAAGAATCAAGCAATCCACATGAAGATGAAACTCATCATGAGATTGAGGAAGTTGAACCAAGAAGAAGCGTAAGGGTAAGAACTTCCAAGACATTTGGTTCGGATTTTTAACTTATATGTTAGAACACGAACCTCAAACGTACAAGGAAGCAATGTCATCTTCTGAATCTTCATGTTGGAAAGAAGCAATCCAAAGTGAGATTGATTCAATTCTAAGTAATAAAACTTGGGAAATAGTTGATATTCCACCTGGAATAAAACCAATTGGCTGCAAATGGATTTTTAAGAAGAAAATGAAACCAGATGGCTCTATTGATAAATATAAAGCCAAATTAGTAGCCAAAGGATATCGTCAAAAAGAAGGTGTAGATTTCTTTGATACCTATTCACCAGTTACACGAATAACCTCTATAAGAATGTTAATAGCAATTGCATCCATATATAATCTAGAGACTCATCAGATGGATGTAAAAACAGCATTCTTAAATGGAGATCTCGATGAGGAGATTTACATGGAGCAACCTGAGGGTTTTATTTCCAAAGGAAATGAAAACAAAGTATGTCGGTTAGTAAAATCACTATACGGACTCAAACAAGCTCCAAAACAATGGCATGAAAAATTCGATAGTGTCATGATGAAAAATGGTTTTTGTATAAATGAATGTGATAAATGTGTTTATTACAAACAAGTTGGACAATCATACGTTATGATTTGTTTATATGTAGATGATATGCTAATCTTTGGTCCTAACAATAAAGTAATAGAGACCATAAAGAAGATGTTAATTAGCAATTTCGATATGAAAGACTTAGGAGTTGCAGACGTTATTTTAGGAATCAAAATAATAAGAACACCTAATGGAATTGAATTATCTCAGTCACACTATGTAGACAAAATGATTGAAAAATTTCAACGTTTTGGAATTAAAGGAGTAAGAACACCTTTTAATCCATCAGAAGTACTGCATAAAAACACTAATGAGAGTGTAATGCAACTGGAATACTCTCGTGTAATAGGATGTCTCATGTATCTAATGAATTGCACAAGACCAGATATAGCTTATGTAGTAAGTCGATTGAGCAGGTATACAAGCAATCCAAGAAAGGAACACTGGAAAGCACTAATGAGAGTTCTTGGATATTTAAAAAATACCACAAATTATTCCTTACATTATGGAAAATATCATGCCGTCTTAGAAGGATATAGTGATGCAAACTGGATTGTTGATTCAAAGGAATCAAAATCAACAAGTGGTTATGTCTTTACCTTAGCAGGGGCAGTAGTGTCATGGAAATCAACTAAACAAACATGCATAGCTCGATCCACTATGGAATCAGAGTTCATCGCTTTAGATAAAGCAGGCGAAGAAGCAGAATGGCTTCGTCGTTATTTAGAAGATATTCCATTTTGGCCTAAACCTGTACCGGCCATATGCATACACTGTGATAACCAAGTTGCGCTAAGTAGAGCGCATAACTTTGTGTATAATGGAAAGTCACGACACATTCGTCGACGCCATAACACAGTTAGGCAGTTACTCTCAAATGGAACTATTTCCATAGATTATGTGAGAACAAATGATAACCTAGCGGATCCATTTACTAAAGGTTTATCAAGAGAGAAAATTGACTGCGCATCAAGGGGAATGGGTTTAAAAGCCTAAACCACCAAGAGTTATCTTATACGGAAATCTATCCTAGCGACTGGAGATCCCAAGGACTAGGATCAATAGGCAAACCAGTTCTGAGTAACTCAAGACGTAATGCATTTGCTTGGACATAGTCCAACTCCATTCCTATGGTGCACAATATAAATGCATGCCTACAGAAGTATTTAAAGGTTAAAACTATGTTTTTTAATGATGACCATATCTTGAATATAACAAGTGGAGTATATGTAGGATACTCTTAATGGTTGCGATCACCTATGTTAGTGTGAGCTGGGTCGGCTCTATGAGAATATTAAAGGCTTATATTTTCTATAAACACTCGCAGAACCAAACAAGTTTGTTCAGGACCAAAATGAACATAACCAAGAGATTAGATGAGAAGGGAATCAATGCTTCGTAAAGCTTATTGTCTGGATATACAATAAAGGCTGATGGTTTCAAGATGAAATAATTCACCGATTAGCCAAGTAGATCCGATAAGTTTTAACTAGGGAAAGTTCAAAGTGAAATATCTACTTATCCACGATAAAGCATTATTTCATACGTACTGATATTTCGCTTTGTGTGGGGGATATGTATATTATCATTCATGTGGGGGATTGTTGGAATTCCTAATACTAAAATGAATGAAAACAACATAGTCCTACATCGCCAAAATTGCAAAACTATTCTTGTATATGAATAGCTTTGCAATGAAGGGGTTGGGGCCTTGGGGCACTCAAATGTTTGCTTCATTGTGAGGAGGGAGATCATGCATCACCACCACAAACGCGCGCGTGCCGCCGCCGTCCGTCCGACCGAACCGGGCCGGGCCGGGCTCGGGTTCGGGTTTGGGTTTGGGTTTGGATCTAATATGATCCTATTTTTACTACAAAATTGGGCCGGGTTTTCTGACAGTTGCAGGCTATACGAACATGAGCGAATCTGTTCAGAAGCGGATGCGATTGGCTGAGAGGGTGCGACTTCTGAAGCGGGCACAAGTTTTTTGGCGAACAGATGCATCCATTAGCAGACGGAAGCAGGTGCGACCCGTTAGACGACGACCCGTTAGACGCGAGCGGGTGCGACTTATGGCAGTAGCAGGTGCGAACGCAGAACCAGTAGCGAACGGGTGCGGCCCGTTAACGAACGGCATCAATGAAAAGGCAACGGGTGCAACCCGTCAGGCAGACGTGACTGTTCGAAGGGGTGCGGATGAAATTATAAATAGAAGAGAATACTGATCACATTCTCATTCAATTCCAGTTCTAATTTCTTCTGCTTCTTCTTCTCTGCTGCTCTATACAATATATTACAAAGTTGACATACTCATTACAATCTCGTGCAGATTACGTCTATTGTATCTTGGAAAACTTTAAATAAAGTCTTAAGGAAATTGTTACGACAAGCCTCAAACGGAATATCCTTCTTCAATCGGTTAGGTTTATAATTGATTTATATATTTATATATATCTATCATTTTTCTATGTTGTGCTATTTCTGTAAATAGTATTACATTTGATCTATCGCTATAGTTCTTGCTACAGTTGTTAGTTTGTTGTTGTAATTTAATTACGACATAATTATTACTTAAATTAGCTAATACAGACTTTCAGAGTAGTGGAAATCTGATTGATAAACTTGTGAGACGAGTTTATAATTGATTATTCTCTGTTTTGGTATACTAGACGTATAACATTAGATACGCAAAGGATTGAGATTTTCAGTTGGTTTAGTGAATAAAATAACATCATCTGCAAACAACAAAGAAGTAATGCTAGGATCCTTACACTTTGGATGCAACATATAAGCTTTAGTGGCAACAGCCTTATTAATCAGTTGAGTAAACAATTCCATCACAATAATGAAAAGGTAGGAGGATATAGGGTTCCTCTTCCTTATTCCCTTAGTTCCTTTAAAATACCCCACATTATTACCATTAATCCCAAGTGAATAAGATACAGTGGAAATACATGAGTAGATCCAACTTACAAAATGGCAAGGGAAGTTCATCGTTGCCATGACTGTAACAATTGCCTTCCATTGTATAGTATCATAAATTCTCTTAATATCCAATTTCATCATAGCCCTAGGAGAAATGTAGCTTCTGTTATAGTCATTCATCGGATCATGTATAAGAAGAACATTATCTAATATACTCCTTTTTGGGAGGGAGGCAGCTTGGTTTTCATAAATAATATTTGGTAGCTCAAGCTTAAGCCTAGCAGCTATAACTTTGGAGGTACACTTATATATTATATTACAATAGACAATCGGCCTGAAGGCTAGAATAGAAGAAGCTTGATTAGTTTTAGGAATTAAAGCAAGATTGGTAGAGTTGATTCCTCTATGCATTTTGCTGCTGTTAAAAAATTATGAACTGACTTTAACAAGTCAGGAGCAATAATTGACCAGCAATTTGTATAAAACAGTGTATTAAATCCATCTAGTCCCCCACAATAAGCTTTATTCATACCCGAAGTGGCAGATGTTATCTCTTTATATGTTACTTTGACTGATAGGACATTAATATCACGGGTATCTAATCTAGGAAGAGGGACATATGAAATTTCTTCAACATTAGGGTTATGAGTATCTGAAGCCCCTAGCAGCTTGGTGTAGTAATCTAAGAATGCATTGTCAATAGAACTTGGGGTATAATGCTCCTTGCCTGATTCATCAGTGATATGATATATATTACTTTTAGCTTGCTTTAACTTGAGAGTATTGTGATAGGTCTTTGTATTCTTGTTTCCATTGGTTTCCCACTCCTTTCTTAACTTCTACTTTTTCATATGCATTTCAAAATTTGAAGCTTCAATGTACTTCAGTGATAATTCATGTTCCAAGTCTGAAATAGCAATGATGTTTGGCTGTTCAGACATGTTAATCTGCACTTTCTCTAGTTGGACTTTCAAGCTTTTAGATATCTCCTCCCCATCTCCATATTTTTCCTTAGACCAAACTTCGAGAGCTTCTCTGGTAGCCTTAAGCTTTTGCTGAAAAATAAACATTTTATTGCCATAAAAAACTATAGACCAAGAGTTATTTATAATAGATAAAAAAATTGTCTTCAACCCAAGGATCAAAAAATTTAAAACTTGATTTTTTTTTCTTTTTAATAGCATTGTTCCCACGAGAGATTCGGATAGGGGAGTGGTCTGACAGTAGAGGGAGAATAACAGAAATAAGATTAGGACATTTAATAAGGGTTGTGGAGTTGATGAATGATAGATCAATGTGGCTTAAGTTTCTGATTCATGATCTGCTTTTGTTGTTCCATGTATATTTAAGGCCTGAAAGTTAGTTTCATATAGGTTAGAGAGGGAAATGGCTTCATTAAGAGGGGCGGTGTCTTGAAGCCTAAGAGGATTACCACCACTTCTATCAGATGCTCTAAGCATACAATTGAAGTCTTGTAACGACCCGACCTTCTATGCCCAGAAAGTCGTATCGTTTTTAAGAAAAGAAAGAGGTGAGAAAGTAGAAAAGAAAGAGAAGGAGAAGAAACAACATCAGAATCTCAACAGCGGAACGAATAAAATATAATATATCACATAGATATTACATAGTATCATATATATCAGAGTTACACAGACAATACCTCACATACTAGACAGTTATAAACACCTGTCTAGTATGTGAGGTATTGTCTGTGTAACTCTAATATATATGATACTATGTAATATCTATGTGATATATTATATTTTATTCGTTCCGCTGTTGAGATTTTGATGTTGTTTCTTCTTCTTCTCTTTCTTTTCTACTTTCTCACCTCTTTCTTTTCTTAAAAACGATACGACTTTCTGGGCATAGAAGGTTGGGTCGTTACAAGTCTCCTAAAACAAACCATGGGTGAGACTCTTGCCTGAGGTGGGAAGGAAGTCAAGCATCTACTATCTTGATATATTATGTGGTTATCAGCATAAACAAAGGTGATATAGAAAGAGGAAGAGGTGGGAAGGTGGAGGACATGAAAGCGAATAAATTGTTTGTGAGTTATAACTGGATTGAGAGTGTAGATTAAAGGATCTGATAGGACCATGATTCTGCCATAAGAAGCTTGTTCTAAGTTGTGGTGAAGAACCCATGATGGATTAATAATCCTTGCTATTTTGATAGTGAGTTGCAAGTTAAGTTTGGTCTCTAGCAAAGCTAAGATGCTTAGATTATTTTCATTGATAAGTTGTTTTGCTTGAATCAATTTAATCTCTTTGTGTACTCCTTTGATGTTCCAACAGCCGATTTTTGGATTTTATTCCAAACAAAAATACATACGGGACATGTATTTTTTGAAAAGGACCGATTTGAAAAATGAAGTTAACATACACAATATAAACAAGTTTATATTTTGTATTTTAGAAAATAACGAAAGCACGGGAAATAATCCACCCCTCCATCATCGCTCTACCCCCCACCATACATCCATCATCGTCGTAATTGCTTAAAATTTTAAATTTACTTTTCCACTCTCATCATGTTTTGCTATAAATGTTGAAAATGTTGAAAACGTAATAACACAAAGCTCAAAATAAAATAAAATAGACCTTAATATTTTGAAATGTGGAAAATCCATTCGGACATAAAACAAAATAGTGATACAATCAATGGCACAATGAATGTAAACCATTGGATTGTCCACTAATTTCAATCGCATGTGTGAACACAATTAGATCCAATGGTTCAGATTTAGTGCATCACCATTTGTGTTTTATTTTTTATTTTATGTTCAAATAGCCATCTCTTTTGAAAAGAAATGTGTTTTTCTACAAAAACAACTTTCTAAAAGTAATACTTGACGTCCCAAACTTTTCAATTTTCTGAAAATAACACTTAGAGTCGGACGCGACGTCAGATGCGTTGGATGTGTCGTCTTCAAACTGTTTGTTTTTCTTGCGCAAAAGGGAACTGGTTAAAAATATGAGCAAGAGAAATGTGTGATATACTGAATTTTAATGTTCTTCTAATTTTCTATGCTTGTTTTAAATCTATAGTATCAAGTTGCCTTGGTTTATTGACTAATTCTATTCACGCACCGAAAATTGCTCAATTTACACCTATATATTCAGAATTAATGTTATGATAAATTTGCCTTTCTTCTTTATTACAACATGAACAATTGATTATTTAAAATCATTAAATCAAAATCATAAGTAATATAAAAACCAAAAAAAAACATTAATAGTTTTAATTATGGAACTCACTATAAGCTTGAAATAGAAGGAATAAAGAGAGGTAATATTTTTATTATCTTTTCCTTTAGATTTATTTTATTTTTAAATCAACTAAATTAAGATATTTTGAAATAGACGTTGATGGTTATCCTAAACTAATGATTGGTATGAATTGAAAAACATGAATATCCACTTGAGCATATAGAGTTGAAGTTGTTATGTTGGATTCTCGTTTAGGAATTTTGTTTAAAAGGATAAAAATGAAGAACGAGGTAAGAAATATAATTTTATCGAAATGTATGAATAGTGTTGTAGTTTTTTATATGGATAAAGTAAAAGTTGGCATATGCTAATTTGTTAAGAGTTTTGATGTGAGTGTAGTATTTTTTGGTGTTTAAATAGAATTTACCTTGTCTATTTGATAATAGATCAAATCAAAGTGGTATGTTTGTAGTTTACATATAGTAATTCATTGTCGAAATTTGACACGTTCGGAAATTTTTTACGAAATCAAACAAAAGAAAAATTGGTACTAGGGCTGTTATGGTAACGGTAAATTTACTGTTACCAGTCAACCAGTTGCTATTTTTGAGTGAAATCGGTATATCAGTTTAATCGGATGGTAACGTTAAATTTACCATTTTTTAAGGGTAAATTATCGGTAATATTTTTTCAAACTCGGTGGTAACAGTAAATTTACCAATCCATTTATAACACATGGATATTCATGTAATATGTTTTATTATAGTAATTTAGAACCAAGCAAATGATTGAATTTAGTTTAGTAATTTAGATCAAATAATGCTAACTACACTTATTTTATTTCTTGTTGATGTCTTATATTAAGTAGCATTATAAATTCTATAATTAAGCATCATTATAGTGCAAAAACATGTCAAGTTACCGACTTTCTAGAAAAACGGTAATTTACCATTACCAGTGTAATGGTTACCAATTTATCGGTATTCCAACAAATCGGTAACGGTAAACAATTTTAGTTTATCAGTAAAATGGTACGGTAATGGTATTTGCAAAATGGTAATGATAACCATTATCATAATAGCCCTAATTGGTACATATTGTTGAATTAAACAAAAGAATTCTAATGCGTAAATTCTAATATTATTCTAATTTAATTCTAAATTTTCTATGCATTTTTTTAAACTTGTATTATCTCATTGCCTTAAATTCTATCATAATATCTTGACATTCGGTGTCACATAATGATAATAAATAATTTCTAGTGTTATTCTAATTTTCTATACTCTTTTTTAAACCTGTATTATCTTATTGCCTTGTATTCTATCATAATATTTGATGTTCAATATCGCATTATGATAGTAAACGATTACTCATTAATTAATTTTCTCCCAATGTTTTATACATTTTATTAGTTAAGTAGTGCATATTTTTTGCATTAGATTATATCATCACATTCTGGTTAACATACCAATAACAAATATGGCGATAAATAAATATACGAAAAAATAAGTTGATACTACCTTCTTTTCTTATAGGAGTTTCATTCCCAAATTTGAATTAGGAATTATAACGATTTTCGTTGTAAGTTTCAAATATAAGCACACGAATAAACACGCAAACATCATATCATATACTAACCAGTATAAGATCATACTAAAAGCAAATGAAGATATCTAGGTCTACGCAGTATCATCCCTTATCCCATGTACAGTCATTTACTGTTAACAGAAATCAAAGTCCTTTTATTGCTTAATCTTTTGCATTCTTTATTAATGACAAATTTTTTTATAGAATGCTTAATTATGGTGATGATAGGCTCAAAAGAGATGGGAATTGTAAGTTTATTTATATTTTCTCTTCTTTCTCTCTTCATTGAGAAAAGAATACAAAATTGGCAGAAAACAAAAATCATCTTCTCTATCTTTTTCTCTCAATAATTTTCTCTAAAATAAAATCAGTTTTCCAAATATACTCAAAATTCCTGCGCAATGACTTCTACAAATCTTCAAATCCTTCAATCTTGAGTGCACAAGTATGAAAGATCATTGTGTTAACCTTAGAAAGCGGACGACAATTATCGATTGTACCATAGTCATGCCGAATTCCACTTTCAAGGCAGTGACATCATCCATGACACAACTTCCATCAGTTTCTCTTTATTTTTCCTTCCCATCAATTTTCCAACAAATTGGAAGTGAAATTCATCCATCTTTCATGAAGACTAAGCTTTTTGAGTTTTGGGGCAAAGGTTAGAATGTTAATATGATTACCGAATGAGAAGAAAATCAAGGATTTTATGCAAATTTGAATTGAATCTGAGATATTCAAATCAGTAGAATGGTAAGAACTATATTAAATTAATAGTACGTTCTACTTTTATCTTCTGCCTTCTTGTTTGAATTAATTTTGGGTTTTGATAATGACTTCGTATCACTGATATTGTTGAGAACATATCATGTTTTAAATAATTTCTTTGCTTAATAATATATGTTAATCATAACAACATATATTTTGATATGCTATGGTGTAAAAATATACCTACTAACATATATAAGTTTATGATAAAAGAAATTATTAAGGTTATGGTGAAGCTGTCTAATAGATGAATGAGAATAAAGAAATATATACTCAAATATTTTTATATGCAAATTTAGGCACTATAGTTGTGTATCTTTGATTTAGATTATTGCATTCTATATATGAAACACAATAATCAATTAGATACGGCGCAGAATAAAATTCAAATCAATATATTTTATTATTAAACATGACACAAGTTATAGTTAATTGCCACAATCTAGATTGGTATGAATTTATCATATAATTTAACTTGAGACAAATGTAAAATTGTGTGTTTTGTGAATTCAATTTTATCTAAATTAAAGACTTTTCATTTATAAAACATTCCGATGAAGTCCATTAATCTAAAATGGTAGCATTTAATAAAAAATCAACAGTACACTGAACTAATGAAACTCTTGATAGAAATTATAAATTTTTTCCTTCCATTTCTAGAAGGTGTTAAAATAGCATATACAAATCATAAATGCTTGTAAATGTAATATTGTTAATTTAAAAATTCACTTCACTTGCTTGAGTAGTCATTGTTGTTTTTTGATGATAAAATTGAAGTATCCAAATAGATAAACTTACAAATGAATTTATATGAATTATATTTAATATATTTTAGAGTTGAAAATAAAATAACAACCATCTATTTATTATATTTTATTAACCTATAAGTTGGGCCTTTATTGCAAATGCGCAAAAGAGTAAATAATATATAAGCAAATGATAAAAATATTGTTTGCTTTAATATTTTTTACTAATAATTTTATGAACATTAAAGGCATGAGATTTGAATTTTTAAATCATGTAATTGATTTATGACTAATTTATGGAAGTAAATTAAGAGTATTTAATTATTTATTTAATGTTTGAATGAAAATGGAATTTGGTTGACAAACCATTATATATATATATGTATGTATGTATATGTATATATATATATAATGAAACCAACTAACAAGAGACTTATATCTATTGATTTATGGAGTTGGATTTATTATGAGAAGAACATAAATCTAATGATTTCAAATACAAATATTATAAGTTTTTATAATATCATGGTCATTGCAATCCTATTTTGGAAAATGATTGTTATGGATTTTAATGTTAAAGTTGAGAGGTTGTTTGTGTATAAAGTTTTGTAGGTTTAATGACCCAGAATTTCGAACTCTTTGTATTTAAATATCTAAATTATTTAAATATTTGTATCTAGGATTTAATGTGAATAAATATGATTTTATAATCTTATTAGCCCGTTACAATTAATAACTAATGATAGGAAATTTGTTTTTGAAATTTATTTGCAAAATTAAATAGTTCGAAGAAGTATCGATAATGTGACCAAAAATCATTTTATCGATAAACGACTTTTTAATTACGAAAAGTTATTCGAAGTCTTTTGGAACTTGTATATTAACATATGAACATATATGAACACATTTACAAGTTTTAGATATCCTTAGTTCCTAAGCAAATTAATTAGGTTAAAAGAGTTTAATTTAAAGTACAAAACGACTCGTAAATCAAGGGAAGCGTGCTGTATAAAGGGTATGGACGAGGTGTAAGTTCATGGAAGCCCATATGGGGGTTTAGGAGGTCTTTTGCCACTTTTCTAAAGTCTATAAATATATACCCATGATTCTCATTTTAGTTTGCTAATTCACTTCAAAGAAAAACAATGTTCTTCCATCTCCTTTCTCTTTTTAAACTCCTAAATACAAAACAATGTAAAACATCTCCATCTCTTTCAAACTCTAGTATATGTCTTACGACACCTAGACAACACCTTCTATCAACTTTAAGTTGAAGAAAAAGGAGCAAAAATCCCTCCACCTCTCAAGGTCGTGAGCTCCTAGGCCTTAATTTACCTAGGCGATGCCCATTTGAGCATCATCTTTAGCTTGGCCGTGTACTTTTTGGTGGAACTCTAAGCTTGGTTTGGCTTGTTTGGTTAAGGGTAACAAGTAGTGTTGTTAATAGGTTGTGACGGGAAATGCTAGCTTGGATTTGAATTAAAAGTGAGTTATCTCACTCCTTGAATGAACTATAAACTTAACGATTTTGCTTGCTATTAACAATAATAATATTCCCTAACTACTTAAAGTTATGACCCATAATTATGTGCTTTGAAAAGCATGTGATTTATTTATTTGTTGTGCCTTGGAAGGCCTTGGTTCATGTTATTTGAATAATGTTGAATATTGAATTGAATATAGATTGCCTATATAGCGATAGTTGCTATAAACGCACTTTGAATCCCTCTATTCTGTCTCTCTTTTTAAAACTCTATAATTGGAATACTTTGGAATGAGATGTTTTCTATACTTATAGTAGTATAAAAGATAGTAGGAAATGAAGTTTAAAAGCTATCTTACTTATAAAATAAAGTTACAAAAGTTATGGTCCATATAGAGATATTCGTTATGGATGCACTTTGGAAAAACAAGTTTTTAGCAAAGTTAAAGTGTGTCAAGGACCTCTACCTCAAGTGGTTAGAGTGTGGTGCTTTAGACAAAGGTTCTAAAGGTCATGAGTTTGAGCCCTCGAGAAATTAAAAAGAGTGCTCTGCTTGAATAGAGTATCACTCATGTTATAAAAAAAATCAAAGTTAAAGTGTTGTTAACTTAGATATTTTGTGAAATCTTTTCAAAGGAGTTTTATAAAAGGTATATAAGTATTGTTGTAACGACCCAGAATTTCAGTCATTCGAGTTTGGAATATTTAATTGATTTCAAATATTGAAAAGTTAATTTTATAAGTTAAATAACTTATATTTCAAAGCTAGCGATTTATTTGATAATTAAATTGTTTAATTTAATAACTGGAATTGTTTAAATAATTGAATCTTGAATTTAACGTGAATGAAAATAATTTCGATAGTTGATTTAAAATGCTATTTGAATAGAAAGGAAGATAGTAAACTTTTAATTTGGAGTTAAAAATGAAATTAAACCAATTTTGGAAATTACTCGTTTTAATTAACGTGTAAAAATAGCCTTGGGGGGGCATTGTCTCAATGTAACGACCCGTAAATTTTAACTGTTTATTGAAATTGTAACTAAGTAAATAAATAAGTGAAATTGAATTTTCTTTAATAAGAAATAAAATGTGTTTATTGAAATTAATGTAAGACTTGTAATTTAAAGAATTGATTTCATGAATTTAATTTAATTCAAATTTGTAAGTTTTGATACAATGGAGTTGAACTTAAATAATTGATTTAATAAATTGGAAATTAAATAGAAATTGTTTTGAATGATGAATTATCTTAACGAATATTGAATGAAATCGATTAATGAATTTAAATTGATTTGAATATAGATTAAATTAATTTAAATGATTTCAGAATGAAACTTATATACGAACTTGAATCAATATTTGAATTGTTTTACATAAAAATTGGAATTGTATGATAAGATTTTGAAATGGTAATTTGGAAGTTTTGAAACGTAAATTTTGGAAATTGATTTAGAAAGGGAAATGAAATGTTGGTTTACAAATTATAATTGAAATTGTAATTGATTTGTTTTTTTGAAATATATAAACGACCAATCGGTGAAATAATTACGGAAGTTATTAAAGAGACCGGAATCGGTTAGGGACATACTCACTGTCTAAACCGAAAACCACTTTAATAACTACACGCGGAGTGTGATCCAGAATGAAGTGGTTGGAATGATGTTCGTGATGATTGAAGAAAGAGAACGATAATGGATAGCCTTGACACTTGTGTCAAATTGGAAATGACTAAAACAGGAGCCGTGCCGGGCCAAATGGGGGTTAGCTACCTCGAGCGAACACACTTCTTCGAAAACTACTCATTACTTGTTGTCGATTGGTGCACCCTTGATTTTGGGAATGTTGTTTCGCGGTGTTGCGATCGCTGCGGCGATGCGTTCTCACCAGTCCGGATCAGGCAAACGGTAGTTTCACTACCTTGGGTATTTCCTCATGTGCCTTGTCATACTTGGATCCCTATATACGCGACCACTACGATTTGTTTTGCGTTATACCTATGGAGTACTCCCTGATATCCCACTAGTTTACGGTGGAGTTTACAGTGCTGTATAGACTATAACGCTTATATAAAATGTGTTAAGGGGAATAATGGTAACGCCTTAACACTATTTTGATACTTTATATTACTGATAGGCATTATCTACTTATCGTACAGTACTACATAGTAGATAGTTTAACGGATCCTTAAAGGATGGTTATTCCAAACATCCTTTGAGTTACTTGTATTTCAATTGCTATTTCACTTGAGTTGGATTTATTGATATAAGAATGTTAATCCTGACTCGAGTGTCTTGTGTTTTGCTTTACGCTCGGGTCAGACTGAGTGTACCAGTATTCGAGACTCACCTTTGAAGTTGGAGCTTTGCTTGAAGACCCAGCCATCTATTCTGCTTTCAGTATTCGATGATTCCAGTGATGTATTCTGATTTGTATCTGATGTATCGTATTACTCTTCCGTTGTATCTGGTTTAACTCTGATGTAACTTATATATTTATATAGTAGCTTCATGAACTACTATCTCTTTTATTTCCGCTGCATTTATTACTTTGTGTCTGTGATATATGATTATTTATTTACCGTATATGTTCAGTTTTGCCAAATTTAAATTAACAATTCGGTATTTTGAATTATTCAAGTCCGACATGTGCGGATGCGAATGGTCCAAAATATCGGGTCGTTACAGTTGGTATCAGAGCTTTGGTAGCTCTAGGCAAAACTCAACATATAGGGTAAATGTATTTACAGAATCACTGTCATTCGAGTTTCAATCTCTTCCTTTTGACTCGATTCCTTTAAATTTTGGAACATTCCCTACGGTTCCAAAATTCATTCGTGTCCCTCACTATTCGTCTTCTCATTCCGGAGTATCCCATAACTCCACCTTGAATGATCTTTATAATGAATCGGCGGTCACGCCAAACATCGAATGATTTGTAAAGGGGTGAAACTCCTTTACAATAGGCATTGATTTACCGGAGATTTCTGTATCCTCGGTTTACGATGCTATCTATCTGCTGCTATACCTGAACTTTATTTCTTGAGATCGAATGTCGATTTACCTCGAAATTCTACAAAGGTCTTATTCTTGAAGTCACGGTCGACCCGGTTAAGGTTGCCCGTGATTTATACAAACTTATCAATCTTCCTACTTTGTTATTTAATCATCATATCTTTGTTTCGAACTTATCTTCGAATCAAAATTCTCTTTGGTTTGAGTCCATCAAATTTGAATCTCTATTCTTGTTTTGAAACCTATTCTTGCATCGTCGAGCGAGGAAGTGTAATTATGAATTAATATTTAAAATGTTTTATATATATTGTGTTGTTTGAGTTGTTGATGTGGATTTGGGTTTTCGATCGATTCGTCTGATCAACGCTATCGATAGGACTTCCAAAACACTTGAACAGAGCAAACTGACACAATATTGTTTTCAAATTTGGTAAATAAAATAGTTTTGTATGATTATATTATAAATATATAAGTAAAATTTTCTGGAATAAAAAAAAGAAGAGGTAAATTAATTCGTTGTTTGAAATGATAATATTTGATTTTCATCTATTGTTCGATAAATGAATTTATAAACTGATTTAGAATTTGAAATGAAATTAAATTAAGAATTTGAGAATTTAATTTCCAATGATTTCGAACTATGGTTTTAAAAGGTTTAAAATGCACATTATTTAAAGGTATTTTGACTATAATTTGTTTCCAAAGAATTTTAATGTATATTATTTAAAGTATTTTCAAATAGGAACCGTTTTCAAAGAATTTTAAAATGTTGAAATCAGTGCTCTTCTCTTTGTCGCTGGAAAATAATTTCGATGATGGCGGCCACATCATCGACATTCATTTTCGAGTTTCGAAGTGGAGAAACCATTATGTAGCTTTGCTACGGTTTTGTTTTGGAAAAATATTTTGATTTGAATTTCTTAAATATGACTGGATTTATATATATATATATATGGGTATATTATTTTAAATTTTAATTTGATTTAATATATATGGTATATACGTAATTATCTCTAAAGGGTTTGAAATTAAACGGAAATTTAATTCTTAAAATTATGTTAAGGGATGTTTTCAATCATAAATAAAGCTAAATTTTGGATAAATATTTAAACTTGAAATAATTGAATTTGAAAATATTATTTGTATAGTACTAAATTGCATTTCAATATAACTTACCGAAATTATTCAGAAGTTAAAATGTAATTGGATGATATACAATATAAAATGATTTTATATAAATAAAAATTTGAGTGTTTATAATAAATGTTATGCACTTAGATTTTAATTATAAAAAAATGCTAATAAAGATGATAGAATAATAAGTTAATTGAATGAGATAAATAAAGTAAATTTTGTTCTGAAAGAATTAACAAATTGAATTGAATCAGCTTAATGAATACCTTGAATTAAGATCAATTATTGAATATTAATTGATTTAAAATGAAATTTATATGATTAGAATTAACAGTTGAACTAACAAATTTAAATCGAATGACTATTTATGGATTTAATATAAATAGATTTAACCAAATTGAAAATTATAAATTAATTTAAATTGAAATTTATATGGTTTAAATTAATTTATATGGTTTAAATATATGTAATAAGATATATTAAGTGAAATAAACTTAATAATAATTTGGAATAAAGAAGAATTAAATTTGTTGAATAAATATGATTTTATTAAATGACTATTGTAATTTATGATTTTAGAAATTTGTTAATTAAACCTAATTGGATAATAAGATAATAAATTTAGAAATAATTAAGATTGATTTCACTTAAGTGAAATCGAATGGATTAAATCAAATTATTGAATATTAATTAATTTAAGTTGAAATTTATATGGCTTTAAATTAGTTGTTTATTTTATTTTCAAAGCCATTTTTCTTTCTGGTTGGTTCTATTCTCCTACCTCCTTCATTTTCGGGGACGAAAAAGTTTGAGTGAGGGAGAGTGTAACGACCCGTAAATTTTAACTGTTTTAATATCGTAATTAGTTGAAAATTTTATGAAATTTTAAACGATAAAATTTTGAAATAAAATTTAGATATTTGAAATGCGTCTAGTTAAACATAGCGACTGATAAATTTTTGTCCGAAAATATGAAAGTTTATTTCATGCGTAAATTTACTTCAATTTAAATCAGTTAAAAAGCGATGAAAATAAAACATTTTCAAAACCAAAATATTTTTACATAGAAAAATTCTAAACCATCTTCTGAGCAAGATGTCAGTTTGTTGTTTTTCCAAATTCGGACATCTTTGGCTCCGTCGATCTTATTTTTTCTGCGATTTTTATGCATTTTCCGCCTGTAGAAAATTCGAATTTTTATAATTTAATCGAATCACTGATATCCGTATGCCGTTTTGATCATCTCGTTGTGATTATCTCCACGGTATATTCGATTGACAAATTCGAAGTCCGGTGTACGTTGCACTTCGCGTAACGCCTACCGTATCGGTATCAGTCTGTGCCTTTTGGTTATTGTGACTTTTAATGTCCCACCAGGTAAATCAATGGACACTATATCATTTATTATTTTCGGGAATCAACACGTGACTCTTGCTAGTTCCACTCTCAAACATAATTGTTGCTTTTGTCTGTCCACTTTGTTTCTGTTCATTACTCTCCTCCACTCTTCCATTGGATTTCTCTTCTTCACAGAGACATTTATTTTTATTTTCTTTTATAAACCTTTCATGCATAAAAAAATAAATAAAATGAATGAAGTAGAAATCAGCAAACGCACGCGCACCCACTCCTCTTTCCCTCCGCCGAACAACATGAACAACCTAGCCTTCATTCTCTTCCACCTCAATGACCATCAGCTCGTGGCCTCGCTCCCCTCGACCTGCGCCCTGACCTACGCCTCTACCCTCCATGTTTCTCCAACCGGCCAAAACCCAAGCCACCGCATTCCCCCTCCAACCTCACGCATTGACCAACTTAGACCGTGAACCACCCACTTCAAGCCTCTTCCCACCATCAGCTGCTCCACCAAGTGCGGCTCCATCCTCCCTTTGAACCACCACAGCGAACAACCGCTTCATCAGCAGCCCAGGCCTCGGCCTAAACGAACCATCACCGTCTCACGTCTTCTGCCGAGACCGGATGAAGCTTCCGACCGGTTTCTACTCTTCTCCCTCTCGTGCCTCAGTCAAGCTCTTCGTTTGCATACAAACTTATATGGGTATGTTGCACTTGAATCCTTGCATATATATATATATATATAAGTATTCTTTGTTGGTTTATGTGGAAGATCACTTGTCTGTTTAAGTGATATTAGTCTATATATTGATATATATAAATTCCGATCTATGTTATATATACGTATGGTGTTGTAAGATGTAAATGTATATTACATGCATTATCTGTTTATACATATTACTGGGTACAAGATTTTGAGTTAGTTATAATATCAGGTTATGTATGATTTAGTTAAGTGTATATAAAGTTTTCAAATATATCCATGTATTAGGTTTATGAAGCTATTCACATTGTAGTAAGTTGTTATAGTACTTTATATCATAGGCACTAACTGTGTTACATTTATATTTATATTATCTCGTTTTGTTTACAGTAATATGCCTGTTTGTGTAGATGTATTTTATAACCATATTGAGCTTAAAGGTATGTTTAGAGTTTATATGTATATATTAGTTTATATAAAAGATTTTACTCATATAATGTGTTGTTTGTTAAAAGGGTATGTAATTGAATAGCAGCTGTTGTTAAGTTATAAACTATATTTTATTTCTCTGTGTATACGTTGTTTTATATGTACGTATGTTTTGATATTTATAAAAATCATATATGTACACAAACTTATATATATGTGTGGTTACCAACGTTAGTGATGACGTTTAAAGAAAACTTAAGGAAATTTTTGAAAGAAATGTATAAATCTTATAAAGTTATATAGTTTATCTATAGTCGGTAATATAAGTCGATCTTTCTAGTCTCTGTTTTGTTTAAAGACTATGATTACGCAAGGGTTATATATATTATTTTATATAAACTTATACTTATATGTTGTACAGTATATACTTTAATAATGAAAGTTTTTGTCAACTGTATATGATTATATAGGTGGTCTGACCTTTTAATCTATGTGTTTGAATGTAAGTAGTGATTTAAAATGAAAATACATTGATTTTTTTTATGTCAAGTTGTAATTTTGCAGTGAATAATATATAATTTATATAAGTATCTTACATTTTTTTAAATATTTTTTTTAAGTGTGTGTATATATGTATGTGTGTGTGTTTTAATTTAAAAACAATGATTTTTTTAAGCACATGTATATATATTCAATTTAATATGTATTTGAAATAAGAATAGGATTTTGTATATATATAAATTTTATATGTTATATCTATATCAATTCACTTATACCAATTATCTTCATCGATCCAGTTTTGATTAGATTTCGTCTATTTCTTGTTTATCAGCTTTGTCTGCCGTGTTTGTTCTCCTTATCAATTCGTGCCAATCCTGCCTTGCTTTGGAAATCGTCATTTGGATTTGGTCAATTTTGCAATTCAAATCGTAGCCTGTTGTGTTGTCTATCTTCTTGTATTCTCTAGCCTCGAAAGGTGAGCAATCACTCACGATTAATGTTCTTTTATTTATTAAATTTGATTTCAATTGAAACGACAAATTGATATATGCTGCTGCTAGTTATTTACACTGTTATATATGTTTTTAACTGTATCAGTTCACCTGTGACATCTGACACCCTTATTTGTTATTTATACAATGATAATCCAGTTTGGTTGATAAATGATTGATTGTTGATGTTTGACATTGGATGTTAAATTGTTAATGTTGAAGTGATAGATAATGTGTAATTGAATTTGACGTAGGATAGTTAGATTTGATATATGTGTTAAATTTGATTAAATGACATTTGTATAATATGACCCCTTTAACTGTTAAATTTATTGACACGTAGGATTTGTTTAATTACACCTTGAACCATTGAATATATGTTGTTAAATTGATGATGTATGAAATTGTAAATAGATGACAAGTGAAGAACCGTAATGTAATAATCTTTAATCTACATGAAATGATAGTGTAGATTCTAGAATTAATTATATTAATTCGCACAAGCAACAAATGTGAATTAATACGATTATTTTTGGGATTATTTGAATTGATTATTGGATTGATATTGGTTGTTGTTATTGCTTGTTTATTTACTTTGACACCATCCCAGTTATCACACTGCAAGTTCCTTTTGCTATGCTTTGATTTTGAATTGACTTGGAATCGGGTTGAAATGATAAATTCCCAAATGAACTGGACTTAGGATAGAAAATTAAATAAAACTCGATTGGTCAATAATTTGATTTTAAAATAAAATAAAGATTTTATTTGAATAAATAATATGGTTTTGAAATGAAGTTGAAATTTGAATTTTAATCAAAGGAAATTGTTAATATTTAATAATCCGAAACAAAATATTAACATAGTAGTTGATGAAAGAACGTTGTTTTAAAATTTGGAATTATTAATAATTAAGTTTGAAATTATTTAATAATTAAGTTTTGAATTATTTAATAATTAAATAAGATTGGAATTTAATAATTAAATAAAATTGAATTCTTTGTTAAGTGAAATTGAACTTCTTGAATAAGTGAAATTAAGTTTCTTTATAAATTGAGTTTTGAAATTGTAACTAAGTAAATAAATAAGTGAAATTGAATTTTCTTTAATAAGAAATAAAATGTGTTTATTGAAATTAATGTAAGACTTGTAATTTAAAGAATTGATTTCATGAATTTAATTTAATTCAAATTTGTAAGTTTTGATACAATGGAGTTGAACTTAAATAATTGATTTAATAAATTGGAAATTAAATAGAAATTGTTTTGAATGATGAATTATCTTAACGAATATTGAATGAAATCGATTAATGAATTTAAATTGATTTGAATATAGATTAAATTAATTTAAATGATTTCAGAATAAAACTTATATACGAACTTGAATCAATATTTGAATTGTTTTACATAAAAATTGGAATTGTATGATAAGATTTTGAAATGGTAATTTGGAAGTTTTGAAACGTAAATTTTGGAAATTGATTTAGAAAGGGAAATGAAATGTTGGTTTACAAATTATAATTGAAATTGTAATTGATTTGTTTTTTTGAAATATATAAACGACCAATCAGTGAAATAATTACGGAAGTTATTAAAGAGACCGGAATCGGTTAGGGACATACTCACTGTCTAAACCGAAAACCACTTTAATAACTACACGCGGAGTGTGATCCAGAATGAAGTGGTTGGAATGATGTTCGTGATGATTGAAGAAAGAGAACGATAATGGATAGCCTTGACACTTGTGTCAAATTGGAAATGACTAAAACAGGAGCCGTGCCGGGCCAAATGGGGGTTAGCTACCTCGAGCGAACACACTTCTTCGAAAACTACTTATTACTTGTTGTCGATTGGTGCACCCTTGATTTTGGGAATGTTGTTTCGCGGTGTTGCGATCGCTGCGGCGATGCGTTCTCACCAGTCCGGATCAGGCAAACGGTAGTTTCACTACCTTGGGTATTTCCTCATGTGCCTTGTCATACTTGGATCCCTATATACGCGACCACTACGATTTGTTTTGCGTTATACCTATGGAGTACTCCCTGATATCCCACTAGTTTACGGTGGAGTTTACAGTGCTATATAGACTATAACGCTTATATAAAATGTGTTAAGGGGAATAATGGTAACGCCTTAACACTATTTTGATACTTTATATTACTGATAGGCATTATCTACTTATCGTACACTACTACATAGTAGATAGTTTAACGGATCCTTAAAGGATGGTTATTCCAAACATCCTTTGAGTTACTTGTATTTCAATTGCTATTTCACTTGAGTTGGATTTATTGATATAAGAATGTTAATCCTGACTCGAGTGTCTTGTGTTTTGCTTTACGCTCGGGTCAGACTGAGTGTACCAGTATTCGAGACTCACCTTTGAAGTTGGAGCTTTGCTTGAAGACCCAGCCATCTATTTTGCTTTCAGTATTCGATGATTCCAGTGATGTATTCTGATTTGTATCTGATGTATCGTATTACTCTTCCGTTGTATCTGGTTTAACTCTGATGTAACTTATATATTTATATAGTAGCTTCATGAACTACTATCTCTTTTATTTCCGCTGCATTTATTACTCTGTGTCTGTGATATATGATTATTTATTTACTGTATATGTTCAGTTTTGCCAAATTTAAATTAACAATTCGGTATTTTGAATTATTCAAGTCCGACATGTGTGGATGCGAATGGTCCAAAATATCGGGTCGTTACACTCAAATTTTGACAAAACCAGTTTCATCGGATCTGTAATAGTGAATTATTATCAAATTTCATGGCGATCGAATGCATCGTTTGGTCATGCGAGTTCGAAACGCATAGAAATTAATTAAATGAATATAATATAATATAATATAATATGATTTTAAAAAGCTATCTTCTAAATATGATAGAATTGGCTCCCGATATATATTCCATTGTGTTCAAATTAGGGGTAAAACATATAGAATGCCAGGCGGCACGCTTCATTTGGAGTTCGAAATTTTCTCGGATGAATAGTGGCGCGAAAATTTCCTATCAAAGGCCATCAACCGTCCTTCATTTGCAAATCCTAACCCTAAACTATTCTCAGCCACCATTAAAAACTCAACCATCCAACGGCCTTAGTTAATTGGAGCCTCTAGAGACCGAATTGGCCATCGACTTCAACTAACCAAACATAGAGCACGATGATACGAGCTTGTTTAATGGTGGGATCGGCAAATCATCGACCGGGGCAGTGGCAAAGCTTTTCCATTCCAGAGCAGGTCAAGTGGAATTTTGGGTCGCGCGTTCGTGCAGCGCGCACGTGGCTGCGGCGGTCGAGCGACGAGTCAAAGTGGAGCGGCGCAGGTGGGCGAGCAGCAGTTGTGCTTGGGTGGCGCGATTCGATCGAGCATAAATAAAACGAAAGCTTCGGCCTAGGTAGAGTAAACGTACGTGAATGAGATAGAGGGAGAAAGGTTTAATAATTTAAAACTTTAGTTAATTTAAGTTAATTATGAATTAATTATCTCGTATGATTATAATTTCATAACTTTCTCATACTAGGTCCAAATCGAGCGCGACAAGTTGTGTTTGTATCGACAAGTACTATGCTATGGAGTTGGATTGGATGGATTCAGAGCTAATAGGAATTTTGGGTTAAAATTAAACGACCGTTCAATTTTAATCCAAACCGGAGCACTTTGGCTATTTCTGGAATTTTTGTGAGTTAACTCACCTCTTTGGCCTGCTTATATTTTTATATAAGTGAGAATAATTTTATTTATGATATTTGTTGCTTGTTTGGATGATATACTATATTTATTAGTTGGCTTGGATATATTTCCGCCCATTGGAGCGGATGAGACCCTATTACGTTCCCGTGTAAGATCGGATGACCCTTTGTATACGAATCCCGCCTCGAAGCGGTTGGTTTTTATATTATTTGATTATATGTTGTTTGTGATGTTAGGGGACAGGTTGGAGGGATCCAACAGGATTCCCCACACCGTTGATTTTACTTTTCATATATTTTGATATATGATGTGTTGGATGCCATTGTTTTGCTTATTTAGTGCTATGGTAGCTCTGGCCCATATTTTTAGTATTTTGAAATACTATAAAATAGATATTTTGATTTGAAATGATTTTCAAAGTGATTTTGGAAGTGTATATGTTTTAATAATTTTTAAATTATTAAAAGGAATGAATTTATTTTTAAAGAAATAGAAATTATGATTTTTGGATGTTATAAAAGTATAGTTTTGAGATAAACTTTAAATATAGATTTTTGAATAAGTTTATAAAAAGGATTTATAAAATTGATATTTTATAAATGAAGAAATAAATTTATAATTGGAATTTATAAATATTTTGTAAATGGATTCTATAAATAAATTAGATTTATAAATAAATGGATTTATAAATGGATTTTGATAGTAAAATGAGTTTTTATACAAGAATGATTTATAAATAGAATTTTATAAATAAAGGGATTTTATACAATAGAAGTTTTATAAAATCGAAAGGAGATTTATAAACATAGTTTATAAATATGAAAATGGTTTATGTTGAGATTCAAATGTGGATTTTTATTTAAAGAAAATATATTTAAGCTTTCAAGAGTTAAATAATTTTTTAAAGGAAAGTTTTGAACGTAATGTTTTTCGATGAAGTTAATAGCATTAAAAAGTAATGTTTGAAAGTTATAATTTCAAGTGTAGTTCAAATGGATTTGAAAAATGGTTTTTAAATGAGATAAGTATCGAAAACATAGATTTTAACATTTATTGTTGTAATAGATGTTTCGGGAAAGTATGGAAGGCATGGACTATAACACTGTTGTTATAGTAAATGATATTCGAAAAGAAATGTTTTATATAGTATATGGGATTATATATATATATATATATATATAATCAAATCCATATACTAATGTTTTTGGATTGTCGAACGATGTTTTACGCAACATTCATTTTGACCCAATAAATGATGTTTTGACCCAATAAATGATGTTTTGACCTTCCATTGTGAAATACACGAGTCGGTTCTTATGATCATACTAAAGGCTTGGTGGTGTAGGAGCATTGCTTCCTATACTTAACACCCGTCCGAAGGCATACAAACTCTGGAGTTGTACGGTTATAGAAATCCATTTGGTGTGTCTCCAAATAGTAGTGTTATTAAATATACTTATACCGTTGATATAAGTATATGGAAATGTTTTCCAATATCAAAGCATTGAAATGGTTTTGAGATATATCTTTTTAAAGATAACTAAAGTAAATATTTGAAAATTGATTTAATTAATAAAAGATTAATTAAATAGGCCCAGTGATTGCTTATGTGCTAGATATTGTTTGTTGCTTTGATAACTAAATAACCGACTATCTAATTCGACCATTTTTGGTTCCTTGACTTGATGTGGGAACTGAATAGTCGTGCACTTAGTATGAAGCCGACTGAGTAGGCTTGATTATCGTTTGAATTGAGAATGTTGATTTGAGTAGTGTGAAGTATCTATGGTACTCTAATATACCGGGCTTCCTTCTTGGCTGAAGGATAGCAAGTTAAGAGTTAGAAACGTGATAAGTCTACGAGGCTTAATTTCTGTATGAGGTTAAGGAGCCACTTTATCGTTGTTGGTCCAGAGAGACCAGGGTCGGATTTATCCGAGAACCGCTTCGGACTAATGTATGCATGCGAAAGTGCATGTTTATGATGATGATTTTGAAGACCGGAGATCTTCTGAATGTAGGGATTGCTGTCACGGGTCCTAAGGGTTTACCCCATATTATATTTATATGGCAGTGGTGTCTCATTTTGAAATCTTCGTTGTATTGAGGATCAAAGATCTTTGTAGTGAAAGGACTGCTTGTTGACATCTCTGGGTCGCTCCCAATATAGAGATATTTACTAGCAGCGGTCCCTTCGTTCTGAAATCTTCGGATTGTAAGGACTACTCGCTATTAATCCTAAGGGTAACTCCCGATAGGATGTGGTAGGAGGGTGCCTTCGGTTTCGTTCAGTTCCATATCAAACTTGTATGGACAAATGTCTGACATTGCACTTTTGAGGTCACAATGTTGACTTTTACAAACGTGCATCTGTTTGGTGGCGGAGAAGGCAACTTCTCTTAGCTTAACACTCTTCTCTGAGATGTACAAGATCAGAGATTGTATGTTCGTGAAAGTTAATAGTGATCGAAAAAATGAAAATGTGGCGTTCAAAGTGGAACCTATTATGATCGAAGCATGGCTTTGTGGAGCGTAGCCTTGCGAGCCTCACATCCCGAGAATGGTATGGGATACTATGTGGTCAGGTGCACACATTTTGGGTTATGTTTATGAAGGTGACCAGTGGAATCTGGGCCTTATGAGAAGATACAACGATGTCTGAGTCTTGGACGTGTAGTCGTTGAGTATTCTGTTCCATCGAGGGTGGAAAGTATAGCGGCGTTTTAGTCTTGGATGAGTAGCCATTGGGTACTGTTATTGTTCCACCGATTGATCTTTCCACTAGTTCCCTATCATTTTGGAAATCCATTCTCCACTACGTGCCTGTCATTTTGTTTGTAGAGCCTAACATATTCTGGAATTTAATAATGGTAACAATTTCAGCTATGATTACTTATTATTTGTATACTAGACACTAGTATAATATAACATGATTTGATATGAAATGTTTTGGTTATCGTTAGGTAATAACCCGTCCGTATTTATGTGCAGCGTGGTCTTACGAGATACCTTTGTTTTTGATAATGAAAAGTTTTATAACTTTAAAATAAATTTGAGATGTGTTTTCTCACGCTAGTTTACCAGACTGATCCGGGCATTCTTCCCTTTCAATGCTCGAGTGAGACCAAGCATATTTACAGACTTAGATTTGGATGCTTTGGAGCTTCAGCAAACGAGCTGGAGGTCTTCGGGTTGTATTCCACATATATGTTTATTTTCCACTGCATTGTTGTTTAAATTATTAGCATTTATGAGGACATGTTATTATAACTATCATGACTGATGATTGTGATTTGATTGTTGTACTCTGATGGATGTATGTATATTAAAGATTACAATTTCTCTTTTGTAAAGCTCGTTGATATTATATTATATGTTGTTCCGCTGCGATTGGACGATTCTGCACTTGTTTTAGTTCTCTTTCTTCTTCTTCTTCTTCTTCTTTTCTCTTCTTCTCTCTCCTTCTTGTTTCCCATAATGATCCGGTTTCCATTCAGTTTGGGCTGGACATGTGCGGTTTATTGTCTGTTTGAACTGTGTTGATTTTCAGGCCTTTACATTTGGTATCAGAGCTTAGTTTAGCAATACACCTAGACTTTGATGGGTACTCATTATAGATAGGGTCAGTAGCACCCTAGGATGAGTTAAGTGTATATATATGAGCGCGTATTTGTTAGTGATATACAAATGTTTAAAATTTCAAAAGTATGATTTGAAATACGAAGAAATTATTTATAATATGATTTCAAGATGATTTGAAAATAATAAAAATTGGGTGTTTTGCTGAAAACATAAGAAACTAAGTTTTATAACTTATAAATTTTGGGACTTAGTGAGTTAAAACAAATTTTTAAATTTGTTGAATATGAATGTTAAGAAATGTAAATTTGATAATTGAAATATGAAAACAAATTTAACTTAAGTTAAGTTAAATAAAATGAATTTTGAAATGAAATTTGACTTAAGCAAAGTTAAATGAAAATGAAATTGAATTTGATTTGTAATAAATTAATGGAATGAATATGAACTTGAGTTATAAAATGAAATTCAACTTAAGTGGAAAAATGAATTGAATTGAACTAACGAAATAAATTAGTGAATGGAATATGTTTTGGAATATTGTTTGTTAAAACTGAATATGAACTTAAATTGTGAAGTGATAATGAAAATAAGTTGTGTTGTATAAAATGTTTAAAATGAACTTAAGTAAATAATTTTATGGAATGGTTATTAAGTGTTATTGTATTAAAGAAATATACTAAGTGAAGAATGAATATAAATGTAAATGAAATTGAAAGCTAATGAATTAAAGGATAATAATTGAATGTAAGTCAATTGATTTAATTGGAATGTAAATTATTGGAATGTAAATTAATGGAATGTAAATAATTTGAAGGTAAGTAAAATTGAGTGTAAATGAATTGGATGTAAGTGAAAGTATAAATTAAAAGTTGACATTGAAAATGCAAATCAAAATGGTTATGAATTGATTGAATGGATATCGTTTGTTTGATGATTTCTTTTGTTATATATATCTCATTTGCATATAGTTATTGTAGTCGTTATGTTATATATTGATATTACTTTCTATATACATGTTCTTATTGATTGTTGAGTGTTTAGTAGGTGCGGATGGCATATGCTTCACATTTGGAGCATGCTTTCGCGCTATATTGATCGTATATGCTTGCTAATAAATATAAAAGGTACATATCTCGGATTGCATATTGTACTTTTACACTTTTTCCCTACGGGATGCCTCATCATTGAGATGAGATGTATATTTGTGATTATATATATATATATATATGTGATTTTTTCCGATCGAACCGCGCAAAGGAAACGCTGGTGAAATTTTCCGTAAATTTAAGGCGTTAGAATTTTTTTGAGAATTTTGGGAAATTTTTTTATAACTAGAATTTGGATTTTGGTTTTATAATTTGGAATGTTATTAGTAATTAACTATGAATTGATTTGAAAAACTTTAAAATTTTATAATCCATTATACTAATTGTTTTTTAAAAGTTAATGGGTTTGGGGCATTTTTCTTACTTGGTAATTTTGAGGACGAAATTCCTTTAAGAGGGAGTATGTAACGACCCAGAATTTTAGTCATTCGAATTCGGAATATTTAATTGATTTTAAATATTGAAAAGTTAATTTTATAAATTAAATAACTTATTTTTCAAAAATAGCGATTTATTTGATAATTAAATTGTTTAATTTAATAATTGGAATTGTTTAAATAATTGAATCTTGAATTTAATGTGAATGAAAATGATTTCGAAAGTTGATTTAAAATGCTTTGAATAAGAAGGAAGATAATAAATTTTAATTTGGATTTAAAAGTGAATTAAACTCAGTTTGGAAATTACTCGTTTTAATTAACGTATAAAAATAGCCTTCGGGGGCACTTTCTTGGATTTTGACGAAACCAGTTTCATTGGATCCGTAATAGTGAATTATTATATGCTGTCAAATTTCGTGGTGATCGGACGTATCGTTTGGTCGTGCGAGTTTGAAACGCGTAGAAATTAATTAAAGGAATTTAAATTAATATAATATGATTTTGAAAAGCTATATTCTGAATATGATGGAATTGGCTCTCGATATATATTCCATTATGTTCGGATTAGGGGTATAACATATAGAACATCAGCCGACACGCTTCGTTTGGAGTTCGAAATTTTCTCGAATGAATAGTGCCACGAAAATTTCCTATAAAAGGCCATCAACCTTCCTTCATTTGCAAACCCTAACCCTAAGCTATTCTCAGCCGCCATTAAAAACCTAACCATCCAACGACCTTAGTTATCGAAGCCTCTAGAGGTAGAATTAGCCTTCGGCTTCAACTAACCAAACGTAGAGCACGACGAACGAGCTTGTTCAACGGTGGGTTCGGCGAATCATCGACCGAGGCAGCAGCAAAGTTCTTCCATTCGCGAGCAGGTCGAGTGGAATTTTGGGTCGCGCGTTCGCGTAGTGCACACATAGGGCTGTCAATGGATACCCGAAAAATCCAAAATTCGTCCGCATCCGCATCCAAAAAGCGAATATATATCCGATATCTTGAAAAACGAATGCGGATGCGGATACGAAAACATCCGCATCCGAAAATTATCCGTCCGATTTTTGTCAAGATTATAGTTCAAATTATGTGTATTTTAGTGTAGTGAAAGATATCCGTTTATTATTTTATTAAGTTCGTAATTTATATTATATGTATTTAATGCTTATTAATTGTTCGAAACTATTTATTATCTTCATATTTGTTAATTTTTAACACTTTTATAATTAATGGGATTGAAAAATATTTATGTTAAACTAAAATTTTCATTTTATAATTCTAGATTTATCGGTCGTTAGCGGATAGGATAATTATCCGATATCCGTCCGTATCCGCGGATGCAGATATTCGATATCCGAAAATAATTTCAGATGCGGATGCGGATATGACACTATCCGCATCCGAAAGAATCCGTTGATAGGCCTATGCACACATGGCTATGGCGGTAGGGAGGCGAGTCGAGGTGGAGCGGCGCAGGTGGGCAAGCGGCGGTCGTTTATGGGTGGCGCGATTCGATCGAGCAAAAAAAATGAGAGCTCTAGCCTGGGAAGAGTAAACGTGAGTGAATGAGATGGAGGGAGAAAGGTTTAATAATTTAAAACTTTAGTTAATTTAAGTTAATTATGAATTAATTATCTCGTATGATTATAATTTCATACCTTTATCGTACGAGGTCCAAACCGAGAGTGACAAGTTGCGTTCGTATCGACGAGTACTACGCTATGAAGTTGGATTGGATGGATTTGGAGCTAATAGGAATTTTGGGTTAAATTGAACGACCGTTCAATTTTAATCCAAACCGAAGCGCTTTGGCTATTTCTAGAATTTTTGTGAGTTAACTCACCTCACTGGCCTGCTTATATTTTTATATAAGTGGGAATAATTTTATTTATGATGTTTGTTGCTTGTTTAGATGATATACTATATTTATTAGTTGGCTTGGATATATTCCCGCCTATTGGAGAGGATGAGACCCTATTACGTTCCCGTGTAAGAGCTGATGACCCTTTGTATATGAATCCAGCCTCGAAGCGATTGATTTTTATATTATTTGATTATATGATATTTGTGATGCAGGGGGACAGGTTGGAGGGATCCGACATAATTCCTCACACTATTGATTTTACGTTTCATATATTTTGATATTTGATGTGTTGGATGCCATTGTTTTGCTTATTTACTGCTATTGTAGCACTAGGCCATATTTTTAGTATTTTGAAATACTGTAAAATAGAGATTTTGATTTGAAATGATTTTCAAAGTGACTTTGGAGGTGTATATGTTTTAATAATTTTTAAATTATTAAAAGGAATGAATTTATTATTAAAGAAATAGAAAGTATGATTTTTGGATGTTATAAAAGTATAGTTTTGAGATAAACTTTAAATAGAGATTTTTGAATAAGTTTATAAAAAGGATTTATAAAAGTGATATTTTATAAATGAAGAAATAGATTTATAATTGGAATTTATAAATATTTTATAAATGGATTTATAAATAAATTAGATTTATAAAGAAATGGATTTATAAATGGATTTTGATAGTAAAATGAGTTTTTATAAAAATGATTTATAAATAGAATTTTATAAATAAAGGGATTTATAAAATAGAAGTTTTATAAAATCGAAAGGATATTTATAAACATAGTTTATAAATATGAAAATGATTTACGTTGAGATTCAAATGTAGATTTTTATGTAAAGAAAATATATTTAAGCTTTTAAGAGTTAAATAATCTTTTAAAGGAAAGTTTTGAAAGCAATGTTTTCGATGAAGTTAATGGCGTTAAAAAGTAATGTTTGAAAGTAATAATTTCAAATGCAGTTTAAATGGTTTTGAAAAATGGTTTTTAAACGAGATAAGTATCGAAAACATATATTTCAACATTTATTGTTGTAATAGACGTTTTCGAGAAAGTATGGAAAGCATGGACTATAACACTATTGTTATAGTAAATGATTTCCGAAAAGAAATGTTTTATATAGTATATGGGATTATATATATATATATAATTAATAAGATCCTTATACTAATTTTTTTGGGTTGTCGTAACGATGTTTTATGCAACATTCGTTTTGACCCAATAAATGATGTTTTGACCTTCCATTGTGAAATACATGAATCGGTTCTTATGATCGTACTAAAGGCTTGGTGGTGTAGGAGCATTGCTTCCTATACTTAACACGCATCCAGAGGCGTACGAACTCTGGAGTTGTACGGTTATAGAAATCTATTTGGTGTGTCTCCAAATGGTAGTGTTATTAAATATATATGGAAATGTTTTCCACAATCGAAGGATTGAAATGGTTTTGAGATATATCTTTTTAAAGATAATTGAAGTAAATATTTAGAAAATGATTTAATTAATAAAAGATTAATTAAATGGGGCCAGTGGCTACTTATGTGCTAGATATTGTTTGTTGCTTTGATAGTTAAATAACCGACTATCAAATTTGGCCATTTTTGGTTCCTTGACTTGATGTAGGAACTGATTAGTCGTGCACTTAGCATGAAGACGACTGAGTAGGCTTGATTATCGTTTGGATTGAGAATGTTGATTCGAGTAATGCAGAGTGTCTATGGTACTCCAATCTACCGGGCTTCCTTCTTGGTCGAAGGATAGCAAGTTGAGAGTTGGAAACGTGATAAGTCTATGAGACTTGGTTTCCGTATGAGGTTAAGGAGCCTCTTTATCGTTGTTGGTCGGAAGAGACCGGGGTTGGATTTATCTGAGAACCACTTCGGACTAATGTATGCATTCGAAAGTGCATGTTTATGATGATGATTTTGAAGACCAGGGATCTTCAGAATGTAGGGATTGCTGTCACGAGTCCTAGGGGTTTACCCTATATTATATTTATATGGCAGTGGTGTCTACATTCTGAAATCTTCGTTGTATTAAAGACCAAAGATCTTTATAGCGAAAGGACTACTTGTTGACATTCTCTGAGTTGCTCCTAATATAGAAATATTTACTAGAAGTGGTCCCATCGTTCTGAAAATCTTCGGATTGTAAGGTCTATTCGCTACTAATCCTAGGAGTAACTCCCGATAGGATGTGGTAGGAGAGTGCCTTCGGTTTCGTTCAGTCCCAGAACGAACTTGTATGGACAAATGTCTGACATTGCATTTCTAAGGTCACAACGTTGACTTTTGCAAACGTACATCTGTTTGGTGGCGGAGAAGGAAACTTCTCTTAGCTTAACAACCTTCTCTGATACGTATGAGCTCAGAGGTTGTATGTTCGTGAAAGTCAATAGTGATCGAAGAAATGGCAGTGTGGCATTCAAAGTGGAACCTGTTATGATCGAAGCGTGCCTTTATGGAGCGTAGCCTTGCGAGCCTCATATCTCGGGAATGGTATGGGATACTATGTGGTCAGGTGCACACATTTTAGGTTATGTTTATGAAGGTGACCAGTGGAATTTGGGTCTTATGGGTAGATACAACGATGTTTGAGTCTTGGACGTGTAGTCATTGAGTATTCTGTTCCATCGAGGGTGGAAAGTATAGCAGCGTCTGAGTCTTGGATGAGACCGATTGATTATTCCACTAGTTCCCTATCATTTGGAAATCCATTCACCACTACGCGCCTGCCATTTTGTTTGTAGAGCCTAACATATTCTAGAATTTAATAATGGTAACAATTCCAGCTATGATTAATTATTATTTGTATACTAGACACTAGTATAATATAATAGGATTTGATATGAAATGTTTTGGTTATCGTTAGGTAAAAACCTGTTCATGTTTATGTACGACGTGGTCTTATGAGATACCTTTGTTTTTTATAAAGAAAAGTTTTATAACTTTAAAATAAATTTGAGATGTGTTTTCTCACGCTGGTTTACGAGACTGATCTGGGCGTTCTTCCCTTTCAATGCTCGGGTCAGACCGAGCATATTTACAGATTTAGATTTGGATGCTTTGAAGCTTCAGCAGACGAGCTAGAGGCCTTTGGGTCGTATTCCATGTATATGTTTATTTTCCGCTACATTGTTGTTTAAATTATCAACATTTGTAAGGACATGTTATTATAACTGTCCAGGCTGGTGATTGTGATTAGATTGTTGTACTCTGATAGATGTATGTATATTAAAGATTACAGTTTCTCTTTTGTAAAGCTAAGTGATATTATATAATATGTTGTTCCACTGCGTTTATGAGATTCTGTGCTCGTTTTAGTTCTCTTTCTTCTTCTTCTTCTTTTCTCTTCTTCTCCCTTCTTTCTTCTTTCCCATAAAGATCCGGTTTTCCATTCAGTTTGGGCTGGACATGTGCGGTTATTTGTAAGCTTGAACTATACGGATTTTCGGGCCTTTACAATTTTAAAAGATGTTTGAAGTTTAAATATATTTTTAAATAACTGCTTTAAAGATTTAAAGTAAAGGTTATTCTTATTTTATATACACAAAACTTGTTTATTTTATTAAAGTAGTAAGAGTTTTCAAACTAATATTAAGTAACTATTTTTAAAGTAATATTTTTTATAACTATTTATATCCTAATTATAAGTGTTTTAAAGGTATTTTATTCATATATAAGTTTATAAAACTATTTTCATCTTTTATTAAAGTAAGAGCTTTTATTGCACTTTCCTTCATTAAGTTATTTTAAATTCTATCATCTTCTTAAATAAATTAGTGTGTATATATATAAATATCATTTTTAAATGGGTTTTAGTAAATATATAAGTTTTGGAAAAGTAAGTTAGGTGTTTTATAAGTAATAAAGGAAGAGTTTAATTTTAGCACTTTTGTTAAAATAGATGATTTTTGTGAAGTTAAGTAAAAGTACATCAACTTATTAAATTAATGTAGAGATATGTAATTAGAAGTAGGATTATAATTAGGACTTTAATAACAAGTACTTTGAGGTTAAGTATAAATGAATATTTTGGGTCTGTTGTGACAATGTTTTAAACAACACTTGTCTTATACCCTTAAGTATAATTAAATCTTTAAAAAGCAAGTTTAAAGAGAAATGTTTTTAAAGTATAAAATGATTTGAGTTTGTTGTGATGACATTTGAGTAACACTTATCTTAAGCCCTTATAAATGTAATTGAACCTTTAAAAGAGAGTTTTAAAAATTATGATTAAAAGTGAAGTGCTTTGGGTTTGCAGTAAACAATATTTTAGTAACATTTGTTTTTTTGAAAACCCTTGAGTAATATTTTAAAGCGGAAAAGTATTATTAAATGATTACGAATATATTGAGATCTTTAATAATGGAATTCTAAAGGTAATAACGAGTATGAAATCTTTTGGAATAAAGATAGAAAAATATATATATTTAAAATAAAAAAGAGAGAAGGAGTTTATAGTAACAATGTTTGAGTAGCATTTGTTTTTAACCTCTTTGATTATATTTTTAAGTAAGTAAAACTTGTTAATTGATCTGTGAATATACTTATACCATTAATATAAGTATATGAATATTTTTGAAGTATTGAAA